>CM068708.1:24245912-25537543 GCA_035079005.1 Fraxinus americana | reverse complement strand
TAGGCTTTTCCAATCTCTGTGTCACCACCTGAAAAACCATACAAGATAACTAATTCAACCACTATCAAGTTAAGAAACCTCTAAAATGCAATGTTATAATACTACAACTAAATTTCTCGATACTTGACTAGATGTCCCAAATTATTCCTTTAATCAAATGGGACCAATTTCATTTTCTAGTCCATTTACTAATACCCAATAAATCAACATAACCTTCATTCTAAGATTAACTACAAATATCTCCTTCAATCAAGTAACAACTAATAATTAACATCCAACCAATTAAACATACATATTATTCCATAAAATCATGCTTTCTTGTAAGTATTACATCACCACTACAATTCCCACTAACAATACTTATTCAAACATCCAATGGAAAATCTAGGGTTTGCCCAAAAATAGAGTTTCTTACCTTAAATGCAAATGGAAGCTAACCACCAAGGAAACTTGAGCTAAAAATCATGATTTGTCCCCTAAAAATTGAAATTTTCGAACCCAATTAAAACCCTAGAAATTAACATAATATATCTCTACTTCTAAAAAAATAGCTAAAATAAAAATCGAAATCAAGTTTGATAACCAAACCACCTTACCTTCTTCTCCTTCCTTCCTCTTTTTCTTCCTCTTTTTCCCCTTCTTTTCCTTCTTCTTTTCCCCTTTTTTCTTCTCTTTTTTTCGGTCTCTGCTCTCTGCCCAGCTCCTCTACGTAAATGGTGGGGAAAAAGGAAAAGAAATGGGTTGTTAACTTACCAAAGTTATGGGCTTTTGCAAAGTTAGCCCCCAACTTCCAATGATAAAATAAGTAAGTCCTCAACTTTTAATTTAAACCACCTTAACCCTCAATTATCTTGAATATAAAATAAGTCCCAAGAAAAATAAATTATTCCAATTAAGTCCATATTGACCTTGACCTTGACAATTCAACCATTGCCTTTTGACTAAAAATTTGAGATGTAACAGGAATGGTCCCGTATGGAATAGGGGCCCGTCTGGGCATAATGGCCGCTTGGGCGATGGTCCATTGTGTGTTAGGGGGAATGAAGGTGCATCAAGTCTTATCGTACTTGTAGCTATAGCATCTAATGAACACCTAATCGATGAGTTTGAACTACTGGCTGAAGGTACGTTTGCCTTGGTGTTCTCCATGCAATCTCCCAGACCTATACCCTTCATATAACTCTGAATATGTGCCTTCACCTTATCTTGAGTTGGAACCATGATGATAGGAAAAGTTAAAGGTAAAAAGAGTCGTAACCTCGGAGAAAAGGGACTTTGGTCTTCCACCAAAAAAGTTGAGGACCAAGTCCTCGATAGCAAATCTTATGGGAAATCCAACCTTCATATGATGCTTTTTCTTGAAGGATCGATCAATATAAGCTTGATGGCTGACTGTTCTATACTAATCTCGGCTAGCAGCCTCTTTGCAAGGGCTTGAGATTGTGTCAGAGAAAGGAAGTACCTTGATGAGAGCCTTTGGAGTAGGCTCAATAACTAAAGGGATATGTGGTGGAGCCTCTATAGCAACTGCAATGGGAGTCAAAGTAAGCATTGCAGAATCAATTTGTTACTTATCATTTAGCAGGTAACATTTTTGTGAATGAGATACAACAGAACACCTGTCGCTATTGTTGTTGCAGATCATCTTGAAAATGGTATTTCCATATATTCCATTGAATGTGAAAATTACAATTTATAGAGTATAGACCTAGTAAATTAGGAAACTAATTATACAAAAAAATTAGGAAAATAATTACCCTTAACTTAAAGGATTATCCTTAAACTATAGAATTTCTACAACTGCACAATCTCTATTATAAGTACAAAGTCTCAACATTTCCTCTCAAGTTGGTGCATAGATGTCACACATGCCCAACTTGTTTAAGAACTTTGAGAACACTCAATTTGATGTTGCTTTGGTACGAATGTCAACCAGTTTCTCTTCAGATCGAATCTTAGGTAATTCGACAATTTTTTTAATCCAATTTTTCCTTAATTAAAAATTTGTCTACCTTGACATGTTTAGTGCAATCATGTTCAACTGGGTTGTGTGCAATATCACATTTCTCTTTATTATCCACAGTATAGTTGAACTGGTTGTCTAGATTGATAGCCCAAATCTTGCAAGAGAAGTTTTAACCACAAAGCTTCACAAAGTCCAAGGGTCGTACCTTTGAATTTGGCTTCTGCATTTGAAAGAGCAACAACACTCTATTTCTTTCTTCTCCATGTGATGAGGTTACCATCTACTGTTAGGCAAATTGTTGTCAAACGATCTCCCCCGGGCGATGATGAAATACATTGTTTAAATTCAGTCGGCATAGTCCAAATGACTGAAAGTAAATCGAACACCACAATTGGTAAACCAACCCTAAACCGACCCAAACTTGGAGGGCCCACCTATGTTTTCTACTTGGGCCTTAGCTTGTCTTATTGGGCCTAACCTAGTTCTATACCTAATACTATATGTATGCTATACCCATTTCTATTCATTAGTGTGTGAGAGACTTTGTGCTAACCTTGGAGAGAAAACCGTGTACTTCTACAGTGGCTGTGTGCTACCTTCGTCCCTTTTTCTTCTCCTTTGCCTTTGTGGCTAGCTTGTGGTTACAAAACTCTCTTCACCATTAAACTTCCTGTGTGGGCAGTAGAAAACGGTAGAGCAACCGTTTGGAGGGTGAGGGGTTTTGGGTTTTCTCTTGTGGTGTTCGATTGGAGGTATTCTGAGCCCGGTTTCTTGGTGTAAAATGGTGGTTTTAACCTCACATTTGGTATCAGAGCATTTGGTTGGATCAAAACCAGTTGAAATCGAACCTGGAGAAGAAATTTTTCGAGTTTTTTCGAGAAAACCGAGGACATTTCCCTCGATTCCGGCCAAACCACTCACCTGCCGGAAAATCTGAGGGTAGACCCATAACCAACAGGCAGAGGCGCTCCTGGTGGCGCAGTGTGTGAACTCCGGTGGCGGCGCGTGGGATTCCGGCGACGACGCGTGGGCGGCGTGTGGAGGCTGATTCCGGCGAGCATTTTTCAGGCAGATTGTTTATTTTAATTTCCTGAACTTACTGATATGTTTATTTGAGTGTTTCAGGTTTTGCATAAAATATTGGATGATTTTTCCCTTTGCCCTTCTCGGTGGTCGATACAGATTCGAGGCTGTAACTGCGCAACACATTTACTGAAGTACTTTAGGCCATAAATTGCGGCCTAAAGCAGTAAATTCGCAACTCTAGTAAATTACGGACTCAGACAAGTCCGCTCTGGTAAATTGGTTGATCCTCTTTTAATTTCAGCACTAGCGCGTCATCGTGTGGGGTGACAATAGGATTGGGGTTACCGTGTGGGGTAACCATTGCTTGTGCTAGAAATTAGGAATTAACTGCTTTTCGTTTGCTAAGTGTTTTTTGCTCTTTTGGTTAATTTCAGCATATTATCGTTTGTGATATATTGTGAGTGAAACTGTTTTGTTAATTATCCTCCCGTTGCATTGATAAGTCCATAGAATACCTAGACCTTACCCGTCCGGAAATTTTAAACGGTGTATATTTGCGAACCTAGGTCTACTTTGTGTGGCTTAATTGTGTCTTTGTGTTTCTTGTTTGAAAATGACAACGCACAATTTTGATTTGGGAACTTTTATTGGAAAAGGTGATTTTTCTATTTGGCAACAGAAAATGCGAGGTATTTTGGTTCAACAAAAAATTTCGAAAGCCATTGATGGCAATTTTCCGCTGATTTTTCAAAAGAACAAAAAGAAGAAGCTGATGAGCTTGCTTACACCTCTATTATTTTACACTTGTCTGACATAGTTTTGAGAAAAGTGGGTAAACTGAAAACCACTAAAGAACTTTGGCAAAAATTGGAAGATTTGTATTTGCTTAAATCTACTCCCAACAAGCTCTACTTACTCGAGCGTTTTTTCAGTTTCAAAATGGATTCCTCAAAAGAACTTGATGACAATTTAGATGTGTTTAATAAACTTGTACAAGATATTGTTAACTGTGGAGAGTCGGTGCCTGAAACCTACAAAGCTATTATACTGCTGAATGCTATACCTGATATTTATCGTGAAGTGAAAAATGCTATTAAGTATGGCAGGGACACCTTGACACCTGAAATTGTCGTTGACTCTCTTAGAAGTAAAGAGATGGAGATGAGGGCTGAAAAACATGATAGGAAGAGCGGTGAGATTCACATGATGAGGGGTAGAACCTCGATTTAGGCAAAACAGTCATAATGGTTACCAAAGTAGTGGCGAGTCTAGTAGTAATGGACATAGAAGGAAAAGCAGGGGTAAGCCTAGATCCAAATCTAGGACTAAGGAAAGAAAATGCTATGGCTGTGGGAACAAGGGGCATTTTATAAAAGATTGCTATAAAGAAAAAAATAAGTAAAATGGTCGAGATAGAGACGAGGTGAATGTGTTGTCGTCTAACCCTGGTAATTGTGATGGTGAAGTCTATATGATTACAAACTCTGTTGTTTCTTCTACTGAATTAAACTCAACTGCAAATTCTCGTTTTCATGAGTGGATTCTTGATTCTGTGCATCTTTTCATGTGACATCACATAAAGATTGGTTGAAAATTTGTATGAATCAAATGATGGGCATGTTGTGTTGTAAGACAATTCTGGTTACAATGTTGTTGGCATGGGTGATATTACGTTGAAGTTTGATACTGGTTTTGTGTATACTTTAAAGGACGTTAAATATATCTCTGAATTGTCTAAAAACTTAATTTCAGTAGGAAGACTTGAGAAATCTGATTTCACTGGTAAAATTGGAAATGAGATTTTGAAATTGATTAAAGGTGCACTCGTCTCTATTAAGGGTATTAGAAAGAATGATATTTACATAACTACTGGGGAAGTGATGAGAGGTTTAGACTCCTCTATCTCTTCCACCAAGTCTGATCATACACACAAATGGCACAATAGACTTGCACATGTGGGTATTAAGGGGATTAAGCTTCTTAATGAAAAAGGTGCTTTTGGAAATGACTGTGTGTCTGATTTGTCTTTCTGTGACCATTGTGTGCTTGGCAAACACCATAAAACTACTTTCTCCACGAGTATTCATAATACTAGAACCATGCTTGAATATGTGCATTCGGACCTGTGGGGTCCATCTAGCACTCCCACCTCAGGTGGGAATAGGTATTTCTTTTCTATTATTGATGAGTATACTAGGAAAGTGTGGGTTTATCTTTTGAAAGAGAAATCCGACACTTTCGATAAATTTAATAATTGGAAAAGACAAGTTGAAAACCAAACTGGTAAGAAGATCAAGTTTTTGAGAACTGATAATGGTCTAGAGTTTTGTAACACTGATTTTGATAATATGTGCAAGGAAAGTGGAATAGCAAGGCATAAAACGGTTTCTTACACTCCCCAACAAAATGGGGTAGCGGAAAGGATGAATAGAACCATACTTGATAAAGTGCGTTGCATGATGTTAAGTTCTGGAGTCCCGAAGCCATTTTGGGGCGATGCTGTTATGACTGCTTGTTATTTGATTAATTTGACTCCATCTGCTGCATTGAATGGTGATACTCCTCATGAAAAATGGTTTGGTAAACTTAGTGATTACTCCATGCTTAGAACTTTTGGCTGCACTGCTTTTTCTCATCAGAGTGAGGGAAAGCTTGAACCTAGAGCTAGGAAATGTGTTTTTCTAGGTTACCTCGAAGGTGTCAAGGGGTATAGGTTGTGGGATAGGAGCCAGAAAGGAGTTAAAATCATTGTGAGTAGAGATGTTACATTCAATGAGAGCGAAATGCCATGTTTGAAAGCTAAATCTGAACTTGTAAGTGAGGAAATACAAGGTGAAGAGAGTAGTCAGCTGAAGGTGGAGTTAGGGAAACCTAGCACATTCATCCCTGTTACACAGAGTGAGGTGGAGACTCAGGAACAACAACCTGATGTCGAAAATGGAGATGAAGTAGTAGTAGAAGAATACCTTGAAGAAGAGAATCCTCTAGCAGACTATAACTTGGCTAGGGATAGAGATAGGAGACAGACTAGAGCACCGGTGAGATTTGGTTATGAATCCGATTTAGCTTTTGCTCATGCGAGTTATGAGGAGTTAGCTGATAGGGAACCAAAGACCTTTGAAGAGGCAATGAAGTGAACAATCTAAAGAGTGGTTTAAGGCAATGAAAGATGAGATGAGTTCTTTAGAGAAGAATCAAACTTGGGAATTAGTACATAAACCTAAAAATAAATCTACTGTTGACTGTAAGTGGGTATTTAAGGTTAAGGAGGGTACTAGTGCTTCTGAACCCTTAAGGTTTAAGGCTAGGTTAGTGGCAAAGGGATACACTCAGAAAGAGGGGGTTGATTACAATGAGATTTTTTCACCAGTTGTTAAGTACACTACTATTAGGGTCATACTTGCATTGGTTGCACATTTTGACTGGGAACTTGAACAACTTGATGTAAAAACTGCTTTTTTACATGGTGAACTTGATGAGCACATCTTTATGAATCAACCAAGAGGTTTTGAAGACAAACTAAAACCTGATTATGTGTGTTTCTTGAAAAGATTATATGGCCTAAAACAATCACCTAGACAGTGGTATAAAAGATTTGATTCTTTTGTGCTATCTATAGGGTTTCATCGTAGCAAGTTTGATCATTGTCTTTACTTCCAACATAATGATGCTAGTAATGATTATTTGTTCTTACTACTTTATGTGGATGATATGCTCTTAGTTGGTTCATTGCCTAAATGGATAAGTGATATAAAAACAAGTTTGAATGGTGAATTTGACATGAAAGATCTAGGAAAGGCTAAAAGAATCCTAGGTATGGAAATTGAAAGAGATAGGTCAAATTCTATCTTGTTTTTACATCAATCCTCGTATGTTTCAAAAGTGTTGAAGAAATTTGGAATGTATGATTGCAAATCTGTTACATTACCTGTAGCTAGTCACTTTGTATTATCTAAAGATCAAGCTCCATGCAATGAAAAGGAAGTAGAGTACATGAGCAGAATTCCGTATTCAAATGTGATTGGTTCTGTTATGTACTTGATGGTTTGCACTAGACCTGATTTAGCTTTCGCTGTGAGCACGCTTAATAGATATATGTCTAATCCTGGTCCTGAGCACTGGGAAGCCTTAAAATGGATGTTAAGGTATTTAAAGGGTACATGTGATGTAGGTCTAAAGTTTGGTGTTAATAACGATGGAGTTAAACTGAGAGGATATGTTGATGCTGACTATGCTGGGGATAGGGATAATAGGAAATCCACTTCTGCCTATGTGTTTACCTTGTCTAATTCTTGTGTTAGTTGGAAATCACAGTTACAACACATAGTTGCACTATCCACCTACGTAATCCGAATACATTGCTACTACTTGAAGCTATTAAAGAAGCTTTATGGCTTAGAGGCCTTTTTACATGAACTCGTGTGTTCTAAATGATTATGTGGTAGTATATTCAGATAGTCAGTCTTCTATACATTTATGTAAGAATCCTGTTTTTCACGAACGCACCAAACACATTGATGTTAGACTACATTTCATTAGAGATATTGTGTCTCAAGAAGTAGTAAGGCTTGAGAAAATACACACACAATATAATCCCTCAGACATGGGTACTAAGGTGCTACCTTTGGTGAGGTTTAGAAGTTGCAAAGATCTTCTAAACATCGGTGGGGGTAAATGATTTCCAATTTTATTGGTTCTCCATTTTTCTAGATTATTACTAATGCGTAATAACTTTCTTTGCAGGTCCTTTGACACCAAGGTGGAGGTTTGTTAGGCAAATTGTTGTCAAACGACCTCCCTCGGGCGATGATGAAATACATTATTTAAATTTAGTCGGCATAGTCCAAATGACTGAAAGTAAATCGAACACCACAATTGGTAAACCAACCCTAAACCGACCCAAACTTGGACGGCCCACCTATGTTTTCTACTTGGGCCTTAGCTTGTCTTATTGGGCCTAACCTAGTTCTATACCTAATACTATATATATGCTATACCCGTTTCTATTCATTAGTGTGTGTGAGACTTTGTGCTAACCTTGGAGAGAAAACCGTGTGCTTCTACAGTGGCTGTGTGCTACCTTCGTCCCTTTTTCTTCTCCTTTGCCTTTGTTGCTAGCTTGTGGTTACAAAACTCTCTTCACCATTAGATCTTCCTGTGTGGGCAGTAGAAAACGGTGGAGCAACCGTTTGGAGGGTGAGGGGTTTTGGGTTTTCTCTTGTGGTGTTCGATTGGAGGTATTCTGAGCCCGGTTTCTTGGTGTAAAACGGTGGTTTTAACCTTACATCTACAAAGGTAAAGTAACCACAAGTAGATCGTCTATCATCTATGGCTCGAACCCAGTCGCATTAGTTTATGCATCTATGTTTTGATAGTCTACATTTTTCGTAAACAAAATTCCTTTTCCAGGACTAGTCTTCAAATACCTCAAAATTCAAATTACCATATTCAGATATTGTTCTCCAAGATTATGCATAAACTGACTGACTCAATGCATATGCCTGATCCGATCTTGTTTGTGCTAGATACATCAATCTTCCTACAACTCGTTGATATCTAAACTTATGAGTTGGTACTTTGTTGAACTCTATACACAACTTCAAACCTTCTATGGTGCATCTGCTAGTTGACATATCGACATACCAGTTTCTTGTAATAAATCTAAGGCATGCTTTCTTTAGGACATAAATATCCCTTTATTAGATCGAGACACTTCTATTCCAATAAAATGTTTCAATTGCCAAGATCGTTCATTTTAAATTCTTTGAACAAGTAGTTTTGTAGGGCCTTCCTTTCTTCAAGATCATTCCTTGTAACTACCATGTCATCCACATATAAAATAAGTGCAGTAATCTTACCCTGCTGCTTTTTCAAAAATAAAGTGTGGTCTGAATTGCTCTGATGATAGCCAAAGGCTATTGTAGACTAAGTGAACCTTCCAAACCTTGCTCTCGAGATTGCTTCAGCTCATACAATGATTTCTTTAACCTACACACCTTCCGACTTGACCTTTCTGGTATCATACACCTAGGTGGGAAATCCATGTAGACTTCTTCAGATAATTCACCATGCAAAAAAGTGTTCTTTACATCAAACTATTGCAATGGCCAATCCAAGTTTAAGCTAAAGATAATAACACTTGAACTATGTTGATTTTGGCTACAGGTACAAATGTCTCGATGCAATCAATCTTATAGGTGTGAGTGTAATATTTTACTATTAGTCTTGCATTAAATCGTTCAACAATGTTGTTAGCATTGTACTTATACATTGTCATTCCATCGACATCCAACTGGTTTCTTTCTTGGTGGAGGATCAACGAGTTCCCATGTTTTATTTTTTTGCAAAGATTTCATCTCATTGTTCATTGTTGCTTTCTACCTAAGATTGCCTAATGCTTTCAGCACAATTGTTAGGAATATATACAACTGATAATTGATTTACAAATGACATATTTGATTTTGACAACCAATGGTTAGATACATATTGACTCATAGGAAACTTAACTTTATTAGAAAGTTTGGGATCATATTTGGGTTTAGGAATATCTCTCGTGTGACACTCGGGTAATTATTTTTTTGAGTGGTTTATACACTAAATTATGAACATCATGACCAGGCAATCGGTCAGGTATATTAGTTATGAGGGGCTCGAATTAGAGAGAGGTAGGGTTTCGAGAAGAAATTATATCTTAGTCTGCGCTCATCACCACTTTGATCTAAAGTTATATCATTTCTATCCAAGTTGCTCATATTTTGAATACTTAAATCAAGGCATTTTTCATCATTTGAAGTGTGATAACTGTAGTCTAGAAAATTTAAAGTCTGAGATTCCCTCTGATACTCTCCCTGAAGTTTAGGTTCCGACGAAAAATATATTGACTTTTCATGGAAAAAAATCCATTGTGATAAACATTAGTTGAGTTAGAGGTTGATAACATATGTACCCCTTTTTATTAGTAGCATACCCTACAAAACACATCTCAATGCTCGAGGAGTCAACTTTTTGTGTTAATGTTTATAGAGGTGTACAAAAGCTACACAACTAAAGACATGAAAATTAGGGACAACTGGAGCCACAACTACATCATTAAGAGCTTGGAGTGTTTGAAAGTTAGTGGAACTGGAGGGTACATGATTGATTAAATATACTACATAGATAAGTGCTTCTCCCTAATAGGATAATGACATATAGGCTTTTATTAATGAGGCACAAACCACTTTCAACAAATGTCAATTCTTACGTTCTGCAACCTCGTTCTATTGGGGCAAGTTGGAACAAGTTGTTTGATGAATAATTCCATGTACTTTTAAATACAACTAAAGTTTTAAATTCTGGTTTACCTTTGTCAATAAGAAGAACTTGAACTTGTGCATTGTACTACGTTTTAACCATTTTATTAAAATTTTGAAATAAAGACTCCACTTCACCTTTGGACGTCATCAAATACAACCACGTTATCCTGGTGAAATCATCAATAAAAGCAATGAACCAATGTGATCCACCCAAAGTAGCAACTTTAGATGGACCTTATACATCAGAATGTATAACCATAAAAGGGATTGGACTTTTATTCATGCATAATGTAAAAGTAGTTCGATGGTTCTTTACCAGATCAAAAATGTCACATTGAAAATTAGCAATATCAAGTTTTGCAAATAAACGAGGATATAATTTTTTGATCACTCGAGTGCTTAGTATAAATAAGTATCGGTTCTTAGGATATATATATATATATATATATATATATATATATATATATATATATATATATATATATATGTGTGTGTGTGTGTGTGTGTGTGTGTCTTTGATACCATCTTGAAAATTGTATTTTTATATATTCCATTGAATGTGAAGATTACAATTTATAGAGTACACGCCCAGTAAATTAGGATATTAATTATACAAAAAATAAGGAAAATAATTATCTTTAACTTAATTGATTATAGGGAAAAATTCATTTCTCCTACTTTATCTTTACCCTATTTCAAAAATAACAAAATAACTTTCACATTTCAAAAATCAGATTTTTTAATCTATACATACACATAAATATAAATATATATTTATATATATAAATATATAAAAAGATATAAATAAATAAATAAATAAATAAAATTAACCCACCCCCACCTCCACCACTCCGACGACCGCTCCGGTGCCGATTCCGGAGACTGCTCCGATTCCGACGACTCAGGTCACAAGTCACAGCCCAGGTCACAACTCAGGTCACAAGTCACAGTCCAGGTCACAACTCAAGTCATAGGTCACAGTCTAGGTCACAAATCAGAATTTTGTTCATAATCACGAGTTTTTTTTTTATAAGGATCACAGATTATTTTCAAATGATCACAGGTAAATTTTTCGGTAACAACTTAATTAATTTTGAGTCACAATTTGAATTTTAAGGGCCACAGTTAAAACCACCACAAAACCGTTCCCTGCCACCGCCAAAACCATCAGCACCACCTCTACCATTGGCAAAACAACCACAACCACCACCATTTTCAACCCCACTACTTGCAATTCTAATTGGAAGAGAATTCTGTGGTAGCTAAGGGAGAATATATATGCACACATGAGACAGAAACAAGGAGAAAGCCGGCTGAAAATATAGTAAAATTGGAGGGGAGCTGGCTAAATAGAATTGAGAAAAATTGGTGCAGTCGTCGGCAGAAAAGAATTGAGGAAAATTGTGAGTGGATATATTTTATTGTTTATACACATATTGGAGAGATTAGGGGTTGAATTGAGAAGGATTAGCCGGCATAATTGAGGAATTTACCTGCATATAGTGGGCAGCAAAAAATTGGACTGAAATACATTAATATACACTCAATTGCCAGTTGCTTTATACACCAGATTTTTACACAGCTCAAACCTTAAAAATCACCACGGCAATCATAAAAACACTCCAGATCGGAAACACCGCACCCGACCCCGCCACCGTACAAATCGCAAACCTCCACCGTACAGTCGTGACGCTATCCAAACCACCGCACACCTTATCAAAGAAAAAAAAATAGAACCACCGCACCGAACGCGACGCAGCAGCATCAGAAGGCCTTGCAAAGACGGCCTTGGGGTTCTTCGACGACGGTGCCACCACCAACACCAACCGCCACCCCGACCCCACCGTCCCTTCCACACCGCCGACAAGGAAGAGAGAGATGGAAGGAATTAACTGGTCACTGGGACGGGAAATGAAGAATTAGGGATTTAAAATATGTGGGGTGGTTGGGGTAGGGTGTATATAAATTAATTAGGTTTTGTTTGAAAATTATATGTATTTAATTAAATATAAAAAACCTGTATCTATATATGAAATGTCTGATTTTTGAAAAAATTAACATCATATCTGATTTTAGAATTTGAGTCTTGAAAAGTAGGGTTGTATGTAATTTCCACTTGATTATACTACGAAATTCCTTTTACAACTATACAATCACTATTCCAAGTACAAAATCTCAACAATGGTGGTCACTTATTAAAAACAAATGATCTCATGGCTGTTTTCATTGCTAATTAGCAATGGAATCTGTTGCTGAGTAATTGGGACCAGATTATCACAAACTACTATGGCAAATAAAACGAATTAGAATGCACAAAGTTTTAAACATAAAAAAAGAAGCACGTAGTTAATAATATCTTTCGAGACTTGACTTTGGAGCTTGAGGGCACTGTCAATAGCCCACATTTTTATGTGTTAGGTTGTGACTTAAACTCCATGTGATTTTGGAAGTTTGATCCATGGAGGAAGTCTAAAAATTTTGATTGGAAGTCCGGATAGATAAATGATCAAATTTCATCATGGATTGAGAATTTGAATGGGAAAAGGACTTCGAAATGGATGGAAAGTGCTTTGGAAACATTGGAGCTGAGAAGAGGCAATGATGAGCTGAAACGCCTAGTGCAACAATGGGAAGCAGCTACGGGACGTCGAGGCATCATGGCATGGACGTCGTGATGCCCGTAGGCTATTTTTGGGTGCCATAGTGGTATCGGGCATTGGGTAAGTGGCGTCGTAGCACCACTTGATGGGAAGGATTTGTTTTCTAGTTGATATTGGCATTTTCTGTGCTCTACTTCTTCCATAACTCCAAAATTTGGCTTTTATATATATATATATATATATATATATATATATATATATATATATATATATATATATATATATATATATATATATATACTACAAGAGGTGCAAACACTTCGTAGACTCAACTAACAATAAGATTACTGCTATATACATTAGAAACTTGAGATGATTGTTTACATTTAAATTAAGAGTATCAAATTTTGTAGAACAATTTTAGTTCCTTGATTTACTGAAATTCTCCTACACTTTCACATAAATCTTGTGTTCTTGTGTGATCCATTATTTTTTATATTTCTCTTATTTTCTCGTCTTTATTATTTGACCCAATTCTCAACAAATTGGTATCAAAGCCAAGGTTTTTTTGGCTGTTCTAGGGAAGTCCAAATTAGTTATTAAAGCGAGGTTTGAACAATGTCAATTGTTTCAGGGAATGCAAATATGAAATTTGAGATTCCGCTTTTGGATCGCAACTATAGATTGTCTTTGTAGCAGATCAACATGTGAGCTTTTCTTACTCAATTGGATGTGGATGATGATTTGTTTGGGATAGATAGAATTCCTACAATAATAGTTGCGGAGGAGAAGCAACACAATGATCAGAAAGTCCTATCACAGATATATCTTCATCTTTCTATTCAAATTCTTTAGGACGTGATAAAGGAGAAAAGTGCCACGAATTGTGGTTGAAACTGGATAAGCTTTGTATAAAAAAGAGCATGACCAGTGAGTTACACATGAAGTAGTGCTTGTATTCTCATCCTTTGACAGAAGGGGATTTTTGGAAGATGATTTATCAGTGTTCAAAGAAATCGTCGCTGATTGGAGACCATGGAGGTCAAATACGATTAAAAGAATTTAGGGTTGATATTATTATGTTCATTGTCGCTTTTATATGTGACTTTTAGAGATATTATTCTCTATAATCGGGATACATTCACTATTGATGATGTATACTTTCACTATTATCGCTTTATTCTAAGGAAAAGATGAAGCATCTGGTCGTCGGATCTGAGGCCCAAACATAGGCTGTTGTTATTTGTGAGAGAAAGACAAGTGGTTATGGAAGGGGTTGAGTTAATGATAGCAACAGTGATAAAGTTTGTTGGTATTGCAATAACAAATGGTACATGAAGAAAGATGACATGAGTGGTGGAATAGGAATAAGTTTGCTATTATAGATCAGAAGAGACCAGTAGAAAATTTCGGTAATTCCAATCTTGCAGAAGAAGATTGTAGTGCTGGTTTGATGATTTTTTATGGTGACTCCAAACCCGACAAAAATTGGATTCTTGATACGGTTTGCACTTTTCATGTGTTCTAATGGGGATTGATTTTCTTCATATGAAACGGTTACAAGGGGTTTCATAGTGATGAAAATAATAAGCCTTGTAAAATAGCCGATATTGGTAAAGTCAGAATCAAGATATTTGATAAAACGGTTAGGACAATTGGTTTAGTGAGACATGTTACATGTTTAACTAGAAACATTTCAAAATGGTACATATATACCGGTGGAGGTGGACTTCTGAAAGTTTGCAAGGGTGCTAGGGTTGTGTTAAAGAGGTGGATAAAGTCCCGATTATATGTTTTAGAAGGTTTGATGGTTATTGTGGAAGCAGCTGCAGCTTATGGTTTGATAGGCGAAAACCGAAGTAGAGTTGGTTGTGATTGAGTTGTTCGTGATGATTCGATCAATGATATTGGGAAATCTTCCAATAACTCAGGTGGAGCTAATTTTGATCTTGTTGATCATGTTTCTCGTGGTGATTTAAACAGGTTTGACAACTCAGGTGGAGTTGGAAGTGCTCGTAGCGATTCGAGTAGGTTTGGTGACTCGGCTGGAGTTGGTAGTGAACCGGATTATTCAAGTAGATTTGGCGTGCAAGGTACTTCTGCTAGTAATCAGAGATTGAATTTTGTTCACAGTTGCTGAGTATGCTCGGTAGGGGCACAGGGTGTCTGGACGTAGCATGGTGGAAAAGGTGGACAATGATCTGAAGAGTGAAGACCTTAATTCCTTGTAATGAAATTTGTTAGGTTGTAACTCAAATTCCTTGTGATTTGGAAGTTTAATTCATGGAGGAAGCCTATATAATTTTGGTTCAAAAGTTTGGATATATAATTGATCAAATTTCATCATAAATTGCGTGTTTGATTTGGAAAAGGACTTTGGAATTGATGTGAAGTGTTTTGGAAACATTGGAACCCAGAAGGGGCGCCGGATGCAACAAATGAGAGCAGCTATTGGGCGATGGGAAGCCATGACATGGGAGCGCGGCTCACGTAGCCTGTTTTGGATTAGTAAGGCAGGCGTTCCTGCGTTGGCCCCTAGGCGCGCCGGTCGATGGTGCCACGATGCCATTGACGGAAAGGATTTGTTTCCTAGTTGATTTTGATTGCATTTTTTGTGTTCTACTTCATTCATAACTTCAAGATTTGGCTCCTATATATACTCCATGAGGTATATGCTCTTCATAGACTCAAGTACCAATAATATTATTGTTATATACATTAGAAACTTGAGATGGTTATTGAGATTTAGATTGAAAGTATTAAATCTTGTAAAATAATTTTAGTTTCTTGATATATTGTAATTCTTCTTTTCTTCCACATAAATCTTGTGTTTTTGTGTGATTCATTATTTTTCATATTGTTTTTATTTTCTCATCTTTATTATGTGGCCGATTCTCAACATTATGCTGTATAAACCAAGTAATTTTTTAAGATCCATTCTTCATGGTAGTCTATTCACACCATGTTGCTACAAAAATTGATTCACAAGACCTCTGTAATCAAAATTGACAACCGGACGTTCGACTTTTCTTCTTTCAAAAAATTCTCACCTTGTCCGAGCTCGAAGGTAAATTCTCATATACTCTTTTTATTTAATAAATTATAAATAATAATGTTATTTTTCATTTAAATTGATTTTTAATTTTTAGCAGTTCGAAGATTGAAATTCTCTCAAATATTAATCAGGTTGAATTGTTCCTTGATTATTTTTGAATCTGATTGTTTATGAATTTTCATTAGGAAGTATATGCGCTGGCATGAAAAAAATAAAAAAAGTCAAGTGTATATCCAATCGCAAGCAAGAGCAATGGGAAACATTCTCACTACTAATAATAATAACAAGATGGCAAAATTTCAGCTAAAGATTTAGTTGGTGAAGAATTTCAAACTGAAGAGGTTTAATATGAAAGAAGATATGGATGAAGACCACGATAATTTAATTGATGACCTCGATAATTCAGATGATAATGATTTCATGTTTGAGCTCTATTTTTAAAAAAAATATTTTTCAATCATACAATCTCCCAATAAAATAATTTTATACCTAAATTCACAAAATTTTCCTACTTTTTAAATATATATTATCCAAAGAATTACTATTCTAAAATATTTTAACCCAAAAAATGAAGTTCAAACAAACTTTGAATATAGGAACATGGGCAAGAAAATTTAGGAGATGAGAAAAATACGAATGAACAACACGAAGATTTGGGATAAAGAATGTAACTTACTTTGGACATCACCGATCCAAGAAATTGGAATATCATCGGTCAGAATTTAGTAGACATGTTAGTAAATCTTCCTAGTGAAATTGTTTTTAATTTTCATACAGATTTTTAAAATAGGAAATTGCTTTTAATTTTCATACAGATCTTTAAAATAGGAAATTTTATTATGATTTGAGATTCTAACTTAAAAGGACAACATTTTTAATAGGAATAGACAAAACCCTTATATGTTGGTCCATATTTCGATTATTGGCAGACGTAAGATTTATTCCTTAACATACAATTACAAAATGGCGATTCGTTTGAACAGATTAATCTTGAAATTCATGTGTCCTTTAGAGTTTTATTTAGATTAAATTGCTCGTTTAAATTTAATGGGCTCTAATAACATGTGAAAATTTGAGATTTCATTTTAAAATGTCAACTTTATTAAGATCAGTAGTACAAACCCTAGTATATTGGTCTATATTTCGATAATTAGTCGAGGCGGATTTATCCTTTTAACAATTCTCTTGTATATATATAAAATGGTAAGAAAAGTGATAGAAAATGAATGGTCTTTTGGGTTTCATTTGATAAAATATTTTGCTTTTGTTGCAAGCAATTTGAGCTAGAAGGAAACAATATTCAACTAGATAATGAAGGAATAATTGACTAGAAAAATCTTAGTTCTAGGCTTAAAAGTCATAAAACAAATAATGTGCACACGAATGACACGAGAAGATTGATTGGATAGGAAAGGCTATTACAAAGTAATTTAACAATTCATAAAGCTAGACCAAATCAAATCAACAAAGAAAGAGAACACTGGAAGAAGTTTTTATAAGAATAATTTCGGTTGTAGCTTTCTTAGTAAGAATAATTTGCCATTTCGTGAAAATAATGAGAAAATTTATGAGGAGGATAATGGGAATTTTGTAGATTTAACTAAAATGATTGCCCAATTTGATCCAATAATAAAACAACATATTCAACCCTTATTTGGTGGGGATTAAAATTAGATTTTTAGTATATTTTGATAGAAGTTGATGAAATGTATGGTTGAAAAGTTGTGGGATCCATAAAATATATGGTTGAAATGAATTGTCGACTTTGATTTAGATTAAAATCTAGATTTTAATCGGTACCAAACAATGACTCATCGTATTCAAGAGAAGAAAACCGCTATAATTATCACAGTCATAAAACTCAAAATGAGATTATACTCATGATGGTAGGAGAGATCAAAATTATAATCATTGGAAAAGTTAGTCATGAAGAACAAACGCTCTTATAATACGATATATAGATATCTCAGCAAATTCAATTAGGTAGAAGAGCTCTTTTTGGGATTTCTCAAGGTAAAGGACTGATTGGTGAATTCAATAGATGTGCCACAAACACTTGAACTTGTTATATGTGACTTAAGAGGTCAAAGCTATTACAATGATTTTAATATGAACGGGAAGCATAAAGGCGGACGTATAAAGTTCTAGAAATAAATTCTAGGACTTTTTACATACCGAGTGGTTGTTGTAGTCTTAATCTTGCATCATGTGATGTCAAATTCTTGTACATTGTCTAAATTTGCTTTTGAAATTATACAATGCTCATATATAATATTTTCATCTTCTATAAAGCAATATGAAGTTTTGCAAGATAGTGTGAAGGCCTGACAATTGACCAATTATCTCAAACACGTTGGAAAAATCAATTTGAAAGTATTAAGGCAATAGATCCCAAGCTCTACAAATAACACTTGCTTTTAACTACCTGATGGAAATATGTTATGACCCTAATAACAAAAGTGACATTATAGATTTTGAGTTCTTATTTGGAATCGTTGTTTGGTAAAATTGTTTGCTGGTCATGAGTAAGCAAAGTGAAGCTATGGTTACTGATGTTACTATTAGTCACTTGAAAACACTCATTTCTATTTTTGGACTTTAGAGAGAAATTGGATTTGAATCTTAACATTATTATTGCTAAAGAAATTACTGCTCAAATAAAAATTGAACCTATTTTTCGTAAAAAGCAATTGATTCGTAGAAAGGAGCAACTTTGACAAAAAATGTCAATGATGAGATAACACATTCAGTTGAGCTGAAGAATATTTTAGAGATGATTATTTCTTATATATAATTGATCAAGCCACCCCCCCCCCCCCCCCCTTTTGTAGGTTTGAACATCTTAAAAAATATGAAGGTACTTTTGAATTTCTATTAATTTTTTGAAGGTGGTGAATGGTTTAAGCATTCATATAAGCTTCAAGATTTTTTTGAACCATTGCATGATTTTGATATTGATAGGCTAGAGTTGTTTTTGGAGCTCAATATCGTGAAATATTTATAGAAAAGGGACCAAAATGGCAATTGATATTTGTTGACGTCGAAAATTGTTTGAACAAGATTTAAGCCAACTTAAAATGGAAATAAGAATTTTTATTGACAACTACTTGTAAATTATGATTATAACCTAGGTGTTTACTCTTTTTCTTCAAGGAGATTTTTGAAATATGAAATGTAAGAGTATTTTTCAGTGGAAGTGTGTCGCCCTTCCTCTTCTTTCCCTCCTTCCTTTTATAAGGAGAAATCTGTATGTATCCTGCTTTTGCCATCTTATCAGTTACATTATCGAACCGAGGAGGTACATTACTGGCATGTTTAGATTGGTTAATGAGCTCGATTTGTCTGGTCATCATGAGTTTAACCTCACAGGTGGTCCCCAATAATTAATGAATTATTTAGGGGAGAAAGCTAAAGCATATGATTGGTAGATTTGGCAGTTGCTGATGTAAGATCATCCATATGCCACTTACTGATTGACCGTTTGTACAATGTGTCAGAAACCAATAATCATTATGTCCTTTCATGCTTCAATAAATATCTCAATCCGAGTTGACCCCAAGTATCCCGAACTGATATTATCTTTATCGAATATAAGAAACTGTAGTTATCGACCTCGGAGTTCGGATGCCAACAGTTAACCACCCCAGGCCAGTACTTACCTAGGTGATGGGCTGACCTTGAAAGCGATTGACACATTTTTCAATTTTTGTAATCATTACAGAAATAAATGACATGAACAGGTGTCACGCCATTTCTTGACAATGAGCTGCCATGCATATTTGATTCCTTCCTTTGAAAGTTTCATCAAAACGACGTCGCCTCGAAGCAATTAAATCAAACCATTCATTTTCCTTCCATTTCTTCATCCTACGGTCCAAATTACACCTCTTTATATTCCTTCCCTTTAAATAATTTTTACCTTCTCATTTCTTCACCTTTACTTTCATTTCTCCAGACTTTTTACTTTCTCAAAGCATCTTATTTGCATCCTTATCTATTTTGAGTGAGGTCGTCTGTATTCAGGTATTTCTTTTTTAACAAAAATTCTTGTCCTTTTCTTTGAGTTTTACTTCGATTGTTCACATGAGCTCAGACGAATCGAGGGTACATTACTGGGGTAACCAACAGGAGGAAATAGTACCTTCTTTGTCTACTCCTTCTTTTAGCTCTTCCTCTGCTAGCTTGGATTGTCAGGAGGTTTTAACACCAGTTCCTATTACTTTAGTATATCCAAAACAATTAACCCCCTTTAGGAACATGGATCAAACTCGTGAGAGGGAAGAAGTAGGATCTCAGAGGTGTAACGAGGGAAACGCTCAAGAATGATGAGCATATTCTTATAGGTCAGTGGTTACGGAGGATATGCTCGCCAGTTTGAGGGCCAAATATAGCATCTTGAGTTCGGTAGAATTAGTGATACCAACCTCATCCGACCGAGCTAATACTCCACCCGCTAGATGTGTAGCTTTAAATTAAGCTATTCTCCATGTTGGTTTAAGACTTCCTTTCCTTAGGATCATATGTAAATTTCTCTCTTCATGGGGAATAGCTCCTACACAACTTTTCCCTAATGGGTGGAAGACTTTAGTGGCGACCTTAATTTTATGGAATCAATTAGGTCATCCTAAATTAATTGTAGCTAAATTCAATTTCCTTTTTACATTTAAGGAGGATGGGAAAAATACAGGCTGGTGGTATGCCAGCGTTAGACCTAAGACGGGAGGTCTTTTAGTATTAGATACTCCCTCTTCAATAAAAGGTGGAAAGAGGAGTTCTTCTTTGTAATGGGAGAGTGGCAGTTCCATCCTATCGAGGTGAATATAGCGGATGTAGTTCCTACTCTTTATCACCCGTTATGTAAGTGAAAATCGCCTTCAATTTCCACTTCTGCCTTTGTATTAAGATCTCCCTTTTTAAATGACTTATTGTTCCTTTGCAGATTATAAGAAATCTGTCCTGAACCCTGCTATACAAAGACAAGTTGACGTTGTTAGAGCTCTCCCCAAAAGGCAAAGATCTTGCAAGTTTGTGATTTCGGACACAAGCTTATTTCAGGTGGGTTTATTTCAGTCTTTGCCACAGACTTCGGCCCCTACCGCTTCTCATAAGTATGTTCTATGTACACTTATTAATCTTTACTTTTGACGACACTGATTTATATCAAAATCTTATTTCAGGCCAAAATCCAGATCTGTTGGGGTACAAGGCGGTAAAAGTAGTTGCAGCAGCTGCCAAAGGAAAAGGGAAGTATACCCTAGCCGAGGTTGTGGTCCAACCTGAGGAAACCGAAATCAAGCCTGAGCAGCCTTTGAAACAATGCCGATTTGAGGAGCCATCTAAACATTCCACTCCAGTGGCTCCTTCTTCCGAAAAGTCTACCTCTCCATTACCCCATCAAGGGTTATCATTAGCTCCTGTTTCCATTTCCCTTACCACTATGGCGAGTTCTTCGAGGTCGCAAGATAGGTGACCAGATCTACAAAGACCCGATATTGATAACTTGGTGGGGCATCGACCTGAAATACTTCTCGATTTTTTGCAAGCTCCATTTCCTTCGAGGGAGTCTACAATAGCTCTACCTTCTCCTCTAAGAGAATCAACTACTATTCTCACCAGGAGTTGGAACGAGATGGAGAAGCAATACTTGGCCGAGATGCCTGTTGATGAAGCTATCATCTCAACTCAACTCCACAGCCATAGATCTATCTTGTATATGATGTCTGTAGTAGAGAAGGTAGTCAATCGAGCTTCTGTGTTTTAAAATTTAAATATTATGACATGTAACTTAAATCATTTTTCTATATAGATATATATTTATTCATTTATTATTATTATTATTATTATTATTATTATTATTATTATTATTATTATTATTATTATTATTTTAGGTGAAAGCTGAGCTAGACAAAATGCTCGAAGTGAAAGATCGGGCCATGGCCTTGTTTGACAAGGTCGAGGCAGAAAAGGCAACTTTTGCTGAGAAATAGAGGAACTATGAAGATCGCCTGAATAAGATAGGGGAAGAGCTCAATACCCGATGACTACAGAGCTTAAACTTATGGATGATAACGAAGCTGTGAAGGTCTGGTGGGAAAAAGCCAATGCCCGAGCTGAGAATGAAAGGAAGAGAGTTGACGAAGAAAAAGCTCGGGCTAATGAGGCCGTAAAAAGAGCTGAGGAAGCTACCAAGAAAGTGGAAGAGGCTGAGCTCAAAGCTTCCAAAGCGGTTGAGAATTGGAGGGCCTCTCTTGAGTTCGACGTACTAGCTCATGATGCCTATGTTGTGGCCTTGGGTGAGATAATTGTCACGCATTTTATGCAACGTGAATTTATACCGCAAGTGTACGGTATCAAATTTTGTAATATAGTATGAAAGTTAGGATGTCAAACCCACATGGATTGTAATTTAACTTCTATCAAGTACTATAATTATATAACTTCTATTTTATCTAGACAAATGAATGGTTGAATGATTGTTTTTTTAACTAAGCATAGGGAATGATTTCACCAACTTTCAATTATGATTCAATGAATTCAAATTATTCAAATTGATTTTCCCATATTTAGAAGCAAGAATCCTATTGTATTTCTCTCCACTCTCTCGAGTGCCGGCTAGAAATTAATCTTAAAATTCAATTACAATATCTTTATTCCGAATTAAAACCTAGAATTTATCAAAGTCCAGATTCTTTTGTGGAGTAAGCTTCATAGATTTTATACTTTCTCTCGAAACCTATAAAACCTAGGTTGTGTCAATCTTATGATCACGCCTAAATTTCCCTCTCTCGAGTACCAGAATCGACTAGCATCTATTCATTCAATTATTGATCAGGTAATTGAAAGTATTATAATCATAACACAATTAAATATAAGTGAGAAATTCCAAAAAGAAATAAATCATGTATTTATCAAACCATAATCTCAAGTTGGCTACATCAAACCCTAGCTAAATTGTCTAACTCATTAAATAGAACATGAAATCCATACAATTTATAATGGAAAACATAAAAGAAAAGGTAAGAAATAACTCTTTTGAAGTGCTAATCGAAGTCCCTTTTATGATTTCCACCATTTCTTCACTTGATTTCTTCAATTCCTTCTTGCTGTTGTCCTTGGAGATTCAATCTTTTTGTATCTTTCTCTCCTTCTTCCCACCTCCAAAATTAGGTCTTTATGGTGGTATTTATAGTGTCCACAAATTGCAAGCTGGAATAGGGTTGGACTGGGCCTAAAATCTTTTAAAATTTCTAATTTTCCTCTTTCTCGGGTTGCAGCACCTAGGCGCTAGCCATTCTACTGAAATCAGAATAGTGGGCGCCTAGGGCGGTTCCTCAAGATTGAGGTGATTCAAGATGTGTCGGAAAGATAACTCAAAGGGATACAAATTTACTTTAGAAATCATTCTCCAATTGGATCATTTTATGTGCCAAAAATGGGTCTCAATATGAGACTAAGATTTCGGAGCATAACTTTTCGGTTGGAAATTGATTTGTGATCATATTTTGACTAAATTTGATCCCTTTGACATCTTTCCTAATCCAATTGACCATTAACACTTTCAAATCTTCATTCATGAGGTTCGGCATAATTTTTTAGTATTTGCACTTTAGTCCCCGAACTTTGGATATCTTGCAATTTAGCCATTTTCTTCAATTTTGCCAATTTTTGCTTATTTTCTTCAATCTCACCAACCTATATCACAACATCAAAATACATATAAAAACACTCTAAAAATTTCTCAAGGGTAGCAAAATAATGCATTAAGTGGCATAAATATCATGAGTGTGGAACACTCATCAAATACCCCCAAACTTAATATTTTAGTTATCCTAGAGATTTCAAGAGCGGCCGCCCAGGCTCGCCTTGTAGTGAACCGGACTGTGATTCGGCCCATGAACCGTGTGGGCCGAATCACGGTCTGCCCACACCCTGAACCGGTTCAGGGTGTATCGCTGGCCCGGTTTAAAAAAAATAAAAATTTGAAAAATTAAAAAAAATAAAAATTTGCTCCTGGAGCAGCAGGCGCTACAGCTGCAGGCTGCAGTCAGAACGGTCACACGACCGTTCTGATTTTTTTTTTTAACGGTAATATTTTTTTTATATAAATTGTGGTATTGTGAAGTGAAAAAATAGCAAACTCTCACAATCTACAAGTTTGAAAATTTGAAATCTCTATTTTCTCGTTCTTTCTTAATATTTTCAGCAAGTACTTTTCATATTCAGTATTGTGTGCTTTCTTTTCATCTTATTATTTCAAAAAATTTTGTTAAAGTGTTATGGATTTTCACGATTTTTTTTCAAGAAATGTCAATTTACATGATAGTTGTTCTCCAATAAATTTGGAAGATGATAATGATCCAACTATTGGATCTTCTCAACAGTGAAGAAATAAAAAATACACATCTGATGTTTGGGAAATCTTTACAGTGGATGAACCAAACAAAAGAGCAATATGTGCTATTTGCAGAAAGAGTTATGTATGGGTTAAAGATCAAGGCACGGGCACATTGCGAAGACACAAAGATAAACACATGAATGAAAGAGGGCATTTGGATACTAAACAAGCTCAAATTACTTCTTTTACTAATACTAGTGGAACAATTACTTTTTCTAATTTTTGTTATTCGCAGGATCGAATGAGAGTAGGAATATCTGAATTTTTGGCAGCAAGCGAGATGCCTTTTACTTTCGCAGAAGATCGATACTTTGAGGAGTTTATGAAAAAGTATGTTCAACCCGCTTATCGATTTGTAAGTAGAAATACTGCTCGCTCAGATATCTTGAAATTATTTCAAACAATGACTGAACATTTGAAAACTGAATTTAACAACTTTGATGGAGTTATGTGTTTTACATCTGATTGTTGGTTTGGACGTAATCACAATGGTTATGCATGTGTCACTACACATTTTATTGATAATAATTGATTACTTCACAAAAGAATTATTACTTTTCGCTTACTTGAATATTCACATAATGGAATAAATTTGTATGAGAATTTATTACAGGTTTTTAATGAATTTAATATATTGAGAAAATTATTTAGCATTAGTTTTGATAATGCTAATACAAATACTGCATGCATTGAACTTTTGAAAATGACTCTTAATCCTTCGTTTGACTCTAAATTATTTCATATGAGGTGTGTTTGTCATATATATAATTTAGTAGTGCAAGATGGTTTAAAATTAATAACACCACAAATACATAAAATTAGAGAAGCTATTAACTACATTTCTTGTTTAGATTCTAGATAACAAGAATTTGGAAAAATTTGTAAAAATTTTGGATTGAGGAGAAGAAAATTTATTGATGATATTCCAAATAGGTAGAATTCAACTTTTCTTATGTTAAAATTGTGTGTTAGTTATACAGATGCTATTAATGCTTTCGTTAATTCAAAGCAACATCAATTTCATAGAGATGATTTTGATTGGAACATTGCATTTAAAGTTATGAATTATTTGAAACCATTCCATAAGGCAACAAAAACTAGTTCGGAGTTTATTATCCAACAAGTAATCTTGTGCTCTTACAATTTGTAGAAATTGCTAATCAATTTTCAAGTCATAAAGACGATCCATTTTTCTATGATATGCTAATGATTTTTCCAATTGCAGCTGTAATGGATCCTCGTATTAAAATTTTTGGAGTTCAGTGTGCTATGGACCAACTTTCTGAAACTTTATCTTTCAATATAAATAATACAAGTCGGGAAATAGAATGCTTTATTAATGAAATGTACAATAGTTATGTTATGAAATATGGTAATAATGAAAATATTCCTTCTACTACGAGTTCTGCTACAAATTCTAAAGGTAAAAGTTCTGTCTTTTCTTTAATAGCCAAGAAACACAATGTGTCTTTTACTTCATTTACTAGTTCATTTTCAAATGAGAATGTTACACCAGCTGAATTAGAAAGATATTATCAATTTGATTACTACAGTTTAATTCCACAAGACGAGATTGACAACTTAAATATTTTACAATGGTGGAAGGTAAATGAACGGTCATATCCAATATTATCAAAAATGGCCCGAGTTCTACTAACAGTTTCAGTCTCAACAGTGGTATCGGAGTCTGCTTTTAGTGCATGTAACAGAGTGCTAGATGAAAGAAGATCAAGACTTAAAGAAGATATTTTAGAAGCTCTAATCTGTGTGAAAGACTGGTTATTTGCAGATAGAAGAATGCAAGACAAAGTTACTGACGATAATGTTCAAGACTTTAAAAATCTTACCGTAGATGAATAAAATCTGATTTGTAATAATGAAATTATAGTTAAGTATGTGACAACCTAGTTGGGATGTACTTTAACTATAAGTTTATAAATAGTTAAAAACTTTTATGTAACTTTTATCGATTTTCACTATAATTGTTTTTACCATTTATTTTTGAAAAAAAAAATCGAAACCTAGCGGACCGACCTGGCCCATACAGGCTTGTGGCCCGGGCCGGGTCAGCCCTTCCCCACCCTGGTCCGGGTCGGACCGGCTCGGAAAGCCCGCACGGGCCTGGTCTATTAATACCCGAGCTGTACCCGAGTTTCTTTGTCTGCAGGCTGGCCCGACCCGCCCATTTTTACACCCCTAGCTTGTCCTCGATCAAACACCAAACTAAAGAAAATTACTAACGAACACACAAACAAATAAATAAGAACAAAATCACTTAAAATAAATTGTGCTAGATATCTTACTTTCATAGCTCAGGATTGAAAACATAAAATCAATTTCATGAATCACTTCAAAGTTATAATGCCCAAGCTAAATTTTTACATATTCAATGCAAAATGGGTGTGTGTGGAGAATCAAGTGCAACACTGTACAATTATAGGTTGAATCAATTCCCGACCTTAAAAGTCCAATATTTCGTTACCTCGCTCGTGGGATTCACATACCCCCAAACTTGTTTTCTTTTCTCTTCCTAATGGTCTATTCTATAGTTGATATTCAATACTACTTCTTACACCTCTCAAATTTGGTTCATTTTAACCGGTAATGTCAACACTTCAAGTATGTGATAATTCTCCCAATTTATGAGTGCTTCGATAATCAACCTTATACTAAGCAATTCAAACCCACTAGATATCTAATCCCTCAACATTTTTCACAATTGCACAATTTTTTTTTAGTTCAAGATTAATCTCACCTTTTTTCTCTTATTGACCCCTGTAACGAGCTTTTAGTCGGTAACTCCTCGATTTTGAACTACCAAAGGGTACCAGTT
Organism: Fraxinus americana; assembly: GCA_035079005.1. Lineage (NCBI taxonomy): Eukaryota > Viridiplantae > Streptophyta > Magnoliopsida > Lamiales > Oleaceae > Fraxinus > Fraxinus americana. The sequence continues at coordinate 25,510,373 of CM068708.1, read as the reverse complement.
TTAAGAAACCATAAGGACTTATTAACTCGAGTAAAAAAGGTGTAGACGTGAGACAATGAGTTATTAAGTGCATTGCTCTTTCTTTAAAAAGAAAGCAAAAATAATTAGAGGGCTAGATTCCTAGCATATGGTCATCACCTAGTTCATACTTGAAAGTTGAAGTCACTCCACGCTATTTTTTTTTGCATGCATGGAATTACCACAATCTTAAATCATATCATTTACTGGTTTGAACGTCCCAAATTATATTATACAAGGCTAATGATGTAGTGAATATTAGGTTTTGGGATTGATCATCTAAGTTCTCTATTTCAAACTATAACCATGAATCAACATACTCATGCACAATGTTACAATCAACTCACGTGCATAAATATTTTCCGTTTCACATCAATAAGCAAAAATATTAACTCAAACGCATAACTTATCCACAATTCATAAACCAACACATGTTCTCAATTACATAAACCAATGCTGGCAAGGCTATCTAACTCATACAAATATGTAAAAATGTGTAAATTATTTTCTTCATGCACACAAAACATAAAAAAATAAATCCAAGGCAATTACACACAATTTATAATACACCCCCAAACTTAAATTAAACATTGTCCTCAATGTAAAATTAAAGAAAAATGAGGAGACTTCCTTGAACTGTCTGTAATGCCAATGACATTGTGGTAATGATGATGATGGTGTTGGTGAATGTTTCTTCTATCTTTTCTCCCAAACTTGATATGCATCCCGTTTTCTCCTTGTCAATGTTGGTTTTGATATTTCGCGATGTCATGTTCCTGAAAAATCAAATTTTAGAGATTAATTGCATGGAACAAGTGTTACTTAGTTCAAACATCTAACAACCAACTTAATTACTCGATGACCTAAGGGGAATGGGATATGGCTAAAGAATTGTAACTAAACTATAAAATAAATTAAACTATCCTATAATTCAAAAACAAAATAAATGAAAAAGTAAAAAGGAAGAAAGCTTGGGTTGCCTCCCAAGAAGCGCTTCTTTAGCATCATTAGCTTGACTCAACCGTAGTGCCTATGTTGGATCTTCAGGTGGTACCTCTCTCTTATTTCTAAACTTCACCCTTGGCTTTGTATTCTTCTTCACTATAGCATGGTCAATAGAATGAAGCAGTGTTAACTCTGGTGTAGCCTTCAAAACCTCTTTTGATGTGGCAATATTTGGAGGTTTCAAAGGCTTTTCCACATAGCTCTTTATTTTGTCAGGTGGATCAGCTTCTTGAGCTAAAATGAAATCCACCACTTTCTTGGTTCCTAGGTATTTAGTAGTACATGTATCATCTATTGTACAGCTAGTTTCCATGTTCCGCACTAAAGGATCATGGAATGATTCCCCCTTCTCTCTATGACCTACAACAGCTTCAGCTGACTGGATCACATTGCAAGTATTAACTTTTTCTGGAGGTTTCTTTGCTTGATGAATGTTGAAAGTTACTTTCTCTTCATTAACCCGTAGTGTCAACTTCCCTTCTTATACATCAATCAATGCTCTACCAGTGGCCAAGAAAGGTCTACCAAGAATTAATGGTACTTTCTTATCCTCTTCCATATGCAACACCACAAAATCCACCGGAAAGATGAACTTATCGACATTCACCAATACATCTTCAATAATGCCCTTGAGGTATGTAAATGATCTATCTGCCAATTGCAAGGTGAGGGTTGTGGGCTTTACATCTCCAAGACCCAACTTTTTGAACACCGAGAGGGGCATCAAGTTAATGCTAGCTCCAAGATCACCCATTGCTTTATCAAATATGATACCACCAATATTGCAAGGAATGCTGAAGCTGCCGGATCTTTCAATTTCTGAGGGAGCTTCTTTTGGAGAATGGCAATACACCCTTCTGTTAACTTTACAGTCTCGAACTCCTCCAACCTTCTCTTCATTGATATCACTTCCTTCAAGAATTTGGCATAGTTAGGCATTTGGACCAAGGCATCTACGAAGGGAATATTGATGTGGATTTTCTTGAAGACTTCCAGGAACCTTGCGAACTGCTCATCAAATTTCTTCTTCATGAATCTCTGTGGGAATGGTAGCTGGGGTTTCAACATAGGTAGGTTGTCTAGAAATGAGATTGAGTAAGGTTTATGAATCTTTTTTGTTGCTTCTGCTTCGATCTTCTGCTTTTCAATCTGCTCTTCCTCTGTAAGTATGGGATCCGGTGTAGGTCCTACAACCTCTTTAGACTTGCTTTCTTCAACTTCTTTACCACTCCTTAATGTGATGGCATTGCAATTCTCCCTTGGGTTAACCTCCATGTCACTGGGAAATTTTCTTTCTGTTGGGACTGTAATGCAGTTGCTATCTGACCAATTTGTACTTCCAAATTCTTCACTATAGCTCCCAAGTTGGTCATATGAGTCTCGATGTTGTCAAGTCTTGACTTATCTTTGTTGAACCTCGATCTTGTCTCTGAAATGAAGGTTCCCAAAATATCCTCCAGTGACGGCTTTCCTTCAGAAGAAGCCTGATTATTAAACCCAGACGGTGGTTGTAGCACGTTAGCATTGTTACCATAAAAGAGATTCTCATGGTTTCATAGTCCTGGATGGTATTGGTTTGCTGAGTAGTTTCCTCTCTGATTGAAGTTTCTGCCATTCACATACTGGACTTGCTCCTTTTCTAACTTGGACTCCTGGTATGAAGTGGATGCGGCCATAATAGAGTCTGCTTTCTTCTGAGTTCCATGTGATGTTAATACAGCTATTTGAGTAATTAGAGATGACATTTGAGCTACAAGGGTTGTGATAGGATCCACCTCATAAAGGCCAGTAATCAAGTAATATAGTAGTGTGTAAAGTGTCGAACCCACGAGAACTACGTGTTTGATCAAGTTAAAGTTAATAATACCCTTAATCGAATAGCAATAATATTTTATAATAAATCTATATCTAATTTATCGCTTACAAGAATTTAAAGTAAAAGTTTATCAAATTTATGAGATGTATTGTTAAGATTTAGAATCCCCCTTGTTAATCCATTTTTAGTTTAATAATTAAATTGGCAATTTGTTATCATGCGAGTTGGTCGAAATTCCAAATTTATTTAAAAGTCTCTCTCGATAGCAATTAAATCTATTCCCCTCATCCGACATTCCTATCTCTCCATGAAAAATTCGAACATGATAAATGCATTAACAAACTAGAACATCATTATGAACCATGCAAAGTATAGAGGTATATCTCTATCCTCTATCGAATCTCACAATATTTATTACTATGTGCTAACGATTCTATTACATCTCTCGATGATAATAAAATCCACAAACAATTCAACTAGTGGCCAATTAATTGAAAATCAAACTAAATCATAATAAATATCCACACATTCTAACAAATTAACGTCAATAATTAATTAATACTAACAGTTTCAAAACAAGGATTCATCTATATCTTTAGTAATGTAAAAATCTAGCCTAATATATTGAAATTACAAGAAATCATATATAAGTGAAAAAACATAACCCTGGTTATTGATAAATTAAGAACATGAAGATGAATCTTGAAATTCTAAATCTCTTCAATGGTTTCTTGATGAATCTCCACTTGCGCCTTCTCTTCTTTGCCCAAAAATTAGGTTCGAATCTTCACTTGGATGAATTCTTGCAAATCTCCATCAATTCTCTCACAAAAACTATGAATTCTCCTCATTTGATGATAATAATTGATGAATAATGGAGTATAATATGTACCTGAGAGTTCCCCAATATGTATTCTTCTGCTACGTATTTGTAATAGTCGAAAATTGGTGAAAAATCACGTCCAAATTGACTTCAAAAAGAGTTCTAATCGGATAAGGAAAGTTGAATTCGCGAGTAGATTTTTTGTTTCTGCACAGCAGTCAGTATTTTGGCTATAACTTTCTCGTCTGATATCCGATTGAAGCGATTCAAAGTGCTTTGGAAAGATAACTTAAAGGGCTACAAAAAGATATAGAAATTTTCCAAAAATGGATCTCAATTTTAGACTAAAAATCTGGAATATAACTTGTGCGATTGGACATTGATTATGATAATATTCCATTCCTTTTTGAATTCTAATTCCACCCAATTGTCTCATAGTAATCTTCAAAGTATCATCTTGTGGTCCAAATCAACTATTGAATTTGCAATTTGATCCTCAAACTTTGGATTTTGTCATTTTTCACCATTTTGGCTTCTTTGTTTCCATTCCTCGTCCAATCATTGAGTTTTACCTATATAACTTAAAATACAACAATTTAGGATATATTTTGTGAAAAGAACTATCAATATTGTTATTTTAGACCTCGAATAAGTGTATAAAATGCACTTATCAGCCAGCAACTTTCTTAGCACTTGAACGCTCACTTGGCCATTGATAGCTATTAGTAGCTATCTCATCAAGCAATGAATAAGCCACATTTGGAGTCTTGGACATCAGAGTTCCTCCTGCTGCAGAATCCACTATTGTCCTTGTTTGACCATTCAGCCTGTTGTAGAAGAGTTCGATTTGCACCCAACTCTGATAACCATGCTCAGGACATCTTCTAAGTAGATCTTTGAATCTCTTCCACGCCTCATAAAACGGCTCGATGTCAAATTGTCTGAATTGTCCAATTTCAATCCGCAATTGAGCTGCCTTGGAGGGTAGAAAAAATTTTGTTAGAAATTTCTGAGCTAACCCCTCCCAAGTCGTGATGGATCCATATGGCAAAGATTGGAACCATGATTTGGCTTTATCTCTTAAGGAGAAGGAAAATAAGCGAAGTCTGATGGCATCTTCAGTAACACCATTCATCTTGACGGTATTAGAGATTTCGAGAAAGGAACCAAGATGAGCATTTGGGTCCTCTGTCGGAGCTCCCCAAAATGGTTCTGTTGTATCATGTGTATCAATCCCAGTTTCAGCTCGAAATTATTTGCACCAGTAGTTGGGCGTCCAATACCAGAATAGTTGTCATTAACAACTGGTATGACATAGTCCCGAATAGCCCGTTGTTGATTATTTTCATTTGCAGTTCCATTTTCCTGTTTTGCCATTGCTTCACGTTCGTCCCTCTGTTTACCCCTTAGAAAGTAGAATGTGCGTTCTACTTCAAGATCAATAGGTAATAATTCCAAATTCCTAGCTCTTCGCATACACAGTTGAAATTAACAAACCAAGAACTATCAAGGATACAAATAAAATAAATAAAAACAAAATTAAAAATCTAAATTAAAATAAAAGCTAATTGGTAATAATGTTAGTAAAAAATCAAATAAAACAATCCCCGACAACGACGCCAAAAACTTGTCACGCATTTTATGCAACATGAATTTATACCGCAAGTGTACGGTGTCAAGTTTTGTAATATAGTATGAAAGTTATGATGTCGAACCCACATGGATTGTAATTTAATTTCTACAAAATACTATAATTGTGTAACTTCTATTTTATCTAGACAAATGAATGGTTGAATGATTTTTTTTTAACTAATCAAAGGTAAAATGCTACGATAAAATTAGAAAATATAAATTATCAAAATGAGAAAGTCTAGGGAACGATTTTACCAACCTTCATGATTCAATGAATTCAAATTATTCCAATTGAGTTTCCCATATTTAAAAGCAAGAATCTTATTGTATTTCTGTCCCCTTTTTCGAGTGCCGGCTAGAAATTAATCTTAAAATTTAATCCCAATAGTTTTATTCCGAATTAAAGCTTAGAATTTATCAAAGTCCGATTCTTTTGTGGAGTAAGTTTCATAAATTTTATAGTTTCTCCCGAAACCTATAAAACATAGGTTGTGTCAATCTTATGATCACGCTTAAATTATCCTCTCTCGAGTACCAGAATTGACTAACATCTATTAATTCAATTATTGATCAGGTAATTGAAAGCATTATAATTATAACACAATTAAATATAAGTTAGAAATTCCAAAAGAAAATAATTCATGTATTTATTAAACCATAATCTCAAGTTGGGTACATCAAACCCTAGCTAAATTGTCTAACTCATGAAATAGAACATGAAATCCATACAATTTATAATGGAAAACATAAAAGAAAAGGTAAGAAAGAACTCTTTTGAAGTGCTAATCGAAATCCCTTTTATGATTTACACCCTTTCTTCACTTCATTTCTTCAATTCCTTCTTGTTGTTGTCCTTAGAGATTCAATATTTTTGTATTTTTCTCTCCTTCTTCCCACCTCCAAAATTAGGTCTTTATGGTGGTATTTATAGTGTCCACAAATTGCAAGATGGAATAGGGTTCCAATTTTCCTCTTTCTCAGGTCGCGGCACCTAGGTGCTTAGGTACCAGCCATTCTGCTGAAAATCAGAATAGTGGGCGCCTAGGCACCCAGGGAGGCGCCTCGGCGCCCGATTCGGGTAAAATGACATACTATCCCCTTCAGTATTTTTATCATAACTTTTTATTCTGATGTCCAATTGAGGTGATTCAAGATGTATTAGAAAGATAACTCAAATGTCTACAACTTTACTTCAGAAATTATTCTCCAATTTGATCAGTTTATGTACCAAAAATGGGTCTCAATATGAGACTAAAATTTCGGAGCATAACTTTTCGGTTGGGAATTGATTTACTAAATTTGATCCCTTTGACATATTTCCTCATCCAATTGACCATTAAAACTCTCAAATCATAATTCATGAGGTTCGGTACAATTTTTGAGTATTTGAACTTTAGTCCCCGAACTTTGGATATCTTGAAATTTAGCCATTTTCTCCAATTTTGCCAACTTTTGATTATTTTCTTCAATCTCACCAACTTACATCATAACATCAAAACACACATAAAAACACTCTAAAAATTTCTCAAGGGTAGCAAAATAATGTATTAAGTGGCATAAATATCATGATTGTGGAACACTTATCAATTATAAAGCATATCAACAGAGAAAGGCCAAACTTTGACACTCCCTTTTTGGTGGAGGCATACAAAAAACAAAAGAAAGAGTTGGAGCAGTTGTCGAAGGCGACGAATTTCGGATCTCTCCTGCCAATGAAGACATTGCAGATGAGTTCATACCTCTAGAGGAACTCCCAGCCGCATAATTTTACTGTTGTTATTTTTGGCTTTTGTCGAACGTTAAAACTTCTTTAAGAACTTACTTTTGTAATCCTGGCCCATTAATTAATGACTATAAATTTTGTTTTGTTATGCGTAAAATATTATTACTTTTTCAATTCTCATTATAAAGAATGAAACGTGCTACGTTTGTTTGAACTGAGTGTTGTAGCACATGTAACCTTAGTTCAGCCTGTTCTTTAAATGATTTCCTTGTAGAAAATTCCACTAAGTGTTGCAGCAAATGCAACCTTAGTTCAGCATGCTCAAACGTAGGGCTTGAATAATTTCCTTGTAGGAAATTCTACTAAGTGTTGCAGCACATGAAACCTTAGTTTGGCCTGCTCAAACGCAACCGCTAAAACACAGGGCTTGAATAATTTCTTTGTAGAAAATTCCACTAAGTGTTGTAGCACATGCAACCTTAGTTCGGCGAATCAATGGTTCTTGATATTTTTCCTTTCTACAAAACATGCATTTTATTATAGACGACATACACGTGATACAAAATACAATCTTTGTTCTACTGGTAATACTTCTTAAGGTGTTCTACGTTCTAAGGGTGCAGCAGAGGTCTACCCTCCATATCTTCCAGCTCATAAGCCCCCTTAAGTAGTACTTTGATTACTTTGTAAGGGCGTTCCCAATTAGGTCCTAGAGATCTAAAGCTAGGTTCTCTTGTGGCCAGAAAGCTTTTTCTTAACACCGGATTACCGACCTCGAACTCCCATTTTCTAACCTTCTGATTATAGTATCTCGCGTTTCGTTGTTTATATACGACATTCCTGATTTCGGCCTCATTCTTTCTCTCTTCTACTAAATCCAGTTTTCCTCGCAAGGCCTTCTCATTTCTTTCCTCTTGATACATCGTCGTTCGAATAGAAGATATGCCTATCTGAAGGTGGATAACAGCCTCCACCCCAAAAGCTAAAGAGAAGGGGATTTCTCCAGTTTTATTCCTAGACGTAGTACGATAAGACCATAGCACGTTGGGGAGTTTCTCAGCCCATTCTCCTTTAAAAGCATCCATTTTAGCTTTCAGCATATGTTTCATGATCTTATTAATTGCTTCAACTTGGCCGTTAGCTTGAGGGTGGTTTGGCATGGAGAAGTATTTCCGTATGCTGAGTTCTTCACAAAAATTGGCGAAGAGAATATTGTCAAATTGTTTTCCATTGTCAGTCACGATGGAGTGTGGTATTCCAAATCTGCATATAATAGACTTCTACACGAAGTTGGTTGTCTTTTGCTCGGTTATCTTAGCCAGAGGTTTAGCCTCCACCCATTTAGTGAAATAATCCACTGCTCAAATTGCAAACTTCGTTCCTCCCTTTCCGGTTGGCATGGGACCAATTAAATCAACCCCCTACTTGGAAAAGGGCTATGAGGCCATTACATGATTCAGCTCTCCTTGTGGAAGCTTGACATTAGGAGCAAATAGTTGGCATTTATCACATTTTCTAGCAAATTCCAACGAATCCTTTTTCATGGTGGGCCAAAAGTATCCTTGCCGTATTATTTTATTAACCAATGACTTGCCTCCAGCATGATTCCCACACACTCCTTCATGTATTTCACGTAAAACATAAAGTGTTCCCTCTTCATTTAAACACCTTAATAAAGGCACAGAATATCTTCGCTTATAAATGACATTATCAATCAATGTGTACCTTACTGATCTCACCCGGAGTTTCCGTACTGCGATGGGATCTTCTGGGCATACCCCTTTTTTTAGGTATGTCTTGATTTCATCTACCCATGTTGATTTTAGATCAGTCGTCATAGAAATAATTTCCAACCCCTCAATAGCTGGATGAAAAATTCTTCCTACCGGAATATTATCAAACTCCTCTATCCCGTCACTTGTCGCTAGTCGAGCTAAGGCACCGGCATGACCATTTTGAGTTCGGGAAATTCGTTTGAATAGTACAGTTTTGAAATTTTTGAGCTCTAATTTGACAACCTGAAGGTAGCTATTCATCCTTTCTTCCTTAGTTTGGTAAGTTTCGTTGATCTGGTTAACCACCAGTTGCGAATCATTGTAAATTATCAGCCGAGTAATTCTCATGTCTTTCGCCATTCTCATCCCTGCTATGAGTGCTTTATATTCATCCTCATTATTCGAGGCTTTGAAATCAAAAGATAATGCTTCACAGAACAACTGGTGGTTTGGACTGATCAAGATAATTCCAGCTCCCGACCGAGCTGCAGTAGAGGATCCATCAACCAAAAGTTCTCATGGAGTGTCGCAAGGGAGTTCTTCTGTTGGATTCGAACTGAACTCCGCAACATAGTCGACAAGAGCTTGGCCCTTTATGGAGGTGCGATGCTTGTATTTATGTCGAATTTACCGAGCTCTACTGCACACTTAACCATTCGACCTAAAGTATCAGACTTTTATAAAACTTGCCAACGGATAGTTGGTTAAGATCTCAATTGGATGTTCCAAAAAGTATGGTCTCAATTTTCTTGTTTCCATAACCACGGTATAAGCCAATTTCTCTAAGGGAGAATAACGAAACTTGGCCTCATGTAGGGCTTTGCTCACATAGTGGAGAGGATGTTGTATTCATTCTTCCTCTCTGGCCAGAACGACACTAGCGGCATGTTGGGATACTACTAGGTATAACGTAAGTACTTCTCCTACCTTTGGTTTTGATAATACCGGCGGCTGTGCCAATTGTTGTTTCAACTCGTCAAAGGTGAGATGTCCTTTGGGTGTCCATTCAAACTTCTTTCCTCCGAGCAAGACATCGAAGAAAAGTTTGCACTTGTCAGTCGATTTCGACATGAAACGACTGAGGGTGGCTACTCGTCCCGTCAAATTTTGAACCTCTTTAGGTTTTGTCGGGGGAATCATTTCAATGATAGCCCTTATTTTTTTTGGATTTTCTTTGATTCCCATACGATTCACTAGATAACCCAGGAACTTTCCCAAGCTCACACTGAAAGCACATTTGTGTGGGTTTAGCTTTATCCTATATTTTCTCAAGATTTCAAACATTTCGGTAAGATGTTGTCGATGGTTCTTGGCATCTGCACTTTTTACTAACATATCATCGACATATACCTCCATGATTTTACCAATTTGCTAGGTGAACATAGCATTGACTAGGCCTTGGTAGGTGGCCCCAGCATTTTTGAGACCAAAGGGCATCATTTTGTAGCAATAAAGACCTCAATCAGTGATGAAAACAGTGTGTTCTTGGTCAGGTTCATACATAAAAATTTGATTATACCCTGAATATGCATCCATGAAGCTAAGTAACTCATGTCCCCTGTTGCATCTACCATCTGATCTATTCTTGGTAATGGAAAACTATCCTTAGGGCATGCTTTATTCAGGTCAGTGAAATCTATGCACATTCTCCAATCTCCATTGCTTTTCTTCACAAGAACTGGGTTAGTAATCAATTTTAGATACTTTGCTTCATGATTAAATCCATTATGAAGCAACTTCAGCACTTCTTTGTTTAAGGCTTCGTACGTTTCTAGATTAAGAGGTCGACGTCGTTACTGTTTTCGCCGCACGGTGGGGTTGATACCCAATTTGTGGCAAATGATTCCTGGATCAATTCATTTCATGTCCAAATGGTTCCTGGTGAAAATATCGAGGTTATGTCGAAGGAACTCGAAGATCTGATCTCGAAAGGATGGTTTCAGTTCGCAGCCTATTCTGAGCTCTTTTGATGGATCGTCTAGTCCGACCTCCACTCTATCCAGGTCTTCTACAGGTTCTCTCCCCTTCACTCTTATACGTGGGTCGGCGAACTAAGATTGGCAACAATAGGTCTTTTTAACCTTGTCCTCCCTGCTCATTGATTTTGTTGGCTGCGCAACATTTGGATTCGGGGGCTAGGCAAATCAGTATTGCAAGCTTTGCCTCGGCCTAGTTTCCACGCACTATACCAACTCCATTTGGGGTAGAGAATTTAATGCAATAATGATATATCGAGGTGGCAGCTTATAACTCATGTAGTATGAGCCTTCCTAATATGACATTGTAGTTGGAAGGGAGATCAACAACAATAAAATCTGCTAAAATCCTTCTCTGGTGAGGGAGTTTGCCTAACTCTACATTTAAAACAATTTGTCCTCGTGCTTTAATAGGATCTCCGGAGAACCCTTACAACCTCCTGGAATATGGCTGGAGATAGCATTCTTGGATTCCCATTTGTTCCAGTGTGAGTAAAGCACATTGACTGAACTCCCGTTATCAATCAGAGTCCGATGCACCTGTACCCCTGCGACAATCATAGTTATGACCATAGCATCACTTTGGTTGTGTAAAATCTCGTATGAATTTTCTTCTGAAAACCCAAACCATCCCAAGTATGGAACTATGTTAGTCTCAGGTTCGGGTAACATCACATTATAATTTTACCAGATGCGAGCATTGCGTGCTTGTCTATGCCTGGCTCTTCTGGACCCTTCGAGGCACTGATTCCCACTTATTAAAGTTCTGATCTTGGCTCGAGGTAGGGGATCCCAAGCTTGTGGGTCTGGCTAAGCTCGCTGAGCCATTGCTTGTTGCTTTGGTTGCTGATTGTCTGCTTGATTTGTTTATCTGGGTTTAGCTATGAACTCTTGCAGGTAAACTCATCGAATTAAGGATTCTACCTCTTCCTTCAAATTCCTACAATTATCAGTGTTATGTCCTGTCGTCCTATGGTATCAACAGTACATCCCTTGATTTTTCCCTGCCAATTCTTTTTCTGAAGTGGGGGTCTACGAAAGGTCTATTTTTCTTACGCTTGCAAGAAAACCTCCAGAGTGGCATTTAGCGGATGATATTCATGGAAACTATCCGAATAAGGCTTAGGACGATCTTGATCCTTTCTATCTTTTCTCCTTTCATAGCTAAAACCTTTATCCACATTTTTCTTCTTGACTCAAGATGAAGACGATGGATTTGGTTTGGGTTCTTCCTGGTCAGACGTGACCTCCTCAGCGCTTATATACTTTTCAGCCTGACCTAGGATCTCGTGGTACGTCCTAGGTCTGTCCTCGTGTATAGACCACCAAAACCTTATTTTTGGCCTTAGCCCCGAAAGGACTGCCATAAGCGCGACATCATTGGAGATCTTTACATGGTCTGCTTGTTGAATCTACTACGATAACTTTTGAGTGACTAAGTCTTCCTTTGTTTAATGCTTACCAACCGCTCCTTAGGTGTGGTCCTCGCTTTTGAACCCATAAACTGGGCAATGAATGCTGTGGAAAGATCATTCCAATTTTTATGGATCTTTGGTGTAGCCTTCTAAACCACCTTTAGGCCTTATCTCCCAAGGTCAATGGGAAAGCACGACAAATTATGGGATCTCCTACTCATTGCAGTCCTATCTAGGAAGTGTATTTGTCCAAATAGTTGAGAGGATCTCCTTCATCTTTGTACCCGGTTAGTTGTGGCATGTATTCTTCCATGTTTCCTTTGTCCTTAGCTTCTAGGGTTCATCATGCATACTCCCATGTGTTAGAGAATGTTGAGAACCCAATCTATCAAATACGCTTTTAGTTCTCTTAGCTGCTGGCTTAGCCGTTATGGGAGAGCTCTTGATTTCTTCAGTTCGACTTTTGGAGGATTCTTCTCTTGAGAACTAGAGAGTCCTTCTGGTGGGAGGTCGTCTGGTTTTCTCCCTGTGTGGAGAATTCACCTCGATGTCCTATGGTAGAACGTGGGTTTGGTTTCGCTCTGACCTGTCGACTATATTTGCCAACTTTTCAATGGCTTCCCTCATTATAGTCATTTGAGGATCGACAGCTTCGTTTTGACCTCGTCTTCTTCCAACATTTTGTGTATTGTTGGTTTGTTTAGGACGAGTGTAAGCTCGATTTCCAAATGTTGAAAAATCATCCATGATGATATTTCTTCATGGATATATTTTTTCTTCATGGATATATTTTTTAAAGAGATAGGGCTATTTTTACAAGCTAGGGCCCTCCTTCTAGTGCCAAACTGTTGATGTCGAAAATTGTTTGAACAAGATTCAAGCCAACTTAAAATGGAAATAAGAATTTTTATTGACAACTACTTGTAAATTATGATTATAACCATAAGTTCTTACTCTTTTTCTTTAAAGAGATATTTGAAATATGAAATGTAAGAGTATTTTTCAGTGGAAGTGTGTCCCCTTTCCTTTTCTTTCCCTCCTTCCTTTTATAAGGAGAAATCTGCATATATCCTGCTTTTGCCATCTTATCAGTTACAGTATCGAATTGAGGAGGTACATTACTGGCATGTTTGGATTGGTTAATGAGCTCAGCTTGTCAGGTCATCATGAGTTTAACATCACAGGTGGTCCCCAACAATTAATGAATTATTTAAGGTAGGAAGCTAAAGCATATGATTGGTAGATTTGGTGGACGCTGATGTAAGATCATCCATAAGCCACTCACTGATTGACCGTTTGTATAATGTGCCAGAAATCAATAATCATTATGTCTCTTCAAGCTTCACTAAATATCTCAATTCGAGCTGACATCAAGTATCTCGAACTGATATTAGCACAAGCTTATCGAATATAAGAAACTATAGTTATCGACCTCGGAGTTCAGATGCCAACAATATTGAAAGGCAAGAGTTATTTTCATAACTCAAAATCGTGAGATGTTTACCTAAAGAGACCAAGAAGCCAATCGGAGGTGTTGGACTGTTTAAAGTGGATGAATTTTTATTTTCCAAATGTATGAATTCTTAATAGGATACTGTTGACTAGAACAACTATAGTTGCCTCTATGATGAGAAGTTTCTCAAAATTAAAGTTGATATAATTTTAGTTTCGATCAACAATGTCACATGACAATTTGAATGATTAGCGATGGTATATATTGAAAAATGTGCATTAGAGCAGATGGGTTGAAATAGTTTAATTATTGATTTTTTTATCTCAAGATGTTAAAAGAGTAAATTTAAAGTGAACTTTAGAAAGTTATAAATTATTACTATTTCGATTTTGAATGTTTTCAATTAGTAAAGAATTGTGTATATGGTTATTGTATACCACTTTATTTTCAATTATTCATCAGTCCATATTAAGTTTGAACCCTCAAAATCACAAGGACGCTCTTGCTTGACAGGTATGCAACTTGCAATGCGACTAGATTTTAAGAAATACTTGTAATACAAAAACTCATTTTCCGTGACACGGTGGCTTATATACTGTACCAATCAATTTTTATTTTTGCATTGAAACGTGGATTTAGATGGGGGAATGAGTTCAGATGGCCACCCTTCAAAATGTTTTTGTCCAACTGGCCTTTGACCAAATTCCTCAAAATAAAATGAAATTCAATTATTCAAAAGTGTGAAAGGACTATTATAACCTTCCATTGTAAAATCAAATTGAAGAATGAATTGAAACTTTCATCACGTCAAAAACACATTCTTTCCCAAATTGAAAATTGAAAACCTCCTTCTCCTTCAAATTCCCAAAAATCATCTTCTCCTTGAATTCAAAAAATATATCTTCACCTTCTTCTTGTGAAGGCAGCAATTGTGGAGGGTTTTGAATTGAACAAAAATATTGATATTTACTAAGGCAACCATTGTGGAGGGTTTTGAGGTTTGAAGAGAAGATAACTCCTCTTGCATAACAATTTTTAGTGTCTTTGGCTCAAATGACAGATAGGTAGATTCAATTTCGACTGCAAGAGTGGCATAATCTTTCAATTAAGCTGGTGGTTGGCGAACTCGACAGGTTGAGTTGAGTTGAGTTTTGACAGAATGATTAATTCGTCAACAAAATCTGGTGGTCACATGCATTAGAAACAGTCTAAATGGCAACTTGGTTTTTGTTTTTTTATTTTTTTTCGTCTTTGAAGGAGGAATATTAGTGTTTGAATTAGCTTTTGAATGAGAGACCCTAAGTATACCTGATTTTCTCCATGATTCTATAGATGTTTAGCTAGAGAAGTAGCTAAATTCGATGTTAATTCCAGATTTTTGAGATCTGTTGTAGTGGATTCCCTTTTATTTGTAGATGGAATTTATGTCTCATTTAATTCATGAAATATTCATTGCTTGTTGGTTATAGTTGGTTCAAAATCATCCAAAAAATGTTGGAATGTTTCCTATATTATCAACATGATTATAACTCATTGAAAAATGAAGGTTCACATTGCTTGAACCTGCTAGTTTTGAAGGAGGCGAGTTTGGAGCTTGTATTGTGGCTAGTGATTTATCAGTATCCAATCTCACATTTTGTTTTGATTTGATTGATATTCAAAGCATGTCTCTATCTCTTCAATCCCATTGAATTTTGGAAGGGGTATTAATTCTTCTAGATTCAATGGAATGATGAAGTCAAACAACATATTTAACAAAGTTTTAAATTGTCTATTAACTAACAACAACCCTCCTCTTTCCGTCGGGATTAGGACATGCTGTGGAAAATATAGTCCGAGTTAGTCCGTTTATTCTGTAAGAAGAGGAAAATTCTCATAGCATTTAGCATGTTTGTGGACGTTAGGTAATTAATGGTGATAATGACCTAGACCGTGAGATATGAGACTGAAATTCTTAGTGTACTTCATCTGTGTTGCATTTGTAATGAAATAGAGCTCTGTTCTTTTTTCATATGTTCTCCTTGTGCAGGTAGGTTGATATGACCAATACTATTTATGGTGTTGCTAAATAGAAGTCCTTCACTTCACTATAAGCTATGTAGAACATTTATTTATTCTTATTTTGTTACAGGCAAATAGGACGAAAGCTTTGGAAATGAGGAATAGATGTACACTAGCTCTCGACAGTGTAAATGAGGAAATGTGGGAGTGCATATTATGCTGCTTTAGCAACACTTTTTTGGTTTCTCTTTGCTTTGTACATGAGCGTTAGTAGATGAGAAAGAAGCGGGCGAGGCGCATTCATAATGAAAAGAAGTACTGAAACTCTAACTAAATTGTTGATTATTTGAGATTTTAACGAGTGATTAAACTTATAACGTGGAATGATGGGGTAATGCTCCACAACTATGCTTGATTTTTTTTTTATGAGTCAGTGTTAAGAAGAAAAATAATAAAAGGTTCTCTGTGTGGGATTCATTTTATAAGTAATTTGTTTATCATTTGTAATTAAAAGTGCAGATTTGATTCAAATTGAGGTCGATTATGTCTTTGCTAATTATTATTTTGCTGTGCTATGGAGAAATTGTATGACATATTGAAGAAAGAATTGTTTTGGCATGGGACTTCAAGCCTTAGATTGTTTTTCATTTCTGTAATTCTGTTAATTAGTTGAAATATTTTGTCTAGATTATTTGAAAATTTGATAATGTTATCTAGCTACTTAGATTTTGTCTAGCTAGTGCATTTGGAAGTTGATGCTTTCAGGATATTGAAACTTTCAAGTTTATATCATATATGTTCAGGATATTGAAATCGTTCCGGAAAAACAAAACAACATTCAAGTCGTTATAACAAAATATAATTACTACTTCACACGACGTTATAGAAGTCGTTCTGACAAACAAAACGATATTGATGTCGTTCCACAAGGAAAATCGTAATACTTCACATAACGACATTCAAACCGTTCCTGAAACACAAAATGAATTTGGTGTCGTTTTATTATGAAAATTGTAATGCTTCACAAAACGACATTGAAATCGTTCGCTCCAGTACAAACATTGTATTGCTATACTGATTTATATAACGACATTGAAGTCGTCCCTGAAAAATAAAATGACATTGAAACGATATTGTTGTAATTATGTTTCGGATTGAAACGAATTCAATGTTGGTAAATTTGTACTTATATTTTAATATCGTTTTGTTATTTCGATTACTTTATCTTCAATTGCGTCCTCCAAGTAATTGCATCTCGGGTTTTTCCACTGTATAGACATCATTTTTTTTCATATCAAACGACAATGAAAGCTTTATAGTGTCAAACCCACGAAATAAAATAATGATATTCATATCATTTTAGTACACATTTGACAAGTTTGAACTCGTTTAAGTTGAAAACGTGATTAAAACGACATTTATGTCGTTTTTTTTCATGGCAAACGACAACTATATCATTGTACTGTCAAACATACAAAATAACAAAACAACATTTTTATCGTTTCAGTGCAAATTTGATGAGTTCGAAATCGTTACGGTTCAAATAATAACTACACGACATTTATATCGTTTCAGCAAAAATCGTAACTAAAACGATATAGACGTCATTTTTTTTCATATCAAACGACAATGATATCGTTGTAGTGTCAAACTCACAAAACAACGTAACGACATTCATATCGTTTCAAAACAAATTTTGTGTCTCAGGAATGATTTCAATGTCGTTATGTAAATTTATGCATTTTTCATACTAGAACTGCATATGAGTCAATTATAACGATATAAAAGTCATTTGTCTGTAATGTGAAAAAAACAAGGCAACGTAAAATGACTTATTTTATTCCAATAGAACAAAAGCGATATTAGCACAATAACTATAAAACCTAGTAAAACATTTCGTGCTTCCAATAAGTACAAAATAATGAAGCTACAAGTCACGATAATATTACAACTTTAAGTTTCATTAGCAACTGTTTGGCCCTTACAAGTGGAAGGAACATCACCAATTTCTTATTGTTGGAGCCTTAGACATTATAAGGACAATAGTTGACATCTCCATTTTGTATAGTATTGTATTTTCCTTCAACATCACTCTGACTTTATCATACAAGTTCACACAAGAAATTGTTTCCGAAACAAGAATAAGCGTTCTTTTTCCTTTGTCATTCCCTGCATATTTCCATTTTCAATCACCTTCAACTAGATAACAAACTGAATTCATAACATATCCACGGTATCCATAACTACAATTCAACATAAAAATTTTAAAATCTCATCAAATATTAAGCTTTGTACATTATTGATAACGAGACATATGTTGTTATGGGTTGCAAAACACGATATATAAGTCGTTCTAACTTGACAGGAAAAAAAGAAATGTATGTTTCACAGTAGAACAACAAATAGAATAGCCAAATATGTATTTACCAACATATTCACTTCAAAAATAAGGGGTAATAAGAAAGATTGGAAAGCAACCCATATCAAAGCTCTAATTCAATGATAAAATGAATTCAAAACCATTATTGAGAAATGAACACCATAAACACAAATCACAAAAAAGAAGAAGAATTGATTCAGAAAATTTGAAAAAGAAAGTAGCCCAAATATTGAAATTTAACATTACCTTATCTTCTTCTCCAAATGCTCAACAAGAATATTGTAAGATTTGATTACTCTCTTCAACCAAATTAGTCTTCAAGTGAATTACAATGGTAGATTTTAGGATTTCATGAAGGAGAGAAGATGATGATACGAGAAGGAGAATAATTGCATATAGATGTCGACCCGACTGTGGAAATTGGTAGGGGCGTTATGTCTTTTTACCTACAATGATATTTTAGTAATTTACAAATTGTATTTTTCTTTTCTTTGTATCTTTAGACTATCTAACTAAAAAAGATAGTTCTTAGGCTTTATAAATAAATTTTTGTTTTGACTGGTCCTCTTAAGTGAAACCCCCATTTAGATTCTCAAGACGTTATTATTTAATATCTCGGTTATATAACTAATCTCGCTCAATTGCAAATTACATCATCAAACACTTACATGCTGAGCCTCCAAAGTTGAATATGCACCGCAGAAGTAACTAAATAAAGAAATGAACAATATAGAGTTGATTGATGCATTCTCCACAAATGCGCAACTGATTTGAAATTGAGACATTTTCTTCGAAATAATTATTAAATAGACAATAATACTGAACAATATTTAAAAAAAAAATTAAACATTAATTATTGTACTATTATTAAATTTTTTGATATAATCGCAAAAATCTAAGCATATATCTATTCATCCGTGAGGTAGATCAACATCTATTTCTCCGATTAAATCATTCTCATATTGGATACAGTTTCAAATAGATCATATATCAATTCTTGTTCTCGAAAATTATAGAACGAAGGGGTCTGTGCGCAGTATCGGCCATGAAAACGCCAAGCCAAAATTACATTATTCAAGTAACAAACAAATAATGAACATATTGCTAGGTCACCGCTTTAAGGCCATAGATTTCCAAGTGTGAACTGACTTTAGTGGGCAAGAAAAAGATAGACATTGTGTTCATATTCTATACATGTATGTAAATAAATATAGAAAAAGGAAAGGGTTTTGGAATGGTAGTCAAGAAAGCTCAGCCGCCCAACCAAATTAAGAATCTTCCAATATACACGTTAATATTGTGTATTACACGCTCTTACGTTTGACCTTTTCATTTTGTTATTTTTTATCGTTTGTCCTTTGTAACGTACTTTAGTCATAGTTTGTATTATATTTTGATGGCACGAGACGTTTTTGCATAATATTTGACCTTTACCAATTCATGAGTCATAATAATTTACAATTCTATGGTGACAAAAATTAAGTAACACGACTCAATCAACTACTAGAATATAACATGTCACGGAAGAGGAAAAGTCGTGAAAAGGAACACGACAAAGAACAGATAATTTGGATGTTTTAAAGGTAGTGCCAAATTCATTTTCCATGGGTGACTTTGATTCTTCACTCTTTAGTGCTACTTTTTTGGAGCTTTTTTTTCCAGACAGTTATTTTTTACTTCTTTTTTAGTAATTATTTTAGCTTTTTGGTAACTGAAATGAAAATGAAAATACTCTATTGTGCGTTTAATTTCACTAACAATCTTTACGGTATATAAATCTTCCAAACAATTTTATAATGGGAAATGAAAATGGAATGGTATGTCTAGGGAAGTGTCAAATCTAATTTTACATATTTTTCAAAATTACCGTTTCTTGGCACTATGGGCCTGTTTGAGAACTATTTTTTTAGATAACGGATTTTGTAATATTGATTTTTTTGAGGTGTAATTAAAAAGTAGAAAAAAAATTGAATTTATATGTAACATTATTTTATTGAGAAAATTTATATGATTGAAAATAAATTATTTTTAAAGAATGTGCTCAAACATGATGAAAATTTTAGGTTCTCTTGGTTCACCATTAATCTTTTATTGCACGCGCCAAATCTTGGGAGTACGTTGTGTCTTGTCAAAGAAAAAATGATAGACAAAAGAAAAGAACTAAAATTCAACAAAAGTCAGTTGGGGATAAGAAAAATCTAAATTAATAGATCATATGGAAAGACAAAATCAAACTTAAGAATGAAAGAGAAAGAAATTTTGGACAGTGGAATTAGCACGTTAGTGTCATATTTTAGAAAGAAGCAGCACACCAACATTAATTAAAATATCAATTTCTTTCGAGAAAAAAACTGACAATTCAATTCTCTTACCATTGACATGACAATCCACAAATATTACACTCATGCCATTGGTCAACCATTTCATTTTCTCGTGTGAAAATTGAAATGGTTAGCATATTTCTCCAAGACTATTCCGATAATTACATATGGTTTATAAGAGAATTTCAATGTATTACATCTATAGAGCCATGTTTGTACTTGATTGGTAAAATTTTATTTAGGACTTTGCTATATGTACAAGGAATCTGTATATACAGCTTAAAGTATCAAACATAACATCCTGTCAATGGACACTGTCCAAAAAATGCAGTGTTGCCAACACTGTATCCGGCACTTGTACAAGTAGCAAACTTATTTTATTTATTTAATAATGTAAATGTTCTTTTTTTTTTCTTAACATCAAATTTGACATTCTCTTTGTTTTTTTTTTTTTTTAAAAATTGTGGGGGTGAAATTTTTATTTTTTAAACTGTCCAATAATAATGTATTGTCACGTGACAAAATATAAATAATAATATAAAAGATGATTTATCTGTAGAATTATTGTCATTTATTTATGCATGCTAGACTTGCCCATTTGAATTGTACCAAGTAACTTTGACTAGAAACAACCCTAATGTTAGGTCACAACTTGATGGAAGGATAATTCTTTGACCAGTATATTCCGTTTATGTATGATGTGATTAAAATAAGATTTTTAATAGTTTTTTATAAATGTTAATGAAATATATGGTTAAATAATTAAGAATTCGATTAAATATGCTATTAAAGTTAATTATTGACTTTAATTAGATTTTAATCCTTACCAAACTCAAGTTTAAGAAAAAAATTTCTTCGATGACGACAACACCAATTAACAATTAATATAAATAAATAGTATATTTTGCTAACTTTGTACACATGTAGATACTGTATGTGTATTGTATATACTATTTGAGAGAGTTTATTTGTAATATAAATATTCTACTATTCACAGTGAGAAGTCTTATCTTACTTGAAAAGAATTTTACTTACCATTCTCTCGTTTAAAGAGAACCGCAAATAGGATTCTTCAACTACATCAATAAGTGGGCAGTCTTAACACGCCTAATGTGGACGGAAGAACAATTTTGTTCTTTGTATTCTCTCACTTTCTCTCTCTTAGACGACAACACCAATTAACAATTACTATAAACAGATAGTATATTTTGACACCTTTGTACACTTATATATGTAGATACAGTACGTATACTGTATATATTATTTGAGAGAGTTTCTTTGTAATCTCTCTCTCACTTTCTCTCTCCTAGTCCTAGCATATAAGAGGCGGTGAAGATGCGTTTCAAGCGTTTCTTTGGTTAGAGAGAGAGAGAGAGAGGAGAAAAAGAAAGGCAAAGCTCTTGTTGCATTTCTCATGAATTGTGGAGTCGTGTTGGGTTTTTATTGCTGGGATTGGGAGTTTCTAACTGCCCTTCTTCTCTTCTCCGCCTCTTCCCACCTACAGTTCTCATTTTAATTCCTTCCTTCTAGTTAATTTAGTCAAGAAAAACACACACAGACACAAAAGAAATATCTGTCATCTTTCTCGATTTATTTTCCATTTCTCCTTGAAAAATTACTGTCTATATAATATGGAGTCTGAAAGTGAAAAGGGGTTGCTGGAATATGTGAGGAAATCCTCGCCGCCACCTTTTCTGTTGAAAACTTACATGCTGGTAGAGGATCCGACCACCGATGAAGTGATTTCGTGGAACGAAAACGGGACGGGTTTTATAGTGAGGCAGCCGGCGGAGTTTGCCAGAGACTTGCTTCCGACACTCTTCAAGCACAGCAACTTCTCCAGCTTTGTGAGGCAGCTCAATACTTACGTATGTGCCTAAAAGTCTCTCTATTCAAATGCTAATTTTTGTTTCACACCCAAAAATAAAAATGAAAAAGGCAGTCTTGAGGTTAATCATTTGTAATCATCTCATGGTTATTATAATTTACTCTAATTAACTTGTTTTGTTTTTCTTGTTATTTAGAAAATTAAAATGAAGAACAAAAAAGTGGTTTTAATCTTGAATATATTCGTAGGTACAAGAAATTTACACAGATTTTGCTCAGAAAGACATTTGCTGCTGTCAAAAACTGTTTTTGGTAGCAGCCAATCACGAGAACATCTGTCTTCCTGTGCAAATTTTGTGGGAATTTTCCTGTACTTATAGTATTTCTCTTTAATCTTTGTACATATAACAAGTAAATTCCTTTTTCTATTATATTTTATTAATTGAAAATTGTTGGTACAAAGCTAGCTATATATTGGTAAAGGCGTGCAATTTGGGGTGACTTTATCTAATATTATGATTAATTGCAGACCCCATTTTTATAAAGCAAAAAGGGGACAAAAAAATGAAGCAGTCAATTATCATTAGATTACAAATGAATATATAACATGGGTAATAATAATAATAATAATAATAATAATAATAATAATATACCATTCATCAAATGATATAACATGGTCAAACTGTAAAATACCAGAAAAAAAAAAAAAAAAATCAATTACATCCTTAAATCAAATAGTTTGACTTGATTATTGTTCTTTATATTCTTCTCCTTACTTTCTTGATTGCCCATAAGAATTGAAGTTGAAATGTTCACTTTTGATTATATATTTGGAATAAATAGATCTTCAGCTGTGGTTGATATAATTAGACACGCCTTAGGCACATATCAAAAAAACATATATTTGGCACGTTTGGTATAATGAATTAATATTACTGAATACTAGAATTATTTTAATTAGTACTTTGTCAAACATGAATGCTATTTATCAACTGTGATGTACAGGGTTTCCGAAAAGTTGCAACGAGTCGATGGGAATTCAGCAACGACATGTTTCGCAAGGGAGAAAAAGATCAACTCTGTGAAATACGTCGAAGAAAGGCATGGTCCAACAAGCCACAACCCAATGTAAAAGTTCGAATTGCTCCCAAAGATCAGCCAGATGAAGATCAAAGGTCATCGTCAACTTCATCGTCATCAGAGTACACCACCCTCGTCGATGAAAACAAAAGGCTGAAGAATGAAAATGGAGTCCTAAGCACCGAGCTTTCCATCATGAAGAAGAAATGCAAGGAACTTCTTGATCTGGTGGCCATCTATGGAGGAAACTCTAAAAAAGAAGATGAAGAAGAAGAAAACAGAAAAGATGACGTGGGACCAATGCTTTTTGGGGTTAGATTGGAAATTCGAGGGGAGTTGGAGAAGAAGAGAAAAAGAGCAGATAACGTTTGTGAAAGTTCAAGGCTTTTTCTGTCACAGTCTTGCAAATAAATAATTTTATGAAGGGCATGCCATTTAAAATCGAACGGACTGCTGATAAGTTGTTCAAGAAAATGTTATAGTCCTATAATGATCTGTAAAGACAGTTCAGTACTATGGCAATAAATTGTGTATTATCAATTTTCTTCTAGCTCACAAAAATTGGGAAAGGAGTATAATAATTAATTGAAATTAACAGTGTCAACCTGAATGTTTATTGCCATAACTTATATTAGAACAGGAATTACAAGATTAAGAGAGATGACGACAAAAACTATATTTTACATTTTTAATCTGAGAAGTCAAGTGCTTGCCCAAGTCTAATTAGAAGTTTGCGTATCTGGGGAAGTAATTGTGGATACATAAAATATAAATATATGGCTGTGTGGAAAAGAAAAAAAGTATAATTGATGATTAGATTATCTAGACAGTTTTTTATATAAATTTTAGTAGATTGTTATAAAAATTGATGAAATGTATAGTTAAAAAGGTGATGAAAGTTACAATTTTCATAAAATATATGATTCAAATTTGAAATTTGACATGTTGAAAATGTAATAAAAGATGAAAAGAGTAATTTTAGTAAGAGTTTGAATTCTTTCTTTGAGTACTTATAAGATAAAACTGACTTTCTTGAACCACAAAATCTAGGCTCCGTTCGGGAGTGATTAAAATCCAATTAAAATTGAAAATATGGCCGTTATTGGGTCCCACCCATCTAATAAAAGTCAACAATAACGGCTATATTTTCAATTTTAATCCGATTTTAATCCCTCCCATACAAGGCCCTAATATTTGCAATAAAGTTTAGGGATAATTGCAGCAGTGGTATCAAACCTTTCAATTTGTTGCAGACTTTGCCCAAACCTTTAATTTGTGCTACTCACAGTACCAAACATTTCATTTGTACCACCCACGATATCAAACATTTTCAAAATGTCGCAGCTTAAGTCCAAATTGATGGTTTCTGTTAGTTTGACCGTTGTTGACCAAATAATTTACTTTGACAATACTTTTGAATAATTTTAAAAGATTAAAATGGTAACTTTACATATTTATAATAAAATAACTAAAATCAAAATATTTAAAATTAAAAATAAAAAAATGAACCCCACCCCACCCCACCCCACCCCAAAACCATCACCACCACTGCCATCTCCTCCATCGCCACCACTACCATCTCATCCACCATAATTAATAGCTACACATCTACTCACCACCAACCAAGCGAACAAATTCTACTTTTTGAAATCAATTTTACAAATTAAAGGTAATTTTCTGCACAAATAGCGACCATAGGTTGGGTTAGTGTTGTCTTTACTTTTCTGTACTGTAATATGAGCAATGAACAAAACCCATAAAGATGAAGACTCAAGAAGAAAATGTCCAGTCCTCCTTGCTTGATTCCCTTTACCATGAAGAAAAAAAGTGGGGAAATTTTGAATAAGGGAGTGAAAAATTCAACTTTAATTATGGAAATTTGTCCTATTTTTCTAATATGTTAATAGAACATGATTTGTTTTGGGAAGATGAAGATCTGAACTCTCTTTTCTGCAAAGAAAATGATGCATTTGTTGATGGAACACGCTCTCCTTTATCTGTAGGCACGCATAGATGCAGTGGAATGGATCTTGAAAGTCAAAATTTTTTATGGGTTTTCAACGTTGACTGTCATGGTTAAAGTAAATTATCTTGACATGTTTCTTTACAGCATCCTTTTTCAGAAAGAGAAGACGTGGATGATCCAATTTGTAGCAGTGATTGTGATGGTTTTGGGGTGAGAGTGAGAGTGAGAGTGAGAGTGGGTATGTGAGGGATGGAGAAGATGAAATTGATTTTTTGATTTTTAATTTTAATTATTTGATTTTAGTTATTTTATTACAAAAAAATGTGAAGTTATCATTTTAACCTTTTAAAAATAGTTAAAATTATTGTCAAAATCAATTATTTGGTTAACTAACGGTCAAACTAATATAAATCATCCATTTGGATTTCAGCTGCGACATTTTGAAATGGTTTGGTACCGTGGATATAGTGATGGCAATCGAGCCGAGCGGCTCGTCGGCTCGACCGCTCGGCTCGTACTGTAGCGATCCACGAGCCGCTCGGACTCGTCAAAAGACGAGCCCGAGCTCGAGCCGAGCGGACCCGTCAATAGACGAGCCGAGCTCGGCTCGGCTCGGCTCGTCAAGACACGAGTGCTCGTGGGGCACGAGCCCACGAGCTCGGCTCGTGGGCTCGTGAAAAACATTTAAAAAAAAAAAAAACTAAGAAAAACTAAAAAAAAAAAAAAAAATTTTGACGAGCCACGAGCCGAGCCGAGCCGAGCCGAGCCGGCTCGGCTCGTGGCTCGTGAATCACGAGCTCGTGGGCCGAGCCGAGCTCGCCCACGAGCAAACGAGCCGAGCAGAAGCTCGGCTCGTTTGTAACGAGCCACGAGCTCGGCTCGTAGGGCAACGAGCCGAGCTCGTGGGGCAATGGGCCGAGCCGGCTCGGTTCGGCCCATTGCCACCACTACGTGGATAGTACAAATGAAAAGTTTGAGCAAAGTCTACAACTAAATAAAAGGTTTGGTACTGTTGCTGCAATTATTCCTAAAGTTTATTAATTAGAGTAATCTTTGAAAGATTAATCAAAAATCAAATTCTTTTTAGTTTCGTATAAACTGTATATTTGCACACATCTTACATAAAAAATAAAAATATGATCCTTTTGTAATACCGCAAAAGCAACACAAAGAAAAGAAGAAAAGTAGTAGGTCTTGTCTGTGGAAAAAAAAAATTCTTCTACTTTTTGAAAATGGGCTTTAATCTTATGAAACACGCTTCTCATGTTAGAGTGGATCAAATAGAACAGTGTGTTGGGAAAGTTCTTCAATTCAACTATCTTGTGGAGATATGGTCATACCTAACTCCATGAAAGGAAACTTCATGAATAAGAATAATGCTATTCAAACAGGGTTTAAAAACAAGGGCAATTATAGGTGCTGCCATGCGTTGGCAACACTTGTGAGGATAATTTTCTTTAAAAAAAAAACCAATAGGGGTAGTGACAGGTGCTGCCATGTGGTACCTTTTTTTTTTTTTTTTTTTTTTTTTAATTTTTAAAATTAGGCTAATTAGCACGAAACGTCTCTACCTTTGGGATGGATTTCGGGAACCGTCCCTACCTTTCATTTCGTGCGTAGGACGTTCTTACCTTCAACGTTTCTGTGCGCCGACGTCCTTTTCACTTCTTTTTGACGATTTTACCCCTCATTCAAGTAAAACAAAAAGAAAAGAAAAGAAAAACTAAAGAATTAATTGCAACTATAACCCCAAATTTTTAAAACCTACATTTCAGTCACAAGATACTAATTTTCTCATCCACAACCACTTCCAACTGTTGGTGGCCAAAAAATTTGGCCAAATCTAAAATTCTTTTAATTGGCTGACGAATTGAATCAATTGCTCCATTACCCATGGTATTAGCAATTTTAATTGAATGTTGGTGGTTGCAATTTGTTAATTGGGGCAGTGGGTGAACAGAAATCAAAAAATGGAACCAACACCGCGCACTAAACCTGTTTCTGAACGAACAGCGATTTCTCGGCCAAATTGAGGAAGACCCATATGCTCGTTGGATGCGCCTTGAGGAGTAGGTGCTAGTGGTGGTGGTTTTCGATCGTTGTTCGTACCACCGGTGCCAGAAAATTCGTCTGAAAGTTGCGTTTTCACTGTGTTCGAAGCTACCACCTGCTGGTGTTGATTCTGAGCAATGGGGGACGGTTGGGGACAATGGACAGGGGCGTTTTGAGGTGGAGAATCGATTGGAATGTTGGGCTTTGCATAGGTGTCGCCGAAAAAGGAGTTGTCGGTCGGTTTTAGCAAAATGAGCAGGCGGTTTTTGTCCAAATATTCTGCGATTTCAGGGCTGTTCGAGGCATGATATTGGGTGGGAATTGAAGGGCATAGTGAGGGCTTTCTAGTGGTGTTAATGTCGTGTGGTTTTGGTAGTGGTTGGCCAGTGTTTTTGGCCATCAAAGGTGGTGGCCGGAGGAGGAGATTCCAGCAGTTTTCAGATTTTTGAGTGGCTGAATTTGAGAGTTGATTTCAGCAAGACTCTTTGGTATTTTGGGGAGTTGTTGGGTGGTGATTGTAGATGAGGTTAAGAGCTTTCCATTGATGCCAATATCCAGTGGTTTTGGTTGTCGGAAGGTGGCTGAAAATAGCTTCGAAGTTGGCGGCTGGTTGGAGGGCAAAAAATTAGTATTTGTGACTCAAAAGTAGGTTTTAAAAATTTGGGGTTATCATTGTAATTAATTCTTTTGTTTCTCTTTTCTTTTCTTTTTGTTTCAATTGAATGGAGGGTAAAATCGTCAAAAAGTTGTAAAAAGGACGTTCAGCGCACAAAAAGTGGAAGGTATCGGTATAAATGCCAAGAAATGAAAGGTAGGGACGGTTTCCGAAATCCACCCCAAAGGTAGGGACGTTTTGTGCTAATTAGTCTTAAAATTAAACTATCCAATGATGTTGCGTCATGTGTCCTCCTATTTTTAATTTTGTCATTGAATCTGT
This sequence comes from Fraxinus americana, assembly GCA_035079005.1. NCBI lineage: Eukaryota > Viridiplantae > Streptophyta > Magnoliopsida > Lamiales > Oleaceae > Fraxinus > Fraxinus americana. The sequence goes on along the minus strand of CM068708.1, from coordinate 25,482,173 downwards.
TTGTGTAGCATGATTGCATGAACAATGATGCATGATGAACAGTCATGTCGGGCCTTTACGTGCCAATCTCGTCTCCTTGGCACGTACGGGGCAGATGCGACCATGTACGTATAACACCGTTCAAACTTCATAGGGTGATTATGTACCTAATATCGACCTCTCTAACCCTCAGGTTGTGGGCTAGGTTCAATGATCTTTATCATGTATTATAATTTTTGTTCATTCGAACGTCAAAATCTTGAAATTGAAATTAAAACATCATAATATTAGGTTCATAGTCATAGTCATCATAGTGACTAAACATGTAGTCGGTCGTCATGAAAGTTACCAAACCCATGATGGAACATTGAGACCTGGAATCCAGATTTTAATTGTAGAAAGAAAAAGGAAAAGTCAAATCATGAATTTCTTCCATAATTCTTGAACAATCTCCGTGTATATTCTTCTTCTTTTTCGCCTAAAATCCAAACAATAATCTTCAATTTATGTGGAGGATTTTGTGTTATTGTCTCATGCTTCTTGTTTTCTCTCGAATGAATGATAACTCCCTTTTTAAGTCTCTTCAGTTAGGTTAAAAACGAGCTTTAATTGTATTTCGTGGAGAGGTTAAGTCAAATTAGGAAACAATTTTATATTTTTTGCTGTCGGAAACTACCATGTGATCTCGTGCATGGTACCTTGTGTTGCGATCACATGCCTTGTCTTTTGCATGCTTGAATTCATTTATTAGGACGAATGGTTGGATTATATTTTTAATGTATGGTTCCACTTAGGTTTCACCCATTATCTAATAATGCTACACACGAAGATTTAAATGCCCGGACTCAACATTTATCTAAATAACTCCAAACATCGACTTAACCATCCCCAAATTATACTTTCAAATGGCCAAAAGATTGTGTTGTACAACATGTTGGGTTTAACAACTTATGCTCAAAACTCATTTAATCATTTCAAAAATCTGTGATGATACATGACTATCATGCTTAAAATGGGCAAATCTCACAATGATAAGTTTCAAAATAATCCAAGTATCATAATCTATATGCAATTTATGAATCACAAGTAATTCTAAAGATATCATCATTATCTGGCAAGACTATCCAACTCACACAAGCATACATAAACCAACACAAATACTTTTGGAGTTTTCAATTTTTTTATAATAAAACAGCAAAATGCAATAATATCAAATCACACAAAATGTAGATTGTAATAGAATGATATAATTTCAATAACCTAAACTATACATTGCCCTCAATATATGCATATACGAAACAAAAGACAATAAATGTAGCAGAAGAGGGATCTATGGACTTTTTGGGGGTGTATTGGATGGTAGGGATAGAAATAGAACCAGTAAACCAGCTATGGATGTACCTGGATGAGCAGTAGCCATTGTGATGTGCACATGAATATCATCCAACTGTCAACCATATCTATCCAAATGTCCAGTAACCTGATCACATGCCCGACTGATGTGATCCTGGTCGAAGTAGATCCGATTAATATCACAATATACCTCGTTTACAATATATGAGCCGTAATAACATATTATAATACTCCAATACTCGAATCATACACAAATATTTAACAACATTACATATCGCATTAAGGTATACATATACCAAGCACCAATAATACCTCTTATTTAATCATATAGGAGCACATTATAACATAAATAATATTAATTTGCATAGTAGTTGAATCATTATATATCTCTCTCCTCGCCTGTCATAGCATTCAACGATTTGTTTCTTCACGTTTTGCACAACTAATCCACTTGAGTCCTAGCAACCAAGCATCCTATGTATCATTTTTAAGGTTAAATACCATCCAGATGAAGTCCATTGGGACTAAAGATACCAAATATGGGATTTCTGAATGAAACCAGGGATATAGGGTCGATATTTAGGAACTAACACGCATTATACATGGAAAAACTAGAGTTCCACAATTGATATAGAGCTTTTCACAAGACATGATATTCTATTTGAAAAATTATCGAGTCATGAGTTCAATGCCTTTTACAAATATCAATAATGAGCTCTATACAAAAGTTTATGAGTATTTTCGTTCGTGTTGCCCCTTTGTCCTAGTTGAAGACAAAAGGTCAACGCCCCATAGAGAAGGGGGTGAATTCTTAATATTTGTCAGGGGTCGAGCTTTTCCTCAAAATAATTTTTTAACTGTCAAAACATGAAATCCTCCGATATTTATAGACTTTAATAGGGATTTAGGGGCAATAAAATAAATTTATTTATTTGTTCCTTTAGTCCCTAAAATATAAAAACTTACTTTTTAGCACCAAAAGTTCTTTAAAACTTCAAAATATTTTCAAAATTTTTTATTTTATTTTTTTATAATTTTCTAAAATTATGAGCCTGTTTGGTAGGGATTTTTGGGGGAAGAATTGATTTTGAATAGTGATATGATGGGAAATGTGTGGTTGAAAAAGAAGAAAAAAGTATTGATGTGATGGAAAATATTATTTTATTGAAGAATGTGTGGTTGAAAATGAGAATTGATTTGAGAATTGATTTGAGAATCAGAAACAAACAGGGCCTATATAAATTTTTTTGGATGTTACGATCTTCCCATCTTAAAGAAATTTTGTCTTCTTAAGTTTACACAATCATCGATGTCTTTTAATATCTAAAAATCCTCTATGTCAAGTCTCCATCGTGTAGTGAGCTAATGGTATCGTAGCTATTAGACAAGCATAGGTATTAACTTAGATTTCTTTTTATTAGGCCTTGGCAAAAAAAAAAAAAAAAAAATCGACCAAACTGACTAGGTCGGCTTGGGCAGGTTTGACATAGTTAAATGATTTGGTTTTATTTTAAACAAAATCATGGTTGGTCGGTTCGTCCATGGTTTAAAGCTTCAAACTGCTAGTTAACCGACCCAACCCATTTACACATGATTCTTTTTTTTTTCTTGAAAAAAAAAAAGAAAAGTCAAAATCGAAAGCTTAGTGATATTCTTTCGAAAGTAGATGTGCTCAAACTATCTCTTTGAGTAGTCTTGTTGAGTACTATATAAATATTTTGTTTTATGGGGACACTTTCAAGGAAACATTGAAATTGTTTTATATCTTTTATAAATGTTGTCTTCTGTTTTGGTTGGTAGACCTTGTTTTTTTAGTTCTATAGCATGTTTTACTTGTAATAAGTTCGCCCTCTGAAAATGCAGGTTGAGATAATGATTATGGACCTATGGTTATGTATTAGTTATAATGTTGATTTTTTTAATTATATGTTATGTTCTGATCCGTTAATTACACTTACACAGATTGTGAAAATGTAGATTGAGATAATGATTTTCATTATTTGAAAACTGAAATTCCAAAGCTATTTTTAGTTGATATAGGTTGTAATTCAAATAAAAAAAGTTGTATAAATAAAAAACAAAGTTATATGTTCTCTAAGTGAGCCCAAAACTCGAGACAATATATATTTTTTAAATTCAATTTGGACAAAAGCTCAAACCGACTAACCAAACCGATTTGGTTTGGATTGGTTGGGTTTAAGAGCTAGATTGGATCGGTTTGGATTGAAATTCACCTAAACCGACTAATTTGGTTTGGTTTCGGGTAGGGGTCGAAATCAACCCAAACCAAATCGTGCCCAGACCTACTCTTTATCGTTCTCATGTAACCTCCTTTGAATCTTATTTAGAAATTCTCATAACCTACACCTTGCTCTAACAGTTTCCGTCTTCCATTTGTATATTTCACAATCGATATTGGCCAAACATTGGTTGAAACGTTCACTGGCGATCAAAAATCCGGTCTTAAATTCTTTATTTCTTATGTAGTTCATTTCGTCCTTTACCTTCAATATACAACTTCAAAATAAAGTAAATCAGCAGCAATGTTATCCCCTTATGGATGATGACACAATTATAGTTTGGTTTTAATAATAGGTATTTTCATAGATTGTGGTCCTTCCAAATGAAAAACATATTGTAGGCTCTTATCGTTCGTGATATTATTACTATTTCGCGCGTTTACTAGCTAACAATTAAAAAGGGATCAGACGATTGTGTAATGGACAAATCTCTTGGAACAAAGTCCCAAAAAGGAAGGGTGTTTATTGAATATGAAGATTACAGTTTGGACGCGAACAAGATGCTTCCAAGGGGCGCAAGCACACAAGTACAAGAGAATTGAAATAATTAAAGTTAATCTAAGAAAAAGTAAATTACATATTCTCTGTTTGAGAGTGAATTTTGTCGGGGCTTTCTTCGTTGTCTTCTTCTTTCTTTTATACAGTTTGGACAGTTTTTAATCGTTTAGAAACTGTTTGAAACCACCCATTTTCTTTATCATGGCTAACATGTCAAAAACTGCCGTTTATAACTGTCACCACAAGACTCCATACCATTGAGATTCTTAGATCGTGGATGTGGCATGAACTGCTTGAAACCGCTGCCTTGGAAAATGACAGGACGTTGTCTTCACTGGGACTTTGGGCGACTTAATCGTTTGGGCGATGATGGACTCATAGCTCTTGGGCGACTACATGGTATTCTATTCGCTCAGGCTCTGGGCGTTCTGCAGGCTTGGGCAATAGCATTACTTTTCTTGTGGGCTTCCATGTCATTTGTCCACACTCTTATCTGGGCTTTCGCACTGGACCTTCAATTGGGCTTCGCTCTTTGGCCCTTGTAATTGAACTGCACTTTTTGTGTGTCAACAATTACCCCCCAATATGGCAGAATTAATATCGATTATTAATCTTTGCCATATTTACTTTCGTGTTTCTCTAGCAATATTTGAAATTCCCAAGAATTCCAATCATCACTTCCTTTTGTTGTTTGAAAAGGTGCGACTTTACAAACCCTTAAACATTCCGAAGGACACGCCATTTCATAGTACCACTAGCCCACGTCTCTGTTTCTTCGCGCTTCTTCCCTGCTATTAGCATTGTTCATCTTCTTTCTTCTCTGCTACGCTTCACAGGCAAACTTCAACAGTCTTGTAATCTAATGGCCACTTCACGAACCCAGTCTGACGCTCCTTTCAGTTTCGAGGATTTTCAGAACCTTCTTGCCAAGCCGTATGTAAACCCCAGCTTTCTTGCACAAACCAACATTGGCCCTGATGAATTCTACTTGGGGCCATCATTCAACAATGCTGAAGCTATTGAACAAATGGCGGCAGGCCAGCTTTTCCCTTGCACTCAGGGCCCTCCATTTTTGAATTCGCTGCCACTGAAGCCGATTCGCGAAAAAGGTATTCGCACTTGGCCCAAAGCTGATAATAATTTTCGTAGATGGCATGCACGTCTTGTAAAACATGGCCCCACCAAGACCCTTTTTGATCGTGCAAGGATTTCGGACTTATTGGAAATCGCTCTCCAACCCCCAATCTATGACCCTGTGTTATTCCCAGTCGCTTTAAGTTTCTGGTCTTCTAAATATAATACATTTGTTTTCCCATAAGGAAGGAACATATTTCTTCAAATATTTTCCATTGATGAACCTCACGTGACTAGTCCCATCTAAATTTTCTAAATGGTAGGCTCCATTAGGCAAAACACTTTTCACCTTGTATGGTCCTTCCCAATTTGGTGACCATTTACCGTACTTTGGATCTTTACTATCCAAAGGGAGTATTGTTTTCCAAACTAGGTCGCCCAAACTGAAGGACTTGGCTATGACCTTTTTGTTGTAAAACTTAACCATTTCCTGTTTCTGGACTTGCAATCTATCCAGAACGTCCAACCTTAATTCGTCCAATTCCAACAAATTTTGGACGAGTAATTCTGAGCGTTCGTTGTCGCCCAGGTTGTTTTGTGAACATACTCTCATTGACTGCACGTTGATTTCCATGGGTAGTACTGCGTCTTTCCCGTATGTTAACTGAAAAGGGGTAACTTTAGTGCTTGTGCGTGGCGACGTTCTATAGGCCCACAAAGCTTGATTCAAACACTCGTGCCAATCCCTGGCGTTTTCGCTTATCATCTTTCTTACAATGTTTTTCAGAATCTTGTTAGAGGATTCAGCCTGACCATTGGATTGAGCGTAATAAGGCGTGGAATTTACCAACTTGACCCCAAATTCGTTCAAAAATTCCTTCACTTGATCCCCATTCAATGAAGTCCCATGATCCACCATCAGGGTTTGTAGGATTCCAAATCTATAAATGATATGATCGCAAATGAACTCTATAAAACTCTTCTGAGATATCTCTTTTAGAGGTATTGCCTCTACCCACTTGGTGAAAAAATCCGTTGCCACTATAATGAACGTATGTTGCTTGGACGATGGTGGATAAATCTTCCCTATTAAGTCTATCGCCCAGCCTCTAAACGGCCATGGTTTAATGATAGGTGCCATTTCTCTAGCTGGCGCTCTCTGAATTGACCCATGTTTTTGACATGCCAAACAACCTTTTGCATATTGGACACACATTTCTCCCATCTTAGGCCAAAAATATACATTCCTAATAATTAACCACCTCATCCTTTGGCCAGCTTGGTGGGCTCCACAAATTCCTTCATGTGTTTCAGCCATAATTACCTTAGCTTCTTGTAAGCTTACACATTTCAACAACACTCCATCTAGGCGTTTCTTAAGTAATTCACCTTCGATCAACGTGTAATTCAATGATCGTAACTTTATCTTTCTATTGTTCTTTTCACTTGGTTCTTTTAAGAACTCTTTTATCTCTACCCTCCAATCCATTGCGTCTCCTTCTTGTATGCAATGAACTCCAATCCTATTTGCCTTCCTTTGTATAACGGGAAAAATTGTTCCATATTCACAAGTGGGTTCTATATCTAATATTTTTAAGTAACTTGAGACCGTTTGGGCTAGTTCGTTCGCTATGTCATTGTATATTCTATTAACATATTGGAGTTCTACTTGGTCGAACTCCTCTAGTAATTCTTGGGCAACTTCATACTGGCTTATGATGGATTCGCTTTAACATTTAAAATCGCCAGTGAGTTGGTAAATCACCAACTGGGAATCGCCCTTAATAATCACGTTTTTTACTTCCATTTCAATTAGTAACTCTAGGCTGACAATGAATGCTTCATACTCGGCCTGGTTATTAGTGCACATTCTGTCCAATGTGAATGTGAATTTATAACAAACTCCTAGAGGATTTATCAAGGCTATTCCTACCCTTGCACCTTTGGAAGTTTTTGATCCATCAAAATATAGGATCCATGGTTTGAACTCGAATGAGTCTATTTCCAATTTAATTTCTTCAGGCACAAGTGATCGGCCAAGAAATTAGCCAATGCTTGATTTTTTACCGCCTTCTGTGGTACATATTGTATTTCAAACTCGGATAATGTCAAAGTCCAAAGGCCTATCCTTTGGTGTAAAACAGGGCGAGAAAACATGTACTTCACTAAATTTACTTTAGAAATTAGATAAACTGTTACAGGCCGTAAATAAGCCCTTAGCTTAGTACATGTGAAATATAAAGCGAGACATAGTTTCTCGATAGCAGAATAATTACATTCGCATTTTGTCAAACGTCTACTTAAATAATATATTGCCATTTCTTCACCAAATTGGTCTTCTTGCGCGACCATTCCTGCTATCGATTCTTGTTCAGCCGATATATACACCTTCATTGGCCGTCCTTGGATAGGTGACACCAACATTGGCGGATTTGACAAATACGTCTTTAGGCTATCAAAGGCCTTTTGATGTTCTTCTTTCCAGACGAGTTCGTCCTGGTTTTTAAACTTTAGGAGAGGTGAAAAAGCTTTTGTTCGCCCTACACAGTTAGAAATAAAATGCTTTAAGAAATTTACTTGACCTAGAAATCGTTGCAATTGTTGCTAGACGGTTTGGCCTCTAAAATGGCCTTTCCTTTATTCTTATTGAGTTCAATTCCTCTTTGGTGTACTAGAAAGCCAAGGAAATTACCGGCATTGACACCAAACGCACACTTCAAAGGATTCAATTTCACCTTATATTGTCTCATTCGATCAAATGAGCGTTTCAGTTGTTCGAAATGATCTTCCTCTTTAACAGATTTGACTACGATATCATCCACATACACCTCAACAAACTTTCTTATCATATCATGAAAGATTAGATTCATTGCCCTTTGATAAGTCGTCCCCGCATTTTTCAGGCCGAAAGACATAACTACCCATTCGTAACACCCTAAGGCTCCTGGGCATCTAAAGGCAGTTTGTGTATGTCTTCTTCAGCTATATATATTTGGTTATATCCTGAATAACCGTCCATAAAGGAATACATGACATGTCCGGTGGTGGAATCAACTAAAGAATCTACCATGGACATTGGATACTCATCTTTAGGTGTCGCTAAATTCAGATTTCTGAAGTCTATGCACACCCTTAATTTACCATTCTTTTTTAACACTGGCACAATATTAGATAACCATTCAACATATCTAGTTGTCCTGATGAAGCTTGCTCTTAATAATCGCTCAATTTCTTTCTTAATTTCAGGTAACACGTTAGGAGCAAAACGTCTAGGAGGCTGTTTATGGGGCTTAAAATTTAATTTAGTTGGCAATCTATGTTCCACTAAATTTTTATCTAAACCAGGCATATGTTCATACTCCCAAGCAAAACAATCTTTATATTCTTTTAATAAAGCGATTAATGCTGTACTAACCTCTTGACTAAGCATCTGGCTGATAAATGTTGGGCGATCTTCTCCCACATCGCCAATGTTTACTTTGATCAAAGGGTCTTGTGCTTGAGCGTTTCCAGGCTTGTTGATCTTCATTATTTCATCATCCATGTCCCTTGTAGGTACTTCTTCTTCTAGGCAATCCACCTTGTTGATTTCTTGATCAACACTTTGCTCCAATTTGAATACTGCCAATTTGTCTCCCAATGTTTTCAATGCTACTTCTTTTTTTATTTTCTCTTGACATTCTTTATTGAAAGCCACTAGTCTGGCTTTGAAGGCCTGGATCTCAGCCACATGCTCTTTTGGTTGCCAAGTCATCAATATTCTTTGATTGTCCTTTTGCCAATCACTGGCTCTTCTAGGGCCACTATATTTGGCCTCATTTGATTGAACATTTCAGCGAGTGCTTTTACCGAAAATGGTTCTTCACTCTATGTGACAACTTGAGTTTCTTCTCCATCTTGGATTATCCTGACAGGTCCATAGTTTCTCTCGTACATGAATCTTTCTACCGAGTTAGCTTCTGCAACGAAAGGCCTATGATCTGCCTGTACTACTTCTACTTTACCTTGGTCATTCCAGAAAACTAAGCACTGGTGGAGTGATGATGGTATACAATGACTTCCGTGGATCCAGTCTCGCCCTAATAGTATGTTGTAACTAGTAGGACCATCAATGACAAAGAAGACTGTGGTCCTAGTAGTTGTTCCCACAGTTATATCTAGTGATATTACTCCCTTGGTCGAAGTTGCTCCCCTATTAAAGCTTGTGAGAATGACTTCCGTTGGGATCATGTCATCCTCTGTCTTTGCAAATTTCCTCATCATCCTTAATGGGATAGTGTTTATGGCTGCCCCATTATCAATAAGCACCTTCACCACGGGTATGCCATAGACCAAAGCCTTCACATAAAGTGGCCTTAAATGCTTGGTCAGTTTCATAGTGGATTTTTTGAAGACGACCTTTTCTGCTGCATCAATTTCTACTTCCTGTTTATCCCCTGTCGACTTATCCCTTTGTGATAAATCAACTTGTAATACCTCGGGCCGAATACTTGTCTGTGGGGCACTATCTTTATCCTCCAGTATTTCTCCAGTAGCTACCCATCCTGTTGGGGGTGGCAGTATCCTTGGAGGAGATCCGTATTTCTCAGAACGAGGTACCCTTTTCTTCCTCTTGGGTGTTCCATATAGTACGTAGAAATCGAAAGAACGTCCAGATGGTTTTCCCAACAAATCTACTTCATGAACTCCTTCCCGATGCAATTGTTTTAGCAAAGTATTACGCGACACTCCTCTCTTTCTCCTTTCTTCTTCTAAATCAATTTCTTCCTCAATATCAGTCATACCATCATCCTCTTCGCCTTGTATTTCTTGAGACATCTGACCACCTTCACATTCCAACACACACGCTTCTTCTTCATCTCCTCCTTCTTCCTCCTTATTCTTGAATTCATTGGCTAACAGATAATTATTAGCCATGACGGGAGGTAAGGTGCCGAACTGGATAGTAAGGGGTGGTTCTGTATCTTCTTCGTCTCTTTTGCTTCGATCAAACTTAGACCTCCCGAAGAAATTTCTGACATTTCTCTCATTGATTCCCCAGTGCCAGTCTCTTCACTATCTTCGAGAGCATTTTGATTAACCATTTCCAGTACTCTTGGTGCTTTAGGACGTGGCATTTCTTGTCGCTGTCTCATCATTCGACCGTAATTCCGTTGAAATCGTCTTTGCTGAGTCCTGGTCATTTCATTAAAAGGCACAACACGTCTTGCATTATACTGATATGAGTGCCATACATTAGGCTGGCGAGGCTGTGGTCTGAACGATCTCTCATGCCTTGCGGCACAGCGCCTTTCCGTAGGCGGTCCTTTATAGAACGATGTGCCACATGCCTCGTTTGGAACAAACTCAGGGTGATGGTGACTCTGCCATACTTCTGGTTTTTCAGTATTTGCTCTCATTTCTCCTTTACATCTGGTACACAAGACTTCTTCGTTCTTCATGGGTTCTTTTCATCTAATATGATCAAACACGCTGACATGTTTCTCAGGGTCTTCTTCATCATCGATGACCAACTTGAACCTTGGCAATTTATTTTTGAGATTGGTTGTCACCATATTCACTTCAAGTGGCTGTGGGAAAGGATTTTCATCCACTGCCATTTTCTTTTTGTCTTCGAACGTGATTCGTCCTGACTCAATAGCGTCCTGTAAAACCTGACGGAAAACCAGGCAATAATTAGTCATATGTGATCATGCATTATGCCATTTACAATATTTTTTACCCTTAATTTGCTCAGGGCTTGGCAATTTATGTTTATCGCTCAACTTTATCTGCTTATCCTTATACAGTTTGTCGAATATAAGGTCAGCCTTAGTTACATCGAACGAGAACGTTCTGCTCTTTTTGTTTTCTCCTTTCATAGGCTCATCTCTGACTAAATCCCTAGACTTAGCCATTATGGGGTAAGTATATGTATCCCCCTTGGTTAGTGCAGCCAAACATATTTCAGTTTGATCGTAAAATTCATCATTTATAGTATGAACGCCAAAGTTTGGGTCTTTGTAATAAGTCCATTTACTAGAATTTTTTACTTGCTCTTCTTCTCTTATCAAACGTTCGTACCTAATTACGTTCGCACTAAGTTGAAACAGGTCAGGGAACTCCCTATCCTGGAACTTTTTCTTTAAATCAAAACTTAAACAGCTTTGAGCGATTTTGACAAATTCTTTTTCAGGCAGGGGTACAAAACATTTACTCCTGGCTGTTTTGAACATTTGAAGGAAACCGTCTACCCATTCATTTGGTATTTGACGTAAGTTTTCCAAATCCGCCAGTGTAACCTCAGATTCTGTTTTATAAAACTGAGCATGGAACAACTGTTCCATTTGTTGCCATGTCTGAACGGAATTTGTTGGCAAGTTAATAAACCACGAAAAGGCTACTCCTATTAATGAACTAGGGAATGGTCTTATTTTATGGTAGTCGGTCACCTCACCACTCTGTAATGTGAATCGTCATATATGTTCCAGAGTAGATACTTCTCCTAAACCAGTGAACAACGAGAATTCGGGCACTTTATACCCTCTAGGCCATGGATATGCTTGATCTACCCAATCAGGATATGGTTTAGTGTAAGTCGGCCTGATAACAGGATGTACCCCAACAGACATTTGATCTTGTACTATTTCTGCAATTTGATTCCTTAGTAAAACATTTGGATCATATGGGACTCCTATGGGTTGGTTCACTTGTTGGTTTACTTGAGGCGGCCTGATATTTGTCCTTAATTGGTAGGGAAAGTGCCATTGTTCAGACCATTATACCCATTATATTGAGTGTTTACTCCCTCATTAACACGGGGTAAATTATGTCCGTTATTCAGAACATTATCTCTTATGTTTAGATTACCCCCCAGGTTGGTAGTCACATTATCACCATTCAAATTTGGCGCTCCATTAACCCCTTGATTTGAGGTGGAAGGGCCGAAAAATGTTTCTAGACCTAGACCTGGGTTCAAACTAGGGGAATTGTGTGGTGAAGTATGTCCCACAATCGCCCTGATCTGGAAATGACTTCCTATGGGTATGGTTGGTTGACATACTTGGCCTACTAATTTTCTCATAAGATCATTCAAAGCACTTAATTGTTTGGCCATGTTATCATAGTGAACATTTCCACTCTGGGTAAATTTTTCCATATTATGGACGTTTCGTAAATTTACCTGTTCGACGACATCTTGTGTGAGTTCTCCAAGCAATGCACGCAAGGTTCGAGGACTCAACTCTGTCATTGGTTCATAACAACTATGACTGCTTGGAGTCTGTCCTTCTGTCTGAGGAGAATGTTGCTGCTCCTCGTATCGCTCGATCACAGACTAGACTACTCCATGACTTGCTGGTGCTTTATCAGAACTTTTATGAGGCATAATGTTTTCCTTTTGCATCTTCAAACACCAAGTGTCCCACTGGGCGTGCCAAATTGTGTCGCGCGTTTACTCGCTAACAATTAAAAAGGGATCAGACGATTATGTAAGGGACAAACCTCTTAGAACAAAGTCCCAAAAAGGGGTGTTTATTGAATATGAAGATTACAGTTTGGACGCGAACAAGATGCCTTCAAGGGGCGCAAGTACACAAGTACAAGAGAATTGAAATAATTAAAGTTAATCTAAGAAAAAGTAAATTACATATTCTCTGTTTGAGAGTGAATTTTGTCGGGACTTTCTTCGTTGTCTTCTTCTTTATTTTATACAGATTGGGCAGTTTTTAATCGTTTAGAAACTGCTTGAAACCACCCATTTTCTTTATCATGGCCAACATGTCAAAAATTGTCGTTTATAACTGTCACCACACGACTCCATACCATTGAGATTCTTAGATCGTGGATGTGGCATGAACTGCTTGAAACCGCTGCCTTGGATAATGACAGGACGTTGTCTTTACTGGGACTTTGGGCGACTTAATCGTTTGGGCGATGATGGACTCATAGCTCTTGGGCGACTACAGGGTATTCTATTCGCTCAGGCTCTGGGCGTTCTGCAAGCTTGGGCGATAGCGTTACTTTGCTTGTGGGCTTCCATGTCATTTGTCCACACTCTTATCTGGGCTTTCGCACTGGACCTTCAATTGGGCTTCGCTCTTTGGCCCTTTTAATTGAATTGCACTTTTTGTGTGTTAACAATTACTTTTGTTACTATGAGCCTGTTTGAGCTCCATTAAAGGATAAGAATACATTTTAGAATAGTAAATTGATGGAGAAATGTGTGGTTAAAAAATAAGGAAAAAATTTGGATTTACGTGTAATAATATTTTATTGAATAATGTGTGGTTGAAATGAAGAAGGATAAAAATATATTTTGAAAAAAAATGTGAATTATACAAGGGGTATGTGACATCTCCACATTTACAACCTAAAGATATTATCGACAAGTGTGAATTTAGAGGTGGCCTTGAGGGGCATGTAGTGCGATCACACAGGGACTCAACATTAATGTAGGGGCACCAAAATATTTTTAGTTATATATAATAATTTTAAATTTTAAAAGTTTAATTATTATGTTAGTTAAATGGCACAATATTTATGAAAAAAAAGTAGAAGTAGAAAAAGAATGATTTTTATTTAATATTATTATCCTAATTGTGTGTGTCACGGGACATTTTATTAGAGCAAGGGAAATGATTCACATGGTTTAGACTTCTTCGTAGCTAATTTCAATATGTTGTGCATAACTATTTTTCTTTATGAATTTTTTTTATTAATTGTAGGCGTTTGGCTTGGTATAGTATGCAATTGTCTTATAATTAAACTTATTGCATAATGCTAATTTGAAAATATGTTGTGATAATCTTAGCATTATTTTAAGACATATAAATTTTTGCATCTTGATGGGGAATATTTGTTTCAAGAGTTAAAAATTTTGCGAAATATTTTACCAAAAGAAACAAAGACAACTTTTGATATATTAACTTATTTGAAAAGATTAGATTGCTTTCTGAATACATTTATTGCTTATAGAATAATATTGACAATTTTTGTAACTGTTGCATTTGTCAAAAGAAGTTTTTCAAAAATAAAGTTATTAAAATCTTATTTGCGATTAACTATGTTATAAGAACGATTGAAATGATTAGTTTTGATATCTATTGAACAAGATTTGCTAGAACATATGGATTATGAAAGTTTAATTAGTAAGTTTGCTACTAAAAATGCAAAAAAGTATTTTTATATGATTTGTTGCATTCCAAGGTTTACACGTGATATTTGCTGTATTTGATTTCAAGGTTTGCTCATATGGAATTTCACGAAGAGCTTAGTGGCTTGGATGATTTTTTTATTGATGACATATGAATTTTGATGAAGTGCGGGAGGTGCATTTGAACTTTAGTTGTATTTTTCTTATTCGGGAAACGTAAAAAAGTAAACAAATATTTAAATATCATATTTTTGTAATGAAATAATGTTATTGGGATTTTTTTTTTACTAATATATTTTTGAATTGTATGAAATGGAGTCCATTTTAAAATATCACATAGGGCACTCAATCTCAGGGTCTATGTGGATCAAATAAATCTTCATGCACAACTTTAATTTTGGAACACGTAAATGAGTACCCAGCATGTCCTGCTTTTACATGGCCTAATCTATTCATGAAAGCAACATGTAATATTTATAGCTCGTACTTTCCATTAGGAAAAAAATGGAGCCGATCCTAGAAGGGACGGATGTAGGGGGCATTGGACCGGGCTGTAAGTGGAAAGGCTTTTCAATTCCATGTAAGTTGGAAAATAAAAACCCAAGTACCCCATAGGAATGCATTTTCTACGAAATTGACGAAACAAAGCTTAAAGTTGCTGTACCTTAGAATTCGAACTCCATTTCCACTTTCATATCAAACAGCTAAAGTAGATATTTAATTTCTTGGATGTGATGTTTTCCATAGAATTTAAACCAATCAAATGGACTATTACTAACTGTTAATATCTAGGAGTTTTCGAAAATAATTTGTACATGTTTTGCACAGTCTACAAGAGGTACATGTGAGTGGCATTGGATCATGTGGCGGTAACATCGAGTGCTTCGCGTATGGTCTCGTGCTGGAATCTAGTGAAGAAATCATCACCAACTTCTAAATGTCTAGAATTTGCTAAACTTAAGCACACATAAAATTCTAGAAATTAGTGGATCGACGTTATTATTGGGATTATCTAGAGCTTGCTAATTTTGTTTCTTCTTTCCACCGCCAATTTAAGTGTTGAATAATATGATGGATTTGAGTGATGATTTTAAACCAAAAAATAACCTACCAACCTTACCAAAAATTGAACAGAGTAACGATAAGGATATGATTGAAAACACCAAATGAAAATAATGTCAAAGTAACGCCTAAAGAAAAGTATGCAAAGTCGAGACATGAGTTGAACTCTTTGTCCTTAAGTCGAATTTTCTCCTGGCAATTGACTCCCAAGTTATAACAACAATCTTCTTGTGTTAGTAGCACTTCAAAACACAAGACCAACAACAAAATATTGGTTTTTGTACTCCTTACGAAAAATGGAAAAATAGCTTTTTATGCAAAATTTTGGTTAGGAAAAAATGAATTTAATGTTATGCTATGATTGCATATCATTAGAATGAACAAATGGACATCCCAATGGTCTAATTTATAGAGGATGGAAGGTTGTGAGTGAAGTGAAGTGCCGCGCCCCAAATTCAACAACATTGCCAAGGGTTCCAACTTTTGCTGTCGCTAACATGTTGCCCTTTCGTCACTTGAGCGTCAAAAACAGACTTTGTTGCTCGCCTGTCACTAACATGTCACTCGAGCGACAATATCCTAGCTCAAGTGCTAAGCGAGCAACGAAATTGGACAAATTTCTAACCAATTTCCTTTCTTTTCTTCCAACTTTAGATAGTAATTTCTTATGTACCCGGAATTGATTTGGAAATTCTAAATATACCACGATGATCTAATCGACGAGTAGAACAATATAGTCTATTTATTTTCATAATTTGACTATCGTATTAAGTTTGAATATTTGGTCAAAATTGACACGAAAGTCACTTTTTCATGGTTTTATACTTAACCAATTCCAAGGTAAGAACATTGTAGAAGAAAACATTCACCAACATATTTGAATTGGGATGTTGTCCCCGCCAATGTTATGTATAAATAGTAATTGTATGTATTTTTAGTTTGTAAGATAGTGTGTGGAGAGAAAATATATACAAGGAAGGTGCTGCTAAGTGGAATGATGAGTGATTAGAGAAGTGCTACTAATATAATATTAGAGAGAAGTTTAGTGCTAGTCGTCTGTGTTTTTCAAAATTGCGCAAGTAATTTATATCAATAAAATCATTTTCTTTTGATTTTTAAACTCAACAATTTGATATCAGAGCAAGGTAATCAGGGACAATTTTTTGAGCTTTTGAAGTTTGTCTACAAAGTGATATTGTGAAGCTTCTATAAAGTTTGCTTGATAACGAGGAGGTCATTCAAGTCGCTCAACAATCAAAACTACACAATATGACAAACTTGAATAGAGTCATACCTCCAAGGGTAAGATCTATGGGACATAGTTAGCGAAAGTGATGTAACACCGCCAGATAAAAATAGGGCTCTAAAGAAGTGGAATATTAAAACAAGAGAAGCAATGTTTGTCATAAAGATGGCGATCGAGGAAGAATTATTAGAGCACATAAGAGACAAGACAATGCTAAAAGAAGCATGGGAACAAACTCGCAATACTATTCTCAAAGAAAAGTGATCTAAGATTGCAATTGTTGAAAAATGAGCTACTCTCTATCGTTCAAGGAGAATTGATGGTAAGTCAATATTTTAACAAACTTAAGTCTATTTGTTGTGAAAATTTTAAGTTAGGAGCTATAAGTAAAATTTCAGAAGCTAGAATGAGAAGAATAATTATACATGGATTAAGACTTGAAGAGGTCATTGCTGCTATACAAGGTTAACTAGAAAAACCTTCATTGGTTAATCTCGAAAATTTGTTGGCCGACCAAGAAACATTGACTAGACAAATGTTGGGGTCTCAATAAAGAACAAAAAGAAACATCATTCAGCTATAAAGAAGGGCAATTTCATAAACAAAATAATAAAGAATTAAAAGAAGATAAATCTAAAGGATGGCATGAAGAAAGTTACCACACAAGAAGAGCTCAACAAAATTGAGATAAGGGAGGCGAGTTGTCAAAGAGATATAAAAAACTAGTGGATCGTGCTTTGTATTTGAAAAACGATGTCATTATGCTAGAAATTGTTAGTTTAAAAAAGAGCCAGTAGAAAGCAATGTAGTAACCTTCAACATGTAAGAGAAATACAACAGTGAAGAAGATGTGATGCTGAGGTAGTCACAACAATAATTGAGTAGGTTGGAGAGAAGAAATTCAATTCAAGTCCAAAAAATGAATCAACATTAGTGGTGATCCTCTTTAACCAAATGAATTACGAAGATTATTGTATCGATGACTCACGAGAGGACATCACGTCTAATGAAGTCTTCTTGGTGGAATCTACCGAGAGGAACTACCCAACTAAGAAGAATTGTTTGTAAAAACATATTCTTGGCAGACTCCGTAGATGACGAAGCTAGCAGATTCAATGGAATTCGATAACAAGTTTAAGGAAAAGGTCCTAGAGCAAATTAGCAAAGTAAGACAAAAGTTAGTAAAAATTCAAGTTGTGATAGAGTCAATCAAGGAACAAGAGCATCTAGAGATATAGATAAATTTAAAGATTTAAAAATTTCATGTGATAAAGAAGATCTTACAAGAGTGGCACATAGTCCTAGG
Organism: Fraxinus americana; assembly: GCA_035079005.1. Taxonomy (NCBI): domain Eukaryota; kingdom Viridiplantae; phylum Streptophyta; class Magnoliopsida; order Lamiales; family Oleaceae; genus Fraxinus; species Fraxinus americana. The sequence continues at coordinate 25,464,222 of CM068708.1, read as the reverse complement.
CAAAATGACATTAATCAGAAAACACTAGAGGAGGATCAATAGAATTTCCAAGAAGAGATTGAGGTATGTACAAGTTCACAATCACAAGTAAGGCAGTCAAGTGGATATGAGAAATCAAGTACCAAGATGCTAATCTAGAAATAGGTATAGAAGAAAGTATGAAAAAACCAAATATATTTGAAGTCGCGGATGTATTGGGCAAATTGTTGTCAAACGACCTCTCGGACGATGATGTTAAATCGTTAGAATTTCTTAGTCGGCATCAACTAATTGATTGAATTAATATGTCTATGCCTCAATGAAAAAACCTGACCCTAAAACTATTTGGGGCCATTGGAAGCAACCTAATTTAATTAGAGCTTCTCATGGCCCATCCCCATTCACTTCTTGAATGGCTTATTAGCGTTGACCCATTTATTAGCTTACTTGGCACATCTATCGGTATTGGGCTTAGCCCATTACTATACCTAAATGGTTCTTATATTATTACTTCTTTCTTTTGCCTGGTTAAACACGAGTGTTATTTGTTGTAACCTTATTCTTGAGAGAAAACAGCTCATTTGCTTCGTTCTTCCGTATCGTTTCTTTTCCATTTGTTCTTGCCTTTGTGGCTGCAATAACACATTCATTCTTGTGTCCTTTGTGGGTATAACCAAAGCAACCGAACTGTGGGAATAGCTAGAGGTTTAGGTCATAATTTGGGGTGTCAATTTCGGTTGGATCAAACTGAGCCCGAAAACCTTTTGTGTGATCAATCTTCCGCTTCTATCTGGTATCAGAGCCACTTGTGTGTGTGTGTCCCAAAAATTCGATTGAAATCTTTTAGATCAAAAAAATTTCAAAACTGCCAAAACCTATAATCTCAATTTCTGGTCAAACCAAAAAGCGTTTGGTGAAATAGAGGCTGGAACTATGTTGTATAGGTGGAGGCGCTCTTGTGTGTGGTTCTTGAAGGCGGCGGCTGCGCGTAGACTCTTCGATGTCGACGCATGGCAACAGTATCGCATTTTACGGAGAAGTTTTTTTAGACAAATTATTCACTTTATCATTTTAAACGTTTTGATAGTGTTTATTTTCTATTTTAGGTCATATAGCATGATCTAGACGATTTTGCCCATGGACGTTCGGCTTGCAATTATCGATTGATCGTGTTGCTATATTTGCTGAAATTTTAGAACGAATAGTGGTGACCCTAAAGTAAAAAACTCGCATCTCTCCGAAATTATAGACCTTTAGATCTAGTCCGCTTTGGTTAATTGGCTTATCCATTTAAACTCCAGCATTAATGAGTTATCGTGTGGGGTGACAATAGGATTGGAGTTACCATGTGGGGTAACCATTGCTCGTGCTAGAATCAGTAATTATTTTCTCTTAAGTGTTACGTGGTTGAAGTATTTATTTGATACATCAGCTTATAATCTCTACAATATAATTGTCGCTTGTGTCACGGTGTAATACTTGCATTTGGTGTGAAACTGTTTGTTTGGCATACATAGTTAATTCCATTAGAATACCTAGATCGTACCCGTTTGAATATTCCATTGATCTATGATCGTTAATCTTACAACCCTAGGAATCTAAAACTGTGTATATTGCATGTGACCCTGGGCTACATTGCGTGGCTTAATTGTGATTCTGTGCATTTTTTGATTGATTCGTAAAAATGACAACTCCCAATTTTGATTTGGGATTTTTAACGGGAAATGTGATTTTCCAATCAGGCAAGAAAAATATATGAGGTATTTTGGTTCAAGAAAAAGTTTTAAAAGCTACTAAGGGCAAATTTTCTTCTAATTTATCAAAAGACCAAAGAGAAGAAGCTGATAAGCTGACTTACACTTCAATCATTTTATACTTGTCTGGCTTTGAGAAATTAGGTAAACTTAAAACCACTAAAGAACTTTGGAAAAAATTAGAGGGCTTGTATTTGCTCAAATCTACTCCGAACAAGCTTTACTTATTTGAACATGTTTCAGTTTTAAAATGGATCCTTCAAATGATCTTGATAAAAATTTAGACGTGTTTTAACAAACTTGTTTGAGATATTGTTAACTGTGAAGAGACGGTATTTGAAACCTACAAAGCTATAATTTTGCTTAATTCCATGCCGAATACTTATAAAGAAGTTAAAAATGCAATCAAGTATGGTAATGATACCTTGACGCTTGAAATTGTCATTGATTATGTTAAAAGTAAAGAGATGGAAATTAAAGTCGAAAAACATGATAGAAAAAGTGGTGAGATTCACATAATGAGGGGGTAGAACTCAGTTAGGCAAAGCAGTCACGATGGATACCAAAGTAATGGCAAGTCAAATTGTAATGGAAGTAAAAAAGAAGGGAAATGTTAGGTCAAGATCAAAATCTAGGACAAAGGTTAAGAAATGCTATGGCCATGGGAATAGATGGCATTTTATAAAAGATTGTTATAAAGAAAGATAAGTTTAAGGGTAATAGAGAGATGGAGCAAATGTTTTGTCTTCTACTTCCAATTTTGATAAGGGTAAAGTCTATTTAATTATGAACCCACTTGCTACTGCTGCTGAATTAAATCTAGCTGCTAGTTCCCGTTTGCATGAGTAGATACTTGATTCTGGTGTATCTTTCATGTCACATCTCAAAAGGATTGGTTTGAAAACTTTTATGAATCTAATGATGGGCATGTTGTGCAATGTGACAATTTTTTTTTATGATTCAAGTGTCCGAATTTCACCTGACTAATCCTGAGAAGTGGTGGCCTTCCTTCTGGTTCATCACCTAGGTAAATTTGGATGCAGTTATAGCTTATACAAACTTGGATCGAACATTTTGGATTCGGTTCTCCTCTCTATGGACCTCCCTTTATGACATGTGGACAGAATCCCTGGAGGGACAATAAAGCGCACCATAACTTTGCCTCCACAGAACATCTGCTTTCCAACATAAATATTGCCTTCCAGCTGTCACGGGGATTCGAACCTTCGATGTTCTGCAGAGAACCCTCATGCTTTACCACTTCACCATGTCCTTGAGCATTAGTGATATTACTTTGAAGTTTGACAGTAGTTTTGCTTATAATTTAAAAGATGTTAGATACATTTCTGAACTGTCTAGGAATTTAATTTCAGTAGGGAGATTTGAGAAAGTTGATTTCAATGTAAAATTGGAAATGAAGTTTTTAAAAACGATTGGGTGCACTTGTTTCCGTCAATGGAACCGAGAAAATGATATCTATATCACTATTGGAGAATATATAAGAGGTTCAGATTCCTCTATTTCTTCTGCCAAAGCTGATAACACACATAAATGACACAATAGACTTGCACGTGTGTATATTAAGGGGCTTAAGCTTCTTGATGAAAAATGTGTATTTGGTAATGATTGTGTGTTTGATTATCAATCTGTGATCACTGTGTCCTTGGTAAGCATCATAGGACTTCTTTCTCCATGGGTGTTGACAAAACTAAAGGCTTGCTTGAATATGTGCATTGGTCCAGCTAGTAATCCTGCCTCGGGTGTAAATATGTACTTCTTGTCTATTATTGATGATTAAAGGAGAAAGGTGTGGGTTTATCTTTTAAAAGATAAGTTCGATGTTTTCCATAATTTTAATAATTGGAAAAGACAAGTTGAGAATTAAACTATAAAATGATTAAGTTCTTGAGAACTGATAATGGCCTAGAGTTTCACTACAATAAATTTGATAATATGTGCAAAAAGAATGGAATAACAAGATATAAGACTATTCTTTACACTCCATAGCAAAATGGGGTAGCGGAATTGATGAATAGAACTATACTTAATAAAGTGTGATCCATGATGTCAAGTTCTGGTGTCCTAAAGTCATTTTGGGGCGAAATCAAGTATGATTGTTTGTTATTTGATTAATTTGACTCTATCTGTTGTATTGAAGGTGATACTCCACATGAAAAATTTGATAACCCAAGAATAACTAACCAAGATGGGATGAATTGGTTTTTGAAACTTTTTCGATACTTAGTCTCAAAACAATACAATACACAAGATATGAATGCAAATTATAATATTAGAATTAAATATGCAAGATCGATAACTTAATTCAAGTAAGAATATAGCACAATATAAATAGCAATGTAAAGTAAAGTAAAGTGCAATAATGTAAAGATAACAAACCAATTTAATGGGATTCGATACACAATGTGTTCTACGTCCCCGTTATCAAGCTCTCAGGCACGAATAAGGTCAAATGCACTATAATGGTAACTTACAAACAAGAAGTATCGATCCTTAAGTGACTTACAACAAGGAGTACTTATCCTTAGGTGACTTACAACAAGGAGCACCTATCCTTAAGTGACTTTCAACAAGGAGCACTTATCCTTAACAATGATCGAGTTTTCACAAGGCTCTTGATACCACTAAAGTATCAATGATAGTTTTACAATTGAAAGAACTCTCTTAATAAATGATATAATCAAGTCTAGTATTTAGAGAGTTAGGATAACACTTCAATAGATATCAAATAATAAAGTTCAAGTGTTTGTGTTGTAAACTTTGATGTAATGAAATAGTTTGTATCTTTGTATCAAAGTTTTCAACCTATGATCTCTCTTAATAAATAATACAAGTTAAGTATGAAGAGAGATTTACACTTAAATATAAGTATTGGCAAAGAAAACTTCAATCAAGAATGAAGAATAGATGAGGTTGTGAAAAACTCTTTGCAAAATAGAATTTTTGAATCAATCAAGAAATTCTTTTGTAATAAATGAAATAAAATTTAAACTCAAGTAATCTCAATGAGCTTCAATGAATTAAGCTCTCTAAAATCTCTTGTAAGTTGGTGACTATTGAATGCAAAAGAGATGGATATTTATAGAGCAAAATGGACACTTTCAATCACTTTCGGTTGACCAATTTCGGTTGACCGAAAGTGTATAGCCGTTGAAAAATCAAATTGTTGAAATTTCGATTGACCAAAATAGCATTTTAGGTCGATCGAATTTTGAAATTTCGGTTGACCGAAAGTTGACTTTTGGTTGATTGAAAGTTGACTTTTTTTTTTTTCAAAATCTATTTCCTATTATGAATGAAAAGTATTTTTATGCAAGTGATGGATTATGAAAATAATTTGAGCTTTATGCACTTGCTAAGAATTGAAGAGTTAATACCTTTACATTTAACTTCCGATAAACTACTTCTAAGCTTTAATCTTCAAAGTTCTTGTTCTCTTCGAGTCTCGTTTGATTACTTGTTCTTCAATGGATGACGATTTGACTCTTTGAATGCTTAAGATGATATATTCATGAAAAACTTAAGAAACAAAACTTGTTAAAACATAAGTGTATTGTTTGTTATAATCAAAACAAGTGGACCTATATTAAATCATATGTCAACAATTTCCCTCTTTTTGATTATGATAAACAATATGTGATTTGTAGAAATATACAAGATATTCCCCCTATCTTTTTACACATCAATGAGAATCAAGTTTGTATCGTATATAGCATGATGTTCTAAAAACATTCATTTCCACAATTCATTGATATAGTAAATCACATTTAGAAGTCATCAAAATGTATGGAAATAATTGAACTTACATAATTCATAACCAAATAGAAATAACAAGAGTTCATAATCAAATAGCAAGTCTTCATAATTACAATCACATGTATTTCCTTTTCCCCCTTGTGTCATCGTCAAAAAGCATGGGAACAAAGATACTAGAATAAATTCTCCCGTAGATAAGGCATAAGTGCAAGTTAGGAAAAAAAAAGTGAAAGTAATCATAAGTCATGACATGAAAAATAAAGCATGAGTTCAAAAAAGAAAATAGAACTAAGAAATAATGTTTTTAATCTTCCATCGGTAGAGGAGGCCCGTGATGATAAATGGAATACATGTGTGCAAAGAAGGCCTCTTTAGATAAACTCATTTGCTCCATGCGTCGATCAAGCGCATTGACGATAGTAGTAAGAGAATCAATCCGGCCTTGTAGGATGTTGAAATGATCTTCGATCATATATCGGCTGGGGGTCGATGCTACTTGTGGAGTAGGACCCTTATGATGTGCTCGAGGAGATTCATCACCGTCATCACATCACCACCATGACCACCCATTCCTTCTCCCGCCTCTTCTAAAATGAATGGCCAAGTTGTAGGCCCCGAGTTATTGTTGAAGCCTTGAGTATGACACACCCATTGCCCATTACCTTTAACAATTTTCATACGTTTAAGGGTGTTGAGATTAATGACATCCGTGTGTTTGGACTTAAGAAAAGGTTCATCGTCTAATGACACATTGAAATTTTTAAATATTCTTGTAAGAAGCATGCCATAAGGTAAGCCTAGAGCTCTAGGAGACTTGTGAATTTGTCGAATGTGCTTCAAAAAGAGGTAGGGAAGTCCAATTGACGACCAACAAGGAAAGAGTCAAAAATGAACAAGTCAAGGTGATGATCCTCTTCAAAATGTCCACACCAAGGAACTATAATATGAGCAATAGCCCGATGAAGAAATTTGCACGGTATAGTGAGGTGATTTAGGTTTAAGGTCATTGTGGTGGTTAGAGGTCGATCGGTGACTCGACAACAAGTTTCGAGTTCGTCGTAGCCCTCAAACCTAACGGGATAATGATGAATATAAGCAAGATTTTCAAACTCCCCTAACCCAAGGATTTCTTTAAGGGTATTCGTATCAAGTGTAATTCGTTTATCTCTAAGAGTACAAGTGACATGGAGTGAATAAAATGAGAGGTCTCGGTAAAATTCACGAATTAAATTAGGATAAATATTTTCCGAGATAGCATCCACATTTGTCCAACCAATATTCTCAAAATAATCCTCTATCCTAAGTGAAGGAGCTTTGGTAGAGAATTCAAGGAAATCGATTGACTTACCGATTAGAATGGGACAGTCGGTGAAACGGTCGGACACGGGTGTGTCAACTTCAACGTTCGACGAGCTTGCTTCCCATTTCTTTGATTTTTTCTTTGGAGGCATGGGTATTTTCGGAATTTTTCAATTTTTTGGTGAAAAAATTTTTTGATTTTTCAAAATTTGTTGAGATAACTAATGAAAAATAATAGGAAAAGAGTGGGTAACAAACTTTTGAAGTGGATTAAGGTTTAAAAATTATTTGTAATGAAGTTTTGAGAAGAAATCAAGATTTTTGAGTGAAATCTCATATCTTGAATTTTTTGATGATAAATAGAATAAAAACTTGAGATTTGATGATAAAAAGTGATGAAAATGATGGATTTGGTGAAGAATTTAAGAGATTTTGGTGTGAAAGATGAAAATTGAAAGATTTGAAGAGAGAAGGAGGAGAAAAATCGTGGTTTAGGTTTGAAGAAATTGGGGATGAACTTCTCGTGTGGAAAAGATAAGTTTATGGTGAAGACAAAACAAAAAAAAAGTAATAAATGAGCGGCTCTCTGGGGATTTTGTTCGAACGGCGCCATTTCGGTCTACCGAAATTCCTTGAATTTCGGTCAACCGAAAGTTCAATTTTTGGTCTACCGAAATTCCCAAAATTTCAGTCAATCGAAAGTTGACTTTTTTTTTTTAAAAAAAGATTGCCTTTTCAAAATCTATTTCATATTATAAACGAAAAATATTTTTATGCAAGTGATGGATTATGAAAATAATTTGAGCTTTATGCACTTGCTAAGAATTGAAGAGTTAATACATTTACATTTAACTTCCGATAAACTACTTCTAAGCTTTAATCTTTAAAGTTTTTGTTATTGTTATCTTCGAGTCTCATTTGATTGCTTGTTTTTCAACGGATGACGATTTGACTTTTTGAATGCTTAAGGGGATATATTCACGAAAAACTCAAGAAACAAAACTTGTTAAAACATAAGTGTATTGTTTGTTATAATCAAAATAAGTTGAGCTATATTAAATCATAGGTCAACAAAATTGTCTGTAAGCTAAGTGATTATTTTGTACTTAGAACTGTTGGCTGTGCTGCATTTTCTCATCAAAGGGAAAATTTGATACTAGAACTAGAAAATGTATTTTTATAGGTTATTGTGAAGGTGTCAAGAGATACGGGTTATGATATAGAAGCCAAAAGGGGGTTAAGGTCATTGTGAGTAGAGATGTCACGTTTAACGAGGTTGAAATGCCCTATCTTAAGACAAAATCTGAACCAGTGAATGAAGAAGAGCAAGGTGAAAAGATAGATCAGTTGAAGGTGGAATTAGTAAAACTTAGTACATATGTCCCTACCACCCCTAATAAGGTGGAGACTCAAGTTCAACAACTTGAGGTGGAAAATGGAGAGGAAGTAGCAATAGAAGAGCATTCTGATGAAGAAAATTCATTAGCAGACTATAATTTAGCTAGGGATTGAGAGAGAAGACAAAGAAGAGAGTTTAGAAGATTCGGATATGAATCTGAGTTAGCTTTTTTTCATGCTAGCTACGAGGGTTTAGCTGATAGAGGGCCAGAAAATTTTGATGAGTCGATGAAGAGTGGTTTAAGGTAATGAGAGAGGATGCGTTCCTTAGAAAAGAATCAAACTTGGGAACTAGTACCTAGACCTAAGAATAAATCTACCAGTGATTGTAAGTGGATTTTTAAGGTTAAGTAGGCTACATTTGAACCCTTAAGGTTTAAAGGTAGATTAGTAGTTAACGGATAGACACGGAGGGAAGGGTATTGATTATAATGAGATTTTTTCACCAGTTGTTAAGTACACCACTATTAGAGTCATGCTTGCATTAGTTTCACATTTTGACTGTGAACTTGAACAACTTGATGTAAAAACTATTTTTTACATGGTGAACTTGATGAGCAAATATTTATGAATTAACTAAAAAGGTTTAAAGACAAATTAAAACGTGATAATGTGTGTTTTACTAAAAGATCATTATATGGCTTACAGTAGTCATCTAGACAGTGGTATAAAAGATTTGATTCTTTTGCACTCACTATAGGGTTCCAAAAAAATAAGTTTGATCATTGCTTGTATTTTCAACATGATGTTGCTACTAAAGACTACTTGTTTTTATTATTCTATGTGGATAATATGCTTTTAGTTGATTCATCACCTAAGTGGATAAGTAAGATAAAAACAAAGTTGAATGACGAATTTGATATGAAATATCAAGGTAAAGATAAGAGAATCCTAGGTATGGAAATTGAAAGATGTAGGTAAAATTTTGCATTGTTTTTGCATCAGTTTTCTTATATTTCAAAGACGTTAAAAAGATTTGGCATACATGATTACAAACATGTTACATTACCTTGAACTAATCATTTTATGTTGTCTAAAGATCAGGTTCCATGTAATGAAAAGGAAATAGAATACATGAGTAAGATTTCATATTCTAATGTGATTAGATCCATTATGTATTTGATGGTTTGCACTAGAGTAGTTTTAACTTTTGTCGTTAATACCCCTAGTAAGTACATGTCTAATTCAGGTCCCGAGCATTGTAAAGCCTTGAAGTGGTTGTTAAGGTATTTGAAGGGAACTACTGATGTAGATCTAAAGTTTGGTGTCAGAAAAGGAGTGAAACTGAGAGGGGTTGTAGATACAGACTATGCGGAGGATAGGGATAATAGGAAATCGACTTCCTCCTATGTGTGTATTTTGTCTAACTCTTGCCTTAGTTGGAAATTACAATTATAACAATAGTTGCACTTTCCACGACATAATCGGAATATATTGCTACCACTGAATCAATTAAAGAGGCTTTGTGACTCATGAGTTTACTTCATGAACTTTTTATTTTGAATGATTATGTGGTAATATATTCAGATAGTCAATCTTCTATCTGAATATGCAAAAATCTTGTTTTTAACGACTGCACCAAGTACATTGATGTTAGACTACATTTTATTAGAGATATTGTATGACAAGAGGTGATAAAACTTGAAAAGATACATGCACAATATAACCCCTTAGACATGAGCACTAATGTGTTGCCATTAATGAAGTTTAGAAGTTGTAATGATCTTTTAAACATCAGTGGAGGTAAATAATTTCCAATTTTATCGATTCTCCTTTTGGAATTGTCATTAATGGGTGATAATTTTTTCTTGCAGGTTATTTAACACCTGTTAAACGACTCCCAGACGATAATGTTAAATAGTTAGAATTTCTTAGTAGGCATTGACCAATTGACTGAATTAGTATATCGACACCTTAATGAAATGACTCAATCCTAAAACTATTTGGGATCATTGGAAACAGCCTAATTTAATTAGAGCTACTCATGGCCCATCCCGTTCCCTTCTTGGATGGTTTATTAGCGTTGACCCATTTATTGGCTTATTTGGCCCATCTATCGATTTTGGGGTTGGCCCATTACTATACATAATGGTTCCTATATATTGCTGCATTCTTTTGCTTGGTTAAACATGGGTGTTATTTGTAATGACCTTATTCTTGAGAGAAAACGGTTCATTTGCTTCATGCTTCCTAATAGTGTCCTTTCCATTTATTCTTGCCTTTGTGGCTTCAATAACAACTTCATTTTTGTATCCTTTGTGGGCCTATCTGAAACAACCGAAGTGTGGGAATAGTTAGAAGTTAGGGTAGTGATTTGGGGTGTCGATTTTGGTTGGACCATGTTGAGCTCGGAAAACACCTTTTGTGTGATCAATATTTCGCTACGGGATGCATTGAATGAAGGATCGAGCACTTTAAAATTTGTTGAGTTTCTGACACAGTTGGACGTGATTAAAAAGAAAAGATTTAGAATGAAAAGATGCTGATGGGGAGAATTGAAGAAATCATCACCCACTTCTAAATGTCTAGAATTTGTTAGACTTAGAAGCATGCAGAAAATTCGAGAAATTCTAATTACTAGAATTAGAGTGCACTGACAAAATTGGAATTATCAGAGCTTGCTGATTTTGTTTCTTCTTTCCATCGCTGATATAGGAACATTGTAAAAGAAAATAGTCACCGACATATTGGAATTGTTAGGAAGCTATGATGGACTTTGGAAGACAAAAAGGAGGAAAAAGATGATCAATCCATTCTTATAAGATGGAGATACATGACAGCTACATATACACTAACTTAAGTACATTTCAAAAATATTTTTTATCAACTATTCTACCAACTTCCACTCCTACCATACTTGACTGCAAACTGATGGACAGATACAATACTAAATTGCTCAAGTTACACTTTAGTCATAGACTACACTTGAGTACAAAAAACATAGAATAAGTTAAACAAATAATAATCCATAAGTGACAACAAAAGTGTTACACGGTTCATCACTCCTCTTTGACACTTTTGTTGGAAACACCAAGATATGCTCTTAATGTTTCAAACATTTCCTTAGGCAATACTTTGGTAAAAATATCAGCAACTTGTTCTTCAGAACTGCTGGGCTTCAATTCTATCTCCTTCATTTCTTGAGCTTCCCTAATGAAGTGGTACTTGATCTTTATGTGTTTAGTCTTCCCATGGAACACTGGATTTTTCACAATTGCTACAGCTAATTGATTGTCATAAAGAATGGTAGTTGCTTCAGTTTTTTGGTGCTTCAGATCCTTCAGAATTTTCTTTAACCATATTGCCTGATTGGTTGCCTCTATTACTGCTATATACTCTCCTTCAACAGTGGATTGTGCCACCATTTTTTGTTTGATTGAATTCTAGTAAACAATACTTGAACCAACATAGAAAGCATAGCCTGAAGTACTCTTCATGTCATCAACGGATCCAGCCCAATCACTATAGTGAAACCAATTAAAAACAGAGTTTTTGACTTCTTAAAGCTGATTCCAAACTCCTTTGTTCCTCTGATGTATCTCAACACCCTTTTGGTAGCTTGGAAGTGAATTTCACTAGGTTCTTACCCGTATCTTGACAACATATTCATAGCAAACATCAGGTCTGGTCTGGTGGCAGTTAAGTAGAGCAAACACTTCTGTAAACCTTCTCATCAATTTTCTTTGCTCCATTATCTTTCAACAATTTTAAGTTCTGAACTAAAGGGGTGTTAACTGATTTGCAATTCTCCATATTAAACTTCCTGAACACCTCTTTAGCATATCTCTTTTGGCTAACAAAAATTCCATCCTTTGATTGATCAATTTCCATTCCAAGGAAATACTTCATTTCACCTAAATCTGTTATCTCAAATACCTTCTTCATTTAATCCTTCACCACTTCAATTAAGGTTGCATTACACCCTGTAATTAGGAGATCATCAACATATAGAGAAATAAAGATCAAATCCTCCTCCACTTGTTTAATGTAAAGTGTTTGCTCATTGATGCTTTTAATGAAACCAAGACTGCTCAAATGCTTGTCTATCTTGATGTACCAACTTCTTGACGCCTGATTTAAACCATATAAGGCTTTCCTCAATAGGTACACCTTATCCTCCTTTCCATCTATGATAAAGCCTTTAGGTTGCTCGATGAAAATTTATTCATTCAAGTGCCCATTCAGGAAGGTAGACTTTACATCTAACTGATATATTCTCCATTCTGATTGAGCAGCAATGGCAAATAGCAATCTTATTGTTTCAAATCTAGCCACTGGAACAAAAGTATCAGTAAAATCTACTCCATATTGCTGAGCATATGCTTTTACAACTAGCCTAGCCTTGAACTTGTTTACAGAAACATCAGAATTCATTTTGGTCCTAAACACCCATTTTACTCCAATGATATTCTTTTTTTTGTCTATCAACCAGCATCCAAGTTTCATTCTTTTCAATCACCATGATCTCCTCATTCATTGTATCTAACCAAACTTTGGAATGAGCTACTTCATTATAGGTTCCAGGCTCCAGAATACAGAATTGCAGGTGGCATAAATATCCTGAAGTGATCTGGTTTTATCACTTCATTTTCTGAATCTGATTCACCCTCAGGTTCAACTTCATCTCTCACTTCTTCTTCATCATTACCAACATCTTCAGTTTGTGAAATTAGTCTTGGAGTCTCAGATTTATTCACAGCATTTGACTCCCAGTTCCATGAAGAACTTTCATCAACATTGACATCTTTGCTGGAAACAAACTTGTTGGTTTGAGGATTATAAACTCTATAATCCTTAACATTTTACAATAACAAACTAAACTCCTACTTCAGCTTTCTGACTTAACTTGTCTCTCTTCACTTCAGGTATATGCATATAACTCACACTTACAAACACTTTCAAATGTGAAACGTTTGGCTCAACTCCATACCAAGCCTTATAGGGAGTTAACTTGTCCAAAGCTTTAGTAGGCAGCCTGTTGAGTAGGTATATTGACGTGTTAACTGCCTCAGCCCAAAAAACTTTTGGCACATTCTTTTCCAACATTAAGCACCTTGCCATTTCCATTGCTTTCCTATTTTTCCTTTCACATACCCTATTTTGCTGAGGTGAGTAAGGGATTGTTAGCTGATGTTTAATCCCTACTTCTTCACAAAATTTGTCAAACTGATTGCTGGTATATTTAGTTCCATTATCAGTCCTTATAGCCTTTATCTTGCAGTAACTTTCATTCTCCACAAGATTCTTAAACTTCTAAAATACTGCAGGCACCCCAGACTTCATTTTAAGGAAATAAATCCAGTACATTCTAGTTATATCATCAATAAAGAGAATAAAGTATTTGCTGCCATTCAAAGTTGAAGTTCTCATAGGGCAACAAACATCAGAATGGATCAACTGAAGCTTGTTTTGTGCTCTTCTAGACTGGTTTTTAGGGAAAGGCAGCATATTTTGTTTTCCCATTTGACAGATATCACAGACACAAGCATCATCACTCACCTTTGGCATATTTTCCACTAGCTCTAGTTCATTCAGATTTTTTAGTGAAGTATAATTGGCATGTCCAAAATGTTTATGCCACAATGCAGACTCAACCACAGTACTAGCAAAGGCATGTGAGCTAATATTCTTCCATTCCAAAGGAAAACTCCTATGCCTCATTTCTACTATCATCAATTCTAGATTATTTTAATCCAAAATTGTACAGCTACTATCCTTAAATATTAATGTACAATTTTCCTCAATCAATTGGCCAACACTAATCAGATTTTGATCAATGTTTGGCACATACAGAACATCAGAAATAAACTTAATACTTGATAGTGTTTGGACTGAGACTTTCCTTTCGCAATGAGGACATGAAGGATACTTAGTATCCTTGCCAGAGCCTTTAGCTCCTACTTCATTCTTCTCATTTTGAGCTTTCCTTCCACCAAAACTGGCTTGAGCTTGCTGTTTTCCTTTTGCAAATAGAGCTCCTTCAATTTGATCTTCTTACCTGAACAATCTCCTTTGTTCTGTAGCATGAAGGACATTCACAAGTTCAGCCAAAGAGATGCTAGCCAAGTCCCTTGAATCCTCAAGTGAAGAAATCTTGGATTCAAACTTCTCTGGCAAACTGATTAACACCTTTTCCACAACTTTGTTGTCTGGTAAATCATCTCCAACCAATCTGGCCTGGTTTATCACTTTCATTAACCCGTCGAAAAGTCTTTTACCACTTTAGTTTCCTTCATTTTCAAGGTCTCAAACTCCCTTCTCAAGTTGAGCAATTGCATCTGTTTAGTTCTCTCACTTCCTTGGAATTCCTCCTTGAGTCTATCCCAAGCTTCTTTTGCCATTTCACAAGTTATTATCCTTGTGAAAATAGCATATGAAATAGCAAACTGAATACAGGAGAGAGCCTTGAACTTCTTGGTAACATTTTCACTGTGTTGTTTGATTTAAGCTCTCAATGGTAGAGGTTCAATGCCTGTCGCAGTTATCTCTCAAAGGTCATAAGCTTTGAGATAGGCCTTCATCTTTGCAGCCCAGAAATTGTAATTTTCTCCATTGAAAGCTGAGGGTAGAGGTGCTAAAAAACCACTGGAATCCATCACTCTCACTCACACGTTTGGCTAGTGAAGGTTCCTTATTGGTTTTTTCTCTCAGGATTGTTTAAAATGAAAAAAAACAAGGAACTAAACTTACGAGATTTGCAAAGAGCTTACTGAATTTTACACAACTGAACTTACCGAATTTGCAAAGTGCTTACTGGGTTTTACACAACTTACCGGATTTGCTATTAGCTTACCGGTTTTGATCTCCCTTATCAGTTTGTGCAGAAACACCCTGTTTTTGCATTTTTTCTACTTTTTTTCGTCTCTTCAAAGATCATCAAGAGCTCTGATACCACTGATGGACTTTGGAAGACAAAGAGAAGTAAAAAGATGATCAATCCATTCTTATAAGATGGAGATACATGACAGCTACATAAACACTAACTTAAGTACATTTCAAAAACATTTTCTATCAACTATTCTACCAACTTCCACTCCTACCATACTTGACTACAAACTGATGGACAGATACAATACTAAATTGCTCAAGTTACTCTTTATGTCATAGACTACAGTTGAGTACAAAAAACATAGAATAAGTTAAACAAAAAATAATCCATAAGTGACAAAAAAAGTGTCACATGGTTCATCAAACTGCCACCGCTAGTGCTATCTATAAATAGTGGCTGCATGTATTCTGAATGTATAAGATATTGAGAAAACAGATACAAGGAAGGTGCTGCTGAGTGGATTGATGAGTGATTAGAGAATTGTTGCCAATATAATATTAAAGAGAAGCTTAGGGCTAGTGGTGTGTGTTTTTCAAAATTTTGTAAGTGATTAATCAATTTCTTTTGGATTTTAAACTCAACATCTCGCATTATTGATGAGATTTCGGAGTGGCATACCTTTGCTGATGATTCAGTCAATGACTTGAATGGGGTTGGTGTGCCCGTTAACCCTCTCTTACCTGACAGGGTTCTTTCTACCGTCATTTCCTCTGGGTTTAATGGAATAAACTAGCATGTCTCTCCCGCCCCGTTGAAAAATTGCGGGCCCGATCTTTACTGGGTCGTTGTCTTGGACTTTTAAGTCCATTTTTAACATGGCTGATAAGTTGCAGAGAATTGAAGAAGATAAAAGGGGGGAAAAGGAATTGATTCAAAGATAACAAAATTCTCATTACAATTGATATCACCAATCACCCTATTTATAGAGGAGTTACACAGCAAGCTCACACCGTAAGCATGAAGAGGGAGAAGAACAATTACATAAATAACCTTTGTCTAACTGGGCCAATCTAAATGGACTATTCCTAAATGGGCTTAACACTCCCCCTCAAGATGAGTATATGTTCAATACTCCCATCTTGTGAAGTAGCATCTTGAATCTGGTTCCACCAATAGCTTTGGTCAGCAGATCAGCTATTTGGTTCTGAGAGGTGGTAAATAGCATTTTTACTTCATCAGCTTGGACCTTGTCTCTAACCAAATGACAATCGATCTCTATATGCTTCGTCCTTTCATGGAAAATAGGATTACTAGATATATGTATGGCTAACTGATTATCGCAAAACAACAAGGCTGTTTTTGATTCCTTTACTCCAAAATCAATCAACAGATTTTTCAACCAACTCAATTCGCATACAGCAGATGCCATCGATCTGTACTCAGCTTCAGCAGAAGATCTTGATATCGTATGTTGCTTTTTGGATTTCTATGATATTAACGAGCTCCCTAAGAAGATGCAATAGCCTGTAATGGATCTCCTAGTGTCGGGGCATGCAGCCCAGTCTGCATCACAGTAAACTTTGAGCTGAAGATCAGGTTTACTCCCAAAAAATAAACCTTGTCCAGGTGATCCTTTCAAGTATTGCAAAACATGGTGTACAACCTCCATGTGAGGCTGTCTTGGTGACTGGAAAAACTGACTTAATAATTGCACAGCATAGGATAGATCAGGCCGTGTTATGGTCAGGTAGAGTAGTCTTCCTACTAGTCTTCTATACTCAGTGGCATCTGAAACAACACTTCCTTCATCCTTACTTAACTTCAGATTGTATGGGAGCGGATTAACTGATGGTTTAGCACCCAAATAACCAGAATCAGTAAGTATATCCAGAGCATATTTTCTCTGGCAAACTGAAATGCCTTCTGCCGTTCTAGCAATTTCAAGCCCAAGGAAATACTTAAGAATTCCCAAGTCTCTCAGCTTAAATTTTTGATTTAGATCTTTCTTGAATTGATCAATGTATGATAAATTATTCCCACCAATTATGATATCATCTACATAGACTAATATAACTGTAAAAGAGCAGCCATTTTGTTTGCTGAACATGGAATAATCTGCCTTTGATTGCTGAAATCCTTGTGACTGAATGTAGGAAGACAGTTTAGTGTTCCACTGTTTAGAGGCTTGTTTAAGCCCATATATTGATTTGTTTAATTTGCAACCAAGACGATCACCACACTCCCCCTGCTGCTCATACCTTGGAGGCATCACCATATAAACTTCTTCATGTAATTCACCATGGAGAAAGGCATTACTGATATCTAGTTGATGCAACTCCCACTGTAACTGAGCAGCAACTGCCAACAAAGCTTTGACTATGACCAGCTTTGCCACAAGAGAGAACGTCTCCTCATAGTCAAGGCTTGATTGTTGTGTAAAACCCTTGGTAACAAGGCGAGCTTTCTTTCTTTCTTCAGTGCCATCATAATTAAGTTAAACCTTGTACACCCATTTACACGCAACTGGCTTCTTACCGACTGGGAGCTTAAGAACATCCCATGTTTGATTGGAAACAAGAGCTTCATATTCCAAATCCATAGCAAGACACCAATTAGGGTACTTGGAAGCTTCCTCAAAAGAATGAGGCTCAAACATAGTAGATAAAGCCAAGGCAAAAGATCTGTGAGCAGGAGACAGACCAGAATAAGTAAGGTGATCTGATATTGGATATTGCTTACCGGATGCAGAACCTTTACCCATGAAGTCTGATGGAGAGGCAGGTGCCTTAGAAGAGAGATTGCAGTGATAATCCAAGAGGTAGGAAGGAGGTTTGATGTTTCTTTTTGATTTTCGAATAGGGATCAAGGGTAAAGAGGAAGGATCCTGATTTAAAAAAGGAGAAGAAGTCTGATGAGAGGATAAATTCTGAGATGAAGATGGAATCTGAGAAGAAGAAGAAGAAGAAGAAGAAGAAGAAGAGGTATTATGAGGAGGTAAATAAGAAGGATCAACTGAATCCTGGATGGGAGAATTAGCAATATCAGATGAAGGAACAGGAAAGTCAGATGAAGGAATAGCAATATCAGGGGAAAATAAACATTGACCAGAAGGGAGAGGATCAGGAGAATGGATTAACGACTGTAAGAGAGAAAGATGCTGAAATGGAAAGATGTTTTCATGGAAAATAACATCTTTGGAATAGAAAACTGTATTGGTGAGAAGGTTATAAAGGGTATATGCTTTCATACCATATGGATAGCCAATGAAAAGACAAGGTGTGGCTCGAGGATCAAACTTGGATCTGTGACGTTTCAGAGTGGCTGCATAGCACAGACAACCAAATACTCTGAGATGAGAGAGAGAGGGTACTGAGTGATATAAGGTCTCATATGGAGACTTATTACTAAGAACAGATGTAGGGGTTCGATTGATAAGGTGTGTGGCAGTCAAAATGCAGTGTCCCCAGAATTTGTGTGGCAAATTTGCCTGAAATTTGAGTGCTCTGGCTATATTTAGAATGTGTTGATGTTTTCGTTCAACAATGCCGTTTTGCTGGGGTGTTTCCACACAGCTAATTTGATGTAGGATTCCTTTTGAATGATAGAAATCAGTTATTAAAAACTCAGCACCGTTATCTGACCTCAGTGTTTTTATGTTGGCTTGAAAGTGAGTTTGAATTAAAGAGTAAAAGTTACGAATGATAGATCTGGTTTGGGACTTGGCTGTCATCAGATAAGTCCATGTGACTCGACTATAGTCGTCAACAATGGTGAGGAAATATTTGGATCCATCAAGGGAAGGAGTGGAATAGGGGCCCCAGATATCGCAATGTATGATGTCAAAAGCCTTAGAGGCTCTGGTTTCACTGATGGGAAAAGGAAGCCTATGTTGCTTGGCCATAGGGCAAATAGAACAATGTATGAGGTTATTAAAAGTAACATCAGAGGCATACTTATGGAAGGCAGACAGTTGTGAAATAGGTACATGACCCAAACGGCAATGCCAAATATCAATATTACTGGCAACATTACTGATGTTTTGAACATTACAAGAAGTAACAACAACTTTATTACAAGGAAAATTCGAAATGGGACTGCAACAAGATATAACAGATTGATTATTGGAATGTGTAACAGGATTAGTATTGAAAGTAACAGGTGTTTCAGTGGACTTGAAATGCGGCTGATGTGCAGGAGTTTGAAAAAGGTATAATCTATCTTCAAGCTTGCCTACCCCAATCATCCTCCTTGTTAAAAGATCCTGCACAAAACAAGCATTATGCACAAAAATCAGAAAACAGTTTTGCTTAAGAACCAAGTTGCTGGCAGAAATCAGATTGAAATTAAACGATGGCACCACTAGAACATTAGTTAGAATCAAGTCATCTGATAACTTCACAGTTCCAACTTTAGTTACAGCAACGCGATAACCATTTGGCAATTTAACAAAAGCCTTGGAATCTGCTGTAATGGATGTGAGATATTTGCTAGAGCAAACCATATGCTCAGAAGCTCTTGTGTCAATTATCCACTTGACTCCATCTGCTTTCACATTACAACTAAATGATTTACCTGAAAATCCAGAAGTTTCTGGAATGGAAGATGAGTTCAACGAAACATCTGGTGATGCTGAATTTCCAGTAGACAAGCGTGCTTGCAATTGAGGTACAAGCATGTCTAAAAGTTGTTGACATTGGCCTGGGGTGAAAGGACCCTTCGAATGTGAAGGAAATGTCTCAGTCTTTCTGTCAATGTGAACATGAGCCAATACACTAGTAATAGGAGGTCTACCTCTTCCATACTTATGACCTGGGGGATAACCTACAAGTTTGTAACATTTTCCCTTGATGTGTCCTACCAAACCACAATAACTGCACATAGGCTGATCTCTCCTTTGAGGTATACTATAAGAATTATACTTCTGATTAAAGTTGGATCGATTTATCACTCTTCCAGCACAGGCAGTTACCTCAAAATTTTGCTGTCGTTTAGCAGCAACATCCTTTTGTTTTTCGTCTTGTAAAATCAACGCAAATACTTTGTTTAAAGAAGGCAATGGATCCATTAACAAAACTTGACTTCTAACAGCAAAAAATTGATCATCAAGTCCCATCAGAAATTGCATAACCTGATCTTCATGTTTATACCCAGTGCTGTTAGTATCAGGCCTATAGTTATCCAATTCTTCCCAAAGTCCTTTGAATCTATTGAAGTAAGAGCTGATAGAGCCATTCTCCTGGGAAATAGAAGCAATCTACTTCTTCAAGTCATACACACGAGTATTATTGCCTTGACTGTACCTGTCGCGAGGCTCGATCCACACTTCTCTGGCTGAATCCTTGTGCATCACACTTGGATAGAGTTCCTTAGGAATTGAATTTATAATCCATGACGATACCACATGGTTGCATCGACACCATACACTAAACATAGGATCGTCTCTGCTAGGTCTCTCAATAGTTCCATCGATGAATCCTTCCTTATTTTGAACACTAAGAGCCATAATAACAGCTCGACTCCAGGTAGGATAGTTGTCTTCAGTTAGAATAACCGAAATAATTTGCATTCCTGTATTATCTCCATGATGTAGATAATAAGGACCTGCAGGATCTGAAATTAGTTTACTGAGAATAGAATTATTATCTTCAATAGCCATTTTACCCACAGAGGAATCGCCAGATGAATTAGAATGATCGAACTGGCTTTGTATGTCTTCTGCAATATTCAAATTCTCTGCCATTTTTATGCGGAAATTTCAATTGTCTTGCTCTGATACCATGATAAGTTGCAGAGAATTGAAGAAGATAAAAGGCAGGAAAAGGAATTGATTCAAAGATAACAAAATTCTCATTACAATTGATATCACCAATCACTCTATTTATAGACGAGTTACACAGCAAGCTCACACCGTAAGCATGAAGAGGGAGAAGAACAATTACATAAATAACCTTTGTCTAACTGGGCCAATCTAAATGGACTATTCCTAAATGGGCTTAACAATGGCTAATAGGGCTTCTTTGTATTGTTTTATTTTAATAAAAAATTTGTTTGGGAATTTTAGATTGTGTTAAAGATAAAACTAGAAAGTATTCTTGTTTTAATTAATAAAAGGATTATTAACTGTGCTGTAGAATTTTAAAAAATGGTATTTATTTTTTTGGAGCTTGTTGGAACTCTCTTTTATTGAAGAAGGCTGATAACTTCATAAGAATGATGGGAGATATCAGAAAAAAAGGAAAGAGAAGTGACGACAATGCATTGATTTTGAACAGTCTGAGTCATAAATTGTTCGAAGAATAAACATGCATTTAAACATACATTTCACCTATTTAATTTAGTTTCATGAATTTAAAAGTTTGAGATATATGTATTGTAATTTATATATACCTAGTGAAGTGTGGTTCATGTATGAATGTATTGGTAATTTTATGTAACTAATGAAGTGTGGTGCCTGTAGTGGAATTAAATTGAGGGAATAAACTTATGTGATAGGAAGTCCTATAAATACCTATGTAATCTTGAATTGAAAAAATGTTCACAATTGAATAGAAAATCATTTCCTCCTCATTGAGTTTTTCCACCTCCTAAGTCCACTTCTATTTCCCACTAAGTAGTATCAGAGCCCCAATACTAGAAACTATGACAAATAGCAACATGATCCCTTTCCAAGTTCCAAAACTGTCCAAAAAGAAGTTTGATAATTGGTGCATCTGTATGAAGGCACTACTTGGTGCAAGTGATGCGTGGGACATTGTGGAAAATGGTTATGAGGCTCCTACCGATCTAGCTACTCTCACTCAAGTATGAAGAGATTGTAACGACCCGGGTCCCACTTAACGGGTTGTCCCTGCCATTAGATCGACGACGTACTGTCCCCACTGTACCAACATGGGTCTTTTCAGCATGCTTTGTCCTCACTCGCATGCTCCCCGAGAGAACTTCCCAGGGGGTCACCCATCATAGAATTGCTCTAAGCCAAGCACGCTTAACTGTAGAGTTTCTAACGATGAACTTCTGGAAAAGAAGGTGCACATTGTTGGTATGAGTAGTACCTATCAAATCTTTTAAACTTTCCTGGTCTGGGTATTACAATCACCCCCCGTTAGACTCACGACGTCCTCGTCGCGCTTGATCCATCTGAGGATCCGTTGGGATTCTAGAGGTGGCTCCTACGGGTTCAAGAGGTGGCTCCCGCCCTATGGCGTAGCACTTCGTCCCGCATAGCACTTAGTTCCCGATTTTCGACTGGCAATCAGGCTCTGATACCATTTGTAACGACCCGGGTCCCACTTAACGGGCTGTCCTGACCATTAGATCGATGACGTACTGTCCCCATTGTACCAACATGGGTCTTTTCAGCATGCTTTGTCCTCACTCGCATGCTCTCCGAGAGAACTTCCCAGGGGGTCACCCATCATAGAATTGCTCTAAGCCAAGCACGCTTAACTGTAGAGTTTCTAACGATGAACTTCTGGAAAAGAAGGTGCACCTTGTTGGTATGAGTAGTACCTATCAAATCTTTTAAACTTTCCTGGTCTGGGTATTACAGAGATCTTTTACAAAGCACCAAGAAAACGATCAAAATGTTGTTTCTCTTATTCACCAAGCACTGGATAAACCACTTTTGAGAAGGTTTCTAATGCTACTACAACAAATCAATTATGAGATATGCTTGAAGTTGCCTGCAAAGGAAATGAGTAGGCAAAGAAAGTTCACCTCCAAAATCTACGATGTGAATTTGAAGCTATTCAAATGAAGAAATCTGAAAAGTTGTCGGATTATGTCCCAAGATGTAAGTGTTATGCCCTAGGTCCAATCAACTTTGGACATAAACACTTTGAATATATATAATCAATGCATATGTATGACAATATCTATTATTTAATTGAATTAATATTCTAATAAATTAAATAATAGAATCCGTAGATTCAAGTCTTGGTGATTTATTAATCACAAGGAGTTGTGATTGTGATATACAAATTACATATGACTGAATCTTAAATCGTCCGTGGTCGAAGTAATAACGAGATACGGATATCGTTATTACGGATAGACTATCGCGTGTGGCATTCTTACTTGTGAAGTAAGTAGCTGATCTCATAAGCTAAAGTGTGGTGACACTTGAATGAACACGTGGATGTTTTGTTATAGAACAAAACATTGGAGACCCGCTGAGAGATTCCACATGGATAACTATCTGAGTGTTAGTGGTTAATCTCTAACGTTCGGTAGTGGAACTGGTCCTTTGACTTGAGGTCATCATGGTACCTTATATGAGGACAGTCATACTTTGGTGGTGTTGGATGTTGCTCTACCAAGGGTCGCTAATACAACATCGTTCGGGTATGTCAATAATCATATGAGGTTGTGAATGACCAATAGAGGATTCGTCACTCTTAGATAGTAAGAGATTATGATCTACATTTTATCCAGTTAAGTTGATAATGAAATCCTTGGCCAAGGTGAACTCATAAGTCGGAAAAGAGTTTTCGACGTACATTGACTTAACAATGGGATAAAAGATATGATCGATAATTGGGATTGACACATATCCATATCTCATAATTGATCGGATCATATTGACGAAAGGATTATAGTTTCACGGTAAACGAACAACTTTGGTTTTGTCATACCACGTGATATTTCCCGTCACATGTATTGCCCTGATACATTGCTAGATGTCAATTTGGGACAACGAAAGTGAATTAGTGATAAATTAAAATGGGCATTTTAATTTATCGAATTTGATTAGATCAAAATAATAATTCACGTCGTTAGGCATCATGATCGGGAACCTAATGGGTCACACACAAAAGAGAATCAAGAATAAGATTTATCAATTAATTAATTGACAAGTGTTGGATAATTAATTAATTGGGTTGTTTATTCATAGGTCCGAATTAATTAATTGGATTAATTAATTCATGGACCAGATTTAATTAATTAAATATTGGATCGGGTTAAGTTTAACAGATGGGCCGAGCCCATTTGGACTTATATTAATAGGCTACTAGGGTTTGAAAATTGTATGGAATTTTTCATTATTCTTGCTAGCACAAGAAAAGAAAACCCTAGCCGTCATTCTTGTTCTCTGTGTGGATCACCATTGGAGGCTGGACAATTGGACAGCTTGGATTGCAGATCGTGATCATTGGAGTTCAAGAAAAAACAAAAGAGTTTGTGGAATTCATCAAATGTATCATTTTCATCACAGTTTCTATCTAAACACATTGCAGATCCTCGTTTGGGAATTGAAAATTATTTTATTTCCGCTGTGCATGATTAAGTAAATTCCCAACACAAGAGTCATGATAGTTGCAAACTAAATGAAGAGGCTTGGTGAAGATGTGATTGATTTAAGGGTGGTTGAAAAAAAATCCTTAGATCGATTAGTGTGAAATTTGATCACGTGGTAACTGCCATTGAAGAAGTGAAGGACTTGAAAGACATGACAATTGAAGAATTAAGAGGATCATTGGAAGCATATGAAGAAAAACTTAATAGAAGAAGGAAGGAGCATATGGAGCAGGTTTTACAATCAAAGCTCACATTGAAAAACAAGGAAGATAGGGAAAATACAAATTACAGAGGACAAGGGCGTGGTCGAGGCTTTGGAAGAGGAGGAAGAAGTAACCATATTTCATTTTAAAATAGAAATGGAAATTGTCAATCCAACTCAACAAGTGGGCATGCACAGGAGGAGAATGACCATATCAAAAGAGGTATGACAAGTTAAGAGTTAAATGTTATACCTGTAAAGAATTCAGACATTATTCATGACAATGTAAAAGTGGGGATAGTGTGAAAGCTAACCTTTCTCATGAAGAAAATATATAAAATAATGAAGATATGGAGTCTATTCTTTTGATAAAGCATTCATGGTACCTTGATACTGGAGCTAGTAATCACATGTGTGGAAACAAAGATTTGTTCATAGCGCTTGATGAGAAAGTTGGTGGCAGTATTACATGTTTTGGAGGTTGTATTTCCCATTATCTATTAGTAATGAAGTATGTGTTTAATTTACAACGTTATAATAATTTCCAATTTTCCCAATTTTATGAATGTTTGCTTATATTTTGTAGATGATGTAGCATAGGTCCAAAACCTTTTACGAGTATTGTAGTCTGTAGACACAATCACAAACCTTTGTTGAATATTTCAATTACAGTACTAAACTTTTAGTAATAAGTGCGATGAAGGTCACAAACATTGTGAATGTATTGCAATGTAGGTCCCCAATTTTTTTTAATTACTTTTTCTTGTATAAAAACACCAAATTATAGCATACAAGCAATTACTAACATAAAAAAAATAAAAAAGAGTCTATCAAAACGTGATTTTAATATTCAAACAACGTCATTACATAAAAAAATCTTAGTACAATATTAAATACTAAGCAAAATATACTATGTTTCTTCCCATTCCAAAAAAAAAAAAACCATTATTACACCACTCAAGAATTTGTGCTCGTCTTTGGACTTCTTGTGTGGAAGCTTGTTAGTCGAGGTAAATGCCCTTCTCTTGCCCTTTGATTTATCTGGCTGTGATGGCTAATCTCTAGGCCTGATAGCTTTGCAAGTCATCTTGTTATGACTTGCCTCTCCACATCTTTTACATGTCATCTACATGCCATTCATTCCCATCTTCAATCCAGCAGGTGGTTCATCTTGGGATCTTTTCCTCAACTTTTTCTGTCTCCAACTTGCTTTTTCTTCTTTGGTGGATTCAATATATGCTTTTTCAATTCTATTTACAGCTCGGGTCCTAACATTGGCTGAATAACTGGAGTATATAACGTTAAATAAGTTGTTTTACAATAACAGAGATCAACATAGTCATGTAAGCCCATGTTCCTGGACAACATTCATGCAATGGCACGTGATATAGAATTCCAGTTAACTGCCATTTTCTGCAATCACATTCCTATTTCATGAATTCTGTTAAGAGGAGATTCAAGAAACGTTTAGCTCAAGAACAACAAAATCATAAACAAGAAACGAACAAAACAAACAGTAAAGGAGAAATTCATTATAGTTGCCCTAAGGCAATAATCCAAACATCAGTGTCTTAGTCTGAGACACTGAGAAAATAGCCACCGTTTGAATGAAATACAACCAAGGTAAAATGATAGGTTTTCGACACTCGGACTAAACCTGTAAATTCACAGTACTCAGCCCTCACTGAAGAACAATTGTTCACACAAGAACACAACACTCATCACAAGTAAAAATTACTCAAGATTACAATATTGTGAGAGTAACCAAAATCAAAAGGAGAGTTTTAATTTTCAGAGAGAAGGGGGAGCGGAAATCTCGAACGGCACAAGGGGAGAGAGAGAGAGAGAGAGAGAGAGAAATATCAGAAGCTCATGTGCAGTGCAAACCCTAGGAAGCCTTTTATGAGAGTTACCCAAAAGGTCCGCATCCAACGATCGTGGAGATTACACTTGGCGACATCTTGAGCGTCCATTTAAAGGTAAGATAAAACACGGCTTTCATTAATTCAGAAACACGACTTGGCACCATTTTAAAAACACAAAAGGATCAGTCAACCGGTCAACAGTCCAGCTGAAAATGGTGTTTGCATCATTGTGCCATTCCCTTCACTCTCCACCTTGGTACAATGATTCACATTAATCAGTGGTTATTCCCCCATTTTAGACATCATCAGCACACTATGTTCAGCAGAGTTAAACAGTCTAGGAACTTGTTTAGAGGCAACATACCTACATCAACAGGATTATAATTAGTCGATATCTTTTCAAGTTTCACTACTCCTTGTGAAATAATATCCTTTATAAAGTGAAATCTAACATCAACATGTTTAGATCTATTATGTAATACAAGATTTCTACTTAAATGAATGGCAGATTGACTATCTGAATAAAGAACAACTTCTTTAGCAAAACCAAATTCATTTAATAACCATTTAAACCAAATTCCCTCTTTAATGGCATCTGTGGTAGCAATGTATTCTACCTCAGTTGATGATAATGCAACAATCTTTTGAAGCTGGGATTTCCAGCTTATTCAGGAATTATACAAAGTATACATATAGGCTGAAGTAGACTTCCTATTATCCCTATCACCAGCATAATCAGAATTAGTAAACCCCCTCAAAATAACACCTTCAGATTGTTTCCTGAAGTGTATTCCTAAATCTAAAGTACCTTTAATGTACCTAAGAAGCCATTTCATGGCTTCCTAATAAGTTTTACCAGCATTTGACATATATCTAATCAAAACACTAATATAGAGTATGCCAAATCAGGTTTGGAGCAAATCATAAGGTATATAACTGACCCAACAACATCAGAATATGGCACTCTGGCCATTCTTTTTTAAATTCCTCTTCAGATTTAGGACATTGTTCACTGGAAAGTTTAAAGTGATTAGTCAAGGGAACACTCACACTTCTAGAATCAATCATGGCAAATTTATTTAGTAATTTCAAAATGTATGATTTCTAGTTAAGACTTAATGTGCCTTCTCTTCTATTTCTCCTAACTTCAATACCTAAAATCTTTCTAACAAGACCTAAGTCCCTAATTTCAATTTCTGATTTAGTTTGTCTTTTATTCCTTCTATCTCTTTTATGTCATGACTTGCTAATAGTATGTCATCCACATAAAGTAGTAGATAAATTGAATTTTCTCCACCATTTCCTCTACAATAAAGACAAGTATCGAAGTTAATTCTCTTAAACACAAGTCCAAGTACAAAATTATCAAATCTTTTATACCATTGCCTTGGAGCTTGTTTCAAGTCATATAGGGATTTTTTAAGAAGGCAAACTAAGTCAGCTTTCAGATTTGATTCAAACCTTTTAGGTTGCTTCATGTAAATAGTCTCATCTAAATCACCATTTAGAAAAGCTGTTTTGACATCTAATTGATCTAATTCCCAATTAAATTGAGTGGCCAAAGCTAGAATGACTCTAACAGTAGTAAATTTCACAACAGGCGAGAAGATTTCATTGAAATCAACTCCTTCTTTTTGGGTAAAACCCTTTGCCACAAGTCTAACTTTATATCTAATGTCATTCTCACTTTGTTCACCTCTTTTAATTTTGAAAATTCATTTACAATCAACAACCCCTTTTTCTTCAGTTCTTTTGACGAAAATCCAAGTTTTAGTCTTTTTAAGTATTGTATTTCATCTTGCATGACTACAAGCCAATGTTTAGAGTCTTTACTATTTATAGCATCTTCGAAAGACTCAGGCTCTTCCTCAATCATACTTTAATAGGACAGCAAAGAAGCACTCTCTTCAAACCTAGCAGGAGTTCTAATATGTCTTCTTTCCCTATCTCTAGCAAGTTGATAGTTATCTAATGACCGATCTGTTTCTGAAACGGCTTCAGGTTCATCAACAAGAACACTATCAACAAGTGTTTCCTCATTTCTCTCCATAGGATATGTAGCAGTCTGATGAGTGTCATCATCAGATTGCTCTACCTCAATTTCAATCCCTATTTCCACATTTTCAATCAGTTCTAAAGACTCAGTCTGACTATTAGTTTTAAAACAGGGCAGATCATCTTCATTAAAAAACATTTCTACTGATTTTGATCTTGTAGCCTTTGATTTCTCTAGCCTAGTCTATACCCTTTAACCCTTTCACCATACCCGAAGAATACACACTTAAGGGCCCTATGTTCTAACTTGCCTTCAGATTGATGTGCAAAGGCTGCACATCCAAAAACCCTCAAGTTACTGAAGTCAACAAGTTTCCTTTTCCACATTTCTTCAAGGGTTTTAAAGTTTATAGCACTAGAAGGGCATCTATTAATAAGATAACTTGCAGTTTTAACAGTTTCACTCCAAAATATCTTAGGCGGGCCAGAACTTCAAAGCATACATCTCACTTTTTGAAGAATAGTTCTATTTATCCTTTCAACCAAGTCATTTTGTTGTGGAGTATGTGTCACAGTTCTGTGTCTTAACATGCCAGATAATTTGCACAACTCATCAAATTCAAAATTGCAGAATTCCAAGCCATTATCTGTTCTTAGGACTTAATCTTTTTATTGGTTTGATTTTCTATCAAAACTTTCCATTCTTTGAAAACATTAAATGTATCAGATTTTGATTTTAAAAGAAAAATCCAGTTTTTTTCTAGAAAAATCATCTATGACCAACAAGTAATATTTAAAACCAGTATTTGTAGAAACAGAAGTTGGTCTCCAAAGATCAGCATGCAAATATTCAAGTACAGACACAGATTTGTGCATTCCAGGCAGAAAAGATAATCTATTATGCTTTCCTAAAATGCAATAATGATAAAAACTGAGTTTTTCAATATTATCTTTTCCAAAGGCACCATGTTTCTCAAAATCTGCAGTCCTTTGTCACTAATATGGCCTAACGTTTTATGCCATATTTGTGACTTGTCATTTTGAAATAAGATTGCTGCTGAAGTGCAATCATAAAAATTTTCTGTTTGTAAAATGTACAGGACATGTCTCTTAGGAGCTTCAACAATCAGGTGAGAGCCCCTTAAGATTTTAATGTATCCCTTGTTAATCAAAATGTCATAGTTAAGGTCATCTAAAACCCCCAAGGAAATAAGATTTCTTTGCAAATCAGGAACATATCTAGTTTTTTCAAGAACCGGTTTGTTGTTATCCTTTATATTTAAAGAGATAGTTCATATTCTTTATACTTGATATGTCATGTGATTACCCATTAAAACCTTGCCACCAGTCACATTTTCAAAATCTATAAACCATTCTTTATTTGGACAAATATGGTGGGTGCAGCCAGAATCAAGAATCCATTCTTGACAAGGTGGACTGCTTACAGCAACATAGACTTCATCAATATTGTTTTCATTATAAGCTAAGGCTGCATCACCATCATCTTTAGATTTGTTTTTCAAGTCATAAAGCCTTTTAGGATAATCTTTGATAAAATGACCCTCTTCAAGACAATAGAAACATTTTTTACCTTTTGTCTTAATTTTCATTTTATGTCTAAAATTTCCCCTTTTCTTGTGTCCATGTTTCTTGTTAAAGTTGGCATTCTTAGGATTAAACTTAGACTTCATCATTAAATTTATGCCATTGACAGATTCTCTCTTTTCAGATTTTAACTCTAATTCCTTAGATCTTAAAGCATTAATGATCACATCAGTGGATAGAGTTTCCCTACCATATTCAATTGTATTTTTAACATCTTTATATTTATCACCAATTAAGTTTAATAAAACCACAGCCAGCTGTCCACTTGAGAGTTTCTCATCACAGTTGGCTAGGTTACAGTATAATCTGTTGAATCTATCAATATTTGTTTCAAGGTCAAGAGATGGGTCCAATTTAAAACCAAAGAATTGTTTCAAAAGATAGACCTTATTTGGCATGGTTCTATTCATATAAGTGGTTTCCAATTTCTTCCACAATTCAACAGCAGTCTTAGTTTCTTCAATTTCTCTAAGTACATTATTAGACAGATGCAGAAAGATGGAGCTCCATGCAGTTTCATCTTGTTCAGTTACTTTACTTGTTTCAAGATCAGTTGGCCATGATTTATCAATGGCTTTAGCACATTTTTGTTGTAATAAAAGAGCTTTCATTTTCTGGCGCCAAAGACTAAAGTCTCCTTTGCCATTAAAAACTTCCAATTCAGATTTTGAGTTAGTCATTTAAAGAAATTTGAATGCAGTGAAGTGTATGCAAATCAGAGAGACACTATACAGGCACTTGCAACTTAGAATAAACCAAGTATCACCACACAAGAGACACATAATATACAGTAGTTGCAGGTTATGTAAGAACTTCAATTTTTTTTTACAGAGAAGCTAATTGTTCACAGCAATTCGATCACAGTGTTATATTTAGCACAGATCATGTACAAAATTCAACAAGGATGTATACTACAATAAAGATTACAGCAGAGAAATATTATCAAGATCCTTGACTGAGTTCAAGGTAACCCTCAGATTCTAGAAAATCGGGGTTTCTGGACAAAGAAATTACCAAGATAGTCCGGGATCAGGTTTTCAAAACACTAGCGCAGAGGACTTAAAGAGTATAAACACGTAATTTGTACTTTAAATCGTAAAACAAAAATGATCTCACCAGATCCCCTTATTAGGGCATCAAGAAATAACGAAGAGCAGCTCAAAGAAGTTTCACAGCTTTCAGATCTACCAGAAACAGAGTCAAGAACCTCCGTTCAACGCTTTGATACCACTGTTAGGAGGAGATTTAAGAAACATTTAGCTCAAGAACAACAAAAACAAGAAACGAACAAAACAAACTGTAAAGGAGAAATTCATTAATAGTTACCCTAAGGCAATAACCCAAACATCAGTGCCGAGGCACTGAGAAAATAGCCATCGTTTGAATGAATTACAGCCAAGGTAAAATGATAGATATTCGATACTTAGACTAAACCCGTAAAATTACAGTACTCAGCCCTCACTGAAGAACAATTGTTCACACAAGAACACAAAACTCATCACAAGTAAAAATCACTCAAGATTACAATATTGTGAGTAACTAAAATCAAAAGGAGAGTTTTATTTTTCAGAGAGAATGAGAGTAGAAATCTCGAACGGCGCAAGGAGAGAGAGAGAAAAATATCAGAAGCTCATGTACAGTACAAATCCTAGGAAGCCTTTTATAAGAGTCACCCAAAAGGTCATCATCCAACTGTCGTGGAGATTACACTTGGCGACATCTTGAGCGTCCATTTAAAGGTAAGATAAAGTACGACTTTCATTAATTCAGAAACACGACTTTACACCATTTTAAAAACATATAAGGATCAGTCAACCGATCAATAGTTCAGTTGAAAATGGTGTTTGCATCATTATGCCATTCCCTTCAAATTCCACACTCCATCTCTATTACTGACCTGAAATATCTCAAGATCTGGATAATCAGCTTTCAAATATCTTGCTTCTGATTTAACCTGATATTCATAATTCTTGGTCCAAAATCATGATCCCATCTTTCAGTTGCTTCCATTTTAGCATTCATTCTAAGCATTTGTTAGTGTCTAATCTTCTTAAGCATTGTGATTATTGGCTTCTCTCTAGCAACCAAAACAGATGAATTGAATGCCTCACAGTTGAATTTGTTCAGCAGTATATTTAGAATATTCTTGAAAATGTGATTTATCCCATTGGGATGCTAGTTTTTCACTAAACCATTTGAATGCATCATCATTTTCTTATTTTATTTCATTCAACAAATTCTTCCATTCGGTATAGTTATTGCCCTTACTACAGCCCAAAATATTGTTTTCAATGTCAAACCCTTATGTTTTAAAGTGAAATTGTTTTATAGATGCCTTGCATAGTATCTTTGCTCTACTCTTTACAAAACATGCTTATAGATTCAACAAAGCCCTTTTGCTTGCTAGAAATGAATATCCAAGCTCCGGGGTTGTGCATTCCTATATCAAACATAAGCAGCTCCAGAATTCAACTCTAATTTGTTTTGTTTTCAGCATCAACAACAGCCCATGCTAAGGAAAGTATGAAGTTATCTCCATCAATTCCTATAGCTGCAAAAAGCTGGCCCCCATGTCCAGTTTTCCAAAAACACCCATCAATCCTATTATAGGCCTACACCCAAACTCTCCTTACATGACCATGTACAGATGTAAATTCTTTTGAAAGTATCTCATTCTCCTTCTATTTGAGGGTTAGTCCGCTTCAACTCTTCACCGTAGTCTCATAAAATGTTGTATTGCTCAACAATAATATTATTAACCGATTCAACACATTTTGCCCTGGTTCTATAAAATTGATGTTTCGATATCTCATACATGTAATCCGCTTTAACAGTGCCTACAAAACTACTCATTGACATTTAGGGTGTGACCCAGACTTAACATAGATATTTCTTGGCCAAGTATCCAGCATGGACTTTCCGTATCTGACATACCATAGTGCATGTATGCACATCTCTAAATGTGTTTATACTTTTACTCTTATTAGCCTTTTGATAAGCATAAAATTACCATGGAAATTCATTATGGTAGATTATCTTGACTCCTATCTACCTGTTTATCCTGAGTCTCCATCCCTAACATTCTTAACAGAATATTGAACAATTATAGCCCTCAAAGTCTTAACATTTTGAAATTCGTACCAATAACAGAAAAGAAAATATTAGATTTTTGTATGTATGAGTTTTGAGAGGAGGAAAATTATGTTGCAGCTAGGGCTCCAAATCTTTCAATTGGTTGCAACTAAGGGAAAAGTTTGGGACCCTAGCTGCTACTTCCGTTTTCTTGTTAAATTTGAACACATAAGAGGAGATATCATTACCAATCTTAAGTTTGGGGTCATCCATATCTTTAGCAGGATTGATCCAACTCATAAAATTGATGTTCATCCTCCAACTGAAACCTTTGTTTCAGTTTCCTCCATCATATCAAACTCATTTCGAAGTTTCTCTATCATCTCATTCTCTTCTCATCCTAAACGTCTCTCTCTACCCTTATGTCATCTCCATCATGTTTACTCTCAGGTTCATCCACAGTATAAATGTCATTACCCTCCAATGTTTCATCAAACACCTCCATAGAACAGTATGCTTTCTGATCTATTTTGGTGTTATGATCTTTAATATTCTTCACTTGTTCATTTACCCTATTCAATGACACAAACTTTAGAAAGTACTGTCTCATCCTAAGGCAATTCCAAAAATTCAAGTATAGATAGACATTAAAGATCAAGAACCCTATTCTCACCAAACAACTTAACCAAATTCATAAAGTCAACATCAGTTAATAACCAAAATGATACCTCACTCAATCTCTTCATTCCAACCCTATAAAGATACATCATTTGCTCATCATATCCCAACATCTTCATGGAATTGTTCAATACATATATTTCCCATCTTTACAAATAATGTACTATCATGGTGTAGTCGTTTTGTGAAATATTTGGAACTCTCCCCTAAAAAGAAAAACAAAATCAAGGTTTTAAATACGAGTAGAATATGTAGAATAGCATGAAAACTCACAACGTGAAAAAAACACATCATATGATTGTCAAATGAAGCAGAGAAAAGATATTCAAACCCTAGTACAATGCTATAGCAACATATGTGAAAACTATATCAAATATAGAGACCACGTAATGTTCGAAGCACACGCTTCGCACACAAAGATTTGAACTTTTTTGCGAAATCGATCAAGAAAATTTACAAAAATGGGAACAATAAACTAAAAACTCACCATAAACGGATTAGAGGGGGGAGCCTATGAGATGACAAGCTAATTCAGTGAAATTTTTGTGAAGTAGATCACTTAAATTCACTTGGTACATGAGTATTTATCTTGAGCACTTTGAAAGGATTGTTCTAATTGATGTGTATAATGGACCAGAGATTAAATCCAATAGTTAGGTTTAATCTTGTGGTCAATTAACACACTAGCCATGTCTTTTTCATAATACAATATTTGAATTTGAGTTTGAATTCAAATGGTTCTTTTGGCTCTATAATTACAACTCTTTCGCTTGTTTCACTTGGACTTGGCATAACAAATGAGAGAGAGTCTATTAGAGAGGTAACCAAGAGTTTATATTTCCGCATTGTAGTTGTCGTAAGTGCATTTTTATACACTTATTTTACTGTCAAAACATGAAAAATTGCTGGTTAATATGTTGGAATATGGCTTAATTCTATGCAATTTATGTTTTGCAGGACAACATGATGAATGTAGCGAAATTGGGAAGAAATAGGGAAAAAAGGACCAAAATGAAAGAAAATGAAAGTTGAGAACCAAATTGCAAATACTCAATAGTTGATTTGGATCACAAGAAGATACTTTGAAGATTGATATGAGACAATTAGATGTAATTGGAACTCAAAAAGGAATTGACTATGATAAAAATATTATCAAAATCAATTTCCAGTTTGCATAAGATATATTTCAGATTTTTAGCCGAAAACTGAGACCCATTTTTGGCATAGTAAACGTCTGAATTGGAAGAAATCTATTTCTACCAAAGTTGAAGCCCTTTGTGTTATCTTGCCTAAATCAGATATTAGGAGAGAAATTTATGACCAAAATACTGACTACTGTGTAGAGACAAAACATTCGCGCGCGAAGACAACTTTCCTTGTTCGATTGGAACTCTTTTAGAAACCCATTTGGACGTTATTTGCATCCAATTCTCGGATCCTACAAATACTTAACATAATACATATTGGGAATGCCTCCATACACTTTTCTCTCATATTTTAACTCAAGAACTCCATGAAGAACTAAACTATCTGGTGAAACAAGGGAGGAACTCTTTGGATTTGGTGATTTCACGTATTTTATTTATGTAATTTGTTACTTTTCTTGTTAAACAATTCTAAATTTAGATTTTCTTTTCATAAATTTATTTTGAAATTGGTTAACTCTTATTAGATTTTTCAAACATTAGTCATGCTTTTTTCAATCGAATGATCGACATACTTGTTGATTTTCAATTTCATTTATTTTATTAGTGTGATTATTTACTGTCTTATGCTTGATGTATATGGTCGATTTATAATCTGATTTCAATAAATAATTGTGAAAAATTGTTAGAGAAAATATATATTCTAGGGTTACATTTGAATTAAATTGATTTTTAACAATAAATCTTCCGATTAGCGTGCCGGGATGAAAACCTCTAATTGAATTATAAAAATGAATAATTGTTGTTGAATTATTCGATCCAATTGAGGAAATTTCGACGGTTCACTGTTTTAACACATTGATTTTAATTTCATTACTTGATTAATTGATATTGAAATTTTATTTCGAAAAATAAATCATTTTCAAACAATTCACAGAAAACCCTAATTTGTTCAACCCTTGAATATTTTTCCATCTCCCTGTGGAACCGACACCCCAAAACTGTGCTACAATTACCTTCTTTGGACATAATCAAGTTGTAATAATCAGTTGTTACATTTTAAACTCCACAAATGGTGTTAGGGCTTAGGCTAGTGGTATAAAGTGTTAAAACAGCCTAAAAATCGAATTGGAAGTCGAAGGGGTTCGGATTTCGTCAAAAACTAGTAAACTTGAATCTTTAAACCCATTTTTTGGCAAAATCACGCACCTAGTGGACGAATGATGACCACCACCAGACTCCAGATGACAAGTAATTCTGATTTCAGTGTCTTGCGTGAGATACACGCGCCGACGGTATAGGTGGCGCAGAGGATAAGGTCGCGCATGAGGGTGTGTGAAGGTGAATCAGCCGGAGGTAAAAAAAGACGGTTTGTTCCTTGTAATTTTCTGACCTCCTGTGGTGTTGGATTTCAGTTTGGTGCACTGTGGAAGCAGATATAGCCTAGGGCAGAAAGCTGAAGTAAAGAAAGCTTTTTCGTTGGTGGCTCGGTAGTGTTTCCTAGGGTTGCATCAGATGTTGGATAACTTAAGCTGTTAGTGGAGGCCCTAGATCGATAAAGACTTGCATCTTTCCTTAAAATATAAACTAACATATTGGTTCGCTCGGTTTTGCGCGTTATAACACCCACTCAAATTTACAATTAATATATTATTATTTACTATCATATTGTTATTTGACTCTTGCAATATTGTCTATGTGTTACTTGTTATGATATCATCATTTGTGTCATCTTGAAAAGTAATTTATACATAAATTGGTTTTAGCTTGCATTTGTGTGTGGGTAAATTAGGTAAGTAAATTTTTTTGAAAAACATTATTTTGCTACCATGGCATCTTGAGTTGAATTGACAATTCAATGATAAGGGAGATTATTCCATTTGGAATAAAAAAAAATGAAGGCTATTTTAATCCAACAAAAAGTTTCTAAAGCTATTGACGATCCGGAAAAATATCCTGAAACATTAAAAGCTAAACTAGATGAAATTATTGAGATGAATGAAATTGCACATAGTTTGATTGTATTACATTTATCTGATGAAGTTAGGACAAGTAGAACATCATAAGACTGCCAAATAGTTGTGGAAAGCAATTGACAAGCTATTGTTGGAAAAATCTGTTCCAAACAAAATACATTTGCTTTAAAAACTTTTCAAATTTAAGCTAGACCTGAGAAAGGATCTTGAATCCAATTTGGGTGACTTTAATGGACTCGTCAAGTGTTTGGCCCACAATGATAAGAAATTTGATGATGAGTATCTAGCAGTTATACTTTTAAATGTTACACCCAAATCCTATGGAAATGTTAAGCATGCTATCAAATATGCTAGGGATACTTTGACCCAAGATATTGTGACTGATACTTTAAAGTCTAGGGAGCTAGAGCTTAAGAAAGAGTCGAATGGTGGTTCGAGAGAAGAGAGTTTGTTTGTTAGATGGATGAATGAGACGAAGGAGAGCTACTTTCAAAGTAAGAAGAGCAGAGGAAAATCGAAGGGTATGTCCAAGTCTAGGGATAAGAATGGTAAGAAATGCTTTCATTGTCGTAAGTTAGGGCATTTCAAGAGAGACTATAATGACCTTAAGAAGAAATAGAGACCGCAGTAGAGTGATGTTCAGAACTTAGTTGCTATAGGTGATTTCCTTGATTGTCTACAAGTTATGACCGTGTCAGGAGATTTTGACACTGATGTAGATCATGTCCTTGATAACATACATGTCATGAATGTTTCTAATATTGATTTTAACACTGAGTGGATTTTAGACTCAGGTGCCATTGTTCATATGTGTCTTGTTAAGTGTTGGTTATATAACTACAGAGATGTGAATCCTAGGAAATATACTTGGTGGATTATCGTACACATAATGTGGAGGGATTGGGTGATATTGCTATTAGGATGCATGATGGCATTATTAAACCCCTTAGAGGTGTTATGTATGTCACGGGTCTGGCAAGAAATCTTATTTCATTGGCATTCTAGAAGAAGAAGGTTATGACTTCAAATCTCATGTTGGTACTTTAAAGATTTGTAAAGTGTCTCTAATGGTTATGAAAGGTCCTAAGAAGAATGGGCTATATGTCCTTCAAGGTGAAGCCTTAGGCAGCAAGGAGTCGACATTATCTTTTGTCTGTGAAAATAGATCAGATCTTTGGCACACGAGGATGGGACACATTGGGAACAAGGAGTAAAATATCTTAGTAGCCAGAATTTACTTGGTAAAGATGGTGTTACACCTTTAAGTTTTTGGGAGACATGTGTTCTAGGAAAGTCACGTAGGATTATCTTTGGGATAGCTGAACACAACACTAAGAGATCGTTAGACTACATTCATGTAGATTTGTGGGGTCTAGAAAAACATCCTACACATAGATGGAACGGATTTTTTCCATTCATTGTTGATGACCACTCGAGGAAAGTTTGGGTGTATCTCTTTAAATCCAAATCTAAAACTTTTAGTAAGTTTAAATCTTGGCTTGTCTTAGTTGAAAATAAAATGAAAAAGGGTGAGAAACCTCTTAGGATGGACAATGGTTTAGAGTTATGCAATTTTGAATTTGATAATCTATGTAAGGGAAAGGGTATAATGAGGCACGGGACTGTAAGATATACCTCCCAACAAAATAGGGTGGCGGAGAGGATGAGTCAGGCTTTAATGGATAAAGTCAGCTGTATGATGATTAGTTCAGTATTGTCTAAAGGTTTCTAGGGTGAAGCCGTATGTACTACTGCATATTTGATAAATAGGTCACCTTCTAGTTCTATTAACTTCAAGAATCCCCAAGAGTTGTGGTCAGGAAAAACCCCATATTTGTAACACATTAGAGTGTTTGGTTGTGCGGGTTATGCACATCAGGTTGATGGCAAATTGGACATTACGGCTACTAAGTGTGTCATGTTAGGTTATCCGGAAGGAATGAAATGATATAGACTATAGGTTCTAGGTGTGAAGGGTATTAAGATTATTAACAGTAGAGATGTGAAATTCAATGAATTTGATATGCATTGCCTTAAAAACATAGACAGATAGAACAAACAGATCTAAGAAGGGAAATCTTCTACTGGAAAGAAGATGGAGTTTAAGGTGAAGAGATTAGATGATCATTCAGATGATAGTGAAATCCAACCTCAAGAAGAATCTGATCAAGAAGCAATGTTAGAAAAACCAAAACTTGAAATTCCTGAAACTGTTGTCCCTAATCAAGAAACATCTGCATGTACTAATTTAGATAATTACCAATTAGTGAAAGATTGGGAGAGAAGACAAGTGAAGCCCAATATGAAATACAACTATTCAAATTTGATGGAATTTGTCCTAGTTTTAGGTAAAGCCTTGGAATTAGTTGAATCGACTTCATTTGAGGAAGCGATTACCTATAAAAATTCTAAAAATTGGAAAAAGGCTATGAGAGAGGAGGTCCAGTCTTTAAACAAAAATGAGACTTGGAAGTTGGTTGAAAAATCAAAGAATCAAAATGTAGTCCATTGTAAATGGATCTAGAAGTTGAAAGAAGGAGTAAGACCTAAAGACCCTTTAACATATAAAGCTAGGTTGGTTGTAAAGGAATTTACTCAAAGAGAGGGGATAAACTATAATGAGGTGTTCTCACCGGTCATTAAGTATAAAACTATTAGGTTAGTATTAGCCTTAGTTGTCCAGTATGATTGGGAGTTGGAGTTACTAGATGTTAAGACGACTTTTCTTCATGGGGAGTTGGATGAATTGATTTACATGTCTCAACCTCAAGGGTTTGAGGTGAGGGAAAAATTGGAACTTGTGTGTTTGTTTAGAACGTCCTTGTATGGTCTTAAGCAAAGTCGTATGCAATGGTATAAAAGATTTGATGCTTATGTACTTAAAATTGGTTTTAAGAGGAATGAATTTGATGCATGTCTGTATTTTAATAACTCTAAAGTAGGCTGTGAAGTTTGTTTATTGTTATATATCGATGACATGTTGCTTGCTAGTTCTAGTAAAGTTGAAATCATAAAGATGAAAAATATTTTAAAATCAAAATTTAACATGAAAGACTTAGGAGTCGGAAGAAAAATTCTTAGCATGGTTATTAAAAGGAATAAGCTAATAATAGGATGAGATGACTATTAATCAAGAGTCTTATTTAGATAAAGTGATAACCAAATTTGGTTTGAAATTTTCTAAGTCTGTCAATGTACCATTAGCTGTACACATGAATTTATCACCTACGCAATGCCTTAAAACTGAAGAAGAACAACACGAAATGAGTAATGTTCACTATGCTAATGTCGTTGGGTCTATGATGTATTCTATGATTACCACGAGACTGAACCTTGCATATGCAATTAGTTTCTTGAGTAGGTTTATGTCTAACACAGGTAAGCCCCATTGGACTACACTTAAATGTCTGTTGAGATACCTTGTCGGAACTTTAAAAAGGGGGTTAGTGTTTAAATGGGAAGTGATAAGTTAGAGCTAAAAGACTATATAGATTCTAACTTTGTGGATAATAAAGATCAAAGGAAATCTACTATTCATACTTTTTCACTTTAGGTGGTTTCACTTGGAAATCATAGTTGCAATCTATAGTTACACTGTCCAGTACAAAAGCAGAATATGTTACATTAACTGAAGTTGTAAAAGAATGTGTGTGGCTGAAAGGCTTTCTATGTGAATTAAACTTCTTGAATGATAATGCATGATTTTTACTGACAACCAAAGTTCACTGATGTGTAAAAATCCTATTTATCATGAACGTTCTAAGCATATTGAGATGAAGTATCATCATAAAGATAAATATGTAAGGTTCACATTATATTTTTGTTACGGGCCTATGTCAGACCCGCCACCTCACCCGCCACGTGTCAGTAGAGGTGGTCCACACCACAGCACACCACGTGTCGACCGAGGTGATTGTACATGGGACGAGCTGATTGTATATGCTGAAGTGATTACGTGAGGAACGAACTGAATACGCGTCATCGAAGGAATCGGACTTATCTGTAATTACACCGTAGATGCAAAGGCCAACACTTCGCTTCTGCAACGCTGCAACGCCTCTCCTTCCTCACCTCATCCACCAAAGATCTCTTGTACAAAGATCTTTCCAAAGTCAAATTCCTGACTGATGGGACATGTGGCAGGACTTAAACGGTCAAATCAACTGCCTTTGTCAGAGATATTCAATGCCAGCCAACCTATGGATGGTATGAGCCTTGAAGATCTGGTAACACGTGTCTCCTCATCCAATGGTTCTCCCTTTCCCATCATTAGTATAAATATCCCCTCCTTGTGCTAGAAGAAGGATTTGAATCAATATTCTCTCATACTACATTAAAAGCTTGAGTATTATCCTCTCCATTAAATATTGGCATTTTTATCACTACACACTTTATCGACCACTTCCTGGCGAGTGCTCCACCGCCGGCAAACCTTTTCCGGTTGAACCATAAATTGACTTGACTGTCGGAGTCCTCGCGGCCGCTCCCAACCCCTCCGGTAAAGGCCATGGGTGACTAACGGCGTGCTACGTGTGCAGGAAAGAGCTGACTTGAAGACTTATTCTGTTGGCCACATGTCAGAGCTATTTTTCGAGGTCAACAGATTGGGGCCGTCTATGGGAAACTTACTTTAACCACGAGTCTTCCTACTAAAAAGTTGCTTGAATATCCTGTTGATATCCGCCATTGAGAAAAGGGATTGGTTCTTGAAAAAGAATCTATACATTAAGCCTCGTTACATTTGCCACTTCAGATCATAAGTTTCAACGACAAAGAGGTGAATGCAAGAAGAACAAGGGATGTCTCTGAGGAAGAGGTCATCCGAACAAATGTTACGCAGCAATGGCCTCACCACCGCTATCGTAGAGGTGGTAGAACTGCCGTGCATTTAACTGCTGAAGTGGTCCACATGGCTGCTAACATGAAGACCATTGCAGCCCAGAATATAGCTATGCAAGAGTTCCTCATGCAAGTACAAAACCAGGGCGGTTTCCAAGCCCCTACAAAATCCCCAACAATCAGCCCATAGACAAACTGTGGCGGAATCTAGCAGGAGAACTCACCTGAGTCCCCAGAGGGAAGTCCCTGTTGAGAGAGAAGTGAGAATGGATACTTCTAATTATACTGTCGCTCCGGCTGGTGACGCCCCTGCGGAGAATACAATTTCCCTCCGGAGTATGAAGAACAGCCCCAAAGGTGTGCCAGTGTTTTTGATCGATCGGACGGGCGCCTAGAAATAGGAATCAGCCCCCACATCAAACAGCTCGTCAGCAAGGACATGCACAGACCCCAGAGGTTCAACCTCCTCCACCTAAAAATAGGCGAGAGAGGCGAACCCTAATGGATTGGGAAAACAGAGCTGAAACTGCACAACATCCACCTTGCCCAGCAGCAGATGGGAGTGATTCTGACGAACCATACAGGTCGTATGAACTGAATGATGATGATGACAACTTGCCCTTCTCCAGGGAACTTCGCACCTTCCCGATGCCTCAAAACTTCGTCCCTCCTAAGATTCCCAAATACAAAGGAAATGACGATCTGGAGAAACATCAAGTATAAAATGCAAATGAGCCTTCGAGGTGCCTCGCCAACTTTGAAATGCAGAGCATTCCATCTAACTCTCGGTGGAGCTACTGAAGTGTCGTACAGTAGATTGGCACCACTTAGCATAAGAAGTTGGCCAGACATGAAAAAGGCATTCCTAAACTAATATCTTTCGAGGAAAGAGGGAGAAGCGCCGATTTAACGCTTGCAGGACATGAGGCAAGCAGCAGGGGAGACCCTACAGAGTTACCTTGCTCGTTTCACTGATGAGATAACTTATCGTGAACAAGCCATGGATAAAGAGGCCATTTCAGCCCTGAAAGGAGGGTTAAACATGAATACCTTATTCTGGGGAGATGTCTGAAGCAAGAACCCTTCGACATATGATGAATTGATGGAAATGATGAAGGTTGAGATTGTCAACGAAGAAATGATTGACCACAGAAATTGGGCTACCCAGGGGCTCCCATCTCCTCAGAGGCAGATAGGAAGGGGATCCACCTCTCAAATTGTAAGCCAGCAATGGACCCAGGCTGGACACACTGTAACTCCCACTTCGGGGCAAGCATTGGCCACTACCACTCTGAATGCAGTCCCCACCTTGGCTTATGAAAATATTGGGCTAAACACAAACAATCCGACTAGAAACGCTGGACGACCCTCAACCTTTAGAAATAGGGGAAGAGGTAAGAGGCCTAGAGATAGGCCCCAAGAGACGTGACCCTACTGGACCATCCATCGCTACTATGGTCATGACATAAGCGAATGCAGAGAGGCGAATAGGCCTGTAGGCAACCCTCGTGATGCCAGGGATAACCATTATCAAGGTAATAATCCGAGATGCAACCCCCCAAGAAGAGGTGAAACAAGACGGTACTTTCCCACCACGACAAAAACAATGATAGGGAGAGGCCCCAAAACGGGCAACACCCTAGGAGAGATTCAGCCGCCTTGAATGAACAACAACCCATTTGTGAAATTGACAACATCATTGGAAGACCCCATGTAGGAGGTGAATCAAAAAATGCACAAAGGAATTAAACTAGGGAAGTGAGAGCTCCATCAATGGCTAGCTACATAGTAAGCCAGTCACAAAGTGGAAGGGCTGCAGAGCCTGTTACATTCACCTAGGAAGATGCAGCAAATGTACACTTCCCACACTGTGATGCTCTGGTAGTCAGAGCCGTGGTAACCCGTAACGGGTTGAAGCGCATGCTAGTGGATAATGGCAGTTCAGTTAACATCCTATTCGGTACCACTTTTGACAAAATGGCAGTGGACTATGAACTGACACAGAAAACATTTCTCTTCACCTCATCATCCCCAGGCCAATGATCAGGTCGAGACGGTCAACAAGACCATCAACCTCACCCTGAAAAAGAAGCTAGATGCCTCCAAAGGAGCCTGGGTCGACGAGCTCCCTCAAGTCCTATGGGCCTTCAGAACCACATGTAAAACAGCCACTGGGGAAACTCCATTTTTCATGACTTATGGAGTTGAGGCAATAAGTCCTGTAGAGGTTGGCGTTTATTCCCCTCGTCGCCTCCACTTCAACGAAGTGACAAACGATGATCTGAGGAAACTTGAGTTGGACCTCCTTGAAGAGAAGAGAGACGATTCACAAGTCAGGCTCGCCTCTTACCAGCGTAAGATGATGCGTTATTACAACACTAAAGTGAAGAAGGGGGTGTTTCTCATTGGTGACCTGGTGCTCCACAAAGTTTTTCCTTCAACCAATGATCCTAACACTGGACTTTATGGCCGAACTGGGAAGGCCCATATCGCGTCACTGAAGAAATCAGACCTAACACCTATAGAATTAGAGATCTGGATGGAAAGGTGATGCCTCACCCCTAGAACATCGAGCATTTGAGGAAGTATTACCAGTAGAGAACATGTAATGCAAATGTCGCAATCCAATGAATGAACCTTCTGTTTTACTTCGCTCTTGCATCACCACTTCAAGCAAATTTGGTGAGGTGCAAGCTCCTCCATAGGG
This sequence comes from Fraxinus americana, assembly GCA_035079005.1. Taxonomy (NCBI): domain Eukaryota; kingdom Viridiplantae; phylum Streptophyta; class Magnoliopsida; order Lamiales; family Oleaceae; genus Fraxinus; species Fraxinus americana. The sequence continues at coordinate 25,419,868 of CM068708.1, read as the reverse complement.
GTCACCTCCACCAAAATATCTTCCTAGTCAGAGGTGGTGCGGGTGCCATCTTCGACGAAGCAGTAAGTGCACACTTTAAGCAAATTTGATGAGTGCAAGCTCCTCCATAGGGGTCACCTCCACCAAAATATCTGTCTAGTCAGAGGTGGTGCGGGAACCATCTTTGATGAAGCGACAAGTGCACGATTCAAACTTCATTGGCTTCTTCCATTTTATTAAATGGTTAAGCAAGGCCGATGTGATATTACTTGATTCATTGGCTTCTTCCATTTTATTAAGTGGTTAAGCAAGGCCGATGTGATATTACTTGATTCATTAGCTTCTTCCATTTTATTAAGTGGTTAAGCAAAGCCGATGTAATGTATTACTTTGTTAATTGGCTTCTTCCATTTTATTAAGTGGTTAAGCAAAGCCGATGGAATATTACTTTGTTCATTGGCTTCTTCCATTTTATTATGTGGTTAAGATAAGTTGATGCGACTAAACTCTACGCAATTAAGAATAAGGTAAAATGAAGTGACAACACTGCAGAAGATAAATTTCATTCATCGCAAAAGAGGCCAAAGCCAAGTACAAAGGAGAGCAAAACATAATCTACATTTATAATGGCCCCTTCCCCCACTTATTCCTTAGGGGCCTCCTCCGCCTCTTCCTCCTCGACCACCGGTGGACCCCCGGTGTAACCTCTAAACTCCTCCTCCAAGAAGTTAATATTGAGCTCCGGATGCCTCTCCCACAGATGAGATATAACCTCCTGGGCACTCCATGAAGCCCAGTAGTTAGCGAAGTTGTCATACTCCTTGGTTTTCTCAAAATTAGCCTTGTAGTCTTCTACTGCCGCATCCCCAACTGTCTTCACTTCGGCCCTTAAAGACTTGATATCCCCCGCTCGGGCCTCGAAAAGCATCTTCAATTCGGCCTTTTGCTTATTAGCCTCGACCAGAGCCTCCAAGACGATTCTCTGGTGGTCATTGGCCTGGTCGACCCTTTTTGTTAGGGCCGCCACCTGGGAAGCAGTTTCATGAAGCTTGTTCATGAGCTGATTTACTTGGATTTCAGTCGAATCTAGTTTGGTAGTGGCCATAATCCATTTCTCCTCTGCCTCATCGGTCTCTTTCTTGGTCTTCGCCACCTCAGCCTCCCAAGTTTCCGAGGCTTTTAACTTTTCCTCCAGCTCATCATTCCTTTTCCTGAGGCCTTGGACCAAGTCCTCCGTCGCAGTTCCCATACTTAGCGCCCTGGCCGCACAAACATTGTTTGCAGCCAGCAGATCCTCTATCTCACACGAGGTGGCGTAGTTTTGCCAATCGTCGGTCCAGTATTGTCCATGGATCCGGGCCGCGGAGGCGATTTCTAGAGGCAACATTTCCAAAACTACCTTAAGGAGGTCATCATCCCTACTTCCCAAAAAATCAGTGGCCTTTCCTTTGGCCGGGGCATTAGCAGCCCTCTTTGGCCTCTTCTGGCCAGCTCCTTAGCAAAATGGGCAGTAATGGGCACTATAGCCTGGAGAACTGGAGGGGCAGTAGCAATAGTCACTCCGGGCTGAGTCGGAGGAGGCATAGGAGTGTGTGAAACAGGGACAGAAGCGGAGGCCACAGTTGAGCCCACTATTTTCTTCCTCTTCACGAGGGAAGCTCCTTCCTTTACCTCGTCATCCCCAGCTGGCTGCTGCTAGACCTTGCTGAGGGAAAGTAAACTCTCCGACTACTTCTTGTAAGCAACCGAGCTTGCCTTCAGTAGCTTTGCTCTACAACTGATTTGCGAATCGTGGCAAAGTTGGGCCTCAGCACCTTCTTCTTTGGAAAATCCCCTGCAAATAAGGCAAATGGCTAAGCACTCAAGATAAGAGCAAGAACATAGGCAAAACTGAAACAAGATGCTTACCTTGATTCGACATCAGCCCGTGGAGAACGAAGTGGGTGTTCTTGTCAACGATTTCTTTAAAGCTCATTTCCGTCAGAGGCGTCAGATAGATGTGGCTTATTATGTCCCACTCCTCATCCGATATTTCACACCTCGGAAGAGAGCCTGCGAACAAGATATATTAAAACCATAAGCAAAGATCCACAAGTAAAATCAACTCGGGAAATGAACTTATTGTAAGTTGAGTATGAAGTGGGAACAGTAAGAGGTGCCATGGGGTCGCCCTCCATAGTGTCCCACCTCCCGACTACCCAAAACCAGGAGCTTCTCTAGCCCTTGATAGAAGTAGGCAGCCCGGTTATGAAAGAGGCATGGGACCCCAGGGCGCTAAATAATACCAACCCTTCGTCTCGTCCCCCCCGGCCACACACTTCGACAAAAATATAGAATGGAATACCCTAAAAGACATATCTATCCCCAGGCTGACCTGACGCCAGAGCATCCACGAGCCTACCGTATCGGACCAAGAGTTCGGGTTGAACTAGCTCGGGCCCAACCCGTATGAACGAAGCACTAGCCTGAAGAAGGGATAAAAGGGGAGCCTAAGGCCTGCTTTGAGTAAGTTCTCGCTCACTGCCACACACCCCAACCTCGGGTAGCAGGCCCTCTCATGAGGCTTGGGTACGATCAGGTCAACGCTATCAGGGATCCTAAAAATGACCCTACACCTCTTCAATGCTTTCCTAGTAATCTTGGAAGGGTAATTCGAAGCCCCCATTTAACCGAAGTGTCCACATGGAAAGCTGGACGTTTCCAGATGTTCTCCCCGACCCTGATGGCCCTACTCAGCTTGTCCGAAGATAGCAATGTAGGATCCATCAAGGCAAAACTTCCTTCACCTCTCCTCTCCTCACTTCTAGAAGCGTTAACAGATTGTTCGCTCGCCATCCCAGGGATTTTCAAAGTTTATGGTAGAATCTAAAGAAAGAGATGAAGAAACTGAAAATGGGGAATATTACCTAAGCTTGATGAAGAGTATCCTTCACCTGCCGAAACATTCAAAGATGTTGCCGAAGTTTCTAACGGAGCACGTCGGAAAATGCAAGAAAATAGAATGCAAGGATTCTCTTGAGAGCAATATAGAAGTTTTCGCGAAAGTAAAAGCTTTGAAATGAAGAGGATGAGCCTTTTATAGGCATTCTAGACTCACCCCTAGCCGTTGGATCATCCAAACCACATATGGACCGTCTAATGTTAAAGCCCAGGGATCTCCGTTGAAGCAAGGGTCATTTGAACCAACGGCCTTGATGAAGCAGTGAGTTCCACGTATGGCCCAAACGGTTTCCTCGGGAGTGGGGGGTTGTCTCCATCATTACCATTTATGGCGATGGAGACGTGCCTTGGAAGCAAGTGAACGCCCCCTCATGATTGACTTGGAAAGACGCGAAAACCTTCAAATCATTGGCACAAGACCCAAGACTCTCTAGAACTTGCTTCGGCCACAACGTCTTCGCGTTGCAACAGCTCTCCACAGAGTTGCCAACCCGTGTCACTTCAACCAGAGCAGAATCTGATGTTGCAACAACTTCCTCTAGAGTTGCCAATTCCTATCGCTTCGGCCACAATAGCTTCGCGTTGCGACAGCTCTCCACAAAGTTGCCAACCCATATCACTTCAACCAGAGCAGAATCTGATGTTGCAACAACTCCCTCTAGAGTTGCCAACTCCTATCGCTTCGGCCACAACAGCTTCGCGTTGCGACAACCCTCCACAAAGTTGCAAACTCCTATCACTTCCCATTGCGTCAACATCCGCCCTAACTCAAACTGTAGAATTAAAAGTCCTTGTACTATATAAATATCCATACATGGACTTGTGGGACTGTTGTTACGGGCCTATCTCAGACCCTCCACGTGTTAGTAGAGGTGGTCTACACCACACCACGTGTCAACTGATGTGATTGTACATGGGACGAGCTAATTGTATATGCCGAAGTGATTACGTGAGGAACGAACTGAACACGCGTCAGCAAAGGAACCGGACTTATCCGCAATTACACCGTAGATGCAAAGGCCAGCACTCCGCTTCAGTAATGCTGCAATGCCTCTCCTGCCTCACCTCGTCCACCAAAGATCTCTTGTACAAAGATCTTTCCAAAGTCAAATCCCTGACTTATGGGACATGTGGCAGGACTTAATCAGTAAAATCAACTACCTTTGTCAGAGATATTCAATGCCCGCCAACCTATGAAGGGACAGATTGACACCTAGGATGGGATGAGCCTTGAAGATCTGGTAACACATGTCTCCTCATCCAACGGCTCTCCCCTTCCCATCCTTAGTATTAATATCCACTCCTTGTGCCAGAAGATGGATTCGAATCAAGATTTTCTCCTACTATATTAAAAGCTTGAGTATTATCCTCTTCCTTAAATATTGGCATTTTTATCATTACACACTTTATCAACCACTTCCTGGTGAGTGCTCTACCGCCGTGAACCTTTTCTAGTTGAACCATAAACTGACTTGACCATTGAAGTGCTCGCGGCCGCTCCCAACCCCTCTGGGAAAGGCCATAGGTAACTAACGGCGTACTACGTGTACAAGGAAGAGCTGACTTGAAGACTTATTCTATTGGCCACGTATCAGAGCCATTTTTCGAGGTCAACAATTTTGTTAGGTCAAATTTGTAATTAGCAATGTCCAAATTAGTTATTAGCAATTTTCGTATTTAAAATTATGAGTTTTAAGTTGTAATTAAAATCAAATAATTTTGGGTTGGTAGTATAGTCCTTCGAGGAGTCAAAATAGTTGTGAGTGAGTGATGTGATCCAGCACTCGAGCGACGAACCGGTCGCTCTCTTAGCACGAGGCGCAGCGCTCGAGTGGCGTATGTATTCGAGAAAATTATGTTCACTGGTTTTGGCCTAATTTCCATCATATTTGAAAGTTATTAGTTCAACCCTAAAATCACCTAATATGTGAATAACGCGGAATTAAAACTTATCAATTAAAAGTAATAAGTCACTTTTTAATTGTTCTAGATGTTTAGTCAATCAAGTCAAATTATCCTATGTTGAATTGTCGCAATAATTAATAAAGCAAGAAATAACACAAGATTTGATGACGAAGAAAACTCTCAACTAGGTAAAAACTGCGGAACCAAGCCAGTAGTTTCCACTATAGACAATAAAAATTTATAGTAGGATCTAGCCTTGAAAGCCCACTAGACTCTCTAATCTAATTCCTGCAATATCCAAGACCCACTTGAAGGTGCTTTACTCACACATGCTCCCTATATATACGGAAAAGTGTTTGGGATGAAAAGGGATTGAAAAACCAAGTGTTTGAAGCAAAACAGATTTCTGAACGTCGAACATCGCTCAAGCTCTAAGAAGCGACATGCGAGCAGCAGCTGAGCAGTCGTCGATATCTTTATCAAAACTTTCTCTCCCAATATCCGATTGAGGTGATTTAAAATGTGTTGGAAAGTTAACTCAAAGGGCTATAATTCTTCTCGAATTAGCCTTGTCCAAATTCCAATATTTTCTATGTGAAAAATGTGTTGCAATTTATGACTAAAAATTTGGGATATAACTTGTGTGGATTTTTGACACTCCTTAAACTTCTAATTGCATTCCCTTGATCATATGCAATCTTCTTGAATATCTTGAACTCCTTCAAGGACTATACTACCCTCCAAAAGACTCATTGACTTTTACAACTCTTTTATGACCATCCTATTTTTTTCTAACAATCATTTTGTCTAAAGAATTGTCAATTCAACTAAAAACCTAACAATCTCCCCATTTGACATTCTATGACAAAACTATACAATACAAGTCAAGGATGTAAAAAAAAAACAAAACTAATCTACCCAAACTCAAACTGAATGTCTGTCTCTTGCATTTCTTGAAACATGTTTCTTGAAATCAATAAATCAAATACCAAGTGTAAATGCACATGATACAGGAAATATAATAATTGAAACAGACTTTCATATACTAGCTAGATTGAAAAGCAATACTAATATTAATCAAATGGCTAATTAGCACGTAACATCCTTACATTTCATTGTTATTGTGTAAAGTGTCATCACCTTTCATTTTTTGACATTTTCACAATTCATTGTGCAAAGGTCATTTTCATCTATTTCCTCAATTAAAAATTGTGAAATGACGAATATACTCTTCTCTTTAAATAAAACAAAAGGAAAAAGGAAAAAAATTAATTGCAATCATAGTCTCAATTTTTTTAAAAAGCGCAAATGAGTCCCAAATAAATTATTAAAAGAGTAATTAGTACATAATGTCCATATCTTTCACCGTTAGTGCAAAAAAGTCCCTACCTTTCATTTTTTTTTTTTTTTTGGCATTTTCACCCTTAATACACTTTGATTGTGCAAACCATCATTTTCATCTATTTTCATCCAATTTCTTAATAAAAAACAATGAAATAATGAATATACCTTCATGTTTTTATTCTAATTCTTTAATAATTTATTTGGGACTTGTTTGCATTTTTTAATTTTTTTTAATTTTTAAATAAATTTAATTGGGACCCGTTTGCACTTTTTTTTAAAAAAATTGGAAACTATGGTTGCAATTAATTTTTAAAATTTTTCATTTAAATATGAGGGTATATTCGTCATTTCACAGTTTTTTATTGAGAAATTTGATGAAAATTGATAGAAATGATGATTTGCGCAATTAAATGTGTAATTAAAGGTGAAAACGTCAAAAAAAAGGTAGGGTTATTTTTTTCAATAATATTGAAATGTATGGACATTATGTGCTAATTACCATTTTAATAATTTATTTGAGACTCAATGCGCTTTTCAAAAAAATTTGGGATTATGATTGCAATTAATTTTTTTCTTTTTCCCTTTGCTTTATTTAAAGGGAATAATATATTCGTCATTTCACAATTTTTAATTGAGAAAATTGATGAAAGAAACCTTTTGCGCAATCAAAAGTGGAAATAAGGGTGAAAATGCCAAAAAATGAAAGATAATGACGTTTTCCACAATGACAGTGAAATGTGGGGACGTTATGTGCTATTCACACTAATCAAAACACCAACTAAAATATTATTATCACAAAACATCAAAAACTCAAAAAAGCTATGTATTCAAAAAATTATCTCCCCTTATTACAAACTCTCCAAAATTAATATTAAAATAAAAAATTTTAAATGCAAAATTTTAAAAGAAAATACATCATTTCTCCCCCCTTTTTGTCACAAATTACAAGGTAACTATATCGATAATATATAATAATTCAAAGATGCAATTAATAGCATGCACAAATATAATCAATGATCAGTAAACTTTCCCACATACTCAATTCAAGTTGAAATGGAGTAAATTGTATAAGTAACATATGTATGTTAAGTGCCACTAATTCCTTATGATAAAGACTACAAACCTTATATTTGTGAGAAAAGACGCGCTAAATATCACTGTTAAATAAGTTTATTCATCTACTAATGAAAGTCAAACCAATAACGTCTATTAGGACCTATAAATGAAGCTCATTTTTCATATATATTATTATTCTCCCTTACTTTAATCATATATACATTTTTACACAATTTATATTTTTCTTTTTAAGCTCATCATTTTTCTTTTCAATTATTCACGTCTTATGTGCAGACTCTTCTCCATTAAAAGACTAAGATGACCCATGTAACGAGTTTTGGGCCGATGACTCCAAGTCAGTTGACCATATGGCATTAGGTTATGAGAAACCCCTCGAACTTAATTACTCGAGTCAAACAGGCTTTGAAGAAGATATAAGATGAAACATTTTTATTTTATTTAAGGGGATATACTAGACCTTAGGTCTACTAAATTAAAGTCAATCCATATTCAAGGTCACCAACAGATGACGGCCATCCCAAATCTCACACACGTGGTCAAAACTTATTCAAAAAATTATAGTGTATGCAGTGCAGATGGTACATGAAGAAACATATACTAAATGCTCCACATCAACCTAAACAAAGAAATGGAAAATACGCTACGGCACATCAATTAAACTCATACTAAGTCACAACATACACATTCAAGTAAATCATATATTATACTGTAGTAAAAAATTTCCCATCTATTTTTTTTATTTTTCAAATTATTATTTTTTATTTAAAAAAGATCAACCTACCTAAAAAGTTAAAAAAAAAAAAAAAAAGATGCATGCAATAATGAATGAATCAATTAAGCATGCATCAAAAGTACCTAATCAATTAGATATACAAACGCTTTTACCTTTAAGATCACCGTGATCAATTTCTAATTTTTTTAGATCACTCTTTTTCACCCAAACTTGACTATTGAAAGACTTATCCATTGGTCAAATGACTCACTTGATTAGTAAGGAAGTCAATTCGGCCATCAAAATCCCGACTTAACTCTATTGAAATTCTGATTTCTATTTAGGAATTTATGATACCTAGGCCTTATATTTATGCTCACCACAATTGAAGCATGTAGGAATAAATTTAGGAACAATCATAAATTTCAAATTTTGAACCTTAGGTGGAGGAAACTTATTCTAACGATGATTTCAATAACAAAATAGCAGCCCTCTTTGGCCTCTTCTGGCCGGCTCCTTAGTAAAATAGGCAGTAATGGGCACAATGGCCTGGGGAACTGGAGGGACAGTAGGAATAGTCACTTCGAGCTGAGTCGGAGGAGGCGTAGGAATGTGTGAAACGAGGGCAGAAGCGGAGGCCACAGTTGAGCCCACTCTTTTCTTCCTCTTCACGAGGGAAGCTCCTTCATCTACCTCGTCATCCCCAGCTGGTTGCTGCCCAACCTTGCTGAGGGAAAGTAAACTCTCCGACTACTTCTTGTAAGCAGCCGAGCTTGCCTTCAGTAGCTTTGCCTCTGCAACTGATTTGCGAATCGCTATAAAGCTCTCCTTTTCTAATTCAATTGCATTAACCTTTTTAAGCACGACTTTATTCACCATCTTAATCTTAAGACTCTCATCAAAATCTGTTCATAAGTCTCCCGAATTTTCACATCACACTCATATCCCGAATCAGAAATTGATTCACTCATCTAGACCAAATTTTGGGTCAAAGATTGTTGTTAGGCTCTCATACCACTTGAAAGCTACTAGTTAAACCCTAAAATCACCTAATATGTGAATAACGCGAAATTAAAACTTATCAATTAAAAGCAACAAGTCACTTTTAAATTGTTCTAGATGTTTAGTTAATCAAGTCAAATTAGCCTATTTTGAATTGTCGCAATAATTAATAAGGCGGGAAATAACACAATATTTGATGATGGAGAAAACCCTGAACTAGGTAAAAACTTCGGGACCAAGCCATTAGTTTCCTCCATAGACAATAAGAATTTACAGTTGGACCCAGCCTAGAAAACCCACTAAACTCGCTAATCTAATTCCTACAATCTCCAAGGCTCGTTGGAACGTTCTTCACTCACACGTGCTCTCAATCTTCTGGAATTGTCAATCTTCTGTGAAACATCAAGAACGCCTCATTCTTATACTTTTGTTGTACTTCTGGTCCAACCTTCCTCAAAATTTAGCAACCTCTGAAAGCTATTAAGAAAATGCCTTCCTAATGATATCTAGGAAGTGGATGTTTTGAATTATAAGAATTTCGATATTTTTTCAAACTCATGGTTGATTGATCTCAAGAATCAAAAGGTTAATCTCAAAATTTGAATGTGTTCTTGGATTTTGGAATGATTTTATGAACATGTAAAATAATGATCAACCGCACTTTTGGACATTCATAGGGTAGGATATATATATATATATATATATATATATATATATATATATATATATATAAAGGGAAAAGTATTTGGGATGAAAAGGGATTGAAAAACCAAGTGTCGAACGTCACTCGAGGGCCAAGCCAACGATAGGCAAGCAGCAGTTGAGCAGTCATCAGTGTTTTTATCATAACTTTCTATTCCGATGTCCAATTGGGTGATTCAAAATGTGTTGAAAAGTTCAAGGAACAACGGTGACTCTTCAACTGGTTGATAGATCCTTTACCCACTCCAGAGGGATTATAGAAGATGTGCTGATTAAAGTAGGAAAATTCATCTTCCCAGTGGATTTTCTTATTCTGGACATAGAAGAAGATAGAGACATTCCAAACAACCATCAGCCCTCGACGAATGTCAATTTATAAATGAAGACAAACTATCCCGTCAACAAAATTTCTAGAAGAGGAAACCAAAATTAGGAGGATTTCTTGGTAGAGATAAAAACGGAGAATTCAAAGTTTGGAGAGCTAAAAGGGGATGCAAAGCTGGTACCATTTGACTATATTTATACGACAACTGCAATATACAAGAATGCATGACATTTTGTAAACACTTAGAGATTCACGTAAAGTATAGCGGTATATTTCTGTCCCTATGAACCCTACGATGATTTATACCTTATTGAGTTTATTTTCCTTCTTTCAAATGCATAAAATAAACTACCCAAACTCACACAATTATCGTGCACTATAATTGTGGAGGCAAGAAAGTGTACAAAAATCATTCGACGTCCATCAAACGTGTTTAAATATCAAATTGCAAAATAAAAATTAAAAGATCACAATGCGAGGTTCATCATTCACCTAATACATAATTAATCTAGCCTATCATGGTGAGAAGAAGAAAATCAAAAAAATAAATAAAGAACGACATCACCAATTCGATTATTGAATTCGATCTTCGTGTTCTTGGAGTTGATCTTCACGTTCTTGCCTCTTTTCTTCTCTCAAGTCTTTTTCTCCACTCCCTTCATATATTTTGCTATTATATATTTGTAGGAGTCAAAAATTGGTTGAAAATCACGTCCAATTTGGTTTCCCAAAGAGTTCCAATCGAATAAGGAATGTTTCATTCGCACGTAGATTATTTGTGTCTGCACAGTAATCAGTATTTTGGCCATAACTTCCTCTTCCGATATCTGATTGGAACAATTAAAAGTGGGTTGGAACGCTGGATCAAAGGGCTAAAACTTTTCTAGAAATATAATTTTTCTAATTCAGACGTTTACAGTGCCAAATATGGGTATCAATATTCAGCTAAAAATCTGGAATATAACTTGTGCGATTGGACATTGATTGTGATAATATTTTGATCATATTCCATTCCTTTTTGAGTTCTAGTTACATCCAATTATCTCCTATCAATCTTCAAAGTATCATCTTGTGGTCCGAATCAACTATTGAATTTGTAATTTGGTCCTCAAACTTTGGGCGTTGCTTCATATTAGCCCTTTTTCGTTTGTTTTTCCTAATTTCCACCATATTCATCATTATTGTCCTATAAAACACAAATTACATCGAATTAAGATATATTCCACATATTTATTAACAATTATCCATGTTTGGACTTACAATAAGTGTGTAAAAACTCACTTATCAACTCCCCCAAACTTGAACTATTGTTTGTCCTTAAACAACTATAACTTAATTCTACATAAAACATGGTTAGATATCCTGCCGTATCTCAGGATTGGAACTTAGTACTAAACAAAATGAATAACTACAACAGTGCATAATCAAATTAATCTCCATATGTTATATGAATAACTTGACGTGTATGTGTGTGAAAACTCATGGCAACATATTAAGATCATGATTAGCTCAATTCTCGACCCAAAGTAGTCAAATATTTCCTTACTTCGCTCGAGAGATGTGCACGCCCCCAAACTTATTCTTTTCGCTCTATTTTCCCGGGGTACATTCTAAGTTGAATTTATTCAAATCTATTCCCTATCCTCTCTCAGTTCAGATGAATCATACTATTACAATTTCACACTTTAATAAGCAGAGGTTCTCCTATTTTTGATTTCTTCAACCCTTGAGATTAAATTGAGCTAGTTACCTCGCATTAGAGATATAATCTTATCAACCGAGTGTCCGGGGCTAATCAATGCATTTCATACACAAGAGTACATATGTAATTCATCAATAGCTAGATACTATTTTTTTTCTTTTCTTTTATATAACATCTTTCCTTTGCTTTTTATATAATCCATGTAGCGAGCTTTAGGCTGATGACTCCCAAGTCAGATGACCATAGGGCACTAGGTTTTAAACCCTTACAGGCTTAATCACTCGATTTATATAGGCTCGAACATATATCTTTGTTTGTTCAATGATTAGTACAATGCTCATTTTCTTTTAGACACTGAGTTTCTTAAACTACACCCTAACTTGAAACTTTCACTTCGTTTTTCTTTCATTGGTTTTAGAAAATCCACACATAAGATCATGTACGGAACCCCTACTCATCTCAGTGCTCCCTTACAACAGTTCAATCACATCTAAACTATTCTAAAAATTGGTTATGGTTTAGCACAAAAGAGGTTATTCGAGTTTATTCAATATGTTCAACTATTTCTAAGAACTAAACCAAATCATCAACTCAATATGTAAACATAAGTATTGTGCACTAAAAATATCAAGTTTAGCATTCTCAAGCTTTGATTAATCTAATAGTGCACTATTTTCATCATTCACAGTTTATACCTAGTTCAGTATTCACATCATGGTAGGCAAAGTTATCAAACCCACAGAAACACACAAAATTCTAAATTAATGCTAGAAAATAAACAACTAAACTAAAAGTAACTAATGAAAAATAATTTTTTTTTCTCATGAACTGGTTAGTTGTGTCCATATATTTATCCGTCTTTTTCATGAGTTTTGCAAACATCTCCTCCAACTGGGGTTTCTTCTCCTGTTGGAACTGTCCTTAAGCTCGATTGTAATTTTGATCTCATTTATGATTTTGATTTCCACCTCAAGAGAAATTTGAATGATTTATCCACCCCGGATTGTAAGTTTCAGAATGGGGGTTGTACTGATGTTGACCCCACTGGGCATACTCCACTTGTCCCATTCTTTGTGAGGATGGGACATTCAGTTGTGCCATGATCTGCCCCACACTCCTCACAATTGGATTTTCTTACTTGTACTGAATTTGCTATTTGTGATATGCTCTCCACCTTCTGAAATAAGGCATCAATTTTTGTAGATAAGGCCGAGTAGGTATCTATCTCGTAGAATCCAGTTGATTTCTTTGAAATTCCTTGATCTGAAGACCACATGGCTGAAGTACTTGCCATTCTTTCAAACAACTCTCAAGCTTCATCGATCGTTCTGGTGGTTAATGAGCCATTTGATGATGAGTCAACCATGCTCCTGCAAGTTGGAGTGAGTCATGTGTAGAAAAATCTGATTTGTGATAGTTTATTGAACCAATGTTGAGGACATTTCCTCAGCATATTCTTAAATCTGTTCCATGCTTCATCAAATGACTCGGATTGATTTTGGCTGAATATTGATATCTCATGCCTCAATCTTGCAACCTTAGCTGGTGAGAAGAACTTCGTGCAAAATTTATGATCTAGATCATTCCAAGTAGTGATACTTACCACAGGTAGTGAATCTAGCCACTCAAGTGCCTTATCCCGCAGAGTGTGTGGAAATGTTGACACATATCCAAGGAGCGGGATACATGCGTATGTGGATTCTCGTTGGCCATCCCGTAGAATTGATGTCTGTTTTGGAATAGTTGGATGACATTCGTCTTCAGCTAAAAGTTTGGTTGTTCGAATGCGGGGTAGACTTACCGAATAATTTTGGATATTTAATCTTCATGTCTTTTTCTCGTTCCCATATTTCTTCTTCAGAGTTTTGATTTCTCTACAAAACCTTGACAAGTGGGATACGTTTGTTTCGTAATTGTCTATCCTCTCGAAGTAAAATTTTCACCGATCTTTCTTCATAGGTTAAATTAGTCTCTAGATCCATTGGATTATTCGATAGTATATGTAAAGCATCTGGAACATACTTTCGAAGAGCAGGGACATGAAATACATTGTGTATTCGATCCATTGAAGTTGTTAAGTTCAACTTATAGGCTACTTTACCAATCTATTCCAAGATTTCAAAAGGACCAATATATCTAGGACTAAGTTTTCCCTTTTTCCCAAATCTAAATACTCTTTTAATCGGTGCAACTTTTAGAAACACTTTGTCTCTAACTACGAATTCTAGTGATCTCCTTCGTCTATCGGCATACTTCCTTCGACGATCTTGAGCGGTAACAAGGCGTTGACGAATATTTTTTACCGCATCAACCATATTTTGTACTAGTTCGGGCCCTAAAACTTGTTTCTCTCCAATTTCATCCCATTGTATAGACGATCTACACTTGCGGCCATATAAAACCTCGAAAGGAGTCATTCCAATTGAAGACTGGTAACTATTGTTATATGAAAATTCTATCAAAGGTAGATATCTGCTCCATTTTCCCTGAAAATCTAAAGTGCAAGCGCGTAACATATCTTCTAGTGTTTGAATGGTTTGTTCCGACTGGCCGTCTGTTTGAGGATGAAATACTGTACTAAAGGAGAGTCGGGTACCTAAAGCCTGGTGTAACCCTTTCCAGAATGCCAACAAGAACCAAGGATCCCGATTAGATACTCTTGTACATATATTTGGGCATATTGTTCCGAGGTAAAAGTGGTTTGAATAGGCAAAAAGTGTGCCAACTTAGTTAGTTGATCCACTATAACCCAAATAGCATCGTAATTCTTTTCTGTTCGCGGTAATCCCACCACAAAGTTCATCGTAATATTTTCCCATTCCCATTCAGGTATTTGCAAAGGTTGGAGAAGTCCCACTGGGTGTTGATGTTCAGCCTTAACTTGTTGACAGGTCAAGCACTTACTCACATATTTTGAGATGTAACGTTTCATTCTTGGCCACCAAAAATGGAGTTTAATATCACGATACATTTTTGTAGCTCCTGGATGAACAGAATATGGAGTGTTATGTGCTTCCGCGTAGACCTCAGCTCGAAGAATTGACTCATTAGGTACATAGATTCGATTACGGAATAAAATTACTCCATCTTTTGCTATTTGATACACTGAGCTTTTGCCGTCCAAAATCTGCTGACGAATTCGTTTTAAGGTTGGATTAATCAACTGTTGTTCTTTGATACGTTCACGTAATATAGGTTGAGCTGTGAGATTCATATTTCCACAAATTTCTAGGTTAAATAGTTGAACCTCTTGTTGTAATTGTACTGGTAACTTATTTCCATGCAAAGTCTTTCGACTAAGGGCATCAGCTACAACATTAGCTTTTCCGGGATGATAATTGATACTACAATCATAATCCTTGACTAGCTCAAGCCATCGCCTTTGTCACATATTCAACTCCTTTTGAGTGAAAAAGTACTTCAAACTCTTGTGATCTGTATAAACCTCACAACGTTCTCTATAAAGGTAATGCCTCCAAATTTTCAATGCAAACCCTATCGCTACTAATTCTAAATCATGGGTAGGGTAATTCTTTTCATATTCCTTCAATTGGCGTGATGTATAAGCAATAACCCTACCATTTTGCATTAAAACACAACCAAGTCCATTTCTAGAGGTGTCACTATACACCACAAATTTTTCAAAGGAAGATGGAATAGCTAGTACCGGTGCTGTAGTCAGCCTATTCTTAAGTTCCTGAAAACTTCGCTCACATGCCTCCGTCCAATTAAAAGGCACTCCTTTTCGAGTTAATTGAGTTAATGGAACTGCAATCCTTGAAAATCCCTCGACAAAACGATGATAATATCCTGCAAGTCCCAAGAAACTTCGAATTTCCATGACAGTAGTTGGTTGTGGCCAATTTGTTACAACTTTGATCTTACTCGAATCAACAAAAATCCCGTTTGCAGAAACCACATGGCCAATAAATACCACTTGCTTAAGCCAAAATTCACATTTCGTGAATTTTGCAAAAAGCTTATTGGCTCGTAAAATATATAAAGCCTGGCATAAATGTTGAACATGTTCTACCTCACTCATAGAGTAAATAAGGATATCGTCAATAAAAACGATAACAAATTTATCTAAACATTTTTTGAACACTCGATTCATTAAGTCCATAAAAGCAGCAGGGGCATTAGTTAAACCAAATTACATGACCAAAAATTCATAATGTCCATATCTAGTACTGAAAGTAGTTTTCGGTATATCTTTTTCCTTAATCTTTAATTGATGATATCCTGAACGAAGGTCAATCTTGGAGAATAGTGTGGCACCTTGAAGTTGGTCAAACAGATCATCTATACGAGGAAGAGGGTATTTGTTCTTGATTGTCACTTTATTTAGTTCTCGATAATCATTACACATTCTCAATGTTCCATTTTTTTCTTAAAAAACAAGACTGAAGCACCCCAAGGAGAAAAACTTGGGCGAATGAATCCCTGATCTAGTAATTCATGTAACTGTAGTTTCAACTCTTTAAGCTCTGCGGGTGCCATGTGATATGGGGTTTTTGATATAGGATAAGTTCCAGGAATTAGATCAATGGCAAAATCAATTTCTCGATCAGAAGGTAAGTCCAGACAACTTTTCAGGGAAAATATCAGGAAATTCTCGAACTACTGGAATTTTATCTAAAGAAATTTATGGTTTAATTTCAGTGTTATAAATGTGGACCAAATAACCTTCACCAGCCTATCGTATCATCTTTCGTGCTCTAATAGCTGATACTAGCAAAGTAGATAAATGTTTAACCATTCATTGGAAGGTTACTAATTCACCATTTGATAAATGAAAAGTAACGACTTTCCCTGAACAATCTAGATTGGCTCATACTTTGACAGCCAATCCATACCCAAAATGACATCATAGTCTTTCATATCCAGCAGAATAAGGTTTGCAGGAAGAGAATAAGTGTTGATCATCACCTCGCAATTATTTATTATTTCTTTAGTTCGTAATGTTTGGCCGGATGGAATAAGTACCTCTAACTCAGACTTCAAACTATCAGTTAGCAAATGAGTCCTTCTAACCATGCTAGTAGATATAAAAGAATGAAAAGATCCAGAATCAAATAAAGCATAAGCAAGAGTTCCAGCAATGGGAATCTTACCAGCAATGACTTCTGGAGTGTCGCTTGAAGTACTTTCATTCGGTGTGTAAGCCCTAGCGATAGTACGATTTCCATTATCCTTGATTTTCTCCATGCATACACGTGATATAAGTCCTTGTTTACCACAATTATAGCAATTAATACACGAGCCAGTGTGAACCTTGTTACATTTAGGGCATTATCGTACTATCCACTGGTTGACCGTGGGGACGTGGCCTATTTCCATGATTATTATTTGGAGGTTGGACATTATTTCTAGGCCCTTGTCTAAAATGAGGTTCTCTTTTAAATTATTTGAATTGTTACCTCACTGCCAATGAGGCCATTTAAGGAAATTCGAGGGATGCCGCTCCCGTGCTCAAGCAATACGTTCTCTGTTTGCTCCGCTTCACATCTCGATATAGTCCGGTTGGAGCCCTTCAAGAAACCGTTCCACCTTATGCTCATTAGTGCTGACTATATGAGAAGCAAAACGAGAAAGTTCCTCAAATTTTCTAATATACTCTCCAACAGACATAGTCCCTTGCCGCAACTGAATAACTCATTTAACTTTTGTTGTCCAGCAGCTGTGGTAAAATATTTATTTAGAAAAAGTTCTTTAAATCGAGTCCATGTCATAGAATTCATGGACTCAATGCTTTGCACCGTATCCCACCAGAATCCAACACTACCTCGTAGCATAAAAGCAGCACAATTTACCTTTTCAGTATCTGGAACCCTACTATATTTAAACATATTCTCCGTCGTACGTATCCACTCTTCTGCTTTCATCGGATCAACAGTCCCATAAAAAATGGGAGGGTTTAGTTTCCTGAATCTCTCTCCAACATTCTCATCAATTCTTGGAGCTGGTGCAGCTTGCATATACTGATTAAGATGCTGTGATTGGATCTCCACTAACGCTGTCAACCGCTCCACTACTGCATCTCGATTATTTCCATTGGTCGTAGATTCACTTGCATCAGCCATCTAACATAAAATAGGCTTTTACGCCTGTGACTAAAGTACGTACCTTTAAATATTAATGAATCAAAAGTCTAAACTTGCTTATGAAAATTTTTCATTTTCATAAATCTTAAGACAAACTACTAATTTCCTAACTTATATAGGATGATTCCCTGAATATAATCATTCTCACTAGCAATTAAAAACATAATTTTATTAAATAAATTCAGTAAAAGTAATTATAAAAATAACATATGCACACCAGCATGTCGTCAGATTACTCAGTCTCCATCTATACATGTTATGTCTTCAGGATGTTATCAAAACCTTGGCTCTGATACCAACTGTGACATTCTACCCTAAATGTAATTAATATTTATTAGTATTAATTATTATTTTTTTCTCTTATCCTTTTTATTCTATGATATTATTATTTTTGAATCATTCTAGAATTTAAAAGTTTATACTTAGACATATCAAAATAAAATCGAAATATATCATGAAAATTAAATTAATTATATAAAGAGTTTAAAGAATCCTCAAACTTATATTATAACCAAAAGAGGACTTGCTTTACAAAATACGGTTAATTAGTTACCTACATAACCATCTAAAAACTCTAGTCAAAAGAAGTGTCTGCTGACCTTCAAAAAGTATTCTGTAGATCTAACCTATAGCAGGCTGATATGGCGGTATATCAACGTCAATTATATCATCCCATTTTCACTACATTCCTTTACTATGTACCATCATCCTATTTTACATAACTATCTACTCCATAGATATCATAGTATTTACGTAACGACCTGTAACCAAGTCAAAGACATCAACCATCACCATCATACAATCTTTATATTCTTCAAAAGTTTCCTTCCCCTCGTCCTCATCAACATCGGTATAGAAGCGGGTGTAGTGGGTCCGTGTATACATAACATGTATAGCTGTGAGATCTTCCATAATCTGAGCATGTCTGGTTGATTGGATGACTTCAGTT
Organism: Fraxinus americana; assembly: GCA_035079005.1. Classification (NCBI taxonomy): domain Eukaryota; kingdom Viridiplantae; phylum Streptophyta; class Magnoliopsida; order Lamiales; family Oleaceae; genus Fraxinus; species Fraxinus americana. The sequence goes on along the minus strand of CM068708.1, from coordinate 25,401,127 downwards.
ACTCGGTGGGCCTTCTACAGTACAAAATGTAAAGCGTGAACAATATAGTTCAGTAAATACGATGCACAATGATGTCAATCAAACACACTTGGGCCCGAATCCTTATTATAGTGTACCGTGTGAGCTCACAATAGCATGGCCTTCAATTGTGCACAACTCAATGTCAAGGCATCCGTCCTTGCCCACCGAGACTCAGGATTGACCTAAGTATACAGTGCTCCCTGTGTCTATTTGCAGTCCCGAGGCCACCAAGGGACCCCCTGACACTACCTGTATATAGGTGTCGAACTCCAAATACCCTATCCTTGGCTACTCTTAATGACCGCCAGGAGCCTCAAAGTGGTATATTTATTCGAACACAATAGTACGATACATCTATAATGGGATTCACATTTAAAATTCTCAACCACACTCCATGAAAATGACAACATAAATATACATGACCTTGAAAACGTATTATCCATATGTTATCCAAATAAATTCAATGCACAATTGTCACACCACCATGTCACTTAAAGAAAATAAACACATAAACTCACATATTAATGTATTTTGTACTGTAGTTGAAAAATATCAATATTTACCTTTTTCACGATTTTCTTGCTCAATTTCTGCATTAATAAAATAACATCTACATTAATCATAACTTATCATATTATTTCCTCGTTATCAAATCTAAACTAGACCTATAAGATGATATAGTTCGCTTCATAAAATTCCCCTTATAATAATAATAATAATAACATAAATGAAATTCTCTTTATTGTTATAAAAGAAATTCCATAACTTCTAAAATAAAATTAATACATATAGACATCATGCTAGCCAATACACTACCATATCATTTTTCATTTCATGTTTGGTCCATTGTTCATTTCATTTATCACACAAGTGTGTGTGTGTGTGTGTGCGCACCCATACCTATTAATCAATTTCTTATCCAATCCATGCGTTATAACATCTTACTTCCCATCTTATCAAAATAATTTAAGTTTAAGCCTCAAATGTTAAATGGTTTCTCTCCAATTGACCATCTCCACATATATACACATATTAGTGGCCCAATTCCAATAACCAATATCATGATATTTACAACTATTATAGTAAATCATTTTCTATCCCTGCTTTCTTTCTTCTTTATTTACTTCCAACCATTTTTTTTTCAATATCATCATTTTACCATCTTTTCCCCATATCTCTTTCACACAATCTTTGATAATGCAAGCTAAACAAACTAAACTCACTATTTCTTGAAATAACTTATAGATTTTTAAAACTTTTAGAATTAAGAATTTAAAATAAAGAAATTATAATTCACCATCCTTGATTTAATTAATTAAAATTAAATCCAATTTTATATTCCTTCAATTATTAAGGAACCCTAAAATAAGAATTTTAATTCCTACTCATAAATCAATTAAATACTTAAAACAAATAATTAGTTAAACTATTACCTAATAAATAAATAACTAACTAAACAATTAACTAAGGGTGCGTTTGATTGCAAGGGTGAAAATTGGGTGGAAAGAAAATATTTTATAGGGAAAAGATTTGCCTAGAAAATGTTTTGTAGGGAAAATGATTTCAAGTGTGTTTGATTGGCATAATTTTCCACCCGGAAAATTTTTAAATTTTGTGTTCGTTTGACTTTGTTTTACATGGAAATTGTCCATTAAAGTGATAATTTTTTTTCACAATTGGTTATAAAATTTGTTTCCATTGCCAAAAAGTAAAAAAAAAAATTATTATTTCCTAAAAAAATTATTTTTTTTTATCAAAATTTAGTGTTCGTTCGGCCTTCGTTTGCATCAAAATTATCAATGAAAGTGAAATTTTTTTTTACACTTGGTTATGAAATTTGTTTCCATTGTAAAAAAAAAAAAATTGAAAAAAAAAAAAAAAAAGTCAGAACCCAGAATTAATTTTCCCACCTAAAAGGTGGGAAAATCCTTTCATCACATGCAAGCAAAATGGCGCGTAGAGAGAAAAAATTTGTCAAATTTTCCATGCCAAATTTACCACATCAAACACTACTAAACATGGAAAGTTGGAAAATGTTTTCTTTTTCCACCCATTTTCCATGCTATCAAACATGGCCTAAATAATTAAATTACAGAAAGAAAGAAAAGTTTAGACTTATCTTAAAAGAAAGTGGAGGAGACATGCCCCAACCTTCCCAAATCATCCCATATTTATAGTGGAGGAAAAGGGTTTAAAGTGTAATTTCACAAATTTCACTTTAACCCTTAAGGTAAGTATGCATATTTCTTATTTACTTATAAAATTGCACTTTAATCCTTAGGTAAATATGAAATTACACATTTTTTAATAAAATTGCACTTTCCATACCCATAATACTATGTTACTTATAATTCCTATATAATTTATTCTATCAATTCAATTAAATCCCTAAATTTTTTTTTAAAATCCTTTCTAAAATATTAAAAGTTTTGCTAGAAAATTACAGGATGTCACATGAAAACTGTTGAAATCCTTGATTTCACATTTTGCTACTGCATGGATTTAAATATTCCAAAGTTTCACTTTCATATTTTTAAATGTTGACATATTTATTTTGTTAAGTTCTTACCGTTGTAATCCCAACATTTCAGATACGAGTAATTATTTGAGATTCATCGTGTCGCATGGGGAAAAGTTTGTTCATGTGAATGACGAATGGAAGTAGAGAGGGGACAAAATCACTTCCATTTTAGTGCCGATCCAAATACGAATCTACCACACGACGCAGGAAATGCACTCGTTGTGGTAGAGTTGGTCATAACTGGATCACATGTTTGAACCCTACTGTAACACAGCTGACGTAAACAGACTTTATCTCCGGAAGTGGTCGAAATTGTATGTTAAATGTTCTCAACATGGCGTTGTACAATCTGAAATTATATTATCATTTTCTTTTCATAATAGTTTGCAGACGTTATTGGTCGTTATGTTCGCAAAAAAATTATGAATCCTCATGTCGAGAAAAACTGCAGAACATCACGACATTTAAACTGTCAATCTCTGCAGATGGATTCTGCCATTCTCGAAGTAGCGTGGTGTTCCCCATTATTATTTTCAACTTGCATTATTATTTTCAACATACATTATCATTATCATTCCAATATCGTCTATCGCGAAATCTACTTTGGCCTATAAATAAATAGGTATTCTTCAAGAGCTACCTACTCTATACTGAATCAGACAGAACCGTGAAAAGCACAGACTTAACGATGTCTCATAAATTCAACAGTTGACATAAGAAACAACAGACTTAACAAATGTCACGTACAAAAGAAACGACAGACTTAACGATGTCTGATAAATTCAACAGTTGACATAACACAAAGACATCAACATCCACGTACATCCAAAAGTTGCAAAACAAGCAGTGTTCATCATACTATTAAACAAATTTCTTGGACACTAATTCTTGACTCTCTTCCTCCACGGTGTATGGAGTTCTGGTAGATGATGCAGGGAATCGAAGGTGTGTCTATCGAGGTCTCTTTGTGTTAAATGCATCGTTGCCTTCGACGGGTATGGTGGTCGCCACCGGTAGTTTATTAGACAACATATTTCATTACGTATTGACAATTCAACTGTAGGTTCAGACAAATTGTATGTGTAATTCTCGACAGTTTATTGCAAATGAGTAAAGTACACTGAAAAATCAAGCGCAACGGATATTCGGATACACACCATTATGTACATAAATTACCATGTAAATCCCTGACAAAAACGAGAGACCGTAAATATAGTCGCTTAAGCATAAATTAGTTGCAAAATTAACAAATTGAGCTATGTTACCATCGAATTTCCCCTAGAAGCACACAACGTTTAAGTGTCGGTTACACAAAAATAAAACATTTGTATGCATCACTGCTAGAAACTATAAAACAAATCTAAAGTAAAAAAGCTACACAATAATACTATCATGATATATTTCCATTGTAAAATAAACATAGCCAAAAGTACTATCACGTCATTAACTACTCAAAACAATAGCTATGCTATCCTTGAGAATATGTTACTATTTCCCCAAGTTAACTCTTACAATGTATCTGATATGCTACTTCATTTAACTTTGCTTGACTCTCTTTCTACCCCCTCTCGTGAATGGAGTCATGGTCAATGCAACATGCACTCGAACACATGTCGATCATCGCCTATTTGTGTTAACGCCACCGTCACCATGAACGGGTATGGTTGGTGCCAATGATACATCAGTGTGTACTCCTACGCAAAAGTGGTTTGCTTCATATTCGTTACCAAAATTTAATAATGGAAGAAAATAACAGATTCTACCGACATTTGAAGTATAACATCGAAATGATACATTTGTCTTCAACTAAACATACTTAACGTAAAATGTTAGAATTTGACATTGTATAACTTCTCCATTACGGAACTTACCGTCCTCCTCAATTATGCCACAAGCATAGGGAACTTCGTAAATGTCCGAACATGTACCTTCCGGGTTGACACATTCATACGAAACAATCAAATTTCAAATGACAAGGTTAATAAATCCAAACAATTGGGCAATTGCTTTTTAAAATGAAAGTAGTAACACATACCAATCTCCTCCTTTATCCCACTAGTCGATGGACCATACGGTAGTTCGGGCTACCACCGTTTGAGTCGGAACCTTCATACGAAACAACCAATTTTGAAATCATAAGGATAAGAACTCCAAACAGCAGGACAAGTGCTTTTTTAGATTAAAGTAGTAACATATACCAATCCCCTCATTTACCCTACTGGTCGATGGACCCTCTGGTAGTACGGGCTATTACATTTTGGGTTGGTGCCTTCTCCATCTAGATCGACAGTTTATCTCTACAGATGGTTTCATAACTGCAACATTTATATTTTATGAAGTAATAATGGTGCTCGGATGATATGTCATACATTTCAACCCCTAAACTACAAGTAGAAGAAAAACTTAAGAAAATTTGGCTTACAGAACCAACTTTTGAGAAAAGTGAGTCAACTGTCGTGAATTTCAGAGTCTAACTGTCGAGAACGACTGTTAATCTCGACAAATGATTCCATTACTATCGGGATTCAAATTTACATTCCACATTCATATTGGTTTTCCAAGACATGAAGGGTCTGAGTTATGAAAAACATAATGAGTGTTATACTCATAGTTTCAAATAGCACTAGTTTTCATGTACTCAGCCATAAATTGTACGTGTAAATGAAAAGACATTTCCAAGAATGAAAATAGAATGATATAACACTTAAAACAACATCCACATAACCACACATAATTATATAAAGACACACATGAATGCTACAAAATGCAAAATAGCCAAGCTTATTTGTGCATAGTTGACCAAAATATGCCTCAGTTCAATATTGACTCATTTCACAAACTCAAACTCAATTTACCTAGTATTGACCAAGAACCACTGTTTACATGAAATAAGAGTGAAAAACATAGTTATAAAAAATAAATTAATAGATAACTTACATAAAACCTAATGTTAGCATTTTCGTAGAACTAGAAAAATAGACAACAAAAATCGAAAAAATAAGGCATAGTGTACCAATTCAGAGTAAAAATGCTAAGAATAAAAAGCAAACACCCCTAAATTTAAAGAATCATAAGAGGAGAGAAAAAAATGGAAAATGAAATAAAAATGCTAATCAGAAGAGATTAATGGTGATCCTCGTCGACAGTGGACTGATTAAAGGTTGTCGTCGACGGCGTGAGCTGTTGACGATTCGAATGAGAGAGAGGGGAGTGAGTTTAGGGTTAGTGAGTGTTTGAATGATACATTGAGTTGTATTTTTTGTTTTTGATTTTTCACTTTTAAAAAAAATAAATTGAAAGTTGAGTTATTTGGTTGTAACATTTTTTTCATTTTTTGTACAATTTTTTATGTAGTCAAATCTCATTTAATGAAGGACATGTAGAGCATTTAAATTATCTAGAGGGGCAAAAATATCTAAAAATGACAATCTTACAAAGATTTTTAAAAAGTGACTTTTTTTAAAATACAAAGCCAAAAAATGACGTGCAATTTCCTCAATTTTGATAATCAAATGAGCATTTCAAAAGTAAGATAATTACAGAAGAAAAGCTGAAGACACTATCTCATCAGTCCTCACTTAAATATACAAAGACTAGAAAGTATATTATTTACATAATCGGACAACATCGTACCTTGTCCCAATCTTCAATATATGTCTGAACCAGTACCGTATTCAACAGCTAAATTAAGACATAGTTGCAAATAAATGAAAATAACCTCAGAGGCCTCTATATCTGAATATGTCGTTACAAGACAAACCATCCAATAAAATCCCAGAACCAAGCATCTGTGACTCAAATGGTCGAAGAAAAAAAATGTCTAGAAAAGCAATACAATTAAATTAATCTCTTCTCCTCTTGTACAATAAAATTTCTCGACCTACCAATCGCTTACAGGGAACAAAAAAAAAGGCACTAAAATTACAAAAGATCATTTGTACCTACGCTTAGATTCTCCATAAGCAACGACCCCCATAACGGTCATAGAATATCCAGCAATTCCAATGAAAGTAACAGGATTTCGGAAAAGAAGTATAGAAATGACAACTGCCACGGCACCTTTTGCATTGCCTAATACCTGATCATTATTTGGACAATAGAAGTAAATTCAGCGGGATTGATCAATATAAAGAGAATTACAGTTTTTTTTACGATTTCTGAAAACATTTTGAATTCTTTCTATAATTACATTCACGATATCTACCTTTCTTCAATATTCATTACTTTCTAGTTTCATCGTTACTAAGTCGACTTACCCATATCCAAGTCAAAAATCTTGTTACTATATTCTTTTTCTTTCGACCATAATGTAAATGAGCTCTTAGGCCAGTTATCTAAAAGTCTCAGCAACCACATAGAGTCAAACAACAGACAGACCCAGTATAAGTAGGATCATCTACATAATCTTCTTTGGCCACACCTTAAGGTTCATTGTTTGGAAGATCCAAAGCGACATAGAATCAAATAGTTATATTTCAAAGATGCATATCCCAATCTAGTTTAGCCACCGCCAGAAGAAATTTAAAAAAAAAAAAAGCTACTTCTGCTCACAAGAGAGAGAGAACCTGGAGTGTTAATGCACTTGTATGCTTTGTCACCAAGAAATTGCACAAGTTGGCTCCATAAGCCATTGATGAATTAAGCAAAAGTAGTACCCACATGAATTTATGTTCCATTGCAAGTGATATAGTTACATCCCATACGTTAGGCTCCATAGTAAGTGCTGCAGGAAGTAATACCACAACAGCAATTGGGGACATATAAAGCAACAAATTCATGGAGTTCAACTTTTCCCTGCAACAATGAGAGTTTGTTATATAAGCCGATTGCGAAATCGGACTTCAATCAATAATATATACCGGGTAGTAGTTTCGTTTTCCAGTACTAAAAAGCATAAAAATAATTTTGTCTCTAAATGTCAGCCAGATCAAAGATGGACGAAAATTAAAATGCAAGAAAAGATAACAGGATTTACTGCTTCTCCTTCGCATTCTCAATGAAGATTGTGCTTTAAAGTAAGTCAAACTTACTTTTACATTGCTTATCTTGCCAAACATGATTTTCAGAGTTGATATTCTTTATTAAGAAAACTCAATTTTCTGGAATGTAAGTCTTAACTTGACAGAAAAGTAATTTTTAAGCACAGCCAAACATGTTTGTGATAGTACATACAAAGATCAGGAATATTTACCCTTCACTAGAAAGGAGGACTCCCTGAAGAACAGACTTGAAAGCTCTCGCTGCGGTGGCACCTACGCACATGATAAATCCATACAAATGGAAGCTTGGCTCACCCTGCAAACAATTAAAAACTTTCAGATCTTGCAATTTCACAAAAGTAGACACTGTATTAAGCAAATAAGTTGACGAATATATAGTTGAACATCACAAACTCATGGAAAATTTTGCTTTCTTAATCATAGATGTAAGGAAAAGTAAAAGTTAAATAGTCGACTTGAATGACACAGAGCATCGAATTGGAAGCCGCAAGCAGTAAAAACTTGAGAGCTTTCAGTAGCTCAAAGATTTAAAGAAAAGTTAAACTCCAAATTTTCGATGCGCGAACACCTAACATTATAGTGTGGCAAAGTGACTGTATAGTCTGTATTCCTTGAATATTTGCAAAAATTGCATGAACACTTAGCACGTCCTGTGTTCTGGATTTCACAACAGATTTCCACATATATCAGCATGTTCTTTAAAATTATCAAAAATCCCATTGATTAATAATTAAAATTTTAAAAAAATTCATCTCAGACGCAAAATATTTATAAAATCTATACTGCAAATTCAAAAAACAACATTTTAAATCTGATATTCATTTCTGAAACAGGCAGTCTAAAATAAGCCCCAGGAAAAATTGGATCTTTTCCAGTCAGATCTCCAGATCACAATAAAAATATCAAAATAAAGCATAGTATCTTAATTTCACATATAGAAACCAGATCTCTATGTATGATCCCAATTAAATAGCAAAATATAAGGGGGGGAAAAACAATTATGAATTATTCCGCAGAATATATTAAAATTAAATCTTTTTTTCACGCAGAAACCCAAATCAGGATAAATTGAAAGATATAAATTAGTTGAATCCCAAAAATTCAGAGAAAATAAAAAACTTACCCCACTTGCAATGACAACCCCAGCAACCACAGGCACAAGACAAGCATAGGTAACCCAAGCCTCCTTTTTAAGGGTCATAAAATAAGCAAACAATGCAGTGAAAAATGGGGTGGTTGCACCGACAGCCTGATTAAAGGACACCGGCAAATACTTTAAGGAAATATTGCCACCGACAACAGACACACAAAATACGACGCTGAGAGTTGCAATCCTGAAGAACTGGGGCCTTGATTTGATCCTCTGTAGGGGCACTACTTTCAAGAAAACAATGGAGATATAGCTGAGGATGGCACAGGCTGACATGTGGCACATGGTGAGGAAGATTGGGAAGGCAAATCCATAGTTGGAGAGCAAAAATTTGTTGAGTAGGAGGACTCCAATGTTGGTAAAGTACCAAAGGATTATCAAACTGCTTATGAAAATTGCATCTCTTCTCGATGTTGAGGAGGAAGATGACGACATTTTTGTTGTTTTTGATGTTGGATTCTTGGATTTGGTGTTAGAAGGAGAGTTATGCATTACATTGATTTCATTTGGGGCAATGATGGGAGGAAGATGAAGTAGGTGACAGATGTCGTCTGTTATTTGTTGCTGTTTTTCTGTTTCTGTTATTACAAAGGAAAGGCATTAGTATTTTCTCTGTCATGTATCGTTGGAATATAAGGTGGAAACAAGAGGGAACGTGCGCCACAATGGGAGTGAAATTAGGGGGAAACGCTGCTACAAACGATCCATCATTTAAATCATAATACTTCTAATTTTTAATTATTAAAATCACGATATTTCAGTAACGAATATGATAAAGAGAAAAATAAAGTGAACATCGACTGTCAATTTGTAATGATTAGAATGATTCAGAGTCCATGGACGATCATATTTGTGTGTATATACTCGTCTTATTTATATTTGCAATTTTTTATTTCTTTATTTTTAATATGTTTTTCACTTTTCCCGAGAGGTAGTGAGTGGAATTTCTCAACACACAAAGTAATTATCACAGCTCGGGCCAAATTTAAAAAGCACTTACGGCAGCATTGGAATATTCCAAACAGGAAATATAACTACGATGGGGCCAACCCAACCGTATGATAAAAGTAGGATGGTGATGGTTAATTTTAGGGATAATTGCAGTAAAAGCCCCCAAACATTTGAAACACTAGCACACTTTTCCCATACCTTTCATTTGTTACAAACGTCATCCCTAACATTTCCAACCGTCGTAGATAAGACCATTTTGGACGATTTTCATCAAAAATGCTGTCAGTTGACCACTAAAATAAAATATTGACCACTACCAAAATAAGGGAGGGCAAAATGTTAACTTAATGTTTTTCCCATAAAATAATTAAAAAATTTAAATATAAAATATAAAAATATAAAATGAAAGGAAAAAGGAAAAATATATTCTTCTCTCTCACCCTCACCCCCAACCCCTCAACCGCCATAGCCATCAACCATCGCCACCATCGCCATCTTCATCGACTACCATCACCACCACTGCCATCGATCACCCCCACCAATACCACCAAAAGGCACAAAGTCACAATCTTCATCTTCATCTGTTTCTTCATCCTACAATCAGGGGCGGAGCCATGAATGATGGATACGGTGGGGTAAAATTTTTAAAATTTAATGTACGAATAAAAGTTATATATAACAAGAGAAATTGTAAAGTCCCATAAATAGCAAAGTCCCATAAATAGCAAAATCATTCAATATCCTATAAGTTTTTATCATCACAATCCATGTGAACAAATCCACAGCACAATTCCATGTGACAAAACATCACATGTGAACAAATCCACAGCATCACATCACATTCTATCATCACAATCCATGGCATATTCTTGACCTATTCTTGACAATTCACAATTCTTGACCTATCATCACATCACATTATCCCCAATTTATAATCAATTTATAACTAACGTTCATCCCCAATTTATAAATCGTTCATAAATCATAATCATTCCCAATTTATCTCCAAGAAAATCATTCATAAATCATAAACGAAAATCATAAAATGAAAGTTTTTTTACTAGAAAATAAAATGACCTCACCTGCTGCTAGGCTGCTCCACTGCTCGGTTGCTCTTGCTGGCTGCTGATTCTTGAAGAAGCCGAAGTCTGAAGCGCGAAGGTTGAAGCACAGAAGCGGTGAAGTCGGAAGAGAAGAACTTCTAGGTTCGAAAGTCGAAACTGAATGCTGAAGCAGTGAAGCCTCTGCCGGATTCTGCTGACTGCCGATTGGTTGAAGCCTTGAAGGAGAAGACTTCGAGCTTCGGCTGTTCGCCTGTTCCAGTTCGCTACTTCGCCGGACGGACTCTGCTCTGGGTACTCAAACCGGAGGGAAAGGGTTTGGGTCTTTGGGAAGAATTCGGTGTAAAATTTAGGGGCAGATTGGGAATGAATTGGGTAATGGGTTTTTATTTGGGCTAACGGGCTACTGGGTTAATATTTATTACATCTGGGCTATTGTGAACTCAATTATTACATCTGGGCTTGGACTGCACTGGGCTACAGCCCAGTGCAGCCCACCCTTGAATCCGCCCCTGCCTACAATTGCCTCTCCAATTCCTTCAATTGAGCAATTCATTCGGTTTTGATGCATAGGGTTCTAACATTAATGTAATCTACAATCCCTTAGATTTCTCGTTCAACAAATTTTCCATCTCTAGATATAGAGTCCATTTTGTCTTTCTTTTTCTTGGATTTGTGGGCAGTGGCTTTTTGTAGTGCTCTTAATACATTAGCACTGCTCAACTGCCTCTTTTGTTCGTCTTTGGTTATTAATTTTATTGATTTCTAGACTTGTCGAAGGTGTTTCGCTGTAGTTTATCGGATTTCCAATATATTGGGTGGATTCTTTATCTTGATAGTCAAATTTGAGGCTCTAAACGGCAAAGGAAACACTTCTTTATGGCTGTGGCGGTCTGGTGGTGGGGGTGAAGATGGTAGTGGTGGTCGATGGCGACTTTCATGGTTAATGATGGTGGCACTGGTCGATGGCTATGGCAGATTTCTGGTTTTAGTCAGGGGATTGGGGTGTTGGTTGGGAGTGAGAGTAAGAGTGAGAGTGAGGGTGAGGGAGAAGAAGACCTTCTTCCTTTTATTTTATTTTTTGTTTTTTATTTAAGTTTTTTAATTATTTTATGGGACAAATATTAAATTATCATTTTGCCCTCCCTTATTTGGTAGAAAGTGATCAATTTTTTATTTTTTGGGTGGTCAACTGACAGCATTTTGGATAAAAAAAAATCGTCCAAAAAGACCTCATCTACAACGGTTGGAAATGTTAGAGATGACGGCTGCAACAAATGAAATGTTTGGGGAAAGTGTGTCAGTGTTTTAAAGTTTTGGGCTTTTCCTACAATTATCCCTTAATTTTATTTAGCACTTGTTCGAAATTAACAAGTAACTTTTTGCGAATTTATTTTCACTCTACGTTCATTTTTTATCACATTCTTCATAAAAATCATTTTTTTCCATAATTTTTCCTTTTTAATTATCTGCATCTACAATCAAAAAGAAATGTTGCATTAATATGTTATATTTATTATTCACCCTTATTTAAAAATTGTTTTAATTGGCAACTACATATGAATATACTTTAGCTTAAATAAAAATTGATATATCAAATGATTCAATTTATTTCCTCTAAATCAGATAATTAATAATTATTATTGCTTTCTATTAATTTTCACTAAACAATTATTACTAATTATTAGTACACAATTAATAAAAACATTATTACATACAATTAAAAGAAATTATAATAATGGTGCATATATAATTAACTACGGAATACCAAATGATTCAATTTATTCCCTCTAAATAAGATAATTAATAATTATTATTGCTTTCAAAAATTAAGTCAATTAATCTTCACTAAACACAATTATTTCTAATTAATAAAAATATTATTACATATAATTAAAAGAAATTATAATAATACTAACCTTGTTTGATTTCCATTATTTTCAAAATACATTTTTCTCTCTCTTCTTTTCAACCACATATTCTTCAATAAAATAATATTAGACACAATCACAAAAAAATTTCTTATTTTTTAACCACATATTTTTCATCAATCTACTATTTCAAAATGCATTCTACAAAATGAGGGGGGATGGGGCTCAAACATGTCCATATAATTAACTCGAAATGACATATTTTATTAAGTCGATTAATGTTAATATATAGAATTTATTTGAAAATATTACTTACACAATTAATTTTTTCCAAACATAATATTACATATTAAAAAAATATTGCATTCCTAAAAAAATCTATTGAAAATAATAATAATTTACAAAATTTAAAAGGGAAGGATTGAGGAGAAAATTTTTAATACTTATTTTACTCTTACATATTTAGCTATAAGTCTAATATATCCTTATTTGATTTAAAATTTTGTCCTCCAATTTTTTATTTTTTGTCAATTATATCATTATTTAATCTTCCTAATGTTTTATGCATTAAGTAAATTTAGCAACTTATTATATTAGACATGGTTCTCATCTTTCAGCTAGTTCATCTTCAAATGAAATATAATTTATGGATAATTCATGATAGTTTATAATATAATTTTAAATAATATGATTACTTCTATATAAATATATTTTATTTCAAAAAACAATAATATGTAATAATGATTTTTAATCATTATTGAACATGTGTTCTTGATTTACCTTCTTTGAAATGAGAAAAATCAGAAAATTCTTACATTAAGAACGAAAATCATAAGGGAAAATCGAGGTCAACATTTTTCAAAGAAATCGAAGGAAAAAAATCACATTCATTACCCTTAAAGAAATAGTTAATGGTTTTGTTCATCACAGTGGAATAATATGTAATTAATTATTTGAATAATAACTATTGAAATTCTAAACCTTTAACTGGGGGTGGGCGAAACCCCGATCGAACCCGTCAAAATCGTCCAAATCGAACCAACCCGACCGGGTTGGGTCGATTTTGTTGTTGTTTTTGTACGGGTTGGGTGGGTTGGCTGTGTAGGTGGGTTGGGTTGGGTCGGATTATGGGTTAACTCATGAAAATCGAATAAATCTGCCAACCCAACCCGCCATTTAAAAAAAAAAATAAATAAAATAAAAGAAATAAAATGTCTAGAAAAGTACAAGAAACCTAAAAGTATGAGTAGTTAGTGTAACTATAATTACCTTGGTGTATTTTAGAGGAGGAGTTTATTGTTCTTCCCACAAGAAATGTAGTATAAATTTTTCATGTTATGTTAAATGCACTTTGTTCTTTGTAAGCTTGGCTAATGAGGATTGAATAAGATAATAAATAATTTTATTTATTTATTTATTATTTACTTACTATTTAATCTTGTCTATTCGAATTTAGTATATTAGAAAATTGGATGACTTTAGTTTTTATTGACAAATCGTCCCAAACCGACCAACCCAACTCAACCCGATCGATACTTGATTGGGTTGGGTTGGGCTAGGTTTCAACCTTTACACGAGTTGGGTTGGGTTAAATTTTGATGAAACCGATCATGTTGGGTTGAGTTTAGGTTGAAGCAAAAATCGATCCAACCCAACACATGCCCACCCCTACCTTTAACATAAGAACATTATTGGTTTACATTTTTTTTACATTCATTTGTAACAAAATTCTGAAATTTATGCCCATTATGCAAAATAGAAATGCTTCAAACGTTAATGTTCAAGTATAGAAATCAACACCAATTTTATTATCAGCTCAAATGAAAATTACAGATACAGTTTGTATTAATAGAGGAAGGAAAGAGATTAAGGAACTAAAACAAACTTATTTCAGTGGGGTGCCTGAACTATGGAAGATGATCAATTAAGTCCTTTAGGAAATAATTTGTACATCCCCCCTCAAGTTGGAGATTGATGGAAGTCCATCAAACCCAACTTGGAAAGTAGGAACTTGAACTAAGGAGGTGGAAGAGACTTTGTAAACACGTCCACTGCCTGATCATTGGAAGAAATGTGTTGTGGATGAATGAGACCAGCCTTGTATTGATTACGAACCACGTGACAATCTATTTCAAGATGTTTTGTACGTTCATGAAAGACCGGATTAGCACTGATATGGAGAGCTTCTTGGTTGTCACACCAGAGAGGAATTGGACGACTCGGGGTTATGCAAAAATCTTGAAGAAGATAGGTAATCCACTGAATTTCGCAAACAGTTGCAGCCATACTTCGATATTCAGCTTCTGCAGAACTACGCGAAACTGTCTGCTGTTTCTTTAACTTCCAAAAGATAAGAGCTCCTCCCAAAAAAATGCAATAGCCAGTCACTGACTTCCTAGAGTCTGGACATGATGCCCAATCCGCATCGCAATAAGCTGCAAGTTTAAAATTGTTAGGAGAAGGAAAAAAAATGCCTTTTGACATAGTGCCTTTAATGTACTTCAGTAAATGTAGCGCAGATTCGCAGTGTGAAATAGTTGGTGAATTAACAAATTAACTTAGTTGCTAAACTGCATAAGACAGGCTTGGTCTGGTAAGATTAAGATAAAGTAATCTTCCCACAAGCCTCCTATACTGATCAGGTTGGTGATACAAGACACCATATGCAGTGAATTTATGACCTTTAGGTAGTGGGATATCCATAGGTTTTGGACCCATCAAACCAGCATTAGTGAGGATGTCCATAGCATACTTCCGTTTATTGAGATATAAACCTTCTGAGCAGCGTGCTATTTCTATCCCCAAAAAAATACTTAGCAAGTCCTAGATCCTTTATGGTGAAAGTAGTGTCCAGAAAATGCTTGACTCGCTGTATTTCTTTGCCATTTGTTCTAGTAATGAGTACATCATCCACATATACGAGTAGGGCAATGATATTATGATCTGAATGAAGAATAAAGAGACAATTATCATGTGCAGATTGTGTGAAGCCATATAGTTGAAAGTGCTTGCAAAATTCTGAGTTCCACTGCCGGCTAGCCTGCCTTAAACCATAAAGAGACCTCTTCAGTTTACAAACCTCACCTTCTTTAAACTTTTTGTAACCTTCTGGAGGTTATAGGTAGATTTATTCTTGTACAAAACTGTTCAAAAAGGCATTATTGATATCCAGCTGATATATGGGCCAATCCTGGGCAGATGAGATAGCAAAAAACATCCTGATTGTTACTGATTTTGCTACAGGGGAGAAGTTGTCAACATAATCAATACCAGCCACCTAATTATATCATTTTGCCACCAGTCTGGCTTTGCATCTGTCTAGGCTTCCAATTGATCCAATGGGATCCTTTTCTGGAGGTAGGGGAACAATTTCCCAAGTCTAATTTCACTCCAAAGCTGTAAGTTCATTCTCCATAGCTTGAATCCATTTTGTCCTTGTGCTGGCCTCTTTATAAGATTTTGGTTCTTGGATTGTAGATATGTTAGCCAGAAAGTGAATATAGTTTGGTTCAAAATGTGGAGACTTATGAAAAGGATAAGTGTTTGGTATATGGGAAGAAGATTTTGATGCACTGGATAAAATATTAGAAGTGGGAATAGGGGATGTGCATGACAAGTTGCTCACAAAATCTTTCATCCATGTAGGTGCAGATTTAGGTCTGGTGCTTTTCCTGGTTTGAAGATAGTTCTGAGTATGAATAATATGGTTTGAAGAAGAATTCATGGAGTCATCTAATTGACTGACCTTTTTCCTGACTGAAATGATAAGTAGCAGTAGGTTAATTGATATCAAGAGAATTGTCATAAGCAGGTTGGACATCATTTTGGTTTTCAATATTGGAATTCTGATTCTCAAGGTGGAAGCTTACTGATGTATCATCCTCAAAATGAATTTCAGGCACATGTATTGGTATAGAAGATTGGAAGTTATGAATATCTTTGTAGGGAAAAACATGCTCATGAAAAATAACATCCCTAGACATAAACACTAGTTTATTGATTAAATCATATAGCTTAAACCCCTTTTGTCCTGTGTTATAACCCAGTAAAACGCATTTAAAACTCCTTCGTGCAAATTTTTCTTTGAATGGTTTTGTGTTAGTAGCATAACATAAACATCCAAAAACTTTCAAAGATATGTGGGCATCGTTTTGTGGAAAATCTCATAAGGAGTTTTCCAATTTAATATGACAGTGAGTAATTTATTTATAATGTGTGTTGCCATTAAAATAGATTCTCCCCAAAAACATTTTGGCAAATTGGATTGAAACATAAGTGCTCTTGCTATTTGCAAGAGATGTTTATGTTTCCTCTCAACAACTCCATTTTGTTGAGGTGTATACGAACAACTTTTTTGATGATGAATTCCATTTTCAGCTAAATACTTTTGCAACTCAAAATTTGTAAACTTTGTCCCATTATCTTTTCTCAAGCATTTTATGTTATTGTTAAACTGTGTTTTAACTATTTTATGCAAATTTTCCAAAGTGTTGAGAACCTGTGTTTTATGCCTGATTAAGAAGGTCCAAGTGCACCTACTAAAGTCATCTACCAATGTCAAAAAATAATGTGCTCCACAAATAGACGTGTATTTATATGGCTCGCACAAATCCACGTGTAATATTTCAAAGATGTCGGATGTTTTTATATCACAACTGGTGAAAGACAATCTATGTTGTCTAGAGAAGGAACAAACATCACACGGTGAAAGAATTTCTTTATTGAAAGGATTCATCACTTTCAAATGTTGCATTACATTTCCAGAAGCATGTCATAACCTTCTATGCCAAAAAGTGACAGATTCATCTTTGGTTTTATTGCTATCAACATGAAAGGAATTGTTTGAAGAAGAAACATTACATGCAATAGAGATGTAGGACTTTATAGTATATGCATAGAAGGAAGTCTTGTCAAGTGTGTATAAGTTCTTTATCAACCTCCCTGCGGCTAATATCTTCTCAGTCAAAAAGTCATGCAAAGGCAATGATCTTCCATGAAAATGAATTTCAACTTTAAAGCATTGGTTAACTTACTAACTGACAAGAGATTGAATTTGAAGGTAGGAATGTGAAGGGTATCTGTGAGGATTAGATTGTCATAACATTTCCAAAGTGCTTAACAAAATTCATAGTGTCATCAGGTAGAAAAACATGAATGTTTTTGTCAGCAGGTATAGGAGTTTTCAATAATGAAATGTCATTGTACATATGATTAGAAGCTCCATATCTACAATCCATGACTTAGATCCTATTAAGTTGGAAGCGCTTAGAGTATAATTAAATTCGAGTTTAAGAGTTGAACCTGCAAAATCATCTACATGAGAAAAGTTAACAGTATTTCCAGAATTAGCTCCCTTTCCATTCATCATTTTTTCAGTTCCTGTTGAATGATTCCTTAAAGGTTCATGTTTCTGTACAGATCTTCAATTCCTCCAGAATTTATTTCATTCCCCATCTCCAACAGTGAGTCTGCCATATGTGCAGTGAATTTTCCTCCACCTTTTTTCTTTTGTTCTTTCAATTGTTTAAACCAGTCCGGATATCCAATTGGCTTAAAACAAAATTCTCTGCTATGTCTTGTGGTGTTACAATGTGTGCAGAACTGGTTTCTTTTTTCTTCTTTACTCATATCAGATTTTCTACCATATCCTCTGCCTCCTCCAAGTCTTCTATACCCCTGAGTTTTAACATTCATAACACTTACTTCAGTATGTTCCCCATAAGATATCTGAACCTCTCTCTATTTTTCCACCGTTTGGATCATGGAATAGAACTTATTGATTGGTGGTAAGAGGCCCGTAACCAAGATCTGGCTTCGTGTGTGTTCATAATCATCATTCAATCCCATGAGAAACTACATAAGTCTATTGAATGAAGTCATCTCTGATACTGATTTTGTTGATCCATAGGCGCACTCAAGTATAGGCATTAAGAAGGTTAGTTCATCCCACAATCTCTTAATTCTCGTGTAGTATTCTGAAATAGACATGTTACCTTGTGAGATAGGACTGATTTCTCGCTAGATCTAGTATAGCATAGAACCATTACAAGTTCCAAATCTTTCGTCAATCTCCATCCATAATTCTCTAGCAGTGCTGGTGTATAGAAAAGTTTCAACAATTTCCTTTGAAATAGAATTCAATAACCACGAAGTAATCATGTAGTTAACTCTCAACCATTTATCATAATTCGGTGAATTTTTCTCAGGTATTTCCACACTACCATCAATAAGCCCTAATTTCATCTTAGCTCCTAGAGCAATTTTTACCGATCTACTCCATGCCAAAAAATTCTTACCAGTTAGAGGAGCTGTACCAAATGTCATTCCTGGATGATCTGTGCTATGAAGAATTAGCGGATCTGAGATATTTACCTCTCTGCCTTCCATTTCCCTGATTCATCTGTTCGTCCCTCGTATCTATAGGAAGGAGATTAATGTTTTGATTTCCAGTCATGGCAGCTCAATTTTGAGCTAATCTTCATTCTTCTTTAACGGATTCGTCACTTGCGGTTCTGGAATTCCAGAATCTACCGCTTTGATACCATGTTCAAATATAGAAATCAACATCAATTTTATTATTAGCTCAAATGAAAATTACAATCCAGTTTGTATTAATAGAGGAAGGAAAGAGATTAACGAACTAATACAAACTAAAACAAACTTATTTCAGTGGTGTGCATGAACTATGGAAGATGATCAATTAAGTCCTTTAGGAAATAACTTGTACAGTTAACATTATATATAAAATATTAAAATGATAATATCAACAGTTGAAACTCTAGTATGGAAAAATGTTAGTTTCCCTTTTTTCTCTTTTATTTTTTGTTTTTGACCATCGCGCCATTAATTTTAAATGTACCATAATCATTACTAATTACGGATTATATTATGGCTTCGAAAATTTAATATAACTCTACTTCATTTGTTGTAATTTTAAATATAAATTTCATTACTTTACATTAGAGTACTTCAAATATTATATTAATCAATTTAAGTTTATTTATTTAAAATTGAAGCTCAATATATAATATATATATATATATATATATTCATATAAAAAAATATTATAATATATAAATATCTGCATCAATATAATGGTATATTAATTACCATTTAATATATTAAATAGGTTTAATATCCATTTAAGTGTAAAATTCGTTGTTTTATATTGGAGTACTTAGAATTTTACATTAATCAAATGATTTTTTATTGCAAACTATGTCCTCAAACTTTATAGTTTTTTAGAAACTAGTTTTATTCATATTTTAATTCGTCATCACTAAATGTTTCTTCTAAATCCGATTTTTCTTCAAAAATTTCTTCATTAATTTCTATATCTTCAATATTAACTTCTTCAAATTCATCTCTAATTTGTTCAAAATCTGTAATTAATATCCTATCTTTCTTTTTGGACATTCAGTACTTATATGTCATTCTTCATTACAATTCCAACATTTACATCGTTTTTTATCTAATGATTTTTTATTATAAGGTTTATATTTTCTTCTAAAATATTTTCTTTTTGATTTAAAATATTTCTATTTGAACTTATTATATTTTTTATATTTCTTGGGTTTTATTTTTCTTTTTCGTTTATATTCATAACATCCCCAATTTTCTGGTACTTCAGTATCTATACAACAAATTCTATCTTGTATAAATCATGATTGTTTATAAATCATTTGATTACTACACATAGTACTTATTTCATCTTTTATAGTTCTTATTATAAATCCTAATGTATAACATTCTTCAGTTCTTCCAAGTTGTTTTTCTTTTATTTTATTTTGAAAATAGTTATTCCATGGTGGTGGTAATTTTCTAATAAAAACTTCTTTATAATAATTATTATCAGCTCCACTTCCAAACATCATATAATAGTATTTACTATATTCATAACAATATTCGTTAAGATAACACATATTACAAATTTATAAATGTTCCATTCTGTTTTTAGCATCTTCTATTTCTTCTAATTTAGATTTAGTACTTTCATTTACCCAATCTTCTCCAGCAAATTCTCTATAAATTCTTGTAGCGACTCTATTTATTCCTTCTATTATACTAATTCCAAATCCTGCTTCAATACTATCTTTTCAAACACCTTTTGTTGTTTCTTCTAATCCTCGGTACCATTAGCTACATTTCCCTTAAAAGTTGCTAATAAATATTCAGTTCTATTTTTATTATCGGTATTACTACGATTATAATTAAAGTGTGCTAACATATTAGTACTCCATTCATTTATTGCTTTTCTAACATCTAATTCACAATCTAAATTTAAATATGATCCTGCAATTTTCATTGGGTTTGATTCTCTTAATACTGGTTTAAATTGATCTCTATACATTTTTTCTTTTTTAATTTTAAAATCAACTTTTGTATTAACATATCTTCTAGGATCTATTTCTACTTCATACCTAGATGTGCTAGTTTCTCCATATTCTTCTTGTTCAACTGCTCGTGGTCCTCCCGTTTTTCCGATCATATGATTTTTAGTTATTTCTTCACAAATTTTTAAGTCTTTTAAGTCAAATATTAAATTTTCCATGTCTTCGTCCATTATTCTTCTATAACTAATTTTCCTTCTTCTTTTTCTATAAGATTTTCTTCTTGTTTTCTAAAATCAATTAATAATCTTTCTATATCTTCTTTTAATCCTCCATTAAGTTTTATTAATTCTTCATATTTTTCAATTTTCTTTCTAACTTCTTTAAGTTCTTTGGCATAATCTGGTTTAAATGGTTTTTCTTTGTTTAGATTTTCTATTATTCTATTTAAAAGATTTTCTATTCTTAAAAATTTATTTTGTAGTTTTTCTTTTTCTTCTTCATAGCTTATTTCGAATCTAGTTATTTTTTCATCAATTGTTTTTATACATTTTTCAATTAAATTGATTTTTTCATTCATACTCATTTTTTAGGTCTTTTATAAGGTGGTTTGTCAATTTCAAATCCTAATTTATTTAATAGAATATCAATTTTATAATTAATAATATCTATCTTTTCTTCTAAATTTGTTATTTTATTAATACTATTTTTCTGTGCAATTTTTGATATTTGATTTTGGATTTCCTCAAGTTTAGTTTCATCAAGCATTTCTAAATTATTAATTTGTTCCTTTATTTTATTAAATTGTTTAGACATATTTTTACTTAAAACTTCTAATCTTTCTTTAGCTATTTCATCTTTTGGATCTATATTATTTATTTCGTTTATAGCTTCTATATCTTTAGATTTTAATTGTCCTAATTGTTGCCATAAAAATGCATTGTCCAATTTGTAGTCATATTTAACCATTCATCTGTATTTCCCCACGAACTTAAAGGTTGAAATATAGTTGTATTTCATCCTCTAGTTTGATAACTTCCTATTGGTAGTCTAATATTTTCTATTTCTTGTTTATCAAATCTTATTTTTGTTGGTAAGCTCATATTAATCTGGTGAGTTTAAGGAATTAATTATTATATTATTTACTATTTGTCTTATCTCTCTTCTAAATTGTTCTCCTCTTCTTAATTCTCTTGTAATTTCATTTCTTAATAATTCTCTTTTAATTTTATTCAAATTAGAAATTTCTTTTTCGATTTCTCTACGATTATTGTTTGTTATTATTTGTTCTTCTAGAAATTTTATTTTATTATCACAAAATTTTCTTGTTATTCCAGGCATATTCTTATTCTTTATCGTCAAAACTAAGATCAAAATCATATAATTCAGCAACTTCATTATAACTTACATGCTTTTCTATAGTTTCAAAAGTTCTTTCACTGTTTTCACTATCTAACCAGAAAAATATAATCATTTTTATTATTTCTTTGGGCAATCTTTCTTTTAATCCAAATGATGCAATTATAAGGTATTTTTCATAGTATCTAATATCCCTTTTTATGAAATTTATTCCTCTAGTATAACTATCATAAGTTTTTGGGATTTCTATCATGTGACTATAATCAATACTATTAGTATATCTAAAAGGTACAATTCTATAATAAAATTCGTAGCTTTCCATAATAAAAGTTCTTCAAAGTATACAATCTTATAAAAAATCTTATAAAATATTTTTCATGCAAATCTTCAGACAATAAATTTCTCTATAGCTTAAAATAAGGGCCTTACCACGCTTCGCTAGATAGCAAGAATGTTATATGTTCCTGGTCACCTTCTTCACAAGAGTTGGCCAAAATCCTACAGTATCACAGCAAGATGGACACAGGGGCACTCAAAACTCTCAAACAGACTCACTGTGTAGAACAACACTCAAAGCGTAATAAAAGATTTATTTCAAACTCAAAGATTTTATTGATCTGATGATAGCTTAAAAGCTATTATACAAAAAATTTTACAAAGATTGATACTCCGAAGAGTGGTTTCTACTCTCTAATGAGAATGATTACAAAGATCATTTTTCAAATTGGTATTCTGAAGTTGGTAATTCAGGATGAGATTTCGGATGGATTCTTTT
The DNA here is from genome assembly GCA_035079005.1 of Fraxinus americana. Classification (NCBI taxonomy): domain Eukaryota; kingdom Viridiplantae; phylum Streptophyta; class Magnoliopsida; order Lamiales; family Oleaceae; genus Fraxinus; species Fraxinus americana. The sequence goes on along the minus strand of CM068708.1, from coordinate 25,378,088 downwards.
CGATGATCCTCTTCCTTAGTAGAGTCTCAATTTATAGGAGGCACTCACTTCACCGAGAAACTTCTGGCCAATCAAATTTTTACAACACAAAAGTTAAAGTACAATTATTTTTTCAAAGTGGTTGAAATAATTAAAGCACTTGTCGGCTACTTTATTCCAGCTTCTGAGCTGTCATCTTCTGCTTTAATGCTCACATGGTGATATCCTGTGATGTCGCTTTCTTATCGTCATTTACTTGTGGTCGTGTCCCATTAGTCGGCAAGCCTCTTTATGCATTCATCACTTCCAGAGAATTGATCATTTAAGATTTCACAAATCTTATCTTCAAAGATTTTTGATTCTTTATCTTCTCGGCTAATAAGGATCCAATTATTGCTCATTCCATACACCATATATTTTTTTCCATAGAAAAATTGCATTGTTGAGCAGACTGATTTTATTCCAAGAGCTCTCTTGTAAATCATCCATTTTTTATTGATTGTTGGCAATTCTTTAATAATTTGAATCTCCTTTAATGGATTTCCATGATTTTTTCTGATAGTGATCAGATGATATTCTCCATACCATTCTAGTTCTTTATACTCTGGATTGATAGTATAAAATCTCAACTCCACTGGTTGTTTTTCACTATATTTTTTCACACAATTGATAAATTCTTTATCAAATTGTTCTATTTCCTTTAAATCGATTCCTGGAAAGAGTCTATCCAAAAATCCATATGTTCCTAATTTTCGGACAATGGTTGGACCTGCTCCTTGAATAGCACTTATCCTTGGATAAATCGCCGTTGGAAGGGCTGTCAAGTATAGAGAATTTCCTTCTCTGAAATTATATACCCATTCTGAGAATTCATAATAATTTTTCTCCATGGGATGAAGATTGGTTTGAACATGATGAGTTGTGATTATTCTCTTTGGTGATTTGAGGTTACCAACCGGCAGTTTTTTATTTTCTTGGAATTCACTGATAACAGTAGGCTGTTCCAATGAGCCTTTTGATAAGGATGTTTGAGTATTGGACTCAGCGGCTCCTTTTCCACTTGTAAATTTTTCCAACAATTTGTCAATACTGACGGGTAATTGTTGTGGATCCTTTGTTATGACATTTTCCTCTTGCAAGGTAAGAGTGTTATTTCTCTTAGATTTTGAATATCCACTTGAAGTGGATGTATTAATCTCCCGAAATGGGATATGACTCGCATTTTGGTTGTATTCACATTTTTCTAAATGAGGGTACTCCTGGCTGCAACTTACAAAAAAGTCTAAACATTCTGTCAATTTTTCAGCTATTTTTTCTTTATTATCATTTAGTTTATCAATCTTTTTTCCACTTTCAATAACTTTGTTTGATAAATCGCACAAAGTTTGTCTGATGTCAAGATGATCCTCTTGAATAGCAAGATAATCTGCATTAAAATCTGTTAGAAGATTTTGCAATTCCTTGGTAAATGCTTCAATCTTGTCCAAAATCATGATTCCTGCTCAAGAAATCAGCAAATAAGTTATCTTTTCCTTTAATATATTCAAATTTAAAATTATAAAAAGATAATAGTATTTGCCATCTGTGTAATCTTCTATATTGAGGTGAATTTAGTAATTTATTATTTACAAGTCCATTAAGTTGAGTATTATCAGTTTAAACAATAAATTCCTTAGGTAGCAAGAACATTTTGAATTTGTTTATTCATTTAACTACTGCTAATAATTCTTTTTCATTAGTTGAATAATTTATTTCAGCATTATTAAATGTTCAACTAGTATACCTACAAATCTCATTTAAATCGGTTTTTAATAAAGCACTCAAATATAAATCTGATGCATCTGTTTGAACAATTATCTTATCCTTTTCATCTGAGAGTCTAAGTTTAGGTAAATTTTTACAATTCTCTTTTAAATTTTTAAGACAAAGAGTATATTCTTCATTCCATCCTAATTTATTTGATTTTCTTAATAATTTCAGAAGTTTATTTTTTCTGCAAGTTTTTCTATAAATCTTTTAGCATAATTAAGATATCCTAAAAACTTTTGAATTTGTTGCTTATTTTCAAATTTATCAGGAAATAAAATTATCTTCTCAAAAATATGAGGTTGTAATTTTATTCCTTCACTATTTATTATCATTCCTAAAATTCAATTTCATTTTTTGCTATTTCTGCCTTTTTCTGACTAAGTATTATACATTCGTTCAAACAAAGTGTAGCAAAACTTCTAAGATGTTTAAGATGATCTTCATATGTTTCTGAACAAACAAGTATATCATCAACATAAACAATAAGAAAATTATAAGTTCTAAAGACTTCATCCATTCTTCTCTGATAAATTTGTGGTGCATTTTTTAATCCAAATGGCATAACTATCCATTCATAATGTCCTTGAGGTGTACTAAATGCTGTTAATGGTATACTATTTTCTTCAAGCTTAATTTGCCAAAATCCAGACTTACAATCAAATTTTGAATAATATTTTTTATTTTTAGCTATATTTATTAATACTTCTTTATTTGGTAGATAATATCCATCAAATTTAGTATTTTTATTAAGTTCTTTATAATTTACAACCATCCTAGGTTTTCCTCTTTTTATTTCTGAATGATTTCTAACCATAAAAGTTGGGCTACTATGAGAACTATTGCTTTTTCTTATAAGTTTTTGATTAAGAAGTTCTTGAATTTGTATTTGAAATTCTTCTTTATCTTCTTGATTATAGAGCATAGGTTTGACTCTAATAATGATTGTTGGTTCTAATAGTTCTATTTTAGCTATTGTTTTTTATTTCTCCCATTTTTCAAGTGGGTTTTCATTATAATTTTTTGCTAAAAGATCTTTTATTTGATCAAGAGTAATTGTTTTGATTGAATAATTGAGTAATTTTGGTATAAATTATATCTTTTCACCACGTTGAGTTGGCTGAACTCTGAATGGTTTAAATTCTCTAACAATTTTTAGTAAATGTCCACATGGTGTTTTTAATTGAATCGTATAAATATTTTGACTATATTGACTAAACTGTTGAACAAAGTCATTTCCTCAAATAATATCACAATCATTTATATTGTATTGGTAAACATTTCTTATAGTTACTATTTTAGATCATGTGATAATTTCTATATTTTCATTTTTATATTTTAAAAATTCTCTTACTCCAGTTATTAGAGTTAATTGTTGTTTATTTTCAATCCATTTTGATAATAAAAATTCTTTAAAAACAGTTATCTCAACTCCTGTGTCAATTAGAGCACAAGTAGTTATTTTTTATTCGAATACAGTTATCTGTATATATACACTAATTGAAAATTTTATTTCTCTACTCATTTTTCTTTAAGACAATATGTAGTTATTCCTTGATATATAATAAGAATTCCTTCCTTGTCTATTTTGTAATTATCAAGACTATCTAAAAATGAATTTCCTAATAATATTGGATGTTCATCAAAATTCATATTATTATCAATATAGCATTCTATACTTAATAATAAATTTCCTAATTTAATTTGAACTTGTCCTATGATATCGCAAAAGTTTATTTTTCCTTCAAAGTCTCTATAACTATAAGGTTCTACATTTTTCTTTTTAATTCCTTCATCAATAAGAGAGCAAATATGATTCTGACTTGCTCTAGTATCAACAAGTATTTTACTTTCATTTATCCATTTATTTTCATTAAAAAACTTTCATTTTATTCCATAAACACTATTATTTCTATTTTGTTTTATTTTTGAAATACTATGTCTCACTGTATTGTTTCCAATAATTATCTTATTTTCTTTATATGTTATTTGTTTTGGTATTATAGGTTGATCGATACTTATAGCATCATTATGACCTATCTCAAATTTTTTTATTTCATCTATATCTTGTTCTCTAGGTAAGATTGTTTCTCCTATATCCTTAAATTCTTTGTCTATTTCTATAAAAGGCTTTTCTTTATATATATTTCCATAATTACTATTTGTATAACAATATAATCCTTGATATAATATAGTAAATACTTTATTATCATCTTTTAATATTTTATTAGTCATCTTAAAATGTAAGTTAAGACAATCATCTAAATTTATATCATTTATATGTACACAATATCTTGGATAACAAGTAAATTTTAATTTTTTTATAAGCTAAAATTCCTTTCACTATTCCTAAATTTCCATTTTCTGCAGTTATACATCTTTCATCTTGTAAATTAAGTATTATAGGACTATTAATTTTTTCTTTAAAACATGATTTTATTATTATTTGTATTCCAGCGAGGTAAACATAAGATATTTTATTTCGTTTTTCTTGCTTTAGTTTTCCCAAAAATTCATTAATATTTCTTTTTATTATTAGATTTAATTTTATTTTTCCTTGTGTATGTTTAATATCTATGACTTTTTCTATTTCATGATATTCATTAATAACTAACTTCTTTCTTCTAAAGGCTGATCCTAAAATATTAAATAATCTATTTTCTCCCGGTGGTTTTAGATTTAATTCTGTTCTATTAATTTTTCTAAATTTTTCCCAATCAAATTTTCCTTTTAAAGCATATCCTTCTACTCCTTCATATACTTCGGTTTCTAAATCCTCTGAATTTTCAATTTCCATGATCTCTAGGACTCAAAATCTTTAATTCTCCTAATTTCATTATTAAGAACTTTTTGAATTCTTTTTAAAGTTTCCATTTCATTAAGAATAGGTATTTTAACAAGATATCATATGTTTTCATCTAGAACCTCATCAAAGTCTATTAAAAGAAAAGTAATTTTCTTTTCAAATTTTTTCTTTATTCATCTGAGTCTTTTATTTTTCCAATTAAATTTCTTGATTTATTAATAAGATGTTGAATGTAATAATCAGTATCTAAATATTCAGTAGAATTGTTAACATACCATCCTACGCAAATTTCTTTATTATCTTCCATTTTCTAATGATTTTAAATTCTCAGAATATAGTGCTCTGATACCATTTGGTTTGTGGGTGGTCCAAAAATGCAAAAATACAATTAATTCAAAAATAATCAATATCAAATTTTTCGGGCTCAAGATAGGTGGAAAGAGTTGATGGTGAAGAAAAGTTAAATTTTTATTGTAAGGGGCAAATAATTTGTTAAATCCAAAATTAGAATTAAAGTTTTAAGGACTAAAATGAAATTTATTTAAGAATGACTTGTTTTGAAACCTTTCATATTGAGGTTATTTTTGGAACTTTAAATTTTTAAAATAGTAAAAGGGTATTTTGAAAAGGGTATTGTTGAATTTGGGGTATTTTCAATAATTTCTCAATTTTTATGGACCATGACTTGTAGTTTCAAATTTTGGAAAATGCCACTTATAAATTTTTTCCTTAACATGATTGTTGACATGTCAGTGTTGAAAAGTGTTGATTGGGCGAAAAAATCGTATAAAATTTAAACTGTCATATGATGTGTTGTCACATAGAAAAGCGTAAAAAAATGTAAAAAATGGGTACATATAGCATGATTGATTTTTTTTTTTATAGGATTACAGCTTACTTGACAATTATATATAATCCGTAAGAAATTTAAATTGGACGTTAGGCAGTGTCCACCTTTTTATTCTACTAATTTTGGAGTTCTACTTTTAGGTTTGTAAGACCATCTCCGATACTATCCCCAATACACCATTTTGCACACAAAAATTGTACAAATCCTCTCCATCCTAGCACCATACTTCGCACCATTCTACACCAAAATGGTTGAATATAATTTTGTGCTTCTTCTTCACTTTGTAAAAAAATTGGTTAAAGGTATTTGTGTCCATTTTTATTTTTAATTTTTTTAATACAATTATTGTTGTTGTTGTTGTTGTTGTTATGTGCATTTGTAATAAACTAGTCAAAGTTGAACGTGCGTTACATTTACTCTAAAATACTTTATAAGTGTTGTGAAAGTAATATTTGACCCTCCATTTATCCTTTAATCTAAATATGAGAGTTATACAGGCACATAAATAGTAATATGCATACTTGAATGTGAGTATTAGAATTACAACTAAATGCATAAATAAAAATGAATGGACAATACGATACATAAATTAACATGAATGTTAATAAATTTATAATTAATATCAAGAAATATATATGTGACAATGAATGTTAAATCATTTATACTAAATGAATATAATTTAATTTCGAATTAAGTGAAACTGAATGTTAATTAACATACTTGAACTTGAATAATGAACTGTATTATTAAATATGAAATTCCAATTAATATTTATTAAATCAATGTGAATGTCAATTAACTGAGAATTACTGGCGTGGATGCATGAATGTAAATGTGAAATTAATGAATATTAATTAATTGAATGAAAATATTAATTAATTGAGAATTAATTAGGGGGAATACATGCATGAACTAGTATTTTGTAGTATTTATTACATTTCTAAATTAAATACTTATTGAATGTGAAATTCAATATTAATATTAATTAAATGAATGTGAATGTTAATGTTAATTAATTGAGAATTAATAATAGGTATATGGACGTGAATGTGAAACTTTAATTAATATTAATTAAATGAATGTGAATTTAATTAATTGAGATTTAATAACATGAAATACAAGCATGAACAAGGATTTTGTAGTATTTATTATAATTTGTAAACTATAAATATATTGAAAACGAAAAGTAAGATATTATTGAAATAATCGAATTGTAATAGGTCTATAATCGTTCAAAAATTATTCTCACTTGATATGATATATATTATAGATTTTAATAATGTAACTAATAATAGTTAAGGAATTAATTAAAATAAGAACACTCAAAAAATTTAAAAATGTAACAAACACGATTATTTAAAGTTAACACGAAATATATCACAACAATCACATGCATACATCACTCTAGAATTATTTAAAGAGAACGATACATCAAACAAGTTAATAATTTAGTTGTAAAATAAATAAATAAAATTTCAAATAATTAAATTGTTAAGAATCAAAAAAGTGAAGAAATGATTAAACAATGTTCATTTAGTGTAAGTTTTGGTGTATTGAATTGGAGATAATTTTCAGTTTGGTGCATGATTTGATACAAAATGATGCAAAACTTACCTCAAATTTTAGTGTAGGGTTGGAGATGGCCTAAATTGCAATGATTGAATTGAAATTAAATTGTCTATGAAATTATTCAATGTTTTTTTCCAACTTAAGTCAATACTCATGTTTGGTTTGGATTAAAATATAAATTTTTATTTAAATCAAAATTAATTGTTAATTTTAAACACATATTTTATAGGATTCTTAACTATCAAAAATATGATTTTTAGATATACCAAACAGGGGTAATATAAAATCCAATTGAAAATTTGAAATTGTTTGGATTAGGGTGCTAGAGGACGAAACCTCAAGATAGAATATACATTATTAGACCATATTATTAATAATATTTTCGTATTTCCTTTTCGGTTTAGATCCAATCCTAATTTGGACAACTCAAAACTCTTCAAACTCACACTTTTAGACTCAATATTTCACCGCACGTTTGAAACTATATATTTATTAGATGGTCATATTTTTAATTTTCATCCTTCCATGTAATTATATAGCATAGGGATAAATTATATTTCAATCATTAAAAAGAAACTTACTATGCCGATTAAGAGCATCTTCAAAATGCTCTCGAAATAAAGATGCTCTTAATTTTGGATTATCAATACTTAAAATAAGTTAAAAGAGACTCCCTATTTTAAATTTTTAAAAGTCTCTTCAAGGGATTCTCTATTTTCAAAGAACATATTTAGCAATTTAGAGAATAAAAAATTTTAATTATTTCAACAAATTCGTTATGTTTATTTTTAATACTTGATTTTACTACTCTCAAAAAATATTTTATTATTTTTTCTATCGTTTACTTTCACTAACTTCCTTACAAATTATTATATTATTTTTCCTTATTAAAAATTAAAGGGTGATTGGCGCATTTTACCCGCCTTTGAGACCTATTGTGCAAAATGCCCTTCTCACCTTTGATTCCTATTATGCAAAACATCTATGTATGAAACTAGGAGCGTGTTTTGCCCACATGCCGTCCACTAGTTCTGTCATTAATTCCAAATAAATAGGGCTAAAATGAAAAAAAAATTAAAAGGGCAAATTCATCTTTCCTTCTCTTCTTTAATAAGGGCTTCTTTTATATAGCACTAGTTTTAGCCCGTGCGATGCACGGGTTTTGTTATTTTTAATGTTATGTTAGTGTTCTATATAAATTCAATGAAAAATTGTTTATTTTGTTTTCTATTAGATGTTATACATTTAGCAAAATTTTATGCATATAAAACTTATAACTATTGGAAAAAATATAACCACGAAAAGTATATGTTTGTAAGTGTGAAAATGCTCTTGTATACAGAGAGACTTACAGTTGCTGACTCAAACTAAAATGATACCATGAAAATTTAAGCGTAAATATAAATATATAAAAAAAATATTTGTCTTAAGCATTAGTTATATTAAACTTAAAACATCTGAAATGATGATGTGTGAAAAAAATAATATTAAGAGATTTGATTCAAAACTTATTTTCTAGACGTTTGAAGGTCTCTCTATTCTTTTTTTTAAAAAGACAGGGTATAGATGATTAGGTATTGATACCCTGCTAAAGAGATAATAAAGTTCAATCTAACCCTCATTTTTCTGCATATTGAAGTAATGCATTATGTCACATTCATCTCGTACTCATAGAATCTTAAATTACATGTATTAGTTACACCAGTATTTCATTTCTTTACCAAGACCCGATGCACGTATGTAGTAAAGATTAATTAATTAATGATAATACAATGCAGAATTTAGGACAAATCAAGGGTCTCTATTAGTATTAAAACCACAACACAACGAAAAATTCAATCATAGAGGAAAAAAGAATGACAAACAATCACATAACTTCATAAATTCCGTCGAATATCTTTTCATCGTGTTCTGATAATACTGTACATTAAATCGATTTAAAAAAAACTAAAATAAGGGTGTGTTTGGGACACATTCTTTTGAAAGAATGTATTATTGAATAGTAGATTGATGAAGAATATGTGGTTAAAAATGAAGGAAACATTATTGATGTGATGGAAAATATTATTTTATTGAAGAATGTGTGGTTGAAAATGAGTAGAAAAATAAGAATGAAAAAAATAATGTGTACCAAATAGAGGCTAATTCACTTCATAGAAAATGTTTGTCTATCAGTACCGCATGATGTAGGAGGATTCTTTTGAAAATCATTAAGTTCCTTCAATATCCATTTTGACGCCATAAATTTACCCTTTTTAACCGTAAAAACTGAAGAAAAATTAAATTGAGAGAAATTGGTGTGAGTATGAAGGTCGAGTGTGAGGTGGGGTAGAAAAGAAAAATTAACGATTATGATTTTACGTTTAATAATTTAAACTTAATCGATAATATATTTAACCTTATCACATTTTAAGTTTTAAAAAAAAATTAAATCCATCCAAATGGATATTCATATCGTGAAATATCGAATCAAACGAAAAATTGTAGGAAAATAAAGTTCGAAAAAAGGATATTGGAATGAGGTTGTGATTGAAAAGAAACATAAATAATCACGACTTTACGTTTCACAATTAACGTAAAATTATTTTTGATATTTAAAATTTATCGATCATATATTTATCATGGCCGCACTTCAATATTTCCAATAAAGCCATAAATACTGAATCAAATATTCATATCGTGAAATATCGAATCAAATGAAAAATTGTAGGAACATAAAGTTCGAAAAAATAACATTGGAATGGGGTTAAGATTAAAAAAATATATAATCAATCACGACTTCACACAATTAATGTAAAATTATTTTTGACATTTAAAATTTATCGATCATATATTTATCATGGCTGCACTTCAACATTTTCAATAAATTTTAAATCTCTTAAAACGGATTTTTGTAACTTAAAATACTGAATGAAACGTTAAGAAAAAAAAGGAGGGCGGGGTGAAGGGAGGAGAAGTGCTTTTTGATACCCAATTCGAACTGTAGCCCATTTTCTGTGACATTGAGTGGTGAATTTTGAACCGACATATGATGTTCTTCCATATGAATTTAGAAATGTTTGCTTCAGTTATTTTAGCCAACGGTTCTACCTCGAACCACTTGGTGAAGTAATGAATGGTGACAATTGAATAGCTCGCACTCCCTTTTCTTTTTGGCATAGGCCCTATTAGGTTGACCCTCCATTTGGCGAATAGCCAGGGACTGGAAACTATGGTCAACTCTTGGGATGACTGTCTTTGAATGGAAGAGAAGTGCCGACACTTATAGCACCTTTTCATAAATTGTACAACATCATTTTTCAAGGTTGGCCAGTAGTACCCTTGTTTTAGTACTTTATCTTGGGCCCCCTGTGTGGTTACCACAGATTCCTTCGTAGATTTCTTGTAGGACGTAGTTAGCATCCTCTCCTCCAGTGTACCGTAGGCAGGAGGATGAGAAGCCTCTTTTGTAAAGCACTTCGTATTGGAGTACATATTGGGCAGCCCTTCGTTTGAGTTTGTAGGCATCTTCCTTAATTTTCGGCAAGACGTGATCTTTGAGGTAAGCTATAATAGGTTGCATCCATTGTGGGGTTCCTCCAACCCATATCACCCCCTTTACTTTGGCTGTGGATGGCCTGGAGAGGTACTCAATCGATACAATTTTGAATATTCTGAGTCTTTGCTGCTGGCCAATTTTAATAGGGCGTCCGCGTGCATGATCTTCGTTCTTGGGATTTGGGTCAACTCAAACTTTTCAAAGCATGGGATCAGGTCCATAACCTTCTTCAGGTATGTTGTCATGCCTTTATCTTTGGCTGCAAAACTACCGCTCATCGACTTACAACCAGCTGGAGTCGCTGCGAACTGCCAAGTTCTTAACCTGAATTTCTTTGGCAATCTGAGGCCCACTAAAAACATCTCATACTCAGCTACATTGTTGGAGGTCTTAAAGCCAAACCTCACTATAAAATTAAGCTTATGACCCTCTGGGCTTTCTAGCAGTACACTAGTCCCAGATCCCCTTTTTTCGATGGATCTGTCAACAAACAATTTCCAGGCTGTGGGTCTTCTGGTTCCACCGTTACATTGATATTTGTTGCCTCTGTGAATTCTTCTATGAAATTCGTCACTGGTTGTCCCTTCATTGAGGTTCTTGGTTGATACGACATGTCAAATTCGCTTAATTCCACAGCTCATTTCATTAGTCTCCCTGATACGTCTGGCTTTTGTAGCACTTGTTTGAGGGGGAGGCTCATTAATACACGTATGCTATGGGCCTGAAAGTAGGGCATCAGCTTCCTATAAGCGATCGTAAGGGACAAAACAAGTTTTTCCATATTAGTATAACGTGTTTCAGCTGGTAGGAGGGCCTTGCTTGTGTAGTAGACAGGTAATTGAGTGTCATCCTCGTCCCTTACCAGCACCGAACTCACAGCATTGGCATTTATGGCTAGATATAGTAGCAATACTTTTCGTTCCTTGGGCTTTAAAAGAATGGGGCTTAGTCCAAGTGTATATTCAGCCCTTGGAACGCCTCTTCACATTCTTCATTCCACTGGAACCTTTTTTCCCCTTTTAAGATTTTAAAGAAAGGAAGGCAGATTCTGTAACGACCCAACCTCGCACTGTAATCGTTATCTTATGTTGTCCAATTGGTACCAGGTTTCAACTTAAGTCTCTCATATGATGGAGGTCTTGGGTTCAAATCCTTGGGGACGCGTCAGAAAGTCGTGAGGGGTAAGATTGGTCTAGGCTCTCCCAAAGCGGACAGTACATAAGACATGAAGACAGCTCTGGCGCAAGGTCGGGTCGTTACAGATTCTATCTGTAGCTTTGGAGATGAAGTGGTTTAGTGCTGCCAGGCGCCATGTCAAACATTGCACTTCCATGGGTTTGCTGGAGGATTTCATGTCCAGCAAGGCCTTAATTTTCTCAGGGTTCGCCTCAATACCTCGTTGGTTAACCATATAACCCAAGAACTTTCCAGAAGCGAAGCCAAAGGGGCATTTCAGTGGATTCAGATTCATCCAGTATTCCCTCAAGACCTTGAAGGTTGCCCTCAAGTGTTCAATGTGGTCTGCAGACCTGAGGCTCTTTACGAGCATGTCATCGATGTATACCTCCATCGTTTTACCTATGAGGTCAAAACATATTTTATTGACTAGCCATTGATAGGTTGGGCCAACATTTTTCAAACCAAACGGCATGACTTTGTGGTAGTAGAGGCCTCTATTAATGATGAATGAGGTGTTTTCCCCTTCTGTTGTATGCATGGAGATCTGGTTGTATCCTGTGTATGTATCCATGAAACTCAAGAGTTCGTGGCCTGCAGTAGTATCAATTAGTTGGTTGATTTTTGGAAGCGGGAAACTGCCTTTTAGGCAAGCCTGGTTGAGGTTGCAAAAGTCTATACAGACCCTCCATTTTCCATTGGCTTTCTTCACTAAGACTAGGTTGGATATCCATTTTGGGTATACTATCTCTCTGATGAACCTATTAGATATGAGTTTTTGCACCTCCTCTTTAAGGGCTACGTATCTCTCTGGGTTCAGTGCTCTCCTTTGTTGTCTGTGAGGAGTGAACTTTGGGTCCACATTAAGTCAGTGGCAACTGACCCTGGGATCAATGCCCACCACGTCCTCGTGTTTCCACATAAATATATCCAAGTTGTTAATTAGGAAGTCCTTAAGCCTGATTTTTTCTTATGATTCGAGCTCCTTCCCTTTGTACACCCTCGTAGGGTTATGTGAGTTCACCTGGAAAGTTTCAAGCTCTTCTACCGGGGTTGCCTGTGAGTTTGATTCTGTGATTCTGGGGTCTAAATCCACTTCAATGATCCCTTTTTCAGGGGTATCTATCATGTTGATGTCTTCCCCTTGTTCATGGGTAGGACCTTCTTCAAGTGCGTCAACCATTTCAGCATCAACCACTTACACTATGGGGAATGAATTTCCTTAAGGAGCTAAGGGAGCATTCCCCTGATCCCATCTGATCCCTTCACACTGTGGCAACTCCTTCCTTGGTAGGAAACTTCATGCATAAGTGATGTATGGATGTTACAGCCTCGAGTTCTTTTAAGGCAAGTCACCCTAATACCCCGTGGTAGGCGGATCGATGGTCTACAATGAGGAACTCCATGAAGTGATGAGCCTTAAATGGCGACTCTCCCATTTCCACTGCCAATGTGATCCTCTCTTTGGGGATAATGCTATCACCGGTAAAGACATATAAGGGAGCTGTCATGGGGTGAGTTTGTGGTCCACCATCATCTTGTCGAAAGTGGTTCCGAATAGGATATTAACGGAACTCCTATTGTCCACCAACATGCATCTCAGTCCATTCCTAACTATGGCGACTCATACCACCAGTGCATCACAGTATAGGTAATGAACTCCTACAGTGTCCGCTGGGAAGAAAGTGATTGGTGGGGTGTTCCTAGATCTGTAGCCAGTGTTATTAATCAAGTAGCTTGCCATGGGAGGGTCCTTCGCTTCTTTTGCATAGTTCCTCAGGGCATTCTTGGAATCTTTCCCTGTATAGACCACCTATAATGGTGTCGATTTCTCTTATGGGAGCGTTATCAGCAATTGCTACAGGCTCTCTCCTGGGCCTCTGCCCGCTTGCTCTATTTCTATCTTCCTCGTGCTCCTGCCAAGGTGATTCGTTCCTGTGGTGCCGCCTCGCCTAGTTATGCCTAGGCTCTCTCTCTTGCCTAGGTTGGGGTGTATTTCTTTATGTTTAACGGGCATTTCTACCCTTGATACAGGGGCCAGTTGGTTCTCCATGATACGGCCTGGATAGGCAATTCTCAGTACTGTGACTTGATTCGATGATATGTGCAGTATTGCCTATCTCAAAGCTCCTTGTTTCTCTCACCGCCTCTTCCTCTGGATGAATTCGGCTGCCTTTGAGCCACGCGTCCAACCTCCTCATACGCCAAATAAGGTACTGTGTTTAGCGTGGCTGTGGCCAACACTTGGCCTGAGGTGGGGGCTATTGTGTGTTTTGCTTGGGTCCGTTGCTGGTCCACCAAGTGGGATATAGAGCCTCTTCTCTATCTTTAAGGTAGTGGGAGTCCCAGCGAGGTTCTATTGTGGTGATCAATCAGTCCCTCATTAATAATTTCGCTTTTCATCATTTCCATCAAGGCATAAGAAGTGGGATTTTTGTTCCGAATGTCTCTCCAGAATAGGGTGTTCATGTTGAGGCCCCCTTAGAGTAGAAAGGGATTCTTTATCCGTAACCTGTTCACAATAGGTCATCTCGTCTATGAAGCGAGCCAAGTAGCTTTTCAAGGTTTTACCTGCCTGTTGTCCCATGTCTTGCAACTTTTGGATGGGGGCTCCCCATTCTTTACTAGACATATACTGGTTTAGAAAGGCCTTTTTAAGGTCTGGCCAACTCCTGATGTTGCTAGTCGGGATGCGACTGTACCAAATTTCTGCGGCCCCCGTCAGTGTGAGATGAAAAGCTCTGCATTTTAGCGCTGGCGATGCTCCTCGTAGAGACATGTGGGTCTTATAGTTGTTGAGGTGCTTTGCTTGGTCACCTTTACCTTTGTATTTGGGTATCTTTGGGGGCACGAAGTGATTTGGAACCGGGGCTCTTCTCAACTCTTGGGAGAAGGGCAAGCTTTCATCATCATCATCCAATTTAAAAGATCTGCACGGTCCATCAGAATCATTTTCCTCGCCTGATAACGAGGGGGCTGTGACATTCTTGCTTGATTTCTCAAGTTTGCCTCGTCTCTCCTTTCTCGCCTATTTCTAGGCGGAGGTGGAACCCCTTGGGGTTTATACTCTTGGTATTGCTCATGTTCTCTTTGATCAGGTGGTGGGTGATGGGACCTATTTCTAGGCTTCGAAGTCCAATTCGATCGAAAACGCTATTGGACCTTTGAGGCTCGTGCCCTTAAGTATATTCTGGTGGAAAGTTTCCCTCCTGCGGTATGTCATCACCGGGTCAGCTTGCAACATAGTGGTAGATGTATCTACTTCCACATCTCTCTACTGGACTGTCATTTATGCCATGCATTTGAGGGTATGTTGATGTGTCATTCCATGCCGAGGCGCCTGAGATCCTGCCTGTTGGTGTATTGGATGATTAACTGCTACATGGCTATGCTCTGTTGGGCCATGTTTCTCATATTTGCAGTCATTTCTCCTACTTCCCTGGCTAGGTGTGCTCTGGTACCGCCTCGCCTGTGTTGGTGATGGGGCAACATATGTTCACATTTGTGCGGAGGGCCTCTTCTTTAGAGGTCTTTTGCTACCTGTTTCCACCATGCGATTCTTGGTGGTTGGAGCTCATAGCGAATGTTCAACTTTGAGTTCAAGGTAGGCGTCTTTGGTGCTCCTTTCTTCAAGGACCTAGCCCTCTTTCCAGGTTCTACTTCAAATGGCTTTTACCACAAGGATATTCGTGGTTGTGGTATTGAAATTCCCAGAGACGGCGCCAATCTATTGACCCCAAAAAAATGTATCAATGATGTGGACAACAGATCCCAAGACCTCTTACGTCCACGCAAGCTGAGTTTCAGCATACTTCGACAAATCGTTGGTGACACGTGGCCTTCTCCGATGTCAAGTCAACTACAGGAATGATTTTGGGTGTGGGATAGCTTAGAACGTGAGCCTCCAATCAATAAAAAGGGGATCGGCTTGGGAGTAGATAGCTGAAAATGTGTGTAGCAAGAATATAGCCTTAATAGTCTAAACTTGCATTATCCTTGAATGGTACTAAGTGTAAGCTTTTATACTCGAGCAAAACAAACGAGCCTTATCGGATGATAGGGCACGTGGCCTCATCAAGTTGCTGACCGTTCTTGTTGCATACGTCAATCAATCAAGGCATTAAATGCTAGAGCCATTTTTGTATCCATAAGTCCTAGCTTAGCAGTTTGGATTTGACCGTATAGGTGTGCAGAGGCGGTGATGTCAGTGAATTGTCTTGTCAATCATTCTCCACAAAATCTGTTTAAAGATCTTGCAACTGCCTCTTTCGAACCGGTTCTTGCATGGGAGTCTACCCAAAATGTGATCGATCCAGTCTCGTTCTATGGGGGGAAGGGCTCACCTCTTTCTAACAGGGTCGTCCACCGATATGCAAGGAGTGGCCCCCCTTCAGGTAATCTTGCCACGTAGTCTAATTAGTGCCACGTGTGACCTTTAGTTTATCTTATGGGTAACAACAATTTTTAATCTTGATTTTTTTTTTATTAAACGGTTAAAGGAATGGTGGGGGTTTTAACTCCATAATTGCAATCTTAAATTTTTTTTATTTCTCAAATGCATAATTACGTATAGTTTCATTGTCCATGATGTAAATATTTTAAATAATTCAGGCATTAGGTTATATTTTAACTTATCTTATAACATTCACCATTAGATCGCTAATATACAATTATTACTTATCGTTTGAAACTTATTTTTTAATTACTGTTTTAAATTAGAAACTTTTTTTTAATAAACATGAAAATAGTATAACACGTTTACAAGTTTTGAACTAGAATATATAGCCATCAAAATCATATTTATGATGTCGTATATTGTTTATTATTTTCTTTACAGGTTTGATTGGCTTTCATGAAATGCATGGTAAAAGTTGTACCTCGGTAAATTCAATCCATAATAAATATTAAATTACAAATATTTAAATTTTGGAAGCTGAAATTTTTTCTTGAATTGATACTTTCTGATGAGAGTTTTAGACCAAAGCAAGGAACTAAGTGAGACGGATTTTTTTTGTTTGTGACGAAGTTGATAGTAGAGTGAATTACATGAAAATTTATTATATTGGACAATTAGCTTTGGATTTATGTTCTACAAAATTTGAGGAGCCTTGGTATTCTTCAACCCTTTCTTGTTGTGAATACTACTGCTACAAGTTATAGATATGGCCCAATGTCAAATCAATGTCTCTCTTAGCTGGACGACTACTACTACAATATGTTGTTAATATGTATATAAAGATTGAAACAACAAGGCTTGATTTTTACAAAAAAATACCAATTTCAAATTAGATTAGAGCTATATCAAGGAATTGCTAACACAATGAATGCAAGAAAGCCAATGAGAGATAAAGTTGAAAAAAGAGTAGTTCTCATTGGAGGACGAAGGGATATTTGTAGTGGTTTTCTAGACGATATGACATTGGTGAAAAGCTTTGGTATATATGACTTTTTTATGACAACATGCTATGCAAAATGAAATGAAATAAAAAGAGAACTTTAAAAAAAAAAAGGACAACTCCTGATCAAGACATGTCAGATTTAATATCTAGAATCTTTAGAGATAAGTGAATGGATTTGAAAGACAATTTAAAAAAAGAAAAAGAAAAGGAAATATTTGACAAGGTTGATGCTTATGTATATGTAGTTGAGTTTAAAAAAAGGGTTTACCGCACATCCACATGTTGATAATATTGCAAATAGTAACAAGATCACAAGTGCCGACTACTATGACAAGTATGTACATGCAGAAATTCCTGATAAACATATTAATCCTACTCTTCAGGAAGCAATCATGAAACATATGTTGCATGAACCATGCGAAAAATGCAATAGTAAAACCCTTGTATGGAAATGAAGTTTCTCAATACAAGGCCTTTTAACTCAAAGATTAAAAAAAAGATCCATTATCCAAGGCCTTTTAGCTCAAAGATTAAAAAAAAGATGCACATCCAATATACCAAAAAAAAAAAAAAAAAAAAAAAAACAGCAACGATAATAAGGCGAAATTCAGCAGTATTTGCGTTTCTAACCTTGTAACCGCAATTACATTAAATTTGCTCCCATTAATGTTTAAAACTATAGGTGCAAGTAAGAAATTTCATTTTTGATAAACAACGGTTGGTTCCATACAATCTATATCTGCTGTTGAAGTATAACTATCATATTAACGTTGAAATATGCTTTACGCTAAAGGTTGTTAAGTATTTATGTAAATATATTTACAAAGGTCATGACAAAGAAGCTTTCCATATTTCACGAGATGGTGATGGTAAAATCGTAAATGAAATACAAGAGTTTCACTATCCAAGATGGATTTTTACAAAAGAAGCTTCATGGAGAATATATGAATTTCGATTGAACAAAATGTCTCTACCTAATATAAATCAACGACTTTACCTTTCTAACCAACAATTTGTTTAATATTTGGATCAATAGAACTTTGCCCAGGTTGTTTATCCGGATCATGTTACAAGAACAATTTTTATGGATTATTTTGAGATGTATAAAAAATATGCCGCAACAAGAAATCTTTTGTATAGAGAATTTTCAAAACACATTATGTGTGGGCAGAAGACATTGAAAGTGGACAGAACCTAAAATAAAAAAAAGGACATGTTATCTCCCGCGTTGCAACGACAAATCCTGATGAAGGAAAAGATATTACTTCCGATTACTATTGAACCATGTGAAAGGACTACCTCCTTTGAGTTCTTGCTAACAGTTAACAAAGTACATTATTCATCATTTAAGGAGACAACACAAAAAAAAGGTTTTTTGGAATATGATAACAGTATTATTGAATGTTTGGATGAAGCATTCACATTTCAAATGCCTTTCGAGTTTTGAAGACTTCTTTCTGTGTTATTGGTCCACTGTAAACCTATTGAAGTAAGAAAATTGTGGGACATATATTTTTTAAGACAGTATAGACGATTAAAGAAAAAATATCGAAGAATCATTAGACTATTATATACAATGTATTCTGTATACTTTCAATCTATGGGAAAAACTATTAATGCATATGACTTGCCTCAGCTTATTGATACCTTCCATAGTAACAATAAACCCAATGCAAAGGATATTTAGATGAATGCTCTATCAAGTTCCAAATGCTGATATTCAAGCAGCATTATATCTAAATTCAAATTAAAAAATATGTTTTTGATGTTATACTCGAAAGAATGAACAGTAGAAATGGAGATCTATTTTTCGTCGATGGACTTGGCTTTGTATGAAAAACTTTTTATATCATACTTTACTGGCAAGGGTTCGATCTTAGAAGATAATAGAACTTACGACAACAACTTCAAGTGTAGCAGCACCATAATTAATGTTAGGAGGTAGAACCGCACATTCAAGATTCAATATTCCACTCTAGACTAGTGAATCAACAATGTGTAGTATATAAAGCAAAGTACTACAACAGAACTGATTCAACAGGCAAAGCTTATAATATGAGATGAAGCACAATGGCCAACAAAAACACAATAGAAACAATTGATAGAACCTTAAGAGACATATTAGACAATTCAGAATCATTTGGTAGAAAGATTTTCGTATTCAGAGGAGATTTTTGCTAAGTACCTAAAAAAAATTCCTTCTGCACCTCCCATTTATTTTTTCATAGCAAAAACGTTGATTGTTAAATTAAACTTCATGAATGATTTCTTTCATTATAGTTTTTCATTTCTCTTTGTGCTTAACTTATTTATATCAATCTTAAAAGAGATATATTTTTATAGAAGATCTTCGCACTTATATGTCATAAACTTTTCTACTTATTCATATTAAAAACTTTGATTGATTGAATCAAACTTGTAAAATCATCATATTCATCAAAGTTTCGCATTTATCTCATAATACTTAATTTATTCCAATTATTCATTAAAAATGAGATATATCTTGAGAAAATTTTTGAACTTACGTTGCATTTATTTCTTCTTCATCTTCTCGTTGAAATACTTTGATTGATTGAATCTAATTTTAAATTATCATATTCATCAAAAAAATTTCATCCAATACTTGAACTATCATTTATTACTATTTATTGAAGTATTAGCCTCTCTTAATACTTAACATGTTTGTATTATTTATCAAGAGAGGAATTTCATTATAAAATCACTCTGATAAAGTGTGGGTCGTATTGAAATCCTGTAAAGATCAGCATTGTATAAGGATCAGTGTTCTTTATTGTTACTCATTGTGTGAGTCATATTGAGGTCCAGTAGTATGTCGTGTTGAGGTCCCGTAAAATTCAAGATTATATAAGGATCGGTGTTCCTTATTTGTAAATCACTGGAAGCGTTGTAAAGGGATGGATCGCACCATAAGTCAATCAACATAGTGAAAATGCATTACTCGTGCTGAAGAGCTTAGTAACAGAAGACGTAGGTCATTGCTTTGAATCGAACCTTCATAATTATATCGTTTACATCATCTTTCCCTTTTACTTAATGCTTTTATATTTGAACTTTTTATTTGAATTAATCTAGTTAGTGTTTACTTGCTTGAATTTAGATTAATTTTTCGAAAATGTTTTAAAACCAATTTACCCCCTCTTGGTTAGTTATTGTTGGGCTATCAATTGGTATCAGAAAAAGGTGATCATTTCGAAATTAAGATTCTACAATCTTTAGCACGGCTAACCACATTTTTCAAAATCTTGAGGGACATTATACAAATTGTCATCCTTTCTTTGATGGTACTCATTATAACTATTAGAAGGCTAGAATGACTATATTTATTTAATCAATAGATTATAATATTTGGGAAGTCATTGAATTTGGTCCATATGTGCCTACAATAATTATTAAGGTTGATGGTAACCAGATCAAATTATCTCAAAACCTAAAGAGGAGTACGATGAAGTAGATAAACAAAAAATATCTTTAAATATTAGATCAAAAAATATATTTTATCGTGTTTTAAATATAAATGAATTTAATTATATTAGTACATGTGATTCCACTTATGATATTTGGCATACATTAGAAATTATTCATGTTGGAACTAGTAAAGTATAAGAAACTAAGATAAATCTCTTAGTTAAAGTTTTTGAAAATTTCTTTATGAAAGAGAATGAACCGTTGTTGAAATGATTACTCGTTTTTCCAATATTGTTAATGGTCTCAAAGGTTTTGATCGAAAATTCACTTCTGATGAACTTGTGAGTAAAGTGCTTAGGTCTCTCTCGGAGAATTGGATTTTGTTGACAATGTTGATCGAAAACAAAAAAATATCAACACATATCCATTTGAAGAGCTCTATGAAACATTGATGACATATGAGTTAAATCGTGCTGAGACAAAAGTGAAGATAATGAAAAGCAAAGAAGAGGAAAGATGCTAAATTGCTTTAAAATTCATAATGATGAAGGCATTTCAAGTGAAAATTTGAATGATAACGAACTCGATGATCTAGTTCTTTTTGTTAAGAAATGGAACGGTTTTCGCAACAATCATTAATTCCAAAAGAAAGAAGAAAAGGCAAAGAAAAGAATAGATTCGTAAAAAGGAAAGTACTCCAAGCAACATGGGATGAAAGTGACAATGATGACCATGAATAAGATGAAAGTCAAGAGAAAATTGCCAACATATGCTTCATTGCTATTGAAAATGAGGTAAATTCAAATGAAAATTGTTCATATGATGAATTATCTACTTCTTATGATAAAATTCTTGAAAATTTTGAAAAACTTGCTTTAAATCATTTGATCTTTAAAAAGAAGAATTCTTTATTGGAAAGTAAGGTAAATAAATTTTTGAAAATTCAAAATGATTTTGAAAAAGGAAAATCCGACTACGATTCTTTAGTTAAGGAGAATTCCTCTTTACAAAAAGATTTTAACTTTAACTCAAATTGTCCACAAATTTACGCAAGGCAAAAAAAAATCTTGATTTAATACTTGTTGAACAAAAATGTGTTTTTGATAAAGGAGAAATTAGATACAATTAAAACAAAAGTCTCGTGAAAGTTTCTTTGTTAAAATATTTACTTCTCCCATTTCAAATGTCACCTGTAATTTTTGCAATAAAAATGGACATGTGAATTTTGATTGGTCAATCAAAAAGAGGTTTCACTTTGAAAACATATACAAGTGAATTCCAAAATCTACAAACACTAACAATCAAGGACTCAAAGTTGTATGTGTACCAAAGAACAAAAACTGAATTATTTTTGTAGGAACCAAAGAAAATGAAGAGCAAATTGTTCATGGATAGTGGATGCTTAAGACACATGACCGCGGA
Source organism: Fraxinus americana (assembly GCA_035079005.1). Taxonomy (NCBI): domain Eukaryota; kingdom Viridiplantae; phylum Streptophyta; class Magnoliopsida; order Lamiales; family Oleaceae; genus Fraxinus; species Fraxinus americana. Next base: position 25,356,117 of record CM068708.1, on the reverse strand, counting down.
TAGAATGTAACTATCAAATTTCAAAAATAATGATGGGGGTCATGTCACATTCGGAGATAATGCAAAAGAAAAAATTATTGAAATTGGAAACATTGGTAATCATTCTCCTCCTTCTATTGAAAACGTGTTATTGGTAGATAACCTCAAATATGATTTGCTTAGTATTAGTCAATTGTGTGATAAAGATTATCATATAAAATTATTTTAATCTAAATGTTTTATTAAGGACGCTACATCAAGAGATGTCATATTTATAGGTAGTCGAAGCAAATATGTGTATATTATAAATATTGAATTTGGAAGCGATGAAAAATGTTTATCAAATTTGAAGGAAGATACTTGGTTGTGGCATAGAAAATTATGTCATGTTAGCATGTCTCCAAAAATTATTTTGTTAAAAGTTTATCAAATTTAAAGTTTGATAAAAATAAAATTTGTGATGCATGTCAATTTGGTAAACAAGTAGAAACTCTTTTAAACCTAAATTATATTCTTCGACTACAAAATCACTTCAACTACTCCACATAGTTCTTTTTGGACCTTCTAGACTGCTACTTGGGTAGAAAACATTATGTCTTTGTCATTGTCGATGACTTCTCTAGATTCATTTGGGTTCTATTCCTAAATCTTAAAGATGAAGTTTTAAACACATTCAAACATTTTTGCAAAATGGTTCGAAATGAAAATGGATGCTCCATTACAATTATTAGGAGTGATCATGGTGAAAAATTTGATAATATTTGCAATGAAAAATGGAGATGAACATAATTTATCGGCTCCTAGAACTTCTAAATAAAATGGTGTAGTAAAAAGTAAGAATCGCACATTACAAGAAATGGCTAGGGTCATGCTAAATGAAAATAACATGCTAAAATACTATTGGGTCGAAACCGTTAACACTGCTTGCTATATTGTAAATAGAGTTTTAGTTAGTCGAAAGAAAATTAAAACCTCCTGTGAGATTTGATAAAATAGAATTCTAAATATGGGCTATTTCAAAGTTTTTGTTGTAAATGCTTTATTTTGAACACAAAAGAAAATTTGAAAAAATTTGATTCAAAATCCGATATTGAAATATTTCTAGGATACTCATAGACTAGCAAAGTTTAGAGAGTTTTTAACAAAAGAACTATAATCGTTGAAAAATCTATACATGTCACATTCGATAAAATTAATCATCTTGATCATAAGAAAGACATTGCTAATAATGTAGGATTGAAAACTCCTTTCGAACATATGGATATTCATGACCAAAGTAAGGATGAACTAAAAAAGGAACACAAGAAAGAACCAAACGTTCACCCCCCCTCTTGGTTAGTTATTTTTTAGCTATCAATAATTTTTATAATTGTATTTTTTTTCTTAATGTTAGTTTAGATAAAATAAATTGCTTTAATTTTTATATAGTATATATATTTTTTAATCTCCTTGTATATAGTGATATCATTTTAATCGAATTTTTATGAATTTTGATTTCTCATTAAAAAAAAAATTTAAAATTGATCTAAACTATATGCTACAAAATGAACCAAAAAGAAACATTGTATATTTCATGTAACTAGAATATTACTTTAATTTTCTAATATTAATATAGTATAAATGTCAAGAATATAATTAGAGAAAATGTTGTTAAATCTAAAAATATGAATTATTTAATGAATTTTCACTGAGCTTGATTAAACTATTCTAAAACATTTATTTATGTCAACTTGTTAAGTATTTTTCATTCATATTTGGGAAAAATCACATTAATAATTTTTTAAAATTTTATAACAATATTGTGACGATTGAGTTATTTCTCAATCAAAACTGAACTCAAAAAAACAACAAAATAAGTAAGGAATCGATTGAGATTAGGGTTAAATTCAATGGTGGCCACCCAACTTTATACTTTGTGTTACAATGGTCACCCAATTTAATTTTGTTTCATCATAGCGACTCAACTTTATACTTAGTGTCGCCTAACCACTCAAATTGATTTTATTTCACCGATACCACCCAATTTCATATAACATTTCACAATGGTCATTCAACTTCTTTTTACCATTTTCATTAATTTTAAAAGAGGTAAAACGGTAGCTTTGCATTATATATATAATATTGTTTTTAAAAAAATTGAAATAAAAACTTATTTTAAAAAAAGTTACTTAAAACAATAAAATAAAATAAAAACTTATTTTTGAAAAAAAAAAGTTACTTAGAAAAATAAAATAAAATAAAATAAAATAAAAACCTTTTTTAAAAAAACTTTTTAAAATAAAATAAAAACTTTTTTTATAAAAAAAAGTTACTTAGAAAAATAAAATAAAATAAAAATTTATTTTTAAAAAAAATGTTCTCTAAAAAAATAAAATAGAATAAAACTTATTTTAAAATAAATGTTTTAAGTTTTTTTTTTCAAATAAGTTTTTATTTTAATATTTTTAATTTATTTTATATATATAATGCAAAGTTATCGTTTTACCCCTTTTAAATTAATGAAAATGGTAAAAAGAAGTTGAGTGGGCATAGTAAAATGTTATATGAAATTGAGTGAATTTAAATAATACTAAGAAGTTAATTTGGGAAAAAAAGATAAATAGTATAGTGAGTCGTTATATGAAATTGGATGGCCTTGGTAAAATAAAATCAAATTGAATGGACATGGTGACACTAAGTATAAAGTTGAGTAGCCATGGTGAAACAAAATAAAATTAAATGGCCATTGTGACACCAACTATAAAGTTGGGTGGCCGCCAGTGAATTTAACCCATTGAGATTATAATAACAAGCTGAAAACAAAAATTGAGAGAAATTGAAGAAGAGTTGCGGTGGGGAAAGAGAATTCATAGAGAAAGATTAGTAATGAGAATGACAACTTTTCCTTCTGCTTTCCCTGGGTTCATTCCCCTTTTTGATGAGGAAAGATGACAGAAATTGATAACAGAAATTGCAGGTGAAAAACTTGACCAGTGCGTTTCCTTCACTTAATTATCGTTCATCTTCTTTGCTACTGCTCCTTTTCTGCCCTCAATCAGTGGTGATAATGTGCCTCTTCTCGTGACATTCCTTCCCCTTAGAGAATCATAGTACCCAAGGTTCAAATTGAGAAAACTTTTCTTGGATAAAATTGGCCCTCCCAATGTAACGGCGATTGTGCGGTAGCCTGGTTTGCTGCTTCACCACTCGTGCCAGCAGTAGTTTCCATGGAAATCTCAACTCCCTTCCTTCTTGATTAGGTTCTAGCAAATTGTGTATATGTATTTCTCCTCCTCCAATTTTCTTCTTCAGTAGAGATAAATGAAAGACGGTAAATTTTGGTTTTGGTAGGTAGTTCTAACTGATATGCAACTTCTCCATTCTTCTTCATTATCCAGTAGGGGCAACTATTTGCTGAGCATACAGATGCAATTTCAGGTATCTTAAATCTCCTTTTGCCCCTTCTTGATCTGCATAATGCTTCATTCTTGCTCTAGGTTGAGCCAAATTCTCCTCAGGGAATTAGTCCATTTTATGCCTTTCTTGCAACAATTCCTCCACTACACAATGTTAGTTTGTGGGTATGGACCCAAGGCTAGTTGTGGTACTTTAATTCCATATAAGGCCTCAAAAGAAGTATCTTGATTGCTATATGAAGGTTTGTATTGTACTACCATTCTGCCGAGCTAACCTATTTAACCCATTGCCTCGGTTGCTTATATACCATAAACTTGAGATATATTTCCAAGCATTGATTGAGGCTCTCTGTCTATCCATCTAATTGAGGGTGGTATGCAGTGCTCAACTGACGTTTGGTGCCCATTAACTTCTACTAGAACCCACTGATAAAGACCTTGTCCCTATTGGTCACTATGATTTGAGGCATCCCATGAAGTTTATATACATTTTCTGCAAGTATCTTAGCTACAGTAAGAGCAAAGTGGTGATTCAATAAGATGAAGTGCCCCATACTTGGTAATAGGGCTAGACGTGGTCCGGTTCCGAATTTTCGGGTATTTAGTAAATGGAACCGTCGGATCCAAATTTAATTAGGGAACCGTTCGGGTTCGATTTGATTCAGTTCTTGAATTCCGTACAATAATTAATTTTTTTATATTTACAATAACGCTATATTAATTTAACTAATGACATTTTCAATTTTAACTCTTACAAAATAACGTAATACAATTCTATGATATCTTTTGGCAGCTAAAATCACTGAAAGAGGAAGATATCGAGCTTACAATAATAAAGAAAGCTTCCAATTTCGATTTCTCCAGACATAAATGACACTACGGTAGACTAAAAGATTTGGGTAAAATTTAGATCTATGTAATTAATTGGACTTGGGCTGGAAATTAAAAATAGGAAAATTATATTTTAGGTTTGAGTTAAATTAATTAATTAGCGAATTTGTTTAGAAAAAAATAAAATAAAAGATTAAAAAAAATTAGGAATATTCGATTATTCGGTTCTTGGTTTAGAACCGATAACAGAATCGAACCCGTCGGTTCTCAATTCAGATACTCGTTCGGATATTTAATTTAAAATGAATAGTTCGATTCGAATCCGATTCGATCGGTTCGATTTCGGAGTTTTGTCCGACCCTACTTGGTGTTGGAAAATATATTATTTGGCAAATGAATTTTCACTTGTGTATGTGAAATTAATCCCACATTGATTGAAAGTTGGGATTTGAAGAGGAGCCTTAAAAGGGATTAACAATCCCACATTGGTTAGAAATGGAAAAGTGGGAATATATGGGGACTATATATAGTACCATCCCACATTGGAAAAAGAAAAAAGAAAGTGGCAAGTGGGAAAACTTAAATAGTTATCCCACATAGGATAAGAATAAGTTTTTGGACCAATTTATATATGGTTAACAATTTGTAAGGTGTAACCATTTGTTGCATAGAGACTCCTCCGTGGCCTACGCGCCCGCAGGGGGGGGGGTGCAAATCTTGGACCGACTTGGCCTTCGAGCCTTGAACTTGTGTGCGGGCGCGACCTGCGTATACGAATGTCGGACCGAATGAGTCAAAAATTGACCACCAAGTGCAAGCCACGTTTTGAAAATTTTCTTTTACGTTTTTCCATTTAAAACATAACTTGAAAACTGTTTTCATTTTTTTTGTAACTCCAAAACGTGAGAATTCAACGGCGAAAGTTTAATCGGAGTTATGACCGCATTAAGAGGTAAAGGCTCCTCCTTGCCTATATATCTCGAACAATCTCTTCGCCAGATACACACCACAACAAAGACAAAATCTTTCTCGTTTCCTTTTTCGATTCCTCGTCTTACAACCACTTGGTGATTCTGTTCCTCGCACACTCGTTCGCCCGACCGTACAAACTACGCTCACGCCGCCGTATCTTGGGAAGCAAGAGCTCGCATTACTTCGCGAGGGGCGAATATCGTTTTAAGGACACCGTGTTCGACTGTGCCCGCTTCAAAGACGCCAATTTTATCTTCCGTCAATCTTATTTTCTTTTCTGTCAACTGCACTTTGTCTATTACTTATTCTAATTCAGTTAACTGATCATAGTTTTGCTACATTCTTAAAGCAATATTTTGGTTCTCATTTTTCTGATTGTGTTTTGTAAAATGGAAAATACACCTACCAATAACGTTGTGGATCCGCAAACGAAATTGTGCCTCCCGTAGCTCAGCCGTGGCTTTGCAGGTTTCGATGTGGCTCAAGTGGTGGCTCCAAGAACACAAACCGTGGCTAATATGCTAAGCCATTTAGTCATGGTCCAAGTGGGACTAAGATCGTGGCTCCCATGCCAAGTCTACACTTGGTCCAACTGCGATGCCTGCTAATCACGGAAAAAGCCGGAGAAATTCAATGGTTCGAATTTCAAGAGGTGGCAACAAAAAATGTTGTTTTACCTCACGACCTTGAATCTTGCAAGATTCTTGACCGAAAATGCTCCAAACACTTCAAGAGGGTCAAGGAGACATTCAAGCAATCGTGTAGGGATGCTTGGAAGCATTCGATTTCCGTGCCGAATTATGTGATGAACAGCCAATGATTCATTGTACAATGTGTACTGCACAATAAAAACGGCTAAGGAACTATGAGAGTCTTTGGACAAAAAGTACAAAACCGAAGATGCCGGAGCCAAGAAGTTTCTTGTTGGCCGCTTTTTGGAATACAAAATGGTGGACTCCAAATCTATAATCAGTCAAGTACAAGAATTACAAGTGATCTTGCATGAAATTCATTCCGAGGGAATGGTTGTGAGTGAATCCTTCCAAGTGGCTTGCATAATTGAAAAACTACCTCCTGCATGGAAAGATTTCAAAAACTACTTAAAACACAAGCGAAAGGAAATGAACGTTGAGGAACTAACTGTTAGACTTCGAATTGAAGAAGACAACAAAAGTTCTGAAAGAGGGTTCAATCCGGTTGTGGCTAAAGCTAATGTTGTGGAGCATGGCCAAAGCTCCAAGACCAATAAGAACAAGTTTGGGCCATCTGGTGGCAAAGGGCCCAAGTTGGGGCCAAAAGGTGGAATCTCTAAGAAGAAGTTTCAAGGGAAATGCTTCAATTGTGACAAGATTGGTCACAAATCTATGGAGTGCCGTTTGCCAAAGAAGAAAAAAGAAGCAAATATGGTTGAAGATGTATCTGACATCAACCTTGCAGCTGTCATTTCTGAAGTGAACTTGGTGGGTTCAAATCCGAGAGAATGGTGGATAGACACCGGTGCCACCCGACACGTTTGCTAGATAGAGATGTTTAATGGGCTCGAAGCGGCGGATGGGGAGAAGTTGTATATGGGAAATTCACGACCTCCGAAATCAAGGGCCATGGAAAGGTGGTTCTAAAGATGACTTCCGGGGAAAGAGTCGACTCTAAACAACGTGCTTTATGTGCCGAGATTTGCAAGAATTTGGTTTCTGCTCGCCGTTGAACAAGCATGGCTTCCCGTATGGTATTTGAGTCGACAAAGTTATTTTGTCTAAGTCTCTGAATGTTTGTAGGAAAGGGTTATGTAAGTGATGGGCTTTTAAGCTCAATGTAATGGCTATTAAGCCAAAAATCAATAAAATGAATAACTCTTCCGTTTACTTGTAGTCTTCCAATTTGTGGCATGGTCGACTAGGACATGTTAATTAAAACACTTGGCGTAGACTAATTAACTTAAATTGCATACCTACATTCCAAATTTATAATAAACATAAGTGTGAAACTTGTGTTGAAGCAAAATTGACAAGGTCATCATTTCAATCCGTTGAAAGAAAAAATCGAACCTCTTGATTTAATTCACACCGATGTATGTGATTTAAAATCGTACAAACAAGGGGAGGCAACAAATATTTTATTACTTTTATTTGACGACAAGACAAAATATTGTTTTGTGTATTTGTTTAAAAGTAAAGACGAAGCTATAGAGAAATTTGTTCTCTATAAAAATGAAATTGAAAATCAACTCAACAAAAAGATCAAAGTGTTGAGAAGTGATAGAGGTGGTGAATATGAATCACCATTTGCTGAATTCTCAGGCACAACATGGAATTAAACATGAAACAACAAAGACCTTATTCACCACAACAAAATGGTGTTGCTGAACGGAAAAATAGAACATTGAAAGAAATGATGAATGCAATGTTATTAAGTTCCGGTTACCTCGTAACATGTGGGGAGAAGTCATTTGTGTTATCACCAATTACCTTTTAAATAAGGTACCCCGAAAAGAAAGAAGAAAAGAGCCCTTACGAATTATTGAAAGGAAGGAAGCCTTCCTACAAATACTTACGAGTGTGGGGTGTCTTGCCAAAGTAGATTACCTACACCAAAGAAGGTGAAAATAGGACCAAAAACTCGTTGATTGCATATTTATCGGATATGCACATAACAAATAGTGCTTATCGGTTTCTTGTGTTTGATTCTAAAATTTCCGATATACACAAAAACACGATAATGGAATCGAGAAATGTTTCATTCTTTGAACATGTATTTCCATGTAAGTCCAAAGATGAAGCAAGCTCTTCTAAATGGACATATGAGACTATGATTGAGAATAGTCAAGACAAAGAAGTAGAAGATGAAGTTGAGGTTGAACCAAGACGTAGCAAACGAGAAAGGACAGGGAAATCTTATGGTCCCGATTTTCTCGACTTACATGCTAGAAACCGAACCTCAAAGTTTCAAAGAAGTCAGAACTCTTCGAAGGTCCTCAATGGAAAGAAGCCATTAAAAGTGAAATAGATTCCATTCCCGCAAAATCATACATGGGAGTCGATTGATCTTCCCTGGAAGCAAACCACTAGGCTACAAATGGATTTTCAAAAGGAAAATGAAAGCGTATGGAACTATTGATAAGTACAAGGCCAGACTTGTAATTAAAGATTATAGGCAACGAGAAGGCATTGACTACTTTGACACCTATTCTCCGGTAACGAGAATAACTTCCATTCGAATGATATTAGCGATTGCATCTTTGTACAATCTCGAAGTACATCAAATGGATGTCAAAACTGCTTTTCTAAATGGAGATTTAGAAGAAGAAATTTACATGGAACAACCTGAGGGGTTTTTCGTACTCGTGACAAGAAAACAAGGTATGTAAATTGGTAAAGTCATTATATGGCTTAAAATAAGCACCAAAACAATGGCATGAAAAATTTGACAATGCCATGATGGAAAGTGGATTTAAAATCAATGAATGTGACAAATGCGTTTACATTAAAGACACAGGAAATGGTTATGTTATTTTATGTCTTTATGTTGACGACATGCTCATCGTTGGTAGCAACGATAAGATGATTAAATCTACTAAAAATATGTTGAATTCAAGATTCGACATGAAGGATATGGGTTTAGTTGATGTGATTCTTGGAGTTAAAATTTCAAGAACATCGGATGGACTCGTTCTAAGTCAATCGCATTATGTGGACAAAATTTTGGAAAAATTCAATAATGATGATACGGCGTGGCTAGAACACCGATAGATACAAGTCAACATCTATCGAAAAATAGAGGCGATGGTATTTCTCAAGTAGAGTACTCTAGAATAATCGAAAGTCTTATGTACCTAATGAGTTGTACAAGACCAGATATCGCTTATGCGCTAGTAAGCCGAGTAGATATACTAGTAATCCAGTCGACCACCTGGAAATGAATAGTAAGAGTACTAAGATACTTGAGATATACTCGTAACTATGGACTACACTATACTGGACATCCTCATTTGTTATTGAAGGATATACGATGCGAATTGGATATCTCGATATTAAAAACTCAAAGTCTACTAGTGGATTTGTGTTCACTTTGGGAGGTGTGCAAATGATATCATGGAAATCCTCTAAACAAACGATTATTGCGAGGTCTACCATGGAATCCGAGTTTATAGCTCTAGATAAATGTGGTGAAGATCTTTGTCAATGGCTACGCAATTTCTTAGAGGATATTCCAAAATGGTCTAAACTCCGTGCCAATTTGCATACATTGTGATAGTCAATCCGCGATTGGAAGGGCACAAAGCAACATGTACAATGGTAAGTCTAGACACATACGTCGTAGACATAATACCATAAGACAGTTACTCTCAACTGGAGTTATCTCTATTGACTATGTAAAGTCTAAAGATAACATTGCGGATCCGCTAACCAAAGGGTTAAATAGAGAGTTAGTTGCAAAGTCATCAAAAGGAATGGGACTTAAGCTCTAAAAGAATAAGTTATTGTAGTGGAAACTCAACCTAGCTGACTGGAGATCCCAAGATCTAGGTTCAATGAGAAAACCTAATTGCAAATACTTAACTATATCACTGTGGGGGTTATTTCCGGTCCATTCCTGTAATAATAGTGATGCCCGTGGGAAGAGGATAAGCAATAAGGCTTTTAATGATTCTTATGCGTCGAAAATCCGAGCGGAGTAATGCGGGTTACTCTTAATTAAGAAATCACCTATGTGAGAAAGAAGTGGGCCGCTTCAAGGGAATTGTGAGGCTCAATTCTTAATAACTCTCACTCGAACCAGGTATATGTTCATGGCCACAAACGAACATAACCATGAGAACCTGAATTGTGTTAGGAAGAACCCTGTGAGGTACATCATCGTTTACACAAAACGCAAACGTTCAAAGACATCACGTCTATCGATCGGCTAGTAAAGTAAATGTATTTTCATAAGGGGAGGTTCAAAGGGTAACACCTACCTATCCTATGCAGTTTCAACTCATGAACTTTGTCACCAAGTATTCCGTGTCTCTATTAATTTCCATTCATGTGGGGGATTGTTGGAAAATATATTATTTGGCAAATGAATTTTCACTTGTGTATGTGAAATTAATCCCACATTGATTGAAAGTTGGGATTTGAAGAGGAGCCTTAAAAGGGATTAACAATCCCACATTGGTTAGAAATGGAAAAGTGGGAATATATGGGGACTATAAATAGTACCATCCCACATTGGAAAAAGAAAAAAGAAAGTGGCAAGTGGGAAAACTTAAATAGTTATCCCACATAGGATAAGAATAAGTTTTTGGACCAATTTATATATGGTTAACAATTTGTAAGGTGTAACCATTTGTTGCATAGAGACTCCTCCGTGGCCTACGCGCCCGCCGGGGGGGGGGGGTGCAAATCTTGGACCGACTTGGCCTTCGAGCCTTGAACTTGTGTGCGGGCGCGACCTGCGTACACGAATGTCGGACCGAATGAGTCAGAAATTGGCCACCAAGTGCAAGCCACGTTTTGAAAATTTTCTTTTACGTTTTTCCATTTAAAACATAACTTGAAAACTGTTTTCATTTATTTTATAACTCCAAAACGTGAGAATTCAATGGCAGAGTTATGACTGGAGTTATGACTGCATTAAGAGGTAAAGGCTCCTCCTTGCCTATATATCTCGAACAATCTCTTCAGTTCAGACACACCACAACAGCACAAAATCTTTCTGCTTCCTTTTCGAATTCCCGCTGCCTTACGGTCACTTGTGATTCCGTTCCGCACACTCGTTCGCCCCGATCGTACAAACCACGCTCACGCCGCTGTATCCTGGGAAGCAAGCGCTCGCATTACTTCGGTGAGGGGGCGAATATTGCTTTAAGGACACTGTGTTCGACACAGGCCCCGGCTTCAAAGACGCCAATTTTATCTTCTGTCAACTGCTATATTTTCTTTTCTGTCCACTGCAATTTGTCTATTACTTCTTCTAATTCAGTTAACTGTTCATAGTTTACCTACACTTGGTAAATCTGTCAATGACTACTAAGATGGCATTCTTTGTTCCAAAGTTTGGGAGTCCTTCCACAAAATCAATGGTGATGTGACTCCATTAGTATTGAGGCTCAGGCAAAGGCTACAGCAATCCAGGTTAAGGTACATGTTCCCCTTACACCTCTGGCACGAGTCACATCGCTAACCTTCTGTTTAATTTCTTTCACGATTCCTGGCCAAAAGAAATGATGTTTGCCCTGTGAATGCTTACTTGAACTCCTGAGTGACCCCCCTTCTTTTGATGAGTGAATAGTTGTGATTAACATTTTTCTGATATCTCCACTTGTCCCAATATACAATCTCTTTTTGTACTTCACCAGCTTATTTAGATATTGAAAGTCGGGTTCCCCAGTAGGATCGATTAATAGTGCCTGAATCACCCTTCCAATCTTTGTACCACATAACTGCTTATCACTTCTTAAATCTATAGTGGTGTATAGTGGAGACAGCATCGCATTCAACTCGTGTTTCCTCCCTTCTGGACAATGCACCTGCCACTACATTGTCCGCCCATTTCTTATACTGAATTTAATAGCTCAGTCCCAGAGTGGTAATTCTTTGTTCAAGTAAATAATTGAGTGGTTGGTGGTCTGTCTTAATGATGAAGTGTTGTCCCTTCAGGTAATGTCTCCATGTAACGACAGCAGTTACCAAGGCCGTGAGTTCCTTTTCATATATAGACATGCCCAAACTTCTAGCCAATGGCGTTCCTTAGATAAGAAATTGGTCTTCTATTTTGTATATGTACTCCTATAATTCCTCCGTAGTAGGCATCTGTTTCAATAGTGAATTGTAGTTCAAAATCTGGTAGGTTAGCACAGGAGTGGTACTTATCGCTGTCTTGAGTTTCTAAAATGCCATCTCAGCTACTTCACTCCAAAAACAAAACTCTCATTCTTCAATAATTCAGTTAATGGCTTGCTATGATCCCATATCCCCTTACAAACTTTCTTTAATATCCAGTCAGTCCTAGAAATCCTCGAAGTTACAGTACATTATTAGGTCTTGGCCATCGCATCATAGCCTTTACCTTCTTTGGGTCAGCTGCTACTCTCTCTGCATTGATGATATGCCCCAAATACTCTATATTTGGCTGAACAAAGGAACATTTACTCCACTTAGCATATAGTTGATGCCCTTTAAAAGGTTCAAAACTATCTTTAAGTGCTTGCAATGGGAATCTAAATCAGGGTTATAGACTAAGATTTCATCAAATAATAATAGTATAAGTTTTCTTAAATGATCCTTAAATACTTCATTCATACAACACTGAAATGTAATTCATCAACTAATGGCATATGGTACTCATTTTTTATGGTGATGTTTACCTGTCTATAATCCACACAAAATCTCCAAGTGTAGTCTTTCTTCTTGACTAAGAAAGCTGGTGAAGCATAGGGAGTATAGCTTGGCTGTATAATACCATCATCAAGCATCACTATAACCGCTCTTTAACTGGGGAAGCATATGGTCTAATCTTGAAGGGAGCTCCTTCTTTGAGTGGTAACTCTGGTAGTCATTAAGCTTGAGAGGTGGTAGCCCTTTAGGCTCAGCAAATACTTCAGAATATCGTTCAATCAAAGCCAAAATTACACTAGGTATAGGTTTTGTCTTTGCTTCCACTGCGAAATTCAATTGAGCTATAAAACTTAAGGCTGCTTTTGAAACCTCCGGCTGACCTCGCTACTAGCTATCATCCTGAAGTTTCTCTTGGAAGATCACTCTTAAGCTCTATCTCCTCCCCCTCAAAATTAAATTTGACGATGCCCTTGCTGAAATCAAGTAAGATAGAATCGAATTAGCTCAGCCAATCCACTCCAACTACCTCCAAATCTAATTACTCTAGTTGATATTGGAACTCCATTTCTTGCATAGTCCAAACTAGTGGGTTAGATATGGAAGTGCTAATCATTTTATCACTATTGGCTAATGTCACTGATTTGGTTGTTAGTATCTTACACCTTAGCTCTTGCATTAGTTTTTCATCGAGGAAGCTATGTGTACTGCCACTATCAATCAATATAGATATCCTCCTCCTCTTAATCTGACCTAGGATCTTAATATTCAAACTTCTTGTAAATGTATTGATTGTGTTGGGTTTCATGAGACTTGAGATTTCAATATCTAGGAAATGTTCAAAGTCTGGGTGTTCTAACAGAATAATCAATGCAACACGAATGTATGTAAACAAAAAATTCAAATTATCACGCAATGCAGTCTCACAGAGTGACTAAATGACAATTAAAGCACAAAATCAATTATCAACTTGCAATCAAATTCAATACTTCAAACAGAGCAAATAATTCTTAAATTTCTAGTACAAGCAATGGTAATCTCACACGATGATGCGCTAATGCTGAAATTTAAATTGGGATAAGTCAATATACCAGAGCGTACCAATTTGAGTCCACTGTATAACCTAAAATAGAAAATTAACAATACCAAAATATCAAAAATAATGTTAGAAACAAATTGCCTGAAAACACTGTAATCAAAAACCTCCGCACGAGCCCTCACTCGCTACAAGAGTCCTCTACACGTGGTCCCACGCAGGGACGGAGCCCAGTAAGGCCCAGGGTGGGCACAGGCCCACCCTGAACTTCTGGGCTCTTTTTTTTTTAGTTATAGGCTAAGTCCCAGCCCAAGAGAGAAAGCCCAAAAATTTAAACCTCATTCCGTGACTTCCGTCGTTCCTCAAGGCTCAAACAACTCCATCCTCTGCTCTGCCTCCACTTCGCAGCCTGAAGCCTCCGCCTCCGCTCTCCTGCTCCGCCTCCAGCATTTCGTAGCCTCCGCCTCCGGACTCGTTCCTCAATAACTCCATCCTCCACATTCGTAAGTTGGTTGCAAACTTTCAGCCTCCACCTCGCAGTCGCCTCCTCTGCTTCCCTCCACCGGACCACCTCCAGCCTCCACCTCTGCTGACTACCCTATACCCAGATCAGAAAGTGCACGCCCCTGAGCAGCTGACTGTCAGGTATTTTCTTTAGCAATTGGATTATTGGCGATAGCTTGAGTCTTGAGACTTTTTTGTTCTTTTTTTTTAATACTATGTTTTGGGTATTGTTGTTTGTTGTGTGCAGTAGAGACTAGAGATTCACTGTTATGGAATTGAAATTGGGTATTGTTGAAATTTATGTATTGCTGACTGCTGAGTAGATATTGCTGAAATTTGGGTGTTGTTGAGTTGAAATTGCTAAAATTTGGGTATCGTTGAATTGAAATTGTTGAAATCTTATGAAGAGATTCTTTCAAAGAATAACTAATTTGGACAACGTAAATGTTGTTGGGGCGACGTCGAATAATGTGGAATTTGACGTCACTAAACTTCCAACTGATCCTGGTCTAAGGATACCCATTTTGGATTACAATACTAACATCCAAGATCAAGTTCAAAGAGTATATATGTTAATGGGTCCTTGTCAGCCACATGATCATGACTTTCCAAAACGACAATTTAGAGTAAAAGCTAGACGATTTAACTATGCTTGGTTTAAAGAGTTCGGTTCTTAGTTGGAGTATAGTGTAGAAAAAGATGTTGCTTATTGTTTGTATTGTTATCTTTTTAAATCAAGTTCTGGAAAGCAAGGTAGGGGTGAGTATTTTGTTGGTGAAGGTTTTACATGTTGGAAAGAGAAAAAAAAAGTTTCATATTCATGTTGGAGAACATGATAGTGCACATAATCAAGCTCCCATTAAGTGCGAAGTTTTGATGAATCAAGACCAACACATTCAATCAGTTTTGTACAAGCAGTTAGAACAAGTAAGAAGTACTTATGTTACCCGTCTTAATGCATCTATTGATTGTGTTTGACTTCTATTGCGATAATGGCACTCATTTCGGGGTCATGATGAATCTAATAATTTTCTCAATCTAGGTAATTTCTTAGTCGTATTAGAATTTTTTGCTACTCATAATGAAGATATTAATGCTATGACATTTGGAAATACTCCTCAAAATTGTAAATTGACATCACCTGATGTTCAAAAGGATATAGTAAATGCTTGTGCTGTTGAGACAATCAATGTTATTATCAAAGATATTGGAGATTCATTATTTTCTATTCTAGTTGATGAATCTCGTAATGTGTCAATGAATGAGCAAATGTCAATTGTAATATGTTATTTAGATAATAGTGGACATGTGAATGAACGCTTCATATGGACTGAACATGTTACAAGTACCACGGCTCTATCACTGAAGGCTGCAATTGATAAGGTATTTTCTAGATATAACTTGAGCATGTATAGATTGAGAGGACAAGGTTATGATGGGGCAAGTAATATGTAAGGTAAATTTAATGGTCTAAAAGCACTCACTTTAAAGGAGAATCCATGTGCCTTTTACATTCACTGTTTTGTTCATCAACTTCAACTAGCTCTTGTAGCTGTTGCGAAGAAGAATATTCCTATTACTAACTTCTTTCGTGTAGTCGGTGATGTGGTAAATACTGTTGGAGCATCTTCTAAATGTTGTGATCTTCTTCTAGAGAAGCAATCAGACTTTATTGTTGAGGCATTGGAGAAGGGTGAGATTTTAAGTGGACGGGGACTTAATCAAGAAACAACTCTTCAACGTTCTGGTGATACGCGATGGGGTTCACATTATAATTCATTGGTTAGCTTACTTGTCATGTTCCTTCCTGTTATTGATGTACTTGCAATGATTGCTGAAGATGACTCTTATTCTTGTAACTAAAGATTCGACGCGACAAATTTATTGGAGTCGATACAGACATTTGATTTTGCATTTAATTTACAGTTGATGAAAAGTGTCTTGGGGATTTCAAATGAACTATCAAAAGCATTACAACAGAAAGATCAAGATATTGTGAATGCAATGCAATTGATGTACCCAGCATGCATGATATGTTTGTACGTCGTGCACTTCGTGGTCGTCCACAACGTAATCCTCCAAAACTTACAAATTTACATCATTATCAGGTAGATTTGTTCTATTCTGTCATCGATCTTCAATTTCAAGAATTGAATGATCGTTTCTCGGAGGTAAATATAGAGTTACTCATGTGTGTAGCTTGTTTATGTCCACAAGATTCATTTTCTTCTTTTGACAAGAAAAGTTTGATTCGACTTGCTAAGCTTTATCCATTAGATTTCTTTGTATTAGATCTCGTTGTACTTTATGATCAACTTGGGACTTATATTTTTGACATGCGCTCTAACAAAGAGTTTGAAGGGTTGAACGACCTTGGTGATCTTGCAGAAAAGTTAGTTATGGCAAAGAAAAATATGGTATTTCCATTGGTTTACAAGTTTTTGACTTTAACATTGATTCTGCCGGTTGCTACCTCTACTATGGAGATAGTATTTTCTGCAATGAGCATTGTAAAGGATTACGTAATCGTATGGGTGATCAGTGGATAAATGATATTACAATTGTTTAGGTAGAGAAAGATATATTTTTGAAACTCGATAATGAAGTTATTGTACAACAGTATCAAAGTATGAAAACTCGAAAGAAACAAGTGTAATTTATAAACTATGTCATTTTTAGTATTGTTGATATATTGTGCCCACCCTGACAAAAAATTCTAGCTCCGCCCCTGGTCCCGCGCGCCTCCACCTGTACGTCATGCCGATGGTCTCCGTTTCACCAAACTCCTTCCAGCTTGGCCAGAAATCAAGAACATAGCCTCGATTTTTGGGCAGTTTTGTGATCTATTTTTTGCTTCATTTCAACTGGTTTTTCTGGACTGTGTTTGGTCAGTTTTTGGGGTCAAATCCACCACATTAAAACACTAATACCAATTCTCACGAAAGCTCACTCGAAAGATCTCCAAAACGGTGATTTCCGAGCTCAATTTCACGTTATCTTTCTCTACCAAATAACCAATCCAAACTGCTCAAACCTACAACCAATATATTCACATCGGTTGCTGCTCAATCTCACCCACAAATGATAAGATAACAGTGATGATTTGTAGCCACAAAGGCACGAGTTTTTTTTCTTCACTATTGCAGCCATGTTTTTCCTTTTCCAAAGGGTCACGTTTTTTCTCACTTTTTCATACACAAATCGCCCACTAACGGCTATGGTAAAAGGCAACATATATATAGACTAGGTCAGTTTTTAATTGGACCAATAAATGGTTAGATGGGTCAAGATTCAAAACCATTCAAGATGTAATATATATATGGGCTATGAGCAACATTAATATTTTAAGCTATTTTGAACGGCTCACGTTGTTTTCGGATCGAGCCTTTGGATTTGGTTGTTGGTAGCAATTTAATCCAGCATTTACATCGTAGCTGGAGATTCATTGGGTATTAAAACCCAACAGATTGATATCTCCATAATCTCCTTTCCCTCATTCTCTTCACTTAATTCTCCATCTTCTTCTAGATTTTCCCCTCTTGGCTCATCTTCTTCATCAACCAACCTCGTTTGATTTACTTCTAGTTCTGCCATTCCCAACTCGTGTTTCTGCTCTAATACTAGATTGATGATTGAGCTATTTCTCAATCAAAATTGAACTCAAAGCGCAACAAATTAAGTAATTAATTAACTGAGATTATATTAACAAGTTGAAATTCTCATTAATAACTGTTTCGCACGGGTTTTCGCTACGAATTTAAAGAAAAGGTTCAGACGATTGTGTAAGGAACAAACCTCTTGAAACAAAGTCCCGAAAATGGGATGCTTTTTTGATGAAGATTACAATTGGAAAGAAACAGAATGCCTCCAAGGGGCGCAAGCACACAAATACTAAGAAGATATATTTTTAAGTTAACTAAAAAATGAAATTACATATTCTCTATTGAGAGTGTTTGATTAGGAGTCCTTTCTTCTATGTCTTCTTTTTTTTTTTATACTTCTTTGCTGATTTCCTCTTGAAAAGTGTTTGAAAATTGCTCTATAATTACCCACTTTTTTCGTGATAGCTGACTTGTCATGGAACTACCGTCTCTAACTGTTGTCATTACTCTTGTCGTTTAACTGCCTGGAACCGGGATTCTTGGATCGTGGGATGTAATAAGGTTGCTCAATAACCGCTTCAATAACTGCTGTACTGGATAACCATAATACCTTATATCCGCTCAAATCCTAGGCAACTCAAAGGTTTGGGCGAGAACGAGATCATCGCCCTGGGCGACAGTAAGGCACTCCATTCGCTCAGATCCTGGGCGTCTTGCAAGTTTGGGCGATGATGGTACTTTGTTCGTGGGCCTCCACTGCATTCCACAATGGTCCTATTTGGGTCTTCATCCTGGATTTCCTAATTGGGCTTCATTCCTTGGACTATTCAATTTGGACTACACTTTTTGTATGTAAACAATTACCCCCCAATATAGCAGAATTAATATCAATTATTAATTTTTGTCATATTCTTCCTTTGTATTTTTCGACAATACTTGAAATTCCCAAGAGTTTCAATCATTATTTCCGTTTAGCGGTAACCCTTCTATAGCCTGAAAAGGTGTAATGTTACATACCCCTATAAATCCAAAAGACGCGCCACTTCATCCCGCCTTTACCTTCACGTCTTTACATCATGCATTTCTATAAAGGTCACTGTTCATTGTCTTGCTTCCTCACTACGCTTTTCAAGAATCCTTCACAACGTCTGTATTTTGCATCAAATTGCGACTTCACAAACTCCTTTCGATGATTCCTTCAGCTTTGAGGACTTCCAAAACCTTCTTACTAGGCCGTATATAAATTCAAACTTTTTTTCACAAGCTAACCTGGACCTTTACGAGTTATATCTAGGTCCGTCATTCAATAATGCTGAATCAGTCGGACAGGCGGGTGGGTCAACTATTCCCTTGCACTGAAGACTCTCCTTTTCTGAACTCCCTGCCACTGAAGCCAATTCGTAAGAAAGGTATTCATACTTGGCCAAAAACTGATCTTAGTTTTCGTAGATGGCATATACGTATGGTGAATCACAGTCCCACCAAAGCAATTTTTTATTGTGCTAAGATTTTGGACCTATTAGAAATTACCCTTTATCTCCCAACTTATGACCCAGTACTTTTTCCAATCACCCTGAGTTTTTGGTCTTCTGAGTACAACACTTTTGTTTTCCCTCTTGACCCTATGTCTATTACTCTAAGGGACGTTGGAGCTCTAGTTAATCTTCCGCCTTTGGGCGATACCATTTCTCCTGACATTTTGATTGTCGGTGTTACCCCAAAGTTTGAAAAGAAACTTATTGAATGTTACTCAGGCATGCAAGGCCTTTATACTGCTTCTAATTCCGAGCCTACTCATGTTGAGTGTGTAGCCTTCCTTCAGGTCTGGCTTTGTAAATACATTCTTTGTGTCCCCAACCTAAAACCTTCTATGAGTTATCTGCCTCTATCGTATGAGTTGGCAAGTGGCAAGTCTTTGAATTTGTGTTCATTCTTTTTAGCCGCCTTTTATAGATGCATGGCTTCTCTCCAATTCCAATTAAAGAATGGTGCGTCTCCCACTGACAGTGGGCCTCTTTGACTTGCTCAATTATAGTCGAGAGCCTATTTTCCACAACTTGGGGCTCCACCATCTCCTCCTCGAACATTCAGCTGCTATGGACTATTCATTCATCAATTGAACACTGTGAATATGTCCAATAGGGAGTTTTTACATTCTTTTATAATTTGAATTCAACGTATTCCTTTTTCCCCTTTTTTCCTCACCAAGTCCCTCTTTATGTGTGGCTTTCTTCTACTCTAACTGAAGTGAGTACTTTTTTGCCCATTTGGGTTCAATTTTCGGTGGGAGAAAACTGTTCCATGACATTGTTACAAGAACAAATGTCAAGACAAGGGTTGAGATATATGCTCTCCCAGTTTTGCTCGCCACTTGGTTTTGGCCAAATGGGCATGTTCCTCCTTGTTATTCTAGAAACTTAAGAGAGCGTTTCTATGCTATCAATAAAACCGAAGCACAAGCTATTGATGCCCGCAACAATCTTTTGGCCAAAGGTTTCTCTTTGGCTCATTTCAATCCTACTGCTGTCACGCACCCCCTTTTTGACCAACTCTGGCCATCTGTGAAACGCAGGTTGTTCATAACTGATGCTAATCGTGCCTTCCACCTACTAAATAGACCAGACACTTCTTCTACTTCTCCTATTCTAGCCACCCATGTATCTATTAGGAATCTTACTTCTTCTCCTCAATCACCACTTACTCGCACTAAACGTCCTATTCTTACACCTGCTTCTCCACCTATCCAGGCTACTACAGCCAAAGGTGCCCCCGCCGCAAACGGCCAGTTTCAGCTTCTCCAATTTTACAGAGTATGATGATGATGATGATGATGATGATGATGATGATGATGATGATGATGATGATGATGATGATGATGATGATGATGCTCCTCTCATCCTTAGAAGAAAGGTAATTGAGTTTGTTTATTCATGAAACACCATCTTTCATGTGTTAATGCTTTACCTAAATTTTCCAGAAGAGTTCAGCTTCCTCTTCGAAGGCTCTAGTCTTAGCAGCTCCTGCTCCATCGCTTCCTGCTGAAGCTGTTTTATCCAAATCATCGGATGAATGGACTTTGCTTAAAGAGAAATCCTCAGTCCCAGAGTCTTCATCACAGCCAGTTGAAGAACTGCCATCTTCCTAGGACGTTGACCTCCCCAAGTGTTGAACCAGAAAGTAATACATATTTTGATGTTTTTGCCCTTGCTTGTGCTATTGGTTTTCGATTCATCGCTTCTTGAATTCTGCAGAGGTTCCAATGGATCTGCTCATTGTGGCCGAGTCTACTCGCCCTGATAAACGAAAATCTCCATAGGTGGCAGAGTCAACCGGTGACGTGCCTGAACTTCCCAAAGTTGTTGATAAGGTAGCTTTTTGCTTCTTTTTATTTTCACTTAGTTTACTGCAGTGAAAATACTAAATGCCTGCATTTTTCCTTACAAGATGTCGATGTCATCGTGCGCTCTATCCGGGATTTGTTCACTTCTTGGGGACAATTAAAGACATCTGGCCCTTCTTCAACCAGTCATCCTTCTTTGTACTACGGGCAATATTACTCCATATTCACAAGTAGATTCCCAATTTAAAGCTTTTGAATAACCTAAGGCCATTTGGGCCAACTCGTTTTCTATTTTATTATAATCCTATTAACACATTGAAGCTCTACTTGGTCAAATTCTTCCAACAATTCTTGGACAATTTCGTATTGACTTACAATGGAATTACTTTGGCACTTAAAATCACCAATCAATTGGTGAATTACCAATTGAGAATCATCCATAATAATCACATTCTTTATTTCCATATCTATCATCAACTCTAAGCCCACAATTAATGCTTCATATTCAGCTTGATTATTAGTACACATCTTATCCAAAGTGAACGCGGATTTGTAACAAATCCCTAAAGGATTTATCAATACTATCCCTACCCCTGCACCTTTAGAGGTTTTTGATCCATCGAATATAAAATCCAAGGTTTGAATTCGAATGAATCAATTTCTAACTCAATCTCCTCAGGCATGTCAAGGCATGGATGATTGGCCAGAAAGTTAGCCAAAGCCTGATTTTTTTACTGCCTTTTGGGGTATGTATTGTATTTTGAATTCTGACAATGCTAAAGTCCAAAGGCCTACCCTTTGGTGTAAAATAAGGCAAGAAAATATATAATTAACCAAATTTACTTTAGAAATTAAATAAACGGTTACAAGCTATAAATAAGCCCTTAATTTTGTAAATGTGAAATATAAAGCAAGACATAATTTTTCAATGGAAGAGTAATTACATTCACATTTTGTTAACCATCTACTCAAATAGTAAATCGCCATTTCTTCACCAAATTGGTCTTCTTGTGCGACCATTCCAGCTATCGATTCTTGTTCAGCCGACACATACACTTTCATTAGCCGTCCTTGGATTGGTGACACCAACACTGGTGGACTTGATAGATATGTCTTTAGGCTTTCAAAAGCCTTTTGATGCTCTTCTTTCCAGACGAATTCGTCTTGATTTTTCAGCTTTAAAATAGGTGAAAAAGCTTTCTTTCGCCCTGCACAATTAAAGATAAAGCGTCTTAAAAAGTTCACTTGGCCCAGAAACCTTTGCAATTCTTTTTTGTTGCTAGGTGGTTTGCCTTTAAAATGGCCTTTGCTCTATTTTTATCGAGTTCAATCCCTCTTTTATGCACTAAAAAACAAAGAAAATTTCCTTCATTAACACCAAATGCATATTTCAAATGATTCAATTTTAATTTATATTGCATCATTCGTTCAAATGAACATCTTCTTTATTCAAAATGGTCTTCCTCTTTAATGGATTTGACAACTATATCATCTACATACACCTCAACAAACTTGCATATCATATCATGAAAAATCAAGTTCATCACCCTTTGATAAGTTGCTCCTGCATTTTTCAGACCAAAAGGTATGACTACCCATTCAAAGAATCCTAAGGCACCAGGGCATCTAAATGCAGTTTTGTGTATGTCTTTTTCAGCTATGTAAATTTGATTGTATCCTAAATACTCATCTATACAGGAATATATTACGTGTCCGGCAGTCGAGTCTAATAAAGAATCTACCATAGGCATTGAATATTCATCTTTTGGCGTGGCTAAGTTAAAATTTCTAAAATATATGCACACCCTTAGTTTACCATTATTTTTTAATACTGGCACGATATTAGACAACCATTCAACATACATAGTTGTCCTAATAAAACCTGTTTTTAACAAATGCTCAATTTCTTTCTTTATTTCAGGAAGTACATTAGAAGCAAAACGCTTAGGAGGCTACTTATGAGGTTTAAAATTTGGCTTAGTTGGTAATCTATGCTCTACCAAATTTTTATCTAAACCAAGCATATGCTCATATTCCCAAGCAAAACAATCCTTATATTCTTTTAGTAAAACAATTAATTTATTACTAACCTCTTGATCGAGAATCTGGCTGACAAATGTTGGGCAATCTTCCCCTTCGTCGTCAATATTCACTTTAATCAGAGGGTCTTGTGCTTGAGCGTATCCAGGCTTTGTGATCCTCATTATTTCGTCGTCCATGTTCCTTATAGGCACTTCCTCTTCTAAACAATCCACATTGTTGACTTCTCGGCCAATACTCTACTCCAACTCGAACACTGCTAATTTGTTTCCCAATACTTTTAATGCTGCTTCTTCTTTCATCTTGTCTTTACATTCTTTATTGAAAGTCATTAACTTGACTTTGAAGGCCTGAATGTCGCCATTTGCCCTTATTGCTAACAACTTAATTAAAGTTCTTTGATTAACTTTTTGCCAATCACTGGCTCTTCCAGTGCCACTATGTTTGGCCTCATTTGACTAAACATTTCAGTAAGTGTATCCACTGAAAACGGCTCTTCACTCTGTGTAACAATTTAAGTTTCTTCTCCATTTTGGACTACCCTGATAGGTCCATAATTTCCTTCGTACATGAATCTTTCCACCGAGTTTGCTTATGCAACAAAGGGTCTATGATCTGCTTGCACTACTTCTGCTTCGCCCTTGTCATTCCGAAATACCAGGCACTAGTAGAGGGATGAAGGTATGCAAAGACTCTCATGGATCCAATCCCTTCCTAGTAGTACGTTGTAACTAGTAAGGTCATCTATTACAAAGAAAACAGTGGTCCTAGTAGTTGTCCTTACAGTTATGTCCAGTGGCATAACTCCTTTAGCCGAAGTTGCTCCTCCATTGAAACTTGTGAGAATGACTTCTGTTGGATTCATATCACTTTCTGTCTTTGCAAACTTCCTCATCATTCTGGATGGGATGGTGTTTATGGCTACTCCGTTATCAATGAGTACTTTCGCCACAGGTATACCATTGACTAAAGCTTTCACGTACAATAGCCTCAAGTGTTTAGTTAATTTCATGGCTGGTCTCTTGAAGATAACCTTTTCGGCAGCATCTATTTCCACTTCCTGTTTGTCCTCTATTGAATTGTTTCCTTGTATGATAACTCAACATGCAATATGTCGCACTGAGCTTCTGTTTCCTGAATTTCGTTTCCACTATTTTCTAGTGTTTCTTCTTCAGTTACCCATCCTGTAGGAGGAGGCAATATTCTTGGAAGCGACCCATATTTTTCAGAGCGAGGCACTCTTCTCTTCCTTTTGGGTGTCCCGTACAACACATAATAATCAAAGGAACGTCCAGATGGTTCTCCCAACAAGTCTACCTCGCGAACACCTTCTCGATATAGTTGTTTCAACAACGTATTGCGCAATACTCCCATCTTTCTTCTCTCTACTTCCAGATCAATTTCTTCTTCAATATCTGTCATACCATCATCTTCTTCTCCATCGTATGCACTTCTAGATGTCTAGCCTTCTCCACATTTCAGCACACATGCTTCCTCCTCGTTATCCTCCCTATCTTCCTCTTCTTTCTCTTTGTTTTTGAACTCATTAGCTAATAAATAGTTATTAGTCATGACAGGAGGTAACGTACCGAATTGAATAGTGAGGGGCTCCTCTGGATCTTCTTCATCCTTTTTCTTTGTTCAAACTTTGATCTCCCAGAAGAACTTTCTGGTAGTTCTTCCATTGATTCACCTGTACCAGTATCTTTACTATCCTCGAGAACATTTTGATTAGCCACCTCAAGTAGTTTAGGCGCTTTAGGACGCGGCATTCCTTGTTGTTGCCTCAACATTCGTCCATAATTCGGTTGAAAATGCCTTTATTGGGTTTTAGTCATCTCATTAAAGGGTATCACCCTTCCTGCATTATACTGGAATGAATACCATACATTTGGTTGGCGAGGTTGTGGCCTGAATGTTCTCCCATTATTTATCGGCCTGAAATGTCTCTTAAAAGGCGATCCTCTATAGAATGATGTACATCGCCCTCAAACAAGTTGGATATTTGGAATCAGATCAGGGCGATGGTGATGTTGCCGTATTCCGGGTCTCTCCATATTTGCACTCACTTCTCTTTTACATCTTGCACATAAGACGTCTCCATCCTTTCTAGGCTACTTCCCTTTGATACGTTCAAAAACACTGGGATGTGGCACAGGATCTTCTTCACCATTGTCTATGACCAATTTGAATCTTAACAACTTATTTTTGAAACCAGTCGACACCATGTTCACCCCAAGTGGCTGTGGGAAAGGATTTTCATCCACTGGCATTTTCTTCTTATCTTCGAACATGATTCACCCTAATTCGATAGCATTCTGTAACATATGACGAAAGACTAAGCAATTATTAGTCAAATGTGACCATGCATTATGTCACTTACAATATTTTTGACCCTTAATTTGTTTAGGGCTTGGCAATTTATGCTTATCGCTCAATTTTATCTGCTTATCCTTATACAATTTGTCAAATATAAGGTCAGCTTTGGTCACGTCGAACGAGAACGTCCTAGCCTATTTTTTCATCTTTTATAGGCTCGTTTTTGCCCGACACTCTAGGTTTGGCTGTTATAGGACATGCGTAAGCATCCTCTTTAATTAATTAAGCCAAACATACTTCAGTTTAATCGTAATATTCATCGTTAATAGTATGAACGTTAAAATTGGGTCTTTATAATAAGTCCCTTTACTAGAGTTTTTCAATCGTTCTTCTTATCTTATCAATCGTTCATACCTAATCACATTCGCGCTGAGTTGGAAAAGGTCAGGAAATTCTCTATCCTGCAATTTCTTCTTCAAATCAAAACTCAAGCAACTTTGAGCGATTTTGACAAATTCCTTCTCAGGCAGAGGTACAAAACATTTGCTCCTGACTGTTGTGAACCTTTGAAGGAAACTTTCTGCCCATTCGTTTGGCATTTGACGTAAATTCGCCAAATCGGCCAAGGTGACTTCATATTCAGTCTTATAAAACTGAGCATGGAACAATTGTTCCAGTTGTTGCCATGCTTGAACAGAACTTGTTGGCAAATTAATGAACCAGAAGAAAGATACTCCTGTTAACGAATTAGGGAACAACCTCATTTTATGATAGTCAGTCACTTCACCGCTTTGCAGTGCGAATCGCCCTATATGTTCTAGAGTAGACACTTCTCCTAAACCAGTGAATAATGAAAATTCTGGCACTTTGTACCCTCTAGGCCATGGATATGCTTGATCTACCCAATTAGGATATGGCTTTGTGTAAGTCGGTCTAATGACAGGACGTACCCCAACAGCCATTTGATCATGTACTATCTCCGTAATTTGATTCCTCAACATGACATTGGAATCATATGGAATTCCTACAGATTGGTTTACTGGTTGATTTGTTTGAGGCCTAATATTTGGTCCTTGGTTGGCAATAAAATTGCCATTGTTTGGGTCATTATTATCGTTAGCCTGAGTATTTAATCCATCATTAACGCGCGGGACGTTCTGTCCATTATTCAGGACATTGTCTCTTATATTTCGATTACCCCCAGGTTTGTAATCTCATTACCACCATTCACATTTGGCGTTCCATTTCCCCCCTGATTTGAAGTAGGCGGACCGAATGGTGGTTCTAATCCTTGATTTAGATTCAAACCAGGAGAATTATGTGGTGAATTATGTCCGACAATCCTCCTGGTTTGAAAGTGGTTTGCAATAGGCACAACTGGCTGACACATTTGGCCTACTAACTTATTCATTATTTCATTTAATGTATTCAGTTGTTTGGCCATGTTGTCATAATGTGCATTCCCATTTTGGGTAAATCTTTCCATATTATGAACATTTCGTAGATTTACCTATTCAACGACATCATGTGTGAGTTCCCCAAGCAATGCACGCATGGCTCGTAGCGACTTGACTGCTTTGACCCTGTCCCTCTGTACATGGAGAGTTTTGTTGCTTCTCATATCGCTCGATCACAAACTGGACTACTCATTGGCTTACTGGTTCCTTATCAAAATTCTTATGAGGTATAATGCTTCACTTTTTTGTATCCTCAAACACCAATGGTCCCACTGGGCATGCCAAATTATTTCGCGCAAGTTGTCGCTAACAATTAAAAGAAAGGTTCAGACGATTATGTAAGGAACAAATATCTTGAGACAAAGTCCCAAAAAGGAGGTGCTTTATTGATGAAAATTACAATTGGAAAGAAACAGAATGCTTCCAAGGGGCGCAAGCACACAAATACTAAGAAGATATATATTTAAGTTAACTAAAAAATGAAATTACATATTCTCTATTGAGAGTGTTTGATTGGGAGTCCTTTTTTCTATGTCTTCTTTTCTTTTTTATACTTTGCTGATTTCCTCTCGAAAAAATGTTTGAAAACTGCTCTATAATTACCCACTTTTTTCGTAATGGCTGACTTGTCATGGAACTACCGTCTCTAACTGTTGTCATTACTCTTGTCGTTTAACTGCTTGGAACCGGGATTCTTGGATCGTTGGATGTAATAAGGTTGCTCAATAACTGCTTCAATAACTGTTGTACTGGATAACCATAATACCTTATATCCGCTCAAATCCTAGGCAACTCAAAGGTTTGGGCGAGAACGAGATCATCGCCCTGGGCGACAGTAAGGCACTCCATTCGCTCAGATCCTGGGCATCTTGCAAGATTGGGCGATGATGGTACTTTGTTCGTGGGCCTCCACTGCATTCCACAATGGTCCTATTTGGGTCTTCATCTTGGATTTCCTAATTGGGCTTCATTCCTTGGACTATTCAATTTGGACTACACTTTCTGTATGTCAACAATAACATAAATTAAGAGAAACTGAAGAAAAAAATTAAGGTGTGAAAGAAGGACAGAATTTACAGTGAAAGAACAGTAATGAGAATGACAAATTTTCCTTCCCCTTTCGCCCGTGTTCAGTCCCCTTTTTAACGAGGAAATATTACAGAAATTGCATGCGGAAAACGTGACTTGCAGTTAATTTTAAACGGTGTTGTTTCCTTCACTTAATTGTCATTTATCATATTCCTTCTGCCCCTTTTCTGGTAATAATGGGCCTCTTGTTGTAACAAATATTTATATGGCATTTATAACTGAAGTAAACTCATGTATACCAAGAAGAAAACACATAATTAGAATAATATATTAATAAAATGAAATTTTCAAAATAATACAGAAGGGTAAAGTGAAAAATAAATATTTATCCTTTGATCTTAAGGGAAATCTGTTACTAAAACTAAGCCTTAGGAGTGGTTCTGAAATCTTTAAATCTGCAATTGGGAGGTTTATGTAATTTACTCAACATTCTATTAGCATCAAAATGGGCGGGCTACTCAGGCTTCCTAGAAGGTCGCCTCGATTAAATTGATTTATTAAAAGTCTTGTATTATTACTAATAAATTCTACTTGTAAATTGCTCTCTTATAGTTCACAAATTCATTACTAATGCAATGTTATAAAAAGCATAAAAATATGGCTAGTGGCAAGGTTAAGGTCAAGCAACGAGTTTAAATGAGTTTAGAGGTAAAAAAAAGCGTAAAGCACACTTTTTAGAATACCATTTGTATATAGCCTCTGCCTTAGAAGGATTTTTACAAGATTTTAAGTGATTTTTTGACCATTGACAATTCAAAAATGGGTCGCATTGTAGCCCTAATTTTTACTGGGAAATTATTGAAAATACCCAAAATTTAACAATATCCTTTCCAAAATAGCCTTTGACTTTTCCAAACTTTGAAACTACCTAAAATACCCCTAAAAGATAATAATTACATCTAAGCTACCCAAAATAAGAAAAGAATACAATCAAGTCCTAGACTATCACAAAATGACTAATAAAAATTATAAAAAACCTAGATCTAAAAGAGGACCATATAAAATTAAGAAGATAGCTAAGGATAAAAAAGAAATTGAATCTGAAAATGAATTTGATAAGATTGGATATCAAGAACAATTAAATGTATCTAAAAAAATATTAAAATACTTTAAAGAAAACATGACAGAAAATTTTGCCAAAAGGAATAGTAAGATCTATAATAATAAATGATATACAGAATATTATATATAAATTGGGAAAAAAAAGAAAAAAAATATTTTTAAATATGATATACCTTTTAACCTAAATATAGATATAATAACAGATCTTGATACCATAAATTCTCATATATTACTAGATTTTGAAGATTTACGTAAAACATTATGAGAAGACCTATAACAAATAGATTACCCCAAGCATATAAAGATTTAAAATTCGAAAAAACATTAAGATTTTATATAACCATAATAAATAATAGATTAAGTTTAAAGAAATTAAAAGAATACTT
Source organism: Fraxinus americana (assembly GCA_035079005.1). NCBI lineage: Eukaryota > Viridiplantae > Streptophyta > Magnoliopsida > Lamiales > Oleaceae > Fraxinus > Fraxinus americana. The sequence continues at coordinate 25,326,792 of CM068708.1, read as the reverse complement.
AGAATATTAAAAGGATTCCGTTAAAACCATTTTAAGATTTTAAAGATTATTAAATTTTTGTTTGCTCATTGTAGCACCCCTCGAATTGGTATCAGAGCCATAGGATCTATAGGAACCTATAAAAATTATAATAAAAATTAATGGAAATTTAAGAATTGGTGTAATAGATATAAGATAATAAGAAAAAATTTTAACATAATATACACTACAACAAAACTGTGATTTCGCGACAAGATTTTTCGCGACATACAAAAAGTTGTTGCAATAAGTGACTTAACGCGACACATTTTTTGAGTATGTCGCGAAGTTTGTGATGAGAAAAATAAGTACCAAAAAACCTTTGGCGACATAAAAAGTTGTTGTGAAATGTGAGAAGTTGCGACAAATAATAAAGAATGTCGCCAAAAATATGAGGGAAGCAAGGCGTCAAAATATATTTGGTGGGAAACTTAGGGCGACAAACCTTTATTTCTTGCAACAAAATGCTTGTGATGCAATAGGGTCTACTTTTCACGATAAAAAATATTTGTTGCTAAAAATTCGAATTGTGATATCGCGATAAGATTTTTCGCAACATACAAAAAGTTGTTGCAATAAGTGACTTAACGCGGCACATTTTTTTAGTTTGTCGCGAAGTTTGTGATGAGAAAAATAAGTACCAAAAAACCTTTGGCGACATAAAAAGTTGTCATGAAATGTGAGAAGTTGCTACAAATAATAACGAATGTCACCAAAGAAAAAATAATTTTGGTGGGAAACTTATGGCGACAAACTTTTATTTCTTGCAACAAAATGCTTATGATGCAATAAGGTCAACTTTTCGTGATAAAAAATATTTGTTGCTAAAAATTATAATTGTGATTTCGCGATAAGATTTTTTGCAACATACAAAAAGTTGTTGCAATAAGTACCAAAAAAACCTTTGGCGACATAAAAAGTTGTCGTGAAATGTGAGAAGTTGCGACAAATAATAAAGAATGTCGCCAAAAATATGAGGGAAGCAAGGCGTCAAAATATTTTTGGTGGGAAACTTAGGGCGACAAACCTTTATTTCTTGCAACAAAATGCTTGTGATGCAATAGGGTCTACTTTTCGCGATAAAAAATATTTGTTGCTAAAAATTCGAATTGTGATTTCGCGATAAGATTTTTCGCAACATACAAAAAGTTGTTGCAATAAGTGACTTAACGCGGCACATTTTTTTAGTTTGTCGCGAAGTTTGTGATGAGAAAAATAATTACCAAAAAACCTTTGGCGACATAAAAAGTTGTCGTGAAATGTGAGAAGTTGCTACAAATAATAAAGAATGTCTCCAAATATATGAGGGATAAGTGATGTAATATGATGTAATAGGGTCTAGTTTTCACGATAAAAAATATTTCTTTCTAAAAAATGTAATCGTGATTTCGCGATAAGATTTTTCGCGACATACAAAACGTTGTCGCAATAAGTGACTTAACGCGACACATTTTTAGAATGTGTCGCGAAGATTGTGATGAAAAAAATAAGTACCAAAAAAATAGAAGGTGACATAAAACATTGTCGTGAAATGTGAGAATGTGCGACAAATAATAAAGAATGTCGCCAAAAATATGAGGGAAGCCAAAATATTTTTGGTGGGAAACTTATGGCGACAAACATTTATTTCTTGCAACAAAATGCTTGTGATGCAATAGGGTCTAGTTTTCGCGATAATAAATATTTGTTGTTAAAAATTCTAATCATGATTTCGCGATAAGATTTTTCGCGACATACAAAACGCTGTCGCAATAAGTGACTTAACGCGACACATTTTTAGAGTGTGTCGCGAAAATTGTGATGAAAAAAATAAGTACCAAAAAATAGAAGGCGACATAAAACGTTGTCGTGAAATGTGAGAATGTGCGACAAATAATAAAGAATGTCGCCAAAAATATGAGGGAAGCCAAAATGCCAAATATTTTCATTGGCTTCATCTTCAATCTGATCTACAAGCGATGTCTAATCTTTTTGTACTTGTAAAGTTTGATATCTTAAAAAGAATCTTCAACCAAGTGGAGGCTTAGTTTTGTTAGGTAGTTAATACCTGAAATTGTACTCTTTTGTGTGCATAAATACCTAGATTAGGTATGAATGTAGAGAACTCTCGAGTGAATTGAAATTAGAATTTGTGTGAGTGAGTTTTGTAAGTAGAAAGGACTACTCGGTCAAACCAAAAAATTTGAGAACAATTCATTATACGATAAAACTTTCCATCACATAATATAATAACATGCAAAAAAGGACTACTCGGTTAAACAAATCCATAAAGGAAAATAATTGTCTCACAATTAAAGCAAATAATTAAATAAATCAGAATTCATATATTATCAATAGGACATGCTAAACTATTGATGCTGGTTCAGATTGTTGTGGAGACGTGCCACCTTGACTCGATACGAACTTATGCATTAGTATCTCAAATTGAGAAAGCTTAGCACGCATATCCAATAATTCTTGCTCCTGCTTTTGTATTTGCTCTCGAAGGGCTATTGATTCAGTATCAACCGATGTCAAATGAACAGAGTGGTTTGAGGCAGGTTTTGGACCATGTCCAAGTCCTCTAATGTAACCTCTAGATTTTCCTAAAACTTGTTGCATAATCTCAAGTTCAGTGGGGGCATCAGATCCATCTGGAACAGGTTGCTCTTTAATCTGAAGCATCATCTCCTATATATAAGTAAAGAGAGAGAAGAAGAGATATATGTTAATAACTGAATACATATAAAATCTCAATAACGATGAATAAATTGTTAATATACTTACATATCTTGTTCGCGCTTCATTGTTTACCCAGCCTTTCTTCTCATTATAATGAGTCTCATAATAAAGTTCAATTTCTCCTTGTGCGTTGTCTTTAATTATTGATCTCTGTTTGAAGTAATATGTATCGTGTTACATAAATATATTTTTATTCATAAATTCGAAAGAAAATATTACCTTTTCTTCAAGATGTGCAACAAATGATTTTGATCCGCCACGATGATTATATTTAATGCAGTTGTGGCTTGCTACATTACGCGTAGATAGTGCCTGCATTTAATTCATATATGAAATAAATAATTAACTCATTATTATAATTTATTATTTTTCATTATATTAATCATTTTAACATGGCGTATAAATTATGCGATTATTCATATTTACAAGTGTAAATATTTTAAAAAAAAAAAATTGCCTGAAATTCAGGGGTAGACCAATATTGACATAGCCATTCCCAATCAACTTGAGTTACAAAAGGTGGGCAATTCTTTATTGCCTCATCCAATGTTTTTTCATTGAAATATTTCTCTTTGAGTCTACATCTATAATCACGATATCTTCTCGCTAAAGTATCGTTCACACATTTATGGACATGCTCAACTGTCAAATCAAGCTTGAACTTTGCCTACCAAAAAAGAAAAAGTGTATATAAAAATAAATTATTTATTAAAATATGGGAAACTAATAACTATTCAACAAAATTTTGTAAAACGTTAATTTGTTTATGACATACCAAAACTCGATCATATAATTTATTTTTCTCTTCATTGGGTATGTTGATCCATCTTTTGTAACGGAGTGGAGCAAATGATCAAACGACATAGCCACACTCACTAGCTAAACGTGCTTGCTGATTTCCAATCGCTCTTCCCATTGTTTTAGAAATCTCCAATGATATTTTCCCAGTTGCACTGACGATATCATCAGTGCCCTTGCCTCTTGTAAGACCACGTCCCTTCCTCTTCAAAGAATGGGAATCTATAGACATTAGGATGATTTTATATCAATTGAATGTATACGCTAGGATGATTTTATATCATAAACATTAAGATAAATGATTACCGTTGGAATTGAGAATGGTCTCAAGGGTCAATGTGGTTGCTTGTGATGAATTAAGTTGAGGCTGAGGCTGAGGCTGAGCTTGAGGTTGAGATAATGGGGCAGGAACCTGAAGAGGTTGAGTTAATGGAGTAGGAACTTGGACATTACTTGTTTGAGACAATGGATCCTTGCATGATGCCTTCGATAAGGAAGCGTCTGAAGGCGGCTCGTATAATGTACTAAGCACTCTATTTTTCTTGCCAATTCTTGTTCGAGAAGCCATTATCTATCAAGAAAAAAAAGGATCTGGACCATTGTTTAACAATGTTTAAGTATTCAGACTTAGTAAAAAAGGATATGCTAAGTTTTCTACCTTTGTTTCTGCCAATGTAATAAGAAGACAAAAGCAAAATTTACTCCTTTCAAAAATACAAAATTACTCAGGAAATCAAAGCAACAGAGTTCAAAATTTTACTTCCGACATACAATCTCCCTCCCAAGTATTCAGGTGCCACCCAACCTAACATATCAATGCTTTGGAAATAATTAGTAAGAACGAGGCTAGATTTATACTGAAATTATACTTTGGACATTATCATTCATTCCTATTAAGGGCCAGGAAAAACGTATTCCAAAAAGCTGCAAACTTATTTCGAGCTCTTTGAAGCTCTGTTGTTTACAGCTCAAGGCCTGGGAGGGAAGATCAAAGAATCAGGCCCAGTTAACAAGTAGCTAACAACTTGTATTTCGGCACTTTCACGGTGAGGAAAAGTGACCAGATTTTCGAGCTCTGTCTTACGTGGAAGGAGTCTAATTTTCTATCAGCAACAGGCTCTGAAATGCTGATCAGGTTTAAAAAAACAAACTAACAAGAGTTTGAGGTTACTGTTAAACTATAGGATAATCGTTAGAACTAACGGGAGCAAACACATTACACTCATTTTTATTAGTTCAAAGTAGGACTATAGGACCAGAAATTTTCCTTAACAGAACCCAAATCTTGCAACCTTTGAATCACAGCAAACACATTTACAGCAAAGAAAAAAATCTTGAACTCCATTGCTGAATCTGGTTCTCAACAAAGAAAAATTTACAGTAACTATAAAACCAGACACAACAGGTTATTCATAATTTCTGAATGTTTGATTCTTCAAAAAACAACAGGTTATAAACGTCAAAAAGCGACAAATTATTCGTCAAAAAGCAACAGGTTATAAACGTCATGCAACTAGGATGAATTTATTGGTAGAAATCTATTCATCATTTCCGAATGTTTTTTCTTCTTATCATCAATCATATTCAACAAAACTTCACAAACATGAGATGGGAAAACTGATCTGTTCACCTACCTGGATCATGAATTCTTGTATCAACGACCTTTGATTAACGACCAAGAGAATTTCCAAACGAATCAACATGAAACAAAGAAATGAAAATAAATTAGATGAAGAAACTGAAAATAAAATAGATCCGAAGAAACCGAAAATAAAAAATATAAAATTGAATCATTAGTCTCGAGAACTTACAGAATTAAAGAAGCTGAAAACGTGCAGGAAAAAATGAAATACACTTCATTACTTATAGATAGAGATGATGAAAATAAAGAGGGAAGCAGAAATTTTCCCTCCAAATTGATAAACGATTGGTGTTACCCCTTTTTTCTGGATTTATTTAAAAAGGAAAACAGGTTTAAAACTATTGGTATACCCTTCTTTTATGGATTTATTTAAAAGGACAAAAATTTTTGGTTTGCACTTTAGAGGAGGGAAAATAAACTTATAACACTCCCATTTTTTTCGAGTAGGAGTATGTAATGATATAAGACTTCTATTTTATTTTATAAAAATTTAATTTTATAATTGAAAAACATTATTAATTTTTGTTATTCATATAGTGACATATAGTTGATCATGTTTGATGTAGGACGATTGGGGTTAGAGATTGAAGGAGAATTGAACAAGAAAATGTGAAAAAGGGGGCAAGAAAACAGGTGCTAACTTCAAACGGGCATAACTTTTAGCTCGAACGTCAGAATTTCTATTATAATATGTTTTCGGAAACGGGAAGCGGATCCCCATGCCGTGGCAACCGGGCTTTGAGGTCGTTTTCAACCTCAAAATCGCAGTTAAAGTTTGGTCGGCGGTCAATCAAAATTTTTCGAATTGAATTAACATCATTCCATTTTGAACTAAAATTGTTCTTCTTGGTGGATTCCAATTTTCGTTCTACGCCGGTAAATCTTATACTTCCGTTATGCGTCAAGGTTACTATTGAAGATCAAAGCAACATATTTGGAACGCTCGGGTGGTCGGCGTTCGGAGAAAATAGCGTAACGTTTGCATTCGGTGTCTATTTTGGGCCCATAACCCCATTCCGGAAAGCTAGCAACGATTCAGAATGATGGATTTAAAACGTTTGAAGTCATTTGCTAGTTAAAACGTTACTTAAAGTTTCTTAGTTCAATATTTTCACTATTTATTTATTCTACTTTGTTGTCCAACCCATTAACGGACTGCTGACCTAGTAGGTTATCCATCGTGTTCGCATTGAATAGCCTAAAAGGTATTGTAGGATTGTTCATGAAATAAGAAAAACGTTTGTTTTCTTAAGTTCAATTATTTGTTACAAGTGCATTTCAATTACACTAACTATTCTCCGACATACTCCCAAACCTAGTAAAAAGATACCGATATAGTGAATTTATATGAATCAAAGGCGAACACTAGACTGAAAATTCGTCGTTTCTCACAATGCTAAGAATTGTTAACTTTATTGTCTTACTTATTTGGATATTATTGCCCGGCCATCGACCCCCTATAACATTACTAGTGAATAAGTTGTGGATTGCTTAACACTTGCCAAGACACGACAACCGTTAGGGAAAATAACCCGGGATTGGAGCTAATATTGATCTGTAAGGTTGAATTTCAATTGAACTTATAGTTTTCAGATTAAATTAGTGATCTCCGAGAAGTATCCCTCCTCAACATGTTGCCTTGTCCACTGCTAGTTACATGAGACAATTCAAAAGGCGTTTACCGTAGTAAATTATCTTTAATATAAATTCATGCAAAAGGTAAAAATATTTTGGTTACTTTGTTTTAAAAATATTTTTGTTACTTTTTTTAAAAAATATTTTTTTTATAAAATTATTTTTGTCACTTTGTTTTAAAAATATTTTTGTTTTAAAAATATTTTTGTTATAAAAATATTTTTGTTATAAACATATTTTTGTTATAAAAATATTTTGGTTTTAAAAGTATTTTTGTTTTAAAAATATTTTTGTTATATTTTTGTGTGTTTTAAAAATATTTTTGTTTTAAAAACATTTTTGTTTTAAAAATATTTTGGTTACTTTGTTTTAAAAATATTTTTGTTACCTTGTTTTCTCAAACCGATTTTTACATTCTTAGTGGAACTACACATTTCAAACACCATTCACAATTGAGTGGAAACCCAAAGGCCATTCTCTCTCATTTCAGTGGAAACCAACAGCCATTCTCTCTCATTTTCGATTTCACTACCATCTGATTGGATTTCACTACCATCTGATTCTCTCTCATTTTCGATTTCACTCTCATTACCAAACAGATTGGATTTCAGAACAGATACCAGCACTACTTCAGAGGCATTTTGAAAATCTGCATTTGAACCCGTTTGAACCAAACAGGGGTAAGTTGATGCCACACGGTTTGAACCCGTTTCAGTAGGCATTTTGAAAATCTGGATTATCAGTTGATGTTTTAATATGTGTGCAAGTTGTCTATATATAGAGCCAAGATGTAATGAAATATATGTAGAAAGTATAGCATAAAAAACGTTGAAAAAATGTAGTCCAAACAGCTCCTTCCTCTCCTCTGTTCTGATGAAGAGCATGAGTGATTTAGCATAGGTTTAGATTATGTTTTGTATGTTTTTATGCTGTTTATATCTGGTTTCCACACTCCTCTATACATCAAATGAGCTCTCTTCAAAGAGCTTTAGATCTTTAAAAAGCCAACAATGGTATCAGAGCCCTAATGATCTTTGAGAAGGGAAAAGAAGCTGAAAATGAAGAAGAACAAAAGCTGAAGAAAACAGAGAAGAACTGGAGCAAAATGTTGATGAAAATGGGTTGAATATGGGTATTTTTTCAAGGATTTAGAGCTGAAAAACTAATCTTAGAAGATTAGAGTTGAAAAACTAATCCTTAGCATCAAAAAAGGTGGAAGAAATCAGCTGGAAACACGCTGAAAAACAGAGCAAAAAATAGAGACTTTCTGGGCAAATCTGGTATGCAACCTGTAAATCCGGTGAGTTGAGTGCAAATACGGTTAGTGCTCTGTTTTCATTTTAAACCAGTAACACCCTTGCAAATCCGGTAAGAAAGTAGCATATATGGTATGTGTGATGAAAAACCTGTATGAAGTGTTAAATCCGGTAAGCTCTAATTTATGTAAAATCTGGTAAGTCCATGCCAAACCTGGTGAGTTGTGAAAATCCGGTAGGTAAAGTGTGAGCTCGGTATGCATAAAATTGAGTGAATCCGGTATGTTAAGAACTTCAAATCCGGTAAGATCAGTGCAATACGGTTATGGCAGTGTAAATCCGGTAACTTCCATTTCACAACAGCAGCTTCTTCAAATTCAACAAGAAATCAAAATCTGAAGATGAAGGTGCTGAAAAATGAAGAAATCGGTATGCTGTTAAAGCTATTTTTTGAAGATGCTGTGAATGAAAAAAAAAGGGAAGTTAAAGGTGCAATTTGTATGTTAGAAACAAGTAAAAAGAAATAAAATATTGTGGTTCGTATGGGGTTTATTTCCAACCCTTACCAAATGATGCACTGGATCTCACTAGCTATCCTACCAAAGTAGTTGCTGATTTCTGATTAATTCTTCATGCTTATGTGTAGTTGCTGATTTCCAACATGCTTAAGTGTAGTTGCTGATTTTCTTCATGAGTATGTGTAGTTGCTGATTTTCTTCGTGCTTATGTGTAGTTGCTGATTTTATTCATGCTATGTGTAGTTGTTGATTTTATTCATGCTATGTGTAGTTGCTGGTCTATGTGAATAAAGTGACATACATGATGGATAGGAGTTGGATGCGGCTTCATAATAGATTAAGTGAAGAATATCTAGATGGTATCAATTCATTTATGGAGGTAGCAAAACAATGTCTGGATGAGAACAACAAGGTTCGATGTCCATGCCGAAATTGTCAAAATGCATTCTTGCAGTCACTATATGTGGTAGAATATCACTTATACCACTCTGGAATCTCTGCAAGTTATGAGAGATGGATTTTTCATGGAGAGGAACTCCAGAATGACTTTGATGGTGTTGAAAGAAATATATTTGAATTGGACGAAGAAGAAAAGTATGATGAGATGAATGATATGTTAGAAGATCTATGCACTAACCAAACTCGGGAAGGAGAAGAACAGGGCGGAAATCATAATTTCTCACCTCGAATGCCTAATCAGGAGAGCAACCAGTTTGTGAAGATGATGACTGAAGCCCAACGAACTTTGTTTCCTGGTTCTAAAATGTCATTATTGAACTTTATGGTGAAATTGATGCACATAAAAGTTATGAATCAGTGGAGTAACAAATCTTTTAATATGTTGTTGGAATTACTCACAAACGTTTTTCCAGAAGATATTGGATTACCAACTTCAACTTATGATGCCAAAAAAATGCTCTAAGTAAATTGGGATTGGGTTATGAGACTATTCATGCATGCAAGCATGATTGTGCATTATTTTGGAAAGAGCATGAATTTGCACTTAGGTGCCCAGAATGTGATGAACCACGATACAAACCTAATTTTGGCAAGGGAAGAAAGGTGCCTCAAAAAGTATTGAGATATTTCCCATTGAAAAAAAGATTACAGAGATTATTCATATCAAGACATACTGCTAAGGAGATGCGATGGCATGCAGAAGGTCGGGTTGAGGTAAAAGGTGTTTTAAGACATCCAACTGATGGTGAGGCGTGGAAAGAATTTGACAAGTTATACCTAGGATTTATGCAAGATCCTCGCAATGTTAGGTTAGGTCTTGCAACTGATGGCTTCAATCCATTTGGAAACATGCATAATTCCTACAGCATGTGGCCTGTTGTTCTAGTGCAATACAATATGCCACCATGGAAGTGCATGAAAGAACTGTTTATGTTGATGTCATTGATAATTCCAGGACTACATGCACCAGGAAGAGATATTGATGTTTATTTGAGACCACTAGTGGATGAGTTGAAAGAATTATGGGAAGTTGGTGTTGACACGTTTGATGCTTATAGTGGTCATATGTTTCCTATGCATGCAGCTATAATGTGGACCATTAATGATTTGCCTGCTTATGGAAATGTATCAGGATGGAGCACTAAGGGGTACAAAGCTTGTCCAGTATGTAATGAGAATACTTCTTTGCATAGGTTACATAGTAAAATATGTTTTATGGGCCATCGACGTTATTTGCCACTTAACCATCCTTGGAGAAAAAGTAAATTACATGATGGTAAATGGGAATTACGACCACCACCCAAAAAGTTATCAGGAGATGATATTTTAAAGCAATTACATGCTGTGAGGTATGGGAAACCTAGAAAGCACCCTAGTAATAAAGATAGAAAAAGAAAACGAACTCCAGATGAGATAAACTGGACAAAAAAAGCATTTTCTTCGAGTTGGAGTATTGGTCGAAGTTGAAACTAAGACACAATTTAGATGTGATGCATATTGAGAAAAACGTGTACGACAATATTGTTAGAACATTGTTGAATGTTGAAGGGAAGACAAAAGATACAGATAAGGCTAGATTGGATTTGCAAGATATGAATATTAGAAAAGAATTGCATTTAAAACCACATGGTAATGGATTTATGAAACCTCATGCTTCTTACACATTAACGTTGTAGGAAAAAAAAATATGTTGCAAGTTCTTGAAATCTGTGAAGTTTCCTGATGGATATGCATCAAATATTTCTAAGTGTGTACGCGAAAATGAAGGCAAAATATCAGGTTTGAAAACTCATGATTGTCATGTGTTGTTACAACAACTTCTTCCCATTGTTATTCGAAAATTTTGTACTGCAATTGTAGAGCTCTGTTGTTTTTTTAAACAATTATGTTCAAGAACATTGAATATAAATGATTTAGAGAAATTCGAAGAAGGGATTGTTATAATTTTATGTAAACTAGAACGAATTTTCCCACCAATATTTTTTGATGTAATGGTTCATTTAGTTGTTCACCTACCTGAAGAAGCAAAACTTGGAGGTCCCGTTGCATTTAGATGGATGTATCCAATTGAAAGGTAATTGCTAATATTGCATATATATATATATATATATATATATATATATATATATATATATATACTTTTTCGTTGGCTTATTATTTTCAAAAACGTTTCATGTAAATTTTGATGACAGAATATTAGGTCGATATAAGAGTTATGTTAAGAATAAAGCTCGACCCCAAGGACCAATTTCTGAAGCATATATTGTTAATGAGTCTTTAACTTTTTGCTCGATGTATCTCAACGACATTGAAACAAGATTTAATCGACCTGAGCGCAATGACGATGGTGGGACTCCATCTGAAAGCTTGTCTGTTTTCTCTCAAAATACTAGACTATTAGGTCATGCAGAACCAAAGTTACTTTCGAAACAGGAAATTGATAAAGCCCATTGGTATGTCCTAAATAATTGTGATGAAGTTCGGCAATATTTAGAGTGAGTTCTTAATCAACTTTTAGAGGGTGTTTGAAACCCATTTTTTGGAGAATGAAATTTTTAGAATAGTGATTGATGGGAGATTGTGTGGTGGAAAAGTTATGAAAAGTTTTAGATTTGTGTGTAATATTATTTTATTGGAAGAATATGTGGTTGAAATGAAGAGAGAGAAAAAAATGAGAATGAGAATTAGATAAAAATGGGTGTCAAACAGGGCCTTAAATTTTTTTGCTATTAATTACTAATTGTAGTATTTAATTGAATGTTCCTTTTGTAGTGAACATATGGAGCTATTGCAACAACAAAATCATAACAATTTGGAACAAAAACAAGAAGAATTGTTTCCTGGATGGTTTGCTTCACGTGTAAGTTATAATGCATGTATTATTTATTTATTAATGCAACGTATCATTCCTGGATGGTTGAAGGTATATTGATTAATATTTCTTGTTAGCACAGATAACGAGATTATATAATCAAACAGATTCAGTTGTGAGCAAAGAATTGTATGCATTAGCATGTAAACCGGATTTTAGAATATTTTCCTATTCGGGTTGTATTGCTAATGGGGTACGATTCCTTGTTAAAGATCGAGATGATTGTCGTACAACACAAAATAGTGGAGTGATGGCGCCGGGAGATGACATCAATTTTTTTGGTATACTATGTGACGTTATTGAGTTGGTATACATTTTTGACTACCGCGTCACTTTGTTCCAGTGTAATTGGTACGATAATAATCCAAAACAAAAAAGAACAGTTGTAGATTACCATCTTACTTCTATCAATGTGAATCGCAAATGGTACATGGATGATTCCTACATACTTGGCATCCAAGCACAACAGGTATTTTATATGGATGATCTAGTGTTGGGTCCACAATGGAAGGTAGTGGAAAAGGTACAACATAGAGGCATATGGGACATTCCTGAAAAAAAGGATGAGGGTAGTGAGCAAGTAATATTTCAGGAAAATGAATCATCAGATATTGTCTTAGTAATACAACAGGAAGATCTTGATACTCAAGTATGCCATAGAGGAGATGTAGATCCAGATATTATTGAAAATGAAGCACTAAATAAAAATATGAATAATGTTATATATGATAATTCGGAAGAGGAAGATGATACATTGAATGAATATTACAGTGAAGATGAGAAATCTCTAGATGGTGAAGATGATAATGCTGATAGTAATATTGGTAAGTATAATGAATCATGCTCTTTTTTGCATAATGTTTTTCTATTATATTGGTAAGCATAATGACTATCTACATTTTTCCTTTCCTATGTAGATTCGAGTACTGACGATGCATCTATCGAGAGTTGATAAGATTTTTTTATTGACATTTAAGGTTAGAGCAACTGACTATTGAGATATATTTGATTGCTTATTGTGATGATTGTTGATCTTGTCCTATAGCAATTACTCAAATATTATTGTGGAGTTTGGGTGTCCCGTGAGATTTTTGTTATTTCTTCCATATTTATAGTTCTATTTTCTAATTTTCAAGTTTGGTGAACTATTCTAAGTAGTTTGGCCTTTGAAATTGGTATTTGTTTTGATCTTGGAGGTAATCAAGTTGTGTAGTGGATTTTCTTTTTCCTTTTTATGTTGTCTTAGATTGCAATTGAAATATTTGAGCTCTAGAAGCAGTTGGTTTTAAATTGCAACTTTTATAAAGCTTAGTCTTACTTTGGATCAACTGAACAATTAATTGTTTAGAATTATGTAATTGGTGGCACATTTTCTGTATTATTAGGATATTCGTTTTATTTGTTGTGTATACAATGCAAGTTTCCATTTTGTTTTTTATAAAATTGAATTGCAGATTGTAGATTGTGTTAAATTTTGGATTGTGAACTATGCAAAATTTAGCCTTCGATTTGATCCTTGATAGTCATTAATTAGTTGGCGATGGCTATGATTGATCTGTGATTTATCTTTGTAATGTTTATTGGTAAGTAGTAGGAATCTTGTTTAGCTAATGATTGAGACATTTCTTAGGTGATTTGTTTCTATCTGGATGGTCTTTAGTTGTTAGTATTTGGAAGGAGTTCTAAGGAACTTTCGGGTTGCTTATAGTTCGAAGGTCCGGATTGCATACCAGGTAGATGATATTTTTGTTATTCTAAAAAGACTTGCCTAGTTTTTTTGGTAACAATTTGTTAATAATTTATTTGTTTTCCCTACATTAGGGGGTTCCGGGTACTTATTATGAGACTGTTGCAGTAAAATCTTATCCGGAGTACAAAAATGTCCTATGTCATTAGTTTGAGACTGCGTTCAAGGTGTAATAATTTTTTCACAAATGCCCATTTAGATTTTCTCAATCACCTTAATTACGATTTGCTGCTCCGTCATAAATTGATCTATATTTATTTCGTTGACAGTAATATGATTTTTTTTTTCATTTCATAAAGTCGTAAGTTATTTCTAATAAGGTAAGTTACATTTTCATATAAATGTGCACCACAGTAATGATTCCATTGCGACGAAATAAATCTAAAATTATGTGTTTAAAATAAAATTATTTGTTTAGAATTATGTGTTTAAAATAAAATTATTTGTTTAAAATTATGTGTTTAAATTGAATCAATTAGGCGATAATTGTACATCGTTGAAGCGATAATAAATGTTTATTGTCACAAAATACTTTGCGCAGTAATTTTATATGTTGTAAAATAAAATATGCGACGTATATAAATAATCACGAAATAAATTAGGCAACAACTATACTCGTTGCACAAACGATGGCACGATAGACTCTTTGTGTTAATTCATATTTTCTGCGGCAAATAAATAGTGTTGCTATGTTGTTAATGCGATGAATGGTTGAAAGTTATCACAAAATACGTTCGGCGACTCAACATTCGAAACAAACATATTTGTCGTAAAAACTTTATTGGAACATTAGTTGCGACAACCCTTTAAATTTTTCACGACATATATACATTGCGACGACATTATGGCTACAGATATTGTGTTGCCATTTCATATTTTCCGCGTCAAACAAATAGTGTCGCAATTTTGTTACTGCGATGAATGGTCGAAAGTTGTCGCAAAATACTTTCGGTGACTCAACATTCGAAACAAACACACTTGTCGCCCTTTAATTTTTTCGCGACATATATACATTGTGATGACATTATGGCTACAAAAATTGTGTTACCATTTCATATTTTTCGCGTCAAACAAATAGTGTCGCAATTTTGTTACTGCGATGAATGGTCGAAAGTTGTCGCAAAATACTTTCGGTGACTCAACATTCGAAACAAACACACTTGTCGCCCTTTAATTTTTTCGCGACATATAGACATTGCGACGACATTATGGCTACAAGTATTGTGTTGCCATTTCATATTTTTCGCGTCAAACAAATAGTGTCGCGATTTTGTTACTGCAATGAATGGTCGAAAGTTGTCGCAAAATATGTTCAATAACTCAACATTCGAAATGAACATATTTGTCATAAAAACTTTATTGGAACATTAGTTGCGACAAACACACTTGTCGCCCTTTAAATTTTTTGCGACATATATACATAGCGACGACATTATGGCTACAGATATTGTGTTGCCATTTCGTATTTTCTGCATCAAACAAATAGTGTCGCGATTTTGATACTGCGACGAATGTACGAAAGTCGTCGCAAAACACATTATGTGACTCATATAAAGCGACAATACCCGCAACAAACGTATTGTTGTCGCTAAATTACTTTTGCAACAAAAACTCAATTTTTGCGACAACATTTGTTTGTCGCGAAATTGGTTTTTTTTTGTAGTGTATAATTATAAAACCAATATTTTGTAATGAAAGAATAAAATTTACAATAAAAGTACTTGAAGAATTACCTATAGAAATAAGACAATTTATCATTGAAAAAATAACATTAGGAATTGTTAAAGACATGTATACTTATGAGATGATATTAGAAACCTATGAAGAAAATATGTATAATCTAATTAAAGAAGAGATAAATAAGAATCAATAAAAAATTATAAAAATGGAAGTTACAATTACTAAAACAGACTGGTACTATAAGTTAGAAGATAATCAAGGAAAATATAAAATAGAACCCTTTCCTAAAAAATTAAAAATAATAACATTAATTATAATTAAAGAATTACCTAGAGAGATAAGAGAACAAATATTAGATAAATTAATAATAGGATTCATAATAGATTAATATATATATATATATATATATATATATATATATATATATATATATATATATATATATATATATATATAGATGGAAAAATTATTAAAGAATCTGAAAATGTAGAAATTATGTTACATTGTAAAGAAAAAATGAATGAATTATCAATTAAATATGGATAAAATAAAAAATAATTTGACTGGGAGACAAGAAAGAATAAAGATAATAAATCGCCAAATATTAGATGAAATATTAATTCCTGATGATGAATTAGTTCCTAAAAAATTAACAAAATACCAAGAAAATCATATATTAAAACTAAAACAAGAAAAACATAGTGAAAGAGCAAACTATTATGAAGAATTAAAAGAATTAACATACAACAAATTTACAAAACAAAAGTACAATAGGATTATAAAAAACTGTAAAGATGTTGGATGTAAGATTTATTATCTTAGTCAATCAAAGAAGAGGTAATGAACCATCATATGGATGAATTAAAAGTATTAATAAAAATATTAATAACCGATGTACAAAATCTAAGAAATGAAATAAAAGAAGAAATAAACATATTAAAAATTGAAATTAGGGAATTAAAAGAAAACAATAAATGTAAAGATAAAAAAATAGATAAAAAAATTAATAGAAAAAGAAATGTTTAAGGATTGGAAAGAAACATATAGAACAAGAAAACTTAGTAATATAAACGGGAAGTATGGATGATGACTTCAGAAGAAATATTTTACCAAAAATATTAGAAGAAGAAGAAGAAGAAAATCTCAAAAAATTACTAGGAAAAGGAAAAATTGAAAATGAACAAATAAAAGAAGATAATAAAGATGAATGAAGAATTAGATTTGTTGATAGAAAATTTTGATCAATTAAGTTTAGAAAATATTGATGAATATCAAGTTCTAATGAATACTGAATGAGGACCTACCCCAGCAGAAACCTCTAACCAAAAGATTGATCCAGATGAAAGTTGTGTAGCAATATATAATAAGTCTTATAAACAATTCTATAATGAGGTAAGAGATAGACAACCACCCAAAGAAAACAAATATAAAAATAGATTTGAACTAAATGATAATTATGATAAACCAATTAATCGTGGAGGAACAAAATTAGATCTAGACTGTAAGATAGATACTAAAAAAACCTTGTTAACTTGGGCAGATTCAATGATACTATTCTTTTTATATAATTAAGATGATACATGAGAAAATACAGAAAGAAGAATAGACTTCTTAATAGCATTATTTGAAGGAAATGTTAGAAATTGGTGGGAATGAGTTAATAATGACACAAAACCATTAATGAAAAGAAATATACAAATAGAAATAATAAAATCAGATAAAGAAGAAATAGAAAGATTAGTAGCATATATTGCAAATGAATTCTTAGGAAAAGAATGAATCAGAAATTTTGAAGAAAAAGTAAAAAGAGAAAAAGACGATGCTAGGATAAAATTAATAAATTTAACAATTTGTGATATGTGTAAGATAAAAGAATATACTTGTGAATTTAGAAATTATTACTATGTACAATTCTATAGTAATGAAAATCAGGAAGTATACCTAGATATGTATTATATTAAATTACCAAGAATATGGGGAATATATTTCAAGATAGAATTTGAGAAATATCTTAGAGATAATATCGGAATACCAAGAACCTTAGGATTAAGAATAAAATTTCTATTTGATAGACTTGCATATATATGTCAGCAAAGACAATTGTTAAAAAGATCAGGTAAATTAACAAGAATATGTTGTGAAGATATGGAAAAACCTAAACAATGGCGATGTTATTCTAAAAGAAAAAAATACTAAAAGGAAACATAAGAATAGAAGATTTAAAAAATTCAGAAATTTTAAGAAAAAACATTTAAAACCAAAAAGGAAATACTATAAAAGAAAGTATAATCCAAATAAACAACAAATGGATAAATCTTATAATAAAAAAGATAAAAACCAATGTAAATGTTGGAATTGTGGAGAAATAGGTCATATAAGTTCAGATTGTAATAAAAAGAAAGTTAGAATATCACAAGCAGAATATTTAGAAATAGAAGATGAATTAAGCGAGATATCTGATATTGGAGAATATTATAATCAAGAAGTATACATAAGTGAGACAAATTCAGAAAATAATGGATAAGAACAAAGAAATTGAGAAAATAGAAAACGATAAAATAGAGATACAAGAATATGAATGGATATAAGGTTATGGATTACAGTTAAACCTCGATAAAGTAATAACCTCGATTATATAATAATTTCTTTCGATCCCGACTTGGGCCAATGGACTAAAGTAATAACCTCACTAAATGCACTGAGTAATAAAAAACAAATTGAATCCTTAAGGGCCCAATAAAAATATAAAGTAATAATTATTGGATTTCATTGAGAAAAAATATATGTATATAGACCAAAATCTTTCAATCAATCAACAATACCCGTACAATAATCATTTCTTTTGAAAATATGCATCTATAGTTGATTGTTTTTTCTTCCCACCTTAACCAAAATGAACCTCATCATTAACTTTTTGTAGAGCATACACAACTTCCGGAATATTTTGCTCTTGTTTTAGCAAGTAGTTGCTTAAGGTGACTATTGCTTGAAATGCCTCTTTTGATGACACATTTGGGACAATGCTACTATCATCTGGTTCAGGATCATTCTCATCATCATTACTGTTCATTACCGATTGAATAATTTCTTCGTCTATAGGTGATTCCATAACTGCATCATTCTCGCTAGGATAGTTCAAAAGTTGTTCAACATCCATCACATTTCTATAGCGTAAATTAGAGATGACGTCATTTAATCCTTGGATACCTTTATCTAATTCTCCAACTTCTGGTTCGGGAACATTGTTTTCTTCTGACCGAATCTTGCAATGCCGAAAACAATTTGCAATTGTTGTTGTCTTCACATCAAAATTCCAAGCCATGTTAGCAAAATTAATAGCATTCAAAATATTAATTTTTTCAGAATTTGGTGCTTCAACCTCAAGGCTTTGTAGGATGCTAGAATAAAAACGACGACAATAATGAGCTTTGAATGCTCGAATAATCCCAGCATTACATGGTTGAATCTTAGACGTTGTGTTAGGAGGTAAGAAAAATAACTCTACATTTCTCAAGCCTTCAACTACCTTTGGATGAGCTAGGCAATTGTCTACTATTAAGAGAACCTTCCTGCCATTCATTCTCTTATCAAACCAACCAACAAAATCTTAAAAAAGCAAGCCAGCCATCCAAGCTTTCTTGTTGGATCGATACTTGCAATTATGATTGTTCATGTTCACATTTTTAAAGTATCTAGGATTTGCATACTTACCAATAACCCAAAGTGGTACTTTGTCAGATCCATCACCATTGCAACAAACAACAACATTAATTCTCTCATTATCTTTTTTGCGTCCTTCGAGCTGCTTGGTAGCAAGTGAATGATCAGCTTCCAATCGGTAAAATAATCCAGTTTCATCCATATTGTAAATATCCTTCAACTGAAACTGGTCTAGTTTTGATCGTATTCCAGGTAAAGCATTTTCAATGTTCTCCATGATAACTGAACCACTTTCACCAAAACGTCGGTAAGATTTGATTCCATATCTTGCCTTGAAACGTTCTAACCATCCACTAGAAAAGCTGAATTCTGGATTAGTTTCACCATACATTTTTTGCAAAAGCTCTTTTGCTTTTCCTTGGATAATTTCTCCAGACATGTTCACTTTATCTTGCCTTTGAAGAAACCACTCATACAAAACTTTCTCTAAATCAGGGTATTTTGCCGATTTGTGCCTTTTAACATCACTATTTTTCATCTCATTTGACAAATATTCCGACGCCCTTTTGAGAGTGTTCGATATTGTTGATTGACTAATAGTCAAATGAAACTTTTGTTGCACACATGTTTGCATATCTTTTTGGCTAATAGTTGGATTATCTTTCTTATGCTCACATATTGCACTCCTCATTTTATCTGTTAAAGTTGATTTTTTTACTCCTTTCAAATGATGAGAAGACATTGGAGGGGAAATAAAATATTGTATATGCTTAGAATATGTCTTCCAAACATCTAGCTTTTATAGGTAAAGACTAAACATTTTAATTTGCTATGTACGTGAACTTAGTTTTTAGATACATTAAGTTTCACTAAAACTTTTGAGCTTCCCTATATTCAAATAAAACTTTGATTAGTGTCTTTTGATTTTTCTTACCACATACAATGTACATATTTTATATTGAAAATCTCTCTCTAAAATAATAAATAAATAACATCGCTAAATGAATATTTTTTTCCGGTCCCGAGGGTATTACTTTATCGAGGTTTAACTATAAAAGTAACTTTTGATAATAATAAATTTAAGAAATTACAAAAATTATCCTTAGATTTAAAAATAGGAAAATGGGAAATTTTCGATAGATTATGGAAAAGAGATTGAATAGCAATTAATGAATACCAAAAAATTGAGAAAACTATAGATGTTAGAACAACTCAAGGAACACATAAATTAAATCTTTTAACAAAAAAACAGTAAAAGAATTATTAACAAAAATTAATAAAAAACAAAGTGAAAAAATTCACTATGTTTATTTACTAGGAATACAAATAATGTTTAAATCATTATTTAGAGAAGGAATAAATTCACCATTAACTGTAAGTTTACATGATGGAAGAATAATAAATACAAGAGATATTCATTTAGGAACTATAGAAGGAAATCTAGCATATCGAAAAACGATATTTACTTGTTACCCAAAATGTTGTATGTCTTTAAAAGATAAAAACTTCAATGAAGTCTTAGAATTACATTTTAAGTTACATAGAAATGATATAATGTAACCAGGAGACCAAATTTTGACTATTGAATATAGAGCATTATATACATTTACCAACTCTAATTATGGAAACATTTATTCCAAGAAACCATATATAGAAGTTCATAAGGAATGTAAAGATATCAGTAAAATCATAGAACCAAATAAAAAGGTAAACCTAATTCCAAAAGAATATGAATTTAGAATATCAACATATAAAGCCGAGATAGTAGAATTAATTAGAGAAGAAGAATATCCAGATAAAAATATAATATTTAAATATGAAAAATTAATCAGAAGATCAACAAACTTTAGAATACCTGATAGAAAATTATTAGAAAGAACTAGTTATACAAGAGAAATAAAATTTCATAAAAATACAGGAAATATGAAAATAAGTAGAGAATATTTTAATGGAACAGAAAAAATATCAGGACCATATTAATAGATACAGGAGCTAGTGAATGTCATATAGTTTTAATAAGAAATAAGGGATTAATACCTTATAAGACTGAACCATATAAGTATGTAAATTTTGATGGACAAATGCATACTACGGAATTAGAAGTAAAAGTACCTATAAAAATAGGAGGAATTGATCTTATAGTACCATGTTATATAGATGAAAGGATGAATATAAACCCTCATATATTACTAGGAATGAGTTTTTTTAATGGATTTGAAGATTATAGTATAAAAAGAGAAGAATTATATATATTTCATAATGGATAAAATATATTATGTAACAAAGAACTAAATGAATAACCAAATAAGCTTTCCATTAGCTGTATATATACAAGTTATTATTATAGAATCAGATATAACAACATGTGCTTTAATAGATACAGGAAGTTATATAACTATATTTAAGGATTTCTTAATAAAATCATGGGATAATAAAAGTAAAATAAAAATAACAGGAGTATTATGGGAAGATACTCAAATAATTAATAGTGTTGAAAAGATAATTATAATTCTAAGAAGTAAACAGATAGTAATTAATAAGGTATATGGTTACAATAAACTAGAATGTGATATATTATTAGAAAATGACTTTATGCAACAGTTTCAATACTATAAACAAAATAATTATATGATAATGTTACAAACCCCTTGTGGACATTTGTTAAAAATACCAAGAGAATTTAGACCCTACAGAGTTCAGTATGCCCAACGTGGTAATAAATGGGAGAAAAAATCAATTATAAATAATAAAATTAAAAACAAAAGACTAATGTATAAAAAAAATCTTAAAAATAGAAATAGAAATAAGTATAGAAAAAATTATTGAACAGTTAGAAAAAATCTATGAAGAAAATTCATTAATATTCTGGAAACCATACAATCTTAAATCAAAAATAGAATTAACAAAAAATATAATCATAAGAGTTAGACCAATGATATATATCATCCAAGGTACACAAGAATTTAAAATTCAGATAAAAGAATTATTAGAACAAAAACTTATTAGACCAAGTAATGGACTCCATAGTAGTCCAGCATTTATGGTTATGAAACATTCTGAGCAAGTTAGAGGAAAATCCAGAATGATTATAAACTACAAGGAATTAAATAAATATACTAGATTTGATGGATACTTTTTACCAAACAAAGAAGTTCTAATAAACCTTGTAAAAGGAAAACAATACTACTCTAAGTTTGATTGCAAATCAGGATTTTGGCAAATAAAGATGGAAGAAGATAGTATACAATATACAGCATTTAGTACACTTGAAGGCAAATATGAATGGTTAGTAATGTCATTTGGATTGAAAAATGCACCTCAAATATATCAAAGAATGATGGATAATATATTTAGAAAATACAATAAATTCTTGATAGTATATGTTGACTAGAGGTGTTAAGACGGACGGGTGGACAAGACCCGTGAAAACCGGTCCGGGTCGACCCGAGACCACGGTCCGACCGTGACCCGAGCGGGCGGTTCACGGGTCAAGGAGGTATGACACGCGGGTTTCGCGAGTTGCACCTTCACGGGCCATGGTTAACCCGCTGGCCCGTGAAATTTTTTTTTTTAATTTAAAAAAAAAAGGGAGGAGAGAGTAAGATAAAATTATTGATGATGTTGGTGAAAACTTCAAAAATCTTGCAATTCCTGAAGATTGATTGGAAAACAAATATTAAAATATATAATTTTTGAACAATTAAATTATAGTTAAAACTTAAGTAGATGCCAATCTAATTGGGATGTATTTAAACTATAAATTATAATAAAAGTAGGTATCTACCTAGTTGAGATGTACTTATACTATAAATATTTGATAATAGTAATTGGAAATGCATTTAGTTGTTATTTGTTTAAATTTAATTTAATTTTGCAAAGTTATAAATAATTTATGTAACATTAAATTTGAATTCTATGTAAATATTTCTTGGTATAAATATGAATTTATCATTTTGTTCAATTCTTAATTTACATTTAACAAAAAAAATATTTTTTTGCTATAAATATGAAAAATTCTTTATTTTTATAATTTTATTTATACAATAATACGGGTCAAATCGGAACAAATCACGATCTTCCCGACCGTTGACCCGCATGGGCTCGACCAGCATGGGTCAGCGGGCGGGCTTTTTTTCATGCGGGCTGTTACCGGGCTCATATGTTGACGGACCGACCCGGCCCGGACCACCCTAATTGACACTTCTAATGTTGACGATATATTAATATGTTCTAATAATAACCAAGAACATAGAAATCATTTAATACAGTTCATAAATGAAGGAATTGTTCTTTCTAAAAAGAAAGCTATTATAGAAAAACAAAAGATTGATTTTCTAGAATTAACAATAGATAGTAAATGAATTAGATTACAAATTAATATATCTAAAAAGATAAATAGTTTTTCAAACAAATTAGAATGTAAAGAACAAATACAAAAATTTTTAGGATATCTAAACTATGCAGAATGATTTATTAAAAACCTTTCAAAAAAGAGACATAAAATACATATTTTACTTAGGAAAACAAATACTAAATGATGGAATAATGAACATACAGAAATTGTCAAAATATTAAAGGAAGAATGTAAGAACCTACCAAAATTAAGACTTCAAGATGAAAAAGATAATTTAATTGTTAATACGGATGCCTCGGATAAATATTGGGCAGTAATATTAAAAACAAATTTAAATGAGATTTGTAGATATTCAAGTGGAACTTTTAATCAAACGGAAATAAATTATACTACACATGAAAAAGAATTACTAGCAATAATCAGAGGAATAAAAAAGTTTTCATTATTCCTATTATCTAAAAACTTTATTATTGAAACTGATAATTCTCAAGTTGTAGGATTAGTCAGAAATAAATTACCAATGGAACCCCAATATAGGAGATTACACAGATGACAAGCATACCTATCATTTTATAATTTTGAAATTATCCATATTAAAGGAATTAACAATTTTCTTGCAAATTTCTTAAACAGAATTATTGAATTTGCAGATGGATAATATCAAAAGGATACTAGATAAGCTTAAATCCATGGCTATTTATGCCAGGGAAGAAGCTGAAGATATCAAATATGGAACAGAAAATATGAACGAAATTTTACGACAAAATATAGAAGTCATGATGGAAATAAGTTCATCTCATACAAAAGTTACCAATGATATTATTGATCGAATTAAAGCTATTGAAGCTCAATTAAGATAACTGGATACTAAAGATACTATTAGATACGAATAAGTTAATACCAAACAGGTACAAACTCAAAGTGATTCATCAAGCGGAAGCAGCAGTGGACCAAAAAGGGATAATATTATTCCAAGTCCCAAGAATATTATTATCAACGAAAGACATTCTAAATCTATCAGGATACAACTAGATGAAGATGATGAAGTCCCTTTGTCTCCAAAAGAAGAATATAAAATGGTTACTAAGATGATGTATGAATTGCAAACATGTGATTCATATTTCGTTCACCAGGTGATCGTATTTACCCAAGGATAGTAATGATGAAAGGATCTGAACCAATGATGGTAAAAATGATAGCTGATTATGGATACTTAGATTTAATTTATCTAGATTAAAGAACTTGAAAAGTTTGATAATATATTTAAATCCGAAGTTTCCAAATATGCCCAAGGAAGATCTGTATATCCAAAATTCTATACTATCAGTCTAGAAGTTGATGGAGAAATATTCTATCCAGCAGAGCATATTATAACAATTGGAAATGTTGGAAGAAATTTCACCATGTACATTGGAGAAATTAACAAACCATTACCAAAGTTTACCAGAGCATGGATTAAGAACCAAAAAGTTCTTGGATACAAAGTTCTCTATAACATGGCAAAAAATCTTTATACAAAAAGATTTAGATTCCTATACCAATATGAAAGATGGACCCTACTTGCAAATGATGGACAGCAAAAGTCTGATGTCCTCAGAGACTTTATCAACAAATTTGATACCCATCAAATACCAGGATGCATCTCAACCTTACAACGTACATGTGAAGCAAGAGATTGCCCCACTTGCCAACAAAATAAAAAAGGAGATTCCAAAGAGATAAGGAAGATGTGACGAAAAGAAGACAGCTGCATACAAGGACAAACACTTAAAGAAGATGTGACTATAATAGAGGAGCCGGTAGGCTCTTAATATCAAAGCACAATATATTTAGTGCTATATGATGTATGCAATGATGTAAGAGACCAATAATTTTGCCTCAATTGGATGTATAAATAAAGGCCTTCGGGCTAAGAGAAAAATAGAACGAATTGGAGAGAAAAATTTGAGCACTCAACTTGTGAGAAAGTCAAATATTTTGTTTGAATCTTGTACCAAATTTCAAAGATATCAATACAATTGATTTTGATATTATCATTCAATCCTCTTAAATGGATATGAGTTTCTAAACTACATTTCTCATAGATTCTTGAAAGATTAGAGAAAAAATTTATTTCTTACTTTAACAAAAAGAAACGATACAGTGAAGGCGAGAAGCTGAAATAGCAAAGATCCCGTTAAGGCAGGAGGCCGTTGAGGGAATAGTTTGCATTTTCAGAGCCTGAAAGTCACTCGATTCCAAGGATAAAAGCTTGAGATCAAAACTAAGGTAAAACTATTGTTTTTGTTAAATTTGGAAAGAATTCTTCTAAGATCTTAAAGAATCGTAGAGATTAATTATTTCAATGATTATACTTGAATGTTCATTCATGATGTTTAAATTATTGTCTCATTATATTTTATAAAAATGTCAGGATATACAGTAAAATGATTAGATAATTTGTTAGAAAAAATATTAGATGAGATAAAATTTACTTCTAAATTGGAAGATATAAATACATCGACTGAAGAACATTATAAGATTGAAGAAAAATTAAAAAGATATGTTAAAAATTATTCAAACATATTACAACTCAGAATGAAATTATATAATAAGGTTCAAGAAAGAAGAGATATAGGATAAAAATGTCAGGATATACAGTTAAATGATTGGAAAATATGATAGAAATAGTGTTAGAAAAGATAAAAGACATTAAATCTCAACTAAAAGATAGAAATAGATCATCTGAAGAATATAAAAGACTAATTGAATAATATAAACAAAAAATTAAAGATTATACTAATTTATTAGATCAAAGAATTGATTTGTTTATTAAAATCTTAAATATAAGAGACTAATCTCTAAAAATTATTCATAAAAGAAGGATATGTTTTGCAATAAAAAAATTCATTTCATTAAGGACAAAATAGATTTTTCTATAAAAACCCAAGAAGATTCAATCTATCTGGCTAGTTTGAAAAATATCCAATTTTTACTGCATGTCAAATATGATGGCTGAGGGGTATAAGTAATTCAAAGTATAAGTAATTCAAAGTAAGAAAATGGATAATATAAACTTTTTGACATAATTTAAACATGATGGCAGTTAAAAAAAAAAAAAACAACAATGGGGCCATGTGCATTGTCAACGGTCATAAATTCACTTAAAATTTTGGTGTGAATACATATTTGAGCTACATTATTTTTTTCATTCTCATTTTTCTATTTATTTTCAACACATTCTTCAATAAAATAATATTTTTCATCAAATCAATAATTTTTCCTTCTTTTTCAATAACATATTTTCCATCACATCAAACAAAAAAAAATATTTTTGGACTCAAAATGTGCACCAAACATGGACGTAATGTGTTATTTACATTTGCACAATTTTTGAGATGTAAAGAGTAGCTTTTAAGAGAAGCAATCTACAAATTCATTTTACTCGCGTCATTAATCACAAGACAATTCCATCACAAAATATATTTCATTTTTATCATATTTGTTCAACTTGGAAAAATTAATGGCCCTGTTTGTTTCTGATTCTCAAATCAATTCTCAAATCAATTCTCATTTTCAACCACACATTCTTCAATAAAATAATATTTTCCATCACATCAATACTTTTTTCTTCTTTTTCAACCACACATTTCCCATCATATCACTATTCAAAATCAATTCTTCCCCCAAAAATCCCTACCAAACAGGCTCAATATTTCTCCTAATCTACCGCTATTAATTTCATTTCTTCTATCTATTTCGATTTTGGAAGTTCAAATCATAATACCCGAACTTATCATTTGAAGGTAATTAGGTAAGTTTAAAAAATTTAATAGATTTTCTCATGTTTGCGAGAATCATAATGTTGTTAATGTTAAGGGATAGAATCTCATATCTAGTAAAGATGAAAACATAGATCAATTTATAAGGATTTGGGCTACTCCTCTTAATAAGGTTGACATTTTAAGATGGAATTTCAAATCTTAATATGGTATCAGAGTCCATTAAACTCCAACGAGTAATTCGATCCGATTAAGACTCAAAAAAAATTAAGCACATTGATTTCAAAATTGATCTGCTCAAACGAGTCATCATCTTGCGGGACATGTTAAGGGATAGAATTTCATATCGAATAAAGATGAAAACATTAACTAATTTATAAGGGTTTGGATTACTCATTTTAATATGGTTAACCTTTTAATATGGAACTTCAAATCTTAACTGTTAATATAAGATGAATAGCACTAGAATGATTTTTTTTGTAATAATTTGATATTTATTTGAAAAAAACCATATTATCAAAACTTGAAATGTTATAAACCGAGATAGGTGAATAATTATGAACTTATTAGTTAATCTAAAATGAAGGTTTCCTTGTGTAAAGTTTTTCGGGAAGAGGTTCCAACTGTTCTGTACGTAGTTATATTGTTAAATTCTCTCTAAAACTCGAATTCGAAAGTTCAAGAATTGTCGACCTTGACAGTTCAGAATTGAGTAGGTAAACACTTTAATTGGTGAACTCTAATTGTCCACGCGTCGATTTTAGCATTTCAGATATGTCTCGGCTTGTTATTAGATAAATTTAATTGTTGATCCGTAAAATGTTGCAATATTTGACAACATGAATTGTTCAACTAGTTTTCTATGCTGACCTTATTATTTTTGTTATTTCAGATATGGACCATATGGTTGACGCTTTGAGATGTCGGATACTTTAGCAGCATAGATGATGATTCGAAGTGGCGTGAGAACATAACAACTTCAATTATAGTTCTAAATTTATAATTTTTTAAGAACCTATTTGTAGTTGACGTTT
Source organism: Fraxinus americana (assembly GCA_035079005.1). NCBI lineage: Eukaryota > Viridiplantae > Streptophyta > Magnoliopsida > Lamiales > Oleaceae > Fraxinus > Fraxinus americana. The sequence goes on along the minus strand of CM068708.1, from coordinate 25,298,637 downwards.
AGGCTCAATATCCATGACAAAGTGTTCAAAATTCAGTTAATATTCAAAGTGCCTTCCATAACTATTCCACCTGCCGATGTACTCAATGATGAAGACTTGAAGTATTCTCATTCACAAGAAAACTGCACTTTGTGTCATTGCGTACCAACACATCAACAATCGAAGGATGAATTTTTGGAAATGGGAACGTGTGTTGTGGTGCCTTCTTTTGTTTTTAATGGTCGATCGAAAAATTTATGAGAACGACAACTTGAAGGAACACACAAGATTCTAAGCAAAGATGACAATGAATTCACAATGGTCGCTACAAATTGGCAAAAGGCTATGTTAGGTTTTAGCTGATTTTGTAATTGGCAAATTCTGTGAACAAAATGACTTAAATTGATAGAGTGTAAAAGTTCAAGGAGTAATGTGCAGTTTGTTTAAAAGTTAGCTAAATAGGTCTAGGGTTTCGAGTTTGGAACAATGAGGAAAACGGCACTGATTTTCGCTAGACTGTCGCCAAGAGTTAGCTGGAGCTACAAAAACAGAAACTGTATCGCTGGACTCTCGCCCCTCCTTCGCTCGAGCGACAGCCTGTTACTTAACTGTCGTTGAGCCCTCGTCGAGCGACAGCTTTATTCGAGAAATTTTTATTTCGCGTTTTAAAGACTTTGTCCCTGACTCATTCGTTTTTTGACCTACCTATAAATATCAAAGCTCACCTGTACGAAATTTGTAAGGTTGAACATTAAGAGAAACAGATCAGAGAGTGATTCCTCTGTATCATCTTCTTCAACATTCATCGGTGTGAGATATTTTTGTGAGAAAAACATTGATTTCATAATCCAAATGTCAAATCACTACTTCCTCTACATCTGGTCAGAGTTTTAAAGATTGAAGGAAGTTGACAGAAGTTCCTGTTTGTAAAGAACATGTTGTTCTTCGTGATCCACGGGAGATAGACGAATTCACAAGGCTTGGAGTGCTGCAGGGTAGCAGATTCTACGGAGAGATTTGGCAACAGTAGCTAAGGATTGGTGCAAGAGAGCACGGGATCCACGGAGAGCTGTAAGAAGTGTAGTCGGGTGATCAGATAGTACGAATCGTCTAGTCTAGTAGACTGTAAGTTGTTAAATTCGTTTATAGTGGATTGACTGGCAAAGTGTCGGGAGTTTTTTCCAATTGGGTTTCTCCGTGATCATACCGTTGTTTGTTTACTGCTTTATATTATGAATGTATGATATGTGGTATTTAAACTTAAAATTAAATTGGTTGTATGATTAACCATTTAAAGATAATTAATTGGTGACTTGTTGCTAATTAGTTAATAAGATTTTAAATTTCGCATATTACACATATTCACCCCCTTCTAGGAGATGTTAAGGTCGAACTGCGTAACTTTCAGGCTAAATACATTCCAACCGCAGTTTTCAATAAATACATGGAAGGTTCATAATCTTTACAAATTATCACATTTATATCTCAAACTTTTTTCATTGCATTTTTAATCTCAAATTAACATAAATTGCTTTTGATTAAAGTTTCTATCCAATTTTATTTTTATATAAGATAGATAAAAAAGACTCATTTGCACATTGTATTTTTTAATAAGCAAAAATAATAGTAACGCAAAAATCCGATTAAATATTTTATCTTTATTTTAAAGCACGTTAACAATATTTTTGAATGAAAATCATTATTAAGGACAATATTTTTTTTATTAATAAAATGTTAAAAATAAGAATGTGATGAACAAAAAATTAAGAATATAAGTGTGATAATAAATAAAAGTTAATGATCTTCAAAAATGTGGTGTATTTATAAAAAAAAAAAATATTGCTTGAATATAACCACCCTAAGCAAAGTCGTTTGATAGTTTAAAATTTGTAAGTTAGGATATCTAAATGCATTTGTATGTTTCTAAATAGATAAGAACGACATGCGTAGAGGTCGAATAGCATGTGATTGGTCGTGTGAGTTAAACCATGTATTGTCCATATCGACAATTTTTCTATGTTATTCCAGGCCATGACATTTATATATCAATCCAAGGAAAAAATAAATAAATGTCTCTCTAACTCCGCCCCCGATCGTTGTACCAATTATTAGACAAAAAAGAAAAATGTAACTCATGCAATCTCGACAAATGTCCAAAACAAGATATTTCAAAATTTTCATTTTTCTGTTGCGTGTCAAATTTGTCCAATAGGGTCTTCAAATATATAAAGTTACTTATTTGAGATATTTATGCATGAACAATCTCTTCCTCCGGAATTCTAAATCAGTACTCCATCTCCATCCTTCAGATAAAAAAACATTTTTTATATGATAAAATAAAAAAAAGGACAACACAAAATACCATCTCAAAACAAGTTTATCAATCTCAACAAGGATTTTTCCAAATGGTCCGGCCCACGTGGCTCGAATGTCCAGGGGGCACATGCTCAGACGCCTAGCAAATAGGAGGGGCCACATGCGCCTGTTGTAGTGACGAGCTCACGTGGCCCTGTCACTCTAGCAAAAGCCTTCTCAACAAATGTTGGAATGAAAATGTAAATATCAATATGTCTTACTTGACCGTGTATATGTGTTTCCTAATTTTTCATACAAATTTCTCGATTGTTTAACTAATATTACAAAAAATTATCGAGAAAAACTACAATCTATAGAGAATAGTAGTTGAATGGTCAAGGCAGTTCAAATCTCAAGCATGGAGATTAACAATCGAGCCCAAAATTCAACTTCCACTCTATGGATTAACAACAACCAATCTGTCATTAAAACTTTTCGCTATACATGCTAACCCAATTAACCAACTTTTTCCCTACCTTTGCACGTTTTTGTGCAAAACGTCCTTACCTTTCATTTTTTGGAGCAAAACGTTCATACCTTTCACATTTTTTGCGCAAAACGTCATTTTGACCAATTTTTAACATAAAATGACCATTATACCCCCTATATAAATAAAAAAAAGAAAAGAAAAATAAAGAATAAAGAATAAATTGCAATATGCTCCTCAACTTTTTTAAAAATACGAACCAGTCCAAAACTTATTAAAAATAACAAAAACTGAGGCCAATGAAACTCATTGAAATTATCATCTCCACCCAAAAACTGAGGCCGATTAAACTGAGCCCCCAAAATACAAACTAGGGTTAAATAAAATTGAGGCCAATCGATCATCACGAAAGGGAATGGTTTGCCGGTGAGGTAACTTGAAGACTGGAGCATGAGCCAACTGCCGGTGAGGTTTCTTGTTGGCTGTTGGTGGCGGCGCGCGAGAGAAAAACTAGCAAGACTGAGAGAGCGGCGGGTGCTGGTGTGGCGTCGATTGGAGTTATAGATGGTGGTGCGTGATTGTGGCACTAGAAGTTTGTGATTTTGTGGAAATGTGTCAGTCTGCTAATTTGTTGACTAGTGACGGATTTGGTTTTCAATTTCAGAGGTAATTATTGCAATTACGGTGATGGGTGGAATTTTCTTTTACTTCCGTTTTTTTTTTTTTTTTTGTGTGTTCTGAAGAAATCATCACCGACTTCAAATTATGGTGGTTCTGGTTATCATCGTGCTGCGCCTGGATTTGGATTTGAAAGGGGAAGACTTGAGGGTTCAAATGTGGGGTTTACTGTAGGACGTGGCAGATCCAGTGTATCCATTGCAAATCCAGTCCTCTTCTCTTATGTATTTGGTGGTCAGATCTAGTGGTGGCAATGGGCCGAGCCGAGCCGGCTCGGCCCATTGACGAACGAGCTCGGCTCGTGTTCGCACGAGCCGAGCTCGTGGCTCGTCGGCAACGAGCCGAGCTCGAGCTCGGCTCGTTGCCGTTTGGGCGAGCTCGGCTCGCGCCCGAGGGCGAGCGGCTCAGCGAGCCGAGCTTAAGCTCGGCTCGCCCTTTTTTTAATTTTTTTTTAATAAATAAATAACGCTACTAGTATTACAAGTCTATTTTTTCTATTTTTTTTAAATATATATTTTTCAAAACATTTATCGGGGCTCGTCAAAACATTTATAATTTTTAAAATAATAAATATACATTTATTTAAAAAAAAAAAAAGATAAACCCTCCTCCTTTATCCGGGCTTGGGACCGGCTACTTCAATTTCGTGTAGGCGGAGTTAAAATTGTACACGAAAAACTTTTTACGTGTACAATTTTTTTAAAAAAATTATAAATGTATGAAAATAAAATTTTGTAATGAATGTATTGAAATTAAATATCACTTACTTGATTACATGCAATTTCGGCATATTTATGTTGAATTCGATAATTAGCGTCTTCCCAATCCTTCACGCACATTAACGCTTCCAAAATATCTTCTTTTAGTCGACTTCGAATTTCAGAGAGAACCCTCTTCCCTGCACTAAAAGCAGACTCCGAAGCTACAGTGCTAACCGGAGGTGTTAGTAGATCTTTTGCAATTGCAGAAACAATTGGCCATCGACGTTCATTATTTCGCCAGAATTCGATTACATCTTCTTAACTGATGTGTTACTAGGCATAGTATAACGAAAGTAATCAATTAATTCAGATGGCAACGCATTTGGACTGCTACTCGAAATTTGAGTACATGCAGTGAAACACATACTACTACTACTAGAGGAACCATATGCATATGCAGTTGAATCATATCTAATTGAGTCTATGTTTTCTAATAAATTAATTACTTCAGCGTCGTCATCATTTATATTAGTGGGAGGAGGAGTAGGTACACGAGTAACTTGTGTACCTATTCTTGAAGCATATAATTCATACATTTCAGTTAACATTTGTTCCAAATTCCTATAAGTACTAGGCATATTAAAAGTTAAAGCATTTGAAATTTGGTCAATTATAAATTTAGTACCCGATAAATTATATCGGGGGTCCATGACGCATGCTAAAGGAAATAACATAGGTAATTCTTCCCAATATTTTCTAAATTTTAATTCCATAGCATATATAACAGCATGAAAATCAGGGTCATTTTGATATCTATTAAAAGCCCTAGCAGTTATATAAAGACGTTCAAGAACCATGTAACTAGTTGGATAATAAACACCAGACAATATATTCGTAGACGTATAAAAACTTTCCAAAAATTTCTTAATTTTAAAAAATGTATTCCAATCGGATTCATTTAAGATATCATCGTCGTCGTCTCTAATATGCCTATTGTTATAAAATTCAGTGATAAACGGTTCAAAACCTTCACATGATTTTAATAATAAGTAAGTTGAATTCCACCTATGACCTACGTCAGTAATAAAAGTTTTTGTATTAGAGTTCTCAGCTTGTTCACAAAATTCTTCAAATGCTTGTTTTCTACTAGGTGTAATCGTGATATACGTAAGTGCATTCCTAATTCGACTAATTTCGTCCTTCACATGTTTTAAACCGTCTTGTACAATTAAATTAAAAATATGGCACACACATCGAATATGGAATAAATAACCACCAAAATCGGGTTGAAGTACTCTATGCAATTTATCGATAACTACTTTATTTACAGAAGCATTGTCAAAAGTAATAGAACGAATTTTACTCTCGCATTTATATTCTTTAATTATTAACATAATTGCATTAAATATAGTGTTAGCATTATGAGGATACTCAACTATTTTAAAAGCAATAATTTTTTTATGCATAACCCAAAGTGGGTCTATATAGTGTACAACTTGACTATATAACCTCTCTTATTAATCCCTTCCCATAAATCCGAAGTTAAAGATATGACACCCCCGTATTTTTCTAAATCCCCAATCAATAATCGCTTTGCATTAAGAAAATATTCAATTGTATTAGAACGAAGAGTATTTCGACTTACCCCAACGTACCTTGGTTGAAGATATTGTTTGACGTAGTTTACGAAATGTTCGTTGTCCACTATTGCTAGTGGCAGCTCCGCCGCGGCAACGAACTTCACCATTCCCTTTCGTGCTTCCTCCTCCGAATACATCCACGTAGAAATTGGCGAAGTAGTAGCACCGTCTCTACTAGTACCAAACTGTAGTTGCGTTTGTCCACGTTCAAGAAGCCCATGTTTGGCCGCACATGCTTTGTAATGACGGTTGAGGTGAGTGGTTTCAATGCCTTTTTTCCATGCCAGTCGTTGTTGACAGTATTTACATGCTGCTTTCGTTTCTGGAAGTCCATCGATTACACGACCAGTGTTAACCAATTTGAAATGGTCCCAACATTTTGCCTGCTTCTTCCCCTTTCTCTTCCCTCGTGTATCGGGAATATTTAATGCAGGTTTTTCATCTTGTTCCAAATCAATAGGAACACTAGGATCAACATCAACATCATCTAAATCAATTGGATCGGCATCGGCTTCACGAACGTTGAAATCGTCAATGTCTTCTGGAATTGGTAGTTCGTTGAGACTGGCAAATTCATCCCCAAATTGATTTTGGGCAGGTGTTTCGCCCTCCATACCGAACAAGTTTTCAACAAATGCTCGTGGATCCATTTGTGAATTGTTGAAATAGAATGTAGAAATGTAGAAATGACGATTATGTACTACTGGCTAATGTATAAAATGAGTTGTAAAATGAAGATAATAATGTAAAAAAATGTAGAAGAGAATTATAGAATTGTTGATAATGATTTGTAAATTGTAAATTGTAGAGTAGAGAGTATAGAATGAAAGTTTGGTGGGAAAAAAATGTTGTAATGGGTTGGGTATTTATAGGAGAAGAATTGGAGAAAAGTAGAAAAAAAAATTTTTTTTTTTTGAAATAAGTGACCAAACGGTCACTGAATAGTGACCGTTTGGTCACTTGGTGACCAGAACGGTCACTGAATCAGTGACCGTTCTGGTCACCCCATTTTCGCCCAATTTTATTTATTTATTTTTTTTTATTTTTTTTTATTACATGGGCTCGTCTAAGACGAGCCCGCAGGCTCGTCTAAGACGAGCCTGGCGGCTCGTTTAGACGAGCCCACGAGCCAGGCTCGTGGGCTCTTCTCACGAGCGGCTCGGCGAGCCGCTCGCCGAGCCGCTCTTGAACAGTGACGAGCCGAGCGGGCTCGGCTCGTGCTCGGGCTCGTTTTTTTACGAGCCCGAGCGGCTCGTGGGCGTGAACAGTACGAGCCGAGCGGGCGAGCCGACGAGCCGCTCGGCTCATTTGCCACCACTAGTCGGATCAAACCCTGGCAATCCCCCATTATAGTATCTCATCTTAGCCTCTTTTCTGCACTCCAAAGCATACTTAATATGGTTCCTAAATTCCCTCTACAAATCAGCCACAAATTGCATAGCATCCCTGGTCAAAATCTTTGCAAATTCTGCATCATATATTGCTCCTAATTTCCATTCCCTCGGGCACATCATATGCCATGCCAGTTTTTCTCTCTGTAGAAGAGGGCTCAAGAAAGGTTTCAAAACCCACCATTTTGTTGATATTATTGTTCTTTTCTGAAGAAATTTGAAGTATGGGATTTGTAAGGTGTGGAGAAAAATGGTTGAAGAATGAAGAAATATATAAATGGGTGATTTTTTTGCCCTTTTTTCCAGCCCCTTTTTTGAGAGAAAAATGTGAGGGATGGAATGGTTTAGGGTTTTGGCGGCGGCGACGGTGGTGGAGGAGGCAGAGGGGGTGGAGGAGAAGAGAGATAGTTTTTGTTATTTTTAATATTTTCATAAGTTTTGGACTAATTTGCACTTTTTAAAAAGTTTTAAAGCAGATTGCAGTTTATTCTTTATTTTTCTTTTCTTTTCTTTTTTGTTTTATTTTATGTAGGGGTATAATGGTCATTTTATGTTAAAAATTTGTCAAAATGACGTTTTGCGCCAAAAAATGAAAGGTAATGACGTTTTGCACAAAAACGTGCAAAGGTAGGGACGTTTTGCGTCAATTACCCATCTAGAAATATTCACAACTTTTAAAGACAATTAAAGTTATCTAATTACCAATTTCATACCTCTATGAATTTATTTATACGGACACAAAAAAGAATCGTATACATAGTACAAGATTGAAACTTGAACACAAAACTAAATTATTTCTTCTTGAATAAAAATAATGCTCATGTACTATTCAGCACAAAAACAAAAATAAATCACAACCCCAACACTCGAGCAGCCGAACCCGACATTTCAATTCTTTATAATTATGTCTTCTTGAATAAAAAGTAATGTACATTTACTATACCAAACGAAACAAAAATAAATCACAACATAATAATCGAGCTTGACGATTGAAGTGTCTGTCTCGATAGTTTCAACTAATGAGCATTTCTTTTAATTTTCTCACTCAAGAAAGCAACCCTATGCAGCACCCGTACTCTACACTTACACCTAATCCGCAAGTATTTGTAATCTACAAAAAGAATTAATCCTAAAGAAATTCACAAAAAAAAAACTTGCATCTAATCTAAAACATATGCTTAAATAAAATAAAAAAGTAATAAAAAATCACCTAACATCCTAATTTATTGCTTTGCAAATACAAAACAGCAAATATGATGCACAAAATCAATATTTTACCTTCTACGTAAAATACATTATCAAACAACAAAAAACTTAAAACACAAATTTATTTCTTCATCTTTTGTAAGTATATAAACAAAATCCCAATAAATTTAGAGGAACCGAATAACATATTTACCAAATATAAACTTTATCCACTAATAAATATACTCCCCCAAAAACAGAAATAAAAAAATAACAGAATCACTGTAACATAAAGAATTACTTGTCAAACACCAAAACAACAAATAAGTTACGTAAAATACATAATTTTCCAAACAAAAAAAAAATTATTCTTTTCATCTTTTACCAAAAAAAAAAAAAAAAGGAAAGAAAAGAAAAGATAATTTGCACATATGGATATACAGAAAGAAAAATCCATATATTGGAACCCAAAAACATTGAACAATCGAAATAGATTAGATATCTTAGAAAATTGATAAGTGTATTTTATACACTTATTCTGACTCTCTAAAATATTGACATTTCGTAATTCTTTTAATAGAATTATAGCCTAATTTACTATATAATGTATTATTAGGTGAAACTGTTGGAATATTCTAACAATATTTGGGGCCACAAGTAACAAATTAAAATGTGTAGTGCTATTATTTAAAGTGTAGTCATTAAAGTGATCCACAAAAGACAAATTTTTGACTAATGGATATTAAAGTTTCATGTAATTAAAGTGTAGAGACCGGATGTTTGTTTTATATTGTTGAGTGGCCGATTTAAAACAAATGAAAGATAATGAATAGTCATTATCTTATGAATATATAGGTTATGGTCCCCAATTGTTATTGGTTCTTCTAGATTCTCTATGTTCCCCATCAATGGAGATCAACAGGTTGTAGAGGAGACCATGAATCAATTGGAAGATCTAACCCCATCATGCAAAGAATCAGAATTTATGAATCTAAGGTATGTTTCCGCTTTTATTTGATATTCTCATTGATTTCAACATGGATGGTTTATTCGGTAATGTTTGATTATTGATGTTTTGGATCGATAATCACTTATAAGTTTTCTATCAAGTGGTATCAGAGCCGATCCATTGTTGAATCATTGAGAGATTGAATTTTGAAATTTTGAAATTCTGAATTCTATGGATTTTTGATTTTATATTATGAATCTAGAATTTGGAAATCATAATATGGAATTAGCATGTAATAATTTGGGTTATTTGATCTTTCTGTTATGGATCTGGAATTTGGATTGTTATTACATAAATTTGGCATATTATGTTATGGATCTAGAGTTTTGGTATCTTAATTCATGAAATTGGCATGTTATTTTTTTGGATTTTAGCATGTTTTTATGGTAATGTTTAAGATTTTCTTCCAAAATTCGGATTAAGATATTTTCAGATCAGGTTTCAAAGAAAAAAAAAAAATTGTGGCAGCCGCTGCGTTTGGCGGGGTCACGATGTAAAGATCTTCACGCCAATAGCTGGTCGCCGGCAATGGGTCGCTGGTGTGTCTTCACGCTATCGGCAATGGGTCAGACAAGAATGAGAAACACGCTTGTCACAGAACAGTTATCAGAATCAGCGTGGTTGGCAGTACGCCACGCCGGGTCACAAAGAATGAAGTGGGGGCCGGCCTATTTCCGGCCAGCATGGCCGCCGCACTCAGGCGGCGGCTCCGGCCCTTGGCGGCGCAAGAGGGAAGATGGAGGGGCCTCTTCCATTTTCGGTTTGGGGATTGGAGGGGGCGGGCCCTTCTGCTGTAAATTTGAAGTGTTTAGGCCCTTGGCTGCAATTTAAGGATTAGGGTTAAAATTTATGTTTTAGCCCCTAAAGTTTTAAGTTTATTCAAGTTGGGCCTTAAGGTTATGGGTTTTAATTACTCAACCCCCTAAAGTTTAAAGTTCATCATATTGGGACTTATAAAGTTTTGGGTTTAATAATTCAACCCCTGAAGTTCTGAAATTAATTAATTTGGGCCATTTAAGTTCTGAATTTTATAATTAAGCCCTGAATTTTCATAATTGGTTTAAATTGGCCTCTAAAGTTTCTAATAATTGTTTTTTTTTTTTTGACTTCTAAACTTTCCAATAATTTATTATTGACCCATAATGTTTTGAACTATTAAGTTTTGGGTCCCTAAAGTTTTCAATAATTAATTATTGGTCCCTAAAGTTTTGAATTAATTAATTTTGACCCCTAAAGTATTGAATTATTAACCCTTAGGCCCTTAAAGTTTCAAGATAAATACAATTAAGTATTCCGCTTTTCAAATTTTGGTATAAAAGACTCATTTGAGTATATAATATTCGAAAGTGAATTGATTGAAGCAATATGTTGCCAAAGCAACCTCTCTTGTGGAAATTAATTAACTTAGAATATTAGAAGGAATTCGTGTGTATGCTTGTTCATGCGGATATTAGCCGGCCCAAAGGAAGGTTAATATTTGGCCGAATTGTATGCACACTTGTGGTGGTAAATGTGTGACAATTATAAGGTTTCCATGTGAATAATAAATCAATCCAAAGATGGGTTTATTATTTGACAGGAGTTATTGTCAATGTTTGATCACTACACCAAGAGTACCACTTACAGTTAATATTACTGTCCAAAGACTTGATATTAATGATGTGCTAGGTATCTTGAGATGGGACGCACCATTATTTGAATAACTTAATTGTTTATACGGATTCCAATGTAAACATGTTAATTGGGAATAAGTTCTCTATTCAGTTAATCCATCCACTTCTGCTATATCTGTCAACATCAACTCCATTCCAGTGCTAATTAGAACAAACTTCAAGTATTGGAAAGAGAACATATTAATTGTTCTTGGCTGCAAAGATCTAGATCATGCGCTCCTGATTGAGCAACCCGCTTTTCTTACAGAAGAAAGTTCATCTAATGGAAAAGGGAACTTTGAGAAGTGAGATTGCTCAAATCGCATGAGTCTAATGATCATTAAACGCGGCATTCCGGAAGCCTTTGGAGGCACAGTATCTGAAGAGGTAACTAATGCCAGTGATTTCTTGCCGAAATGAGAAACGTTTTGCGAAAAACGATAAGACTGAAACAAGCACGCTTTTGCAAAGCTTGATTTCAATAAAGTATAAAGGTAAAGCAAATATAAGGGAGTACATCATGAAGATGTCTCACATTGCTTCTAAGCTTAAGGCACTGAAGCTCGAGCTGTCTGATGACTTGCTCTTGCATTTGGTATTGATTACTCTTCTTGCACAATTCTGCTGATTAAGGGCAGTTATAACTGTCAAAAGGGGAAAGTGGACTCCTAATGAGTTCATTTCCATATTATGTGCAATAAGAAGAAATGCTACAGCAAAATAAAACTGGCATTACTCACTTGGCAAGTACTTCTAAGGATAATAAAGAATAACAAAGCTGCATTCGGTTCGGTTTAAAATAAACAGCACAAGCCTGAAAATGATAAATTAAGTTGTAAATTTTGTGAAAATCTGGGATATATAAAGAGAGACTGTACTAAAAAATCACGCTTGGCGTGTGAAGAAAAGTACACTTCTCATTTTGGTTTGTTTTGAGGTAAATTTAATGTCAATACCTAGACACACTTGGTGAATATATTTCGGTATTACTATTCAAATAAGTGTGAATATGCGGGGTTGTCTGATCTACCAAAACCAATTGATGCTGAAAGATTCATCTATGTGGGGTGATGGCAAATCAGTTAAGGTTGAGGCTATATTGACTTCAGGTTATCATTAAAGGCTGGTTATTATTTGAATTTGAAAGAGACATTTGCGGTACCGTCTTTAAGACGGAATTTGGTTTCTATTTCTACATTGGACAAATTTGGTTACTCTTGTTCAATTTGAAATAGTCAGGATGATCTCTTTCTTACCTCAAATATTGTGGGCACCAGTTCTTTATTCGGTAATAATAACTTATATCAGCTTAATACAGTTGCCTCTTATAAAGAAATCTTGTATATGAATCCGCATGGTATTGAACATAAATTAACCAATGAAAATTCTACTTTGTTTTGGCACAAGCAATAAGGTCACTTCTCTCAAGAGAGAATGAAAAATCTTGTGTTAGAAGGAAATCAAAACAAACATAAGGAGATTAAGTGCCATATGACTTCGGACGTCTTAGAACTAATTTATATGGTTATCTGTGGACCATTTCCTTCGGTTTCTTGGAATGGTCAACAGTCATTCATTAAGTTCATAGACGAATTTTCTCAATATGGCTACATATATCTCATTTATGAGGAATCCCAAACATTGGACATGTTCGAGGCATACAAGACTGAGATTGGAAATCAACTCAGTAAAAGAATTCATTAAGTCAGATCTTACCTTAGTGGTGAATACTATGAAAGATATGACGAATCAGGAGAACAACGTCCAAGGCCTTTTGCTAAAAAATTTTTTTAGAGGAATGTGGAATCATTCCACGTTACATCAGGATCTTTCTAGTAAAGATCAGTGAAGACTGCAGCTTAAATTTTCAACACAGTTCCAAATGAAGCAAATTTTTTAAGGGGTTACAATATTTTTTTTTAAAGATCCCACTATCAAGTCAATTTTAAAACGGGAAATGTTCGGTTCCTTGAGGATGTAGAGTTTGTAGGGGGAGATAAGGTTATAAGGTTTGTCTTGAATGAATTATATGTATATAATTCTTCTGTTGCAATTGGCAATGATCAGGTTCAAGGACAAATTCTTGCTCCAGATCTTGTTCGAGAAGCAATTTCGGATCAAGACAACATTATGAAATCCCCAATAAACAATCAAGAGATTGTTCCAGGAATTCAAACTCAACAACATCAAGTACAAAGTCATTAAGGAAATCCACTATAAAAGGGAGAAATACAATTTTGGATGACTTTATAGTCTTTTCCAAGAAAATAAGGATGGCATGGATTAGTGAAAGAAGACCTGATAAATCAACTTTCATCAAATCATGCAAAGGGATTACCCTCAAAAGTGGATTGATGCCATGAATAAGGAGTATAAGTCTATGCAAGACAATCTTGTCCCATTACCAGAAGGTACGAAACTCATTGGTTGCAAATGGATATTTAAAACCAAAAGGGATTCGAATGGTAATGTGGAAAGATATAAGGCCTGCCTTGTAGCTAAAGGCTTTATACAAAAGGAAGGTATTGACTACAAAGAGACTTTCTCTCCGCTTCAACGAAAGACTCTTTCAGACAATTATGGCACTTGTTGCACATTTTGATCTTGAGCTACTACAGATGGATGTTAAGGCGACGTTTTTCAATGGTGACATTGATGAAACGATCCATTTGATACAACTGCAAAACTTTGTGTCGGGGAGACCCAAAGAATATGGTTTGCAAATTAAAGAAATCCATTTATGGGCTCAAACAAGTTTCCCGTCAATGGTACCACAAGTTTCATCAAGTAATTATCTCATTTGGTTTCGAGATGAATGTTGTTGGTGATTGTGTGTATCACAAGTTCAGTGGGAGTAAACAAATATTTCTTTTTTTATATGTTGATGACATACTGCTTCCCACTAATGATATATGCATGTTGCACGAAACTAAGAGATTTTCATCAAGGAGTTTTGAGATGAAAGATCTTGGTGACGTCTCTTTTGTATTAAGGATTTGGATACATCGGGATTACTTTCGAGGTATTCGTGGATTCTCACAAAAGAGTTATATCGATAAAGTGTTTAGAAGGTTTGGCATGCAGGACTGTAAATCAAGTGACACCCCTATTGCTAAGGGAAACAAGTTTAGTCTCAATTAATGCCTCAAGGATAAATTTAAAGAAAATGAAATACGTAAAATTCTCTATGTTTCAACAATTGAGAATTTAATGTATACTCATATTTATACAAATCCGGATAAAGCATTCATTGTTGAAATGCTAGACAGATATTTAAACAAATCTCGGGATGGAAATTTGGAAAGCGGCCATAAGGTTATTCAGTATCTTTAGAGAACTAAAGATTACATGATCACATTCAGAAAAATCAGACCAATTGGAGATCATTGGATATTCTGATTCTGATAATGGAATATGACTGCAAAATATTGTCACTGGGCTGCATATTTTGAATGGAATTGAAAGACCATTTAAGTTAAGTTATTATGTGACAATAACAGTCTTGTATTTCAACGGGAACATGACGATGTCAAAGTCTAAAGACATTAAGTTCCTAGTTGTTAAGGAAAGAAATCAGAGTTGTCAGATTACAATAAAGCATATAAAGACAAACTCCATAATCATGGATCCATTTACTAAATGGCTACCACCCAAGGTCTTTCATGAGCGTAATGCTCACACGGGTGTTGCATCTTTTGATGATATGCCAGTTTAGTGGGAGTTTGTATTTGGATGTTGTCTATTTTAGACACATATTTTTTGTCCATGGATATTCGGTTTATTTCGTAAATAAAGTATTCGATTCGGTTCACTGATTGAAGTTTATGGTTGATCTCACTTAAGAAATAAGGTGGACCAGCTTGGAAATAGAAATGTTTGGATCACATAACATGTAATTTCCATGCTACACTCCATGATTGATCTATGTCATTTGGTTGTATGGGTATACGTGACCATTGATGGGTTTAGTCACTCTAAATGTGACGAAAATCGCTTTGATCCTATATCAATATGATTGATGGACGAGGTTGTTTGGAAATACCCATAATAACGATAGCAAAATTTCGAGCTCATAAGGTTATGCACATTTGAAAGGTTACATGTATGGCCCAGTGGGAGATTGTTGGAATATTCTAACAATATTTGGGGCCACAAGTAACAAATTAAAATGTGTAGTGCTATTATTTAAAGTATAGTCATTAAAGTGATCCACAAAAGACAAATTTTTGACTAATGGGTATTAAAGTTTCATGGAATTAAAGTGTAGAGACCGGATGCTTGTTTTATATTGTTGAGGGGCCGATTTAAAACAAATGAAAGATAATGAATAGTCATTATCTTATGAATATATAGGTTATGGTCCCCAATTGTTAGTGGTTCTTCTAGATTCTCTATGTTCCCCATCAATGGAGATCAAAAGGTTGTAGAGGAGACCATGAATCAATTGGAAGATCTAACCCCATCATGCAAAGAATCAGAATTTATGAATCTAAGGTATGTTTCCGCTTTTATTTGATGTTCTCATTGATTTCAACATGGATGGTTTATTCGGTAATGTTTGATTATTGATGTTTTGGATCGATAATCACTTATAAGTTTTCTATCAGAAACTTGATGAATGGAATTTGATTTCAAAGAATTAATTGAAAATTGGCACAAAAAAAAAAGGGGAAAGGGAAGGGAGGGGGGGGGGATTCAAAGTTTGGAGACTAAAGTGTAAATACTCAAAAGTTGTGTCTAAACTCACAATGAAGATTCAAGAATAATAGGGGTAAAATAGATACAATTAGAAGTCTTAAGGAGTGAAATATGACCAAAATATTTTCACAAATCAATTTTCAACAGTACAAGAATATTCCAGATTTTAAGCTGGAGATTGAGACCCATTTTTGGCCTAATAAACGTTCAAATTGGAAAACATCTATTTGTAGTAAAGTTGTAGCCTTTTAAGTTATCTTTACAACCTAATTTGAATCGTCTCAATTAGATATTGAGAGAGAAAGTTAGGATGAAAATGCTAAAGGAAGTGTAGGGTTTCACACAATTTGATGGGGTTCCAGACATTGAGAAAACAAATATACAACGAGAGATCGAAAAGAAAAATTCAAAGGAGGAAATTATCGAGAAATTCAATTTTGAAGTATTGATTGGAAGAGGAAGAAGATATTGGTGTAAGATTAATTTTTTTTTTTTACATTTTTATTCAAATAATCCGATGATGTATTCAAAGACAATTTCTTGTGTTTATTTTTACATTATGAGTAACAAGTTTTCATATTAGGGCAAACAATGTAATCAACTTGTTATCCGTTATTCTTTTATTCAAGATTTCTGTGATTTATTCATATATGTGTTGTTTTGCTCTGAGTTTAATGTATTAAATTAATTGATCACTAATTTGATGATTATGTGAGTCTCTTACGAATCAAGAGGTGAGTTTGAGATTTAGACCATATAGTAAAATTCGATAAATTAGTATAATATGTAGAGATACCTATACTAATTATTACGGTCATAATATGAATTCTTAGAACTAGTGTTTCGTTTAACTAAGGTTGATTCACATAAAGATATATAATTGAATTAGTCAAATATACTCAATAAGAACTCGAGAAGGGTAAATTGAATACAATAGAATAATTCAATGAACATTACTTTAGATTATGAATCTTGAATTAAGAATTAAGGTGATCAATAGATGACATTGTTATGCACTGATATTTATCCCATATTTGAATATTCAATCAACCGTTATTTGCAAAATTTTGATATTTTCAAGTAGTTAAAAAAATCAAAACTATCATAATTTTTTAATTTCTTTTATCAAATAGAAGTTGGAAAAAATTAGATTAAATCCTGAAGTATGTGAGAACGATTTTTGAACTCAAATGTCCACTGTACTGCTTGTAATATAAAAAACACAAGTTTTTGTCGTTTCTGTCGGGGACTATTTACTTTAGTCTTATTTTATTTTATTTTTAACCGTTATTTTATTTTTTTATTTTCTTTTATTTACAGAAAAAATGTGTTTGTTGTATGCTCGTACCCAAGCCAACAATATTGAATTGTTTGACTCAGAAATAGAACGTACTTTTAGACGAAGACGGAAGGAACACAAAGAAAAAGAGCAATATTAAATGGTTGACGATCAAAATATTCATATTCCTATTCAACAAATTGGACAAGTGGCAGCAAGAGCACCGGCGCCACCGAATCAGCAGCATGAGCTAGTGGAAATAAATGAAAGGGACTTGTCAGCTTCAATATTCTTGAAGCATATAGCAGCACCTAAGCGCTCTAGTATAGTACATCCAAATTTTGGGATGAACAATTTTCAGATAAGGGTAGATTGGATCAACTTGACCAGTAACACTCTCCAATTTTATGGTCTAGCTCATAAAAATCCGAATACACATATCTCCAGATTCCTCGAAAATTGCCAGAATTTTCATGCTCCAAGTGTTAATGAAGACGCGATCAAGCTGAGGTTATTTTACTACACATTTGAGACGCTGCATTGGAATTATTAGATGCTGAACCTCATGAAAGTATTACTACATGGGAAGAACTCACTATAAAATTCTTCAACAAATTTTTCCCACCGGCAAAAGTAGCAAAAATCAGATTGAAAATTCAAACTTTCCAAAAAAAATATGGGAAGAGCTATCACGAGGTATGGAGGAGTTCAAAGACTTAATGCGTAAGTGTCTAAATCATGGAATTACAGTAGGTAATCAAGTGTAGTACTTATGCACCAGACTCTCACCACTATCAAAATCTCTGGTAGATTTCTCTGCGGTGGATTGATCACAAGAAAATTCGTACAGCAATGCATGGATTTGTTTGAGTTAGTCAACACGGCACATTCAATATTTTCATCAGAAAGAGTGGTACCACAGAAAGCGGCTAAAATTTATGAATTGGACAGCACAACATCTACCAATGCACAGATTGCTGCTTTAACGAAGCATGTGGAGTTACTTGTAAAATTGCAAACACATAGAGCAAATGCAGTGATGGCTACTTCAGCATGTGAGAATTGTAGGAGAAATCACGCTACAGAAATTGCTTGATAGTTGCTTCTTCAGAGGAACAAGTAAACTTTATTCAAAATGGTTCCCGCAATTTCAACACATATGGAAATAATTTCCAGCAAGAGAGAATACCAAGTTTGGGGGAAATGTTTCATCAATATGTGCAGAAAATAGATATAAGTATTCCAATAGATTGATACTAATTTTTAAAATCAGCAAACATCTATTAAGAAGTTGGAGCCACAGATTGGTCAGATAGCCCAACAACTTGCAGAACATCCATGTGGATCATTGCCAAGCAATACAATGACAAATCCTAAAGAGCAAGTGATGGTAGTAAGAGTAGTGGAAAACGATCCACCCAGGGCTTCTGTAAAAGTTAAAGCATATGTATCTCCACTTCCATTCCCCCAAAGACTTCGAAAGAAGTCGATGGAAGAAAATATTCATTCTATAACTACAAGGAATGGGGTACAATTACCAGAGATTACTACGAAACGAGAAAAGATGACCAGGAATATGTTGATGAAGCTATAATGGAAGAAAAATCCGCACTCGCTTCAATTGAGAATGAAGAAAATACAGATGCATCCACTGCCAAGGCTCTAAGTCCAGTCAAGGCTTACGCATCTCCCATTTTTTTCTCAAAGGCTCAAGAAGAACAAACAAGACACAAAATTTGAAAAATTTCTTGATGTTCTCAAGAAGTTAAGATCAATATTCCGTTGATTGATGCGATATTACAAATTCCAAGTTATACAAAATTTTTGAAAGAGATGTTGACAAAGAAAAGAATGCTTCCAGAGTTTGAAATTGTGGCATTAACGGAGGAAAGTAGTGCAAGAGTGCAAAACAAATTACCTCCCAAGTTGGAAGATCTAGGGAGTTTTACTTTTCCTATTTCAATTGGAAATTCTTGTGCTATTAATGCATTGTGTGATACAGGTGCTAATATAAATCTAATGTCATATTCTATTTATAAGAAATTGAGGTTGGGTGAAGTCAAGTCAATATCAATAACGTTACAACTAGCTGATACAACAATTTCAAAGCCACGTGGTAAAGTTGAGAATGTGCTCATAAAAGCAAGAAATTTAATATTTTTTGGTGGACTTTATTGTGCTGGACATAGGAGAAGATCGAGACATTCCAATTATATTGAGTCAGCCATTCTTAGCAACGGATCGAACCCTGGAAGGGTGAGCTAATATTGAGGGTGGAGACAAGTACGATATATATTAAATATTTATACCTCATTTGAGAAACCTTCCAACAAAAATAATTGTTGTAGAATTGATAAAGATGAGCCATATTATCAATGAAACTATTAGAATAGGAAATCACATTTCGGTGGACTTCTTGATAGAGATGAAAATGGAAATATCAAAATATGGAGAGCAAAAAAAAAAATGGTGCATAAATGAAAATTGCACAAAATGCAAAGATGACATAACTCAAGCTCTATTCCTTTCTCATTACTCAATTTTTAGTTTTGGGACTGTTTATTTTATTGTAGTAACATTCTCGTTGTGTTGGTTGTAGGTTTTCAAGTTTGTGGACAACAACATGGTTAGAAATCCAACTCATATCCATCTTATCAGGATAATGGCAATGACACAAACTGTTGTATTTAAGGAAGTCCTAGCCCTCCTTTGTATTTATTTTCACATTGGGGATAGTGTGTATTTTAAGTTTGGGGGTGAATCATCAGTTGTTAATTGCTTTGTCAGTTGTTTAGTATTTTTGTGTTTGAATGATATGATTTTATTTTCTATGAAAAAAAAAATTTCTTGTTTATTGTGTGCTTGTGTAGGTTAGGTATCCTTGCTGGCAAATATATTTGGAATTATGTATTAATTTATGAACTATGGATATGTTACATATTTAGATTCATTAATTCTTATCTATGTAAAATTTG
Organism: Fraxinus americana; assembly: GCA_035079005.1. Classification (NCBI taxonomy): domain Eukaryota; kingdom Viridiplantae; phylum Streptophyta; class Magnoliopsida; order Lamiales; family Oleaceae; genus Fraxinus; species Fraxinus americana. The sequence continues at coordinate 25,278,668 of CM068708.1, read as the reverse complement.
ATACTATTTGGGCACATGAATTAAATTTAGTATTATAAAGAAATGACTTGATTCATATGCTTAATATGTTGAAATAGTAGAACTTAGATGAAAAAAAAAAAAAATATATATATATATATATATATATATATATATATATATATATATATATATATATATATATATATCATAAAAATTAGTTGAAATTTTAAGTTAGGGGTTTTGAGAATGAGTGTTTAATGAGAGGTATTACACTAATTATAAGAAAAAAAAAAAAGAGAAAAAAGCTATTTCATTGTGAAACGTCTCTTCGTATCCTTTATGACTTGAGTGATTAAGCTTGGTATCTAAAAATATGGTGCCCTATGTTCATCTGATTTGAGAGTTACAAGAATAAAACTCGCTACAAGAGTAATTTAGAAAGCTTAATGGAGAGAAGTATGTACATTAAAAAAATACATATTTACATATTACACGTCTTGATTAAGTCCCAAACACTCATTTAAAAAAATATTGACATTTCGTAATTCTTTTAATGGAATTGTAGCTTAGTTTATTATATAATGTGTTATTAGGTGAAACTCGATTAATGGAAATGGATTTGAAAGAAGTAAGTGAAAATTCGCAAAATAAAAAAGGGCAAGATTCAAAGCTTAGGGACTAAAATGTAAATACTCAAAAGTTGTGACGAAGCTCACGATGAAGATTCGAAAAAGCTAGGGGTCAAATGGATGCAATCAGAAGTCAAAAGGAGTTTAATGCATTGAAAAAATTGATCACTAATTTCACTACAACAAAAATGGTCATTTGCAACATTAAACATGCAACATTTGTCAACAAATGTTGCCAAAAGGGTCTTTTGGCAACATTTTATTAGGTGAATGTTGCCATTGGTATTAATAAATGAGCTTTGGCAACGTTTTTTAGAAAAATGTTGCGGTAGACACTTTTAGCAACGTTTATTGAGTGTTGCAAAAGGTTTTATCTTTAGCAACGTTTATCAAACGTTGCAAAAGGTAAGACTTTTCGCAACGTTCACCAAACGTTGCTAAAAGTCATCTTTCACAACGTTTATCAAACGTTGCGAAAAGTCTCACCTTTAATAACGTTTATTGAACGTTGCGAAATGTTTTACTTTTAGCAACGTTTATTAAACGTAGCGAAAGGTAAGACTTTTCGCAACATTCACCAAACGTTGCTAAAAGTCATCTTTCGCAACGTTTGATAAACGTTGCGAAAAGTTTTTTTTCCCAAATTAAATTATATACGAAACCAAAAATAACCCAAACCCTAAACTAATTCACGCCTCCCTCCGTTGATTCCTCTCCATTTTGGTTCCCCTTCCATTTTAACCTACTCTTTAGCGCCGCCTATGAATCCATTTTCCGCCACCGTCCGGCCCCCAAAATCGCCGAAAATTGGTCCCAATGGATTGCCCTTAACATCTTCTACAATATCCACCCAATATTTCCCAAAATCATCCAGTAATACGGCTGAAATCAACCTAGAAAACCAGCAACCTGAAACTAAAAAAACTGCCGGAATCGTCTCTTCCGGCCAACACCTTGTTCACGGACCACCACCGTTCGACTGCCCATGTCCTGCTGACTCCAACTATGGTCTCAATTTTGCCCGTACATCAAGTTATCAATCTGATTTTATATTTGAAACCACTCCAGTCGCGATCCCCTTTCTGCCCAGTCCGAAGAATTCAAATTCTGCCTCCATCAGAAGAAATCAATTTGTTTTTGGAGGACATTCCTCAATTCTTGAATTTTACTGAAGTGGAGGCTCGTGGTGAGTCTCTCTCTCTCTGTGTACCCTAGTTTATGCATCTGTCTCTTTCCGCATTCATGGCATTCAAACAGAATTATATTTTGGAAACTCAAAATTGATCTATATTTAACAGAATTACTTGCTGTCTATATTTTGGAAACTCAAAATAGAATTACTTGCTATCTCTTTGTGTCAATTATTATTAGTGACTAGTTAGTGGATTAGGTTAAACCTTATATGGAGAAGGTTATGGTTTGTTTTTTATTAGGCTGGATTATTGAATGCAATAAGGTCTCTCTCTCTCTCTCTCTCTCTCTCTCGTCTTATATAAATTTAGTGATTGTTGATACTTGATTGTTAGTCACAACGTATGCCTCTGTCAGAGCAATATCAAAATATAATCTGCTAATCCAATTGGAAATGAAGTTGTACGTTTGCTTGACTGAAATAACAAATGCAACTATCAGCATCCTGTAATTATTAACAGCCATGATCTATACAACTGACAGTCTTCAAGAAAATGAGGACTAAAGAAATTCAATAGATTTCACTTTTTCGTGCATAAACAAGAAATTTCAATAGGCATGGAGATTCAGTACTAGTTAATTGGTGTGTGTTGTGCTTTTGTGTTAATGATATACACATGGAGGTTGCTGAATTGGGTTTGGTTTACGCCAAAGAAGATGGAAAAGTTGCTGAGAAAGCAAGGTCTCAATGGAAACCAAAAGGCCAACCTGATTCTTTTTCCATTCTATATCAAGCTCTACACTACTCACCACAAAAATTTGTAATGAAATTATCAATTTTTATACAATTTCAAAATTTATTCATAAGTTGCATTTTCAATTTTGTCAATCTATTTGCAAAAATTGTCGTCGTTAAAAAAAAAAAAAAAAACCTACGGCAACGTTTGGCAGACGTTGCGAAAGACTGTCTTTTGCAACGTCTGCCAAACGTTGCAAAAGACAGTCTTTTCGCAACGTCCGCCAAACGTTGTCGTAGATAGATACGGCAACGTTTGCCAAACGCGTCAGATCGCCTTTCGCAACATTTACCAAACGTTGCCGTATCTCTACAGCAACGTTTTTTAAACGTTGCCATAGACTTTCGGCAACGTTCAAAAAACGTTGCCGTATCTCTCTACTCTACGGCAACACTTCGATTTGCAACACACTTCCAAACGTTGCCGTAGGTCTACGGCAACGTTTTTTGAATGTTGCCATAGACTGTTTTTGTTGTAGTGTTTGATGATTATATGAGTTTTTTACGAATCAAGAGGTGAGTTTGAGATTTAGATCATATAGTAAAATTCGATAAATTAGTATAATGTGTAGATATACACATATACTAATTATTGTGGTCATAACATGAATTCTTGGAACTAATGTTTCGTTTAACTAAGGTTGATTCACATTGAGATATGAAATTGAATTAGTTAAATATGTTTAATGAGAATTCGAGAATAGTAAATTAAATACAATAAAAGAATTCGATCTAACACTACATTAGGTTATGAATTTTGAATTAATAATTAAGGTGATCAATAGATGAAATTGTTATGACTTGATATTTATCCCATATTTGAATTTTCAATTGATCGTTGTTTGTAAAATTTTTTGATATTTTCAAATAGTTAAAAGTAGTTAGAAAAAAAAATCACAACTATCATAATTCTTTACTTGCTTTTATCAAATATGAGTTAGAAAAATGAGATTAAGTCTTGGAGTATAGTTCTCATGGGAATGATATCCGGACTCAAATGTCCACTAAACTGCTTGTTACGATATCGTATACTTGCGATAAAAAAAACGCAACAATAATCACTTGATTTAATTAAAGTCGGCTGAAGATTTGATGGAGGAAAAGTAAAATTTATTGACATTGATTTCCACAGAGAAAAATATACCGTTAATCTCTATGAATCAATGCTCGACAAAGGAAAATCTATTAATTTTAGCAAATATTAAATAATCGATAAATTAATATTATGTATTCCTTCTCTTCTTGTATTTAATTTCTCGTTTTACACTTTGACTAACTAACAGTGGTAAGTATTTGTTTAATCGAGTAGAATTTATAAATCTACTTATTTTTTCAAAAACAGATTGTACATTGTGCTACATTATTTCTCGTTATAAAATTTGATCAATCAAAAGCACTATTTTAATAAACTAACCGAGGTTATTAATTTATTGGGCATTAAATTATTGATGTTCTAATGTATCTGACTTTCAAGTGATGCCCTGGCAAGTGAGAAAAGAGAGACATCTTCCCTGTTTGAACCCCATTTTTGAGAATATATTTTATAATAAGTAATTTTTTTTATTTTCAGAACGTGGGATTAAAACGTATAGAAAATCTTGGATTTACATGAAAAATATATGATGCAAATTAAATTTGAGAAATAATAATGAGACTCAAACAAAGACTACATTTGGAATAAAGTGTGAGTGATTTGAGGAGACATAAATTTTAGAATTAATCTACTTGTATATCATGAATGACATTTCATGATGTGTAAAAATCGAGATCTTTAATTGTTTTAAGTGTTATTAAAACCAGTGGAAAAATTGTGTGTCGCACCATGGAGTGTAAATAAAACTGCCAACCATGATTTAAGTAAATTAAAACTACCAGCTACCAGCAAGAAAATAGAAGAAGACCGTGCACTACACATCCTTATTTTCAGGAATGGAATCTGATATTGTTAGCCAGCTAGGATAGTTTGTTAGTTCCTGTTGGTATCTCCATTCTAGAATCTTCGGTTGCTACTTTAACCTTGTATATAATGGTGTATTCATCCAACGATTAATCATTGAATAAAGTATCATTTTATCTTGTTTTCTAACTTGGTATCAGAGCAAAAAAATGGCTAACACCGGATCAGGCAATCAATCTGAATTCAACACTGCTCAAGCAACTACTCAGGGAGTTGTTGGCCAGAATCAGCCCTTTGGAATGCATATTACTCAAACACCTGTAGTTAAACTTGATAGGAACAATTTCCTACTATGGAAACATATGATAATGCCCATAATCAAGGGGCATAACTTTGAAGGATACCTGATGGGGACAAAGGAGTGTCCACCGGAGTTTTTGGCTACCCAAACGACTGTTGGTCAGGAAGAAGCTGTTGAGATGACTCAAAATCCTAAGTTTGTTAAGTGGATTTTAGCTGATCAACTCTTCATGGGATGGTTGTATTCATCCATGACTCCAGAGATAGCTATGAAGGTTATGGGATGCACTAGCTCAAACAAACTCTGGATAGCAGTGGAGGAGAGCTTTGATATTCTAAACAAGTCACGAGTTATGTTTCTCACAAGCGAACTGCAAAGAACCAGGAAAGGATCCTTCACAATAGATCAGTACTTGACAACCATTAAACAATTGGCTGATAATTTGGAAATATTTGGGAAGATCATTGATCAAAATGACCTGATTACACAAGTTCTATCAGACTTGGATGAGGAATACACACCCATTGTGGTCCAGACAAATAGTAGAGAAAACATATCCTGGTATGAGCTATCCTCAGTGCTTATGACTTTCGAAAGTCGCCTTGAACATCTGAATCAAGTAAGGAATAGCTTTACATCACTCAATATTAACCAATCAAGTGTCAAATTGGCACATCGAGCTGGTCCAGGATTCAGCAGAGGTTATAGAGGCACTAATAGTAGGAGATAATCAAGTTTCAGGGGTAGAATAAGAGGCAGAGGTAGAACTATAGCTGGCACGAAAAATAAAGCTAGAGGTTTATGCCAAATTTGTGGGCTAAGTAACCACTCTGCAAGCTGGTGTTACAACCAGTATGATGAAAGATATATGGGGAGCAAGCCAACCAATTCTGGGCAACAGACTTTTAACCCATCACCATCAGCCTATTTAGCAACACTTGGAACTCTTGAGGATCCAGCATGGTTTGTGGATTCTGGTGCCAGCAATCATGTGACAACAAACAAAGGTAACATGAATTTCTTAAAAAAATATGAAGGTAAGGAAAGGTTGCTTGTTGGTAATGGAGATACGTTACACATCGCACATATTGGAAAGGAAAACATCAGTACCATGACAAATAAATCACTTAATTTGAACAGACTATTGCATGTTCCCTCAATCAAAAGAAATCTAGTTAGTGTGTCTCAGCTCACTAATGATAACAATGTATTTATGGAGTTTTATTCTAATTGTTGTGTTGTTAAGGATCTCCAGACAAAGAGGACTCTACTGCAAGGAGTACTTAAGGATGGATTGTACCAACTGCAGCTACCTAACCTCAACTCAGAATGCACTACCATTGAGTCCAACCTCCAAAATAACCATCACTGCTTCACAATAAAAGCTGGTGACGATTAGTGTCCTTTAGTTGAACATGTCTCAGTGTCTGAACTTGACCTCTGGCATAGAAGGCTAAGACACCCCTCAAACCTTGTTATGAGTCAGGTTCTAAAGTCTTGTAATAAAGATTTTAAATCTAATGAATTTCCTGCGTTTTGTGAATCTTGCAAAATTGGTAAATCACATGCTCTTCCATTTAACACGTCACCTTCACATGCTTTAGACCAGCCCCGTTTAATTCTACCACTAGACATAGATACTACATAATCTTTGTTGATGATCATAGTAGATATACTTGGATTTACCCAATGAAACATAAGTCTGAAGCCTTATCCATCTTTACTCAATTCAAAAACCTTGCAGAAAACAAACTAGATAGAAAGATTAAGTCTCTTCAATCCGACTGGGGTGGTGAATTCAGAAGTTTCAGCAAAATAACTGCAAAATCCGATATAGAACTTAGGCATTTCTGCCCTTATACCTCTGTTCAGAACGGTAGAGCTGAACACATGCACATCACTGAGACTGGGCTAACTCTCTTAGCTCAAGTTCAAATGCCTCTTTTCTATTGGTGGGAGTCCTTTGAGGCTGCCACTTTCCTAATTAATAGGCTGCCTACCTCTGTCCTGCATCATAGTTTACCCCTATCAAATTTTATTCAACAAAAACTTTGATTTTAGACAGCTTAGAACCTTTGGTTGTGCTTGCTTCCCATGTCTTAGGCCCTATCAGAAACATAAATTCAGTTTTCACTCTCAAAAGTGCGTCTATCTTGGCTATGGTGACTCTATCAAGGGTTATAAGTGTCTAAGTTCAAGTGGCAGAGTTACATTTCTAGACATGTCATTTTTAATGAGCAAGATTTTCCTTTCAAATCAGGCTTCCTAAATAAACAAGTTCAGTCCCAAACCTGTGATGTTCCATTGAGTTATCTTCCCTTTATTGATCCCAGCCATAACACTATACCTCAAAATATAACTGCTGGCTGTACAATGTAACCTGAAAATGCTCCTGCTACAGACCTCATTGATGGAGAAAGAGGAGCTGAAGTTAGAGGAGATGTGGTGTTGGAATATCATGGTGATGAGTTAAATCTGGAAGTAATGGTAGGTAATGAAACATCTGAAGCTCTACCAACTGAGATCAACTCTCAATTTGCAACAAATAAACACATTTATCAGTACTTATCATAGTTCAGAACTCTGGACATCAAATGATGACCAGAAGCAAGGCTGATATCTTCAAGCCAAAAATCTACATAAGCCAAGCAACTGATGAACTTGCAGAAACTGAGCCAGTAAATATAGATGAAGTACTGTCAAGCAGCCATTGGAAGAGAGCTATGTAGGAGGAATACAATGCACTTATGAAAAATGAGACATGGATATTAGTACCACCTGAAGCTGGAATGAAAATCATTGGGCATATGTGGGTATTCAAACTGAAATTTGATTCAAATGAGAAAGTGGCAAGGCACAAGGCCAGACTTATTGCCAAGGGTTTCCTGCAAACTCCTGGAATTGACTTTGGTGAGGCCTTCAACCCTATTGTTAAGGCCTCAACCTTGAAGATCATTCTGACACTTGCTGTATCAAGAAATTGGGAGATCAGACAAGTAGACATAGACAATGCTTTTCTAAATAGCAGCCTAAATGAGGTTGTTTATATGGACCAGCCACAAGGTTTTGTTGATGAGAAGCACCCTAGCTACATATGCAAACTAAAGAAGGCCTTATATGGTTTAAGGTAAGCCCCAAGGGCTTGGCATGACAAATTGAAGCACACTCTATTAGAATGGAATTTCAAGCAGTCTAAGGCAGACAATTCTTTGTTTTTCTTGGCAAAAGGAGCTGATATAAATTTTTCCCTGATATATGTAGATGATATAGTGATAACAGACAACAATAATCAGCAACTACAAGAGTTCATTGACAAATTGAACTTCACCTTTTCACTTAAAGATATGGGAAAGATAAGCAGATTTCTGGGAATTGAAGTTCAAAGAGATGCAACCAGGCTTCATTTGAAGCAAACTAGATATGTAATGGAATTGCTAAAAAAGTTTGGCTGTGAAAATCTGAAGCCTAGCCCAACACCTATGGCTATAGGGAAACCAGTTTCTAAAAATGAAGGACAAGCAATGAAGGATCCTACATTATACAGCAGTGCAATAAGAGGTCTCCAATACCTCCCTCACACTAGGCCAGACCTAACCTACTCTGTGAATAGACTAAGTCAGTTTCTTCTAGCACCTTCCGACTCTCATTGGAAGATACTTAAGAGGGTGTTTAGATATCTAAAGGGAACCTTAAATCATGGACTAACTATACAGAAGAACTACAGTCTTCATATTACTGCCTTTGCTGACTCTGACTGGGCTTCCTGCCCAGATGATAGGCGGTCCATTGCTGGGTATTGTGTGTATATTGGAGATAAATTGGTATCATGGTGCTCCAAGAAGTAGCATGTGGTCGCCCGGTCTAGCACTGAGGTTGAATACAGAGCCTTAGCTTATTGTGCTGCTGAAGTAACCTGGATCCAATCTCTGTTGGAGGAGTTGGGAATACCACAGCAGTAAACTCCAATTATGGTGTAACATTTTGAGTGCAAGTGCACTAGCTTCTAATCCTGTATACCATGCTCGCACAAAACATATAGAATTAGACGCTCACTTTGTAAGAGATAAGGTGTTTGATAATAAGCTGAAAATACACTACATTCCATCTTCAGACCAAACAACAGACTTGCTGACTAAACCAATGTCACACTCGAGATTTTAGCTACTTAGAGACAAGTTTGGAGTATTGAATCACACTCCACCTTGAAGGGGGGAATTAAAACTACCAGCTACCAGCAAGAAAATAGAAGAAGGTCGTGCACTACACATCCTTATTTTCAGGAATGGAATCTGATATTGTTAGCCAGCTAGGATAGTTTGTTAGTCCCTGTTGGAATCTCCATTCTAGAATCTTCGGTTGCTACTTTAACCTTGTATAAAATGGTGTATTCATCCAACGATTAATCATTGAATAAAATATTATTTTATCTTGTTTTCTAACTAAGTGTAGCAAAATTGTAAGTTTTATTGGGGTTTGTACTATTAATTGTGCATGTAAAAGTACATGTATATATTAAAGAATTGTCAAATCATTTTTAAAATTATACAATATTGTAATTTTAAAAAGGTTGCAATGATAATTTCATCAATTTTTTTGATATATTGTCATTTATGTAAATGTTTTCAAAATTGGACAAATTTCAAAAGGGTGGGTATACTGCCACTACATTTTTTGCCCATTACACCACATTATAGATATATCCTGATTTAAGCATATTTTTGATAAACACGCTGCTACAAGTATTTTATGAATATAAATCCTACTTAAATTAAGAAAGAAAGAAAGAAAGATATAGCGCACCACATTCATGCCATCTTTCATTTCTTTTGTCCCACCATTCTCCTCCACCCCTTGTCCTGGTGGACTGATTGCAAAATTGAGGGTGGTAGACAATTGTTTCTACTCGCTCCACTGCATCGACCAAATGCATTTTCATCCAAATTCCAAGCATCCTCTAAAATCTGCAATTGTCTCTTTCTCATCATGATACGCTAGAGGATAAAGAGTAGAGCAAACTTTAACTGACTTTTTCGATTTTGAAATGACTAAAACAGGGTGTAATACTGAATGCGAGTGTGCTTCTCCAACAACGTTTTCTAGAACGAATTTATCTATGCTTGTCATAACTCCATCTTGGAAAGTGTCATCACCTAAGTCTAGGGGTGGGCAAAAACCGAACCAACCCGACTAACCCGAACCAACCCGATCGGGTTGGGTCGGTTTTTTTCCATTTTTTTTCCTGGGTTGGGTTCTGGCAAAGCTTAGTGGGTCGGGTTGGGTCGGGTTGTGGGTTAATCCATCCAACCCGACCCAAGCCAACCCGTCAATAAAAAAAAAAAAAGGGCCATTTTTTTTCAAACATATTTCAACTTTTCGGTTTCTATTGACTATTCAGCCTTCAATTCCTTTCCCAAGGTAAATTACCAAGTTTGCATTTTTTTTTCCCGACTTATTACTAAGATTTAGCCCTCATTTTGCAGACTTCTTTGTACAAACTTATTTAATAGATCATTGAGCATGACCAAGAAACATATTTAACCTCTCATTTCTTCATCTTCACTACTTTATTTAGTGGCTACTCGTTTATTTCCATATATTCATTTATTTCTCTTAGATTCTCGTTTTAGTTCTGATTTTCTTGTTGAAAATTTGAATTGAGACATGAGCTAAAACATTGTAATTTAGAACTAGTTAATGGAAATCATTGATACAAACCGACCAACCCAACCCAACCCGACCGACATAAAATTGGGTTTGGTTGGGTTGGGTTTCAACATTTACATGGGTTGGGTTGGGTTGGATTTCGAACAAACCGACAATGTTGGGTTGGTTTTGGGTTGGGGCAAAAACCGACCCAACCCAACCCAACCCACGCCCACCCCTACCTAAGTCCATGCATATTGGTTTTACTTGCTGCCCTAGAAGAAAGCAAAAGCCGTCGTCGACCGAAAATCTATGCGCAGTCAGTTGTTGAGAAAAAAGAAAGAAAAAAATATGTTTATGTTTGTGGTAGAATAATAATTTATTTTATTAAAAAGTATATTAAAACCCTAATTATGTAATTTTTACTTGAGGTTATTTAAGTAAATAAGAAAAATAATTAAAATTGTGGTGCATTTATTAAAATTCGTAGTGGTAATATAATTACCCTTTCAAAAATCCATAGCGAAACGCAGTTGTACAATTTTGAATTTCCTCTTACTATGGGGATATAATTTGAAAAGATTAAAAAAATATTAAATTATTTTATGTATAAACACCATAATTCATTACCATATCATTATATAAAGAATAATATCATATATCACTAAAGAATTATGCTATTTGTACAATGTTTTTGTATAACATTATTGACAATGTTGGTTGTGGCAAAAATGTATTGGTTGAAATAATGAATTGTTTTTAAATCACAATGATAACGTCTTACGCTACGTTGTCAACAATGATGTCAAAATTATTGTACATCAAGCACTACTCATCACTAAATGGTGATCATCATATATAAGTTTCTTAATTTATTGTTCAGTCTAATACTATAAACTAAATTTTTTGTCTTTTATTCAAATTGGATCGGACAGAAAATTTGCAAGTTGCCAAGTTGTACGCAGGAATCGTAGACTAAAACGAGTTCATGCTGGAAAGAAAGATGAATGGGTAAGGTGAAATACAATTTATTGATTTAATATTTGTTTTTTTATTATTATGAACCTTTCAAGTAGTCAAAAATTAATTTTTTAATAAATTTTGATAAAAGTTTATTAATCTTCTATTTGATTTAGAAAAAAACTCAGATTTTTTATAGATTTTGATAAAAATTGATGTAATGTCTAATTAAAAAATTGTGAATTCCATAAAATATGTAATTAAAATTAAATATTGACTTAAATTTGACCTTTTTAGTGAAATTAAAAAATTTATAAAGTTTTGAATTTTATAAAATGTATAGATAAAATTAATTTTTTAATCTATATATAACAAGCGGGCTATATGTATTTTCTTGTGAATGCACCGCTTGGTAAATTCCTAACGACAAGAAAGTTGAGTCATCAATAAAAATTGCAGTTGACTTGGGCCAATTACAAGTGGCCACGAGGGAAGTGATTCATTGCAAACGCGTAGGCCGCGTTAAAGGGTCTAAAATATCTAATAGAAAGTACCGAAAGTGCCCCTTGATTTTTTGAGAAACTGCATTAAGATATTGGCCTTTGGGCTTTTAAATGGACGCGGAGTTGACTGTAATCCGAATCTCATCAATTTTTGGAATTAATCTAGATATGTAGAGCTTGTTTGGGACGGATTAAAATTCAATTAAAATTGAAAATATAGTCGTTATTGGGTCCCACTCGTCTAATAAAAGTCAACTCCAACGACTATATTTTCAATTTTAATCTGATTTTAATCCCTCCCAAACAAGCTCATATATTCCTAGATGATAATAGTGAGTTGTCAAAATTTGTATCGTTAATTGTTTAAAATTTTATTAAAATTAATGTAAAAAAAATTGTCAATTCACAAAAATGTCAATCTATAATGTCAAAATCAACGTACATATAGCCCCTGTTTGGGCCACATTATTTTTTTCATTCTCATTCTTCTACTCATTTTCAACCATACATTCTTCAATAAAATAATATTTTTCATCACATTAATAACTTTTCATTCTTTTTCAACCACACATTCCCTATCAATCAACTATTCCAAAATACATTCTTTCAAAATAATGTGGCTCAAACACACCCATAATAAGAATATAAGATTGCAATTTTGAACATCACAAAACCATTTATTTAATGTTATTTCAAGAGACATTGATCATTTAAAATATTGCAATTAAAATTTTATTTTTAATTTAAGTTAAAATCAATGATTAATTTTAATTACATATTTTATGGGTTCCACAACATTCTAACTACACATTTCATCAACTTTTATCAAAATTTACTAAAAATCTGATTTTATTCTCTACCAAATAGGAACTTAATAATAAATTATGAAGATATATAGTATTCAAATGAAAAAAATAAAATAAAAGATGCTAAATTTTACTTGAATTGTAAAAGATATTAGTTTTTAGATCATAAACATGTAAATAGGAATTCTTATTAATAAGTTTGCATATGTTTATACTTCAATTATGTAAATATCATATTTAATTAATTAAAAACTTCATCATTTATGACCAAATTCTTCAACAATATAATTTTCACTAGCTTGAATATTAGAATCGCGTTTGCATAATTTCTTTAAGTATTAATTAATTATTAAATAAAAAAAATTAAATTACAACTAATGGTAGGAAATTAATCAATGACACTTTAGATATATCAACATCATTTTAGATAATATATAATTCAAATATATACACACACACACTTAAATCTAAAAATATGAAAGATTAATGATATTTTTAAGGCTAAATATATTCACACCACTTTTTAATTGCATGAAATGTTCATAACTGTTAGTCATCATCACACTTATGTCCTTAACTTTTTTCATTGTATTCTTTTTTCAGTCCTTCATTAATTAGTACTCGTCATTGATAATGATTTCTATCAAAAATTTTGTTAAGAGGGAATAAAAAGATTTATTTACCCCTCATGTATTTAATAAAAAAAAATCAAAATTATACTTGTCCATCGTTTCAAAGCACAGTAACAAAAATTTTGGATAAAAATTGTCATTAAGGAAGATTTTCTAATTGATGAAAAATTAATGAAAATAATTAAGACCATAAATAATAATAAATATAACAACGAATAAAGATTATCTGTCAATAATAAAATTAAAATGTGATACAAATATAATTACCCTATTTATAAAATATCAGGGTGTCTCTGATATTATCAAAAAACGTAACGAATGTTTCATAATTTCTTAATTCATTAATAAACTTCAAAAATTTGTAGGATACAAGTACTAGAACTATTGATCAACATTTTATATCAACTAATCTGCTTATTTTCAAAATTATAACTTAAAATTTGCTTTTGTCGTTTGATTTTATTTTTATTTACTAGAAACTAATTAATCATTTAACGGCATCTTGAAATAGGATAATTCTTGTTGTACATCACCTTGTACATCAAAGTGTCCATAAAGGACACCCGGTACCCTCTCATTGGAGGGAGTGCCGACCCCACGAACCCTCCCTCCAATGAAAGAGCGCCAAGTGTCCATTATGTAGACCCTTATATTAATGATAATGTACCACTAGCATTACCCCTTGAAATATCATCACCACTAGCATTGCCCCTTGAAATATAAGATATGGTCATCTAAAGGTTTGAAATTTATTATTTATTTATTTTTTCCAAGAACCAGAAAAGGAGAACGCGTACAGACGGGGGCATAATTGGAAATTCAACGGAATCCCCAATCCAATATTAAGCAGGGGTTCCGCGGACATAACAAGCACTCAGAACTTCGTCAAACGCCGAGATATATAAAACAAAAATGTCAGGCTATCCCCCTCATCAACAACCATCCGGCTACCCGTACGGTGCGCCACCTCCTTCTCAGTCATATTCCTCCGCTCCATACGGTGCGCAACCGCCAGGTCCACCACAGACCGGTCAATCCTCTGCCTATTCGGCAGTCTCCACCCCTTACTCAGCCCCTTCAGCTCCCCCATACAACAATCCCTCCGACCCCCACAAGCCACCGAAAGATAATTCTTATTCTCAGCCCTCTGCCCCCTATGGTGCGCCTGCACCACAATCTTACGGTGGGTACCCTCCGCCACCCTCTGCGCCGTACGGAAGCCCCTTTGCTGCTCTTGTCCCCTCTGCTTTCCCTCCCGGCACCGACCCCAACGTGATAGCGGGCTTCCAGATGGCTGACCAGGATGGCAGTGGGTTTATTGACGATAAGGAGCTCCAGAGGGCGCTTTCGTCGTACAATCAGAGCTTTAGCTTGAGGACTGTCCATCTTCTCATGTACCTTTTCACCAACACCAACACCAGAAAGATCGGTATGCACGTTCTCTCTCTCTCTCTCTCTATTCCCCCCCACATTTTTATGTTCTAACGGAAAATTCTGACCCGAGCAAGTTTCCCTTCCAAAAGATTGACCGATGTTTACGAGGTTGTAAAACGCCTCATGAAATGATTAGAATTTGAAATCATAAAACCCTAATCTGTAAAGCTATAACCGAATTCGCGTGCTGTATTGAAGATCGTGAAAATCATTTTAAGTTATTTCTAAACATTTAAATCAAACACAGATGCGACTAATAGTTTTAGGGATGGGGACAATTAGAATCTGTTCTGTATGAAATTGGGGGGTACAAGCATGAACATTCTATACAATAGTGCAGCTGTGGCGGTTTTTTTTTGGTTGTTGGAATTTGTCATTTTGTGCATGAAAAGTGGAGTTGTGGTTGAAGTGTTAGAGCACAGGGCCGACTCGAATTTCAGCAAATCCCTGCAGTGGCACGAGGTTTCTCGTATCTGCCAACCAACAACATGTACTTGCACTTCTGGGTATTGAAAACAGCAGAATTTAGACTAAGTATTCAGAATATTGAAGTACTTAAAATAGAAACAGGATTTACGAGAAACATCAAACTTTATTTCTATAGAGTAAAGAAACACAAGTACCAAAACGTGAAGAGTCAACAAATCTCTTTGTTGCCTCAACAGTGCATCTATTTTTCTACATATTCTAAGGCACCAACACTTAGAATATATACCAATCCCGGACCCAACTGCTGGGTCAGTTTTCACAGATTTTCAACCCCACTTGGGATGAAACTGCCCCAACACTCTAGCACAATGCATAATCGCCTCAAACCACCATCACATGTCCTGCTTATATAAAAAGAGCATCTTATCCATAATATTCAGAAACCAATTTCAAATTTAGAGGAGTATTTACACACTCCAAACATGCCCTTTATTTTGGCTCTTCATTTGTTTTTTCATTAAATATTTATTAACTTTTCCTCATCTTTTATTTAATATTTTTTAACTAATCAATTCAAATATGATTTGAATAATTTAAGAAGTGAGTATTAAAATTCTTATTAAATGCATTCATGATAATTTGGAGAGCTCAACCCACTTCCTATTTTAACGAAGAAGTTAAAATATAAGTCTTGGAGTTTTATTTTAAGCATTGGCTCTTAAAAGGGAGGGCATCTTGTATTTAGATAGTCTCTTGGTGATGCTTTTAAAGGTAATCTTTTAGGAAAGGGAGATGCCATTGATTACTTTATCTCCTCATTTTCCTTTGGTTAAACCTTGGAATGTACTTTTATTAAAGAATTTGATAATTTTTTGGATCAATATTTTTTTTTTGATAACCGTGAATGTCCGGGCCAACTTGTGCGCACCTCGACTAATCTCAAGGGCCCTGAAGTTTACGGTCGGGTACTTACCTCAATGGCCCGAGAGAATTTTGTGGATCAATATTTTACGTTAAATAATTGAGCTTTATACAAAATCATCAACTTAGGAATGGAATTTATGCATGCATACAATACTATTTGCAAAAAATGGGATTCAGGAAATTAGGAGGACCAATATAAAACATAACTCTAAGTAGGAAGCCGGACTTTGTTGAGAAACTAAGGATCCATTATGACAGTTTTCGTGTTTCAGTAGTTTATATAGCTGCCTGCGTTCTACCCAATAACTTGTAGATCAATCTGTGTATGGATGTTCATCTTAAGAGCGATGTTTCCACATGCTATTTAGTCCATTCCCAACTAAAGAAGATGCACTGGAATTGGTAATCCATGCATCAGAAGGAAGATGTCATATCATTTAATTGTGACAGTTGCCCTGACACTTCAATGGAGTAGCCTTGAATTAGAAAATTAAAGACTCGGCAAGGGCAAGAAGTAATACTTATGTGATTGTCAAGATTCTAGATGCCTTTAGGGCTTTTAAGATGTGGTAATAGAAAAAGGTTATTCTTCTTTAGCATAGTATATGGGCATTTTCCTTCTTTTTGTTCTTTTGATTTTGGTTGAAGTGTAGATAATCACGCAAACAACAAGAAGAAACTAAGCCTTGTGCTCAATAATCTCATAAGCAAGTTGAAGAAAATGTAACTCAGTATTTGATTTGTAATGTTGATTTCGAGATGGAAGTTGCCTTGTTGATTGCTTGGTGTTAACAAGTAGTGCCATTATAGTTCGAACTACGTACGGTTGCTGGATTGTGGAAGAGATAATGGGATAGTTTTCTTTTTGATCTGTTAGTTTATTTGGATTTGTGCTCTCTTTATGTGACTTTTTCTTCTTGTGGTGTTGATTTGTTATATTTTTATACAGGCCCAAAGGAATACACACAAGTTCATTATAGTCTTCAGAACTGGAGGGTAAACTCCAAAATCTTTTACTTTTAACCTTTTCAGATTAGTAGTTCTAGTTTTATTCAGATACCAATAGATAAATAGTTTTCCTATATATCCAATCTGATTAATTTCTCATTTTTGTAGGCAATTTTTGAGAGATTTGACAGGGACAGGAGTGGGAAAATTGATTCGGCAGAACTAAGAGAAGCTCTTCTCAACCTTGGATTTTCAGTATCACCTATGGTTTTGGATTTGCTGGTTTCCAAGTTTGATAAAAGCGGTGGGAAAAACAAGGCTATTGAATACGACAATTTCATCGAGTATGTTTACCTGTGTCTCTTATGCTACATTCCATGTTATGCGGCTGCAAGTATATCTGAAAATTTTACTAATTTTCTTTCATTGTGTTCTTTCCCTTTCTACTGCCAGGTGCTGCCTCACTGTTAAGGGACTGACTGAAAAATTTAAGGAGAAGGACACTGCATACTCTGGCTCAGCAACTTTCACTTACGAATCCTTTATGTTAACCGTTTTGCCTTTCCTCATTGCGTAGAGTTGTGGTTCTCTATTTATTCCTCGACTATCCTGTTTGTTTTGCTGTATTTGGCCACCTTTGCGACTTTAACGACCTGTTTTTAGCATTTGCCAATGGGGATCGACTTTGTGCAAGACCATGATGCTATATATATTGTTATTGGTGCCGCCAGATTCCACATGTGGCTTGTGCTAATTTCTTGTAATTTCGATTTTAATATTATGATATAATTTCTGCTAAGAGTTTCAATTACTGTCATTGCATACTTCGATTCTTTTCGTTTCTTGTTTTGCTCTTGTAGACTTGTTCATCTTTTCCTAAATACAGTACGTTTTTCAAGGACCTAAAGCAATTCATTTACAAGAGTTGTGGGAGGAAAACATTTGATTGAACCTAAAAACATGTTCCACAATGCCAACATACATTAAACGTGACAAGTGCGTATACTATTAGTGACATTGTGTTTTCGGTACCCAATTTAAAGCAAGATATTTGGTCCATATTTAGTAGAAATTAAAACTTAGATTTTAATCTAAATTAATATCAACAATTAATTTTAACCACATATCTTACACGATTCATAACTTATCAACCACACATTTCATTAATTTTTATCAAAATTTATTAAAAATATAATTTTAATTCTCATCTCTAGGCCAATTAAATGAATTTTAAAAAATTGAATAGGCAAATTGCCGGCATTAAATATACACGAGAATTTAAAGAAATTCAAGTGAAAACAAATTAAGTCCATGTTTGACTCTCGTCAAAACAAAACTCTTTATTTTTTATTCTCATTTTCAACCAGACATTTATACAATAAAACATTTACACTTAAATCCAAAGTTTTTCCCTACCATATATTCTCCAAAAAATCAATATTCAAAGCATCATTTTTTTTCCCTTATTTCTCTTTGCAATGGCCATCATACATGGGCTAAAGTACCGAAGCAAATGAATTCTAAATTGAGAAGAAATTAATATTGATTAATTTTGAAATTTTGTTTGTTCTTTATAATAAAGATGACCACTAAAATTATTCCCCGAAGACGCAAAAACTTGCCTTAATGCAGGATCGAACTACAGAACTAGATTTCACCTAGATTTTTGCAAATTGCAAGTTTACTTGTTTGCAGAATTTTGTGCAGCTTTTCATTCGTTGTGGAAACCTAATCTAATGGTTTCATGATCTGAAATTTACTTGAAATGCAGTGGTTATGAGTTCAAGTTGATAACTGAAGTTTCCAGATGGTGGAGAGGACAGCAGATGTGGTGGAAATGTTGAAGGGAGTCAGCAGCTCCTGTAATTACCTTCCGCAGAATCCAAATGCAGTTCATGAATTGAGGGTTGACAAGCAGCATAATCTTCATCTAATATGAATGCTTTCGATTATCCTCTTTTCTTCAAAACAAATAGGAGTGTATTGGAATTTTTTCTGTTATGTGCTCATGGGTTAACTAACCGATCCTCGTCTTCTAATACCCTTGATCAAGAGTCACTACAAAGTTAATGTATAAAGGCTCTAGTCCTTTCTGATGATCTCATTCCATTCGATTTTCTCCTTCCTAAAGGACTATGATCAATAATGGTATTTCCATCAATTTTCCTTCTTGGTGAGTCTAATTGCCTTAATTGAATATGCCCAAACCATCTCAAATGTGAGGAATCATCGATATACATCAAGTAGGCAATTGTAAATGAGTGGTAGTCTACATCAAGGTAGATTGCACTTGCTTCATCTTCTTTTTCGGTTCCGTGAATGACTTGTGTAGTCTGGTTTAATATGTAATTGTCTATCTAGTAATGACCTAAACACTTGCGTGGTTTTGAAAAAAAAAATACTAATTAGGCATATAACTATATAGTATCAAGAAAGTGCAGTCCGCATATTGAACTCGTCTTATTTGAATAAAAAAGAAAAAAATATATTTCAAAAGAGAATCACGAATTCAAAATAACCAAAAAGGTACACCACAGCCCCAAGTTGTAATATATCAAGTTCAATTGCCACGTATTATAAAAAAAATTTAAAAATCACTTAAATTTGTGAACAATGCAAGAAAGTAAAACGTTCGAATGGTAAAGAATGAACGTTTTTATTCATCAATTTATACCACTACCTAACTTGAACTTTTTGATTCATAGAAAGTTGCAATGATTAAAATGTACTAATCTTTGATATGCAATAATCTGATGTGAGCTGAAAGATGAAAAAGTAGGACCCTGACTTGATTTCTTAGGGTTAATAGCATGAAGTTTTAGACTAATTAATACCAAATTAGGGTTTTTAGATTTTATATTTTTTTACCCAACTTATAAATTGTATATAAAAAAGATAAAATTAATTGATTCCACCCAAGGA
Organism: Fraxinus americana; assembly: GCA_035079005.1. Taxonomy (NCBI): domain Eukaryota; kingdom Viridiplantae; phylum Streptophyta; class Magnoliopsida; order Lamiales; family Oleaceae; genus Fraxinus; species Fraxinus americana. Next base: position 25,258,752 of record CM068708.1, on the reverse strand, counting down.
CCCACGGTTCTAATTCATGAACAAAGAATCGAACTGAATCCAGTCGGTTATCGGTTCTCGATTCTCGTTCCTAATTTATTTTTTGGGAACCGGAGGTTCTGGTTCGATTTCGATTAAAATGTCCAGACCTATCTTATAAGGACCTCAAAACTTGAGGCCAAGTTTGATTCATGGAAAGGAAAAACGAAACATTCTTGTGCTATTCGAGACTTTCCTTTGCCTTTCATTCTCAATTCGCGGTTTTCATTTGCCTGCATTGCTTTTTGCATTCTATTTGGTTTTCATGCATTTGAGGAAATTTTCTCATTTTCGTCTCATGTACGAACAACTTATTAACCACTCAAAAGCCCTTCCTGGGTGCACCTATGTCCTATAATATATTCATGATTAGACTATTTTCGAAATAAAAAATGCTCGGACGAACAATTAATGAAACATCAAAGAAAATTAAAAATTACCAACAATTTGATTTTGGTTGAACATAGAAGGCTAAGAAAAAAAATTATTATTTGGCCTCAATTCTTGTAAAATTAAAAGTTATTAAATAATTATTATTTTATTTTAACAAAGTCAAACATTAATTTCAATTATACATTTACAATTATATTCATTTATTAACCGCAAATTTTGTGGGATTAAATATTATTCTTTCTAAAAAGTTACTAATAGTTTTATTTGAATACTCACAGGTACGAAAGTACAAAATTGATAAAGTTGAAGAGAGTAACAATTCAAGTATAAAATTGAGAAGTCTGGTATAAATTTAATTATACATCACAAAAATAGATTGAAAAGAAAATAAGAATTTATATGTTCAGAAATAGAGTTGAAGATAACTATTTAGGTAGTTCAAGCAATTTTGAGTACATTAATGAAGTTCATTCCTAAAAGCGGCGCTCTTCAATGAGAATGTATGATAATTCATTTCATTTGAACATGTTGAGTATTTCTAACTATTTATTATATATAAGATGTTCTTAAAAATAAAGAGAGGATTGAACATGTTCTTAGTTGATAGACTAATGGATCAAATACAATCACTAAAAAATTCAGCTACAGTGCTTGTAATACAAGCAATGATCAAAGGGTAAAGCCCCTTGTACCGGGGCCGGTACGTACCGGGCGCCCCATGATTGGTGGAGGCTGACACAATCATGTGTTGCCACCTCGGCGCCCGGTACGTACCGGGCCGGTACAAGTAGGGTGGTCCATGATCAAATCCACTCTTTTTGAAACCAATAGAAAGCACATAAGAATCAATTTTTTGTACCACTAACGTGGAAACTGTTTTAGCTCATAAAGAGACTTCTTTAAAAAACACACGCGATCAGGTTTATCTTTATTTTCAAAACTTTTAAATTGAGTCATAAAAATATTCTCATCAAGATCACCATGCAAAAAAGCAGTTCCCAGTTATAGTTAGCAACAAAAGCAAGTATGACCTTAATAGAGTATACTTAATAACTGGAGAAAATATCTCATTATAATCTATCATTTCCTTATGTGTGTATTTTTTGGCTACTAATCTAGTCTTATATCTCGCTGGCTCACTCTTAGTAGTTCTCTACTTTATTTTATAGACCCACTTGCAGTGCACTATGGACTTATCCTTAGGTCTTGGAACTAAATCCCAAGTTTGATTCTTATTAAGAGAACTCATCTCTTCTCTCATGACACTATGCCATTCCTTACTTTTTTTCATTCTTCATAGCCTCATCATAGGTATTTGACTCATTATCAACTAGTTATTGATAACTAGTGTAGGCCAGGGTATAATCAAACAACCTTTGGGGTTCCCAACACGGTCTCCTCTCTCTATCTCTAGCTAATGGAAGTCAACTAGAGGGTCTTGGCCAATAGGATTGTCTTCTACAATATCCTCTTCACCTTCTATCTCTTTGTTCTACTGATTTTGTTGTGTAGGCCAAGGTATAATCAGACAACCTTTGGGGTTCCCAACAAGGTCTCCTCTCTCTATCTCTAGCTAATGGTAGTCAACTAGAGGGTCTTGGCCGATAGGATTGTCTTCTATAATATCCTCTTCACTTTCTATCTCTATGTTCTACTGATTTTGTTGTGTATCACTCTTCACCTCACTCGAGGTAATGGGAACGTGGACACTCACTCTCTCTACCTCAACTGGAGACTATTCCCTAATAGTTTCTTGATGTTCTTTACTCTTCATGTAAGATTTTTGAGACTCATTAAAGGTAACAATGCGACTTATGATAATTCTAACACCTTTTTGGTTTCAATCTCACAACTTATACCCTTTAACTCCCTCAAGGTATCCTATGAGGACACATTTCTCAACTTTAGGTTCTAGTTTTCCCTTAAGGTGATGAGAGAAAGCAGCACAACCAAAAGTCCTAAGCATAGCATAATCAACACATTTGTTGTACCATTTATCCTACAACGTACCACAATTTAAAGCAACACAATGAGTCATATTAGTTAAATAGCATGTAGTCATAACAACTTCACCACAAAAAGATTTAAGCACACCATAAATAAACATCATACATCTAACTTTATCAAGTAAGGTACAATTCATCCTTTCAACAACTCCGTTTTGCTGATGTGTTTAAGGTACAATCTTATGTTTAGTTGTGCCAGATTCACTACACAAACCATCAAATTCAGCATTGCAAAACTCGAGACCATTATCGGTGCACAAATCTTTTACCTCTTTACGTGTCTAGTTCTCCATTTTACTTTTCAATTTTTAAAATTCACAAAAGTTTAAAATTTATCTTTTAACAATAAATCCACACACATCTGGAAAAATTATCAATAATAGATCAAAAATATTTGTTAACACCAAAAGTGGGATTACTCTTCGGACCCCACAGATCATTATGAATGTATTCTAACGCTCTAGATGTCTTGTGTGTGCTAGATACAAATGACATCCTACGATGCTTTCCAAATACACAATGATCGTAAAATGGCATATCAGACACCTGATCCTTACCAAATAGACCCTTATCGTTAAGGAACTCAAGTCCCCTAACACTAATGTAAGCTAACATATTGTGTCACTTCTTTGTGTGATTAGTATCAGTGACAGTGAAATTTAGACCACCCTTCACTTCATCATGCGTGATGTATATACCATTCGTCCTAGCAGCCTTAAAGGCTCTAAATGCTCTCTTGAACGTTTTTATCACTCCCTCGCCAAATGCACTAGTGAAACTTGTACGTTCTAACTCCCCCAAAGAATTTAGATTTCTACCCATATGTGAAATGTAGCCAACTTCTTTTATTGTATGTACAAAGCCATTGTCGAATTTGACAATTACACCACCCACACCAATGATCTTATATGAGACTCTACCCATGCAACTACATGTCCGTGATCAGACTCGTGCAAATGATCAAACAACAATTTATTTGATATAACATGCAAAAAAAGCACCGGAGTCAAGAATCCACTCATGCATATGGGAGTTCGTAGATAAGTTAATTTAGGCCGATTCAAAACTTAGGAGCATGTAAACCTAACAAGATTCATCTCTCGGGACAACAACGTTTGCCTCATTGGGTTCAACAACCTTCTAATTTCTCAACTTATTTTTCTCTTCATGGCGCTCACTTAAGAAATGTCCTAATTTCCCACAATCATAACATTTCTTAACCTTTGCATTCCCCTATGATTTAGACCTATCTCTACCATTCTTCTTGTCTCCTCATTTTTGTCTCTCACCACCCCTAAAATGAGATCCACCCCTCATCTGGTAAATTTCTCATTTTTTCTCGTTTCTTACAACTTTCATTTTTTTTCTCCTTGCTCTTCAACGAATTGATGACTCTATTGGGTGTAAGGGTCTTCATCACATATTTGATTTTATTTTTTACTTCCATATAAATATTAGGCATAGCATTCAAAAGAATAATAGTTTTATATTCATCGAAAACCTTTTCACCATAATTTATCATATCTTGCACAAATTTATTGAAAATATTAAGATCGTCATTCAAACTTTTGAGAGATCAATTTTGAAAATAAAAAACTTTCAAGCAAGAAAAGTTTATTGGATATAGATTGTGTAAAGTAAAGTTCTTCAAGCCTTTTCCAAAGTTTTTCATTTGATATAGAGGTATATGCAAGATCACCGTATTCTTTTTTCTAATCCTCAGTCATAGTAGCAGAAAAAGTATTATCAATGGCTTTTGATACTTTCTGTTGTACTAAAAATTCATTTTATCTTTCGTTACCAAATAGAAAAGTCACATTTACGAAGAGAGACACCCAAATCAAAATGATACGTAGACATCTTAACAATACTTTTTGTTGTACTAAAAATTCATTTTATCTTTCGTTACCAAATAGAAAAGTCACATTTACAAAGAAAGACACCCAAATCAAAATGATACGTAGACATCTTAACAAATAAGACACGTAGCATGTAAATAACATTTAGAGAGATAACTACACCAGACACATCCTACAGGTCGCAGATATATGCCGGTCTAAATTCTCAAGGTTTCGTGAGATTTACGATTTCAGTTTCAATGGAATTGTTAAACAAATAAGGTCTAGGTAACGATTCTAACAAGTAATTAACTCAGCAACAATATGAAATTACACAATAGTCAATAAAGTCAAATACGATAATATCACAGATAATAGGCAAGTACTAATTTTTAGCAATAGGTAATGGTTACCCTACACGATGGCTCGCTATTGCAGAAACTTAAAAGTGATTAGTCAATTTATCAGAGCGGACCTATCTAAGGATTCAAGTCCTTATTGCAAAATCAGCATACACACGCTTTAATTGTACCACAAATATATGTTTGATTAATGGCAAATCAATTTCCACTCACAAGAACTGATTTCAACAGTCATAGGAGCCAAAACTAAGCTATGATGCCAATTTGTAGAGAAAATCAGCATCTTCAATTGCAATAAACAACACTAAGTTAGTTCTAAACACAATTGAATAATGAAATTCCTATCAATATCCAGTCGATGGCACCAAAACTGGATAATCGGGGCTCAATTCAAGGACCCAAAACCACACCGCAACATGTACAAATTGAACCAAGAGAACCACTCCAAAACTATGAAGGAAAAGCCCACAGGTCACGAAGAGATATTCGTAAATGTACAACACACAAGGGACAGTAGAAAGCAAAGATAAACCAACACAAATATGGGCAGATTTTTGATTCCCAATCGTCGACAAAAAAATAGAGACAAAGGATTACACAAAGGAGCCAAAGGAAGCCACCGATCGAAATGGAGAAAGCGGAGGCAGCCACAGTTTTGTCATAAAATGGAGAAGTTGTAAGTTGTATTGTGTATTTCTCACAAAATCCAAAAGCCTAGTATATCTATAATAATAGACTAGGTTAACGTTAAAGGGTCAATAGAAATGGGTTGAGCCCGTAAGTGGTTCTTGGTCTTCTTCGTTTCTTGGGCTACAACTTGTGGCGTTGTACCCAGAACAATTAAGTGAATTCAATCATGGGCTTTCAAAGAAACCTTTGAATATTATTCAATCCGACTAGTTATCATCGCCCTAAGATTCATTTGGTATCAAAATACCCAACAGTAATTTTATATTCGAACACGTGTTTGTTGGAATAAATAGGTCGATGTCGAAGTGAAATGAGGGAAGCGGAGTATACCTAATGTAACAGAGACCTAATATAGTATATGCGGTTGATAGACTTAACAAGTATACTAGTAATCCTAATAGTGAACATGGGGATTCTCTTATCCGAGTCTTGAGGTATTTGATATACCATCTTGACTTGGAAATACATTATATTAAATTCTCTTCTGTACTTTAGAGATATTGTGATGCTAATTGGATTTTGAATACCAATGAAATTAAATTTATGAGTGGATATGTATTTACTTTAGCCAATGGTGCTGTATCTTGGAAATCCACTAAGCAAATATACATTGTGAGATCTACTATGTGAATTCATAGTTTTAGACAAAGCAAGTGAGAAGGTTGAATGGTTAAGAAATTCCCTTATTAATTTTTCTTTGTGGTCTAAACCACTTCCAGCTATTTCTGTCCATTGTGATAGTTAAGTAACTATTTCAAGAGCTCAAAAATTCATCCTACAATGAAAAGTCTAGATATATTTGTAGGAGGCACAACAATGTGCGTCAGTTGCATAAGGATGTGATTATAGCTATTGTCTACGTGAAGTCAAGTGATAATATTGTCGACACATTAACCAAATGATTAGCTAGAGGGCTAAATCAGAATACATCGATGGAGATGGGGCTAAAGCCTATTACAAACTAGATCACCTATAATGGAAATCCAACCTTGCGACTGGATATCCCATGGACAAGGTTCAATCGGACAACAAAGTAATTAGAGTAGTCTGTGGGGGTACCACATTAAATTTATTCCAAACCCCTCCCTATAATGTGTAGTACCAACTATATTTCTCTTAATGCTTGCTATTGCACCCTTGATAGAAGCACATATTTCAGTGTGGAAGTGAGGCCGCTTCCTATGAGAATTGATGTTAATTATCTAAAGCACTCAAAGAAACTTAGAAAGTTCACGGTCAAAATGAACACAATCACAAGAACTCGATAATTGTTTTACAAGTCATGTGTGTGTTCTATTATCTCTGTTTGTAGCTATAATTGTAGAGTTCAAGACATAGGCCACTATAGTTAGCAAACTCGATAAAATACACAAAGCCAAGGTTCAAGTAGATGTCTACCTATGCCTACATGATTTCTACCGTACTCCAAAATAATATTTATATTTATGTCATTTTTTTTCATGTGGGGGATTGCTAGATATTTATATATAATAAATATATTATTTGAAAGAAATAATTAAATTAGACAAAGTGCCTAATTGGTGAAAAGTGTGGAATTTGTATGGGAGGTCGGCGGTTTGATTCACATTCTATGCGGTATAGGGATATTTTTAGGTTTTTCCCTTTAATCTTGTACGGGCTTGAAAGTCTTGTAAGGACCAGGGCTATGGTTAGTATATATAGATGAAGTAATCCTATTATTCATACATAATAAAATCATAGGTGCTTCGCTCCTATGGACGTAGGCACATCGTTGAACTACTTAAATCTGTGTTCTTATTTCTTTGTTAATTTCATATTCTACGTCATTATTATTGTTGCTCAAATCACAAGTGTCTTGGTGTATTACTAAGGATAATGGGATAATAAAAGAAACTACTATTATTACTTGATTCTTGGAATAATAGTCTCAATAGATTGTTGTTATGAATGTTTGGCGAAATTATAATGAAAGAGCTGAAAATGGACTATTCAAGAAATTCTATAATGTTGTATTGTTTAGTCTATTTTTACGTACAAATCAAGAAAAGTGACAAACTTGACGAAATGCCATATGTGCTTCATATATATCTCAGGAAAAGAAATTGACCTGGGTGAAATTATTATCTCGTCAAAATTTTTTATTATTTGCACTATGTGTTGTGGGGATCATCATTTCATCACAATTTTTTGCCAATGCATTATTATAATTTCACTATATGTTTTGTAAAGAAACTCTATTTGGCTACCTGAAAGAAATGAGCTTCTTATGATTACCGAAAACTACATCATTTACAATCTTGTTATGGATTATAATGCGATTAAGCTAGTTTCAACAAGATACAGTAATATTGTGACTAACTATTTTATGCGGAATAACTCAAGTCTCATTATTTTTTTTATTTTATAAGAATAATATATACATTTTCAAATTATAAAGGTGCTACAACTTGTAATTTTTTTTTATATTTTATTTCCAGAAATGGAATCCATAAACGTCTTCATAACTTGCAATGCGATGACATTTGGACTTCTATCCCCTAGTGGATGTAATTATACGGAACTTGTTGATATGATATTCAACAAGGTGAAGATTGATAAAAGGTCTACATGCTTGAAAATTGATTACGATATAGGTAGACCATGACCCCAGTTAGAATAAGAAATGACAACATACTTTTGTTCTACATAGAGATGAAGAAGAAGGATCCCCAGATTACCTCATATACATTACGTGTTGAAGTAGCGAACCTATTGAACCAAAGTGCAAGTGATTTTGAGCATGAACGCTACAGTCCACTTGTAGGATTCTGCAACGACTTGGAAATCTAGAAAGTTGTCGTTATCTGTCTAACTCATCTACAACAATGCCAACAATGCAGGAGTTTACAACAACGATGCATGTAACAATTCAGTCGCCCGTAGAAGTAGATTTTGAAGAGAATAAAATTGTGGTTTCAAGACCTAGAAATGATTTTGTTGTTGAAAATCAAATATTCCGTGACAAGAAGTTGATAAAGAGCATTGCTGCATTAAATGCCATTAAAAAAACTTCTAGTACAATGTTCACAAACTCGATAAACGAGAGTATATGGTGAAGTGTGAAGTTGAGTCTTGTAAGTAGAAGTTTAGGGCAATAAGAATGGGACTGATAGATGCGTTCAAGATTAGATAAATACGTAGAGTTCATAGTTGCGAAATGAATGCAATTATTCGAGATCATTGTTAAGCAAGATGTTCATTGATAGATGAATGTATAAAGAACAGGTGTACATAAGCCAAAACGATATACATACCAGTTGGTAAGCATGACATGGCTTCAATATATTATTTTACATTGAGATACAAAAAGGCATGGAGAGCATGGGAGCATGCATTGGAGGAGATGATGGTTGATTTGGGCGACGCCTACAAAAAAGTACCAATGTATATGTTCAAGCTTGAATGGAGGAATCCTGGTTCCAAAACAAGTATTGAAATTAACTCTTTCATGTTGTCATTTTAGATTTGCTTTCATGTCATTGGGTGCAACCATTTAAGGAAGAAAACTCTACAAACCAGTCATAGTTGAAGCAACTTCTTGAATGGAAGATGCAAGTTAGCATTTCATCATGTGTGGACAAGATACGAATAATTTAATATTTATACTAGCATTTAGTGTTAAGAATTTGAAAAACAATGACTTCTGGACTTAGTTTCTAAGTCAATTCAATGAAGCTTATTGGGTGAAGGATGATATGTGTTTTGAATTCAAATCGTCGTCAAAGTATTGAAAAAGCTGAACATGAGGTGTATCCAGGTGTCACACATGACTTCTGCGTATATCATCTACTATAAAACCCAAGGACAACATCTAGAAATTGTGGAAGAAACATCACAAGGACCTTCAACGCTACAGCAAGAGTTTATACGAGGCACAAATTCGAGTACCATATGAAGTAGCTTGATCAAATAAATAAGAGGATAAGGAAAGATTTGGTAATTTCATTATTCTTTGGCTTAATTTTAATTTTATTTTATTTTTACCCTTGATATGGTATATATCTATATACCAAATCAAATCATCAACAAACTGTTCATTGTTTCATATTTACATATCTGCATACTATTTTACCTTTATGTTGCAATCATGTGAAACATTTAAACTCCAGTAACCTTCCTTTTTCATGCTATATCAATCCATAATATGGATTAGATTTATCCGTTGGGAACGTGAAAATCAAAACGTGCTATATCGTACATTGACATAATAATCTATTTGGGTCTATTGAATATTTTTAAAATATGATTTTGACATTGCAACATGACACAATGACATATATATATAGGATACTATTGTTTGGGTTTGTGTTGCAGGTTTTGCTGATTAGCTTATTCCCGTAAAACCCTTGAAGTTGAGAGAGCGTTGGTTGGGTTGCTTGGATTCAGTGGTGTCTGTTGCATACATTCTACAGTGGTATTTTATTTCAAGATTATTTTGTTTAACAATGTCTTTTATGTCTAATTGGTTTAGTAAAGGTAGCACTTCAAAAGATGTTAATAACATGTCAAAATATTTTTCAGAAAATAAATAAGAAATTGATAAAAATGCATTTGCATCTTCAAACATTTCAAATGATATCAATTCAAAAGAACTTCAAATTGCAAAAATTGAACAAACTCTTCAAAATTGGACTATTCCAAATGTAGAAAAAAGTTCTATCTATGAAATAGGAACCTTTGATTTTTCTCAAAATTATGTTATCAAAACAATGGAGAAAACTATTCCTATTAAGGAACAGATGACTTCATTCAATTTACTTTCGAAGGAAGCTATTCTTGAACATCGAAAGTAGTTTCAATATATTCATATTGGTCTTGTTCAAATTGCTGTCAAACTATTGTTTAGACTTGGTCTTGATATTCCTGTTTGTATAACTTTGAGAGACAAGAGACTCTTAAAGTTTGAACATTCATTACTGTCCATGCTTGAGTCTAATCTCGAGAGTGGTCCAGTATTTTCAAATTGTTATCCAAATTTTTCAGTTAGTCTTCAAGATGGAGCTATTCTGAATGCACTCAACTTAAAAATTCAAACAAAGAATTTTGAAGTTGATGATCTTTCAAAAGCCTTTGCTTTAATATACAGAGTATATTATAAGCTTCTGAATACTCAACTCAATATTCGTGCTCTTCGATCTTCACCAAGAGATGAAAGCCTTTTGGTTGAAGTTAATCCACTTCATTCAAATGTCATTATTCCAAAAAGAATTCCTTGAAATCTTCAAGAAAAAGAATTATCTTGGAATTTTAAGGAAGCTCAAACTCCAATTTCAAATCCTGTTAAAATTCCTCAAAGAATTACTCATTTTCCTGATGGAAGTGTTCGGGTTAGTTTTGAAATATTAACTAGATCCAGTTCATCTAGGACAACATATGAGTCAAAAGAATCTCCAGAAATACCTCTTCAAAGGAAAAGAAATTCATTTTCTAAACTTAGAAATGTGAATTTTACTCCTGAAATTCCAAAAATTCAATATTCAGAATCTAAAGAAGAATCTGAATATTCTTCTGATCCAAAATCTCCAACTGAATCAGATATGTTACCTCCTTCAAATGACAAACTTGATAGACAGCTTAATGTTATCTCTTCTATTATTGATAGAAGAAATGAATTCAAAACTGATCAAACTCCAGCTGTCAAAGCTTTTCGAAGAAATCTTCGAAAAATGTTTTCAAAAGAAGAACTTGAAACTTATTGGGAAGAATTTTTTAACTTTCCAGAAGATTTAAGTTTCTTTGAATGGGTTAATTTGAAAGACATTGGTAAAAGAATTTCAAAGACTCATTCTTCAGTTCAAACAAATCGTTCACAAAAGACTTGGACTCTCTCTTCAAGAGAAATGGTTCAGTCTGAACATCCTCCTTTGCAAGAAATTATTGTTCCTCATGGTTCTTGTGAAGTTTTAGCCTCTCCTTTCAAATAGATTCCTGATGAAAGAAGAGAAAACAGTCCTGCAAAAGTGCATGACATCAAAAATCTTCAAATTCAAAATAATTTTACAAACATTGTTCTTGATTCTGTTTGTACTCAACTTTCGAGAATTGAAAATAATTCTCTTGAAAGTGGAGAAAATTCAAAAAACTCTTTTGAGCAAGTTAAAACTGCTTATAGAGATTCAAAATCAAAATTTGTTGAAAAGAAACCTGTTCCCCTTCTTTTCAAACCTATTGAATCAAGTCTTACTCCAAAACTTGGAAATGATTTGAATTCAGATTCAAAAATTCTTGAAAAACTTACCAAACAATTTTCAAAATTAAGTTCTCTTTCAAAAAATATCAATATTGTTGATTATTTCAAAAATCTTGAAAGTCAATTTATTGAAGAAGAAGAACCTCTTCAAATCAATAAATTGAAACATTATGAATCTTCAAAACTTCCAATTTTTTATCCAAGACCTTCTCATCTTGATCTTATTTTAGAAGAAAAATCTTTTCAACAATTCTCAGAAACTTATTCTGGCAGTGGTATTGTTGAATGGAATATCGATAGGATGATTGAATTTCAAATTTTGCAAACTATGGAAAAAATGTCTGTCTGTATGGCTGCTTACACAAGTAGAAATATAGATACTTTTCATGCTTCTAATAACATCGTCGTTGGTTTTACTTGCCAACTCAAAGATGGTGGACCAATTACTTGAATGAAGAAAATAGACATGAAATTTTTCAAGCTATCAAAATTGAAAATGGTGAAACAGTCACTGATTGTTTCAACACTCTTGTTTATTCAATTATCAAACATTTTATTGGAACTCCTCAACTTATTCAAGATAGATCATCTGAGATGTTAATGAATATTACTTGTCCCAAACTTCATGATTTTCTCTGGTATAAAGATATTTTTCTTACCAGAGTTATGACTCGTGAAGATTGCAATAATGAATTTTGGAAAGAAAGATTTTTATCTGGACTCCCAAAATTATTTGCAGAAAAGGTTCGAAATTCGATTCGTCTTCAATATAATAATTCTATTCCTTTTCAATATCTTACTTTTGGTGAGCTTATTAGTTTCATTAACAAAGAAGGACTTTCTCTTTGTAATGATCTAAAAGTCAAAGCCAAGCTTAAATCTGAACAATTTGGTTCTAAGAAAGAGCTTGGATCTTTATGTGAACAATATGGTTTTGAAAAAATTGTTCCTCCTTCTTCAAAGAAACCAAAACATTTTCATTCCTTTTTAAGAAAAAATTTTCATAAAAAGGCAAATTCATTTCAAAAATCTTTTCCTCAAAATTTCAGATTTCATAAGAAATACCCAAAACGAAAATTTTCAAAAAATTCCAAAGTTACTTGTTATAAATGTCAACAACGAGGACATTATTCTAACAAAAGATTAATAATCTTCAAATTGATGAAGATATTAAACTTGAACTTCTTAATTTACTCTATTCAAGTTCTGATGAATCATCTTATTCAAATTTTGAATTAGAACAAATTTATCAAAATCAGGAAGATTCTGATAATGAGACTAATTCATCATCAAGTTCAAATAAATCTTCTCAAAGTAAATAAATTTATGGTTGTAAAACTATAAATGTTCTTACTAAATAAGAAGAACTCATTCAAGATATTGTTGAACAAATTTAAGATCCTCAGTTGAAGTTGAAATTTTCTCAACTTCTACCTTCAACTTCCAAACCTCCTGTTCAATCTTTCAATATGAAAGATATTTTCTTAAGATTCAATCAAGATTCATCTTTTCCAAAATCCACTGATTCTGATCTTAAATCAGAAATACGTGTGATGAAATCTCAAATTTCTGATCTTCAAAATCAAATCAAAGATATTAAATTTGAAGTTGCTCTTTTAAAAATTCCTACTGAACAAAGCACTTCAAATCCTCGAATTTTATCTCAAAATGATTCTGAATCAGATTCTGAAAAAGAATTAGAATCTGATCATGAAACTCTTAATAACATTCCTCTTTCTGAAGAAGAAAAGGTTAATGTTATTAGCAAAATTCAACTTAAAAAATGGTATTGCAATATGACAATAGTTGTTAATAAAAGTTTTAAATTAACAACTAGAGTTCTTATTGATTCCGGAGCGGATCAAAATTGTATTCGTGAAGGATTAATACCTACAAAATATTTTGAAAAAACTACTGAACGTCTTTATGGCGCCAGTGGAAGAAAGTTGAATATTCAATATAAACTTTCAAATGCACATGTTTGCAATTCAAATGTTTGTTTCAAAAATATTTTTTATCTTGTCAAAGATCTTGATCAAGAAGTTATTCTTGGTACTCCATTTATTGTTCAAATTTATCCTTTTCAAGCAACTGAAAAAGGACTTTCAACAAAAGTTTTTAATCAAAATTTGTTTTTCAAATTTACAAATCCTCCTTCAACTAAGGTGGTAAATACTCTCAAACAAGCATCTATTTCTCAAATTATTAACAATATCAATTTCAAAAAACAACATGTTTTATTTCTTCAAGAATAAATTAAACTTCAAAGGATTGAAGAACAATTGCAAAATGTTCTCAATAAAGAAAAAATTTCAAAAATTCTTCAAAAATTTGAAAATGATATATGTTCTACTATTCCTAATGCTTTTTGAAATAGAAAGAAACATATAGTATCTCTTCCTTATATTTCCAATTTTCATGAATCCCAAATTCCTACAAAATCAAGACCTATTCAAATGAATAAGGAACTCCTTGATTTTTGTACAAAAGAAATCAATGATTTACTGGAAAAGGGACTTATTCGTCCTAGTAAATCACCATGGAGTTGCTCAGCATTCTATGTGCTTAATCAAGTAGAAATAGAACGTGGTGCTCCTAGACTTGTAATCAATTACAAGCCACTCAATACTGCACTTCAATGGATTCGTTATCCTCTTCCTCAAAAGAAAGATCTTTTGAATAGACTATTCAAATATGTTATTTTCTCTAAATTTGATTTAAAATCTGGCTTTTGGCAGATTCAAATTAAAGAAGAAGACAGATACAAAACAGCCTTCAATGTTCCTTTTGGTCAATATGAATGGAATGTTGTGCCATTCGGTCTCAAAAATGCTCCTTTAGAATTTCAAAAGATTATGAATAATATATTCAATCCTTATCAAAATTTTATCATTGTTTACATTGATGATGTTTTGATTTATTTTAAAAGTCTTGAACAACATTTCAAGCATTTGCATATATTTTTCAATGTTGTTAAGAATAATGGTTTAGCAGTTTCTGCTAAGAAAATTGTTCTTTGTCAAACTAAAATCAGATTTCTTGGTCATACTATTTTTCAAAATACAATTATTCCAATTCAAAAAAGTCTTGATTTTACCGACAAATTTCCTGATCAAATTATTGATAAGACTAGTCTTCAAAGATTTCTTAGGTGTGTTAATTATGTTTCCGACTTTATTAAAGAAAGTAGGTTACTTTGTGCACCTCTTTTTAAAAGGCTACACAAAAGTCCAAAACCTTGGGGGGATGAGTGTACCTTAGTTGTTCAAAAAATCAAAAAAGCAGTCAAAAGTATTCCTTGCCTTTCAATTATTGATCCTAATGCAGATCTTATTGTCGAGACTGATGTGTCAGACTTAGGATTTGGTGGAGTCTTAAAGCAGATTCCAAAAGGGTCAAATCAAGAACAGTTAGTCCGATACTATTCTGGTGTTTGGACTGGACCTCAAATTAACTATTCTACTGTCAAAAAAGAAATTCTTTCAATTGTTCTTTGTATTTCAAAATTTCAAGATGATTTGATTAATAAGAATTTTATTCTCAAAACTGATTGCAAAGTTTCAAAAGATGTTCTTCAAAAAGATGTAAAAAATCTTGTCTCAAAGCATATCTTTGCTAGATGGCAAGATATTTTGTCTTGTTTTGATTTCAAAATTCTTTATATACCAAGGAAAAATAATGTTCTTGCAGATTTCCTCACAAAAGAGTTTCTTACATCAAAAAGAGAGATTCCGAGAGAAAGTAAGGACACCCCAAAAAATCCTTTCTTCCTTTCTTCAAAATACTTTCAAATTATGGAGCTTTGCTCTGCTTTTCAATCTATGTCGTTCAAAAGAAATTCTTGATCTTCAACCTAAACCTTTTTATGGACAAAGCTCTTTTGCCAGAAAAAGGAGATCTCAAAAATTCAATATTTGCCACAAGTGTGGACACTATTTTCATGATAATTCCGGCCCAGATCGTTGGAAACATGAAATAGATTCAAAGTTTCAAAATTCAAAAAAGAATCGTTGCAAAGTTTGGGTTGAAGGTAATTATATTACCCATATTTGGTGAAGTTTTCAAAATTCTGTTCAAAAACTTCTTGAAACTATTTAGTTTTGAGGCATCTATTCATAATCTTCTTTAAAATATTTTATTTTGAGTATCTCATGTTTTTGAGAGGTAAAAGACAAAAGAAATTTAAATTATTGATTAGTAGCTTCAAAAAAGGGATGATGGCTTAGGCAGCAATTGGTTAGCTTATTCTGCGGGATGCCCTTGTAAGCCGAGGAAGGCGTGTTGGGTTTGCAGTTGCTTGGATTCAATTGTATGCTACATCGATTGACTGGAGTTGCTACGAAGTCAAGAAATAGGTTCCTTTTTCCTTTTACAATTCAAGTAACATCTTTTACTGAAAATAATATATCAAAAAGAAGAAGATGAATAGAAGCAAAAGAGACTATCTGGTTTTCAAGAGAAGATGAACAGGATATTGCAAACTACGTCCAAATGGAGTAATTTACCTTCAAGATTCCCTTTCAAAAGATGATTTGACTAAAGTAAAGTTTTTGATAAAGAAGATACTTTCTTTTTCAAAAGTAACTTTAACTTTTGTCACCTCAAACTTTCGGCTGAAGATGAAGACAAAGCAATGTTCAATCAAGGCCTCAATCAACAGTTCAAGATTCTTTTGTGAAGAATTGCGGGAGATTTTTCACATCAACAAAAATTTATTCAATGTAATTTTTATTTTTAATTTTAATGTTCTCATTCAATGTAACGAGAGTTTAGTTGCGGGAGATAAACTTCTCACTTCAAAGTTCTTTCAATCTTGTAATTTTCAATTATCAATCAATTCTATTTCTTCAAATTATTTCTGAGTTATTTTGTTCAAATTATTACCTTCTTTTGTCGCCTATTCACCTGGGTCAGTTTTGGTATCATATTGTGTTTTTGTAAATGTAGGATTAATTTGGATTCCATGTGTGTCATGGACACACATGCACATAAATAGGTTTAATCGTGATGACGTCAGATACTGTTGAGTCTATAAATGCAGTGATGAAATTGGTGAAGCATTGTCCCATTAACTACTTGTTTGAGTTATTGAAGCATGTAATGCAGACATAGTTTTCCAAGAATAGATGTATCGCACAAAGGACGTCAAACCAAAAAACTTTCTTAGGTTAAACGCCAAACACTTGTTGAAACTTAAGGTAAAATATGAATTATTAAAGATGCTTGTAAACTAAGATTCTTCATATTTCAATGACTAAATCATAGTATCTCTTGGTCTATTAAATACATGCATACTATATAGAATAATTCATATTATGAGATCATTTCGTTTATGAGCATGTATATAAAATTTTTAAGACGTGGCAAATAACTGCACATTGTATGTGCAACAGTTATATTATAGAATTGGAATAAGAACCGACATGTTTACTAACATCAGTCTCATGTGTCTTAGGGATCCATATCAAATGAGTTCTTATAACAAGTTTCGGACAAGAACACACAACACGTAGTTGATTTGAAAATGATGACATGAACGTGCAACCATTTCCAAGTGGATGGAGTTCCGCGTTAGTACACTTTAGGTATAATTGGGGAAAGAGGTTAGTAACCATATAGTTCTTGTTCAAGATATCACACTAATGATGTTATTTGAGTTCTTATTCTAGGTACATTGTCCCACTTGGAGATTGCGTACAATGGAAAGTAGATAATTACATATGTCGTGATAAAAAAAAGTTTTCGTCTACAATGAAAAGGCAACCAAGCATGCCAAAGAAGACAAATATAAGATCAGGGGTGGAGATTTTGTCGTCGAAGAAATGTGGAAGGTGCTGCTGTACAGAACATAATAGAAGAATTTACAACCAACCTCAACCTTTGAATAACATACTAAAGCAAAAAAGAGGTTCGAAAGCCTAGTGTAATCATATCTCAATTACGATTGGATTAGCCTTTCGCCATTTATTTATAATTAACATTATGTAGATTGTCATAGAGGAATATGATATATGATATGTCATTTTTCAGTTTAGATTTGATGACACACATGCAAGTACCTTGTTTGCAAGAGTGGGAGATGCATGCTTATTTTTTAGTTGGAAGTTGATGGACGAATAAATACAAATGTGGAAGCTGATTTTATTTTTTTGTGTAAAAATGTCTATTTGTTGAAATTATACAACAGCAAAATCTTATACTCCATTATGGGATCTGAAAAACAAGCGTCTTCATATCTGTATACGAATTTCATTACAGATATTTGTTGGCTAAGTTCCATACACAAATTTCGATTACATGGAACGCACCAGATAGTTGGTTGTTATGTAATAGAATATTGCATAATCAATATTTCAGAATCATGTTTATATATTGTGTCTATTGATCTCTATATTTGTAGAAAATGTTGTGAGGTGCTTTTTTCTAAATAATTTGACGGTATTCATTTCACTCTTGCAATACATGATTTGAATTACGTGCATTATGCATTTTTGCCATCTGATATGTTTATGTGAGATATATTCTGATTCATTTTTTATGAGTGGTTGAGGTATAGAAATGGTGTCATATGAAATGACTGTCGATATTCGCATGGTAATAATAAAGTCACATTGGAAATTACAGCAGTATACTACTGATTACATAATGGATAAAAGAGTTGTTAATTTATCCAGTGCTTGATGTAAAACAATTATGATAACATTACAACATCATTAGCTACATGAGTAATATTAAAAATATATATATGATAAAATAATGGGGATTAAATAAGATTACTTTCAAACATATCATATAGGATATATGAGAAAGCAGGTTAAACGATTCATTAACATTAATTTAAAAATGTATTTGTCATAGCATAGCGACAAAAAGGTATCAATTCGTGATCCATACTAAACAAAAAAGTAACCTAATGCATAATGAGGAATTGGGACACTACTATTTCAATGACAAATCAATATTTTCTAACTTAAAAGTTGAAGCTTGTCATGCATCAACCATACCCTTCATCTTCATTTGCCTCCTTACACTCCTTAGAACAAGATCGATGCCCATCTCATATCCTTCAATATGATTCTATCATCCATACTTGAATAGTTGAGTTGCCAAATACGACCTTGAGGTGTTTGCATCAAAGTTCTATGTCATCACATCAATCTTCTCGTATACAATATATTCAGCAATCTTGATCACATAAAGACCGCAACAGTGTCTGTATTATTGTGAAAAAAGTAAGTTAGGTGATGCAACACTTAATGTGGTGAACAAGTTGAGTGTATGATCTTCAAGGTTGTTGTACAGAACTTTAAAAATTTGATATATCTCCATATAGCCTTACGTTGAAATGAACATTATAATAAACTAGTAATTAATTATGTACTTGTCCATACTCATCATATGGTATATATGTACTATTATTCACGCCATGAGTGGTCAACTTGTTTTACTCGATCAACTATTTTGGGCACCAAAATATTAATATTAATCATCAAACACGATAGAACACAAGCAAAAGCCTCCACTACAGTGATGACCATCATGTATCTCACTGTTAATCGACTTGAATTGTAGATGTACAAAGACCAATCACCGATGTTGAAGTGAGAAAGTATCCAATGTGCTTTCTTGTCCATCATTATTAGAATGGGGACATGATCGAGGTTAGACCATCATATTTTTCAATGTATGTAATCCACATTCACATATTCCACCAGTGATTTGAATTTTGATATTGTCTGACATCAGCCATGCATGATTTTTATTCAGATTGAACCATCAAATTGAGGAAGAAATCAATCGTCGTACATATGTATAATCTCAATTTGCTAAATATTAACATCTTCCACAAGTAATTGAAACACACGTTCAAGTACTGCGAGCAAGTGATATGTCCATAAAAGTTAAATAATAATCGAATCATATTAAATTTATTAACTATTCATAGGCATATCAAATGCTTACCAAGCCTATAAGGAATACATTGCATTGGTATATATCCTTCTACCATGTCTTTGTGTGGACAACGTAAAATCCAAATTGAAATGGTGGGTTGACACATCCTTTGATCGTGGAAACTTGAATTTGTTGAAGTAGAGATACATATAAGAACGAAATATAGTTTTGATGAATCCACACTGCATTATCGCACACCATCAAACTTGAACTTACACGTGTCCGAGCTTATAACCATCCCCAAATCATTTATTGAAAATAGCAACATCATCGATGTCTAGAGCTTCCAACCCCTTCCTTAGATGCATACATGTTGTAATCAGTGTTGTAGATTGTCCATGTGGTACACACAAATTCACATCAAATCAATTTTGGGTAAAAAAATTGAATATTTAGGGAAAGTTAATTGCTTCAATAAACGAGAATGTCTGGTGGTTGACGTGGTGAGTACCTGGGGTTATAATCTGAATCAGTAGAAATGTCATCAGTCTTACTGAAAAGCGATTGAATATATAACAAATAATAAGTAATAAATTCAACTTAATGGTCGTGATGTGAAGTGTAAATAGTAAAATTACTGTGGCAAATGGTCATTTGGTATCTCGAGAAGGGCTATGTACTTGCTGGAAAATAAGAGCGATCGTTTGATTTGAAACATTTTTAGCACTCTCACTTCTTTGCAATTTTGCACAGTTCTTTGGAACAACAAATGTTATTTAATGGGTCACATGCTTCTATTAACATGTAAATATCTTGTCAAAGACACATTTACATGCAAATGACGATGGTGGGAACGACTAGGAATATGGGATTTGTGCCAGGTAAAATGTCAATCTGAGTTTTGATTTTGATACAAATACAAAATCACAATAATAAGTAGACATCAAACTCAACAAGTTTAAAGCTATTTGCAGCATGCTAAATATAAAAAGATATTATATTTGTTTGCAACAAAGTAATCTGATTATAGTTTGAAATACAATTTTTTTTTATAATACTAATTATTTTCTAAATTTTTTTGTAACGATCGTTACAAAAAAATTATTGTACAAGTGGGTCTTTCACATGTTCGTCATTCACTTGCATGTGATAAAGAAATCTTAGAAACATCCCTCCTAAAACGATGAAACACCAAACAAAATACCAAAATTTAGTTAGCGGAAAAATCGACTTTCACATTGGTTGAACATGTTTTGTGAAAACAATATTGTGTTATATGTGTACAATGGAAATTTAGGCAAAACTGAATTAAAATTATATTACATATGTGTGTTATATGAGATGCAGACTTTCCTTTCAACTTGCTAGCACTCTATGATCTCAATGACTTGAATAGATTTTCCTCCGTGAAATTTATGTCGTGTGGAACGTTGTTTGAAAAAATGACTAATTCTTTGAAATATTTCCAGGTTCAGAAAAAGGAGCATTTCTGTCGTTTCTGAATTACAAATAGAGGGATGACAATTATGGAAACCAGTTCATCATTCGTGAGGGTTTTTTATTTTTCATCATGGTTGGTATACTGTAAATACATGAAAAAAGTGTAGTAGAATGATAAATTAGGTCTTAAGATACATATATATTCGACAAGTTCGAGTGTGACAATTAAATTATGTGCAGGGTACTACCTGTGTATTTGATGTATCTAGTTTAGTTGATGTATCACCATTGTTACCAGATGACTGATTACCATTTGACCTAGTATTCTTGACCCGAGTCTCCTCCATAATTCTTTTGTATTTTGGTTCCACGAGACTTTCAAGGCGAAGAACATTATCTTTGAGATCAAATCAGAAATCTATTCTCTGAACTTGTTTTGAATGAATTTCAAGCATTTGAGTCATAAGATCCTCGAGCACGGTTATGATGTGCAACTATGCGAAACATAATTGACGATTGATATGTCAGTGTCATAGCAAAAAAATTGATGTGAAATAAAAAAATATCTTAGCAAAAGCAACCACATGCTTCCTCTGTTTAGAGATGTCGAGCATCTTACGTTTGGAGCATGGAATGAACGGAGGATAGAATGTTTGTGATCTTTCACTTTGTATACTGGATCGTCTATAAGATCCACACATGTAAGTATATCAGATTCTACTGTGATACGCTCCTTGTCCTCTAGACATGATAGTAATCTATTCTTTTTTCTCCTCATCGCTAGGTAATGGGACCAAGATTTCAACGCGAATTTGAAGTAAATGTACAGTCGAGCAATACTACAACAAATTTAATACTTAGAATGATACGTATTTGTGCAAATTTTGTTTCTAAAGAATAATGGTAGAATATATATTAAGTTTCATATTTCATCGAAATCGAATAATATTTTTTCTAGGTATGAAGAAGATATACGTGAATCATCAGTGCTCCAGTTGATAATGCGGGGGAGCTGTGGTTGACCTGTTTACATATTTTCCCAGTTAACGATGGGAATGACTGGTATATTCATATCTGAAAGGCAAGAGGAAATCTATGAATTCTACACTACATTATACGATTCGCATCATCGGGGTTCGAAGCAGCTTAGTAAGCGCAAGCTTCAGATATATGTACATATTCCAATATAGCTCATTCTCCAATGGAAAATTGTTCATACGAGGAGAATCTACCAGGTACATAGTCAATGTGGCTTACGTGTTGGTGGACAAGAATGTGGATATCAAATAAAAATACCCAGCTTCACGATATCTTCATCAACAATATAGTGTGGGAGAGAGGTAGAAATCAGTTCAATGTCTTTCCTATACATTCTATTGATGTGTTTGAAATACCTCTGTTTGATTCGATCTTGACTAATTTTGAATATATTGGTGTTATCGTCCCTTGGTATTTCAGACTAGTGGATAGAATTCTTCAACTGAAAACTTCAGATATTTTCCACCAACTTTGAACCACATTTCATCATGGGTAGACTGCCACACCTCCATGAGAACCATCTTGTGGATAACTTGGTGTTGTGTGCTAAAAATGGCCAAAGTATGATCGAATGAACAATTCGTTCTGCAATGCATTCAGCTTACAGTTCAATTTTTCAACATCTCATTTGTAGAAAATGTTGAGGCTTGCACTTAATCCGTTCTTGGAAGGGATGTAGAATCCAGAACCCTATTCCATACACATGAATGAAAATTCAAATGTGCAGCCAGCATTAATATCTGGTAAAGGATAAAAATACGCAGTGACGTGTGTAAAAGTGTGACTTAACCTAACCATTATGCATATCAAATGTGAGTTTTTTCCAGATGGCATGAGAATTCAACTGGGTAATAAATATCAGTTTATGGGAAATGTATACACTAACCAATATGTCGATAAACACGTGATTTATATTTTCAGTATATGAAAATAAAAATAAGATGTAAAGACACATAGATGTGTGGAAATAGTAACATTATTTAACCACATTGTACATCAAATGTGAGATTATTCCAGAATGTGTGAGATTGAAATTGTGTTGCACATATTAATATGTGGAAATATATTGCAAAATAATACTTGAAATCAGATCCTATAATTTTTGTACTATATTATACTCAATAAAACATGAATGAGTACTATCATTTGCAGGGGCGAATCTAGGGTTAAAGTTCAGCTAGGGCGGACTTTAATGTTGACCGTAGACGATCAACGATAGTAATACCGATGACATTTATTAACCCTAAACCTTAAACTCTGAACCCTAAAATCCTAAATCAGTCTCAATTGAATTTTTTAACCCTAAAACCTAAATTCCTATACATGAATAATAAATTCTCAAATCACATATTCATAAATCACAATTCTCATTTGAATGTCAAATTGTCAATTAACTCATTATTTATAGAATATAAATCATTATTCATGGTACATCCAAGCCACGCATATTGGCATTATCCCAAGAAAAAATGGCACCTGCATTTCACTCAAAAGAAAAATAATTAACTTATGAAGCTAGGTTTTCAGAGCCTTTAAATTTTGTCTTCGATAAACAAGCCTTTAAATTTTGTTTTCGATAATCAAGCAAACGAGTCATACTAACAACTATAAACAACAAAATTCTGTGATGAATTTCAAAACGCATTAAAGGAAAGGGCAAGTGACTACAATCGAACCCACCTGACCTGAGGCAGCAAGAACAATACCCTCGACAAGAATAATTGCGCCGAGTCCCAACCAAGCAAGAAGAAAAGCACTCTCATTCTTCCTCAGCTCTTCGCTCCTCGCTTCCTCTTGTGGAGTTGCAACAAACTTGGGTTTTCCCAGCGGTTCTCTACGAAGGCCCTTTCTCTTTTTCCCTACTGCTGTTTCCTCTTAGAAGAGGACACTGTGAGTCTGTGAACCTCGTCAGTCGTCTTCCCTCGTCCTCTGCTGGTTTTTGGTTTTTTGGGCAATGGAATTGCAATTGCAATTGCAATTGCAATTTGCAAGCAAAAACCATAGATTGGGCTGGTTTGCTGGGCCTCATTTTTTTTTTTTTAAAAGGCCCAAACATTAAATAAGGATAAAAAAAAAAAAAAAAAGGAAATCAACTTCTTCTTCATTCTTTCTTCCCTGGCGGACGGCGGGTGGAGCCTTACCTGAAGAAGCTCCGGATCCGAGACGGGCGGCCGCGGGCGGCCGTCTTTGGATCCGCCACTGATCATTTGTCATAGATCATAAAGGATCATGGAGTCATAACGAAAAAATATCAAAACAATTTCTCAAAATTTTTTTGGTTTCATTAAACATTTGGTGTGCTCAAAACATTGTATCGATAACTATTGTTCTTCTACATAAAAGGGAACCTACTTTACATTACCTCCAATATATAACCCTATTGTCTGGTATTATAATATGTTCTATTTTGAGATGTATCATTGGCATGCATGATTATAACTACTTAAGTGAGGAAAACAAAACAAATGTGAAAACATTGTAAATAGTACGTGATTCGACATCATATGAATCGACAAATTCTTATGTAATATATCAAATGGAAAATGACCAAAAACATATTTAGGTGTAGACATATGATTTAATTTCGTGAAAAGTTACTTGACTAATATGTTTGCTGTTGCACCAATTTCTCCTTCTTCGAGCTTGAGTCACTCGTAACATTATCAATATACCTCTTGCCAGTGTTGTTAATCTTGGACTTCTTCTTCACTTCCTCAACAGAGTTGGGATAGCCTTGATTTTCAGAAGACCCTATCGTACTGACTTATGCATTTGATTATATTGTCAGTGAATAAGTAATTCGTCTTGTGGGGGTATGTGTACTCCCATTCTGGATCAACCACCTCTTTTGGTTTTGAAGCCTCGATGGACTGAATAATCCATATGGAGCTCAAGGATAAATGGTGTTTTGGGGTTCCATTATGAGTAGGGCTTAACAAAACTCCCGAATCAAAATAGACTCGGACCTATTGAAGTGATTTGGTTCGATCCTTTTTAGGTTAAATACTCAAATGGGTACTAGAATCGAAAATCCACGGATTTGGTTCGATTCTCAATTCTAGAACAAGAATCGAATCTCCCTAGTTTTAATTTTTTTTTATATTGAATAAGTCAAATTATTTTAATGTTTGTTAATTGTGCTTTGTCACGCGTTTTCCACAACGTGAATTTATGCCGCAAGTGTATGGTGTCAAGTTTTGTAATATAATGATTGAGTTAAGAGTGTCGAACCCACAAAGATTGTAATTCAATTTCTGCCAAGTACTATAATGTATAACTTCTATTTTATCTAGAAAAATGATGAATGGTTGAATGATTGTTTTAAACTAATCAAAAGTAATATGCAACGACAAAATTGGAGAATATAAAATTATCAAAATGAGAAAGCCTAGGGAATGATTTCGCCTAACTTTCAATTATGATTCAATGAATTCAAATTATTCCAATTGCTTTTCCTATATTTAAAAACAAGAATTCAATTGTATTTCTCTCACATTTCTCGAGTGCCGGTTAGAAATTAATCATAGAATTCAATCCCAATATCTCTATTCCGAATTAAAACCTAGAATTTATCAAAGTCCAGATTCTTTTGTGGAGTAAGCTAAATTCCTCTCTCTCAAGTGTTGAAATTGACTAGCATCTATTCATTCAATTATTGATCAACAATTGAAAGTATTAAAATCATGACACAATTAAATATAAGCGAGAAATTCCGAAAGAAATAATTCATGTAGTCATTAAACTATAATCTCAAGTGGTTACATCAAACCCTAGCTAAATTATTTAGCTCATGAAGAAATTCATAAAATTTAACCAATCTACAATCGAAAACATAAAAGAGAAGGTAAGAAAAACTCTTTTTGGAGTGTTGCTCGAAGTCCCCTTTGATATTTCCATGCTTTCTTTAATTGATTTCTTCCATTCTTTGTGTTGCCTCCTTTATCTTCAGCCGTTTTCCCTTTTTCTTCCACAAGAGCCCCCCTAAAATTAGGTCTTCACCCTTGTATTTAAAGTCTTTTAGAGTTTAGGGACGAATTAGGGTTGAGTTGGGCCAAAAAAAGATTCCAAAAATATAAAAAACACCTTTCCCACACCCTGGCAGCTGCACCTTTTTTCAGTATTTTTATCATAACTTTTTCTCTCGATATCAATTGAGATGATTCAAGATGTGTTGGAAAAATAACTTAAAGGGCTACAACTTTGCTTCAGAAATCATTCTCCAATTCGATCTTTTTCTGTGCCAAACATGGATCTCAATATGAGACTAAAACTTCGGAGCATAACTTTTCGGTTGGAAATTGATTTGTGATCATATTTTGACTAAATTTGATCCCTTTGACATCTTTCCTCATCCAATTGACTCCGAGCACTCTCAAATCTTCATCGTGAAGTTTAGCTCAACTTTTAAGTATTTGCACTTCAATCCCCGAACTTTGGATCTCTTACAATTTAGCCATTTCTCCAAATTTGTCAACTTTTACTTATTTTCTTCAATCTCACCAACTTACATCACAACATCAAAATACACATAAAAACACTCTAAAACTTTCTCAATGGTATCAAAATAATGAATTAAGTGACATAAATATCATGAGTGTGGAGCACTCATCATACTTCTTTAATAATTTCTTATAGAGTTTCTTAGTGTAATAAGTCAAGTAATAGATGATTAATTTCAAAAGTTGGTAAGTACTAGCAAAACTTTAAAATATTTTATTTCTATAACTTTTAACTTATATTTACCTTTTTAATGTAGATTTGAAGGCTTAAAGCAAAGTAATCAATGTGATGGAATCACCGATGTTTTAGCCTTGTTATTTACTTTTTGGTAATTTGTATACAATGGTGAATGAATCTTATTAGACAACTATTGTATATTTTTAAATTGGAATATGTTATTTTATAAGAGTTAAGATTGAACATTTCATTGATTGGATTAATGTAGTGTTGTTGTAAATATTAAAAAATTTAATTATGGCAAGAACCGAAACGAATTGAACAGAATTGATCCAATTCAGTTTCATAATTAAATTTGGATATGGAGATATCACTTACTAAATACCCAAATTTTTTGATTCGATTTAGCCCTAATTATGAGTGAAATCTTCTACATTTTTTTTGTTTCTTGATAGAACTGATCGACAAATAGAGAGACGAATTTGTGGGAACTCGGGCGTCTTGTACTATATTTTTGTTCTTGTTTGTATCCAGTGATGAACGGCGGGATGTGGATGCCAAAGCGTGATTCAAAGAACGATTGGAAGAAGAAGAGATTTCAGAAATGAAAGATTTCTGATACACGATGATGAAAACTTCAAATTGTGTTGTGCTGAGGTTTATATTTATTCGAAACAATCTCTAAAATGCAGAAATTGGAGTTTACGAAATTGGAGCCCATTACGTTTACCAAAGAAGATGCGGCGGGTGTACACTTCCCACACTATGACGCCTTGGTAGTCAGAGTCGTGGTGGCCCGCAACGGGCTGAAACGCATGCTGGTGGATAATGGTAGCTCAGTCAATATCCTGTTCGGCACAACTTTCGACAAAATGGCAGTGGATCACGAACTAACACCCATGAGCTTGCCCCTTTACGAATTCACCGGGGACAACATCATTCCCAGAGGAAACTGGCTGTCGAAATGGGCACCTCACCCCAGGTAGCACATCACTTCAAGGAGTTCCTAGTGGTTGATCACCGATCCGCCTACCATGGAGTTCTGGGGAGACCTGCCATAAAGGAACTATGGGCAGTCACTTCCATTCATCACCTCTGCATGAAGTTCCCAACCGAACGAGGGGTCGTTACTGTCCGAGGCGACTAGATGGGATCCAAAAAGTGCTATCTTAATTCCCTAAGAAAGGTAAAAACTCGAGTTAACATGGTACTAGATGCGAAAATGGCGGAGGCCCGTGAAGAAGGGCCGCCTCCGACGCAAGATGTTAACATGATGGAAGCTAGACCTGAAATGTCCCTGGAAGAGCTGGATCCCAGGATAATTGAGTCAAAATCACAAACCGCCCCAATGGAGGAATTGGAAAAATTCCCAGTGGACCCTCAAGACGCGTCCAAGGTCTTGCAGGTCGGAAAGGGACTGAATGAGGAAATTAAGGAGGAAACCGAAAGCTTCTTCACATAAAACATCAACTCTGATGTCTTCGCATGGAGGCATGAGGACATGATTGGTATAGACCCCAAGGTCAGTTGCCATCGCTTGCAAGTCGATTCGAACTGTTCTCCACATAGGCAGAAGAGGAGGGCGTTGAATGCCGAGAGGTATGAGGCCCTGAAAGAAGAGGTGGAGAGACTCATCAGTAATGGCTTTGTTCGTGAAGCCAACTATCCGAAGTGGATTTCAAATCCTGTGCTTGTGAAGAAGCATAACGGTAAATAGAGGGTTTGCATCGATTTTCCAAACCTTAATCAGGCCTTCCCAAAGGATAGCTTCCCGCTCCCACGGATCGACAAGCTGGCATAAATTGTTGAGCTTCATGGATGCCTATTCAGGCTACAATCAAATACCAATGTTCCCAAGCGACGAAGAGAGCACCTCTTTCATCACCGATAGAGGGCTTTACTGTTATAAGGTGATGCCCTTCAGCCTAAAAAACGCTGGAGTAACCTACCAGAGGCTAGTCAACAAAATGTTTGCCGATCAGCACGGTAAGACAATGGAGGTCTACGTTGATGACATGCTTGTGAAAAGCCTCGTAGCTAAAGAATACATCCAACATTTGGCCGAAGCTTTCAAAACACTGAAAAGGTACCACATGAGGCTGAACCCCTTAAAATGCGCTTTTGGTGTAGCTTCCGGAAAATTCTTGGGTTACATCGTGAATTAGCGGGAAATAGAAGCTAACCCAGAAAAAATCAAGGCCCTAATGGAGATGAGGTCTCCTCACAAGCCTAAGGAAGTGCAACGGCTCACTGGCAGAGTAGCCGTCCTCAACCGCTTTATATCAAGGGCCACTGAAAAGTGTTTACCCTTTTTCAAAGTTCTCAAGGGAGGCAAGTTCTAATGGACTCCAGAGTGCGAGGAAGAGTTCCAGGAGTTGAAAAACTACTTGGGACGAGCACCCCTCCTTAGCAAACCAAGGGAAGGAGAACCCTTATTGTTATATTTAGCTGTGGCTGAGGGCTCGATCAGCTCAGTTCTTGTGCGGGAAGAAGCAGCGCACCAACTACCAATCTACTATGTAAGCAGAGCCCTGTTCCCCGCCGAAGTGCGATACCCAGTTATGGAGAAATTGGCTCTTTCCTTGGTCACTGCTTCTCGAAAGTTGAACCGTATTTCTAAGCCCACAGCATTCATAAATGTTCTGTAAACTTCCCCTTTGAGGCAAAGTTATGCGGAAGCTTCGGACGCCTCGGGAAGGTTGACTCGAAAATAGCAAAGCAGAGCTCAATGAGTTCGACATAATGTACACGCCCCGGACAGCTATCAAAGGTCAAGCCCTGGCTGATTTTGTTGCGGAATTTGCCAAGGCCCCCGAAATCGAAGTGGATATGGAACCAGCAGAGCCTCCCACTTGGAACCTCTTCATCGATGGCTCCTCCGGAGAGACAGCACCTGAGGCCCGGTGCATAGTGTTGGAAAGCCCGAGAGGGACACAGCTTTTTGAACCGCGATAGCGGCTCATTGCAGCCTCCAACAACATGGTTTGAATATGTGAGGGCTCTCCCGGGCCGACTTCGGCTCGCCAAGGAACTGCAAGTAAGAAGGTTGGTTATCAGCAGTGATTCACAGTTGGTGGTGAATCAAGTTAACGGAAGCTTCGTGGCCAGGGATAAACACATGGCCGCTTATCTGAAGCTGGTCGTGAACTTCCTGCCAAACTTCGAGAAATTCGAGCTGATTCAGGTGCCTCGTCAAGAAAATTCTCATGCGGATGCTCTATCAAAGCTGGCCAGCAGCAAGGATTCTGAACTGCTCAAAGTGGTCCCCATTGAACACCTGGCCAAACCATCTATCGAGAAGGGCGAAGAGCTAATGTGGGTTGAAAGTACTCTGCCATGGATGCAACCACTCTTGGCATACTTACGAGAGCGGACCCTACCAGAAGACGAAGCCGAAGCACAGAGGCTTCGAAGAAGAGCTGCACACTTCGTTCTACAAGATGATATTCTGTACAAGCGCCGCTTCTCCTCTCCCCTTCTCAGATGTACGGGAGGGGAGGAAGCAAATTACATCCTCAGAGAAGTGCATGAGGACGTTTGTGGGAATCATCTATAGCACCTTGCCCATGCCCACAAGATGCTAGGGCTGGGGGATAATTTGGGCCAACCCTGAAAAAGGATGCCACAGAATTCCTACGCAAATGTGACAAGTGCCAGCGCTTCTCTAATGTGCAGAGGTAACCATCTCAAGAGCTCATAGTGGTATCAAGCCCCTGGCCGTTCACCAAGTGGGGCGTGGATTTTATTGGCTCCTTGCCAAAGGGAAGAGTGAACGCTCGCTTCGCCATAGTCGCTATAGATTATTTCACCAAGTGGGTTGAAGCAGAGCCTCTAGCCAAGATCACGGAGGCCAACACTTCCAAGTTCCTCTGGAAGAATATCATCTCTCGGTTTGGCATACCCTACTCCTTGGTCTCGGATAATGGCAAACAGTTCGATAACAGGAAGATCCGGGACTTATGTGATGAGCTTGGGATCAGAAAGCATTTTTCTTCGCCCCATCTCCCCCAGGCGAACGGGTAGGTCGAGGCGGTCAACAAAACCATCAAGCTCACCCTGAAAAGAAAGCTGAACGCATCCAAGGGAGCCTGGGTTGACGAGCTCCTTGTGCTATGGGCCATCGAATACCCGCAAAACAATAAATGCACCGGGGAAACTCTATTTTCTATGGCTTACGGAGCTGAAGCAATGAGCCCTATAGATGTGGGCGTTCCATCCCCCCATCGCCTGCACTTCAACGAGGTGATAAATGATGATCTGAGGAGGCTTGAGCTAGATTTTCTTGAAGTGAACGACGAGTCTCAAAGGTGGTTATCACGCCTCTTACCAACGAAAGATGATGCGTTATTATAACGCCAAGGTGAAGAGGAAGGTGTTTCGCAATGGTGACCTGGTGCTTCGTAAAGTCTTCCCTTCGACTAAAGATCCTGGCACAGGGACTTTAGGACCAAACTGGGAAGGACCGTACCGCATAACTGCAGAAATCAGGCCTAGAACCTATGAAATTGAAGATCTGAATGGAAATGTGTTGCCTCACCCCTGGAATATCGAGCATTTGAGGAAGTATTATCAATAGGAAGCATGTAATGTAAATGTTGCAATCAAATAAATGAGTGCTGTTTACTTCGTTCTTGCATCAACAAATCAAACAAACTTGGAGAGGTGCAAGCCCATCCAAAGGGTAAACCCCCCAGGAATTCTGCCTAGTCAGAGGTGGTGCGGGTGCCATCCTTGACGAAGCAGCATGCGCACATCAGACAAACTTAGAGAGGTGCAAGCCCATCCAAAGGGTACACTCCCAAGGAATTCTGCCTAGTCAGAGGTGGTGCGGGTGCCATCCTTGGCGAAGCAGCGTGCGCACATCAGACAAACTTAGCGAGGTGCAAGCCCATCCAAAGGGTACACCTCCAAGGAATTCTGCCTAGTCAGAGGTGGTGCGGGTGCCATCATTGACGAAGCAGCATGCGCACATCAGACAAACCCCTTGAGAGGTGTCAACAGTTCGGGATCAAAGGGTACACCCTCATGGATTCATTCGCCTCAGTCGAGGTGGTGCGGGTGCCTCATTGACGAAGCAGCATGCACACATCAGACAAACTTGAAGAGGTGCAAGCACATCCAAAGGGTACACCCCCAAGGAATTCTGCCTAGTCAGAGGTGGTGCGGGTGCCATCCTTGACGAAGCAGCATGCGCACCTCGAGAAATTGACGAAGCGTTATTACTTGTTCATTGGCTTCTTCCATTTTAGTGGTCGAGTAAGTCCGATGCATTATTACTTGTTCATCGGCTTCTTCCATTTTGTTAAGTGGTTGAGTAAATCCGATGCGTTATTACTTCTTCCATTTTGTTAAGTGGTCAAGTAAGTCCGATGCATTATTACTTGTTCATCAGCTTCTTCTATTTTGTTTAGTGGTTGAGTAAGTCCGATGCGTTATTACTTCTTCCATTTTATTAAGTGGTTGAGTAAGTCCGATGCAATAATGTTTATACAATAGAAGTAAAGAGGCGACAACACTTAGACGAATTAAATTTCATTATCAAATGGAAAATGCAGGCTGGAGCCATTACATGAAAAATACAAGACCTAATCTACGTTAACAATGGCCCCCGTTCCCACCTCCTCTAGGGGGCCTCGTCCTCCTCTCCCGCTCCCTCTTCGACTACCGGTCTGTCCCCTGTGGGCCCGCCGAACTCCTCTTCTATATGACCGAGGTCCAACTCCGGGTGCCTCTCACTCAGGCGAGACATCATCTTTTGGGCAGCCCAAGAAGCCCAGTAGTTGGCGAAGTCATCGTACTCAGGCGTCTTATCAAAATTCGCCTTGTAGTCCTTGACTGCCGCTTCCCCAACTGTCTTCACTTCGGCTCTCAGCGAGTCAATCTCTCCTGCTTGGGCTTCACATAGCGTCCTCAGTTCGGCCTTTTGTTTATTGGCCTCAACTAGAACGTCTGAAGCGATCCTCTGGTGATCATTAGCCTGGTCTATTCTTTTAGTCAGGGCCACCACTTAGGAGGCAGACTCGTGAAGCTCGTTCTTCAGCTGGTTAACTTGGACTTCTGGCAAATCCAGTTTCGTGGCAGCGGTTATCCATTTTTCCTCCACCTCCTCGACCTCTTTTTTGGCCTTAGCCAGCTCGGCCTCCCAAGTTCCTAAGGCTCTAAGCTTATCCTCCAGGTCCTCATTTTTCCGGCGAAGGTCTCTCACCAGGTCTTCGGCCGCGGCCCCCATACTTAAGGACCTGACCACGCAAGCATTGTTCGCCGCCAGTAAGTCCTCAATCTTGTACGAGACGGCGTGATCGGCCCAGCTTTCAGTCCAGTACTTGCTATGGATTCTGACGGCAGAAGCGGTTTCTGGGGGAAGCATCTCCAGCACGGCTTCAGGGAGATCATCATCTTTGCTCCCCAGGAAGTCCGAGGCTTTACCCTTAGTCGGACCACTGGCAGACCGTTTCTGCTTTTTCTTGGTCGCTCCCTCAGCAAAGTATGCCATTATTGGCACCACGGCCCGGTGAACAATGGAAGGAGCTGCCCTGTCACATCGACATCAGGAGGAGGAGGATGAATTGATGGAGTAGACGCCCTTGTTGGGCCAGTTGTCCTTTTCTTTACGAGTGGAACCCCCTCCTCTACCTCGTTTTCTCTAGTAATGGAACCTTGCTAATAGATTGCGCCGCTTATAATTCTTGTGGCATACCGAGCTAGCTTTCAAGAGTTTCGCCTCCGCCATGATTTACTTGACGCATAAGTCGGGCCTCAGGACTTTCTTCTTCGAAAAATCTCCTGCAAGCACGGCGCATTAGTTCCTGCAAATAAGTAAAGACCTAAGTAGGGGCGAAGCCAGGATTTACCTTGATTCGACATCAGCCCGTGGAGAACAAGATGGGTGTTCCTGTCAATGATCTCCTTGTAGCTCATTTCCATCGGAGGCGTCCGATAAATCTCGCTTATTATGTCCCACTCCTCCTCGGATATCTCGCACCTCGAAAGAGAGCCTGCAAACGATATATATTAAAACAATGAGCAAGAATGTAAGTGTAGTTAACTCGAAAGAGCTTACTAAACGTGGAGTACGAAGTGGGAACGGTAAGAGGAGCCATGGGGTCGCCCTCCATGGTGTCCCACTTCCCGGCAACCCACAACCAAGAGCTCCTCCAGCCCTTGATAGAGGTGGACAACCCAGTAATAAAGGGGGCGTGGGACCCCCAAGGCGCCGATAGTACCAGCCTTTTGTCTTGTCTCCCGAGCCACACTCTTCGGTAGGAATATGGAATGGAAGACACTAAAAGACATATCTATCCCCAAGCTGACCCCGCGCCAAAGCATCCACGAGCCCACTATTTGAGACCATGAGTTCGGGTTGAACTGAGTTGGGGCTAGCCCATAGGAGCGAAGTACTAATCTAAAGAAGGGATGGAAGGAAACCTAAGCCCTGCCCTAAGGAGGTTCTTACTCACGGCCACGCACCCCGGCCTCGGATAGCAAGTCCTCTCATGGGGCTCGGGTACGATTAATTTTATATCGTCACGGATCCTAAAAACGGTCCTACACCTCTCCAATACCTTTTCAGTAATTTTTGAAGTGTAGCTCGAGACTCCCCACCGAATCGAAGTGTCTACAGGGGAAGATGGACGCTTCCAGATATTCTCCCCGGCCCTAATGGCCTTACTTAGCTCGTCGGGTGAAACCAGAATAGGTTCCCTCATGGACGAAGTCTCCTCACCTCTCCCTTCGTCACCTCCAACCACGATAGAACCCTCAGTAGCCATCCTAAGTTTTTAAAGCTCTGGGAAGGTCTAAGGAAGAAACAGAAAAATGGGGGTGTTTTACCTAAATTCGTTGGAAGGTACTTGCTCACCGGAATTTGCAGGAAGGTCGCCGGAGTCCTGAACGCTTGCCGAAGAACGGAAATAGTCACTGGGTTCCTGGAAGATCGAAAGCAATTTGGAGATTTTCGCAAAAGTAAAAGTTTCAAAATGAAGGGAATGGGCCTTTTATAGGCATTCCAGATTCGACCCAACCGTCGGATCGTCCCCATCAAATCTAGACCGTTCAACGATGGGGCGCAAGGATCTTCGTTAAAGCCAAGGGTCATTCGAATCAAGGGCCCTGATGAAGCAGTGAATTACACGCGCAGCTTGAACACGTCGCCTTGAGAAACGAGAGCCGTCGCCATCATTATTATTTATAACAAAAGAAGCGTGCCTTGGAAGCAAGCGAACGCCTCCCCATGATTACCTTGGGAAGATACAAAGGCTTTCAAATCATTAGCATAAGGCTCAAGGTCAACCTTTACCGCTTCGGCCACAAGAGCTCTGCGTTGCTACAGCTCTCCAAAGAGTTGCCAACCCTTACCGCTTTGGCCACAAGAGCTCTGCGTTGCTACAGCTCTCCAAAGAGTTGCCAACACTTACCGCTTCGGCCACAAGAGCTCTGCGTTGCTGGCTCCCGCCCTCCCCAAAGAGTTGCCAACGACTTACCGCTTCTCGCCACAAGAGCTATGAAGCTCTCCAAAGAGTTGCCAACCCTTACTTATGCCTCTCCAAAGAGTTGCCAACACTTACCGCTTTGGCCCTAAAAGCTCTGTTGAATTAGGGGAAAAGAGTTGCCAACACTTTATCTTTACGCTTGGCCACATAAGAGCTCGTTCATTCATGCTCTCCAAAGAGTTGCCAACCGCACACCGCTCGGACACAAGAGCTGCATAAGGCTACGGCTCGTGCTCGAGCTCATTTTTTTACGAGCCCGAGCGGCTCGTGGGTATAAATAGTACGAGCTATCAATATGAGCCGACGAGCCGCTCGACCCAATTGCCACCCCTAGGACGAACTGAGTAAGCGCCAACAAACGAACCGGACTCATCCACAAGTACACAGCGGATGCAAAGGCCCGCACTCTGCTTCTACAACGCCTCACTCGCAGTCAAGGATCTCTTGTATAAAGATCTTTCCAAAGTCAAATCTCTCGATACGATGGGACGTGTATGTGTCCTCAAACGGTCGATCGGCCATGAGCATGTCGAAACATTCTTCATGCCGACTCTATGAAGAATGATTACATTGACACCTACGATGGGACGAGCCTTGAGGATCTGGCAACACGTGTCTCCTCATCCAACGGCTCTCCTCTTTCCATCCTTAGTATAAATATCCCCTCCTTGTGCTAGAAGATGGAGGGGAATCTTGAAACTCCCAGATCACACGAAATCAAATAATATCCTCTCTCATATTCTTGCCACTTAAAATGACACACACACTCAATCAACCACTTCCCGGCGAGCATCCCACCGCCGGTGAATCTCTACTTGGTTGAATATATAACTGACTTGACCGTCGGAGTGCTTGCGGCCTCTCCTGCCCCCTCCGGGAAAGGCCACGAGTGACTAACGGCGTGCTACGTGCGCATGAAGAGCTGACTCGAAGACCTATCCTGTTGGCCACGTGTCCAAGCCATTTTTCGAGGTCAACAAAATTCATGATTCCGAAGAATACCTTGGAGTCGTAAAAATCGGTTATGGCCATACATAAACTTCTTTGTTCATATAACTTCAAAAAGTTCTAACATACACACACACACACACACAAGCATACATATATATACACTAGTTAAGTTGAACGTGCATTGCACGTTATTCATAAATACTTTATAAATGTTGTAAAAGTAATATTTGATACCAACTTGTTGGGAGGATTTGATGAGTATCAAACGATCTAAAGAAAATAAAATTTAGATAAAAATTTAAGAGAAGAAAATTGTACTCTCAAAACTCAACTTCTATGATTCAAATTTTTTGTGACGATTAAATACTACAAATGAGCAACATTTTTATACTACATTTGGTATATAACAATTTACATAATATGTGAATTTAAACACACATTAAAATTCTTAAATATATGAATATGAATAAATTCATTTATAATAATCTATATTCATATAGATCAAGATTTAAGTCCAGATTCATCGAGTCTAGATTAATTTGAATGTTAATTAATTGAGAATTAATGACACGAAATTCATACATAACACAGATTTTATAGTATTTATTACATATTGAAAAACGAAAAGTCCTGTATTATTGAAATAATTAAATTGTAATAGGGTTAAAATCGTCCAAAAAATGATTCTCACTTGATGTGATATAATATATTATAGATAATGAACAAAAATGGTAAATATTTAGCACCACTTACCTAGATTTTCTTGAAAGTAAAGAAACAAAATGTGTAAAAGCCTTTCTCTTCCACATCCTTGCTATTTCTTTAAGCTTAACTTAATATAAAAGATATTTTTAAGAGAAAATAAAAACAAATTCGAATTTGAAGAGAGTTGTAGTGAAAAAGCGACTTTCCTCTTTTTGTAACCTTCATTTTTAGTGAAAAAATAAATGTGAGAGTTATATTATCATTAACCTCGTTAAATTATGTCTTTAACTAGGAATTATAGAATTTTAAGCCCATAAAAATAATTCTTATAAAAAGTTTTATAAAACATTTTCTTAATGAAAAATGAAGGAAAACGAACTATTAATATGATTTGTAACTTATCTCTATGAATGCTCATAAATAAAACAATTATTTCATCCAATTAACTTGATATAATTGTTCTTAATGTGTAAAATGAGTTTTTTTAACTCAAAAATAATTTTATAAAAATATCTACATGGTGATTCGAACCTAGATTGTCTATGTGAAATACCATGTAGATGACTATTGTGGCGATCCAATTATTCATTAAATTTTTTAAATCAAATTTATGTAAA
The DNA here is from genome assembly GCA_035079005.1 of Fraxinus americana. Lineage (NCBI taxonomy): Eukaryota > Viridiplantae > Streptophyta > Magnoliopsida > Lamiales > Oleaceae > Fraxinus > Fraxinus americana. The sequence goes on along the minus strand of CM068708.1, from coordinate 25,221,424 downwards.
CTTAATGTCTTAATTTTTTAGGCTTTGAAATAACTTATGACTTGAACTTTCACAACCTTAAATGGGTCGAGACTCCAAGACTCGTTTCTTACGTGGGCTATATCTCCCAACTTAAGAATATAAAAATTAGGGACCTTACATCCCTCCCACCTAAAAAAAAAAAAATAAATTTTGTTCTCGAAATTACTTTAAAATTAAACAAACAGTGTTGGATACTTGATTATAATTTTTGCTTCTATTTCTCAATTAACTCTCTCTATCACTTGATATCACCACCGAATTTTGACCAATGGAATTTTCTTACTCCTTAATTTCTGTACTTTTCTGTCCAAAATATCCGATATAAGATGGTATTAACAATTTTCCTCGATGGTCGCTACTTAATGCAGACCCCCCAAGACATCGACTCCCCGGGGGTCCTCTATGCTCACGGGGGCCGTCTACCACTATGAGGCTCGATGGTCGCTACTTAAAGCACGCCCCCCCAAGACGTCGACCCCCGGGGGTCCTCTACGCTCACAGGGGCCGTCTACCACTATGAGGCCTACGAGTCGACCCTCACTATATTTAGTCAAATAAATGGCCGTGAGATAAACGAAAATCACCCAACAGCAAACGTGACCATTACCAACCGCAATACGAGTGGGGGTCAACGCTATAGAACGTGGGAGAGTGGGAAGGCGAGGCGGGCGCCCATGGGACATGTGGGATGCCCCGCCCCGAGACACGCTTAATCGGAACAGAAAGTGGGCGTGCCATCAGGTGCCTATAAATACCTCGATGTGGGGAAATGTATTTTTCTTCTTGAAATTCGAACTATCTGAATTCCAATATTATCTCTCCATATTCTCCAATACTGAATACTAATTCTCACGCCGGAGGTACAACGGGGGAGAGAGCCCCGACCTCATTTTGCAGGTGGTAAATATCGAATTGGGCAGCCGGAACACCAGTCACATCCGGGAGAACACCTCACAATTATTTCAATATCAATTGAAACTTTTTCGTAAGATTGATTTTCTGAACATATAGCCTCCGTTTGACAGGGATTAAAATTAGATTTTTAGTAGATTTTGATAAAAAAATTTAAAATATGTCGTTAAAAAATCGTGATACCCATAAAATATGTGATTAATATTGATAGTTTGATTTTAATTTAGATTAAAATCTGATTTAAATCAATACTATGGCCATAATATTTGATGACATGTGTTAACCGGGCCGCAGTGGGCTTAATTCCTTGGACCCGATTGGACTGGACAGCGTCCCGCATCTAACACGTATAATAAAGAATTCAAACACACGAACTTGTCTTACTCGAGAAAAGAAACAGAGGGTCCTCGATTCTCTCTTTGCTCTTTCGCTTCCTGGTAATTCTCTTTTCATCCTTTGAAATGCCTTTATTACTTACACTGCACAGACATGTTATTCGTGCGTGCGTTTTATTACATAGTCATAGTGGGAGGTTAACAAGAATATGTTTATACATAGAAACGAAATTTAATTGGGGCTTTAAGTTTGTATATGATTAAATAAATAATGAAGTAATCTTGGTAGGAGAATAAGAATGAAATGAAATTTTCTAGTTCTCAATGCAGGTGTAGATCTGATTTTGGGGGATAGGAATGTTTGAGGTTTGAATGTTAATAAGTTGTATTTATTTATCGAGATTTATATGTTTTCTTCATCTTCTGGAGATTTTGTTGGCTTTGCTTTAACTCTTTGCTGAGCTTTTATTTACTGAGGATGCAATTGTTATACTCTAGATTTTCCAATTCCGTCTCTTGAACCACTTTATACAAAAGCTTACATATAAATTTTGTCTTCAACCTTCGTTCATTGTATATTTGTGGGTTTGGCCTTTTGTTTTTGTTTATACGAACACTGCTTTATCAGAGGTAGTCAATCCTATAGCTTTTGTGCGTTTTGAGTACATTAATATTTCGTTGATGACCATTTACTAGCTAGTTTCTTGAATTGTAGTATATCGAACCATCGGATGGTTTATTGACTGAGCTTTCAGCTAAAACTGAAATTAAGCATTATTAGCAATGTGGAATGTTACATAAATACGCATTGTGGATGGCAATATAAGACCAGGTTTATTTCGTTTTCAATAAGTCCCAGGGCTGCTTGGTGAGACCTTGGGTTTGCTCCCCAATGGTCACTAATTCGAGTAATCTCAGGACCACTGAGGTGAGTACCGGCCGTAAAATTCAAGGCCCCGTGGGATTAGTCGAGGTGCGCGCAAGCTGACCCGGACATCCACGGGTATCAAAAAACAGAAAGTCCTAGGGCTGCAGCAAAGTAATAGTTTGATATTTGGAGACCACACTTTCTGATTGAGATTATTTCATACTAATTTAAGTTAAAATATTGGCCCCCAGAATTAAATTGTCTTGGAAATTCTTTTATGCTACTACATTCAACCTCATATTTTCTTTTATCTAATAATTATCCAATCCTTGAAGAGTTAATTTTTCTTTAACAGATTTGGAGTTTCATTTGAAGACTACAATAGAATTTCTGCAAGCATCAATCATTATGGAGTTTGTATCGCATGAAAATCTGAAAGGTAGTTGCTACTTTTGTATGGGGATTGCCTCTGTTGCTACCTGCTATGAGCAAACTGTTGGTTTTAAAACTTTAAAGTTTGTGAAAAACTTGTTGCAACATTGATGTTCTTCCTTTATGTGAATTTCTTTGAACTTTATTTCCGCTAGATAAGAACAGTGGAAGCACAGAGAAAGAGGTTGCAGAAGATGTTTAACCTCAGAACATGAGAGAGAACCTGACAGAACAGCCTGCTCCTTTTAAAGACATCCCAGAAGTTCATAAATTTGATTCTTCCAATGAGCATGCTTCTACTGCATCTATAGTTGCTTCCAGAGATGTCAAGATGGAGGCCTCTTTAATGGCTGATGAAGTTATGCGGGCTGGAGGCTTTGGAGCTAGAGACGATATTAGTAGTTTTCTTGCGGTTGCAAGCGACTCCACTGATTTTGAGGCTTCTCTTCGTGATGCTTGTGACTACAAAGATTTACAGGAAGAAATTGGTAGGCCAGGCCTTGGCTGGAAAGGTGATGCAAAGTGAATTTATTCCTGTTACAATGTTACATTATGTTTTCTTCTGATATTTCTTGCTCCCTTGGACTTAGGGTCCTGTTCTTGTTGGTTGAATACGTGACTTTACTGTATAAGCAATGTGGTTAGGTTCAAGTGACAATTCTGGGGTTGATTCTCCATTATGGAATTAGATGTAGCTTTTCATTTGTTCATCTTGAAATGACACTTGATGTCCCCGTTCCTGTTCCTGTTCCTTTTCCTGTTCCTTTGTGGATGTTAATAAATGTCAAAGTACAATGTTTTCTCATACAGTAAGGTTATTGAATTACTGAAAACACAATTATGATGCTCTATTTCCGAGAAGTACAAAATTCTGTTATGTACATGTAAGAGGCTTTATGATATTTTATCTATGTGCCTCTAGAGCTGAAGTAGACCATAATTGAAAAAGAATAAGGGCGTGTTCGGTAGAGATTAAAATTGGATTAAAATTGAAAAACTAGCCTTTAGTTATTGTTGACTTTTATTAGACGAGTGAGACCAATAACGACTATATTTTCAATTTTAATTGGATTTTAAACTATACCAAACATGCTCTAAGATTGAGAAAGAGAGAGTAAGAGAGACGAGAAAGAGAGAAGGGGAGAGTAGAGAGAAGTTAGAGGGTGAAAATATCGGTTTATTCAATATCAAAGTCTACCAATTACAATGCATAAGTTCCCTTTATATAATGTTTATGTTTCCTAAAATTAGTATCTAATTTGAAAAGTAAATGAAATAATATCTCTACTAAGATTTCCATCATATCTCCTTGACTAAGAGAACTCAACTTCAACTAGATGGACTGCAACTTTATTCTTCAAGAAGGTCAATCTTTTATTTTGACCAAGTGTCGGCACACGACGTAGCTCATACCAAGATGGATGATTTTTTATGGATCAATACTGATAGCAAACTCCTCAAAGTAGGTTCCTCAATACTGATGGCAAACTCCTCAATACTGATAGCAAACTCCACAAAAGGTCAATTGATTCATATAATGATAAGCATAAGGAACTGTTAGGTTCCTGATTTGCTGCAAGAAAATCTAATGGAGCTTTGATCCTGTGGAGCTGTGAGTTGATGGAATCCCTGTCTGCTGTGATTCAATAAGTGGATTTCCCTTGCTGCCACTATTGTAATCCTGTGTTGCAGCTGAGATCCTACATTGCTGCTGTCCATATAGCGGCTATGCTGATGTTTCTATAGATCTGCTTAAGAGCAGAACTGAAGATGAAAACAGAAAACAGAATATTTTAGGCTGAAAATTGTAATCTCAATTGTGTATTTAAGATGGTAGGAATTTAGATTTGGTGTTGGAATGAGTAGCCGATTGTATATCTATGAAAAGAGAACTGTAACTTTAATGAAATGAAAAGATATTTAGCATTCGAGAAGCCAATTCTCTCCGAATAAATTTCTCTAAATTTCAGCCTTCTCTCCTTCTGCTTTCCCTTCCTTTTTATAAGCCCAGTGATCTAACAGCTTTCTAATTGCCTGTGTGAATTATATGTGGTGTGATTGCATTTCCTCCAGCACATTTCCTTTGCTGCCCTTGCTGCCTTTCACATTTAAAATAAATTGGCGGTCTATCATTACTCCCTTAATGACATTCACCTTGTCTTCAAAGTAAAATTTAGGAAGTTGTTGTGCCAATAAATTGTATGGTTCCCATGCGACCTCCAAAGGGGGCATTCCTTTCCATTGGATGAGCACATCAACGCCCCTGATATTTCGACCTGAACCTAGTTGTATCCCCCCAAGAAAGCTTCAGTTCAACCACAATTTCCAATTCTTTCTTGAGCTATGATGCTCGAACTCAGATATAGGTATGTATCCAAGTGTTGAATCTTTTATTTTCTAAAATGTAGGATATGGGGATATTGCTAAAAAAAGTCCAAATTTCAGACACGGGTACGTAGGTACGCATTTCAAACTTCAATTTTTTTTTTACTACTCCAAGATGTCATTTTAAATGGACCAAAATCAATTATTCACAAAGAAAGAAATTGGTACTAAATAAGGGGTGGTAAGACAAATAAAATAGAATTTTGGGATTTAGTTTTCAATTATGAAAATTTCTAAATGTTATATAAAATAGAAAATGAGGGATTTTATTGCAATTTGGACTTAGTGAAGCACTACGTAACACTATATGAAACCCATTTTTATTTTATACAAACAAAACCTTACACCACTGATATAGAGAGAGAGAGGGAAAAAATGAAGAAAATGGAGAGGAAAAAGAAAGAAGAAGAAAAAGAAGGGAAAATCTAGCGTCGCCTCCTTTCTTCACCCCCTTGACGACGACACAAGATTTATAGAGAGCAGAAACGGGGAAAGAAGAAAAGGGAAAGAAAAGGAAAAGAAAGAAGTAAAAACAACGAAGTGTTCAGTTGAAACTTGGAGGATCCGATACATATCCCATACTCATGTCGTGTCGGACAAGGGTACTCCAACTATTTCAAAGAGTCCGAGCATTAGAGTCCTAAAGTTGTCTTGGAATGCTTGTCGCAATTTGAGAATCTCCTTTGGCGTAATTGGGAAACATGGAGGATGAGATGAATGTTGCAAGTGGATGGCTGGGATTATTTGTAGGCAATTGGATCCATTCAAAATATTTGTCTTCTAAATACTTTGGCAAGCTGAGGTCGGGATCAATAGGGATAAGTTCCACTCGACCAAACTTGCCAAAATATAGCGGTTGTGCTGGTGTTTCTATGGACCTGTTTGTTATTGTTCTTTTTAATACTATACAAAAGGAGGGCAAGCAATTCCAGAGAGAGATTGTCGCCTCCTACTATTATAAGAGTTATAATTATCTCCATGAATGTAAAGATATTTCCTATATGATTTTTCTCTTAGGGCTTTAAGAAAATGTTGGAACATGGCAATTATGAGCAGTTCACATTCTGCCCTGTTTGACACCCATTTTCTTTTCATTTTCATTCTCATTTTTTTCTCTTTGTTCATTTCAACCACACATTCTATCAATAAAATAATATTACACATAAAATTAAAAATTCTCATTACTTTTTAACCACACATTCTTCCATTAATCATTATTCCAAAATTTATTTTTTCTCTAAAATGGGTGTCAAACAAGGGCTCTATATCTAACATGATAACACAATACTTTATCATTAGTCATAGTTCCAAGCATCCTAGCCCCCTTAAGCATACAATTTGCTGAATTTGTCGGGGAGAGAAGCAAATGATGATACAATTAATGGAAATATATTCTTTCCTTGTTTTATCACCATATGAAGCATCGGGTTAGTATGGAATATTTTACTTAGGCAAGAAGCAACTGCAACTTGTATAGCAACATGTGCATGCTTTAATAGCTCATCCTAGATCAATATCATTATTAATGGATAGAGATGTGATCATGGAAACAATAGGTGATTAGTCCACTTGTGGGAGTGAATTTTCAATTTGTTCATATAGGCACGAGTTCATTAAGAGACAACGAATGTCGAAGAAACTGTATTCTAGTTTCATTAATTTTTCTCCTAACATTTTATAGGCACGCCACTACATCTTGGGAACTAACATAGGCCCGTTTGGCATAGCCTTTGTTTTTGCTTTCTGTAGAAGAACTTTTGGAAGAACCTGAAATCTATTTTTTAAAAGCACTTCCTATTGTGGAGGTGCTTTTAGAGGAAGCCATATTATACCAGTTTCCTCTACAAGTTCTTCTAACTACTAGAAACACTTTTATAAAATTAGCCAAACGGATCCAAATGCAACTTTTGGATCTCAAAAGTTCATTTTTGGCTTTCCAAAAGCCATGCCAAACGGGTGCTTACTCAAAAGTATTTGTTACATTTTTATTTTTTATTTTTAAATAATAAAACCAAATCGCTTTTTCTCACACGAGTGGAAATCGAGAAAGATAAGATTTCACGGATCCCTTGACGTATGAAAATGGGCCTCCGTGAAGGCTACTTGAGATGACATCTCATTTATGACTAGAATACCTTTTCAGAAACCTTTTTTTGTTCCTTCTTTTTTCAAGAGACATAGCAACTACCAACTTAGAAGTAGCAAAATTTTTGTTTGTTTCTTTTTTTATTTGTTATTAATTTTAAAATAAGATACCAAGCACTTATATGAAAATTAAGGTTCCAATGAAACAAAATTGATACCTGACCAGAAGTCAACCTGAAGTAGCAACCCAATGTCTGAATTATTAATAAGCATATGCAATCCACCATGCTAGAATCAGATAAAAAGCATTCAAAAAATTGAGGGTACAAGCTACTTAAAAGGTTCGACTGAGCTGAATATTGGAGAATTCATTTTACTACAAACCTTGTAGATATGAACAAAATACCTTTTTTAGGGTTTTATGAGCATTGGCTAAGGTAGACAGAGAATATTTTCTTTTCTTTTTTGGTAATAAAACTAAATTACAAAGAAAACCAAGAACAAAACGTGGAACAGTTCAGCATGAGTGATAAAAAGATTTTTTTTTTAAATATATGAATGATAAGCATTACGAAAACAAAGTAGGAAACAAACTTTCTTTTGTCGATTGAATTCTTCTTCACGTTTGTTTCTGCCCTTTACTTTTGCATTTGGTTTTTGGATTGATTTTCTTTATGGGATGATAGGGGTTTAAGGTACGAGTGGTTGAAGGTAGTAGGTGGTGTAGGGATGTGGTGGCTGCTCTGATAAACTCTTTGATGCAGTTTGACCCTACAACTAAAATAAGGGGGTTGAGTCTTGTTATCCTTAATTATTTTCTTATACTTTAATTCATTAGGGGACGTTTAGTCTTTAATTATGTATTAAGGCTTTTAATTTTCGTCATTATCTTTTAATATTTTTTAATTTTAGCCATTGTTTTGAGTAAGGATTGTAAGCCTTAATGGCACTTAGTTGTTTTTGAATTTGAAATAAAAATTAATTGTTGAGATTTTCTCTATTTTTCAATCCAAATTAGTATTCGTGCCTGAATCAATAATTTGTTGATCAAACTGAATATTCGGTATTCTTGCGAAGAATTAACGAATATTTCATGGTATTCTGTGAATCAATGTATTTTTTAATTAGTTCTTGTGTTCGTTTCTTATTTATCGCTTTCACATACATCACTCTTGAACTTGAACAGTTATAAAAATTGTTTGGTCAAAAGAAAATAATTTGCTTTGATACCAAATTGAAGTAGAACACAATTGAACAGGAATGAGAATAAGAAAAAAGAGGAAAAGAAAGGAGAAAGAGAAAAAGGAGATAATAGAGAGAATTTAGAGGGAGAAAATGTTAGTATATTTAATATCGAAGTCTAACTATTAAAGTGCATAAGCTCCCTCTATATAGTGTCTTAACTAGTCTAATTTAAAGAGGAAAATATTAGAAAATCTATTAAATAAAACCTTAATTATGTTTGTTAAAGTAAGTTTCTAATTTGAAAAGCAAAACAATTGATAAAATATTAGAAAATTTATTAAATAAAACCATGATTACATTTCCTAAAATAAGTATCTAATTTGGAAAGTAAATTAAATATCTCTACTAGGATTCCCATCAAGAGCTCTATCCACTGAGCTGTTTAACTTGAGGTCATCATCGTCCAAATGCCTTTTCTTCTGGAAGATTCTTTGTCCAGGAGCTAGGATTGCTAGAGGGTCCAAATGCCTTTGCTTCTGGAAGATTCTTTGTCCAGGAGCTAGGATTGCTAGAGGGTCGTAGATGGATTTCCTTTTAGAGAAAACTTCCCAGAAAGCACCAAAGTGAGCTTTCCACTCCTCCTGAGTTCTATAATGAGGCAAATATTGTTTGATCCCAAGATTAGATCTTCCACAAAAGTTAAGAATTCTTTGATGTTGAGTTAAAATATGTTCTAAGCCATCTTTTCCTGTGGAAGATGGTACTGCTGAAGACAAGAATGCAATTAGGTAGAAAACATTCTCCGCTGGCGTAACCATAGATGTTCCATTTTTCCACCTGTGAGAAAGTGATTCAAAATCAGATTACAAACTGATTGAGGAAAGAAGTCAATTTCTTACCAGTCGACAAATTGATACCTTGATTTGTTCACTGGATAGATCAAGACTGGACCATTGCTGGTATCTGTAAGAATGTTGCCAAAAACTTCTTGGGCAAACTGCTGAACACTACTTCTTGGAATAAGAAGATTTAGCCAGGGGTGTGGCACTTCCCATAGCCCCTTTTCCTGAAGTTTTAATTCAGAGACATGTACTCTATCCAGGAAATCCACATAAGAGACTTCTGATAAGAAGAGAGTGGATTGAATGTAATTTAAATCTGATAGTAGAGTATCAATGTCCTGCATACGAGGAAGCAGTGATTAATATGTGAATAACCTTAAAAAAACCAAGTTTTGGGGGGCCTGAAGTGAAGTATCTTCTTTGTATCGATCCAATAGATATGGAGTAAAATGTCTCACCTTATCAATATGATCAGATTCTTCTAGGTTGAAATATTTTGCAACTTCAAGGCAAAACAGGACCCTTCCTTCTGAAGTGAACTGGTTGGCTTGTATGGGGTCTTTGGAACTGAAAGAAGACCTCCAATTGTTTAATAAACCTGTCCTATTTATAATGGCAAACCCTTCTATGTAGTTGAAAGAATTTTCAGTTGATATTAAACTCTCTTGGTCTTTGGAAAATATGGTGAAGTCTGAGTAAAGTGCTCTGATCCATTTAACCTGTGAGAAGACATTTCTTGGGTTACAAAAATGATCATCCCTGCAGTAACTTTAATCCAATATATAAGCAAGTGCAAATCTAGTGACCTTTTTGGGTGCCGGTTCAAGAGCAATTCTAGCCCGGGTGATGATACCAAATTGTCCTAACCCTCCAAGTACAGCGTGGAAGAGGTCTGAGTTATGCTCTTCTGAACATATTACCACTTCTCCTGTGCCTGAAACAAATATAGATAGGATTAGTGTCCTCAGCATTTTGATTGTCATATACAAAATTAAGGCATGTCATTGTAATAATAGACAAAAGCAATTCATGCTCCTCATTTCAAGGCATCAGTCTTTTCCAAATTAGTACAAGCGCTTTATAACTTGAGTTAGAAAATCACGAGTCATTGCTGAATAGAACAGGAAGAAGGGTGGTTGAGGTGTCCGAGTTTATCACAAAACAGCATTTCTTTACTAATGTGCAAGAGAAATGGAAAACTAGGGTGGTTTTCTCCCTAATTATATGATCTTCTGACAGACAGACTAATTCTGTATGTGAACTGATGACTGACCTGTGACAACCTGTAGTTGGTAGACGTTATCTATCTGTGGTCCATGCCAGAATGCTTGCCCACTGATTCCGGCATTAGATAGGGTGCCCCCAACTGTAAGATGAAGATAGTCAGTCCAGGACTTTGGTGCTAAGCCATGTTTAAGGCTTTCATGCAGAATATTTATCCATAGTTCACCAGCAGAAACATCAACGTAGGGCAGTATTCCGGTGTGAAAACTCATTTCTGGCGCCCGAAGTGATTCCATATTGATAACCACACCTCTGTGTGCTTGTGCTTGGCCTTCAAGGGAGTGGCCATGACCTCTAGCTGCAACTGTAAGTTTCGTGGTTTCACCCATTTGAAAAATATTTTTTACGATAGAGGAGATATCAGAAACTGATTTTGGATATAAAACTGCTGACGGCATGAAATGGCATCTACCTCCAAAGTCATTAGCCGTATGTTCGGTATTTTCAAAGCTTAGATGCCCATCAAATATCATCTCTGCCAATGATGAATGTGCAGTCGCAAAATATACACTAGGAGAATTTATTGGGGTAAAAAAAGGGTGGTTGGAGCAGAGATTTACAAGGAAAACTGTTAGGATTCTTAAGGCTATCGTGTTCTGTTTGAAGTTAATCATCTTTTATGAGATGGTAGAAAGAAAGGAGCAATTTACTGTCTTTTGTTTCCTATACTCCTCTGTGTGTGAATAAATCAAATAGAGAGTAGGAGAATTGCCTAAAAATGAATAATAGAGACGAGTATATAAAGAGAAGGATGTAGTAGAATTGTCAATAGACATTCATTGTGCAAGTGCCAATGATTGTCTATTGTTTACAATGGGGTTTTTTCAAGATTTTTCTTTGCTCATCCTTCTACTTTCTGAGAAATGATATAAGAAAGAAAGAGATTTCACATAATCCTTGTAGCTTTCAACAGTTTCAGCCACATTTTTGTGTCTTTTGCACTATCCATTGAATTTTTATGTTAGTTTGAACAATTATGATCACATTCGGAGAAGTTGATGACTTCATTTTCTGGCTGAAGACAATTCTGTATGTTGTGTGCATGCACTGTTGTCAGTTGTGGATGATGCATAATATAATTTTCTTGTTATGGGGCCCCACTAAATCTCATTAGAACTGATTAGAAAAGGGAGACGTATAGCAAAAACTAACATAGATCTAGAAATGAACAGTACGAAATGAAAAAAAAAAAAAAAGATTAATCACTGACTCCAAATTTATTGAGAATAAGAATTAGTTTTTTGTTGCAGTCCCCACTAAATAACTAATTAATAGTACGAATGACCTATCAATTTCTTTGAGTTAACTTATTGGTCTGGTGGCTATTTTTCAGGGGAAAAAACTGAGCACTTATCGATAGCATCAAATTGCTCCACATGTGAGAGTGTATTTTTTTACTAGTTCAGTTCTTTTTTTTTTTTTTTTGGCTATACACTATTGTCATATTCTACATAAAGCAATTTGGTTTCTGTTTGGAGGGTGAAAAAACCCTTTATGGGGAGGCCCCTACTGGATGCCATACATTGAGTGTCATTAGTTAATTAGAAAGTCAGTTTCTTGTTTTAGTTCTAACAACGTTACTTATTCTAAACATAATCTGCCTAATATTTGTTCTTTACTTGGTTTTTTCTTCAAAGTTACTGCAAGTTCTTCTGCAATAGGTTACTCACAGCTAAAGACCATTTTATACCATTATTTTATTCTCTCTGTTGGGTTAAAGTCAGAATATAGAAGGGATTGAGAAGAAATACGGTGGTGGTAAAAAACTGTATCAGAAATTTTACTGCATGCATGTTATGCTGTGAATACTATGTTATGTTTGGAAGAATCATACTATGCAGACTATAGTCTGGACAGATAAATTATCTGTCTTATTCTTTATGATTTTGTATATATTTGAGTACCAATGTATGGTTCCATCTAAGTGAGGTCATTGTGTCCTGCTCAGAATCTTTCGGGCATAGGTATAATATGATGATCCCAGCTACATTTGACAATCTAGTTGTTTTAGATCTTTCAATAAATCATAAAAGGATTAGTGAATTAGATATTTATTATGATCAATCAACGTGTTTTCATTTATCATACCATGTTTCATGGAGAAGGATGGACATTGAAATGAAGATATGGCGTCTCTCCAGTTTAATATCAAGTTAGAAGAAATGACTTGAATTTAAAGCCATTGTGATCCTGAGTGCCTCTAGTTCTGTTTTTATGGCTCATGCGGCCCAGAAACAAATTTGAAAGTGGACAGTTTGAATGGGTGAAACACTAAAAAAGTATCAATTGAGTCTTGGATTCCAACATTTGGACAATTCTAATTGATTCTTCAATTAAATACATTATTTGTTTGTTGCTTTCTTTGCCAATCAAAGTACTGTCCGTTCCTCAAATTATTCCTCCATATATTTTGGTTTAATGCACTATCCAAGCATTCAATAGAGATGTTTTCATTACATTATATTTGGTACATTGGAGTAAACTCTTACTAAATATATCTCTTATTTTTCTTTAATTAGTGAGTCATAAAAAATAAATAAAAAGAAGCATTTTTACCTTGATTTGTATGGCACAATATGCTGTTTATGCAAAGCTTTGCACTGGGAAATATGGCAACATTATTGTGTGTGATGATGTTATAGTGACGTGATGCAGTTGATGTCCTATCCTGTTGTTGAGATTATGATGATCAAGGAGATTCTTCATTCTTGTACTGTTTCCCATTTGAGGAGAGTACAATACCATCTCCACATCTCCAAGAAAAAGTCTTATTGTAGACATTGATCATAATTTGTCCTGCACCATATCTCCAGAAGAGATATACTGTTGGGATTTTTCTACAAATTAGTCAATGCATGCGTCACATTTATAAACTTTGTAATTCAGGTATACTAAGATTTAAATTTCGAATTCGTTTATGCAGGATTGGAATTGAATTATTTAAAGTTTTTTGAGATGATGTTGAAACAATTCTAGACGAGACGAGAGTGAGCAATTTTGAGCTTAATTCAATTCCACGTAACATGCCAACAAATACCTATGTATCCCTCTTCATATTATTTTGACTGTGCGTTGTGCCATTCCTTTAGTTATTCTGTATTTTGCACATGCAACCTTTTCAAGTGTTCAGAACAATGCCACAGTTGTGTCCCAAATATGCATGGAGCTGAAGTGTAGATTTTTTCAATTTTTGTTTGAGTGGGTTAAGGGCTTGGGTATTCTTTCCATTAGCTCGCCTGTAGAGCTGTTGGACCATTGTATTCCTTGACTCATTTGTCCTTTTGTATACTTCTAGTGTACTGGGACCTTTTTTAATATATGTTTCATTAATTATCAAAAAAAAAAAAAAAAAAAGTGTCCCAAATATGCATGTTAGAAGCTAGTGGTAAATAAATGGTTGTCATTTGTCGAAGTCTTTTACTTATATTAGAAACTTCCCACTTATCAATGCCACTCCTTTCAAGTTTATTGGTACCATTTTTGGAAAAAGTAGTGCCAATAATTTTACATCTTAGATTTTTTCACTTGTTTCATAATTTCTTACAAGAAATTGAACATATGAAAGTTGAAAGCATTTATCAGCACACAAAATTATTCTTTTTATTGACATGTTTCTTGTGTTTTTTTAGATTTCTTGTTTAAGATGATTATATGTTTGTTTTTTAGCAAATACAAATATATATCCACTACGCTTCTTGTTAGTGGCCTCAACATTATTTATGCCGGACCTTGTCCCATTATTAGCTACATTTGTTTTGTTTGTTTGTTTGTGTGTGTGGGTTATGAGATAACATTATATGATCACACATTATTAAGGATCAAAATATAAAATTTTTTTTCTTAGATAATGATCCGGGTCATTTAGAACTCGCTGAAATATATATATACAACATTCTTTAGACTGGGATTACACTCACAATTTTTTTACAAAATGATTAGTCGGCAATTCTTAAACTTAGCTCCATTTTGGTACGTATTCTTTAAAATTCGTTTTTATTTTCAATCTCATGTTCTTCAATAAAATAATTTTGCACGTTGATTCATAATCATTTTTTTTCAAGTATACATCCTTAAAAATATATCACTTGCAAAATTTATTTTCAAAAAATTTACATTAAACTTTCTCTTAGGGTAATTGGCGCAAAACGTCCTTACATTTAAAGGTTTTTGTGAAAAACGTCCTTACTTTTCGTTTTTTGGCGCAGAACGTCTCTACCTTTCACATTCTTTGCGCTGAACGTCTTTTTCACCAATTTTTAACATAAAATGGTCAATATACCCTCCTATATAAATAAAACAAAAAAGAAAAGAAAAGAAAAATAAAGAATAAATTGCAATCTACTCCTAATTTTTTTTTAAAAATGCAAATCAATCCAAAACTTATGAAAATATTAAAAATAACGAAAACACACTCTCTCTTCTCCTTTACCTCCCTCCACCATCTCCACCGTCTGATGACAACATCTACTCTTCTCCATCGCCACAACCTCTGGACATTGGTACCAACACAATCTCCTCAACCCCCTTTACAATTCTATCCCAAGAATTCCCCATATCATCCATAATCCGGCAAAAATCAGCAAGCAAAATTAGCTACACGAAAAATGGTCAAATTGCTGGAAGTCGCACCTCCGGCCAGCAACAGGATCACATACCACCACCATTCAGTTGCCCACACCCAGACGACCTCAGCCATGTGGGCAATTCATCCAAAACACTTTTCCAATAGGTTCAATTTGAAACTGAAAATTGACTATTGCGCTGGGCACTGAACTTGGCTGATTCCGGAGTCGTCCCTTTGACCCATGGTCGCGGACCACTCCTTTCAGCACCCTTTCATCATGGCGAAGCTATTCCACCCATGGGCCTTCCACAATTTTGCCTGCATTCGTTAGAACTTCATGTCGAAATTCAATTACAATTTTTGAAACATAGTATTTCTCCCACGAATTGAACGGTTTCAGATCGAAATTGACCTAGACCCATGGTTGGGCTAGGTGCACCTGGTGAAGAGGGACCTAGCCCAGGTGGTCCACGACCATGGGTATTCCGGACAGCGTCGAAATTTGAGAAGTTCGCAGGCTGTGTCGCGACTGGCAAATAATCTGGCATGAAATTAAATTTTTTTGTTGATGTTTGTTGTAAATTGTTGGCATGGGTGTGGTCATCTGGTGATAGGCAATTGATAGGAGGCGAGTTCCGATCATGGCAGAATGTAATTTTCGACGATTTTTAGATTTGGGGATAGAGAACTTTCAGCATTAATTCCGACCACTACAGTTAATGAAATTGAGAGTGGTTGGGTGGTAATTGAAGGGGGAATTGGAGGGCTATTGACCGGTGTCAACGTCCGGGGGTTTGGGTGGCCGGAGGCTGCCGAAATTTGGGCTTAAAAAAAAGCAAAAAATGCCACTTTTTGGTCTGATTTGTATTTTTAAAAAAGTTTAGGAGTATATTATAATTTATTCTTTATTTTTCTTTTCTTTTTTGTTTTATTTATAGGGTATAATGGTAATTTTATGTTAAAAATTGGTAAAAATGACGTTCAGCGCAAAGAATATGAAATGTAGAGGCGTTCTGTGCCAAGAAAGAAAGGTATGAATGTTTTCCGCAAAAAACCTTCAAAGGTAGGGACGTTTTGCGCCAATTACCCCTTTCTCTTATATAGAAGTGTAAGATACTGGGAGTCCCTATCTATTCGGGGTGTTTTTTTTTGTTATATTGAAAATGAACGCATCCACGTGCATATGCATGTAACTAAATAGACTTTGTTTTGTAGAAATTAAAAATTTAAGTCAAAATCAATAATTAATTTTAATCACATATTTTATAGAATTCACAATTTTTCAACTATATATTTTATCAATTTTTTTTAATCAAAATCTACTAAAATTTTGATTTTAGTCCCATAGAGCATATTTTTATTTAACTTGTCATTAAAAAACTAAACAATATTTAGCTAAGCACACTTGCACCACAAAAAACAATAATTATTAACAATTTGCACTTGATTCATAATGTCAAGTATATGGCTGTGATATAGTGAACATAATTTGGAGGTTTTGACTGGGGAATTGAAATCTATAAAATAAATATGCGGAGTTAGGTCAAGTGTGATTAATAAAGAAATATAAGAGTGCTTGCAGGTAAAAACTCTACAATATTAATTAATAGGTAGCCACATAAATTCTAAGTTAATTTTTATTTAATTACTAGTGATTGCTAGGGATTCAACGGGCCATGTACAATTAGATGATACGAAAATAAACTTTGGTGACAAAAAAGGAATAACAAGTGTTTCTCAAAATCGTCTACTAATTCAAAAATCCAATAGTTCGTTTGAACTTTAAAGAGATCAATTGTTCTTTTGAGATTTGATACTAAATCAAGATTTGATTTCTTTCTTAAAAATTAATATTGTAAAGAAGAGTATCTGTATATTTTTTATTATTTGATATTTTATTTGTGTTAAATTTTAAATGGCACAAAATAATTTAAAAGGAGAGAGAGAGAGAGAGAGAGTAATTTATCTCCAACCTTTCAATTATTTAGCAAAATTCGGCTTTTCCTTCCATTTTTGATAATTAAATTACGAAATTACCCTTCTCTTTAAATAAATAAAAAAAGCATCAAAATAAAAAAAATAAGAAAAATTGAAAATAGAGTTAATAACTTTTCAAAAAGTAGATATAAATACAACTTAAAAAAATTAAATAGAATATTTAAAAACGAAAAAGAAATTTTTTTTATTAAAAATTCATTTTTCCTAACCAAGCTCGCACCATGCATCCCAACCCATCCCTCCTAATCCACTCCATCCGTGGTCAAACACCAACTTGATATAATAAATAATGAATTAACTTTTTTTTCTTTTATAATACCGAAAATTAATTAAGAGCATGTAATACCGAAAATTAATTAAGAGCATGTTTGAACCACATTCTAATATAAGAATGCATTTTGAAATAATTGATTGATGGAATATGTGTGGTTAAAAAATAAGAAAAAGTTATGAATTTACGTGTAATATTATTTTATTGAAAAATGTGTGGTTGAAAATACGAGAAATAAAAATATATTTTGATAAAAAAAAAAAAATGAGGATCAAACAAACCCTAAATTAGCCATGACTAAAGTAAGGAAATTTTCTATGGGAAGATTTCATAACTAAGATGTTGAATTTCACTAATTTCAAATTTAAGAAACTAAGTTTAAAATTTCAAATCTCATATTTTTTATAAATTAATTAATTAAATTAATTAATTAAACATATATATTTTTAATTAAATATATTAAGGTCACAATTTCATATAATTTGGTCACAAATTCCATATAATTGTTCACAAATCACAATTTTTATATGTCATAAATTATTTTACGATTACAATTCAAAAATTTTATAAGTCACAATTTGTTCATCTGTCACAAATCAAAAATTTATACGTCATAATTTATTCATCGGCCACAAATATATCAAATTAATAAGTCACATATTATTCATTGGTCACAAATTACATATTTTTCAATAAAATAAATTTTTTATGTGTTAATATGTATTTAATTGTTTTAAGTAAGATTTATTTGTATTTTTTTGAAGATTTATGAGACTCAATTTGCAATTTTTTTTTTTTTTTTTGTGTTACTGAATTTTTTTTTAAATTTATTTAAAGAGTGACAAATTTGTTATTTAATGGTCAAAATGGAGGGAAATATGTATTTAATTGTTTTAAGTAAGATTTATTTGTATTTTTTTGAAGATTTATGAGACTCAATTTGCAATTTTTTTTTTTTTTTTTTGTGTTACTGCATTTTTTTAAAAATTTATTTAAAGAGTGACAAATTTGTTATTTAATGGTCAAAATGGAGGGAAATATGTATTTAATTGTTTTAAGTAAGATTTATTTGTATTTTTTTTGAAGATTTATGAGACTCAGTTTGCAATTTTTTTTTTTTTTTTTTTTTTTATTTTGGTGTTACTGCATTTTTTTTAAAATTTATTTAAAGAGTGACAAATTTGTTATTTAATGGTCAAAATGGAGGGAATGATGTATTTTGCTACATGTTTGAAAAGTGTGGATGGATTATGTTAAAAAAACTAGTGGGTAGATTTTTACATTCTGCAAAGATTGAGGACAAAAATTGCAAATATCTATATTAATAATTAAATTATGTTTCCCAATATGCTTACATTGTGTACTAGTCATGTCTGTTTGTCTTTAGTACGTAGCCTTTTAATTTTTATGTGCTTCGGTGGTCAACATTTTGTTCTAATTTCTTATTTTTATAAGGGTCTCAAGTTAGGCGAACTGAATAACGATTTTTTCATTTGATTCGAGCGAGCTAGCTCGATTTTGAGTCCGTGAGCTCATGTACGAACCAACTTGTCATAAAGAGTAAAATATACAATTACAACAAAAAAAAAAATGATGAAATGCAAGTCTCAACTCACTCCACCAAAAAGCGAGTTCGGGCGAGGGATTGGGCCACACTTTGGTTGCACGAGTTGACTCATGCTCGGTTCATCCCATTTAACATTCCTACATTCTCATTCGAGGACAAGAATGTATTATTAGTTCCTTACATAAAAAAATTGGACTTCAATTAGGTAGAGTCAAAATTGTATGTGAAATAACTAATTGTTCCTAACTTTAAAAAAAAATTGTTTACAATATTTGGTGAATCATTTAATTTCTAAGACTGACTGTACACTTATTTACTACTTAAAATGTGACATATCATCATTTCTCTCTATATATCATAAAAAAGTTATGGAGTGTCAAGCAAAACCAAAACTTTTAATAAAATTATTAAATTCTTAGAAAGAGTTTTTGATATTATTTAATTAATAATGGTGTTTCTAAATCCTTGTTTGACAATCATTATTTCAAAACTCTTTATTCTACATACTCATTTTCAACAACACATTCATACAATAAAATATTCTGCACGTAAACCCAAAACTTTTTCCTACATTTTAACAATACATTTTCCAAAAATTTACTATTCGAATCTTTGTTTTTGCCAAATAATGGCCATGAAACAGGGGTAAAATTAGTATTTTCAAGTGATCCGAAAAATTCATTACTCGGGAAAACTATAAAATTTTAGAAATTTTTCAAAATGGGAAACAAGGAGTATTTTGAAAAATACAAGACTAGTTATTGAAAGTTGCATAGAGATTCTACAACGCCACCATATTGTCACTCTCAATATCTATCTATCTATATATATAATCCCTGTTTAAACTATATTAAAATTTTCATTCTCATTCTTCTACTCATTTTCAACTACATATTCTTCAATAAAATAATATTTTTCATCACATCAATAACTTTTCTTTCTTTTTCAACCACACATTTTCCATCAATCTACTATCCCAAAATATATTCTTCCAAAATAATGTGGCTCAAACACACCCATAGTTACAAGTGGAAAAATTACATAATGCAAAATCAGCATTAAACATATTCTGATTTAAACCTGCAAACTGCACAAAAAGTTGTGTTCAGTTTAATTCTTGTATGTAATAATTAAAAAAAATGTATCTAATGTAGACAGTGTCCTAATTAAATTCCTATTTGAAGAACAACACAACACAACACAACACAACACAAGATAAGATAAGTGGAGCAACAGAGCACTAATGCTTATGTATTTTCTATTACCATAATGAAATATATAGAGGCAATTCATTTCAAGTAGATTGATTCTGAGTATGCATCCATCTTTTTATATGTATCAGCAAATATGAATAAATAAAAAATTACAATTACACCACCGCGTAAAATTATGAATAGTCCACCTTTACGGTTGTTTAAATTAAAAATATATATAAGGAAAAAAAAATTACTTTGCATATGATGAGATGAAAGAATTCTTGCATTGAAAACTTCCGTTTTTGCTGTTCTATTAATGTTATGGTGATTGTGACTTTCATTACCGGAATAATGGTTTTATTTGTGATTATGTTTCTTGAATGATTCAGTCTAAACGAGTACTTTGGATTAATTCTCAACCCCTCCAAGAAAAGCAAAAGGCCTTGCATAAATAATTAGGCTGAAAAGGTAATCACAATTAGTGCTGGAAAATCCAATTTGAGGATTCATGAACCCTACACACAGTATTGTAACAATTATAATTCACTTAAAATCCACTTATAAGGATAGAATGCCTAAATAGTTATGATCGAGTACTCATAAATAAAGTTTTAGCTTTGCGATGCGGGACACAGCTCGAGACTTAAGATTCCGGTGTCCATAACGACCTATATTTTGATTTAGGTGGCTCTACGGAACAATTCTACTAGTAGTGTCATTCGGTGTGTTCTCTAATATCAATCGTACGTAACATCCGGTGTCCAAAGTTGTTATAAGCATCCTTGACATAATAACATTTTATGTCTATATGTACGTATGGCCCCAGGGCTAGGGTTTTAACCAAAAAGGGATGATGCAAGCGATTTCAAGCGTGCATCTGCTGATTTCTTTCTCAAGCGTTGTGCCAATCACTTGTCAATATCCCATGTGCTTGTAACATAGTCAAGAAAACTAGTGGGAGTGGGTACTCTATCAATTGGGCTAGATTCTTTACAATATACTGGCCTTTGGTGCATAATATATAGGGTGTCATTCATGTTATTTGCAACAGAAAGTGTCTTGTTCTGGACTCATGATCTCATAATTAGACTTGGTCTATCCTGGGATTTATTTACATTTTGAGCATTAACATGTTTATGAACCACTCATAGCCGGTCTAGGCCCCGGATTAAGGAAAAGGGTTGCTTGTGCTAGCAAGTGTCTAGCTAGGATGAGTCGAGCTGAAGATGAAAGCATGCCATACGTACACATATATGACATCGGGGTTGTCTACTTTAATAATACTCTCCGTTGCACCTTAAATCATGTCATGATCGTACGAGTTCTAGACCTACAAATCCTCAAGGCTAAATGGTGGCTATAGCACTAAATAAAAAATCAAAGCACAATGAACAATCAACATCTTCCATATCCAAATCAAGATGAGACTTATACCACTGATATTTTGAGTGTGTGTAGCTTATTCACATATAAATTTCACGTGGGTGTGCTACAAAATGCTGGAACTCATGTCTATCTAAGTCCTTAGAAAATGGCTTTTAGGGCACGCTCTCGATTAATTTTCAAGTCTTTGTTCAAAGACTTTTTTGCACCATCTCTCTCTTTCTCTCTCACCCACACGAAGGATATTTGGTGATTTTGGGTCATTTTCTTATCACATAAGCAGCATTTTGTTATGAAAACTAGATATTCATGGGTTTGATTGGTGACTCAAAAGACTTTAGTTATAGGCAGTCAATTTTTATGGTCTATATAAGGAAATTTCAAATAAATGTATCCTACTTCAAACCATTATTTTTACAAAAGATGATGTGATAATTAGAGCATCATCATTATCAAACTAACTATTTTCTTTCTATTTCTTATTCAACTGATATCTTTGATTTTTTTTAACTGTATTATTAAAGATTAGACATGATCAAAGATAGAATGAATTGCCCAAATAGTCACTGAACTTTACGCCATACTTCCAAGAGGTCACTGGACTTTCAAAATCACCCAAATTATCACTGAACTTTGCAAAAGATTTTTATAAGGTCATTGAACTTTAAAAATCACCTCATTATCACTGAATTTTATAAAAGGTTTCACAGATGTCACTAATTCAGTGATCTCCTAGGAAATATTTTACAAAATTTAGTG
The DNA here is from genome assembly GCA_035079005.1 of Fraxinus americana. Taxonomy (NCBI): domain Eukaryota; kingdom Viridiplantae; phylum Streptophyta; class Magnoliopsida; order Lamiales; family Oleaceae; genus Fraxinus; species Fraxinus americana. The sequence continues at coordinate 25,199,337 of CM068708.1, read as the reverse complement.
ATCCCGTAGAAACCTTTTGCAAAGTTTAGTAATAAATGAGTTGATTTTTAAAGTTCGGTAACCTCATGGAAATCTTAGTGATAACTTGAGTGATTTTTAAAGTTCAGGAATGTTTTCTCATCCAAGGCTAACAAACACCCAAACGGCTGGATCAGCTTGCCTTTTTGTATTTGATGGACCCCTAGGAAGCATGGTGTAAAGTTCAGTAACTATTTAGACAATTCACTCTCAAAGATAAGATCTAATAACAATACTAGTATTCGTGTCATTAGGAAATAGAAACATGCTCAATCTATTGCTCGATTTTTCTTTTTTTGACCTTTTTCTTTAATTCCAATTACGAGACAAAATCGTGATGGAGGTTGATCAATAATGTTCGAAACTTGGAAACTTTTTTTTTTGAAACACGAAGCAAGCAATTTTATTCCATCAAATCGTCTAAAACATCACACAAAATAAAAATCTGTACGGACTCCGTCCAAAGAATAAAAATCATATATAATGTAGCAATGGGTTTGAACTTATGACCAGTTTATTCACCTCTTGACGAATAAAATGACAAGAACCACAGCGAATATCTTAAACAAAGCTACAATGTCATATAAAATAGTTGCATTTGGGGCTGAAGTAAAACCTTTCTGGAGGCTATGAATAAGGCGAAGAGAATCGGACTGCACTTCTAGCAAAGAGGATGCCCTCAGCTCTCAAATTAACTGCTGATGCATCTTCCACCTACATCATTTGGATTGAGCTGCCAAGACCACCCTGAACTGGTCTCGAGTAAATTGAAGGTCAAATCTACAAAAGAAGCCCTTAGATGTTTCAATAATATAACAAATATAGCCCATGTTTGGTACCGATTAATTAAAATTCAAGTTTTAATCTAAGCAAATCAACAATTAATTTTAACCATACATTTCATCAACTTTTATGCTATATGTACAAAGTTGGATTACAAAGTTGGTTGACAAAATAACATCTACACCAATCATTTTAAAAACGAATTTTTAATTTATTTGAAATCAACGGTCTGAATTTTGTCAACACACTTTGTAACCCAACTTTGTACAAATAGCTTTATTGTTTGACAAGATAGATCATATAATATTCTTCTTCTTTGAGAGCATAAAAGAATATTCGTTATGTAATAGTTTGTGTTTTTTACCGTTAACATGCAAAGCAATGCCGTCCCTTTAAATTGATACCCTTGTGAAATTTGACATTTGGTGGGCCCCAAGTCTTATGGAATATTGATATACGGTAGGATTTTTTTGGGTAGCACAAACAGACAAATTTATACTCCACCAAGTGTTATAATACAATATTCTTCTGAAAATTGGTAAGAAGTAATAAACTACAATCAAACAAATACATGTTTATCACCAAATGATAGGATTAAATTGAATAACACATACTGTTTTGTTGTTATACAATTCAAAGAAGAGAATGCTCCCGTTTTATTTTAAAGAGAAAGTGAGAATTTCTTTGTAATTGAGCCTTGTGGCTTTGGCTAGAGGCTAGGCTCGTGTTAATAGTTTGTTATAAAACTAAGAAGAGCGACTAGAAGAAAAGTAATAGAGTCAAAATTCAAGTGTGTATTTTATTATAATAATGGGAGTTACAATCTAAATAGAATACATTTTTCCAAAATAAATAGGACTTATTTAAGTATTTTGATAATATTAAATAGTCATTGATAATGGTCCAATAATTTTACAACATATGTATTTTTACCGAACTTAAAATTTTTGTATAAGCACTTGATTTTTACAAAATAAGATTTCACTTCCCCCTCAATAATTGTTTTACACAAGGGACGTCATCCGACCTTCTTAAAGCTCATCTAGGAAGCCTCATCTTTTGCCAAAATGCATTTTGGAATGGTGATTTGATGAAAAATGTGTGGTTAAAAAATAGAAAAAGTTTTGAGTTTGCGTGTAACATTATTTTTTTAGTGAAGAATGTGTAGTTGAAAAAAGAGTCAGAAAAATGTATTTTGAAAATAATGGAGATCTAACAATGACTAAAAATATAAGCAAATTCAACCCACAGTCTTCAAAATGTTTCTTACTTTATGTATTCTCAACCTTTATCACCTCATTCTTGACCAAAAAAAGCTCTCTTTCCAGTGGATAATATGAAAAGACCCCTCTAAAAGTGGAGACATCTCCATTTCTGGGTTTGGGTTGAAACAACGTTGTACGCATATTAACTAACACCAACTAATTTTTATATTGACATTAATTAATAAATACCAACTAAATTTTATATTTCAACTAATTAATAAACACGCATACTCAAAGAGACAGTGTCAAATTCCCTAGTTGGAGAAGAAATAAACTTAAATTATTTAAGTATGTTTTTAATTTAAATATATAATACATGCGCAATTCTAAAAAGAGTGTGTGAAGGCGACACGGATGGGACATCTCTAAAGGTGATGGGATTGAAAGTTTTTGGAAGTTCGTAAGTGGTAATGGGCTATTGTTTGTTGAGGTAGTCGTGAATGTATTTTTTCCATTTGTGTCACCAATCCAAGTTGTTCGAGGCAGAGGGGCTGGAACCATTTCTTTACATGTCGCCACATGGACGAATGACTTGAAATCTACAACATGGATGGGGTTGTTTTGTAATGACTAAGGAATGATTTGATTTGTTGCCTGTCTTTGTCTTCAATCTACATTAGCCCTAATCTTATCATATTGTGGAAGTAGGTTACTTCGAATTAGGAAAGCATTGAAATTCTTTGGGAATCACTGAGGAAATGTGTGATTAGATAGTTATAGAGACTTTGCGATGAATTTACCATCTACGGTAGAAGAATAGTATAGGGTATTGCATACGTGCTTGATATGAGACTACAAAAATGCACCTAGTATGTTAAACTAAACACGACCAAGTACTTGTTTTACTCCCGTCAATAGTTTCTTTTGTCGCATGCCTAGATACCATCACGTTCGGCTATGACATAGCACGATAAAGGACATGGCCCAAGATCATGCTCTATAGACCATGGTTTCGACCACAAATTTATAATCAAACTGGCAAACCACCTTGTACAAGTTATCTGTGAACACAAGAACGGACCAACAAGCACGAATTATGTAGCATGATAATTGAACTGATTGGCCAAAAAAGTTATTTTAGACAGATTTTAATGATAAACAGTCTACATAACTGTCTATCGACTAACATTTTAATTACATTTCATGACCTCTAATCAGTCATCTAGTAACTGAACTTCACAACAGGCGGTAACAGTAAAAGCTTTAAGGTCTACAAATATTTCATTGCTCAATTGCAAAACCATCCCAACTAACAAACAACAATAAATTAAATTATTTGATATAACACTTCATCATGATTGGACTTTGTTGATGACAAAAATTGAATCAACAAATCTTTTCACCTAACTATGATTTTCTCCTCCTAAAATCACTAGTTTCGATGCTCAAACTTGGAGCAAAAGGGTAAATAGCTATTTGAGAGAAATATTTGAATTGCATGTTTTATTCTTAAAAAATGGGGATATTTATAGATTTCCCTCCAAACTTTAGGACATTTAGGTCATTTGGGGAATGTGATACATGGCGGATCCATATTGCCTGCCTTATAATCGATTCTATTATGAATATCACGTTTTATTCGTTAGTACACGTGTATTGTATTAACAGTCTGTAGCTAGCCTGAATAGAGGAAATGTTCGAAAAGCTAGTGCAAACCATTTTTATGTTTCTATTACTCTGCCTTGTTAGAGGCTTCGCGAACATTTAGCCAAGTTCGCAGATTGAGTTATGAAACTTATCAACGGGGCTCGCTTTATTTTTCTCTTGTTCGAATCATCAACAAATAGTCCCTGAAATCTGGTTTGATTATTCATAATAAATCTACGACTTGTTTATATATTTGCGACATTGCGAACCTATTTGTGATTTCCTTTGTTGGTAGGGGTAGACGTAGTTATGAATTTTTATGCTCTACGGGATGCTTATTTATGTGTTTATTGGTTAATGCCCCATAGGCATTTAATGCATGTGTTAATTACGCTCAATCTCAATTGTGTCTTTTTCGAATGTGGCGTCGTTGATATGGCTACGGTTATAAGGAAATTGTGAACAGTCGAGATCTATTATTAATTCATCCTACGACCTAATCCTTTCTTTGAACATGTAAATATATGCTTGTTTTAGCGTCCCTTCTGTTTTTATTTCTTTTGTGCCCTTATCTTATTTTTCCTCGGCGATTGTTTTGTTCTCTTTCGTTACCTTTCAAATCTTTTGTATTGAGGTACGTTCTTTCTACTTTACATTACATTTATGTCTTGCTTATTTTTTTATGTCGCATGGTTGTTTACCCATGTTTATTGAGAAGGGTCTGAGTGAGATTCAAGGTTGGTTTTTCATGACATAGATTTATTGTGTTCGGAATATTTTCAACGAATATACGGTTTAGACTTCCCTCTGTCACCATTTTCGTCATATTCTTTTCTATTTTGCATGAAAAATAGTACCTTTCCTTGCTTAAGGTGATTGAGGATTTAGTCCCAATGACCTTTGTTTGTTGTTATTTCTTTAATGCTATGGTGGATATGGAAAATGCTAGCTCCATATTATTATTTTTATTTGCATAGGTACTCATAGTATCCATATCGCCATGAAGATTGATTTTAACCCGGTCTCAAGTGCTAAAAACCTTTGGCTCCTCTTCTTCTAAAGGACTTGGACTCTGAGAGTTTTAAGGAGATTGAAGGCGTACAGTATAGCTCACATCCAAACATCTGATTGGGGAACGGGGCAACGCCCATGAAGCTCCTGTCGTTAGATAGGAACAGATTTGATAAATACTGATAACTCTAGGATAGAGTAAGGGGTAAAGAGGTACCTAAGCGACTTCCTCCCCCTCAAGGGACTATAGGTTCGACATCCGCTGTTATTGGTTCGACTCAAAGGCCTTTGCCTTCGGAATCCGAGTCTCAATTGCCATTTAAGGCTCTTCTAAAAAGAGAAAGATGCCAAGAGGGTCTAGGCCGATTACGCCCTAAGTCTTTATTTTTTCCTCGTATTAATGAAGAGTTTGTCGGCACTTCTACCTTTCATCTTCAGGGCAGCCCCAATCCACCTTTTTGTATTTTAACATCACCTATGAGACGTTTATAGATGAGCTTATCCTTGAGCAAAGGGGAATCTAATAGATGCTAATCTCTCATGAGATGTTGTACTTCATAATGATCAGCAGACATAGTATGAGATTTGTGTTTTACGGGCCGACAATCTGGAGAAGAAAGTTGATTTTTCCGAGAAGAGGTGTGAGACTTCATAAAAACTGGGGGAAATTGATAAAAAGAAGTGGAAATACAAAGAAATGAGCAAAGGCACTGAGGCTTTTATTACATTGGAGGCTTCCTTGGTAGCTGATGTTAAGAGGGCTTCCAAATATTTGGACCTGGCCAAGGAAAGCCGCTTAGATTATCAAAACTAATAATGAGATTTTGCCCCTTAAAGAGGAATTTCAAACCATCAAAGCTTATCAATATGCTTTCTCTCAAGATCTTGATAAGCAAGAAATGAGAAAGCCTTGCTTCTTAATTAGCTGAAGAGTATGGAGACAAAGTTGGCCTTGCAAAATCTAGCATTTCTGAGGCGAAGGCTGATGAAGCAAAGCTTATTGAGGAGGCTATGTGACGTAGCGGAAGATTATAGGAAATATGATCAACCTCACAAAGATGAGAAAATTCACGAGAAATTTTATTTAATTCAATAAAACTGCCGCCTTAAAGAGCTTACAATGTTTTAAATAGTAAAACCCTAGTAAAATCTGGAAAATAAATAAAAAAAATAAAAAAAAGGATATTTTTCTATAAATGGAAAAATTCGAGATAACAACATAAACTGAAACTCCTACAATTCATGATCGTCCTTCAACAAACGGAATACAAATCCGAATTTTATTGAATGAGATATTGCCAAAATAAAAATTACCATAAACGGTAAAAACGCTTAATCGAGAGCCTAAACAACGGAAATTGCCCAAAATTCGACGTATGTTAGGGTTAAAGGCCCTGAGTTGTGATTATTGACCCGTTTTCAATCTAATTATACTATCAATTCGCCAAAAAGGACAAACCCGAAGTTATCATGAAATCATTATTTTGCCTTGCTATCCCACTTCATCATAAACTCTAACTCCTTACGCACTTCATCGTTCTCCCTAGGGTGAGAAAAATTCACCCTCAAGTTTGACGGAGAAGAAACTTCATCATCATAAGAATTATCACCACGAAATCGCACCAGATACTTGACATTAAACACGTCGGATGTACGAATATGACTTGGCAGCTTCAAACGATAAGCATTTGGATTAATCTTCGCAATGACCTCTGATGGACCAACCTTTTTTGCAGAAGCTTGTTGTATTCATGAGCAGGAATACGATCTTTTGTTAACACTACCCAAACAAAGTCACCTACCTCAAATTCAACATGCCGGGGTTTAAGATTCGCATCATGCTTATACTTAGTAACAGCAGCCTGCAACTAATCATGAGCCTGTAAGTGAACCTGCTGCAATTGTTGAACGAAGTCCTTGGTCTTACCATGCATTTTAACAGTAGTAGAAACCGAGACCAAGTCAAAAGGACCACGAGGAACAAGACCATACACCATCTAAAATGGACCATGCATGCAATAGACATCACGAAAGTACAGTAAGGCCACATTGACAACATCTGTAGTTTTCTTGCAAGGGATGAAGTGAACCATCTTGGAGAACTGATCAACCACTACAAAGATAGAGTCAAATCCACGCTGAGTCCTGGGAAGTCCCACAACGAAATCCATGCTAACGTCTGTCCAAGGCTGGGTTAAGATAGGCAGGGGCATATACAAGCCAGTATTTGTCGCATTGCCTTTGGCCAAATGACAAGTCCGACAACGCTCCACAAACTTACCGACATCTTTGTGCAATGATAGCCGAAAGTAAGAAGCAGGAACAAGCTACAATGTTCTGTCACGACCCACATGACCCTAATTGTGCAATTCTTGAACAATCTTCAACCTCAAACTATCCTCTGGAATACATAACTGATTGCCCCAAAAAAGGAAACCATCAACCCATGCAAAATCCGACTGCATCCCTTCCTGTAACTTTCGAATAATATGGGAGAAATATGGATCGGTAGCATATAAATCACAAAGACTATCAAAATCGGGAACCTCCATTCGTATTTATGTCAGGAAAGCTTGGCGCTGACTCAATGCATCTGCCACCTTGTTAAGGGCACCTGCTTTGTGCTTAATCACGAAAGTAAACTGCTGCAAGTAAGTAATCCAAGAGGCATGTCGAGAAGATACCTTATCTTGAGTACCAAGGTGTTTGAGGGCGTCATGATCAGTATACAAAATGAGCTCCTTTTGGAACAGATAATGACGCCAATGTCGAACTGCCAGGACTATTGTATAGATCTCCACATCATAAGTACTGTACTGATACCCACTTCGGGCCAGAAAACTTCTCACTGAAATAAACAATGGGCGGTCGTTCTAACTCAGCACACCACCAATACCCACCTTCGAAGCATCACAATGCAGCTTAAACGATTGGGTAAAGTTAGGCAGCACCAAAATTGGAGCAGTAGTCAACTTCTGCTTAATCAACTGAAGAGATACCTCTGCCTCGGGAGTCAACTAAAACTTTCCATCCTTCATACAATCTGTAATTGGTGCCATGATACCGCTGAAATATAGTATAAACCTGTGATAAAATGAAGCAAGACCATGAAAACTACGCACTTCTATAACAATTTTATGCTATGGCCACTGGCTTATTGCCTCTACTTTCGATGTGTCCACTGCTAACCCCTCATGCGACACCACATAACCCGTGAATACAACACGATCAGTCAAGAAAGAACACTTTTTCATTGCAGCATAAAAGTGATCCCTACGAAGGACTAAAAGAACTTCCCGAAGGTGCTGGACATGATCATTATCGTTAGCACTATAAATCAGAATATCATCAAAGTAAATGACAAAAAATTTACCGATGAATGGCCAAAGAGCCTGATTCATAACACTCATAAACGTATTAGGCACATTGGAAAGGCCAAAAGGCATGACTAACCACTCGTACAATCCTTGCCTCATCTTAAATGCTGTCTTCCACTTATCCCAGGCCTGATCCGAATCTGATGGTACCTACTCTTCAAATCAAGTTTGCTGAACACGCAAGCACCTGTAAGTTGGTCCAAAAAATCATCCAGGCGAGGAATAGGAAAACGATAATGCACCATAATCTTATTGATCGCCCTACTATCCACGCACATGCGCCACGTCCTATCCTTCGGTGTAAGGAGAGCAAGAACTGCACATAGACTAAGACTTTCCCTGATGTGCCCATTTGCCATAAGCTCCTCCACTTGTCTACACAACTCCTCATGTTCAGTGGGGCTCATCCTGTAATGCACCCTGTTAAGCAGAGAAGCATCAGGCACCAAGTCAATCTGATGCTGAATATCTCGTAGTGGTGGCATCCATCTGGAAGCTCTTCTGGGAAGATCTCATGAAACTCCTTTAGCAATGGCTGAACCTTGCGAGGGACCTTCTACTTGCTGTCAACTGATTTTTCCACCAACACATACATTACCCCAGATTCCTCTATTACTGTTTTGAACTTCACTTTGGTCAGCAAATTGGTGCTATCCCCAACTGTTTTTACTGAACCCTTATCTGGTAGTAACACAATCTTCTTTCCTGCAAACATAAAGCTGTACGTGTTGGTATATCCATCATGCAGCGAATGTCGGTTAAACTACCATGGCCTCCCCAACAGCAAGTGTCATACATCCATCTCTACCACATCACATAAAACCTGATCTGTGTAGGTAGGTCCAATGGAGAAACTGACTCGAGCACGCTGAGACACTTCTACATCATTGCCTTTCTTCAGCCAAGCCAATTTATACGGTTTAAGATGCTTCTCAGTCTGCAAACCCAACTTCTTAACGACCTCCTTAGCCACCACATTCTCACAACTACTAGAATTAACAACAAATCGACAGATATTTTTCGGAACAGTACATGTTGACTGGAAGATATTATTACGCAACCAGTCAGTGTTATTTTCCAGGGGAGTCAGAAAGCTCCGCCTCACCACCAATGCCTGATCCACATTATCAACTACAAACCCTTCCTCCTTTGTGGCAACTTCATTGTCTTCATTGTCAAAAACAGGCGGACCTTTATAAATTCCATACCCCTCATCAACAAAGAGTCCTCTGCGCGGATTCTTGGGACATTCAGACTGTCTATGGCATGTACTTCCACATGCAAAACAACGAATACCACCTCCAGGACGTGTAGGCTGTAGAACATAATTAGTTCTAGGAGGGCCATGTTGAGTAGGATTACCAGGACGTGTCATCTGCTGCTGTGGATTATTGGAAGAACTACCCGCAGTGAAATGAACTATACTTCTTCTGGACTGCTGTTTATCTACCTGTATTACCTTTTGATGTGCATCAGAAACTGTTCAGTGTATCCTGTATTTGAGGATGAAGACCACCTACATATCGTGATAACAATTGATCTTCCATCTCCATCACCTCATTCTTCGTAATCAACATGTAAAATTTCGTAGTATAGTCACTAACCGTTTTCAAACCTTGACGCAGATTCTACAGTTGTGGTATATGGTCCGAACATAATTGTAGGGCAAAAATTGCTTCTTCATATGCTTCTTCAGTTTATCCCACGATCCAAACTTACACTTCCCTAACCTGGATCTCGTCACTTTAGTCTGCTGCCACCATGCCGCTGCTCATCCACGAAATCTCAATGCAATGAGAGGAACACATTTATCAGCAGGAACCTCCTTAAATTCCAAGATCTCTTCCACTATAGTCACCCAATCCAAGAACTCATCTGGACTTAATCCACCATGAAACTCAGGAATATCAACATTGAATCCTAATTCCCAACGCCTGTTTTCATCTTGACCACCCCCCTCCGTCGGACTAGCAGATCTATGGATGCTCGCTTGTGCAAACGGATTCTCATCATCAGAATCCTCAACCAGTTGGACCACAGGCGCATGTTGTTGTGGCATGAGTGCATCGATTTGTCGTGTCAACAACTCCACTTGTTGACGCGGCTGTGCGATTTCATCACGTCTATGTACCTTTTCTACCGGGGCTTCACGGGCTTCTGGACGTTTCCTGGCGGTATGGTAAAGGAACGACTTCGACTCTGATACCAACGATGTAGTAGAAGATTATAGGAAAGATGAATAACCTCACAAAGATGACAAAACTCACGAGAAACTTTATTCAATTCAATAAAACTGCCGCCTCAAAGGGCTTACAATGCTTTAAATAGTAAAAGCCTAGCGAAATCCGGAAAATAAATAATAACAATAAAAAATGATATTTTTCCATAAATTGAAAAATTCGAGATAACAATTTAAATTGAAACTCCTAAAAATCAGGATCGTCTTCCAACAAACGGAATACAAATCCGAATTTTATTGAATGAAATATTGTCAAAATAAAAATTACCATAAACGGCGGAATTTGCCCAAAACGAAGAAATTTGCCTAAAATTCGATGTATGTCAGGGCCAAAGGAGCTGAGTTGTGATCATTGGCCCGTTTCCAATCGAATTAGACTATCAATTCGCCAAATATGGACAAACTCGAAGTTATCATGAAATCATTATTTTGCCTTGCGATCCCACTTCATCATAAATTCTAACTCTTTATGCGACATTATTAGGAACTTTCATCTTGACTAGAATATAGATTTTTTGGAGGCTCATGAAGAGGGTGTTGGGAACTTCCATCCTTTCGAGGATACTCCGTTAGCCTTGACACTTCATATAATCCTTCCACTTTTGCCAAACCTACCCAATTTGAGGACCCTCCTCTCATATCTTCAAGCGAAGTCGCTGCTAGTGCTAATCCAGCTAATATTTCTGTTGATGCTCACTTTCCCTCTGGAAAAAGTGCTCCCTTTGAGGGTAATGTCCTAGTTAACTAAGATGTTCCCACTTTTGGAAGTCTTGAGAAGCTGGTTAACATAGATGGATAGCTCGCTTTTGTTTCATTTCTTTAATAAAATTTCATTTTTTTTTCTTTGTATGGCACTACTAATTTGGCAATTTATTGATGAGATTCATTTATCTTGTGAATTTTGTTCATTTGGCTATTTGTTTAGGCTTGCGTTGCCTTATTCATTCATCATTCAGTTTCGTGTAACTACATTTACAATAATTGTTTCTCAATTAACACAATTTATTGTACTTATGGCACATTTTGACAATGTTATTTACCAAATGAACCTTTATTAAATCATCATATCAATCATAAAGGGCTTATGGATTGCTATCTTGTCCCTTACCAAAACTTCACGCTCTACCGCAATATGTCATGAAATTTACAAATGAATAAACATGGTCTTACCTGTTTTACAATACTTTTTTACAATAGTTTCCTTTAGGGTGAAAATGAGTCCCCAATATAATAACTTCCTTTCGGGTGGAAATAAGTCCACGTATTTCCTTGGCGATGTTTGCATCGCCTTTAGTTGAGATTCCTTTAGTGGGGTCAACCTCATCTTCAGCTAAAATTTCTTTGATAGGATAAACATCACCTTCGCTTGGAATTTCTTTGATGGATTGAGACTCGCCTTTATATTGTCTTTGCAATGATCATTTTTTTAGGTCCAATCTTGATTTGTGCTTCGAAATTCATGCTTCCTCTAGTACTTGCTAAATCATCTTTATTGGTGGGCAAATCATTCAACCTATCATTCACAGCATGAGACGCTTGCTTTTTCTAAAAACAAGTTTTCAAGCATGTGTTTCTTCTTATCAACCATGAATATGGTATTATCCTCTAAGAGCGTTGACATAGCATTCACGCACGGTAACTTGATTTTCCTTGACACTGACTAGCCCTTGGAGAGTTTCAAATTTCTTGTACATAAGGTGGATAAATATTACTGTTTATAGTTGTTTCAGAGCGAGTCTTTCCAAGATCCTATTATAATCAAATTTTCCATCCATGATCAAGAAATTCATGAATACTTAAAATATAATTGGCTCTTCATTGAGCTTAATTGTCATCGTAATTTGTCCTCTTGGGACCAAGCTATTTTTCGTGAAGCGTCAACTCTCATACATGATCCTAAAATTAGAAACCTAGCAGTAAATGGGCAATATGTGACTCGCCCGAGGCAAGATCTTATTATTACCTAGTCTCTCGTTAAACAACCACTATCTCTATATCATTGCTCATAGAAAGTGTCTATACACTTAACAAAACTTCTTTTTTTTTTTTTGAAGAGTAAAAGCGGGTATAGTAAGCAAAATCAAACAAGAAAGAAAAGGAGAAGTCAAGTTGTTGATATTATGTCTCCGGGACAAAAACTTTTTTGTTTCAAAGGGTCAATCCATTCAATTTGATCAACCATTCACGAGTAATCCTACATGGGTCATCTTTAGAGTACACACGTGTCCTAAGCATCCAAAGTCAAGACGCTTTTCTCATAGTGGCTACTGTAATGATAGATACAGAAAAATTATCCCACCACAAACTCGTAGATACTTAGGTCCTCTGCAATCGAAAAAATGGGGTACTTATTATTTGAGGCTGCACTAGGTAAAATGCCGTCGATATTAAAAAAAAAAAAAGACTCAATAGCTTACTCTCTCAGTTATAAGGTTATGGTTGTGGAAATGGATCTAAGGAATAGTTTTCCGCTATCGTACTCTTTCCTCTTTACTTTTTTCTTCTGGATAATAACATAACTCAGCCATTCAAATCCCTTCAGTGATCCTCTCTCCTTGTCCTTAACTTTGATATTTGGCATGTTTGAGTTTGAGTATTAGACCAGTACTTGCACCCAGACCCCTACCTTGGTCCCAGAGACGAATCTGGATCTAGCTTATAGATTTCAATACGAAGTTATCTTGGGATCCATTGACATCAAGTAAAATAAAATGTGAACTACATTTGAAATACAAATCTATTTAGGAGTCTATACAACAAGGTTATAACATCTAAAATTCTTGGATCTCTTCTCAGTCAAAAACCGTCCAATTTGATAAATGGCTCAGCAAACTGATAGTAAGATGAAGTTTACACGAGTCCAAAGATTGTTGTCAATTATGCACCATGAATTCTTTGGTAACAAGATAGGATGACATTGGGAATAGAGCTTCATGATTCAATTTCATTAATTAATGGAAGTGGTGTATATTACAATAGCATGATCCGAACAAATTTTACTACAAATTAAACTTCCAGCATCCAATGGTCAGAAAATTAAGTGTAATCACTCGGAAGTTATGGTATATCTCTTACAGTCTCACCCATAAAGTCTATTAGGATCTCTAGGTGTGAGCGAAAAAAGGAATGTTAACAGTAATGGGTAACTAGTAAAAAATAAATAAAATAAAATTCAGATGGTGTAAAATAGAGTACAAAAGTTGAAGATGATGAAAAAGGAAGATGAATGAGAACACACGGCCATAGGGAAATTGATTGTGTTTTTGGGTTAGACATTTCACGCCAATAAACATCTTTATATACACTCATCTAAGTCTAGCTCTTTTCAATTTGATGAATTCAAATAGTATTTCTATCCATTTAGATTGTTACTTTGTGGGAAAAGGAGAAGGAGCTATTTATGTCAAGTCTCTTAAAAAATGAGAAGCAACGTTTACAAATAATAAATGTATTACGAGTACAAATTAAAGACTCAGAGTGCATGCACGTCGATATTTTAGGAATTAGATTACCAGACAATGTTCTTTTTAACAGCAAATCATTGTAATTACCAATCTGGACAAAAATGCAAGACAGAACAAACAAGGTCCAAAAGCATGTAATTCTTCTTCGAACTCTTCCAAATAAATGAAAATCCAGGCATTAAATGCTAAGCAAAGGGTATTGGAAGATGAAGCTCGAGTTACAGATAATGAAGGATCAAGAGGGTGAGCTGGCTTCCTTGGCATCCATTCCAGCTGCTGTCTACTGCCAGCAACATTCATCAGCTGGCGATGCTGATTAGGCAAATAGAAGATGCTAGAAGGCTTCAGTCGGTTTTAGCTTGCACATGGAGTTTGTTAGAAGAATATTCTTTGTAACTAATTTTGTCCTTTTTCTTTTTATGTTGTCTATATATTTGTACCTTGTAAAGTTGGTAAATATTCATTCGGTTTTAATGAATTAAATTCATAGCCAAGATTGGTTGTTCTTAGATTCCAATTTATCTCAAAATCTATATGGTATCAGAGCCTTTCTCCATTTCTTCTTGCTGAGCTTCTGCTATACAGCGTTCCAGCCGAAAACATTCATGGAGGAATCAGACAATCAATCTTCAAATCTCCCACCAAATGCAAACCAAAGCCAAAATGATAATTCAACAAATCATGATCCAAACCATTTTAGCAGCCCTTATTACATTGGAAACAATGATGGCACTGGAGCCATTCTAGTCACTCATATCCTTGAAGCAAACAACTACCATTCTTGGGCCAGATCGATGAAAAGGGCCCTCAGAATCAAGAACAAACTGGGGTTCATAAACGGCAGCATTCATGAGCCTCAGGACCCCAATGATCCACTGATGGAACACTGGCTCAGGTGCAATGACATTGTCATAACCTGGCTTCAAAACACCATGGCTATTGATATAAAGTGTAGCACTACGTACGCTGAAACTGCTCACCAGTTGTGGCAGGAGCTTGAGCAACATTTTGCTCAGCAGAATGCTCCCAGAATCTTTGAAATCAAGCAGGATATCAGTACATTAACCCAAAATCAGGAAGATGTGAATGTGTACTTCTCTAAGTTTAAGACCCTGCTTGATGAGCTGCTAAATTATGAGTCCATTCCTAGCTGCACGTGTGGAGGCCTGAAAGTAGTAGTTGAGAACCAGAATCGTGATTGGGTAATGAAATTCTTAATGGGGTTAGATGAATCCTATAAGGCCATTAAAGCTCAAGTTCTGTTAAATAAACCTTTTCCATCCTTGAATGAAGTATATGCCACTATCCAGCAAGAGGAGAAAAGAAGAGAGATCTCGAATGATGGATCTCTCAATGAAGCAATGGCATTACTCGCTAAAGGGAATTTCAGAGACAATGGCAGACAGAATTCACACAGAAGAGAAATATATTATTGTACCTACTGTAAGGTCTCAGGCCATTCACTTGAGAGATGTCTCAAGGATCCAAACAAGCCCATATGCTCTCATTGCAAGATGCCAGGACACTCAGCAAATAAGTGCTTCAAGTTACATGGTTATCCATCAGGTCACAAATATGAAAGGAGGAATAAATTCACTCCAACAGGAAATCAAGTATCCACCTGTGTGCCTATAAGTCAAGAACAGCAGATCAACAAGCCAAATGTATCTCTAACTCAAGAGGAATATTCTCACTTGATTGCCATTCTCAAATCTTCAGCAAACCAGGGCCTAACTCCTTCAGCAAACAAAATTCGAAGTATTGCTGACACAGATTCAGACAATGCTCTTGCCAAAATTTCTGGTATATCACTTTACTCATCCATTTTTAATCCTACAAAAAACAACAATGCTGCAGCCCCTTGGATTCTGGACACAGGGGCAACATATCATATGATCTGCATTCAAACTCCAATCAATCTCTCAGTAAGCTTGCCAAATGGAGCTACTGTCCCTGTAACTAGTATTGGCACTGCACAGATCACAGACACTTTAATTCTCCATGACGTCTTATGTGTGCCTTCTTTTTCCTTTAATCTGATATCTGTTAAGAAACTCACTCAGGCACTTAATAGCTGTGTTGTTTTCCTTTCTGATGTGTGCTTCATTCAGGACCTTTCTACTTGGACAACGACTGGAATGGGTGAAGCAAGGTCTGGCCTCTACCATATCCTGTCAAAACCAGTCTCTCCTATGGCCCTTCAAGAAAGCTTGAGTCGTTTAACCAACACATCTTCCTTTACTGCCTCTGCTATCAGTCACAATGATGAGTTTGATATTTGGCATTATAGAATGGGACACCCATCTCATTCTGCCCTTGCATTTGAGCATTCAATCCCTAAGTTGGTCTCTCACAATAAACCTTGTTCAGTATGCCCTTTAGCGAAATTACACAAACTTCCTTTTCCCATTAGTAAGCACAAATCTGAAAAATGTTTTGATCTAATACATTGTGACATATGGGGACCTTGCAATGAAATTAGTTATGATGGATCACGTTATTTTTTGACTATTGTTGATGATTTTAGCAGGAGCACTTGGGTTTATATGCTGAAATTAAAATCTGAGGCTACCAGTGCTTTGCAAAATTTCTGGAAACTGATAGACACTCAATTTCAAACCAAAATTAAAGTAATTCGAAGTGACAATGGAGGGGAATTTAACATGAAACAATTTTATCTTGAAAGAGGCATCATTCATCAAAGGACTTGCGTTGAAACCCCTCAACAAAACGCCATTGTTGAGAGGAAACACCAACACATACTCAATGTAGCAAGGGCCCTGAAATTCCAAAGTGGAATGCCATTAAAACGCTGGAATGATTGTGTCTTAACCGCTGTTTATCTGATTAACAGAACCCTCTCAGCTGTTTTAAAACACAAGAGTCCATTTGAGATTCTTTTTCAAACCAAACCAGCATACTTTCATCTTAAAGTTTTTGGGTGCCTTGCATATTCCACAACCCTTATAAATGGAAGACACAAGTTTGACTCTAGAGCTAGGAAATGCATTTTCTTAGGCTATCCTTTTAACGTTAAAGGCTACAAACTACTTGATTTAGAAACAAATAAAGTATTCGTATCAAGGAATGTTGTGTTCTATGAAACAATTTTTCCATACAAAGAAGCAAAAACCACAAAACCAAATCCAACTGATCTATGTTTCCCTCAAAATCCTATCATTGTTATTCCTACTAAAGAGACAGAAAATCATCAACCTTCTGATATTTCAGCAGACCTGATAACAGAACAAAACTCCACTGAAATTAATCCTGCTACTCAACAGCTAAGCCAACATGAACCAGATCAAACCATGCCTCATCTACCTAGAAGATCCACCAGAACTCGAAATCCACCAGCAAAATTACGAGATTTTATATGTCAACAGGCCATCTTGCTTTCCCCATTCCAGAAATTGGACAAGAAGGTTGTTTCTGCACCTTCAGGTAATCCTTACCCTCTAAACTCCTATGTATCATATGATAAATTATCTGCACTTCACAGAGCTTTTGTCACTCTATCACCACACAAAATGAGCCACAAACATACCAACAAGCTGTTAAATCCCTTGAATGGCGTGAGGCCATGAAAACTGAGATTAAGGCTCTTGAGTTGAATAATACATGGGCTATAGTTGATGTACCACTTGACAAGAAGGCAATAGGATGTAAATAGGTTTATAAAATAAAGTTTAATGCTGATGGAAGTGTGGAAAGACACAAAGTTAGGCTTGTGGCAAAGGGATACACTCAACGAGAAGGATTGGATTATCACGAAACCTTCTCACCAGTGGCAAAACTTGTCACCGTTCGAACCTTACTTGCCATTGCAGCCTTGAAGGGTTGGTTCCTATACCAATTGGATGTAAACAATGCCTTTTTGCACGGAGATTTAGAGGAGGAAGTATATATGGAATTGCCACCAGGTTATGACAATGAGGGAGGCTCCAAAGTGTGCCGGCTTCACAAAAGCTTATATGGACTCAAACAAGCTTCGAGACAATGGTATTCGAAGTTATCCAGTCATTCTTGAACGAGGTTTTACTCAGTCCAAAGCTGATTACAGCTTATTTGTTAAATTCACCCAAGGTTCTTTTGTGGCAGTTCTGATCTATGTTGATGACATAATTGTGGCTGGAGATTGTTTAGAAACCATTGACAGTCTCAAAGCAGCACTTGACGCACGATTCAAAATTAAAGACTTGGGAAAGCTAAAATATTTTCTGGGGATTGAAGTGGCTAGATCAAAAGAAAGAATACACATTTGCCAAAGAAAGTATGCTCTTGATATTCTAGCAGATTCGGGAACAATAGGATCAGCCCCTGCTAAGGTACCACTTGATCAGAATGTCAAACTATCAAAAGAAGGAGGTGAGTTACTTGCTGATCCATCTCTCTACAGGCGACTAATAGGGCAATTATTGTATCTAACCATAACTAGGCCAGATATATCCTACTCAGTCCAGCTTCTAAGTCAATACATGGATCAGCTAAGGATGCCTCACCTCAATGCTGCTCATAAAGTGCTGAGATATCTCAAAAGAGCTCCAGGACAAGGATTATTTTACTCCTCCACTTCTGAGTTGCAACTGAAGGGATATTCAGATTCGGACTGGGGAAGTTGTCTAGATACTAGGAAATCAGTAACAGGCTATTGTGTATTTATTGGATCATCTCTATTCTCCTGGAAATCAAAGAAACGGAGTGTGATATCGCGATCGTCTTCGGAAGCGGAGTATAGGGCAATGGCGAGTGTTTGTTGTGAATTGACTTGGCTGAGGTACCTGTTTAAAGATTTACAAATTGAACATACTCAAGCAGCGAACCTACATTGTGACAATAAATCAGCAATCTATATTGCTACAAATCCAATATTCCATGAGAGAACTAAACATATTGAGATAGATTGTCATCTCATTAGAGACAAGATACAGGCTGGGGAAATTGTGACTAAATACGTACATAACGGCTTACAAGTTGCAGACATCCTAACTAAGGCATTGAGTTCTGCAAGTTTTTATTTTCACATGGACAAGATGGGAGTAGCAAATATCCACTCTCCATCTTGTGGGCGGCTATTGGAAGATGAAGCTCGAGTTACAGATAATGAAGGATCAAGAGGGTGAGCTGACTTCCTTGGCATCCATTCCAGCTGCTGTCTACTGCCAGCAACATTCATCAGCTGGCGATGCTGATTAGGCAAATAGAAGATGCTAGAAGGCTTCAGTCGGTTTTAGCTTGCACATGGAGTTTGTTAGAAGAATATTCTTTGTAACTTATTTTGTCCTTTTTCTTTTTATGTTGTCTATATATTTGTACCTTGTAAAGTTGGTAAATATTCATTCGGTTTTAATGAATTAAATTCATAGCCAAGATTGGTTGTTCTTAGATTCCAATTTATCTCAAAATCTATAAAGGGGATTCCAAGACAAAAGTCATGAATCTTTGCTACCCCCTTTGGTTGAGTCACAATGCCTTCTTGTATGGCCTCGTTTTACTGCTTCTCCAGTAGCGCTTTCTTCTAAAACATGATGTTCATCTTGAGATTTTGACGTATCTTTTGTATAACTCAATGTTTTCTTATTTTCTAACTTGCGTACATCTGCGCCACATCCATCACTGACCTCAGCATTCACCACCTGAAGACAAAAAGACATCTGAAGCTGACATCATGTTCTAGTTGTTCCGAGAAAGCTATATCCACTACATACGTGTCGCCAAACTTGAGAATATGAAATAACATACAAAAATAGGTATGCAGTTATCCATGCATGTAACAAAAATTCATGCAAATGCATATATACAAAGAAAGTGAGAGTTTATTTTGATAGACTAATCAATGCTAATGGAATATGATTGAGATCATAAAAATATATTTAAGCAAACGATAAAAAAGTCCAAAAGATATTGACGTCCAATTGGATTTTGAGGATTTAGAATCGGGAGAACTCAAATATGGTTCACAAATCAAAACATTTCATTGACAACATCCGAACCATTTCCTATTCAGAAGAAATGGAAAATAAACATGACGAAATTTCCAATAAAACCATTTCATTCACGGCTCTGCTTCAGAGATAGGCGTACACATGTTTCCTATTGAACATGTTGAAAATCTGTCAACTAGTCTGAAGGCAACGAGCTCACTTGTTTCTAAAATAAACAATGATTCCAAAAAGCGGAAAAATATTTCTTTGTATCGATCATACGTGCTTGCTTGCACAAGTGCACTGATAAACATCAGTTTGAGCATAACAGTATCAAATCACTCGACAATGTAATTCCTACTTGACCTACTAGATCTACTAAAGAGAAACGTAAAAAGGGAACAAAAACACTAACGTTGATCCGGCGAGACACCTGCCCAATAGATCCAACTCCTGTCCCATCCATGCGTAAGGTACGTGCACACTTGGCAAAGAGTTAGATGCACATGACCATAGCTCTGGTGGTGGGAATATAGTGATCAGACGCGGCCCTAAGGGTGCGCGAGTTGAGCGACCACACATGGCCTTATCAGTGTAGGGGCACTAATTTTTTTTTTTTTTTGTTATTTGTGTATATATATGTATAATTGTATATTTAAAATATTTACTAATTTTGAAATTTAAAATTTAAAATTTTAATTATTATGTTAAATACAAAGGGCACAATTAAAAGATAGACAAATGACGATCTTTATTTAACATTATTGTATTTCTCTTTCATAATTACAAATCATATCTAGGCATTTTTATTAAAGCAAGGGAAATGATTCAAATGGTTTAGGCACCTTCATAGCTAATTTCAGTGTGTTGTGTTTAACTATTTTCATTTGTGGATTATTTCTTTATCAATTGTATGCATTTGATTTGGTATGATATGCAATTGCATAAGATACTAAAACTAAGAATAATGTAATTGACTAGTTATAATTTTCTTAAATAGTATCCTAGTTTAAATAATGTCGAGGAAAAGGAAAAATAGGAAAAAGTATAATTCGTAGGAGAGACATTTTGATGAAAATGTCACTACAAACAACGCACAATCACTTGAAGATTCTGTCATAACTAATTATTTCCTTTATATAGTAGATCAAACAATTGGATCACTTGACCGAAGGTCCAATCAATTCAATTCATATGAAAAAAAATGGATTTATATTTTCTTTTGACAAGTTAAACACATTGGGTGATGTTGATTTGAAAGAATGTTGTGAATCTTGACATTTTTCCAAGACATGTAAATTTATGTGATCTTGATGACAAAGATTTGCTTCAATAGTTAAAAATTTTGTGAAATCTTTCACCAAAAAAAAAAAAAACAAAAACAGTTTTTGATATATTAATTTATTTGAAATACTAAAAGAAACAAAGACAACTTTTGATATATTGATTTATTTGAAAAAATTGGATTGTTTTTCGAATACATTTATTGTTTATATAGTATTACTGGCAATTAATGTTATTGGAGCATCTGCCGAAAGAAATTTTTCAAAATTGAAATTATTAAAATTTTATTTACAATCAACCATGTTATAAGAACGATTGAATAACCTAGTTTTAATATCTATGAACAAGATTTGTTAGAAATGAAAGTTTAATTAGTTAGTTTGCTTCTAGAAATACGAAAAGCAATATTTTTACATGATTTGCTGTATTTCAAAGTTTACAGTGCTATTTGATGTTTCTTGTTTCAAGGTTTTCCCGTATGGAATTACACGAAAAGTTTAGGGACTTGGATGGTTCTTTGTTGATGACATGAATTTTGATGAAATTTGGAAGGTATTTTTAAACTTTATTTATACTTTTCTTATTCATGATAAAATATTATTGAAATATATATATTTTTAATTTCATAAAAGGGTTCCATTTTAAAATATCGCACAGGGCATCCAAAATTTCAGGGCTGGCCCTGATAATGATGGATATTAAGTGCATTTGTACACTTATTTGGATCTTTGAGTTAGAGTATTTATTGCTTATTTTGATAAATTATGGCTTAATTCTATGTGTATTGTGTTTGTTAAATACAAATTGACATAAATGCCGAAATTGGAGAAAAAGTGTGAAAAAAGGCTTAATTGTAAGAGATTCAAAGTTCGGGGACTAAAGTCCAAATAATCAAAAGTTGTGTTGGACCTCAAGATGAAAATTCCAGAGTCCTATGGGTTAATTGGATGAGAAAAGAAGTCAGAAAAATGAAATATAGTCAAAGTATTATTATGACACATTAATTTCCAGCCGAAAAAGTAATGCTTTGAATTTTTCAGCCTTAAATTGAGGCCCATTTTTTGGCATATCAAATGCTCGAATTGGCAAATAATATCTAAATAGGAATTCTAGCCCTTTGAGTTATAACGCATTTTAAATCACCTTAATCATATATCACGAAAGACTGTAATAATAAAAATACTGAAGGCTGTGTGGCAGCCAAAAAAGACCCTAGGCGCATGCCCTCACTTGTAGGCAAGGCGTGTTCCTGAGCCTCTTTTGAGGCCTCTAGCTCCAAAACCCGCTAGCTAAGCCTAGGCGTACATCCCCAAGTAAAACGGGTAAAAACCTTTTTTTTCTTTTCTTATTTCGGTATCTCTTGGAATGAAATTTTCTGACATCCTATATATCAAGAGGCCGTCCAAAACAATGAGAACCTAGTTTTCACCATAAAGAGCAAGAAAATATAGATTTTTACATTCAATGAGCGAAATTGCATCTTTTAGGGTCGAATTTCAGGCAAGGAATTAAAATTTTCATGTTCTTCTCAAGTTTTTTAGCCTCGAGTGATATCATTTCTCTTTCTTTTGTGTAATTTTCATATCGCAATGTTAGGATAATTTTTTTTATATTGGATGGATGATGAAACAGTTGATTTATAATTTTTAATTTAGGACTTAATATTTTTTAGTTAATTCTTGTTTTCTTGATTAAATATACATAAATCTTGTGTTGTTTAAATTTTTGGCCATCATTTAGATAACTAGTTGCTTATTTGTAGTGTTGCAAGACTCACAATAAGTAGAACACTATATATTTAACACATGGAGAATATATATTATAAATAATGTTTATGGCGTGTGCAATTGTGTGAGATAATTATGTGATTGAATGCGTGCTTTGTATATGAATTCGAATTAGGAATATGATAGGGTCGTGTTAAACATAAATTTAATATATCTTGAAAGAGAATATTAGATATTAATGGATTATTGATTGTCATGAACACATTAATCAAGTTAACTCACATAAGTCGAGAATTGGAACTAAACATCAATAAGTGAATTTTGAAATCCAACACATTCTTCTCATCTTTGGATAAAAATTAATATTTTATTGCTTTCATAGTTTAGATTAGAATAATAATAAAAATAAATATCTTTTGTGTCACATTAAATCGAATTTGATTAAAACTAGTAAACTAAAATTACAATTATTCTTCATGGGACGATATGTTTAATTCACTGAATCCATTACTTGTCAACGATTCCGTATGCTTGCGAGTTTTGTCCGAACAATAAAACTCCAAAACTCAAGTCAGTCAACGGGATGTATTTATGAGTTGAAGAGGAAATACCAAACTTGTTATCACAACAATGGTGCTCAAGGAAGATGATGGTATTAGTTGTTTCATTGCTAGAATTATCTTACCTCCTCAAGGAAGATGATGGTATTAGTTGTTTCATTGCTAGAATTATCTTACCTTTGGGAGGCACAAGTTCGAGCTTATACATGAAGAGTTGTTCGTTGGATGTGTGACCTCATCTTGACGGAGCTAGTCAAAAGTAGTCTATGCAACTGTCATAAGCATGTGGGTACCTGGCACAAGTTGAAAAGAAGCCACCTTTTATCATAAAAACAATCTCAAATGTATTAAAAAGTTGATTGAGCATATATGTTCCAGACTATCAAATGTATTAGACATACAGAGTATCTTCGTACAAAGAAATTTTTTGCTGAGATGGTGTTGGTGAAAAATGTCATTGATAGCAGAAGCCTACCACCTTAAACATATACTACATTGGAATGTCATTGAGGTGATGAAGTCACCATAGCTTTCTTGTTGTTAATGGTGAAGCAATAGACCAATTATTGGAGTTCATACCAAGGCGACACTGCTGATGTATAGTCTTTCCAAGTCTAGGCATGAATATATATAAGCCGTAGATTTTGAAGTAAACAAAGTTTGAGAGCCAAGTTAATGAATTCTAAGGTGATTGGTGCATTTTTCAGGTTGTGGCTCTTCTGCCAAAGTAGTTTCACTTTAGAAGAGATAAGTCCCTTTTTGCGAGGATGAATCTTTTCTAAAGAAGTGATTTTACTTTAGAAAAGGTGAGCCCACTTTTTGTAGGGATAAGGCTCTTCTACCGAAGTGTGTCACTTTAGAAGAGGTGAATCCACTTGTTAATTGATAATGCAAAGTTTCAGAGTTCACTTCTAATGACGTCATGAGTAATGTGGGTTTTAAATAATTAGTGGAGGTGTTTATGGGACGCGTGTCAATAAAGATTGGGGAAATATCTAATTAATCACCTACTACGCTCATCTATTTTGGCAGATGTGGTTGCATGTTTCCAAGGCATACGTAGACATAGAAGTTTAATGATAATGAATGGTAATAAATGGTAATCATGGGAAATCTAAGCATGCTTCAGAGCTAATGTGTTACCACACGTACAAGTGTTGCACAGCTAAATCTCTCCATTTAGTTTGAAAATGTAAAGAGGCTCCTTTTACTCAATGGCTTAGATTTGAAGGCATGTGGCTTTACTCAAATGGCTATAGATGAAGTCCAATGCCTTTCACCATCAATCCCTTTTGCTTTCAAACAATTTCCAACTTTTCTAAGAAAGTACGAGAGATTTTCAACGAGAAAAACCCATTAACCACTCCATTCAGATGTCAGCCCATCTTTAGAAGAAAATAAACACCATTTTAGGTACTTTTCTTAAACACTGCTTATTTATCTTTTTTTTCTTTTCCTCTTTGAAAAATTCTTCGATAAGTAATCACACAAAATTTTTGTAAGTTCTTCGATGAGAGCGTAAAGAATGTTGAAGGTAGGGGGTTTAAGGGCAGGTCAAATCCATCAAACACTTCAAATATACCCATTGGGAAAGAGGTGAAGAGGTTGGATGACCAGTTCTAGAAGTATCCAGAAAATGAGGTGGATACTTCGTAGTAGTGGATGGCTACCAAGGTTTCTAATATTAATGAGCAGAGTTGTCTTTACTTGAGGGATTATTACATTATCTTGTCTACCTTGGCGTCATTTAAGAGGCCTACTATTCAAGAAAGGGCATGTGGCAATTCGCAATGTCATTCTCTTTGCTAGGATGTGTTTGCCTCTATATCCCCTCTTTAAGGAGGTGCTCAGGTCATTTAGTTTGGCCCCCACCCATCTTATCCCCAATAGATCTGCTGAATGGTATAGGAAAGTGATTTAGATAGAGATACCATTATACTTTTTTCGAACTTTCTTTTAGAAGGGATGGTATTACATAGCCCATGTGGCCCATACAACTAAATTTGTACTCGAGTTTCTCAGCTTGATGAAGTATTGGAAAGAGGGATAGCTCTAGGTGTGTGAGAAGTGACAATATGGTGGGTGATGCCTTTTAGGACTTGACTATTTTAGGGGGCTACTTTGAAGCTCGTGAGTTTTCCTTGCCAAAGTGGGAGCTTAGGTAGTTTGGATTTTAATTGAATAGTAGTACTTACGGACTTTTCTTGTTTGCAAGTAGCATGTTTTGATGCGAGCTGTCCACTTTGGATTTGGTAAGTATAAGACTAATCTATCAGCTCTCTGTCAAGGAAAAGTTGTACTCCAAGCTTATGAATAAAAATTCTTACTTTGTTTTCAACTTTCTGGTAGCCAATAGAGGTAAAAGGTAAAACACCTCTCCATTCTTTCATTCCCTAGTTCTCTAATTTTACGTTTTAAATTGGCTATTTGTGGACACCTCTTGTCTTGTAGAGAATTTTAAGAAGAAGACCCTTTCGAGGGTTGGTCCATATGAACTTAACATGAGAGGTACCTTTTCTATTCCCAAGATTTTTAAAACTACACTTGCTTCGTATAGGGAGCACATGGATCTACTTGAGAAATCAGCAAAGTAAGTGCCTTAGAATGTTCCTGAAGATGAGGTCCTCAAATTTGCAAAGAAAATTAAAACTGGCTAGGCAAAGGCTAATTGCCGAGGTGTAACTATTACTGCAACCATATATAATAGGTTCTAGACTAAAAAGTGGTCAAACCTCATTTTCTATTGCGATACCAATGACCTTTTGGATACTATGCTCCCCAGCTTTGCCACATAACATATGTTGAAGGAAGTTCAAAAGTAAAACAGGGAGTTCCCTGAGAGGGTCGAGTCAGTTTGAGACACTTTAAAATGAACTCACGGATGCCAAGGAAACTTGGAAGACTATAAAACTAGCCAAGGTAGAGGCCATAATAAATTTGTATTCGATTGAGATGAAGATTAAGAAGCTTAGATGGGAGGTCTTCAAGAATAATATAGAGGTTGCTACCTTAATGAAGAGAGTTGAAGCCTGCAAAAATTATAACAAAATAATCGCTAAGGCTTTAGTAGTGGCCAACTGAGAGAAGGACAAGATGAAACCAGAGGTCGAAGCTCTTAAAGAGTAAATCTGAGCAGTTGAAGAAGAGGTTGTCAAAGCACACATAGACAACTTCAACAAGATCGAGGATTACGATAAGTTCAGAACTTACTTCAGAAGAAATTTTGAAGATGATAGAAATGGGAGTTGTGATTTTATTCATTTAGAAAATATCAATATGTAGTACAACTCAATAAACTAAATATGTAAAGATAAATAACAATTCATAAAATTAGGCACATCATCATAATCATCAATCACCTTGATCAATTTGTCTTCAATGATTCCTTGCTTTCCTCCATCATATATTTTTGTCAAGATTTATTGCTACTAATACCCTCCCTCAAACTTTGCCGGGGTTGGAGGCAAAGTTTGTTGCAAAAATGAATGAAAGCTGTTTTGGATACTAATGTTGTGAAAAAAAAATCACCATTTTTTTAAATCTTCATCCTTGTGAAGATATGTCGCATGTTGTGGTGGTGTGAATTCGCTTTTTTTTTTTTTTTTTTGCGAATCTTATGTATCCCATATTGCATGGGTTGTGTCTCTGAGAGTTTGTTCAGAGAATGGATTCATACGTTGATGTTTGGTATGATTTTTTGTTGTTACTGTGTTGTTTGAATTTGGTGCAGGTAGGATATTGATTTGTAATGTCTAGATCTTGAATGATATATATGGTAGAAGATAACTTGAGAGGAGTGAGAATCAAATTGTTATGTGTAGGAAAGTGAAATCATGATGACAAGGAGAAGAAGATTGATGAACAAGCATTTTAGAAAAAAACTAGAAGAAAAGGTAAATGAAAAAGTTGGCTGGACGAGAGGCACTAGGCCACTCGCCGGAAGCGGAAGCTTGCAACCTGATCTGATACCAAGAAGAATTTCTGAAGATGATAGAAATGGGAGTTGTGATTTTATTCATTGAGAAAACATCATTATATAGTACAACTCAATAAATTAAATATGTAAAGATAAATAACAATTCCTAAAATTAAGCACATCATCATAATCATCAATCATCTTGATCAATTTGTCTTCAATGATTCCTTGCTTTCCTCCATCATATATTTTTGTCAAGATTTGTTGCTGCTAATAGCAAGAAGAAAAAGGGATAAAAGAATGGAAGAAGAAAGCTTAAATTGATGTCTATTATTCAATGATTGACAACGTGAACCATTAGGCATTACAAGGGAATATTTAAACTAGTAATACAATAAAGTGAATCCCATAAAATCTGGTACAAATGGTCCTCATATCTCAGATTTACTTCTAATACCCATCAACGTCTCTCCACTGATTTTGGCAATATTGTGAGTCTTTCCCCTTTTTTCTCCAAGAATCTTGTGCTTCCTTATTGAGTGTGCTGAGCTGAATCTTGTGCTTCCTTATTGAGTGTGTTGAGCTGTGGTCCCATTTCAATTGTTCCTTTGACATATCGTAGGATACGTCGAACCATTTTTAAGTGTGTCATTGTGGGAGAATGCATGAATTGGGATACATAATTAACACTAAATGAAATATCTGGGCGAGTAAGTGTAAGATATTGTAATGCTCCAACAAGACCTCTATATTAACTTGGGTCTTCCAAGAGAATTTCGTTGGAAGAAGTGTTGGTTTTAGCTTCAAGAGGCGTACTCATTGGCTTGCTATCTACCATATTGGAGCGTTCAAGTATCGTAAGGGCGTAGTGAGACTGAGATACATGAAGCCCCTTATTTGTAGTCGTGATTTCCATTCCAAGAAAGTGATGAATTGGTCCCAAATCTTTCGTTGCGAACTCACTGCTTAATAACGTAATGAACTTTTCAACAAGTTCTGGAGTAGATCCTGTAAGCAATATGTCATCCACATAAAGTAGTAAGATTAGTGAACCAAAGTTAGAGTGAAAAACAAATAATGAAGGATCGGCTAAACTACAAAAAAAATCCAAATTTAACAAGAAAAGTACTAAATCGATCAAACCAAGCACGTGGTGCTTGTTTTAACCCATAGAGTGCTTTTTGTAGTTTACAGACATATGTTGGATGTTCCCGATCTGCTAGTCTTGGAGGTTCCTACATATAAAGATCTTCAGAAATTAGGCCATGTAAAAAGGCATTTTTAACATCTAGTTATCGAATAGACCACCGCTTAACAAGAGCGATGATCAAAGGAGAAAAAGTCTCAGTATAGTCTACTCCCTCAACTTAACGATATCCTTTTGCAACCAAAGGCACTTTGAGTCGATCTAAAGTCCCGTCGGGCTTGAGTTTTGACTTGAATACCCATTTTGAACCAATGACATCCATGTTAGATGTGCGAGGAATGAGTTTCCATGTGTTGTTTTGATGAAGAGCAGCAAGCTCTTCAAGCATTGCTGCTTTCCAACCAGGGTGTGCTAAGGTTGTTTTGATATTTTGTAGTTCACGTGGTACATTGGTGGAGGTGATTGTGGTCAAAGCATACTTAGGGTTGGGTTTTACCATACCTAGTTTTGCTCTAGTGACCATGGGATGTTTGTCTCCTGAAAGGGCAGGTGATGGATTTGGTGATCCTGTCGATGTGGTTGCTGGCTGTGGGGTTTCGATTTGTGATATTTCTGAGGTTTCAAGTGTGTGTCTCTTATGTGGAGATGGATTCTCAGATGTGTCAATGGTGTCATCAATGTCGGGAAGGTCATTTTCAAAAATTCCTGTGGTGGGTTGAGGTACTACATTGAGAAGGGGATGTGGTTCAGGTGACATGGAATTTTGTGGGATTGTTGTTGTGGCTTGAGGTTGTAATAAGGGACTTAAACCTGGATCTGTGGAGGATGTCGAATGTGTCCCTGCATATAGAGGAATATAGCATGTAGTAACCAAGTGTCAAAAATATTTATAACTAATGGCTTTTCCATTTTCATGAAAGGATTATTTGTAGGCCTATAGGGAAGAATTTGCTCATCAAAGACAACATGCCAGGAGATAAAAAAAAAATTGCTTGATGGATGAAAGCATTTATAAGCCTTATGTTTTTCACTGTAGCCTACAAAGATGCAAGTGAGTGTTTTAGGATCAAACTTGTGACGCCGTGTGTCCCAGGTGTAGGGAAAACACTTAGATCCAAAGGTGCGAAGTGATGAATAAACCGGATGTTTTCCATGCAATGCAAAATATGGGGTTTCAAAATTAAGAGTTGATGAGGGTAGTCGATTCATGAGATATACCGCTATGGAAAAAGCTTCTACCCATAAAAATAAAGGCGCACCACAATGAAACAACATAGTCATACCTAATTATCTTATAGTTCTATGCCGTCTTTCAACCATACCTGTTTGCTCGGGAGTATATGGAGCTGATATTTGGTGAACAATGCCTGTGGAAAGAAAGTGAGTTGATAGTTTGGAATTAACGAACTCACCTCCTCCATCGGAATGAAAAAAAATTATTTGCTTATTAAATTGTCTAGCAACATATTTTTCAAAGTTTAGATATGCATTGAAAAAATCAGATTTTTGCCAAAAAGGAATACTAGTAAATGGATTATTGATTCCGGTGCCACCGAGCATATGACATGGGATAAAAATAAAATTCGGAATGTGACACAGCTTAAAAACCTTCAACATGTAACCGTTGCGAATGGAAATAGGGTTCAAATTTGTGGCTTAGGTACTACCAAACTTCTTACAAAAAATGTAGAAAACGTTCTATACTTGCCTGATTTTAATTCAAATCTGTTATCTGTTAGCAAAGTTACCCAGGATTTAAATTGTGATGTTATATTCTCACGTAATAGAGTGACCTTTCAGGATCGAGAATCAGGGAAGAAGATTGGTGAGGGATTTTTTAAAAATGGTCTTTATTATCTTGAAGAAAATCCAATTAGATGCCATATTTCATTCAGCCCGGTAGATCATGACAAGTTGCTACACTGGAGATTTGGCCATCCGTCTGACCAAGTTTTAAACAAACTTTTTTGTTATAAGTTGGACTCCAGCTATTGTGATGTTTGTAAGCTTGCTAAACAAACTAGGCTGCCGTTTTCCTTATCTACCCATGTATCAGAAAAATGTTTTGATTTGATCCATTCCGATGTGTGGGGCCCGGCGCCCGTTGATTCTTATAATAACTTCAAATATTTTGTCACGTTCATTGATGATTTTTCCCGTACTACTTGGCTTTATCTGTTAAAAGGAAAAAATGAAGTTTTCGCATGTTTCCAAGAATTCTTTAATTTTGTTGAAAACCAATATAATGCTAAAATTAAGATTTTTAGATCAGATAATGGGACGGAGTATGTTAACAGAAATTTTCTGGAATTCTTTAAATTAAAAGGTATTCTACATCAAACCACGTGCATTAATACTCCTGAACAAAACGGTGTTTCAGAAAGAAAGAACCGTCATCTTCTTGAAGTTACTAGATCTCTCATTTTTCAAAGTAACGTTCCAAAAATCTATTGGTCCGACGCTGTGCTAACTGCCACATACCTTATAAATAGATTGCCTAGTGCGAGGTTAAGAAATATGAGTCCCTTAGAAATTCTGAAGGGTAGAAAAATTGACCTTGACCATATACGTGTGTTCGGCTGTATATGTTTTGTACACATAAAGAGACATGACAAACTGGATAAAAACTCGGTGAAAACCATATTTTTAGGATACTCTTCACAAAAAAAGGGATATAAATGTTATGATCCAAAAAATCATAAACTCTACTTCTCACGTGATGTTTCCTTTTTTGAGAATAAACCATATTACCAGCCAAATGAACAAGAACCTGTACAAGGTCAACCGACTATATTGCCACCAAATAACTTTGTTTTTCCCGAAGAAACAAATCAAGAACAGGTTGAGCATGAGGAAGACGAACAGACCGGTGGAACAGACGCTATTTCTTCAGGGGGAGAAGAAGATGAGTCAAATGAGGAACCAAATCAGGAAGAAACTTGCTTGAGAAGATCCACTCGTCAAACTCGACCTCCTGCCAGGTTAAGGGATTACGTATCCCATCAGGTGATGTATCCTATTCAAAACTTTATTTCCTACAAACAGGTTTCTCCTGAATATCGGGCATATTTGGGTAACATATCCAAACAGACTGAACCAGCCAACTTTAATGAAGCCACCCGGGACCCTATCTGGCATAAGGCTATGAAAGAAGAACTTAAAGCCTTAGAAAAAAATGACACGTGGGATATTGTCCACTTGCCCAAGGGAAAGAAACCTGTAGGTTGTAGATGGGTCTATAAAATCAAATACAACAGTGATGGTACCATTGAAAGGTATAAGGCTAGGTTGGTTGCCAAAGGTTTTACCCAAACCTACGGCATTGACTACCAAGAGACCTTTGCACCTGTAGCAAAAATGAGCACCGTAAGAATTCTATTATCTGTTGCTGCTAACTTAGGATGGAATCTATTTCAAATGGACGTTAAAAATGCCTTCCTTCAGGGAATTCTGGAAGAAGAAGTTTACATGACTCTTCCCCCAGGCCACACTAGTACTTCAGATTCATCGCTAGTATGTAAGCTAAAAAAATCCATCTACGGTCTAAAACAATCCCCCAGAGCATGGTATGCCAAACTAAGTTTTTCTCTTTTGAAAAATGATTTTGTCAAAAGCACCGCTGATTCATCTATGTTTGTCAAACACTTGCAAAATTCCATTACTATTATTCTTGTCTATGTTGACGATATTATTATCACTGGGAATGATAATGAAGAAATTAAAAAGGTCAAACAATACTTGAAAGACGAATTTGATATCAAGGACCTTGGAAAACTTTCATATTTTCTTGGAATAGAAATAGCTCACTCCAGCAAAGGTCTTTTTCTATCCCAAAGAAAATATGTCATTGACTTGTTAAAAGAGACTGGTAAACTAGGAGTTAAACCAGCTGGTACCCCAATGGAAACTAATGTTAAACTTGGATTAGAAGACGGTAACTTACTACCTGACATAGGACAATATCAAAGGTTGGTAGGAAAACTAATCTATCTTACGGTTACCAGACCTGATATTGCATTTGCTGTAAGTGTTGTTAGTCAATTTATGCATGCTCCTCGCACCAGCCACCTAGGTGCTATTGATAGGATACTAAGGTATCTTAAAGGCACTCCAGGTCAAGGAATTTGGATGCGAAGAAATAATTCTAATACTGTAATTGGTTTTTCTGATGCAGATTGGGCCGGGAGCTGTGATAGAAAATCCACCACGGGTTTCTGCACCTTTGTAGGTGGAAACTTGGTCACTTGGAAGAGCAAAAAACAAAATGTTGTAGCAAGGTCAAGTGCAGAAGCAGAGTATCGTGCCATGGCATCCACAGCAAGTGAGCTCGTTTGGATCAAGCAACTACTTAGAGACATGAAGACGGAGCACATAGGAACTATGCAAATGTACTGCGATAATCAAGCTGCGCGACACATTGCATCCAATCCAGTCTTTCATGAGAGGACAAAACACATCGAAGTCGACTGTCACTTCGTCAGAGAAAAAGTACAATCGGGAGAAATAGAAACCCCATTTGTGAGAAGCAAAGAACAATTGGCGGACATCTTCACAAAGGCACTTGACAAAGCTAGTCACCTTAACATTCTTGGCAAGTTGGGATCAATTAATTTATTTGAGCCCAACTTGAGGGGGAGTGTTGAAGGAACTAATTAAATTATAGCCTCAGCTCTTAAAGTCCATCATTGGCTATATTTGGAAGACATCAAATCAGCAGACCAGCAGGACATTGGGCCTCAGAAGGGTCACTCATCACAGGCCCATTTCAGTCAAAAAGGAGCAGCAAAAGTCTGACTGCCAACTCAACCTTTCAACCTAATTCTTGTATTGTACAGTAGGTCAACACTAGCATGATCATAGGCTACCGTTACTATCTTCTCTTATAAGTTTCAGCTATTCATTCTTCTTGTAAATCAGAACACACAATATACAGGTTGTTCATCATATTTACTTTATGAAATTCTACAGATTCCTTGCTTTCCTCCATCATATATTTTTATCAAGATTTTTTGCTGCTAATAACTTCATGAGTTGGACTGCTTCGAAGATAATGAAGAATATTAGAGAAGTTCATCCAGAGTTAGATGTCTAGTTAGAGAAACAATTTGGATCAGCTAAAGAGGCGAATGTGGAGACTCGAGATGCTGACAGCCTTGAGGTTGTTGACTTTGAAGTTAACCTTGCCCCTTAAGCCTTAGAAATTGTTTTTTGATCTAATTTTCTAATTTTACTTTTCAATTATTATTGAAAAAACCTTTTCTATTTCTATTTCTTCCTTTCATTTGGAAAATATTTGACAAATGTTTCACTTTGAACTCTTAAAAGATAATCAAACTTAATTTTTAGTCAATCTGTCGTCAATTAGCTAATAAATTAGCAGATATTTGAGTTCTTATTACTCAAAAAATAACCTTTGGTACTAAATAACCTATTTTGATTAAAGAGGACCTTCAAAGTAATGCTCTTCATATAGATTAAGTTTTATTTCAACTTGATGACCAAGCTGGTTCGGATTTGCCTAGTTAAGAATGAATGATTTGACTTGATGACCCAAGTAATGCGCTTCAGAAAGATAGAAGGCAATTCAACTTAGCACTCCCAGCGTTTCAAAAAATTAAGCATTTCGAATAACAAAGCACTTAAAAAAAACTAAGCACTTTGGATAATGAAGCCCTTCATAAAACTAAGTGCTTCAGAAAACTAAATCGTAAGCTAAGTTGAAGCCCTTTGGATGGTCTACTAATTAAAATAATTTACGACACTATGATACATCTTTTTGACTGGGTTCACTAGGTGGTGATTGTAGAAACAGTTTATGTAGGTTTAGGAGGCAAGTTCTCTTTCGAAACAAAATAGCTATACCTCTCCTGCTTGGTGAGGCGTTGGCCACTATGAGGAATGTAAGAACAATTCATGCAAGCTTAGGAGAACTATAGGAAAAATAGAAATAGCTCCCCTATCGAAATGATTACATAATATATCATATCGATTGGTGAGGTATTGGCTACTACGAAAAATGTAGGAGCAACTCGTCCAGGTTTAGGAGGCAAGACCCCTTTGGGAAAAAAATAGTATAAATCTATGCCATATTGTATCATCTCACGTGGCAAGGCACTATCCATAGTAAGTAATGTAAAAGTAGTTCATGCCAGTTTGGAGCAATCCTGCTTTAGGATGCCTCTCCTGTCAAAGTTGTTACATAACATATCATATATCTTAGCGAGGTGTTGACCATTACGAGAGATGTAGAAGTTGTTCATGCAATTTAGTAGGCAAGTTTCCTTTTGGAAAATAACTATACCTTCACTGTTGAATTGGTTAAGTGATAGATCATGTTGCCTGGGGAGGCCTTGGACATGTGCACATGAATTCTTTTCCTTTTTCATTCATTAAACATTTTAAAAGGTTCGGCGCCTAATCCAATTAGCATACATTTATGATATTACTTTTTAGGTGCTTTATGTTCCAAGGGTGTAGTTGTTCTTTCCCATCTCTGTCCTTTATATTGTTAGTCTTTTGGCATATTTACAATGGGCCCTTCTTAATTGGGGCCCAATATTACCATACCAAGTTCTTTAGAAGATAGGAAAACCATTCTTAGAGCTGAGTAAACTATGTTAAAAGGATCTCCTCTTGACAATGGCCATCTTTCTTTGGTATGTGGCAAGTTTGATTTGAAACTTAACTCCTTTTTTTTTTAAAGAAGTCCAACTCAACCCTTCTCAGCTTGTTGTTTGAAATTTTGTTAAAGTAGACATGATGAGGAGATATGAGTCCTAATTTTAACCACATTCATAGCTTCAGCACCATATGCTTGGAGAATAGGGTCTCTCTGGTGCAATTCTACTTGTAGTTCAGATGGCCCTATAACACATGAGAGAGCTCGTCAATCTCAACACTTTTGGAAAATCAAGCTTCCTTCTAAGCGCATATTTAATGGTCTTGCCGATGGCTTCAACTGACAATTAGCTTGAGGATGATGTGGAATAGAGATTTTTTTTTTATTAATTCCAAGCTCTTTACAAAGATACCTTTTTGTTATCATATTGTCGCCCATTGTTAGAGACTAGTGAGTGGGAAATATCAAATCTTTAGATGAAGTTCTTTGTGATAAATTTGGAAGTATTAACCTCTATAATTTTTGCATGTGGTTCCGCCTCCATCCATTTGGTAAAGTAAATAATGACATCAATAACATAGCACAAATTGTCTCTCTCACATTTGTTAGGGTCCAATGAGGTCAATTCTCCATTTGACAAAAGATGAGCTCTTAGGAGGGATACCTTTGAACAATGGCGAATGTGGCATTTGTTACATTTGCTCACATAGCGCAAGGTCCTCCTTGAAGGTAGGCCAATAGTACCCTTATCTTACCACCTTTCATGCTTATACATGCGAAGGTCCTATATGGTCTCCATATATATTTCATGAAAACTCTAAGCATGTAGTCAGGCTCTTTTTCTCTAGTACGTTGGTGGAGATGTATGGATTCATTCAAAAGGGTTTGGTCCTTGAGGAAGGCAATAATTGGCTTCATTCAAGCGGTTCTTCAACATCCATCACCTCGACACCCTGTTGATAAAGGGCCTTTAAAGATGTTCAATCGGTACCATCTTTTTAGTAGCTCAGAATTCTTACCCTGTTATGACCTTTTGGACTCATTAGAACAACTTCTAAGAAGTGGTTTCGGTCGAGGCTCTATAGGCTCCATCTTCATCTCTATTTTAGGGATGTTAATAAATTCAACCACGAAGTCGACTAAGGCTTTCCCCTTGATGGATGTCCATGACTTGAAGATGATGTTGAACTAACTCAGCTCTAGAGCCTACTTCATTTGTAACGCCCCGACCCGCATGGATCGAAACATCACTAGATTAACTATACTTTAGCCGTTGACTTAATAGAATTAACCTTACCCTTAGCGGAAAGCTTAAACATTTAATTTATGAAATTTAAATCAACATAATTTGTTAAAAGAAAATAATTCAATACTATAAACAAAATAATTCAAAAATGTCTTTAGAATATCTTCCGTGCATGCATCCACAATTGACGTCAAATTTTAGGCAAAACTTTAAAAATAATGTTGCTGTTTTTTTTTCTATCTCATATGGG
This sequence comes from Fraxinus americana, assembly GCA_035079005.1. Taxonomy (NCBI): domain Eukaryota; kingdom Viridiplantae; phylum Streptophyta; class Magnoliopsida; order Lamiales; family Oleaceae; genus Fraxinus; species Fraxinus americana. Next base: position 25,162,920 of record CM068708.1, on the reverse strand, counting down.
TAGTGACAAAATAAATACGTTTGCATAACTATCGACCTCGAAACTTCGTGAACCTTTAATACAAGGTAGAAAACTCTTTATAATATGACATATCCAAAAATTGGGCTCCGTCGGCAAGAGATAGGGCATTAAAATATTTTTCGAAACCCCACAACAACTCGGGTTGGGAGGAAACCCAGCACAGTTCACTTAAAATATCATATAAAATTTTACACAAATCGAACTGACATGAATTTAGCTATATCCAGTAGTTAGCCCTTGAGACTATCATATCCAATTTCTTTTGTCCAAAAATATCAAGTAACGCGTGAGATATAAATTTTTGAAGCCAAGAGCAGAAACTGAAAAACAGCAACACTCACCCGTGCAGTTTACTTAACATGACATATAAAATCCTACTAACATCAGATTGACATAATTTCAAGTTCATTCAGTAGCTAACATGTAAGTTTATCCAATGCCACTGATTTTGTCTAAAATTTCCAAATAATGAGTGAGTTATGATTGTTTGAAATCAACTACAGAAACTGAAAACCCAACAACACTTTCTAGTGCAGTTTACTCTAAGTGACCTATAAACTTTTACCGACATTGGATTGACTTGATTCCAAGTTTATTTCGTAGCTAATCTATGAGGCTATCAAACGCCACTGGTTTCATTGAAAAATTCCAAGTAACGACTAAGTTACGGATTTTTGAAGTCAAGTCAGAAACGAAATTTCTAGAAAACAGCAATGTTACTTTGCTAAAGTTTTTTTTTTAAATATAAACCAGCGACTTGTAAGATAATTTCCATAATGCATAATTATTCATAAATAAATGTGTTTAGAACAATTCCATAAACAACATTTCATAGGAAACAAATTATTTAAAGTAAACATTTTCGTAGTAAAATTGAAAACATTAAATCACCGGCCTCTCCATAGCACGTTGCATCATTCTTTACAATCATCCATGTCCCAAGCAAAATCATATCAAATCAACTTGTAGAGAGGGAATTAACCCATGAGTTTGAAACTCAATAGATGTCATCGGTGCGTTTCGTTAACAAATTATAAAATTTCGAACTATAGATTCATACCGTCGCGTAGTAGGATTTCCGGCAAAATCCAATTTCTGTAGAGTTATGAATTAACATAACGCATAGAGCCGGAGAATAATTATTCAACTATAGTGGTGCCGAAACACCGTACCCGAAGGTACCATTACATTCATACTTTTAAATGGAAAAAATCATAACTTGAAAACGAAACCAACACTTGCACCTCTTCCTACCTTTGTTAAAAGCTTTTGAAAGTATAATGTTGGATGATTGTTGTTGCTTCCCGACGGTATCAGAACTTTTAGAAATATGCTCCTCTCCTATTCTTTTGAAAATCTTTTTTCCTTGATCAAAGTGTGCACTCTCCCTCACACCCTTGCTATTCTTTCAAACTTTACTTAACATAAAGATTTTTTTTTTAGAGAAAATAAGTGTAATCTCGGATTTGAGGAAAGGTGTAGTTAAAAAATGCTTTTCCTCTTCTTGTAATCTCCCTTTTTAATGGAAAACTAAATGGAAGAGTTATATTATCATTAATCTTGTTAAATTAAGTCTTTAACTAGGAATTTGAAGAGTTTTAAGCTCAACAAATAATTTTGTAAAATACTTCATAAAAACATATGTATGATGATTTGAACCTGGGTGGCCAATAGGAAATACCATGCAAATGACCATTATGGCAACCCAGTTATTCATGAAATCTTTGAAATCAAATTTACTTAAACTTAATGTCTTAAAGTATTGGGCTTATAAATAACTTATGGCTTGTACTTTCATAACCTTAAATGGGCCAAGCTTCCATACCTTATTTTTTAAATAGACTATACCAACCAAATTAAGAATATAAAATCTAGGACATTATATCCCTCACACCTTAAATAAAATTTCGTCCTCGAAATTTACCTTATGATCTGGTAAATAGTGTTGGGTATTTGTCTTTAACATCTTCTTCTCTTTCCCAAGTAGCTTCTTCTACTTCATGATTACTCCATTGTACCTTGATCAGTTGAATCTCTTTGTTGCGTAACTTATGCACCTTTCGATCTAGTATTGAAATCGGAAATTCCTCGTAGGATAAATCTTTCTGTACTTCTAGAGATTGAGAATTGACCACGTGATCGGGATCATGCATATACTTTCGGATCATCGATATATGAAACACGTTATGAACTGCTGATAGCTCGGGCGGCAAAGCTAATCGATAAGCTACATTTCCGACCCTATCAAGTATTTCGAATGGTCTAATATAACGAGGTCGTAGTTTTCCTTTCTTGCCGAACCTAAGTACACCTTTCATTGGTGACACTTTCAGAAAAACTTTTTCTCCAACTTTAAATTCCAAGTCTTTTCTTCTGGTATCAGCATAGCTCTTTTGTCTATCTTGTGCGGCCTTTATCCTAGTGCGGATCTTATCAATGACTTCAACTGTCCTTTCAATGATCTCTGGTCCCAAAACTCTCTTTTCTCCGACTTCGTCCCAATGGACGGGTGATCTACATCTTCTACCGTAGAGAGCTTCATATGGTGCCATTCCAATAGTTGCCTGGAAACTATTATTATAGGCAAATTCCACCAAAGGTAGATACGATTCCCAACTGCCTCCTAGATCCAAAACACAGGCCCTTAGCATATCTTCCAAAATTTGGATGGTCCTTTCAGATTGACCATCGGATTGAGGGTGATACGCCGTACTGAAATCCAATTTCGTTCCCATCACTCTTTGTAAGCTCTTCCAAAATTCTGACGTAAATCTTGGATCTCTATCAGATACAATAGACACGGGAACACCATGCAACCTTACAATCTCTCTAATGTACAATTGTGCTAGTTGATCTAGACTGAATGTCATTTTTACAGAAAGAAAATGAGCTGATTTTGTTAGTCGATCCACTATTACCCATGTAGTATTGTGTCCTCTTACTGACCTCGGAAATCCTACCACAAAGTCCATTGCAATATCTTCCCACTTCCATTGAGGTATGTCCAATGGATTTAACAACCCTGCTAGTCTTTGATGTTTTGCTTCAACTTGCTGACACACTATACATTTTGCCACAAATAGACCTATACTTCTTTTCATATTCCTCCACCAAAATGTATCTCGAAGATCTCGATACATTTTCGTACCACCAGGATGTGCGGTGTACGGGGTGAAATGAGCCTCTTCTAATATCTCATTCCTCAAAACTTCATCTTTAGGCACACAAATTCTTCCTTTAAACATCAGTGCCCGATCCGAAGCTATTCCAAAATCCTTCCTCCTATCAGTGCCAATTTCTTTCCTGATCTTCTGCAAAAATGGATCTTTATCCTGTGCTTCTATGATCCGATCTCTGAGAGTTGGTCGAACCACCAAAGTTGCTAAACGAGCTATACTTTGCTCTGATGTAGTAACCACTTCAATTCGCAAATTTTCCAAGTCTTTGATCAACTCCTTCTGAATAGTAGGTAATGATGCCAACTTTCCCATCGACTTTCTACTTAGAGCATCCGCAACAACATTAGCCTTACCTGGATGATAATGAATAGTGTAATCGTAATCCTTTACTAGCTCCAACCATCGCCTCTGTCTCATATTCAGTTCCTTCTGTGTGAAGAAATATTTGAGACTCTTATGATCTGTGTAAATGTCGCACTTTCCTCCCTATAAGTAATGGCGCCATATCTTTAATGCATGAACTACCGTTGCAAGTTCTAGATCATGCGTCGGGTAGTTCTGTTCATGTTGCTTCAATTGCCTTGATGCATAAGCAATCACTTTTCCGTGTTGCATTAACACACATCCCAAACCTTGTTTGGATGCATCACTATATATAACAAACCCTTCTGAGTCTTTGGGTATGGTTAACACCGGTGCTTTAATCAATCGTTGCTTTAGCTCCTGAAAGCTTTGCTCACACTTATCTATCCATAGAAACTTTACCCCTTTCCTTGTCAATTGCGTCATTGGTCCAGATATTTTGGAGAATCCTTCAATAAATCTCCGATATTACCCGGCCAATCCTAGAAAACTCCGAACTTCACCAGCGTTAGTCGGTGTCTTCCAGTTAGTTACCGCTTCCACTTTTACTGGATCTACTTCAATTCCTTGGGCAGTAACTACATGACCGAGGAACCCAACTCGCTCAAGCTAAAATTCACACTTTTTAAATTTTGCATATAAATTTTCCTTGCGCAGTATTTCTAACGCTATTCTAAGATGTTCCTCATGCTGATCAGTACTCTTAGAGTATATCAAAATGTCATCGATGAAGACTATGACAAATTGATCTAAATACTTGTGAAAAACACGATTCATTAAATCCATGAATACTGCGGGAGCATTTGTCAACCCGAATGGCATGACTGTGAACTCATAATGTCTATAACGAGTTCTGAAAGCCGTCTTGGGTATATCACTAGCCTTAACCATCAATTGATGATATCCAGATCGTAAGTCGATCTTGGAAAATACTTTAGCCCCTTTTAATTGATCAAACAAATCCTCAATTCTCGGGAGAGGATACTTATTCTTGATGGTCAAACGGTTCAACTCCCGATAGTCGATATACATCCTCAAACTTCCATCTTTCTTCTTTACAAATAACACTGGTGCGCCCCAAGGAGATACACTTGGTCGGATAAAGTCATTGTCCAACAATTCTTGTAACTAAACTTTCAACTCTTGAAGTTCCTTTGGAGCCATTCTGTACGGAGCTTTAGATACTAGTACCCCTCCAGGGACCAGATCTATGGTAAACTCTACTTGTCTATCCGGTGGGATACCAGGTAGATCTTCAGGAAATACATCTATAAATTCTTGTACCACTGGTACATCCTCAATCTTTATCGTCGCTTGTTTTTCTCCTGAGATGTTCACTAGTAACCCTTGAGATGTTTCTTCTCTCAACATTCTCTCGGCTTGCAAGGTAGATACTAGTTGGAGATTGAGTTTGGTCTTTATTCCAGGGAAAGAAAATTGTTCTTCTCCTGGTTTTTGAAAAGACACTTCCTTTTCTCTACAACAAATGGTTGCATAATTACGTCCCAAACAATCCATACCCAAAATCACATCAAAATCTTTCATCTCTATCAGATATAAATTAGCTTCTAATGTTTTTCCCTCAATATCAAGATTCACCGACTTGGCTAACTTATCAGTGGTCAATGTTTCGCCCAAAGGAATGCTAACTTCTAGTGTACTCTCTGACTTATCACAACTAATACTAGCTTTAGTAATGAAAGACTTTGATACAAAAGAGTGAGTAGCTCCCGAATCAAACAGTACATAAGCAGGTGTATTGGATATGAGTAAAATACCTGTTATTACGTTTGAGTTCTCCTCTGCATCCTTCTGAGTGAGCGTAAAGACTTGTGCTTTGCCCTTCTTGTTCTGATCATTGTTATCATCCTTCTTCTGAGTAAAGGTGGGACAATCCTTAGCAATATGCCCTGGTTTACCACATCGAAAACAGGCATTCTTCCCGAACAAACATTCACCACGATGATGTTTACCACACTTAGGGCATGATGCTACTACAGGTACTATGGCCTTAGTAGCACCAGGTCTGATATTGGTTTTCTCATTTTGCCACTTGTCCTTTTCTTTTTCTTGACCATTCCACTTTCTCTTCCTAACTTATCCTTTATCCTGATGCCCGAACAATTGACTGTGTTGTTCTGCATTAGCCTTTTGATACCAAATAGCGTGAGCTCGTTCTAACATTTCACGGTATGATGTAAAATGATGTGACATAAGAATCATGCTTATGTCTGGGTTTAACCCTTGCTCAAACCTTCGAGTCTTCTTAATTTCCGTATCAACTAGGTGTGGAGCAAACCTTGAGAGTTGATCAAACTTTCGCTCATAATCAGTCAGGGACATATTACCTTGCTTAAACTGAAGGAATTCGCTTTCCTTGAAATCTCTTAGAGACTAAGGAAAATACTTATCCATCACTTCCTCCTTAAACTGTTCCCAAGTTAACGCCAATTGCTGCTCCAGGGTCCTAGTTCGAGACATCGAATCCCACCAGTGACTTACATCACCGGTAAACATAAACTCTGCACACTGGACTTTTTGAGCATCACACTGGACTTTTTGAGCATCAGTACAGTTTACAAGCCAAAAAATTCGTTCCAACTTACGAAGCCATTCCTCAACTACCAGTGGACTAGATGCTCCATCGAAAGTAGGAGGCTTATGCCTTCGAAATAACTCAATAATCGAGGCATGGGTCGGGTGAGCTATAGGAGCTGGTGGTAAGGGTGGGGCTTGATTCCGATTCTGCCTGCCAAGATCTTGAACCGCTTGCAGGAGGTCCCTTATCAAGTTGTTCTAATTTGCTCGAGACATTTTTTTTGAGATAAGAATAATATATCTCATTAATTTCATCTACCAGTACTAGAATACTAAGAAAAATAGAGAATTATTTCTCAACTTCATCAGAATTATATACATGTATTTTTTTCCAATACTGGTACATACTTCGCATGTGATTGTCAAGGTCTATAGATTCATCTACCTTAAAATCTAGGTAAGCTCGAATATCTATCTCTTATTGACTAATATGATTCCTTTCCCTAGAATTTGTCTTTCCTTACCATATGCAGTCCACAACCTTAAATTCTAACCCAATACATGTCTTTTGAATAACACTTTTTCTTTTCATAGTACATTTATATTTGCATATAAGATATACATAATGAAAAATGTAAAACGTAGCGAAACATGGAAAACATAACTATAGAATCATAACATTTTCATAACAAGAATTTAAACTTTGCTTAGTTAAACATACCTGGGCCGTAGGATGAGGTCGACTAATGGATGCAAGATGCTATGGAGAGCCGTAAATATTTTATCATCCCATTTTAACTTTCGTACTTGTACTTAAAATACACATTCATAAATTTTTTTTCAAAAAAAAAAAAAAATGTCGAGTCTACAGAATCGACTAAACCTGTGGCTCTGATACCACGCTGTAACGCCCCGACCCGCATGGATCGAAACATCACTAGATTAACTATACTTTAGCCGTTGACTTAATAGAATTAACCTTACCCTTAGCGGAAAGCTTAAACATTTAATTTATGAAATTTAAATCAACATAATTTGTTAAAAGAAAATAATTCAATACTATAAACAAAATAATTCAAAAATGTCTTTAGAATATCTCCCGTGCATGCATCCACAATTGACGTCAAATTTTAGGCAAAACTTTAAAAATAATGTTGCTGTTTTTTTTTTCTATCTCATATGGGTAGTGACAAAATAAATACGTTTGCATAACTATTGACCTCGAAACTTCGTGAACCTTTAATATAAGGTAGAAAACTCTTTATAATATGACATATCCAAAAATTGGGCTTCGTCGGCAAGAGATAGGGCATTTAAATATTTTTCGAAACCCCACAACAACTCGGGTTGGGAGGAAACCCAGCACAGTTCACTTAAAATATCATATAAAATTTTACACAAATCGAACTGACATGAATTTAGCTATATCCAGTAGCTAGCCCCTGAGACTATCATATCCAATTTCTTTTGTCCAAAAACATCAAGTAACGGGTGAGAATAAATTTTTGAAGCCAAGAGCAGAAACTGAAAAACAGCAACACTCACCCGTGCAGTTTACTTAACATGACATATAAAATCCTACTAATATCAGATTGACATGATTTCAAGTTCATTCAGTAGCTCACATGTAAGTTTATCCAATGCCACTGATTTTGTCTAAAATTTCCAAATAATGAGTGAGTTATGATTGCTTGAAATCAACTACAGAAACTGGAAACCCAGCAACACTTTCTAGTGCAGTTTACTCTAAGTGACCTATAAAATTTTACCGACATTGGATTGACTTGATTCCAAGTTTATTTCATAACTAACCTATGAGGCTATCAAACACCACTGGTTTCATTGAAAAATTCCAAGTAACGACTAAGTTACGGATTTTTGAAGTCAAATCAGAAAAGAAATTTCTAGAAAACAACAACGTTACTTTGCTAACAATTCCATAAACAACATTTCATAGGAAACAAATTATTTAAAGTAAACATTTTCGTAGTAAAATTGAAAATATTAAATCACCGGCCTCTCCATAGCACGTTGTATCATTCTTTACCATCATCCACGTCCCAAGCAAAATCATATCAAATCAACCTGTAGAGAGGGAATTAACCCATGAGTTTGAAACTCAATAGATGTCATCGGTGCGTTTCGTTAACAAATTATAAAATTTCGAACTATAGATTCATACCGTCGCGTAGTAGGATTTCTGACAAAATCCAATTTCTGTAGAGTTATGAATTAACATAACGCATAGAGTCGGAGAATGATCATTCAACTATAGTGGTACCGAAACACCGTACCCGAAGGTACCATTACATTCGTACTTTTGAATGGAAAAAATCATAACTTGAAAATGAAACCAACACTTGCACCTCTTCCTACCTTTGTTAAAAGCTTTTGAAAGTATAATGTTGGATGATTGTTGTTGCTTCTCGACGGTATCAGAACTTTTAGAAATATGCTCCTCTCCTATTCTTTTGAAAATCTTTTTTCCTTGATCAAAGTGTGCACTCTCCCTCACACCCTTGCTATTCTTTCAAACTTTACTTAACATAAAGATTTTTTTTTAGAGAAAATAAGTGTAATCTCGGATTTGAGGAAATGTGTAGTTAAAAAATGCTTTTCCTCTTCTTATAACCTCCCTTTTTAATGGAAAACTAAATGGAAGAGTTATATTATCATTAATATTGTTAAATTAAGTCTTTAACTAGGAATTTGAAGAGTTTTAAGGCCAACAAATAATTTTGTAAAATACTTCATAAAAACATCTGCATGATGATTTGAACCTGGGTGGCCAATAGGAAATACCATGCAGATGACCATTGTGGCAACCCAGTTATTCATTAAATCTTTGAAATCAAATTTACTTAAACTTAATGTCTTAAAGTATTGGGCTTATAAATAACTTATGGTTTGTACTTTCATAACCTTAAATGGGCCAAGCTTCCATAGCTTATTTCTTAAATGGACTATACCAACCAAATTAAGAATATAAAATTTGGGACATTGTATCATTAGTCTCCCGATATTTCCGATTTTTGTAGAACTTGCTTAAGTGGAAATTTGTATGCTCATGGAAACTATGAGCCTAGAAGTAGGGCCTCAAATTTTGGGAAGATGAGATAAATGAAGTGTGATCTTTTCCATAACAGCGTAGTAGGTCTCCGTAGGTAAAAGTACCTTGAGAATATAGAAATTGTCAATTGTTGATGGCCCTCTTTTCGTACAAGCACGAACCTCATAGCTTGTTCTCAAATGAGTACAATAGTGAGAATTCAGCCACATTTAGTTTGGAGAGGTGTGTACCTAGACGATATGGTCCTTTAAAGCTTAAAAGCCCAATTTACACTTATTCATCCATTGAATCATCTTCACTCCTTTGAGAATCTTAAAAAAGGAAAGGCACTTATCGATGACTTTAACAACAAAGTGATTTAATGTGTCCACCCATCCAATGAGACTATACACCTTAGATTTTCAAGGTGGCCATATTTTCACCGAGGTCTTGATCTTTTCAGGATTAGGCTCAATACCTTTTTAGTTGACCATGTAGCCTAGGAATTTGTTGAAGGTACACTTAAGGGGATTCAACTTCATCATGTACCTCCTCAAAATTTGGAAGATCTCTTTTAGGTGATTAACATGGTTATTGGTCTTGAGGCTTTTCACCAACATGTCATCCGTATGTACAATGATTGTCATGTTTGTTTGACGAACATCCTTTTCACTAGCCTTTGACTGGTGGCTCCAACTTTTTATATGTTGTAGCAATTGAGACCTCTCTTAATAATAAAAGAGGTGTGATCCCCATCTGAAGGGTAGGCATCCATGAGTGATGAGTGCTTCACACTCATGATATTTATGCCACTTAATTCATTATTTTGTTACCATTGAGAAAGTTTTAGAGTGTTTTAATGTGTGTTTTGATGTTGTGATGTAGGTTGGTGAGATTGAAGAAAATAAGCAAAAGTTGACAATTTTGGAGAAAATGGCTAAATTGTAAGAGATCCAAAGTTCATTATAACTTTGAAGTGATTCATGAAATTGACGCTATGTGTTCGATCCTGAACTAATAAGGCAAGATATCTAGCATAATTGGTTTAAGTCATTTGGTTTGTTTTAGTTGTGCTTGTGTGCATTTATCGATTTTCCTTGGTTTGGTATTTGCTCGAGGATTAGCAAACTATTAAGTTTGGGGGTATTTGATGAGTGCTTTACACTCATGATATTTATGCCACTTAATTCATTATTTTGTTACCATTAAGAAAATTTTAGAGTGTTTTAATGTGTGTTTTGATATTGTGATGGAAGTTGGTGAATTGAAGAAAATAAGCAAAAGTTGACAATTTCGGAGAAAATGGCTAAATGGTAAGAGATTCAAAGTTCGGGGACTAAAGTGAAATTACTCAAAAGTTGTGCCGATCCTCATGATGAAGATTTGAGAGAGTTAGGGGCCAATTGGATGAGAAAGATGTCAAATGGATCAAATTTAGTCAAAATAAGATCACAAATCAATTTCCAACCGAAAAGTTATGCTCTGAAGTTTTAGTATCTATTGAGACCCATTTTTGGCACAGCAACTGATCGAATTGGAGAATTATTTCTGAAAAAAAGTTGTAGCCCTTTGAGTTAGCTTTCCAACACATCTTGAATCATCTCAATCGGATATAGGGAGAAAATTTATGATACAAATACTAAAGGATACGCAGTGCAGTTTTCAGCTCCGTGTTTGGGATTCGCATGGCAACTAATTCTGAATCAATAGAATATGCGGCACCGCTGGGTACGGAAAATGTGTTTTTATATTTTTGGAATCTTTTCTTGGCCCAATTCAACCCTAATTCGTCCCTAAACTCTAAAACACTATAAATACAAGTGAGAAGACCTGATTTTAGGGGGGGCTCTTGTGGAAGAAAAAGAGAAGACGGCTTAGGAGACAACACCTACAATTGGAGAAATCAATTGAAGAAAGCATGAAAATATCAAGGGGAACTTCGAGTAACACTCCAAAAAGAGTTTTTCTGACCTTCTCCTTTATGTTTTCCATTGTAGATTGTTTAGATTTTATGAATTTCTTCATGGGCTAAATAATTTAACTAGGGTTTGATGTAGCACTTGAGATTATGGTTTGATGAATATATGAATTATTTCTTTTGGAATTTCCCGCTTATATTTACTTGTGTCATGATTTTAATACTTTCAATAACTTGATCAATAATTAAATGAATAGATGCTAGTCAATTCCGGCACTCGAGAGAGGGGAATTTAGGCGTGATCATAAAATTGACACAACGTAGGTTTTATGGGTTTCGAGAGAAAGTGTAAAATCTATGAAACTTACTCCACAAAAGAATCGGAAATTTGATAAATTCTAGGCTTTAATTCAGAATATAGCTATTGAGATTGAATTATAGGATTAATTTCAAGCCGGCACTCGAGAGAGGTGAGAAAAATACAATTGGATTCTTGCTTTTAAATATGGAAAAATTAATTGGAATAATTTGATGTCATTGAATCATAATTGAAAGTTAGGTGAAATCATTCCCTAGGCTTTCTCATTTTGATAATTTTATATTCTCAAATTTTGTCGTCGCATATTACTTTTGATTAGTTTAAAACAAGTGGAAATTGTAAGAAATGTCCACTTTCTTCTATCCACTTGCAAAAATGGCAACTTTTAAAAATCCTTGCAAAAATGGCCATTTTGGTATATTTTAGACCAAAATACCCATGGTCAACAATTTGTGATTCCATTCAAAGACAATAAAATGAACATTTTTGTAAAAAAATATGAGCTAATGAAATCTTGACACATAACCTGCTCCATTTATTGTAAAGACAAGATGTCAAATCATAATTAATGTTATTTTTTGCATTGACACAGAAATGTCGAGAACGACATTTCAAGTGTAGAGAAATGTCATGTTTGAAATGAAATATCCTTCTAGACATTTAATATGTCGAGAATGACGTTTTGAAATGTCGAGAACATTTAATATTGTGATTTGATGTGTGTACTATTAAAATATAAAACGGGATTCAAATGTCGAGAATGACATTTTAAATGTCGAGAATGACATTTTAAATGTCGAGAATACGTAGAGATTCCAATGTCCTTTTTTTTTCATTAAGGGCATAATAGACTCTTTAGTATTAAATTTGATAATTAGACACTTTTCAACTCACACCCTTAATTGTGGACATTCTTGAAAATACCCCTTAAAACAATCATTCAACCATTCATCATTTGTTTAAATAAAATATAAGTTATACAATTATAGTACTTGGTAGAAATTGAATTACAATCCCTGTGGGTTTGACACTCTTAACTCAATCATTATATTACAAAATTTGACACCGTACACTTGCAGCATAAATTCACGTTGTAGAAAACGCGTGACAAGTTTTTTAGCGTCGTTGCCGAAGATTGTTTTATTTGATTTTTACTAATATTATTACCAAGTAGCTTTTGTTTTAATTTAGATTTTCTTTTATTTTTTATTAATTTTAGCCAATCACTCTGATCTATTTGATATTTTTTCAGGTACTATTCAATAATATGTGCATGATTCTAACGTTGGCAAGAGAGTAGAACAATTGAAATAAGTAATTTCGACATGGATACAAATTATGTATTTGTAGAAGACATCTTTTCCTAGCTTTGCTATGGGATGCATTACACTGAGCAATGTTTGCAATGTTTGTACGATAAAGCTTCTAGGGTTCATAGAATGTTTAAGATGTCAAAAAGAAGCAATTGACAAATCCGATGAATGCTACATGCCTTTAGGAGATTATGTACCTGACGATTGGGATGATGACATCACAATTGAGGGAAATGGTCCTCCTTTGCTTAACGAGAGAGTAATTGCAAAGTACTATAACAAACTTGCCAAGTTGGAAGAGTGCAACATATGTATTGGAAACTGGAGTTATTGGAATGAATTGAAAATGTGGAAATACAATCCACTCAAAGGGTTGAAAATAGAGACTTTTTATTGCCCATGGACTTACACTGTGAACTGACTATTCAACTTGAAGAAATATCAACTATTGAAGAAGGACAAAAAAATGAGGACAAATTAATCACAAAGGAACCAAACGAAGAAGTGGTAATTAATGAAGATGAATTGAACACAAGTTCATTCAACTTCATTGATTGTCCAACAATTGAATTTGTGATTAAGCTTGAGAAGGAACAAGAAGTCTACATAGTTGAATTCGAATCGGATAGAATAAACAAGCCATATCACATTGGAGGAGGCAATGTAAAAATTTGGAAAATCAACGAAGAGTGGAACAAAGGCAAAAGAAGCAAAATGAGCAAGGCATCAAAAGCTTTCTTCAAAGTTCCATGATGCAATTGCCAAAGTCAAGCTAATGACTATAAACGAGCACTTCTTGGGAGGTAACCCAAGCTTTCTTCCCCTTTTCATTTATTTTGCTTTTGAATTATAGGATAGTTTAGTTTATTTTATAGTTTAGTTAAGAATTCTTCAATCATATCTCATTCCCCTTAGGTCATTAAGTAATTAAGTTGGTTGTTAGATGTTTGAACTAAGTAACACTTGTTCCATGCAATTAATCTCTAAAATTTGATTTTTCATGAACAGACGTCGCGAAACATCCAAACAAACATTGACAAAGAGAAAACGGGATGCATCTCAAGTTTTAGGGAAAAGATAGAAGAAACATTCACCAACACCAGCATCATCATTACCACAATGTCACGGGCAATACAGACAATTCAGGGAAGTCTCCTCATTTTTCTTTAATTTTACATTCAGGACAATGTTTAATTTAAGTTTGGGGGTATATTATAAATTATGTCTAATTGCCTTGGTTTTATTTTTTTTTATGTTTTGTGTGATTTGTGTGCAAGAACAAAAAAAATTGTTTTTTATTACACATTTTTGCATGTTTGTGTGAGTTAGATAGCCTTGCCAGTATTGGTGTATGTAATGGAGAACATGTGTTGGTTTATGAATTGTGGATAAGTTATGTATTTGAGTTAATATTTTTGCTTATTCATGTGAAACGGAAAATATTTATGCACGTGAGTTGATTGTAACATTGTACATGAGTAGGTTGATTCATGGTTGTAGTTTGAAATAGAGAACTTAGATGCTCAATCCCAAAATCTAATATTCACTACATCCTTAGCCTTGTATAATATAAGTTGGGACGTTTAAGCTGATAAATGATATGATTTAAGATTGTGGTAATTCCATGCATGCTGAAAAAAATATTGTGTGGAGTGTCTTCAGCTTTCAAGTATGAACTAAGTTATGACCAAATGCTAGGAATCTAGCCCTCTGATTATTTTTGCTTTTTTTTAAAGAAAGAACAATGCACTTGATAACTCATTGTCTCATGCCTGCACCATTTTTACTCGAGTTAGTAAGTCTTTAGGGGTTTCTTGAAACCTGGTACCCTTTGGTATTTCAAAATCGGGGAGTTACTGACTAAAAGCTTGTTACAGGGGTCAAGAAGAGAAAAAAAGGGTGAGAATAATCTTGAGCTGAAAAAGAAAATTGTGCAATTGTGAAAAATGTTGAGGGCTTAGATATCTAGTGGATTTGAATTGCTTAGTATAAACTTGATTATCGAAGCACTCATAAATTGGGAGAATTATCACATGCTTGAATTGTTGATATTATAGGTTAAAATGAACCAAATTTGAGTGGTGTAAGAAATTAGTGTTGAAATTCAACTTAGAATACACCATTGGGAAGAGAAAATGAAATAAGTTTGGGGGTGTGTGAATCCCATGAGCGAAGTAAGGAAATATTTGACTTTTAAGGTCGGGAATTGGATCAACTTATTATTGTACAACATTACACTTGATTCTCCACACACACACCCTTTTTGCATTGAACACGTGACAATTTAGCTTGTTCATTATAACTTTAAAGTGATTCATGAAATTGACGCTATGTATTCAATCCTGAGCTAATAAGGCAAGATATCTAGCATAGTTGGTTTAAGTCATTTGGTTTGTTTTAGTTGTTCTTGTGTGCATGATAACGATTTTCCTTGGTTTGGTATTTGCTCAAGGACTAGCAAAATATTAAGTTTGGGGATATTTGATGAGTGCTTCACACTCATGATATTTATGCCACTTAATTCATTATTTTGTTATCATTAAGAAAGTTTTAGAGTGTTTTAATGTATGTTTTTCTATTGTGATGTAAGTTGGTGAGATCGAAAAAAATAAGCAAAAGTTGACAATTTCGGAGAAAATGGCAAATTGTAAGAGATCCAAAGTTCGGGGACTAAAGTGCAAATACTCAAAAGTTGTGCCAATCCTTATGATGAATATTTGAGAGTGTTAAGGGCCAATTGAATGAGAAAAGATGTTAAAGGGATCAAATTTAGTCAAAATATGATCACAAATCAATTTCCAACCGAAAAGTTATTCTTCGAAGTTTTAGTATCATATTGAGACCCATTTTTGGCATAGTAAATGATTGAATTGGAGAATTATTTCTGAATCAAAGTTGTATCTCTTTATGTTAGATTTCTAACACATCTTGAATCATCTCAATCAGATATAGGGAGAAAACGTTATGATACAAATGCTGAAGGATGCGCAGCGCTGTGTTTGGGCGCCGCAGCGCCACTAATTCTGAAATTCAACAGAATATGCGGCGCCGCCGGGTGCGGAAAATGTGTTTTTATATTTTTAGAATCTTTTCTTGGCCTAATTCAACCCTAATTCATCCCTAAACTCTAAAACACTATAAATACAAGTGAGAAGACCTAATTTTGGGGGGACTCTTGTGGAAGAAAAAGAGAAGACGGCTTAGGAGGCAACAAAAAAAATGGAAGAAATCAATTGAAGAAAACATGGAAATATCAAAGGGTACTTCGAGCAACACTCCAAAAAGAGTTTTTCTGACCTTCTCATTTATGTTTTCCATTGTAGATTGTTTAGATTTTATGAATTTCTTCATGGGCTAAATAATTTAGCTAAGGTTTGATGTAGCCACTTGAGATTATGGTTTGATGAATATATGAATTATTTCTTTTGAAATTTCCCGCTTATATTTAATTATGTTATGATTTTAATGCTTTCAATTACCTGATCAATAATTGAATGAATAGATGCTAGTCAATTCCGGCACTCGAGAGAGGAGAATTTAGGCGTGATCATAAGATTGACACAACGTACGTTTTATGGGTTTCAAGAGAAAGTGTAAAATCTATGAATCTTACTCCACAAAAGAATCGGAACTTTGATAAATTCTAGGCTTTAATTCGGAATAGAGATATTGGGATTAAATTATAGGATTAATTTCTAGCCGGCACTCGAGAGAGGGGAGAGAAATACAATTGGATTCTTGCTTTTAAATATGGAAAAATTAATTGGAATAATTTGATGTCATTGAATCATAATTGAAAGTTAGGTGAAATCATTCCCTAGGCTTTCTCATTTTGATAATTTTATATTCTCCAATTTTGTCATCATATTACTTTTGATTAGTTTAAAACAATCATTCAACCATTCATCATTTGTCTAAATAAAATATAAGTTATACAATTATAGTATTTGGTAGAAATTGAATTACAATCTGTGTGGGTTTGACACTCTTAACTCAATCATTATATTACAAAACTTGACACCGTACACTTGCAGCATAAATTCACGTTGTAGAAAACGCGTGACAATGGGCCTTAATAGCTCATGTCCTTTTGTCACATTGACTAGTTGGTTAGTCGTTGACAAAAGAAATCCATCTTTTAGACTTACTCGATTCAAGTTTGAGTTGACTATGCAGATCCTCTACTTTCAATTGTGCTTCAACACTAAAACTGGGTTGGAGATCCACTTGGCGTAGTGGAATTTTTTGATGAAACCGTTAGCTACCAACTTATTCACCTTTTTTTTTTTACCTCATATCATTCTGAGTTGAGGAGCCTCCATTTTTACCCATGGAGGTAAAATTTGGGGTCAATCTTTAGGTGTGGCAACAAATTTTAGGATTGATGTCGACCATTTCTTCATAGTTCCATGTGAAGACATCTAAGTTCCATTGAAGGAACTCCTTGAGAGTAGTCTTTGCATCTTTCCATTGAATTTTTCAAAATTGAACCACCCACATGGGGTCTTTGGGTCTACTAGATAGCTCTCTAGTACCTCTACCTGAGACTGTCAGTGAGTCAGACATGTGTACTTCTTCTCCATAAGCTTCAACTGTTTTCTCCTCTTTTGATGGCATATCTACCATTTTGACGTCTTTCACTTTTTCAAGGATGTCATATTGGCCATTTTATAATCTTTCGATACCATTTTGACCTCGTAATTTGCCACCTTCTTTGTGAGTACATATAGTACTATCTGACTTCGGGTTGGTTATCCTTTACAGTGACTTTGGGTAAGTTATGATTGTAGTGATGAGCTTACATTCATTGGTGGAATGCGATCACCCTTTATTGGTCTATGAGGATCGTGTCTTCTAGTAACTTTGGAGTAACCTTATTGACTGGCCAAGTTGTCGATGGAATTTACAACATTTGGACAATCGTTGTTGTGGACATAAGTTTTATGGAGACTACAGTAATTGGCCAAGGCACCCTTGCTCCAAGGTAGATATTGGGGCCTACTATTTCTAGCTTCGTAGTATGTAGAGTAGTGAGACTCCATTCTTTGATAACCATAATCATCTCGGGTGACCATATCATATATCGGACTATGAAAGTGTTTAGTGTTGTAGAGGCGTAGCTATGAAATTAAGTAAGATGGGCATGTTGGTATCTTTGGTTCTACCATTGCTGGTACACCAAGTTTGAAGTTGGTGATCCCTTTGATCTTGGTGGAGGTAGCCCAATGCCTCTTCTATTGCGATGGTCAATCATGTAATCTATTATCTTATATTCATTGATTTGTTCTACTAACCAATTATATGTTGTTGGATTTATGTTGCGAACGTATCTAAAATAGGGTGTTCATATTCAGTCCTCCATTGAAGACGAAAGAACCTATGTGTCGAAGATGTCTTCACAATAGATCATCTCTTTAGTAAAATAGGTCAAGTAGCTATTCAGTGAATTGTGTGCTCACTACTTCAAATCATAGAAGTATTGCATCGGGGTCTCTCTTGGCCTTGAGGACGCAAAAAAGGTGATGAACTACCTCTTCAATTCTTGCCAACTTCTGATGCTTCTGGGACGAAGCTTGTTATACCAATTCTTCGCCCTCCATTTAGAGTTAGGTCTAAAACTCTACACTTTAATGCTGAAGAAGTACCTCTTAAGCCCATTTTCGTTTTATAGGTACTGAGGCGATTTGTAGGGTTATCTCTTCCTTTATATTTAGGCATCTTTGGTAATACAAAGCTCAGTGGGATGTAGGTCGCTCTAATATATTGGAAGAAGAGCATAGGACTTTAAGGGTTTATCCTCATACGTATCGTAGCGAGGTAGGGATGGAAAAAGGTCAGATACTAGCAGACCGCTTCCTCGCCTCCACCACCTCTATAACTCTCATTTCTTGCCTATATTTAGGTGGAGTTTCGTTTTAAGGCCTATTTATAGGTACTTAAGTTCCTAGCTTATTAAAGACACTAGCGGAATTCGTAGTCTCTACTATTGTTGGTATTCAGGAGGAAAGATATATTCCCTTCCATTAAGTGGGTCTATAACTAGTTCGCTTTGAGCATGGTTTTATGGGACGTTAACTTCCACATCTCATTCAATAGGGCTGGCATCTATTTCTTTCCTTCGATTTTAGGATGGTCACTTTGTACTTCATACTCCTCTCATTGCTAGTTCCCCATTGGCCTTGGAAATGAGGCTAGAGGAAGTCTGGGTTAATTACATGGTTGGTAACTGAACTTTACGTAAGCTTTTCAGTGGGTCACTGATCTTCAAAAGTTCTCCCATTATCCACTGATATTTATAAAATTTTTCTCATGGAGTGATTGATCTAATTACATTTTATAAAGTTTAGTGACTGAAAAGAAACGTTTGAAGTTATTAGTGATAGATGTGATTACATTTGTAAAGTTCAATGATTCCTGCAATGTTCAATAACCAATTAAGTAATTTATCAATCTTTATTTTTTAATCTTTTTCTTTCATTTTTTTAGTACTTCTATCCCACAACTTTATTCTTTCTAGTATCGTCAAACTTAGATAAAAATAATCGTTATCCCGAGGGTAACCAATAAGGTTGTCTGCTAATCTCTCTAAAATCAAAGAGACGATAGTGGTACATGCAGTCAACTATTTCAAAAGAGAACTCCTTCAACATTGATCACTTTATAGTATTCAACTTTGAAATTTACACACATCTCTAATATATTTTTTATTTTTATTAAAGTATGTCATGATGGAAAGAAGATCGAAGCTGGTACAGCCCCTAGAACTATCCTCTATTGACTCATTGATCCTAGAGAAGTCAATAGACATCTTTGTCATTATTCTTGGGATAAAAGGTTATTCCTTTTTCCAAGTTTGGCGATACTAGAGAGAGTAAAATTATAGGGATAGGAGTACAGAAAAAAGACTAAAAAAATATAAAAATTGGTTAATTACTTGATTGGTCATTAAATTTTGCGTAAGGTTTCCACGAGTCATTGAACTTCAAAAGTTTCCTCATTAGTCATTGAACTTTACACAAGTTTCCCTATTAGTCACTTAGTGATGGATGTGATTACATTGTGTAAAGTTCAGTGACTAAAGGAGAAAATTTTGAAGTTCACAGTAATGGAAGTGATTACATTTATAAAGTTTAATGACTCACGGGAAAATTTTTGAAGTTCAATGACCTACTAAAAACCTTACTTAAAGTTCAGTGACCAATCAGGTAATTAACTCGAGGAAGTTGGGATGATGCTTATTTGAAGGCATTTGCATGCTTGTTTGTGCTGCATATGCTGGAAGAGGAGTTGCATAGATGAGTTCTGCTGTGTTTTGCTCCTCTTGTTAGCAGCCACCTTTCTAGTGAGGTGAGGAACAACTCTGCCACCTCTCAATGGTGTTGTCAACGATTTTGGGCATCTCTACACTCTAAGACTTCATTTTTGGAGATTTCTCACACCTTTTCCACTATTTTCTTGGATCAAAAACTTATTTTGGTAGAAATATCTCATTTTCTTCAATTGGATAACTTTTGGTTATTTCTTCAAAAACAATCCCCCATTTCTTCAAAGGAATACATAGTAACTTTTTTTCTGAACTTTTGTTCAAGAACAACTTTTAACACGAGGTTAATTTTACTTTGCAAGGATCAAATGGTTGAAAAATGAAGATATTCTCAAGTGTTCATTGAAACTTTCACTTATTCTTTCTTCAAGAACAACCTTTTTTTTCGAAGCAGAAGAATATGGGTCTTCTAGTAGGCTTTTTGCGTACAAGACAAGCTTTTGGTTAAAGTATGGTTTTCTACAGATAGTACCAATATGTTAAACTCGAAATCTGGCAAGGCACGTGACCAAAAAATTTCGACTCCATATGTCCTCTCGTAATTTACCTATACTCTTGGACACATCATTAAATGCACGTGACCATAGGTCCGTTAGTGGAAAAGATTGCTGCAGACGCTCGACGCTTAAGTAAGTCAACATGACGTATTTTTAGATGTGGAAAAGATATAATGGACGAGAATAATAGGCTTTAGGTTGAAGAGACAATAGCCAAGCTTTGCTATCAAAACAATTGTGCTCAAGGAAGAAGATGGTATTTACTATTCTTTGCCAGAATTATCTTGCCTTTGGAAGGCATAAGTGTGAGCTTTTATACCAAAAGAGAAGAAGTGGTGTTCATTGAATATTTGACAAGTGATTTCATCTTAATGGTTTACTAATAAAAAAAATATCAATCATAGCAGTCATAGGGCTTTAGCCACCTAATAGAAGGTGAAAAAGAAGAAAAAGAGCCACCTTATTTCATGAAAGCAATCTGAAAAGTTGATTGAGCATATCTATTGTAGGCTGCAAAATATCTCAGATATATAGAGTATCTTCGTAAGTAATATATTTTGGTCGATGTGGTGTTGATAAAAAAAGGTCATTGATAGCAGAAGCCTACCACCTCCAAAATACAATGTAGCAAGAGGTAGCACCTTACCTTGAATTACTACTTTGGAAGCAAGTGGCATCACTTTAGAAGCACTACATACTCTAGAAAAAAGTGATATCACATCGAAAAAGTTAGCCAACCACCTTACAGGATGTGCTCCAATCACCTCACCGAATTACCCAACCACCTTCGAGAGACATGGAAGGAGATGTATGGTAGGGTGAAGACCTTGCTTGACCTCTTTCTTTATCTAGTTGACTGTTAGAGATATGCCTCGTAAGATGAGGCATAACAACTAACATTATTCTTTAATAGTTTTTATCATTATGGTGAATAAAATCAAATAGAGTTTTTACGGAATAACATTCAACTCGGTTATGTTGAAGATGCATTAATTTGTCAATCTAACATCATATTAAAAAAAATCAACAACAAAGAAAATTTAAACAAAAATTTCCTCGCTCTTTTGACTTATTTTTCAAGAAAACGAGCATCGGGGAAAGAAGTTCATGGTCCTGGGTAGGCTAAAGATAGAAACAAATTTTATACTTTCAAGTCAGGAAATTGGTAGAGCTTTAACTAATAACGAAGATTTAATGAAAAACAAAATTGGCTATTTTTTGCAAATTAAAGTGTTTTTGCAATTGACTTGAAGATTTAACTAACAATAAAGGAAAAGAAGAAGAAAGAGTAAGCCTCTGTTTGGCCTACTTTCTTAAAATTCATTTTTTTCTTAAACTAACTTTAAACCACACATTTCATAACTCACAGCTTTCCAAATGCATATTTCAACAATTTTTAATAAAATTTACTAAAAATCTAAGTTTTATCTAAACCAAATAGGGGCAAAATGTGAAATAGGTAACTTTCCTGTTAATATAATGGGTTGCCTCACTATACTATTCTGGTTGGGTCGCTTGTGCTATTGAGCCTGTTAAGTCTTATAGGTTGTGGCCTCAATGTTTCAGCCTTACACGTGACTGACTCTCTGCCCATGGATTGCAACTGTTCACATTGCTTGATAACTTGGCTCTTGGTGTTTCTGGACATTCGAGATTATTCTACTCTCTCTCTCTCTCTCGTCTCTCTCTGGGCTCCCTTTTCTCTGAGTGTAGATTAGGGTTTACTCTGGTTCTGTCACTGTAATCGTGCCGTGTGTTCTTGTCAATCCATTCTTAGTGAAGTCTGTATAATAGTGTATAGATTAAGGGTTGGTTTTGGTGATTGCAGTATCTGTATTGTTGAGGCGAGATTAACACGAAGAAACCAAAGGTTTCTTTGAACATTTGTAACATTTATTGGTTGATACTTAGTGGATCTAGAGTTATATCCTTTATGGCTGCTCAACGTGTGAGTATGTCTTTGTGACTGAAAATCCGGACCCTACGGGGTGAAAAATCGCGCGTTCAGTGTTATTTTATGATTATGCACTTATATTTTGTTTTGTGATCTTCAATCCTTTTGGTATCTGTTTATTTGGGACCTTACAAGTGGTATCAGAGCCTTGTCTCTGGGTTAGGGGTCTTGGTTCTTTGTTTTTCCTTTGGAGCAGATCTGGGTTCTTGGGTAGTCGAGTGGTTCTTTGTGAGGACAAAAAATTAGTTTTCATGTTCAATCACCTTAACTCGTCGTAACTCCTTGTTAATCCTGTGTTTCTACTAAGTCTTAGTGATTCTGGTTCTTGACTCGTACTGAGTCTAATTAGTTGGATTAACTCATTCCGATTTTTGGCTGAGTCTGTGACTCACTGCTGGTTTCCACTGAGTCTTGGTTGCTCGTTGCTGTCCTGCATTCAAATTAGAACTATTGGTATTTCTTCATTGCTTTCTTCACTCTGAAACATTGAGGTTTCAGAATCTGGTAATTTTCTTTAAACCCCCTCTTTATTTTCTTATAGTATTTTTCAATCTTTGAACTTGGTTATTAAGGTAAGCAATTCTATATTGCTTTCCTTTGTCCAAGACCTC
This sequence comes from Fraxinus americana, assembly GCA_035079005.1. Classification (NCBI taxonomy): domain Eukaryota; kingdom Viridiplantae; phylum Streptophyta; class Magnoliopsida; order Lamiales; family Oleaceae; genus Fraxinus; species Fraxinus americana. The sequence goes on along the minus strand of CM068708.1, from coordinate 25,139,834 downwards.
CTGCGATGATCTGGGATCTGAGGGAGCAGTGGGTTTAAATGGTTGTCACCTCTTAAACCTTGTTCAAAACTGTAAATATATTGTTTTTCTAAATTGCAAATTGACTGTTTTTGTGAACTGCATTGACAAGAGCATATACTTGTAACTATCTTGTTGTCTCTGTCATTCACATATCTTGGTCAATTGTGTTTATTGCTTGAATCTTTATACTCTGTGTGTTGTATAATTGCAATTGTGAATACTATCTGTCATCATGTCTACTGCACATAAGTTTGAAGTTGAGACATGGAATGGTACTGGAGACATTAGTCTCTGGAGCCAGAAGATGAGGGCTCTTTTACTTCACCAAAGGTGTGTTGCAGCCCTCAATGGTCAATGGGCTGCAAAAACAAGTGCCTATAGAAGGTGGGAACTTGATGATACTGCATGGAGTTCCATTTTCTTGCATTTGTCTGATAATGTGATTAGAAAGGTTGGTGAAACTACCTCTGCACAAGCCTTATGGACAAAATTGGAATTTCTTTGTCTAACCAAGACTATGCCTAATAAATGCTACCTCCTGAGGCTGTTCTACAACTTTAGACTTGACTCTTCATCTGATTTGGAAGATAACCTTGACAGATTCACAAAATTAATTCAGGATTTAGAAAACTGTGATGAGGAACTGTTTGATGATCAACAAGTAGTTGCCCTTTTAAACTCTTTTAGTGATAAATACGAAGACATCAGAACTACTTTAGAATATGGGGGTCAGGATCTCACTGTTGATATTGTCACTTCAGCCTTAAGGAATAAAGAACTTGAGCTGAATGTTGAATCTAAAGATCCTAAATATGGGGAAGGGTTGCACATAAAGGAAAAGTGGAATCCTAATAAGAAACAGCCTACTTTTAATTTCAATCCTCACAAGAAAGCTAAATTTCAAAATTTCAGATTCAAGAAAAAGAACAAAAATCATGTGAAATCCAAGAATCAAATCAGGAAGTGTTACTACTGTGGAAATGAGGCCATTTAATGAAAGATTGTTTTAAGAAAATCTCTTATATGAAGGATAAGAATAACTATGAAGGTTCTGCAGCTTTGGTATGCAAGAATGTCCCTGATATTCAAGGAGTTGTCCTTGTGAATACTACTAAAAGAGATCCAAAAGAATGAGTCCTTAACTCTGGGTGCACTTTCCATATGTGTCCCAACAAGGAATATTTTTTTGAATTTGTTGAACTTAGTGAAGGACAAATTCAAATGGGAAATGACATGAGTTGTCTAATAAAGGGAATTGGAAAGATCAAGCTGTCAATGAACAACTACATCCTTGAACTTGATAACTGCAGATATGTTCTTGAGCTTAAGAGAGATTTGATTTCTTTAGGTCAATTGGATGACAGATTCATTATAGTGATTCAAAAGGGTCTCTTAAGACTTAAACATGGAAACAAAACTGTCATATCTTTTCTGAAACTGAATGGGATTTATACTCTCTGCTGATCCTGTAATTCATCACTATTCTGCAACCTTAAACATTGAATCTAATAAGTCTCTAATTTGGCATAAGAGACTTGATCACATCTCTGAAAAGGGTCTTACCATTTTAAACAAACTTGGTTGTTTTGGTAAAGATAAAATCAAACAGTTAGATTTATGTGAAAACTGTATTTTAGGAAAACAGAAAAGGTTACCTTTTAAAACTGGAACACATAAATCCTCTTCTATTTTGGATTATTTACATGCTGACCTTTGAGGTCCAGCATCTGTAAATACTCTAAGTGGATTTGGATTTTATTTACTTATAGTTGATGATTTTTCAAGAAAAATATAGACCTTTCTATTAAAACACAAATCTGACACCTTTAAAGTCTTTAAACAATGGAAACTGTTGACTGAGAACAAAACAAATAAGAAAATCAAAGCACTAAGGACTGATAATGGTCTTGAGTTTTGTAACTCAGAATTTGATTCATTTTGTAAAGAATCTAGAATTTTAAGAAACAGAACTGTAACATACAGACCTCAGCAAAATGAAGTTGCTAAGAGAATGAATAGATACCTTTTATAAAAAGTGAGATGTATGCTTTACAGTTCTGGTCTTCCTAAGTTCTTTTAGGGAGAAGTCCTAAAAATTGCTACCTACCTTATTAATAGAAGTCCTTCTAGTGCCATTGATTTTCAAGTTCCTCAAAGACGTGGTCTGGTAAAATTCCTGATTACACTAAATTAAAAGTTTTTGGTTGCATTGTTTATTCACATCAAAGTGAAGGTAAGCTTGAACCTAGATCCCTAAAATGTGTTTTTCCGGGATATGTGGAAGATGTTAAAGGGTACAGATTGTGGGTCAAGTACCAAAATGGTTTTAAGGTCATTATCAGTAGAAATGTCATTTTTAATGAAGATGGCATGCCCTGTTATGAATCTACAAATCAAAATGCTCCCGAATCTACATCTGTTAAGGAAACTGTTCTGGAAGATAAATCTGAAAATGCTGTTGTTCAAAATGATTTTATTGAGGTTGAGTCTACTCAAACTGACCTTCTTCCTGATCCAACTGAATCTGAAACTGAGCTTGAATCCTCTGAATCTGCCCTCAGTAATTATCAGTTAACCAGAGACAGAGAAAGGAGAGAAATAAGACCTTCAACTAGATTCAACAATGATGATTTTGTTACCTTATTTACTGCTTTTGACTCTATAAATTTAGAACTTGTTTCCTTTGATGATGCTGTAAATTGTTATGAATCTGAACTTTGGAAAGAGGCTATGAATGAAGAAATGGATTCTCTCGTCAAAAATAAAATTTAGGTTTTGGTTGATAGACTTGAAAATCAGAAGGTTGTTGACTGCAAGTGGATTTATAAGATAAAATAAAGGGGTTCTGATTCTGAAATTAAGAGGTCTGAAACTAGGTTAGTTGCTAAGGGGTTTACTTAGAAAGAAGGAATTGACCATAATGAGATTGTCTCACCTATGGCCAAGTATACCTCTATCAGAATTCTGCTAGCTCTGACTGCTCATTTTAATTGGGAATTGGATCAGCTTGATGTTAAAACAGCTTTTCTGAATGGTGATTTGTATGAAACTATATACATGAATCAGCCAGTGGGATTTGTTGAAAAATCCAAAACTAAAAAGGTTTGTCTGCTGAAAAACTCACTATATGGGCTGAAAAAAGCCCCCATGCAGTGGTATATCAAGTTTAATACATTTGTTCAGAAATTGGGTTTTATAAGAAGCAAGTATGATTCTTGTTTCTTCTTCAAAAGGTCAGGTGGACCTGAATCTATCTATTTGCTCTTATATGTAGATGATATGTTATTTGCATGCCATGATAGATCTGAAATTGATTCTATTAAATCCAAGTTGAAATCTGAATTTAAAATGAAAGATTTGGGTGAAGCTAAAAGAATTCTTGGCATGGAAATAACTAGGGATAGAAATAATTGCATTTTGTTGTTGAGACAATGTTCATATGTGAAGAAAATACTTGAAAGATTTTCTTGCTTGAGTGTAAATTTGTCTCCTTACCTATTGCTAATCATTTTAAATTGACTAGTGATCAATCACCTAAAACTGAAAATGAATTTTGTAGAATGCAAAATGTTCCTTATGCTAATACTATAGGCTCTATTATGTACTTTATGGTCTGCACCAGACCTGATTTGGCTCATGGTATTAGTATCTTAAGCAAATTTATGTCTAATTCGGGTGAAACTCATTGGTTAGCTGTTAAATGGATGCTAAGATATTTAAAAGATTAATCCAAATTAGGTTTAGAATTTAAAAGGAGCAAAGAAGGTATAAAGTTAAAGGGTTACACTGATTCTGATTTTGCTGGTGACTTGGACAGTAGAAGATCCACATCCTATTACATTTTCACTTTATGTGATGGTTGTATTAGTTGGAAGTCACAATTACAAAAATTGGTTGCTTTATCCTCCACTGAAGCTAAATACAATGTTGCATGTGATGCTGTGAAAGAAAGTATGTGGCTGAAAGGCTTGTTAAATGAAATTGGTTTTGCTAATGATTCTGTTAACATATATACTGATAACCAAGTGCAATTCATCTTAGTAAAAACCCTGTTTATCATGATAGAACAAAACATATAAATATTAAATTTCATTTTGTAAGAAGTATGACTGAAAAGGGTTTGATCAGATTGGTTAAAATTCCAACAGAATTCAATCATTCAGACATGGGGATAAATGTATTACCTCTAAACAAATTTAGAAACTGCTTGAAGATTTTGAATATCACTGGATGTGATAATTAGAACTTCAAGCAATACTATTTGAATAAAATTGAACTAATTGTGTTTTTCTTTTTGCAGGTTTTTGAGCAAATGAAGTAAAGTAAGAATAGTCATTCTAGATCCATTGAGTGTGCCATAGTATAGTTCAGCAAGGTGGAGATTGTTAATATAATGGGTTGCCTCACTATACTATTCTGGTTAGGTCGCTTGTGCTATTGAGCCTGTTAAGTCTTATGGGTTGTGGCCTCAATGTTTCAGCCTTACACGTGGCTGACTCTCTGCCCATGGATTGCAACTGTTCACATTGCTTGATAACTTGGCTCTTGGTGTTTCTGGACATTCGAGATTATTCTACTCTCTCTCTCTCTCGTCTCTCTCTGGGCTCCCTTTTCTCTGAGTATAGATTAGGGCTTACTCTGGATCTGTCAATGTAATAGTGTCGTGTGTTCTTGTCAATCCATTCTTAGTGAAGTCTGTATAATAGTGTATAGATTAAGGGTTGGTTTTGGTGATTGCAATGTCGTATTGTTGAGGCGAGATTAACACGAAGAAACCAAAGGTTTCTTCGAACATTTGTAATATTTCTTTGTTGATACTTAGTGGATCTAGAGCTATTTGTAGATACTCAACGGGTGAGTAGGTCTTTGTGACTGAACATTTGGACCCTACGAGGTGAAAAAATCGCGTGTTCAGTGTTGTTTTATGATTCTGCACTTATATTTTGTTTTGTGATATTCGATCCTTTTGGTATCTGTTGATTTGGGACCTTACATTTCCCATTTTATTTGGGAAAATTGTAGTATTGGTCCTTAACTACTGTCTCAATAGTAAATTAGTTTCTAAACTATAAATCTAAAGTAAATTAATCTTCAAACTTTCACTATAGTTACACCCAGTCCATTAATCTCCCAAAGAAGTAAATTTCCATTAAGTTGGCTGGTGATCCTAATGAAAAAATAGCTTCACCATTTCGAAGCACCAACTCAAATGATGAAATAACACTAACTTAATAAAGTTGGATACCTAGATTGCATGACAATTTAATATATTTGAAGAACTTCAGTGGTAATGATTTTGTTATAGACTCATAACATTTTTTTCAAATTGAACACGATGGCAATATTAAAATCGTCAACTATGTTTTCAAGATGTATTTTTTTTCTTTTTTTTCAAGAGTCTTGGTATTGCTTGTACAGGTCCATTTTGTTTCAATATATACTCCACTTCAGTGGTTTGGCTAAAATGATAATCAACCTGCAATTAAAACTTTTTTAGGGTTTTTGCTTAAAAAGGCTAGTCAATCATAATTATTGGTAAAATAGTCTATCTCAATAGTTTTTGTTCCAATAGCCTTTGGTCTATTAAATCATACATTAAAAGTCTTAAATACCCTTCAATTGAAATGTCTAAAATATCCAATTTGAAACAAAAATTTACCAAATCCCTCAAACATGAATCCTCACTTTCGTTCTACTTTTCATACACAATTTAAAACCAACAGTAAAATGGCATACTGCCGTTTTAAACGACTAAATGTTGTTTTAACTAATTTTATGTTTGTATCAATTTATGTTTCCTCGTATCCACATAAAAATTAAAGAAAACAAGTTTTAACAATATTTTAAGCAAAATTGAGAGTCCCTGATCCAAAACGGCATGATGTATTTATAATCGGTTTGGTGACATTTTAACTAAAGTAGATAATTTTTCACTACATTTATAGTGAAATTGAGACTCTATAATCTAAAATGACATGTTGCCATTTTAAATGATTATGTGTCATTTTAACTAATTTCGTATCTGCTTTACTTTATTTTCACTTGTATGCACATGAAAATGAAGGAATTGAAGTTTTTATTATGTTTGGACCCGTTTATCGGCATAAAGTTCACTCGATAGTAACCAACACGATTGGTCTATGAGTAAGCTGTATTAAACTTAACTACGAAATAAAATAAATAAAACAAGTATGGTATATAAAACATAGCATGTGCAACCGTTCAATATATATAACTATCTATGATATTCTAAACATTGTTTTTACTGATTTCGAAGAAACATCGAGAATCTGTGACCCAAAACGGTATGTAGTCATTTTCAACGTATGTATATAATTTTTACTAATTTCGTGTTCGTTTTGCTCCATTATTGCTCGTTTTCACATGAAAGTGTAAGAATGAAAGTTTTAACTAGATTTAGACGTCAAAGTCCACAAAAAATTCAAACTATAGTGAGTCACATCATACGTCCGATTGGAGATTACACTACACTTCACAACCAAGGAAAATGTATACAAAACATAGCATGTGTAATCGTTCAATATGTACAACTTATCTATGATGTTCCAAACATTGTTTTTACTAGTTTCGAAGAAAAATCGAGAGCCCGTGACCTAAAATGGCATGTAGTCATTTTAAACGTATGTATATCATTTTCGCTAATTTTGTGTTCGTTTCACTTCATTCTCGCTCGTTTTTACATGAAAGTGTAAGAACGAAAGTTTTAACTAGATTTAAACGTCACAATCCACTCAAAGTTCAAACTATAGCGAGTCACATCATACGTCCGATTGGAAATTATACTACACTTGACCACCAAGAAAAATATAACAAGTATGGTATACAAAACGTAACACATGCAATCGTTCAATTTGTACAACTTATCTATGATGTTTGAAATATTGTTTTTTACTAGTTATAAGAAAAATTCGAGAACATGTGACCCAAAATGACATACAATCATTTTAAACGTATGCATATCATTTTTGCTAATTTTGTGTTCGTTTCGCTTTGTTCTCGCTCGTATCCACATGAAAGTGTAAGAATGAAAGTTTTAACTAGATTTCAACATCATAGTCCACACAAAGTTCAAACTATAGCGAGTCACTCTATAATTTGGTTGGAAACTATATTAAACTACACTTCACTTGACAATAGAGAAAAATGTAAGTGGCAAGTTTGATAGTCAAAACATAGCACGTGTAGTTGTTCAATGTGTACAAGACATGTGTGATGTTTCAAACACAGTTTTACTAGTTTCGGAGTGAAATCGATACCTCGTGACCCAAAATGGCATATGCCCGTTTTAAACGTACCAAAGATGTTTCTATTCATTTCGTGCTCGTTTCGGTTTATTTATGTCCGTAACCACTTGAAAATTTATGGATAAAAGTTTTAACTACATTTTGATGTTACGGCCAACACATTTGTCCAAACTATAGCGAGTTGCTCTATAATTCGGTTGGAAACTACACTACACTTAACTTGTTTTAACTAGAATGAAATATTGTTTTTTACTAGTTTCGAAGAAAAAATCGAGAACCCGTGACCCAAAACGACATGCAATCATTTTAAATGTATGCATATCATTTTAGCTAATTTCGTGTTCGTTTCGCTTTATTCTTGCTCGTGTCCACTTAAAAGTGTAAGAATGAAAGTCTTAACTAGATTTCAATATCACAATCCACACAAAGTTCAAACTATAGCGAGTTACTCTATAATTCGGTTGGAAACTACACTACACTTCACTTGGCAATAAGAAAAACGTAAGTGACAAGTTTGATAGTCAAAACATAGCACGTATAGTTGTTCAATGTGTACAAGACATGTATGAGTTTGAAACACGATTTTATTAGTTTCGGAGTGAAATCGATACCTTGTGACCTAAAAAGGCATCTGGTCATTTTAAACGTACCAATGACGTTTCTATTCATTTCGTGCTCATTTTGATTTATTCATGCCCGTAACCACTTGAAAGTTTGTGGATGAGAGTTTTAACTACATTTCGACGTTACGGTCGACACATTTGTCAAAACTATAGCGAGTTGCTATATAATTCGGTTGGAAACTGCACTACAGTACTACACTTCACTTGACAATAGAGAAAAACGTAAGTGGCAAATGTGATAGTCAAAACATAGCACGTGTAGTCGTTCAATGTGTACAAGACATGTATGGTATTTCAAACACTATTTTACTAGTTTCGGAGTGAAATCGATACCTCCTTACCCAAAACGGCATCTAATCATTTTAAAGGAAGGGTTTCCGTTTAGGGTTTAGGTTTCAGGGTTTAGGGTTTGCAAAACAAAAAATATATAATTGTTCGACATGCCTTTTTAAACGACTAAGTGTCATTTTAACAAATTTTGTATTCATTTCGCTTTAAGTTCCCTCGTATCCATATGAGAATTATTGAAAAATATGTTTTAACTACATCTGGAGTGAAATTTACAGTTCGTAACCGAAATGGCATGCCATCGTTATAAATGATTTGATAACGTTTTAACTAATTTTGTATTTGTTTCACTCTATATTCTCTCGTACCTACATGAAAATGAAAGTAGAAAAAATTTCATTACATTTAGAGTAACATTAAACATCCAAGATCGACAAAAAAAAGTTCACCCGATAGTGATCAACAACATTTTCCATGAATAAACTATACTAGTCTTCACTATGAATGAAGGTAAGTATCTTAAATTCTATTATACTTCGATTATAGATGAGATACTCAAAAAATTAGTTTGTTTAATTTATAAAAATCTTTTAAGATGTTCAAAAATATGATCGAATGGTTTTAAAGTGAAATCGAGACACTGTGACCCAAAATGACATGCTGACATTTTAAATGGCTAGTTGTTATTTCAACTAGTTTCGTGTTCATTTCACTTTATATTCACTTATATTTATATAAAAGTTAAACGAATTCAAGTTTTTGCCATATTTGAACAAGAAGTTAGATAAAAAGTTCATCCGATAGTGACCAACACTATGAAAATGCACTACACTTGACAATAAAGAAAGCATAAGTAGCAAGTATGGTATCCAAAACATAACACGTGTAGTCATTCAATGTGTACGAGTTATATATGATGTTTCAAACACAATTTTACTAGTTTCGGAATGAAATCGATACCCTGTGACCCAAAACAGCATCTGATCGTTTTAACTGTATAGATGACTGTTTACTCATTTAATATTTGTTTCGGTTCACTAACGCCCGTATCCACACGAAAGTTTATGGATGAAAGTTTTAACTATATTTCGACGTTACGGTTGACACATTTGTTCAAACTATAGTAAATCACTCCATAATTTGACAATTAAGAAAAACGTAAGTAGCAGGTGTGGTATCCAATACACAGCAAGTGTAGTCGTTTAATGTGTATGAGTCATGTATGAAGTTTCAAACACAATTTTACTAGTTTCGAAGTGAAATCGATACCCCGTGACCCCAAACGGCATCCAATCATTTTAAACGGAGGGTTACCGTTTAGGGTTTAGGTTTTCGGGTATTGAGGTTAGATTTTAGGGTATAGCGCAAAAGAGAAAACATGTAATTATTCAACACGCCCTTTGAAACGACTAAGTACCGTTTTAACAAATTTTGTATTCGTTTCACTTTATATTCCCTCGTATCCACATAAGATACTCTATAAATTAGTTAATGCAATATGTTGTGACCTTGTGACCCAAAACGACATGTTGTCGTTTTAAACGCATAGATGACGTTTCTATGAATTTAGTGTTCAGTTCAGCTGATTGCTGTTTTAGATACCTAAAATGTCGCATGGACGTTTTAATCGTATGACTACCATTTTTCTAATTCAGTGTTCAATTCACATCACTTTCGTTCATTCAGCCCCCCAAGTCGAGACCTTGTGACCCAAAACGACATGTTGTCGTTTTAAACGCATAGTTGATGTTTCTACGAATTTAGTGTTCAGTTCTACTTATTCTGCTGATTGCTGTTTTGGATACCTAAAGTGGTGCATGGACGTTTTAATCGTATGACTGCCATTTTTCTAATTTAGTGTTCAATTCGCATCACTTTCGTTCATTAGCCCCCACAAGTCGAGACCTTGTGACCCAAAACGACATTTGATCACTATAGTGAGTCACATCATACGTCCGACTAGAGATTATACTACACTTGACACCAAGGAAAATGTATACAAAACATAGCATGTGCAATCGTTCAATATGTACAACTTATCTATGATGTTCCAAACATTGTTTTTACTGGCTTCGAAGAAAAATCGAGAATCGAGAGCCCGTGACCCAAAATGGCATGTAGTCATTTTAAACGTATGTATATCATTTTTGCTAATTTTGTGTTCGTTTCACTTCATTCTCGATCGTTTTCACATGACTAGATTTAAATGTCACAATCCACTCAAAGTTCAAACTATAGCGAGTCACATCATACGCCCGATTGGAAATTTTACTACACTTAACCACCAAGAAAAATGTAACAAGTATGGTATACACAACATAACACATGCAATCGTGCTATGTTTTGGATACCAGACTCGTACACATTGAACGACTAAACGTGCTATGTTTTGGATACCAGGCTCGAAGGGAACGCTTGTAATAAGGTATGATTTTACTAAATTAAATATTATTACTTTCTTGTATACGTTTCTTGATTTTTTTGTTAATAACGTATCAAAAAAAATTTCGAGGGGCAGCACCCCCGTAAACTCCAACCCATTCACCTCAACCTCTAGACCCCCTTACTTTCATGATCTAACTCCACCCCTGATCACAGGACCTTGATTTTACTCCCAAAAAAATCAATCAAATCTTGAACCATCTGGAAGACTTATACAAGTTAAACGAGCTAATTTGTTGAGTATTTTATCCTATAATTGGAATATATGGAATTTGGGTTACTTGCCTTTGTTCATAGTAAGTATATGTAGTTTACTCACAGAACAACGGTGTTGGTCATTATCGCATGAAATTTGTATAGACAATGTAATGAAACTTGCTTTTGTTTGTGCAAACGAGTGCAAATAAAGTGAAACAGATATGAAATTAGTTGAAATGACAGCAAAACATTTAAAACGACAGCTTGACATTTTGGGTTACGAGGTCTCGATGTCACTCTAAATATCGTGAAAACTTTTTTACGCTTATTTTTATGTGGGTACGAGACGATATAAAGTGAAACGAATGCTATATTAGTTAAAACGTCATCGAACCGTTTGTAACGACAACATGTCGATTTGGTCACGAATTTTCAATTTCGCTCAAAAAATTGTTAAAACTTGTTTTCATTAATTTTTATGTGGATACGAGGAAATATAAATTGATACAAACATAAAATCAGTTAAAACGGCATTCAGTCATTTAAAACGGCAGTATGTCATTTTACTGGTAGTTTTAAATTGTGTATGAAAGTAGAAGAATTCACTGTGATGTAATATGGGTAATTTAGGTAATCTGTTAATTTTGAATTAAAATATTTATTTTAAATCATTAATTGTGGTCAAAGGCTAAAATCCCAAACTATATTATCAAATAGACCATTTGCCCAATTACCACTTAATTAATCAAGGGTGTCAATTTGCTAAAATAATCTCAACATCAGACACGAAACGCTGCGTTTCAAGCTGTTTCTGTCTGAATGAAAAGCATACCCGGCGAAGATCCGTATACGTTCAGTTTTCTCCGATAGTGCAACCAGCCATGGCCGTCCGATCCGCTGCTGCCAAGCAGAAGCCTATGCGGAAGCAAAATTCCACCATTCAAAAACTTCTCAGAAAACCCAAAATTATCTTCCCCGTAGCATTACTCTTTGCGGATGCCGTCCTTGTTGCCCTCATCATCACCTACGTTCCCTGTAAATTCGAAGCCGTCAATATTTTTGAACTAATTTTTTCCTTTTTTTTTATTCTAATTTTTCGGTTTGTGTAATTTCAGACACGAAAATTGATTGGGATGCATATATGTCACAGGTGAGACTAAAAGTTCATTATTTTTATGATCTGCATGTGAATTTTTTTCTTCAAAGTTTTTATACTTGAGATTAATTTTAAAGGTCAGTGGGTTTCTGGGAGGAGAAAGAGATTACAACAAATTGAAAGGTGATACCGGGCCTCTCGTTTACCCAGCTGGGTTTCTTTATGTATATTCTTTCTTTCAGTATGTTACTGGAGGCCAGGTCTACCTTGCCCAGGTAATTTTTTCTTTTCGATATTCTGTTTGTGATTTGCTTTTAGTTTCTTGATGAACATAGACAAAAAATAAAAATTAACAGGAACATTTCTGCTAAAACTTATCAATATTTTCACCTATCGAAAAATTCATTAGTTAATACATGAAATTGGATGCTATTCTCATACAATGTTTTGGTGACATGGAGTTGTGGCCTCAAATTGGTTTAGAAAATTCACACCCATAAGTTTTCTGGTTTTGAATTTGTGATTCGGCCAGTCCGTATTTAATTTACAGAACAGTGTTAGATTTTGGCAAATTTGTTTATATTCATGTATATGAAGGGAGATCTTGAATGGATTAAAGATGTGGAATAACTGGGAGAGACTGTAAATTAGTAATTGATAAGTGGCATTTGGATGGAGTTTGTTAGCTTAGCCTTTAGCACAATAGCTCTTAATTTGAATGTGAATTTTGCTTATTGACTCTTATTAGCAATTCCTTTGGTCGGTCAGTCCTCCTAGAGAGAACATTTAGTGTTGCAAATCTAACCTGGGACAATTACACAATTAAATGTCATAAAGGCTAGACATATCTTCTGCAATTTGCTTTTTCCCATAGAAGTACTGGTTAGCTTCAAAGGTTTAAAAAACTATTTGAGGCTTACGCCTTGAATCCTACCTCATGCCATTTGTGAGGCTTATGCCTCAAACCTGAGCCTCAAGCCAGTGAAGGCGTTCCCAAGTTTGCCTTGTATTTTTCAAACATTTATGTTATTTCCTTATAACCTAAAATGATTTGCGGGTTCTTTTATTTTTTTCCTACATAAATGGAGGGAAAAAGGAAAGGAGAATACACCACCGCACTTGTGGGATGATGACAAAAAAGGAAAAGTAACTTGTAATGAGGATGATGACAATGGTATAAATGATTCCCTTAAAGGATATATTAGTAGCGATGCTATAAGAAATTTTTTACTTGCCTCCACTTTTAATAGTAGATTATAAATTTTTTAGATAATTACTGATTTGAAAACTTATTATTTTCAATTTTCTCAATCTACTTTATGTTTGTTTGCAATTTAGACCTTTAATTTTGTTAATTAATTTCATTATGGATATTTTTAAAAGGGTTATGGTATATTGCAACTATATTTTTGTATTTTTATATATTGAATTCTTTTATTATTTTATATTGAGGCTTATGCCTCACGTCACAGCGACAAAAATGCCATAGTACCCGATTAAGCCTTTTTAAACATTGGTTTTGCCGTGTCTCTTCCTTTATTCTAATCCATGCAGCTGGCTGAGTAAACTTTCTGTTTTTGGATGTATTTCGAAGAATAACCAAATATTGATGTTCCAGATTTTCCCTCCTTTCATTAGTATCCTTACTTGACCAATTAAGCGCGAGAAAGAAATCTCTACAAGGATCCATTTGTCTTCTATAATCAGATCCCAATCAACCATCTTTTCAAGTACTTATCAATTGCTCTGGACATCTTGGATATCTTGTTGATGTTGTCTGGTATCATTGTAATGTTCACTTAATTTAGTGCACCATGGATACATGGTCAGATCTCCCCACCTTTGCCCTTTCTGTTCCATGGTTTGGTCATTATTTTTTTAAAAATAAAAAGCCGTAAAAATATTGAATTATCACATTTCCATTGGAGTCAATACCTTCCCTCTTCAACTGTACTACAGGCTCTCTTCGTGCATTCATTTGTATAATATAATGGTGACTCGTGTTCTTCCATCATTGCAGATTTTGTTTGGCTTTCTCTACATCGTGAATCTTGGAATGGTCTTATTCATCTATTTGAAGACCAATGTGGTATGAAACTTTCTTCTTGATTTATGATGTGTTATTTTTGCATTGTTTGAAGGAAGCTGCTTGAACTGTTTAAATTAATATTGACCATTTCATCTTTTGATCCCTTTGTTAGATAGTTTTATAAGTTCAGACATTCAAGCTCCGCTCACTTTTATTCTTTGGTAGCTAATGCCAATTAAACTGCCTTGCAACTCCCGTGGTGGGCTCTTTCCTTGCTTTCTCTGTCTAAAAGAGTCCACTCAATTTTCGTGCTTCGCTTGTTCAATGACTGTTTTGCAACAACTCTCTTCCATGCTGCACTAATCTCATTTCTTTATCAAAAGTGGCATCTAGGTTTACTTATTTTCAGGTACTGTTTACTGTATTTCAATTTCTTATTCAGTGGATGGATTTATTTTATGGTTTCTTATTGGTGTCACATTATTGAAACTAAATGTGTTATAGTCATTTGCCTTGTTAGCACAGTGGAGCGGTCTCAGTAAAGATGAATGTGCTCCTTTATGCTCCAACCTTATTACTCCTCATGCTGAAGGTATAATTATTTTGATTTTTCACACTTCAAAAGTTTGGATCTCTATTTACATTTTAACCAATCTCTATTTGTTTGCCGGAAAATCTTGAAATGCAGGCTATGGATAGTGTTGGGGTGATATCTGCTTTAGCAGGTGCAGCACTAGTGCAGGTGCTTATTTTTCAATTCTGCTTGATAGCTTGACAATGTTGACATATTGCATAACTACTACACAGGTGTTTTAATGTATCTAACAATGCCATTTTGCATAAAGTTATTACTAATTGCAAACAAATATTTACTTGTTGCCTTTTATCATGCAATATCTATTAGTTTTATGGCAACCCATTTATATTTCCTTTATTGTTACATTGTCAGGTGAGTAAAAAACAATTGAAATATTTTTGAGATGGAGGCAGTATCTAATTGAAATCTTCATCTATCCGCCGTGAATGGTTCTGCAGATCGTCTTAGGGCTACCATTCTTGCTGTCATATCCAACTGCATATATATCAAAAGCATTCGATCTTGGTCGTGTCTTCATTCACTTTTGGTACTTCCATTGACCCATTGAATTTGCTGGATATGTCAAACTTTACGCATTCAATGATTTTACACTTGATTGATTGGCTAGTGGTCATCCGACTTAACCTCTTTGATTTTTTTCTAAAACTCAATATCTTGTAATATTAGATGGAATCTTAGGCTACATTCAGGAGCAGCAGGAGTCTTATTAGTTTTATGATCGTGTTGTGTCTTGTAATCGTGATTGCAATTCCTCTTAAGACTGTTTGACATCTTGGTTCAAAACTATAGCTGTCTAATGAAAGACAGTGCCAAAGACGGGTCATATTGGCTTATATACCAGTGCATTCTTATACTTCTGAATTAATTGTCAATGCTGGTTTTGCTTTCATTTTATTGTTGACTTCTATAATGTTTACATTTTAAGGTGAAAGTTTTAAATTATCGAATATTTAAACCCAACGTGTGGAATTATACAATTAAAAGCAACAAGTTACTTTTTAATTGTTTCTAAACAGTTAATCAATCGCGTCAATTTATCTTATAGTTTGAATGCCACAATCAATAAATAATGAAGTAAATAACATAAGATTTGTTGACGGAGAAAATCCTTCACATGATTAAAAATTTCGGGACTAAGTCAGTAATTTCCACTATAGACAATAAGAACTTACAGTATGATTCACCCTAGAAAACTCACTAGATTCGCTGATCTAATTTCTGTAATCTTCAAAATCTGCTGGAACGTGCTTTATTCACACTTGCTCCCGATCTTCTGGAATTGTCTATCTCTTATGGATCGCCAAGAACACCATATTCTTGTACTCTTCTTGTGCTTCTGGTTCAACCTCCCTCAATTTTCAGCAACCTCTGAAAACTATTGAGAAAGTACATTCTTGAGTATATTTAGGAAGTTGATGTTTTGGATTATATGATTTTGATGTTTTTCCCAACTTGTGGTTGATTGATCTCAAGATGTAGAATTGTTAATTGATCTCCAAAGGATATTATTAAGGTAGAAAATAATGATCAACCACCCACAAAAACGTAATGAGCATTGAGTATTTATAATAGGAAGTATTTGAGTAGTACAGGATAGATAGAACTCTTGAAATTCGCGAACTAATGTTTCTCGAAAAGCATTGTCGTTCGAGGGACAGTTGGGCGACAATGCTTCTGTTTTGGACGCTCAAGCATCAGTTTGGCGGCAGACTAGCATAATTCCGACGACTTTTTCTCTATATTCCATACTCGAACCTAAAGACTCCTAGTTCATCTATACATCACCCCAAAAGACTCCTTCACTTTTATAACTCTTTTATAATATAATAATCATTTTACCTAAAGAATTACCAATACAACTTAAAACCTAACAATCTCTCATTTGACATTCTGTGACAAAACTACACGATCCAATTCGAGGAAGTAAAAACAAAACTAATCTACCCAAACTCAAACTGAAGGTTTGTCTCTTGCATTCCTTGTTAAATCTGTTTCTTGAAATCAACAACTCAAATACCGAGTGTAAAAGCACGTGAAACTGGAAATATAACAATTGAAACATACTATTATAAATATGATAGCTAGATTGAGAAGTAATATTAATATTAATCAAAACACCAATTGAAACATTAATATCACAAAATATCAAAACTAAAAAAAGCTAAACATTTAGTAAAGTAAAAGTCCAAATACAACCATGAAATACTATCACCTCTCCTTATCGTAAATTCTCCCTAAAATGCAGTTAAATTAGATTAAACTGCTATCGTCTCCCCCTTTTTGTCACAAATGCGGAGGGAATTATATCAACAATAATGACTCAAATATGCAATTGATAGCATGTACAAGCATAATAAATGATCAGTAAACTTTCAAACATATTCAGTTCAAGTCTAAATGGAGTAAATTGTATAAGTGACTTATGTACGTAAAGTGCCACTAATTCCTTGTGAACAAGACTCTAAACTTTAAATTTGTAAGAAATGACATGCTAAACATCACTGTTAAATAAGTTTATGCCCCTAATAATGAAAGTCAAACCAATAATGCATATTAGTATCAATAAATGAAGCTCATAATTCATGTATATTATTCTTTTCTCTCCTAACTTTGATCATATACACATTTTCGCACAATTTCTATTTTTCTTTTTAAGCTCATCATTTTTTCTTTTCAATTTTTTTTACACCTATGTGTAGACTCTTCTCCATTAAGCGACTAAGATGACTCCTATAACGAGTTTTGGGTCGATGACTCCAAGTCGGTTGACCATGAGGCATTACATTAAAAGAAACACCTCGAGCTTAATTGCTCGAGTCAAATAGGTTTCGAAGAAGAGTATAGGATGAAACATTTTTTTTAAGAGGATATACTAGAGTTTAGATCTACTTAATTAAGGTCAATCCATGTTCAAGGTCAACTTACCAATAGGTGACGGTTATCCCAAATCTCACACACGGTCAAGATTCACTCACAAAATCATAGTGTGTGCAGTGCAGATGGTACATAAAGAAACGTGTACTAAGTACTCCATAAAAACCTAAACAAGTAATGGAAAATATGCTACAACACATCAATTAAACTCATACTTGGTCACAATAAACATGTTCAAATAAATCATATATCATGCGGTAGTGAAAAAATTCATTTTTTATATTTTTTAAATCAAACTATTTAAAAAGCAAAACGAAAATGTGATGCATGTAATAATGAATAAATCACAATTGACAAGTATAAGCATTCATCAAAAACATCTAATTAGTTAGGTATACAAACGCTCTTACTTTTAAGAGCTCCGTGATCAGTTTCAAAATTTTTCATATCACTCTTTTTCTCCCAAACCTTGCTAGAAGTAGAATTACAATTGTCCAGTTGACTCACCTGATTAGTAAGAAAGTACTCTACTAGATATGTCCTGATTTTTATTTCTTTTCACAAGTCTATTTCACCTAGGCCTTGTGTGTCCTAATTCACCACAATTAAAGCATGTAGGAATAAATCTATGACCAAATCTACGTGGTTTCTGAAATTGATTTCTATTTGGAAACATCCTACATAATTCAATGGGATTACCTACTCTCCGACTCTTATTAGTAGTAGAGACACATGTAGTTTTTGAAGTGCTAGCATCATGAGAATCAGAATTATCATAGCTTAGACCACTCTTGTTTTCAGAAGGCATCCCTAAAAGATTATCAAGCTTCTGAGAATCACTAGAAAGTGCAAAAAGTTGAGACTTGGTATATTCAATTTCGCTCTGGATGTTCTTAACCTAGATTTCTAATTTATCATTCTCAATGGTCAGCTCACTAACCCTTCTAGATGACTTCTCAAGATCGCCTGTAAGATTCTTCATCTTAGACTCTAGGGATCGATTTACAGTATCTAATTTATTAAGGCAATAGGTAGACTCTCAAGGTCGACTACAAGTTTCTATCTTTCTAGCTCAAGTGCATTAACCTTCTTAAGCATGACTTTATTCACCTTTTTAATCTTAAGACTCTCCTCAAATAATTTATAATTGATGATAAACCTCACAAATCTCTTCATCATCTTCCTCAGAGTGCTCACCACCATCTACTTCTTCAATCTTCTCACTGTCGTTATCAGATTCACTCCTAATCCTAGCAGTGAAGGCCATAAACTTCCCACTCTCATCATGAGTAGACCTCTCACTATAATTATTCGAGCTGGACTCATCATCTGTGAGAGTTGCATTCATAGCTTTACCCTGATTTCTCCTATCGTTAGAACTCTCACTTCTATAGTGGCCTAAACCTTGACACTTATGACATCTCATAGTGTTAGATTTCTTTCCAGACTCACTCAAGTCTCATCTATGTCTCTCTTTAGTCTTCTTCTTATTTGTAAACATTTTTTGAAAATTCTTAACAAAGTAGATTATTTTCTCATCATTAAGTGATTCCAAATCAGAAGAATCATGATAATCATCCCTAATAGTATTCAAGGCTAAAGACTTATATTTCTTAGGTTTAACCAATGTTAGTTTATAAGTCTGGAGAGATCCAACCAATTCTTCAACCTCAATAGCATCTATGTACTCACTCTCCTCTGTAGCCGTGATTTTAAGCCTAATTTTCTTAGGTAAGGATCTAAGGATTTTTTAGACAATCTTAGGCTAAGGAATTCTCTCAGTTAGGTTGAAACTAGAAGTAACTATGTCATTCAAGCTAGCATAGAAGACATCGAATGTCTCATCATCCTTCATCCAAATCTTTTCAAACCTATTGGTTAACATCTGTAACTTAGAATTCTTAACAGCTCAAGTTTTCATATGTGGTCTATAAAATATCACGAACCTCTTTAACAACCCTACACATAGACACATGCTTAAATTTTTCTGGTGACAGCCATAAATAAAGTATGTAAAGCCTTACTATTCCAATCACACTTATATAAATTAGTCTTCGACCAATTAGTTATAGGAGTGGAGGTGACAACATCATTAACGGTGCTAGAAGGGGCAATCCAACCATTTACTAAGCTCAACCATCGATTTCAGAAAGACAATCATTCTAACTTTCCAATAGTCGTAGATATTGCCATCAAAATATGGTGGGACATATAATGATTAACTACTCTTCTAGAAAACTAGGGTCAGGAATCGAATTTGGACTCTAATACTACTCGAAAGTTTTAAATTGCAGAATTTTTATACCCAACGTACGGAATTATACAATTAAAAACAATAAGTCTTTTTTTAATTGTTTTTGGATAGTTAATCAATCACGTCAATTTATCCTATGGTTTGATTGCCACAATCAGTAAATAACGCACTAAATGACATAAGATTTGTTGACGGAGAAAATCCTTCACAAGGTAAAAAACTCTAGGACCAAGCCACTAACTTTCACTATAGACAATAAGAATTTACAGTATGATCCAGCCTAGAAAACCCACTAGACCCGCTGATCTAATTCCTACAATCTTCAAGATCCGTTGAAACGCGCTTCACTCACACCTGCTCCTGAAATTGTCTATCTCCTAGGATCACCAAGAAGACCTTGTTCTTGTACTCTTCTTGTGTTTCTAATCCAACCTCTCTCAATTTTCAGTAACTTTTGAAAGCTATTGAGAAATACCTTCCTGAGTATATTTAGGAAGTTGATGTTTTTGATTATATGATTTTGATGTTTTTCCCAACTCGTGATTGATTAATTTCAAGATGTAGAATTGTTAATTGATCTCCAAATGATGTTATGAAGGTAGAAAATAATGATCAACCACCCACAAAAACGTAATGGGCATTGTGTATTTATAATAAGAAGTATTAGATAGTTCTCTTGAAAATCGCGAACTAGGGTTTCTCGAAAAATACCGTCGCTCGAGCAACAATCAAACGACAATATTTCTGTTTTGGACGCTCAAGTATCAATATAATTTCGGCGACTCTTTCTCTATATTTCATACTCGAATCCAAAGACTCCTGATTCATCTATACATTACCCCAAAAGATTCCTTTTACAACTTTTTTATAATAATTCTTTTGTCTAAAGAATTGCCAACACAACTTAAAACCTGACATAAGGCATTAAAGAGATTGAGAAAAAGTTGTTTCAAGATTTGGCATGCCTAGTAACAGAATCTGTACACCTACAATATCCAATCAAGGACTTGTGCTGGAATACACACATTTTTGCTTGTTCTAAACATCTAAGCAGGCCTCTAATTTTCTGTAGCATCGTGAGTCAGGTGGCTATAAAAAACTCTTTTAGAGGACTGCATGAATTAGGAAGAACCGTGTTTGTTTATCCTTTCCCTACACCTAGAATTTTCGTTTATAGAAGGACCCACTTCCCATTCTCTGCTCCTAAAGAGTGATGTTTGGAGGAATAAAATATGAAGATCTGATATGTGTTAAGTTGGCTGGTTACATTCTGAATGGACTTCTGGTTTCAGTTATATGTAGTACTTCTAGATTTTTATATATAGCTCTTTTATTTTAAGAATGCATTTTCAACTTACATTGATCGTCTTAATACAATTAAGGTTAACAAAGAAACACATTTGATTGTGATTACAGGTCTGTTAATTTTAAATTTGTTCCAGAACCAGTTTTTGTATCAAGAGGATTTGCGCTTTTCTTATTGGCAGCTCATCTTAGTCTGCTTACAGTTTTTGCCCATTATAGATGGTGCCGGTGAGTAGCATATGAACTGTTGCTAGTTATCTATGATGTGGGCTTGGCAATATATATTGTTCTAATTGTTTATACGACTTCAATTCTAAGTTTCTTGTGTCGATAGGTCCCTGGTGTTTTCTTTAAGGCATCATTTGATTTTATTCTATCTTTTCTTATTTGTCCAACTTATGCAGGCACGAAGGAGGGCTGTTCTCTCTCTTGCATTCTAGAATTATTCAAATGAAGCTTAGAACTTTTCCACTTAAACAGTTCAACAGTCATGACTCGAATTTCCGATCTATTAGAATGGAGCGTAAGTAATGGATTCCTCCTTGCAGGGTTACATCTTCTAATCTCTTTTCATGATTATATTTTTGCATGTCAAACATTGGTTTACTTGATTCAGACATTGCGACAACTATGTTTGTTGGGAACTTCATTGGAATTGTATGTGCTCGATCCCTGCACTATCAGTTCTATTCTTGGTGAGTCTTGCAAGACAGTTCTGCTTTACCTCTTGGGTTTATCTAGTTGCGTAGGAAGGGACAAGGGTTCATATTTTAATGATCATATTGTCACACTGTTTAGTTGCACATTTTTTCTAAGTAGAAATTGAATAGCCATTAGAATTTTAATATTCTTATGGCAAGAACCACTTCAAATTATTTCCCAAACTTCCATTCTTTCATGCCACCTTTACAAGGCCTCCATTGCCCTTACACCTGCCCTAGCTGGCCGGAAACTAACAAGATTTGCACATTGCATTTTTTTGGGGATGAAGAGCATGTTTGGCTACGCTTAAAATATGAACTTTTTTACTTGAGAGAGAGAAAAAAAGTTATCACATCCATGCTTAGAAAAAACATTTTTTGTTTTTTGGAAGCTTAGCTAAACATGCTCTAAATGACTGGGGGATATTATAAACAGAGGGTGAAATATATTGATGTTAGGTATCTCATATCCTGGTCCAATGTAATCATGATGTCTGTTGCTTAGCATTATGCTTAAACCAATTTTTGAAATACTATCCTTTATAGTTGAAGCATTTTATGCAGGTATTTCTATAGTTTGCCCTATTTATTGTGGAGAACACCTTTTCCTACATGGCTACGGTATGCTGCTTGAAAATATAACTCGTTGTTTTGTTTTACTTGTGCCCTTGGTGTTTTTCGTGATAAATTAAGAAGTCGATCTTTTCTGCAGTTTAATTTTGTTTGCGACAGTCGAGTGTTGCTGGAATATCTATCCCTCAAACATTTATTCATCGGCGCTGCTGCTCGGGGTTCACTTAATTATACTAGGAGGCCTCTGGAATGCTTCGCCTGAATATCCATATGAGCATGATACGAATTATAAGTCTTCAAATTCCAAGAAGAAGAAAGGCAACTGAATTGCTAGTTTTGTAAGCTATTTTTTCAAAACTTTGTGTACCAAGTTAAACCTGTTCCTGGATATGTAGCTCAGTGAAAAGAAACCAATTTCTTCTAAGGTATGTGTTCATGAGGTACGTTTGTTATGCTGGACTGGATGGGATTTGACGGGATAATGAACAAGCATCTGGCCTCTCTTCTTTTAACCTTACCCAGTTCTATTTAGTACAACATTAAAAATGCTATTGAAGTTCTAGAAATACGCAATGGGTTGCCTATGATTTAGTCAAATCAAGAATTGCCCAATGGTGGAAAAATTAACCATTGCAGGGTAGAGTAAAGAAGCTGCAGTGTCATGGTTGTCTATGTTTGCAACTTGAATATTATTGTCTCCCGGTTGGGTTTTAGCCTTGCGATATGACAAAAATGCCCTCAAAACCTTTTTAGTTCGAGATAGAATATAATGTGCTCGTATAACCCAAGTCTTGAGCTGAGATTCTCGCATCAATATTAAATTTTCTCTCATTGCATATTGACTCCACGATGAAGCAATAACGAGAATATTCTTTTAGAGACCAGAGAGAGTTCACTAATAGCCCGACAAAATGAACCATGGAAGACAACACTATTTCTACCCAAGAACAAGAAACATGTTTGGTCCGAATTGGACAGAACAAAAAAATAAATGTTAACTCCACAGTCGGTAACTGTGGAGCATTGGCGGCTGTAGGGGTTAGCTTCACCACCCGGTTTGCAGTAGTAGTGTGATGAACCTTTCTGGGAGCAGGGGACACTGTTGGCTTGCAGCGCACCACATCTTATATATTTGCACCATAACAATTTCAACCAACCCTTTTCTAATAATTTTTTTCTACTCAATCTTGGATTTATCATGTTTTTAAAATTGGTTCTAAGACACAAAATATAATTGGGTCTAGACTCGAAATCCTATCACTTGGAAATTTCAAGCTACTTAATGTAATTCTGTATTTTTTTTTTACGATAAATCCAAGATTTGAGCACAATTTTTTTTATAGAAAAGGTAGAAATGGCCTTTGCACCTTAACGATGTATTTCGGTGGGCAGGTGATGCTTTTATAAAAAGCGTGGTGATTGAATCTACTAACAACTTGATCGGGCAGATTATGAGGTTATCATTTCTCAAAGCAGAAACGGGATAAGAATCAAAACTAGTTATTCTTGAATATTTGGATATGAAAACTAAGGCTACACTCTCTCCTTGCCTTTAGAGTGGTTTTAAAGTCCTAACATTCAAACTGAGATTCCGAATCCCAACATCCCATTTAAATATGTAAATTTAGATCCCACGTGATGATAATTATCAATGTAAAAGTTAAAATTACATTCAGTTTCACCTTACTTAAATTTGAAGGGGGAAATCCTCAAATCACTTAACGTCCAACTTTAATTCTCTGCGTGCTTTTAACATTAACGTTAACGATTCTATCACATTAAGATATAAATTCACATATTTTAATAAGTTGGGTAATTGAACCTCATTTTTGAAAATTAACGACCCAAAATCTTGCTACTCACAAAGTTGAGAAGCCAAGCACAAACTTTCCCAAATGTGTGTATATATTTTCTTGATTAGTAAATTGTTTAGCATGCAAGGAAAATTTAATATAAAAGTATAGTGTGTTTGGATGGGCTTAAAGTAACTTATTTTGAAATATTACCAGGAAAGAAAGTTAATTTTATAAGCCTATATTTGGTTCATGTTCCTAAGTGGTTTATACATATTCAATCCCCTTTTTATTTACACATTTCGAAAAATTTACAAGTACCACATATTTATCCACCACTCTTTTCTATTATTTATAATTTAAATTGTTTACAAACACTTCCCAAACATGTTCTAAGCATACCTAAACATATAAGAGTAAATTTGTCTTTTCATGCCAATTCAACAGTATATTTAAACAGAAGTCACAAAACACACCTAAAAGGAGTACAAAAGAAATTAAGGTATTAGAAGGACGATTTGAACATCTTGTGGGAAAGGTATTGCAATACTTTCACGTGTTATGTAAGCAGAAAACAAGTATTTACATTGTACAAATCCAATCAGTTAAAACTGCTACAATGCTTGGATAGTTAAGGAAAGAGTTTCAGACAAAGACGTTATAAAGCATGCCGTCATTAGTGTTGTTTAGACAAAATGAAGAGAAATTCAATGCTTGATATTAACTAAGCATAGAATATGAAGAGGCAAAATGTAGAATTCATGTAAGTGCCCAACTACTATCGGTGGGACAGACTTTGTATGCTAAGAACATTGAGATGTCATCATTCACAAGTTCGAATACGTACGTATCACCTATTTGAAATTGTTTGTCCATAACGTAAGTTGACCAGCCTATGGTGAGATGTCGTACGTCACCATTAGTCCTTAGATTTGTTCGCACTAGCCAATTGTGGTGTGAACGATCATGGATTTGTATATTCGTGACACGTTTTTGTAGATGCAATCGAGCGAAAGTCCCGGGCACATCCCATAAAATAAATTTCCAAATGAAAATATAGAAGCCTTTGGAGTTTGTGATGTTACATGAATCGTAGTTATATAGAGCATCTCGCGTTGAAAAAGGATGAAGAAAACGGATAAAATAACATCGTGTATATATATATATTTTTTTAAAAAAAAGTCAAAATCAAATATTAATTTCAATCATACATTCTTAACTACTATTCATTATTACTCGCGTATTTTATAGATCTACAATTATTTCCATCTATAAACCATCTATAAATTTCCCAAGTGTAGGTTAAGTTTTATTCCCAATAAATTTGAAATTAGCTACATAATTGTTTAGCTATTTTGCTATGTTTTCAATAGATAGAGTAAAAATTTCAATTAACTACGTCCTTAACAGCTAAAACAAGCCATGAATGCTAGTACATGGATCCATTTTTCTTTTGCTCTATCGAGATAACATCATTTTTATGAACGCTAATATCGATAGATTGATGCAATATACGAGTCCTTAACCACCTAAATCTTTTTTTTTTTCCTTAATGTATTGTTGGCTAATGTAGCCTCTATATGATTGAGTAAATTCACCAATCGTCACTAGAGTTTGTACAAAATGTCAAATTGGTTGTTAAGGTTTTGAATTTAGGGACAAAATGAGTTGAAAAAAATTCAATGACCAACTTCAACTTTTGTACAAACTTTGGGGTGACGATTGGTGAAATTAACTCCTATACGATATATTAATTTATACAAATTTTAAAAAGTTTGACATGTATTAAAAATCAATGTTACAAAATATACGCCAATGCAATATTGGTGTAAATTGCAGTTGTTGTATCAACTTTTACTTCCTTTTGCACTTTTATCCTCAACCTTTATTACATAAAATGTTGAGAATTTATTTAATATGCACAGCGGAAAATTAATTATTTTTCAATTCCCACCACGGATCTGCTTTGTGTTTAGATAGAAACTGTGTTGAGAATAATACCTTTGATGAATTCTGCAAACTCTTTTGCTGATTCTCGAACTCCAATGATCACGATCTGCAATTCAAGTTGTCCAATTGTCCAGCCTCCAATGGCGATCCACACAGAGAACATGAATGATGGCTAGGGTTTTACTTTTCTTGTGCTAGCAAGAATAATGAAAATTCCATACCGTTTACAAACCCTAGCAGCCTATTAATATAAGCCCAAGTGGGCGGCCCATCTCTAAACTTTACCCGGTCCGATATTTAATTAATCAAATGAATTAAATTCGGTCCATGAATTAATTAATCCAATTAATTAATTCGGACATATTAATAAGCAACTCAATTAATTAATTGTCCAACACTTGTTAATTAATTAATTGGTAAATTGCATTCTTCTGGTTCTCTTTTGTGTGTGACCTATTAGGTTCCCGATCACGATGCCTAACGACGTGAATTATTATTTTGATCAAATCAAAATTGATAAATTAAAACACCCCCTTTTAATTTATCACTAATTCATATTCGTCGTCCCAGATTGACATCTAGCAATGTGTCAGGGCAATACATTTGATGAGAAATGCCAAGTCATGTGACAAACCAAACTTGTTCGTTTACCGTGAAATTATAATCCTTTCGTCAATATGATCCAATCAATAATGAGATATGGATACGTGTCAATCTCAATTATCGATCATATCTTTTATCCCAGTGTTAAGTCAATGTAAGTCGAAAACTCTTTTTCGACTTATGAGTTCACATTGGCCAAAGATTTCATTATTAACTTAACTGGATAAAATGTAGATCATAGTCTCTTACTATTTAAAAGCGACGAGTCCTCTATTAATCATTCACAACCTTCATATGATTTTTGACATACCCGAACGATGTTGTATTAGCGACCCTTGGCAGAGTAACTGTAGCGCCCCGAGTTCTGTTAACCCGGATTGCCACATCATCGTCTTTTGCCCTAATTTTGTCAATCAATTTTGCGGAAATAACCTAATTTTTAAAATCACATTTGCAATTGAAACTACTTCGGCAATTAAAATACATTGGATAATTGTTCAAAATTTAAATATCATGTTTTTGGAATAGCGGAAACGAAAAATACGTTAACAATGTTTCAATACATAAATTTGAAATCTTAATAATTTCAATAATCCAATTTTATGCCACCACTGCCGGATCAATCACGATCGCCTCCGAAGTCTGCAAATATTGTTAAAATAGCAGAATGAGTATTTCGAAGAAATACTCAGTAGACTCATCGCCGATAATTAATTTACAGAATAATTGAAAACACACTCATGCAATATACAATGTGATATCATATTTGGTTCATTTTCTTGAAATCATAGGCTCTTTAAAAACATGGGCTGTGGGTAGTCTTTCTTTCTTGTGCGGATGAAGCACATAAGTTATGCATAACATTCTTTCTTATCTCATAAGAGATTCTTTCTTTCTTTCTTTCTTTCTCATGCAATTAAGCATATAAGTTATGGCAAGCATAACAATTTCATATATCGCATATGACACATTCTCATCCTATGCATAAAGCATATAAATCACGTAATTCACATAAAGCATGCAATTATAATTTAAACTAATTAATGGTGGCGAGTCTACCTCAATTGTTTCGAGTTGCGTGAAAAGTGAGCGGGAAAATAACTTCAAGCTCCTAATTGCTCGTACGTATCGTCTAGCCAAAAATAGGAAATAAGTTTGAATTAGTATTTCGAACTTTAAAGTTTTAAAGTGTTGAAATTAAGTTTAAGGGCTTAATTGAAAATTATTGGAATTGAAATAAATGGCTTAAAATGATAAAATAAAGTTTAGGACTAAATTGGAAGTTTACTAAATTGAATTTGACAAATCTAAGGGCTAAAAATATTATTTTCAAAGTATTGTGGCTAAATGTGAAAAATAGGAACTCTAGGGACTTGATTGAAAACTTTTGAAACTGAAAATAAAAGTTTAAGGGCTAAAATTGATCTTTTATAAGTTAAGGACTAAACTGTAAATCTATTAAAATTGAATATAAAAGTTTAGAAATTTGAAATGATAAATTTTACAAGTTAGGGACTAAACTGTAAATATTTTAAAACTGAAATTAAAACTTAAATGGCTGAAATAATAACTTATATAAACTAGGGACTAAATTAAATAACTTCTAAACTGAAAATAAAATTTAAGGAACTGAAATTAAAACATTTAAAACGTGAGGACCTAATTAAAACAATTAAAACCTGGGGGTAAAGGGTAAATTTCTAAAAATCAAAATAAAACAAAAATAACCTCTCTCTCTCTCTCTCTCTCATTTCGAATTCGAGAGAGAGAGGAGGAGGGCGACGGGGAAGGGGGAAAGGGGCGAAGCCCCTTCCTCGAATCTCGCCACCACCGGCCGGCGGTGGTGGCGCCGGACATAGAGGTAGGTGGGGGGGGTTTATTTGGGGCTTTGGGCGCTCAAATTTGGGAGTTAGTTCGAGGCTTGGAGGTTCGATTTGAGCTTCTTGGTGGCAATAAAAAGGTCGAGCAATAAGGTTAGTCTTTAGGTCTTCTTGTTCTTTGTTTTTTTGTAGTGGTTTGAGGTGGATTTTTTGGTGAGGCTGGCTGTCGATTTTGGAGGTGGAAGGGTGGCGTTTTCGGTGGATTTTGGGTGTCTGCTTGCGGTGTGCTTGCAGTTTGTGGTGTGATTCAGAATTGGGTGCTGGCGTTGTGTGTTTGGCTGTAGCTTGGTGTTCGAAACTTAGGTTGAGGCTGCAGTTCGTGTGTGCTGCAACTGGGTTTGGATTCTTGATGGTTCAATAACTGGCACGGCAGTGGGTGGGCGTGGTGGTACGGTTCTCCGGAGTTTGGATGATGGTAGGTGACTCGAAAGGCGAGGTGAAGTTGGGTTTCGGTTTTGAGTGAAACCGGTGGTGGTGCAGCTTGCTGGGTGTTGGTTTGGTGGTTTAGGCAGAGGTGTTGAGGGAGTTGCTACTTGGTGAGTTTGCAGGTTTGGGAATGTTGGGGAATGGGTGGTTCTGCAGTTGATGGTTGGTGAAATGGGTGTAGGTCTGCTGGTGAATGTGGAAATGTTGGTCTCGGGAGTGCTGGTTTGAGGTGAGTTCCGGTTTGGTGATGGTGACTGTGGTTGGCAGTGTGCAGTTGTTGGTGTTTTGGCTACTGTTTTGGAGATGGTGAGGCTGCAGCTGAGTGGAATGGGGTTCTGGCTGCAGCTGTTGCAATGGGTGAATGGAGAAATGGGTTCGGTTCTAGCATCACACGATGCTAGAAACTGAGGTTCTAGCATCACATGATGCTTTCCAATTTCTGGGATGTTCTACTGGAATTGATACACTGTTGATGCTAGAAATGGATTTTCTAGCATCAATGGTGTTTCACCTGGGAATAGAGAGAATGTTGGAGAGATAGACAATTTTCTTACCAATGGATTTAGTTGGCTGCGTGAATGTTTGGAAATGGAGGAGAGAAATGGATGAGGTGATGGTGAATAAAATAGGAATTGTTAGGGCACAAATCCCTATGTGCCACTTGGGCCTATTGGGTTGTAAGGAATCCTAAATGGATTGGGCATAAACATCAATGTTTGGGCCGTCATAATTGGGCTTAATTGTAATGGACTAAAATAAATTGGGCTAAAATAAGTAAATTCAGATTTGGACTCAATTGATTGGACTTAATGAATTGGGCTAAGAATTAAAATTCAAGGTGTTGGACTTATATAATTGGGCTTAAACATTGGGCTTATGTAATTGGATTTGAAATAAATAAAAATTGAATTTAAATAAAATAAATCGAAATTGAAATAAAAATAATTACTCAATATTCGATTCGATTCGAAATAATTTAAATTCATTTATAACGGCTAGACGAACGTGCTATTTCTTAAAAATTAGGGTTAAAGTCAAGCGACACGTTTTTCGGGAATTAATTTTATATTATTCAAAAGTTCGCTGTCGCTACAGTAACATCCAACACCATCAAAGTATGACTGTCCTCTTATAAGGTACTATGACGACCTCAAGTCAAATGACCAATTCCACTATCGAACGTTAGAGATTAGCCACTAACACTCAGATAGTTATCCATATGGAATCTCCCAACGGGTCTCCAATGTTTTGTTCTATAACAAAACATCCACGTGTTCATTCAAGTGTCACCACACTTTAACTTGTAAGATCAGCTACTTACTTCATAAGTAAGAATGTCACACACGATGATCTATCCGTAATAACGATATCCGTATCTCGTTATTACTTCGACCACTGACGATTTAGGATTCGATCATTTGTAATTTGTATCTCACAATCACAACCCCTTGTGATTAACAAATCACCAAGACTTGAATCTACGAATTCTATTATTTAATTTATTAGAATATTAATTCAATTAAATGATAGATATTTCCATACATGCATCAATTATATATATATTTACAGTGTTTATATCCAAAATTGATTGGACATATGGCATAATACTTACAAACTCCCACTTGCACTAGATCCAATCACTTATGTATCTTATATCATAAGAGTCTACATGACGATCATGTTTATCCCGCAACAACTCTTTGTCAGTGGATCTGCAATTTAATAACTTGTGGAAATTCGTTCTTTCTTTACATCACTTCATTGAATTATCTTTCCGATAAGATAATACCGCCTTAACACATGTTTAGATCATTGATAAGACCTTAGTTCCTTCGCTTGCACGATGGCTCCATTGTTATCACAATGCAGAAGCGTATGATCAACAATGTTAGGAACTACTCTAAATTCATTAATGAACTTCCTGATCCAGACCATAACTTTTGTTACTTTGTAAAGCAATGATGTATAAGGCTTCCATTATTGAATCAACGATTATTTTCTATTGGGAACATTTCCAATACACCGCTTAAGAGTAAACCAATATCTTATTTCAGATATGATATTATTCTAGTCTGACTAGAAGTTAGCATCAGTCTATCTATAAACTCTCAGTTCATTTTTCCCATATAAAATCTTCTCGAAATTTTTTCTATATAGATTAGGATGAGTTAAGTAATCATTTGGATCTATCTCTATAGATCAACTTGCTTCTCCCATATCTATCACGGAGAAGTATTTAACAACCACAATTTCAACAATTGAAATATAGAGACATTGTTTTCTATAATATGTCTTATACATATAATATCAGGAATGCAACAATACTCCCACTATCTTCTTGTAAACGCACAACTCATCTTCATTTTGATAAAATCAAACATTTTGACTTTCTCATCAAATCAAAAGATTTCAGCTCCAAGAGACTTGTTTCAATCCTATTGACCTTTTCTTGTAAACTCATTTACAACCTATGGGTTCTAATCCATTAGGCAGGTCGACCAAGGTCCAAACATTGGTTACATACATCAAGTCCATCTCGAATTTCTATGCCCCTTGCCCTCTCTTTAAGTCAACACTTGACTTTACTTTTGCGTAATTAATAGGTTCATTATCCTTGATCAGTAATACCTGATTAGTAATCATGGATTTGTACCTTCTAGGAGGTCGAATGATCCTACAAGATTTACATAAAGCTAACGTATCCTTAGAAGTCTCCACTTCCTGATCAGGAGTATGTCCCTCAGCTGGTATGGGATAAGACCCAGGTTCATCTATTATATCAGTTATATCTGTGGACTCTTGAACTCTTTCAAAATTTATTCTGCTCCCACTGTCTCTCCTAGAATAAATACTTTCTCTAGGAGTATGGCACGTATTGAGACGAACATTTTCTTCTCAAAGGGATTATAGAATTGATATACGATTTAGTGCGCTTCACATAAGCGCCACAGCCCAAACTTTCAAATGAGATAAGTTGGGTCATTCCATAACTCGTATGAAATTTTTGTCAACCGATTTAGATGGGACACGATTTAGTGCGCATCATGTGGCAATTAGTGCATGGCATCAAATCGATTTTTGAATGCTTGCATGGCTTGTTCTCAATTGCACTATATCTAATAGTGTACGATTCCTCATTTCAAATGCACCATTATGTTGCAATGTATGTGGAGGAATCCACTGCGTGAGAATCTAATTCTGGAACCTCGGCCACCGTTGAATCCAACAAAGCGACCACCACCCAAACACCACCACCACCACCATGAGCACCACCACCACAGCCCCATCCACCACCAACTGAAAACACACCCAAAAACCACATCAAATTGTGGAGCTGCAGATCCCTAATCGCGACGTCGTCGTGACTTTGTAGCAACCGGAAGTGTCGGGTAACAAATAGAGAGAGAAAGGAGAGAATGAGATGGATACCACACGCAGGTAGACTAGAGAGAGAGAGAATGGGTGACGGTACGGTAGAATAGAGAGAAAAAATGGAAAGGATGAAATAATTAGGGTTTTGGTGTGTATAATTGGGTAGAATGAATATGTATATTTAATTTTGTAATAGAATTATTAATATTTTAAAATTTTAATTATCATCTTATTTTTGAAATAAAAACTTGTTAATTTGATGTTTGAAATTGAAAGTTTAAAATTCTAGTAGGCCTAATTTCCACTTTTAAGAATGGGTCAAACAAATGCACATTTAAGGAAATTGCAATTTTACTCCCAAAATTTTATTTCTTAATTCGAGTCAATAACCCAAGAATTAGAACACAAGAATTTACCTACACTACACTATTTGTACCGCTATTTGTACCGCGTCAAACTTGAACCCGATGCTCTCTGTTTCAATTACATTGCTCGCCTGTCAATTTATCTCTCTCCCAACGGTTCCTTTTTTTTTTTTTTTGAATTATTTTCTTATACAGAAACCCTTGAATGAGCAGCAGCTACTTGTAATTCCCGCTTTAATTTTGAACCCAACGTCTCTCGATTTCTCTCTTTCAATTACATTGCTCGCCTCTCAATTTCCCTCTTTCCCAACAATTTCCCTCTTTCCCCAACGGTTCTTTTTTTTTTTCCTTGTATAGAAGCCCCAGAACGCCAGAACGTGCAACACCATTCCCTCTTTCAATTTGAACCCAACGTCTCTCGATTTCTCTCTGTTTCAATTACATTACTGCCGTCTCCATCTTGATCGCTCTCTATTTCAATTTTCTCTTCTCGTAGTATATACTTTACATCCAAGAAAGATCACAACCATGGCGGATGATGGCGATCATTCAAGGACTGAAACAAAAACTGTCAAGAATGATGTGTTGAGGGCCAAGAAAAAGGCATTCTTGACGAGAAAAGAATGTATAAAGAAGAAGACGATGGAATTATCAGTTTTGTGTGATGTCAAAGCTTGCACTGTGATAATAGGCCCCGACGGGCAGGTTAAAACGTGGCCTGAGAATCGTAGCGATGTGCGTGAGGTGATCAACTTGTACCGAAATGGGTCGCGGAAGCAGCAATATTCTGATCGGGGTTGTAACAAGAAGCAGGCTTTGGGAGGTGATAAAGGGGCTAAGAATAGGGCTTTGAATCCGGAAGAATTTCTGAAAAAGCTTGAGGCCAAAATAGATCAAGTCAACAAACAGATTCAATTTGTCAAGTCCAAATATCAAGAAATCGATTCAGGTAATGTAATGATTATTTTTTTACGGTGATCAGACCATCCCTTTTTAGTCATGTTTCTTGTGTTCTTCGGAATTCATATACTTCTTCTATATTCATTCATGGCTAGATGTGTCTTGTTGCTTGAATTGATTTTTACTTTAGATGGTTTGTGAAATTATTATGTACTTTGTGTTTTCTGGAGTGAATAGATCTCCTTTTTCTTAATCAAGACAACGAACTCTATTGATCTCTAGGTTTGGTTTATTTAATTTAATAATCAGCGAACTTACTCAAGGGATAAGGATATGAATATTAGATTCCACTATGATTTGAGGATGCTCTGCGAAACTTCATACTATCTACAAGGTCTTGCTGGGTCGTGAGAAATTCCCAGGCAATGGTCGTTGAATACGAAGAATAGCTAATGACTAGTCAATGTGTTATTTTGGTGGCCGGCCTCATTTTCTTGCTGGTGAATAATTCATTTATGCAATCAAATTCCTACTGTCCTTCTGTCTTGTTACCTGTTTTTGGTGTACAATGATCCTATTAAATGAAAGATAGATGAAGCCTTGTGAAGATCGAATATGTAGTTTGTGTTTATATCCTATGAACACATGATCTTTAGCATAACTGCATCTATGTGTTATTCTCAGGTGAAGGTATTGTAGCTTGATAAAATCCTGACACCCTTTTTGACTTTTGCAGGGTGTTCCTTTGGTAAATATGATACTTTTGAAGAAGCTGATAAACCTGATTATTCTTTCTGCTATCAACTTGGCAACCCATTGTGTGGCGGCATTCCTCCTAATGCATGGCCTCCAAAATATTCACAAGATATGGGCTTTCATTCTAATGTTGACATGCTTGGGTTTGGAAATCAGTTGCCTGCGGATATTGTGTCTTCTACTCCGGTAAGAGCATAGACTACAAATGATGTTATATACACATTCCACTGCTTATTTTTCACAATATTCAGAAGTTTCTTAAATCTTATTTTCTTTGTGCACATAAACTTTCAGGGCTATATTGGTGGCTTTCCTGGCAATGTTGATGATGTGCATTTAGGACTGTGGTTTCTTACGAACCTATGTTACAACCGGTATGTAGAATAATTATCTTTTTTAGGCTGGATGGGGGATTGATTTTTATATATCTTATCTTTAAATCGAAACATATTTCCTTGTTGAATTTAAACCTAGGGTTTTCAATCGGGAGAATACTTTCCATCTTCCTTGCAACCACAACCTTCGAATGCGACATCTTTCTCCACAACACAAAGTTCGCATATGTCTTTGTATTATGCTGATCATACTCCTTACAATCGGGCTCCACAAATACAAGAGCATCCTGGTTTTAGCGGGCCGTTAACGGTTCCTCAACCACGGATGCGGCATAATGCACCATCACCCCCACGACAAGTACTGTGATGGAAAATCTATCGCAAATACCAGTCGACCGTTTCAACCTCTTAATCAAGCACTATCACGGTTGCTCAAATGCTGTCACAAGAAAAGCAAACTCCTCAAACCAAACTTTCAAAGTTATCACAACAGCCTTCTCCCAGCCTTCAACAAAGCGTGCACATGGAGCGACCATGTAACTATATTGATTGTGCTATGCTCCATCCTGGTTCAAAACTCGAAAGTACACTCATTACAGGAGGCGAGCAATTTCAACGAACTATATTGATAACAGTGATGATTCTTCTTGGATGCGATCGCCCATATTTCAAGAGACATCCTTTAATTCAACCATGGAAACACCTTGCCGTTGTGATTGCCGGCTTGATGAGATACATGGATTTGAGCGGAGCCGGACAAACTTCATTGTTGTTTGATCATTGTATTACCGTATTTGAACCGCTCGCCACCGAAAATGATTCTTTTGGTAATGCTTGGAGTGGAATTGACATTGAATCAATTTGATACTTCTAGCACTGGATCGGATTATGAATTCGAATTTTCTCCAACCGATTATAGCCCACCAAATTCATGTTTTCGAGACACTAGCATGCCGGTGGGAGAAGAGGGCGAATTTGATGTTCTTCTACAACAATTTCAGCAGACTGCACCAACCCTCGACTTCTTCAACCCTGACTGCAGCTTAACGGATACGTTAGGTTTTCCATCTGATGTAAGACTTCATTAGTTTATACCCTCAATGAACTCGTCCAAGCATGCCAATGGAGTCTTGGATACTTATGTAGTTTGCCATTGGCTTTGAAATTGTAGTCATACCAATTCATTTAGTATACTATTTTTGCTGTTTGGATGTGAACTCCACCTGTACTATTGATTGTTTTAATTCACATCATTTTGGGGTGCAAGATTTAGAATATGCTTAAATGTAAACATCAAGGTTCTACTCGAAAAAAGAAGAATATTGTACGAATGCAAGGATTAGGAGTCCACAAAACTGAATGATTCAATTGCAAAGAAACTCGGTTGAGACTGTAGACTTTGCTATTTAACTGAGTCTGTTTTCATGCTGTTAATCTGGACCTTTGCAGTATGACAATATAGCTCACAACTAGACAAAATCCCAAGTTTCACAGATTGTGAATTTATGGAATAACAATATAGAGCATTTGTCCTAATTCTAATTAGGTTTATTTATTTATTGTTATTTATGGTTTCATTTTTAGTTGGAAATCAGATGTGCAATTTTTATTTGCTCGAGTTTTTGTCAAGTTGCTATTTTGCTTAAAAAACAAATTGTTACATAATTTTCCCTGGGAATTATTATGGTAGAAATTTCAACTGAAGTTCTGAACTTTAGTTGAAACTTTCTGCACCCTTATTGTCTCCCCTTCAGAAGAAGCCTCTTTCTTCATCTTGCTCTGTAATAGGAAGCAGCTTTCAGCTAATTATGTATATCCAAATAGTTGCCTTGAGAAAGGGCCTTTGTGCTTGCTCACGAGAATTGAACAATTAGATTTAATAGAAAAATTGGTATTTCCTTCGGACTGGCCCCCAGATTTTGGTGCTTTCCCGTATGTTTATAGAAATTTTCCTCATCAAGCGACGTCGTTTCGTATAAAGCATCAATATGGAAATTTGCTGTCTACCACTCGCTTTTTACATTGTTGGAACCCTAGCAATCCTCTTGCCTTCTCCAACCGCGAAATCCCATATATCGGTTTTTACCGAACCAATTCCTCTGCCTTCTCCAACTCTCCATATATGTGAAATCCCACAAAAGAATAAGATGAGTGCATAAAGCCGATTATTTTTCCAGATTTTCCTCCATTTAGCTTGTTGGAATTTTAAGGCTCTAAAGCTCTCCAAAACGAGCTCATTTGATGTATGGAGGAGGTGGAGACCGGTTATTCAACATACCGGTTATTTGACAAACAAAGCATAAAAAACACATAAAACATAAGCTAAATCACTGCTGCGTAACAAAGGAGAGGAAGGATGCTTTGATGTCTACATTTTTTTGGACGATTTTTGTTGTCTATTTCCTTCATAATTTACATAACAACATGGCTGTATAAATAGCCAACTTGATAGACACTACTAGACATTTTCTACCACTAGACAAGCCACTTGCATATAGTAGCTCACAACTAGCCTATCTACTCTTACACAAAGTCATACATGATAGCCCCTTTGCTTGTTGTAGCTCACAACTAGCTTAGCTTTCTATCACTTCATTGGTTAGACATTAACCAAACTATTGTAACTAAATTACAATTCAAAAATACAATAATAATGTGACAACAAAATGTCACAATTTCAACACTCCCCCATGACATTTTGGTTGGAACCTTTCAATCAAATTTTCTCCATTCTTCAGACCACTCTTCTTCTTCATTTTTCTGCCCTTCTGATTTTGTGTTTGCAAGCCTTTGAAGTCTTTATTTTTTATTTGATCCAAGCTCCCATAGTTGCAACTCTTCTTTCATAGTTGATCAACTTCCTTTAGCATAGAATCAACCTCACTCAAAGAACTTTCTCTTCTTGCATCTTCTCATCAGATTTGTAAGGATTGTGATTGGCAAGTCTTAAGATTCTTTGACTTCTATCTGATCAAAGGCCTTCTTTGGTTGCAATCCTACATTGTAGGTGTCAACTCTTTCTACCTAAGATCAACCTCATCCAAAGATCTTTTTACTTGAATCATTCATTGCCTTGAAAGCTCCTGCTGATCATTCCAGATTTTAGCAAACCGTATTTCCTCTTTGCTTACCGGATTTTACCTGAGCTTACCGACTTTTACCGGACTCACTCCTTCTTTGCTAACCGGATTCACTTAGTTTTTCCAGC
The DNA here is from genome assembly GCA_035079005.1 of Fraxinus americana. Taxonomy (NCBI): domain Eukaryota; kingdom Viridiplantae; phylum Streptophyta; class Magnoliopsida; order Lamiales; family Oleaceae; genus Fraxinus; species Fraxinus americana. The sequence continues at coordinate 25,101,979 of CM068708.1, read as the reverse complement.
CTTTTTACAGCTTCTTTATCAGCTGCTTTCTTCCATTTTTCATGACCAAGGTTCAGTTTTTTTTCAGTCTCGATCATCTTAGATCAGTTTTTTTCACTTTGAAACATAGCATTGAGCATACCGGTTTTTTTATTTTTTCAAGACATCAGCTTTTCCTCTCGTTTTTTTTTTTTGTTTCACCAAGACAGCTCTGTTCTTCCTCTTTTTCAGCTTCCGGTCTTCTTTTTAATGCTTGCTTGGAGCATGAAAATTTTGATATTTACTTAAGGAATACGAGAGTGAGAAGAGACAACTTTATCATGTTTTGAATCGGAGAAAAAACGAGAGCTTCATCATGATTTTGAGTTCGTTTTTCTTGACCTTTTAACGACCTCGATTTCTTTATTTTTCGGCACCTTCATCTTCGTTTTTGATTCGGATTTGAATTTGCATACCGTATATGGCATATACCGGATTTACAAGAAGCATACCGTATATGCAAGCCCATACCGTATATGCACAAAGCTAACCGGATTTGCAAAGGTCTTACTGGTTTTGAAGTAAAACAGGGCACTTACCGGATTTGCACTTAAGTCACCGTATTTGCACTATGCTTACCGTATATGCGGTGAACTTACCGAATTGCTACGCCTTGTTCTGTTTTTCCCCTGTTTTCTCGTTTTTCCACCTCTTTCTAGCTTGTTTTCAACCATTTTTCTAGCTGATTTCTTCCAGCTTTTTGATGCTAATGATTAGCTCTAATCCTTGCAATCATACCAGATTTTTTCCAGCTTTTAAAACCATGTAAAAAACACCAGATTCAACCATTTCTCAACTTCATTTTTTCCACGATTTCTCTGTTTTCCGGCTATTGTGACAGCCTTGTTTTTCAGCCATTTTCTTCACCATCGTGAGTCTCTCTTTTTCTTAGGGTTGCTGCTGATTTTTCAACCATTTTCGACACCATCTAAGATCAACCAAACTTCCCAGGGTTCTTTGCTAAAACCTCCTTCATTAAAATCAGATTTTTCTCTCTGTTTTTCATCACCATTTCCAAACTCTGTTCTTCTTCATTTTCAGCTTTCCGGTCACTTCTCTTTCAACTCCAGGTCCCTTCTCATCAAGACACCAGGATAAGCTATCATTAGCTTCTTTGAAAAACTGGATTTACTCCTTTTTCTCGGCCACTTTCATCACCAACCGAGATTTTCTTTCCCGAGGTCGTCTTGATTTTTGAGCTTTCCATTTGTTCTTTCATCATTTTTCTGGCCCCTTCTAAGATCATTTGGGCTCTGATACCACTGTTGGAATTTTAAGGCTCTAAAGCTCTTCAAAACGAGCTCATTTGATGTATGGAGGAGGTGGAGACCGGTTATTCAACATACCGGTTATTTGACAAACAAAGCATAAAAAACACATAAAACATAAGCTAAATCACTACGTTGCAGTAACAAAGGAGAGGAAGGATGCTTTGATGTCTACATTTTTTTGGACGATTTTTGTTGTCTATTTCCTTAATAATTTACATAACAACATGGCTGTATAAATAGCCAACTTGATAGACACTACTAGACATTTTCTACCACTAGACAAGCCACTTGCATATAGTAGCTCACAACTAGCCTATCTACCCTTACACAAAGTCATACATGATACCCCTTTGCTTGTTGTAGCTCACAACTAGCTTAGCTTTCTATCACTTCATTGGTTAGACATTAACCAAACTATTGTAACTAAATTACAATTCAAAAATACAATAATAATGTGACAACAAAATGTCACAATTTCAACATAGCTTCAAAATATACCACACCTATTCCTCTATTTCTTGCTCGAAAAACCTATCACCTTCTCCATGTCGATTCCCTAAATGGGTGCAAGAATTTTACATCCTTGCCCAATAACCCATGAGATTCCATAGGTACTAATATTTTATTCGAGATACTGACCGATAATTAATTACTCATTAGAAGAGGCTAAGTTGCAATCAGCCTTTTAATTTCGCTTTGTAAGTCAGTATTTGAATTTTGACTTCATCTTTAAGAAGTTCATAAATTTTTTTATTTTTTGCGATATTTTCTAATTTTAATTATTCCTTCTGTTAGAATTGAGGTTTTTCGTAGCTTCTATCAAACGAATTATTTGAAAATTTTCAATATTTTTTCTTTAATTTTCTTGTGTCTTTAGTGATTCAAATAGTTTATTAAAGAATTGGATTTAATTTTTCTCAATTCTTGCGAAATTGCATTTTCAGTTGTGTGATCAATACTGAATGAAAAATAAGTACTAATCTGATTTTTTGATTTTCGTGCAATGATTTTTTTTGTGTTGGAAAATTACAGGCATGATTCCATACCCAGAGCCTTATCAAAGCATGTACCAGCAATGGCGGTTAGGAGCTCTTGGTATTGAGTGGCGTCCATCTTTTATAAGATTTGTTGTTGGTGTTGATTTCAGCATGAACCAAGATTATCAAATGCTTTCCATAGCAGACTTAGATATATTGATTGATCCACTTCCCAATTTTGTGGATGCTATGGACTGGGAGCCAGAAATTGAGATACATGGTGATGATAATGATTCAGAGTATAATGTTACAGAGGATTATTCATCTGGAGGTGAACGAGGAAGTTTAAGTTCCAATTCTAGCGATCCTGAGTGCAGCGCATAAGACAGTGAGGTAGAAGAATCTCACAGATACTACATTTGTAGATCAAATAGGAAGAAACAGAAAGCTGAGGTAGATCTCTTTTTCTTTGTTTCGGTTTTGCTTTTGTATATGCTTCAACCTTGATTACACTTTTCATTTTTTTTGCCCTCCATATTTTTATGTTTAGATCATGACATCTTCTAGGAGGCGTGTTAAGAGGAAGAATTTGGAGTTCGATGACAATTCATTGAGGAACAATCTTAACAGGAAATCAAGAAATGGGCGAAAAACCTCCAAGAAAAAGTCTTCATTGAAGTCTTTAAGGCCACAGAGAGCTGCTGCACAAAATGCACTTCATCTGTTCTCTCGAATTACGGGAACATCTACAGAAGGAGAAGAAATAAATGGATTCAGCAGGAAGTGAATCCACTCTGCAGGATTCAAGTTTCGATAGTGAAGCGTGGAGAATCTTATCTTCAATAGAACAGAAGGAGGAATCCAGAGGGAATGAGCAGAATGCTAAGCGGATCAAGGAGTACTAGCAAAAGGTGGAGTCAGAGCTCACCAACATTTGCAGTGACATCATGACTGTCATCGATGAGCATCTCATTCCTTCATGTACAGCTGGCCAGTCGACGTGTTTTACTACAAGTGGACGGAGGCACAGAGGAATTTCTCCATACCTCCATCCAAGGACTGAGGCAAGGAGAAATTCCTCCGTCCAAGAAAACTTTTTCTATCTTGTCAAGTTTTAAAAATGTATTAGTATATTTTTAATTTTTAAGATCTTTTACATGCATTTGTTGGGGTTGCAAAAAGACCTTAATGCCATTTTGACTGCATTCAGAGGGACTCAGGAAAGCAGGTTTGCCATTTTATATTTAATTGCTTGCGATTAAAGGTCTGGTCTTTTTAATTGGCATTTTGTTTTTTCCTTGTGCGTTATTCATTGCATTCTAATGCAATTTTTCAACGAAGTGAACTATACTTGACGTGGGATTTAAGATTTTTTATTTTGTTGACCAATTAACTAAATGCATGATAATTTTAAAAAGATATTTCGAGATATAACCATTATAAGAATGCCTCCGTATGGAGGAATTTCTCCATGTGGACGGAGGAATTTCTCCATACCTCCATCCAAGGACGGAGGCATGGAGAAATTCCTCCGTCCAAGGAATTTCTCAAGGAATTTCTCCATGTGGACGGAGGAATTTCTCCATGGACGGAGGCAAGGAGAAATTCTTACGTCCAAGAAAAGTTTTTCTATCTTGTCAAGTTTTAAAAATATATTAGTATATTTTTAATTGTTAACATCTTGTACATGCATTTGTTGGGGTTGCAAAAAGACGTTAATGCCATTTTGACTGCATTCAGAGGACTCAGGAAAGCAGGTTTGCCATTTTGTATTTAATTGCTTGCGATTAAAGGTCTGGTCTTTTTAATTGGCATTTTGTTTTTTCCTTCTGCGTTATTCATTGCATCCTAATGCAATTTTTCAATGAACTGAACTATACTTGACGTGGGATTTAAGATTTTTTATTTTGTTGACCAATTAACTAAATGCATGATAATTTTAAAAAGATATTTCAAGGTATAACCATTATAAGAGTGCTTTCGGAGGCACGGAGGAATTTCTCCTTTCCTCCGTCCTTGCCCTTTCCTACTCCTATACCAGATTTCTACACATTTGCCAAAACCTGGGCGAATATGTGGCTTCTACTCCAAAATCGACCTCCATACTACCACATAAACCACAGGATCTCCACACCACCACCATCTCCTCATCCCACTCTACAATCCCATACCAAAAAAAACACTAATGGATCCAAAATCTGATCAAATCCCGACCCAAAAACTCATCTCCATGCACGGCCAATCTCCAATTTCGGCCAAAATTGCAACACTACTTCTCTGCTATAAGCACCAGATTTTGATGGTCACGGGTTTGTTTGAATTCTTTCATTTCTTGCTTGCTAGGGTGTATTGAATTAATCTTCTTGAATTTTTTACTCTGAACTTGCTGGTTAAATATATTAACCATTTAAACATATTACATTAATGTTCATTTATTTGCTCCGAATTCATTTCTTTTGCATTATGGATGGCTTTAAGTCGTGAAAGCCATATTTACTATTGAAGTAATATCTTTAGATATACTCTATTTATTCTTTCAATCACAAATTCAATTCAATGCTTTAGGAATTTCGTTAAGTATATCACATTTAATGAAATCCATAAAGTGGAAGAATAAAAATTTGAAATATTAGGATACATAGATGCTGAAATTTGATTCATACGTTTTATGTCTTATACTGAAGGTGAAACGACCATTTGTGTGTACTTTGTTTTCTTACCTGGTATTTTTTTTTTTGCAGACTTTAGCAAGTGCAATATCGACTTCAATACGTGTTCCTCCCAAACATGATAGAATACACAATCACAACTCCATAAATTTAATGTTATGCAAATACTTATTATTGCTTTTCTTGTTCAAAACATGAATAGATTTAAAATTAGCAAGATCATCTTGGTCGAAGAACATGCTTTGAAGCAATAAAGCTTGGTAAGGCAATCGGAAAGAGATTCTCCAAAATAGGATAATAAAACCGGTGCTCCTCGCCTTTGACTAAAGCCCAACAATGTGGGTGGTTCCAACAAATATCCCGATTCTCGTGGAATGGTGCGGTACCAATGGCGAAAAAATGTGTTTCACGGTGTTATTGGGAAGTCACGTGACTCACATCTTGATCCTAGCTTCATTTTTGAATGTCCATTTGCTTTGGGATGCCTTTGAGAAATTACTTTGATATGCCACCTCAATCTGGTTCTCATGGATTCCCATTCAAAAGGAGCAATAGTCAGAGTGATTGCAATTCAGTTATCTTCCATAGAGATGTCCATTGTGATGGTTGTGGGGTTTATCCAATAACCGGCATTAGGTTCAAGTCTAAAGTGTAAGAGATTGTGTATTTTCTGATGAATTCATCCATAATAGGCGACTTTGGGTACTCACCCTTTACGGTTGTTTCTACAGAAAGAGAATCATTTACGACCGTGCAAAGATTTGCTTTGCAAAACTGGGAAATGACATTGACTACATCAGTATTGACCGTCCAGTGGTTTATCTGCACTCTTCTTTAAGCAGGCCTCGTCACTCTGTACATACATTATCATCCGTGTCTCCTCATTTTTATAGTTTTCCTTATAGCACACATGGTTATCTTTTCATGTAGCTATATCTGGCTTATGTGATATTCTCAATTGCAGCATGAGCTTCCTCCAAAAATGAGCAATCTCGGTGCGAGACGGAGACACCGACGATGTCTTCGTATTGGAGAATCGGCATGAAGAAGGTGACTGGTGGAAGACGGAGGTTGCGCTCCTCCACTGTGAGCTCCGCTCCGGCGGCAGGTGACAAATCTGGGGATGCATCTAGGGTTTTTTTTCGTTGTTTCCTTCATGTACAGCTGGCCAGTCGACCGTGTTTTACTACAAGTGGACGGAGACACGGAGGAATTTCTCCATACCTCCATCCAAGGACGGAGGCACGGAAGAATTTCTTCATGTGGACGGAGGAATTTGGACGGAGGCAAGGAGAAATTCCTCCGTCCAAGAAAACTTTTTCTTTTAAAAATGTATTAGTATATGTTTAATTGTTAAGATCTTGTACATGCATTTGTTGGGGTTGCAAAAAGACCTTAATATGTAATATGTAGATACCACACATTTGGCCCTGCTTAAAACATACTTATTTTCTAATATTATTATTTTCTATGTGGAAGGGCTGCCAAAGCGGGGTGAGATCTGTGTATGCAACTGCTGATCTTCTTAAAGCTGTAAGTTATTCTGATCATTTTCATTTCCTTGCATTATCATTCTTTTTTTGCTTGTTTGGAATAGCTTAAAAGTTGTTAAAAAGTTGAGGTAAAGTTAATAGTTAATTCATTTTGGTTTCGAGTTGATACTAGCCATTAAACCACAGGAATTCAAGCAAGGAGAAATTCCTCCGTCCAAGAAAACTTTTTCTATCTTGTCAAGTTTTAAAAATGTATTAGTATATTTTTAATTGTTAAGATCTTGTACATGCATTTGTTGGGGTTGCAAAAAAACCTTAATGTCATTTTGACTGCATTCAGAGGGACTCAGGAAAGCAAGTTTGGCATTTTATATTTAATTGCATGCGATTAAAGGTCTGGTCTTTTTACTTGGCATTTTGTTTTTTCCTTCTGCGTTTTTCAGTGCATCCTAATGTAATTTTTCAACGAACTGAACTATACTTGACGTGGGATTTAAGATTTTTTATTTTGTTGACCAATTAACTAAATGCATGATAATTTTAAAAAGATATTTCAAAATATAACCATTATAAGAATGCCTCCGTCCAAGTGGACGGAGGCACGGAGGAATTTCTCCTTGCCTCCGTCCTTGAGAAATTCCTCCGTCCAAGAAAACTTTTTCTAAGTTTTAAAAATGTATTAGTATATTTTTAATTGTTAAGATCTTGTACATGCATTTGTTGGGGTTGCAAAAAGACCTTAATGCCATTTTGACTGCATTCAGAGGGACTCAGGAAAGCAGGTTTGCCATTTTATATTTAATTGCTTGCGATTAAAGGTCTGGTCTTTTTAATTGGCATTTTGTTTTTTCCTTCTGCATTATTCATTGCATCCTAATGCAATTTTTCAACGAACTGAACTACACTTGACGTGGGATTTAAGATTTTTTATTTTGTTGACCAATTAACTAAATGCATGACAATTTTAAAAAGATATTTCAAGGTATAACCATTATAAGAATGCCTCCGTCCACTTGGACGGAGGTACGGAGGAATTTCTCGGACCGAGGAAAGCCCTTTCCTACTCCTATACCAGATTTCTACACACTTGCCTTCGTGTGCATTCGATATTTTTTTTTTATTATTTTATACAATGCTACCAACCTTTACATTGAGATGTACCAGAGCCAAATTCCAAACCAACATACAAAAATTGACAGAAAAAGATATACCTAAATTAACTCCATAAGCTTAAAATTCTTGCCAATAGTTTTTGGAATTTTCTGTGCACACTAGGTAGGTACCCACTATTACAAGCAACATACTGTGACATTTTTTTCTCACACAAGCCAACCATAATTAACAATTTAAATGTTCAAGTTCATGTTTAGTGAGAAGAATTTTTCTCCAAAAGTGATAAAACCAAATTTAACTCATTTTAGCCTCGCCAAGATTGCTTTGTTGCATAATTTTCAAATCTTAGGAAAAATAGGTTGCATTTAAGGTAGCTTATAAAATGAGCAAGTGGGAAATTAGTGTATAATTAGGCCTAAACTAGCAATTGGGTTGATTGAGTTAAAAATATTGTGCTACATGTGGGAAATCTCTAACCTTCACTATTATTTAAATGAAAAAATCGTGTATGTTTCAATTTGGAACACATTTTATTTGAAGATAAATTAATCAATTATAGAAGAAAATGAAGAAAAAGTGCATTATGAACTACAAACCATCATAGGGCAACTGACTCTGCCAAGGACTGAGGTTTGGCCACCTGTTTTCTTTTCTTTATTATTCTTCCCAGTTAAGATGTTTAAATTCCAACCCAAGATGGTGCTATTACAGATTGTGAAGCAGTTGTGCGCGCGCGGAGGTGCCTTCGTGTGCCTCTATGCGCACATGGAGGCACATCGTATGCGCACGGAGGCACACGGATGTGCCTCCGTGCGCGCACGGAGGTGCCTTCATGTGCCTCCGTGCGATTTTTTTTTTATTATTATAATACAATGCTATCAATAAGAGAAGAAAGACTAATGAAGATTTAATGGTGGGCATTATTGCATAATCAAAATTTTTTTCTTTAAATTGCCATGGAAACTTTCAAGGTGGTAATGTTTATGGTATCTACAAAAAATTGTGACTTTTGAAGGTGAGAAATTTATATTGCAAAAAATTTCCATTGTTTGTTTCCTTTGGTCCAATAGTCCTATTTTTGTTCTGTTTGTTTTCCTACAGAAAGAATGTGAAGAGTTCAAAATTCATATCAATGCACTTGTCGCCAAGGCCCAAAAGGTTCCTGAAGAAGGTTGGGTCATGCAAGATGGTACACCATGGCCAGGAAATAACACCAGAGATCACCCAGGAATGATTCAGGTAAGCTTAGTTCCGTGGAACTGTGGTAATAGATCCCTGCACAACGAGCTACAATGGTTTTAAAAAGTGAAATAACATGTTCAGATTAGAAGAACACTTCATCACTTGAAAAGAATCTAATTCATAAATACTAATTTCCAAGACGTCTCTATGCAGGAAAAACATGGAACTTGTTCTTTTTCAGTTACCAAAGATGAATATAGCTATTTCTTGACAGCGATTAATCTCTATTTCAAATACAACATTATGGTAAGATCGCGTTTTATGTTGGTTGACCTGATAAAAAAAAAATATTGAACTTACTGTTTAACTTCTATGTTTTTTGCTCTTGCATATTTCCTTTATGTTTCTAAAATGATTGTAGATGCCCCATGTAGGCATCTCGAACCATTACATTTTTTTTAATGCAAGTATCAAGTGCATTATTTGACTTGGAAGTTATGTTAACTTTCATTTCCAGAAAAGAGATACGTCTTTTTGGTGCCATAATTAGTGAACTTCCCATGCCTTTCATTTTCAAATATATTTAATGGTATGCCTTTATGCTGTCAGGCCCTTACGTCATCACACCAATTTTACGTCCTAGGATCCTAAATAAGTACGAACTTCATTTTTTTACCCATTGCCCCCCCCCCCCCCCCCCGGTCCTCTACTCTCTTCATCTTCTTCTTGCGAAATGGTTAGGTTCTGCTTATTTTAATGAACAATCTAAGTTTGTATAACTGTGTTATGTGAGCTTTATTTTTAATGCTCTTGAATAAGCTCTGGACAAAATTTTTATGGCAAGTGTTATATATGAGTATGTTGCTGATATATGGTGAATCCAACCTTTTCCGATGGGATTCCTCTTATTTCCTTACAATATTATCGTCTGTCTAAAGAAACAAACAAGTTAAGGAGTCTTTTTTGCCACTGTGCAACCAAGTATTTAGTTAAAAACTTGTAATATTTTGTCATAATAGGCACATTATTACAGGATATTTACATGACTTTATATTTCTACCTTCGTCTTTGCATCTCTTTCTCTCTGTATATGTGACAGACAGCTCCTTGCTTTTCCTTCATGGAAAACAGTTTCGAGCTACTTGTCGTTAGATCATTAAAAAGTTATAAGCTTGCTTCTGGAAATTTTCTTAGTAATATGATTTAGAAAATCTGTTACTTCTCTGTTATGTATGAATTCATATCATGTAATAGTTCAGACAGATTGATCCTAAGGATTACATTGTGCAAATTGTGTTTTAAGCTTAGCACCAAACTTACCATACGACGGTTTGTGTAGCTACACCAATAATTTTTTAGAAGTCAAGTGAATCTATTTATCACTTCAAAAAAGGATTTCTTCTTCTGCTGCTACTTGAAGAAAAAAGACAAAATAATAATAGATAAATAAAAAATCAGCTTATTTCTCTCTCAGTCGTATATTTATGTATTAGATATTAGCGTTTACAAAAAAGCCTTGCTTAAATAAAAATGACCGTGTGAATACTACCTTTTATAGCAATTATATCTTATTCTCTATGCACAAATCTTTTTCCATATATATTAGATGGTCTAAGAAGTTTAAAAATGAACATGAAACCAAACTTGAACATGAAGAAAATTTTGTTCAGCAGAGTACCAGTTTTAGTGAAACCACCAGAGAGAGATTCACATCTTAACCACTATTAGATCACCATGTTGTAGAAAAAACTGGAAAACTTCAGACACATCGTATGTGTCTATAAGTACCGAATGAGAATTTGCTTTGCCTTGAGAACGATGAATCAACTTCAAAATAGCATAAAGTCATATTGTAATTTTTGGAAAAGGTTTTGTGGCATTCGCCTAATAAATCTTGATGTTACCTTTTGCAAAATTTGATTATTGTGTTGCATACTTCAGTTTTTTTGGTCACTGTTTAGTAGTTCAGTTGTAAAAGGCTCTAAAGCATTTCAGAAGCTGGATGTTTTCACGAGCACTCATCAGGTTAAAAAAAAAAGATGACTAGAACTTCTTCTTGTGCTATAGAGAGGCAATATAATTTTTAAATCACATATTGTGCTTCATTATCTGAAGGTAAATTATGATCTCTATCATAGCCAATAGCATAAGACTACTTAGCCATATATCTGTAGGCTTTTATGCTTGTTTTGTCTCTTGTCATAATCAGAGTTTACCTAATTTTGATTGCTCCAATTGCAACAAATTCACGCCGGTATGTTGGATTAGCTAATTATTTTTAACTTGGAAAAAATTGGCATTCTATCTTAACTAGCCAATAAGTGGAAAAGTTGTGTATTATTTGTGGCTAACATCATCATCTTGATACCTTTTTGGATTGCTCTTTTATTTATTGATTAGTTTTTTACAAATAGCTCTCAAATGGAGAGCTTATGGTCAAAATTGAGAATCTTGCTTCGTCTCTGAAATTTTCCTGGAAGAGGCTGCTTGTTATTGATGGATCCACAAGGTCAAGCCATAGCAATGTAAGAATTTTTCTTTGTATATCGTGATTGTTTCCCAGCTTTATTTTAATGAGTGTCTTTTATTTGAATTTTTATAGACATCTAAAGTACATCATTTTTTCTTATTTATATCTTGGATTGTCTGCTGTGCAATAAATATGGTCTTTATGACGATGTGAATGTGCTCTTAGCCAAATGGTGTTATAAGTGTAAGATAATATCTGCTTTGATTCCTAACTTCAAATAAGTATTCAAAGGAGTGGCTTTTTTCCCTTTCTCTTATCATCCTCTTTCTTAACCTTTTGAACAAGAGTTTTTCTTAAACTTATTTTTGGACTCCAACAAAAGAAGCCTTATTCCATATAAATGTAGAATCTACAATACTTGTAGCCTTCATCTGGTTTGTGGTGTTACAAGGAACAAAGCTTGTAAACCCCCCCGCCCAACCTCCACAAGAAAAAAAGGGATGAAAGAATGACTTAGTTTTAGAACCCATTCATTGCTGCAACTTATAAACCTGTGGCACTTGTCTTCTTATATCTATTAGCACCAGACTTTAATGGAGAACAGATTAGTTCTTAACTTTTGTTTTATATGGTCTGCACGTATGTAGAGCAATTGACTTCTAGATCCATGGTCTTGCACCTTACATTATATCTTCAACCATACAATGTATACGAAGAATAAAATAAAAGAAAAAATACTACATTTTTTTTTGGAAAAGTTGATAAGTCTTTCTAAATTAGAATGAGTTGTCCCCATTTTATGGAAAAATAATGCTATGTGTACAAATTGTGGATGAATCCGCATATGAGACAACATTAAATGGTAAGTCCAATATTAATACTCATCAAACTAGAAGTGATGCGGGAGATAAATAGAATTTATCATCCTTTTTGATGATAAGTTAATGTTTCTTTATACTATAGATAGATAGCTTTTGTATTTGACTGAATTTGCTGTGTTTGAGTCTACATCTTCTACACGTATAAAGAAGGAGACTAACTTTTACCACTGTTAAAATAGGACAATTTTAAAAATATAACCAACATCCACAACATTTTTCCAACCACATAAAAAAAAAAAAAAAAAAAAAAAAGCAAAATATTGTAGCATGTAAACAAATAACCAAAAAGTTGATATAATAATAAGTCCATAAAAGGCAAGACAAATGAGTGCACACCTTAATGCCTGTAAAGCATTACTCTCAGGATTTGATGTGGAGGCCTAAAAAATGGCACTACAAGCGTACACTTTAAGGCTTATCATGAAAGCCTGACGTGAGAAGTGCTTCAAAGCATAAGTATCAAACAACAAATGAATTGCAAGTCTATACCATTCATGGCAATCGATGAGATTTGTTTCAATTTGCTTCCTCGATTTGTAACTTTGTTTCAATCGACTTCCCGGACCGCAAAACCTCCTCATGTGTTTTGATTTTGTTGGATTAGAACAGAATTGTGTGTTCATTGCAATAAAGTTATCCTTCACTTCAACGATGTGAACTATTCGTATCTCTTAACCTTCGCAACAGCTTTAATTGGGAAGTATTTTACACAAGGCACAATGTCACTCCTAATATTAACATTTCCTCTCAATATTATCAAGCTTGTCGGTTTTCTCGCTTATTCTCGGGTGATGTTATGCCTTTTTATACTAAAGCCTACGATTGTTGACATTACCTTATAAATGCATAATAATGCCACGTAAGATTATTGTAGTTCAATTTACTATTGGTTAGAATTTATTACTTCTTGACTACAAAGTTGCTTTTCTTACTTGAATTCCAAATGTATATCAAATAACTTAATTTTTTTTTTCCTACCTTAGTGTGCTTACTAATTATGGATGTCTAAATCTTGCCTTATACTTCTTGCACATTACTAATTTAAAGGCTATCTGCATGACAGGTTTCTTGTGGATTAAATGTTATATGTTGCTTCTGAAGTTACACACTTTTGCTTCTGATCAATTATGACCATTTCATTCTGATGGATGATAATAAAGAAAATTCAACAAGGGAGCATGTTCAACGTCTCTTCAACAAGGTATGCATATGCATCACTCATTTAAGTCTTATTATTATCTGCTGGATATTCATCTGGCATTGTACATTTTCATTGTTATTCACGTGTATGCAAATCCATGTAACATACAAAAACATGCAAAAACACGGTAATAATTCTTCTTTTTTCAGAACATTAACTGAATGATTGCCACTTTTTCTTGTCCAATCTGGTGGTTTAAAAAATATGTCGTCGTCATGATTGCACAATACTCTTCAATCAATTATGTTCTTTTCTCCTGAGTTTTTGTTTCACTATAGAATGAGTTGGTCAACAAGCGTACGAAAGTGGCACAAGCCAGAGTACCATCAAACCCAAATGCATAGCAACGGATGTAGAGTAAGCTTTGTGGCAATTGCATTACAGAAGGATTGAGAAGCTACGCGAACACTTGAATGCCGATCTAGCTTCTTCGAATTAGCTACTTCTCGAGAATGGGAAAGGAGCAACTCGAGGAGACCCAATTTTCTTTATTGTGCAAAAATGTGATGCATAAACTTGGAAAAAAATAGTGTACTACCTGATTAAATTTAACAAATTTCTATTCTACCAATAAGAAATTTGAATTTGGAGAATGGGTATATAATTTGGTGTTTCCAGCCTTTTAGACTCTTTCAGAAGAATAGCATCTTCTGTAACAAAATATTGGAACAGGCTCTTATCTTGAGATATCAAGGCTTGATTAAAAATACAAGCCTTGACTTTGTTAGAAGTATTGATTGGAAGTATGATAGGGATGGAGAACCTTGTTGTGCTGAAGTTTGAATTTTACGTGAGTGAAACAAAAATTAAAAAAGGCAAAAAAAAAAAAGGACCAAACAACCTAAAGAAAGGAAAACAAAAAAACAGTAAAAGAAAAAGAAAAAAGGAAAAAGAAAAACTTAAAGATGTTGAGGAAAGAAATCTTGATGCTTTGCTACAAAAGCTCCCAAGTTGTATGAGCCATAACTTAATTAATCAATCGACTATAACCATCTTGAAGCTTTCATATATATTACTTTTCATTTGCACAAAATACATTTTTAATTGAAGCTGTTATTATTAGAATACTAATTTTTCAGGTACAATTTTGTTATTTAAACTCGATCCATACAATTATATAAACATTAAAGTGGAAAAATAATTTCAAATCACTCCACACTATTAAATACCTAACTAAACTACAGCACGTGCATCGTACGTGCATACACTAGTATTCAATAAAGTTTCTGTATGTGGATTTATGTTAACTTGTACTGTCTTTCAAGAGTACAATGGTGTCTAATAGAAGGTGAAAATTCATCTATGGTACAAGTTTTATATTAAATATAGGAATCAATAGATACAGTAAACTAAAACCATTTGGCCTATATTAGGCTATCAAAAAGCCCGATCACCCAGGTGGTGATCTGCCTAGATGAACTATATTTTGCACTGCGACTTTATTTGATATTCCAAAATTCTGAGTTGTAGTTGAAGTGTTTGTGACTGTTACTCATTTTATGAATTATAACAGGTTCCTCCACGACAAGGTTAAGCCACAAGTTGTGCATCGTGATGTCCGAGCAAGTAACGTACTTCTTGATGAAGACTTCGGTGCCCATCTAATGGGAGTTGGCCTATCAAAGTTCGTTCCTTGGGAAGTGATGCATGAAAGGAGGGTCATGGCCGGTGGCACTCATGGATATCTTGCTCCGGAGTTTGTCTATAGAAACGAGTTTACAACGAAGAGTGATGTATACAGCTTTGGGGTGCTTTTACTTGAAATCATCAGTGGACGTAGACCGGCAGTCCGGCACAAGCTGTTGATTCAGTAGGTTGGCAAAGCATATTTGAGTGGGCTATACCACTGGTGCAAGCTCATCGCTATCTTGAGCTTTTGGATCCTCTTATAACATCGTCGTCTTCTTCTCAAATACCTGAAGTTGGAACTGTCCAGAAAGTGGTGGACCTTGTGTACTCTTGCACACAGCATGTCCCGTCTATGCGTCCTAGAATGTCTCATGTTGTCCACCAGTACCGCAACGATTGATTAGCACAAATTCCTCCTGCAACTAAATAAGTTAAATCATTTTGAAACTACGGCGTTTATTTTGAGAAGCTAAAGCGATAACCCTCGCCCCGGTAATATTTTAGGCTAGATCTACTAATGTATCTCTCGCTATTTATTATGAAAAAAATGTCTCTCTCATATTTGTAGTCTCGTTTCCTAATATTCGCCGCTCATCGGTAACTTTGAACAATTGTCCTGGACTTTGAACTAGTATACCCCGTAATCATTGTTAGATGTGGCTTATCTAATCATTCGCCCATTTTTACCGGTTGGTTGACTTTACGAAACCAAATTCTTCTATTGGAAGTAGCCCTCTTCAAGTCGCTCTGTCTGCAATGTGGCCCTCTCCTATCCAAGATGGGTGCCTGCTATGATACTAATTGTAATAGTCACGTTAAGTGGATGAAATTCATCCTCAAAACTAACTTGTTAAAGTAAGGGTATTCAGGTGGTTATTAATCCACGAGGCAAGCAAAAGAATCTGGAATATAGTTTTATCTTTATACAATTAGAATATTAGATCATTAGAACGGGGAATGTACCCGACGAATTCTTTATAACATCACAAATCGGTCAATGAGCAAAGACGATAAATTATTAGTATGAACGTCAGCCATGACGCTTTGTTGGGAGAAATTGCATACCATGAGACTGGGCATTGAATTTTCAGATTGTAGACTTGGAAAAAGTAAGTAGTATTTGTTTGAATTCCAAAGAAAGACGTCTTGGTTAACACGGTAGCTAATGCTTTCACCGCCATTTAATTTTCCAGCCCAAATAATTGACATTTGTATGCGTACATAAATTGAAGCTGACCACTACCAGTTGGTATCATGTCTTTCATATACAGAAGAAAACCAACAAACAAGGAGTAATGGCACCAGAGAAGGAACCAGTCCAGTTGATAGGGTTCTGGGGGAGCCCTTATGTCCTTAGTGTTCGTTGGGCTCTAAAGCTAAAGGGTATTGAATACGAATACCACGAAGAAAATCTTTTGAAGAAGAGCCCCCTGTTGCTGCAGTACAACCCGGTTTATAAGAAGGTGCCGGTGCTGCTGCATAATGGGAAACCATTGGTAGAGTCACTCATGATAATCCAGTACATTGACGAAACATGGAAGCGTAATCCACTCCGACCTCAAGATCCTTATGAAAGGGCCAAGACGCTCTTACGGGCTAAATTTGCCCATGAAAAGGTAATAAGATGATTTAAGATACTAATTAACATTATGGTCTGTTTATTACTTATTTTGTTTTTCTTGATATGTCCAGTGCATTGCGCCAATGGTAAGTTCGTTCTTCAAGATTGGAGAGGAGCAGGAAAAGTGCGTAAAAGAGGCTTGTGAGCATTTGAGGACCTTAGAAAGTGCGCTCGAGAAGGGGAAACGCTTCTTTGGAGGCGAAACAATTGGATTTGTAGACATTGCTGCTGCATGGATGGGATGCTGGGCTCGAATTATAGAGGAAATATTAAGCGTAAAGCTTATTGATGAAGAGAAAATGTCGCGGCTCATTGGCCATAATTGTACAAACTAGCCCCATAATCCCCTTCCAGCTTCCCAAACTCAGGGGGATTTTTGAAGTCCTCTACTGCCTGAGCACGAGCTTGAGCAAGCTACTCCTCAAAACTTCTCTTTGCATGGATAAGCTCGAGCTTTGCTTCCTCGACCTCGTCTCTCATCACCTACACAAAAGGACTTCATTATGATTCAAATATTCAAACTAATTCCTCAACGGTACACAAACCTAAACGCATGTTAGGTGTAGATTTTTTTTAAATGAATTTTGTGAAGAGTAATATTTTTGAAGAATTTTTTTACTAAAAAGTGTGAACACATTATGGATCCAGTACAAAATTATTTTATTGAAAGAACGCGTGGTTAAAATTTGAGGAAAAATAGGCACTAAGATTTACAATAGACAAAAGCAAAGCCCACACTAAATAATGCTTAGCAAGATCAACATCAATCAGGTTCATGACCCAAAAGATCTGAGAACATTCTATCGTTGCCTCAAGTAAAGTCGTAATACCAACAACCGACCCAAGTGGCAGCTTGATGCCACTAACGGTGGAGACTAGCTCACGATCGAACGAGACTAGTCATTCTAATAAACATGGAACGATCATTTTAGAGGGTTCAAGATCAAATGTGTTAAACTTTCAATCTTTTAAATAAATGGACTTATTTCTTGTATTTCAATTTCTACACCAGCCGAACTTGATTTTTACACCGAGCTAGATCATTAGTGCTATTTTTTCCTTCCCAACCAAAAATAGAAATTCAAGAAAATTTATTAAACCGATCGCAAAAGATGGATGACATTGTCCTATAGGTGATTCCCACCAAGCCCACTCCAAAGACATCATCAACCATTCCATTTTACACTCTACCTTGACTTACTTCAGAATGGACGCCGACTGATTTGGTTCGCATTTTTTAAAATTCAAAAAATTCTACTTTTCAAAAACAAGAATTGTATACTGCAAGTGAATAAACCCTCAACCAAGACGGATTGCTTTCCCACTAATATGGGCAAAATATTTTGATATAAATGTCCATCTCAGATTATATACTTGCAAGCGTATTACAACCATAACAAATAAAGCTAACGATTTTAAAGTAGTTCTTAAATGGGTATATTGAATTTTTAAGCTACTCTTCAAAAAAAGTAGTAATCATCGATTTTATTTGTGAATGAATTGTGTTGGAGTTGAATAAATTCTTGTAATGTTTTTATGTAAAGTCAAGATTCCAAGAAAAAAAAAAACAATAACCTTGTCACTTCTATATCTATATGAATAATAAAAAAATACGATATATATATATATATATATATATATATATATATATATATATATATATATTGTAGGAAAATATTTATTGTACATAATCATTTCCATTACAGTCTTGTATATTAATGAAATGTCAAAAAGAAATTGGTGGAGGTTTTTTTATTTGATCGATGAGATTTTGATCTAAATCTCATCACATCATCCATTGGTAAATTAATCTATAAATTATGATGTACATATAGCACAACAACGGTTCGTAACATCAAACTATTAAAGCTTAATGCATTTTTTAAATCATTTCGTTCAATTATTTTAAAAATGTACTGGATTTTTTTTTAAAGCCGTGTTTGGATTTGTAATCAATAAATTGTACTCAAATTTGAAATAAAATGTAAAATCTTTTGGGAATTAAATTGTATAATTTTTGTATTCCTTAATTTTATTTGCATTATTTTAAAATTTTCTAAATATTTGAAGTGAAATATAACGAAAAATGAAGAATTTTTTTTTTTTTTTTTTTTGTGTTTTTGGAAGTTCAAGAATTGATTCTATTTATTAGAGAACAATTAAAATATATTTCCATTTTAATATTATAGTTAAATAAAAAAAATAGACTCATGAAATTGATCCGAAAACATATGGCGGTTTAAACGTGACTAGTTCGCTAGTTATTCGATTATGCTTTAATGTGAAATTTTTGAATCAATTATGTTTAGAAAAAATAATAAAAAATTCATCTTCATAATAAATAATATCGAGTTGAAAAATTGCAATTACTTTTTAGAAAAAGGAAAAAATTAAATATTTTATCTAAAAAAAAATGCTCAAATCTAATAAAAAAGAAAGTTAGGAAGAGAAACAAAGATTTTTAATTAATGGGGTTTTTGCTTAAAAAGGCCAGTCAACCATAATTATTGGTAAAATAGTCTATCTCAATAGTTTTTGTTCCAATAGCCTTTGATCTATTAAATCATACATTAAAAGTTTTAAATCCCTTCAATTGAAATGTCTAAAATATCCAATTTGAAACAAAAATTTACCAAATCCCTCAAACATGAATCCTCACTTTCGTTCTACTTTTCATACACAATTTAAAACCAACAGAAAAATGGCATACTGCCGTTTTAAACGACTGAATGCCGTTTTAACTAATTTTTTGTTTGTATCAATTTATGTTTCCTCGTATCCACATAAAAATTAAAGAAAACAAGTTTTAACAATATTTTAAGCGAAATTGAGAGTCCCTGATCCAAAACGGCATGATGTATTTATAAACGGTTTGGTGACATTTTAACTAACGTAGATAATTTTTCACTACATTTATAGTGAAATTGAGACCCTATAATCTAAAATGACATGTTGCCATTTTAAATGATTATGTGTCATTTTAACTAATTTCGTATCTGCTTTACTTTATTTTCACTTGTATGCACATGAAAATGAAGGAATTGAAGTTTTCATTATGTTTGGACCCGTTTATCGGCATAAAGTTCACTCGATAATAACCAACACGATTGGTCTATGAGTAAGCTGTATTAAAGTTAACTACGAAATAAAATAAATAAAACAAGTATGGTATATAAAACATAGCATGTGCAACCGTTCAATATATATAACTATCTATGATATTCTAAACATTGTTTTTACTGATTTCGAAGAAACATCGAGAATCTGTGACCCAAAACGGTATGTAGTCATTTTAAACGTATGTATATAATTTTTGCTAATTTCGTTCGTTTTGCTCCATTATTGCTCGTTTTCACATGAAAGTGTAAGAATGAAAGTTTTAACTAGATTTAGACGTCAAAGTCCACAAAAAATAAAAACTATAGTGAGTCACATCATACGTCCGATTGGAGATTACACTACACTTGACAACCAAGGAAAATGTATACAAAACATAGCATGTGCAATCGTTCAATATGTACAACTTATCTATGATGTTCCAAACATTGTTTTTACTAGTTTCGAAGAAAAATCGAGAGCCCGTGACCTAAAATGGCATGTGGTCATTTTAAACGTATGTATATCATTTTCGCTAATTTTGTGTTCGTTTCACTTCATTCTCGCTCGTTTTCACATGAAAGTGTAAGAACGAAAGTTTTAACTAGATTTAAACGTCACAATCCACTCAAAGTTCAAACTTTAGCGAGTCACATCATACGTCCGATTGGAAATTATACTACACTTGACCACCAAGAAAAATATAACAAGTATGGTATACAAAACGTAACACATGCAATCGTTCAATTTGTACAACTTATCTATGATGTTTGAAATATTGTTTTTTACTAGTTATAAGAAAAAATCGAGAACATGTGACCCAAAATGACATACAATCATTTTAAACGTATGCATATCATTTTTGCTAATTTTGTGTTCGTTTCGCTTTGTTCTCGCTCGTATCCACATGAAAGTGTAAGAATGAAAGTTTTAACTAGATTTCAACATCATAGTAATGAAAGTTTTAACTAGATTTCAACATCATAGTCCATACAAAGTTCAAACTATAGCGAGTCACTCTATAATTTGGTTGGAAACTATACTAAACTACACTTCACTTGACAATAGAGAAAAATGTAAGTGGCAAGTTTGATAGTAAAAACATAGCACGTGTAGTTGTTCAATGTGTACAAGACATGTGTGATGTTTCAAACACGGTTTTACTAGTTTCGGAGTGAAATCGATACCTCGTGACCCAAAATGGCATATGCCCGTTTTAAACGTATCAAAGACGTTTCTATTCATTTCGTGCTCGTTTCGGTTTATTTACGTCCGTAACCACTTGAAAATTTATGGATAAAAGTTTTAACTACATTTTGATGTTACGGCCAACACATTTGTCCAAACTATAGCGAGTTGCTCTATAATTCGGTTGGAAACTACACTACACTTAACTTGTTTTAACTAGAATGAAATATTGTTTTTTACTAGTTTCGAAGAAAAAATCGAGAACCCGTGACCCAAAACGACATGCAATCATTTTAAATGTATGCATATCATTTTTGCTAATTTCGTGTTCGTTTCGC
The DNA here is from genome assembly GCA_035079005.1 of Fraxinus americana. Classification (NCBI taxonomy): domain Eukaryota; kingdom Viridiplantae; phylum Streptophyta; class Magnoliopsida; order Lamiales; family Oleaceae; genus Fraxinus; species Fraxinus americana. Next base: position 25,080,832 of record CM068708.1, on the reverse strand, counting down.
TTTATTCTCGCTCGTGTCCACTTAAAAGTGTAAGAATGAAAGTCTTAACTAGATTTCAATATCACAATCCACACAAAGTTCAAACTATAGCGAGTTACTCTATAATTCGGTTGGAAACTACACTACACTTCACTTGGCAATAAGAAAAAAGTAAGTGACAAGTTTGATAGTCAAAACATAGCACGTATAGTTGTTCAATGTGTACAAGACATGTATGAGTTTGAAACACGATTTTATTAGTTTCGGAGTGAAATCGATACCTCGTGACCTAAAAAGGCATCTGGTCATTTTAAACGTACCAATGACGTTTCTATTCATTTCGTGCTCGTTTTGATTTATTCATGCCCGTAACCACTTGAAAGTTTGTGGATGAGAGTTTTAACTACATTTCGACGTTATATAGCGAGTTGCTATATAATTCGGTTGGAAACTACACTACAGTACTACACTTCACTTGACAATAGAGAAAAACGTAAGTGGCAAATGTGATAGTCAAAACATAGCACGTGTAGTCGTTCAATGTGTACAAGACATGTATGGTATTTCAAACACTGTTTTACTAGTTTCGGAGTGAAATCAATACCTCCTTACCCAAAACGGCATCTAATCATTTTAAAGGGAGGGTTGCCGTTTAGGGTTTAGGTTTCAGGGTTTAGGGTTTGCAAAACAAAAAATATATAATTGTTCGACATGCCTTTTTAAACGACTAAGTGTCATTTTAACAAATTTTGTATTCATTTCGCTTTAAGTTCCCTCGTATCCATATGAGAATTATTGAAAAATATGTTTTAACTACATCTGGAGTGAAATTTACAGTTCGTAACCGAAATGGCATGCCATCGTTATAAATGATTTGATAACGTTTTAACTAATTTTGTATTTGTTTCACTCTATATTCTCTCGTACTCACATGAAAATGAAAGTAGAAAAAATTTCATTACATTTAGAGTAAATCGATAAGTAACATTAAACATCCAAGATCAACAAAAAAAAGTTCACCCAATAGTGATCAACAACATTTTCCATGAATAAACTATACTAGTCTTCACTATGAATGAAGGTAAGTATCTTAAATTCTATTATACTTCGATTATAGATGAGATACTAAAAAATTAGTTTGTTTAATTTATAAAAATCTTTTAAGATGTTCAAAAATATGATCGAATGGTTTTAAAGTGAAATCGAGACACTGTGACCCAAAATGACATGCTGACATTTTAAATGGCTAGTTGTTATTTCAACTAGTTTCGTGTTCATTTCACTTTATATTCACTTATATTTATATAAAAGTTAAACGAATTCAAGTTTTTGCCATATTTGAACAAGAAGTTAGATAAAAAGTTCATCCGATAGTGACCAACACTATGAAAATGCACTACACTTGACAATAAAGAAAGCATAAGTAGCAAGTATGGTATCCAAAACATAGCACGTGTAGTCATTCAATGTGTACGAGTTATATATGATGTTTCAAACACAATTTTACTAGTTTCGGAATGAAATCGATACCCTGTGACCCAAAACAGCATCTGATCGTTTTAAATGTATAGATGACTGTTTACTCATTTAATATTTGTTTCGGTTCACTAACGCCCGTATCCACATGAAAGTTTATGGATGAAAGTTTTAACTATATTTCGACGTTACGGTTGACACATTTGTTCAAACTATAGTAAATCACTCCATAATTTGACAATTAAGAAAAACGTAAAGTAAGCGAGGTGTAGTATCCAATACACAAATAAGTGTAGTCGTTTAATGTGTACGAGTCATGTATGAAGTTTCAAACACAATTTTACTAGTTTCGAAGTGAAATCGATACCCCGTGACCCCAAACGGCATCCAATCATTTTAAACGGAGGGTTGCCGTTTAGGGTTTAGGTTTTCGGGTATTGAGGTTAGATTTTAGGGTATAGGGCAAAAGAGAAAACATGTAATTATTCAACACGCCCTTTGAAACGACTAAGTACCGTTTTAACAAATTTTGTATTCGTTTCACTTTATATTCCCTCGTATCCACATAAGATACTCTATAAATTAGTTAATGCAATATGTTGTGACCTTGTGACCCAAAACGACATGTTGTCGTTTTAAACGCATAGATGACGTTTCTATGAATTTAGTGTTCAGTTCAGCTGATTGCTGTTTTAGATACCTAAAATGTCGCATGGACGTTTTAATCGTATGACTGCCATTTTTCTAATTCAGTGTTCAATTCACATCACTTTCGTTCATTCAGCCCCCCAAGTCGAGACCTTGTGACCCAAAACGACATGTTGTCGTTTTAAACGCATAGCTGACGTTTCTACGAATTTAGTGTTCAGTTCCATTGATTCAGCTGATTGCTGTTTTGGATACCTAAAGTGGTGCATGGACGTTTTAATTGTATGACTGCCATTTTTCTAATTTAGTGTTCAATTCACATCACTTTCGTTCATTAGCCCCACAAGTCGAGACCTGGTGACCCAAAACGACATTTGATCACTATAGTGAGTCACATCATACGTCCGACTGGAGATTATACTACACTTGACACCAAGGAAAATGTATACAAAACATAGCATGTGCAATCGTTCAATATGTACAACTTATCTATGATGTTCCAAACATTGTTTTTACTGGCTTCGAAGAAAAATCGAGAGCCCGTGACCCAAAATGGCATGTAGTCGTTTTAAACGTATGTATATCATTTTTGCTAATTTCGTGTTCGTTTCACTTCATTCTCGATCGTTTTCACATGACTAGATTTAAATGTCACAATCCACTCAAAGTTCAAACTATAGCGAGTCACATCATACGCCCGATTGGAAATTATACTACACTTAACCACCAAGAAAAATGTAACAAGTATGGTATACACAACATAACACATGCAATCGTGCTATGTTTTGGATACCAGACTCGTACACATTGAACGACTAAACGTGCTATGTTTTGGATACCAGGCTCGAAGGGAACGCTTGTTATAAGGTATTATTTTACTAAATTAAATATTAGTACTTTCTTGTATACGTTTCTTGATTTTTTTGTTAATAACGTATCAAAAAAAATTTCGAGGGGCAGCACCCCCGTAAACCCCAACCCATTCACCTCAACCTCTAGACCCCCTTACTTTCATGATCTAACTCCACCCCTGATCACAGGACCTTGATTTTACTCCCAAAAAAATCAATCAAATCTTGAACCATCTGGAAGACTTATACAAGTTAAACGAGCTAATTTGTTGAGTATTTTATCCTATAATTGGAATATATGGAATTTGGGTTACTTGCCTTTGTTCGTAGTAAATATATGTAGTTTACTCACAGAACAACGGTGTTGGTCATTATCGCATGAAATTTGTATAGACAATGTAATGAAACTTGCTTTTGTTTGTGCAAACGAGTGCAAATAAAGTGAAACAGATATGAAATTAGTTGAAATGACAGCAAAACATTTAAAACGACAGCTTGACATTTTGGGTTACGAGGTCTCGATGTCACTCTAAATATCGTGAAAACTTTTTTACGCTTATTTTTATGTGGGTACAAGACAATATAAAGTGAAACGAATGCTAGATTAGTTAAAACGTCATCGAACCGTTTGTAACGACAACATGTCGTTTTGGGTCACGAATTTTCAATTTCGCTCAAAAAATTGTTAAAACTTGTTTTCATTAATGTTTATGTGGATACGAGGAAACATAAATTGATACAAACATAAAATCAGTTAAAACGGCATTCAGTCGTTTAAAACGGCAGTATGTCATTTTACTGTTGATTTTAAATTGTGTATGAAAGTAGAAGAATTCACTGTGATGTAATATGGATAATTTAGGTAATTTATTAATTTTGAATTAAAATATTTATTTTAAATCATTAATTGTGGTCAAAGGCTAAAATCCCAAACTATATTATCAAATAGACCATTTGCCCCAATTACCACAACTTTTTTTTGCCCTTTTTCAATGTTCCTCTCCTGTGCGTTTCCACCTAGTTGTTTCCATTCCAGAACAATTCGGCATTTTTTTTTTTGAAGGAAACTCAAATTTATAACGCTATCGAATAAGTCGCGTTATTTGGTGGTTTCAACTCCATTCCCTCCGGGGGATTTTTCAAAATAGCCGGGTCAAATGACCCATTTGGGTTTTTCGTGTAAAAGTCAATTTTGCCCTTAATGAAATGTTTTGTTATTGTAAATTAAGTCCTCATACTTTATATTTTTTAGAAACTAGTTTTATTCTTATTTTTATTCGTCATCACTAGATGTCTCTTCTAAATCTGATTTTTCCTCAAATATTTCTTCATTTACTTCTATTTCTTCAATATTAACTTCTTCACATTCATTTCTAATTTGTTCAAAGTCCGTAATTAATATCCTAACTTTCTTTTTTGGACATTCAGTGCTTATATGTCCTTCTTCATTACAATTCCAACATTTACATCGTTTTTTATCTAATGGTTTTTTATTATAAGGTTTATATTTTCTTCTAAAATATTTTCTCTTTGGTTTAAAATATTTCCTTTTAAACTTATTATATTTTTTATATTTTTGGGTCTTATTTTTCTTTTTCTTTTATAATCATAACATCCCCAGTTTCCTGGTACTTCGGTATCTCTACAACAAATCCTATCTTGTATAAATCCTGATTGTTTATAAATCATTTGATTACTACACATGGTACTTATTTCATCTTTTATAGTTCTTATAATGAATCCTAATGTATAACCTTCTTCATTTCTTCCTAATTGTTTTTCTTTAATCTTATTTTGAAAATAATTATTCCATGGTGGTGGTAATTTCCTAATAAAAACTTCTTTATAATAATTATTATCAGCTCCACTCCCAAACATCATATAATAATATTTACTATATTCACAACAATATTCGTTAAGGTAACACATATTACAAATTTGTAAATGTTCCATTCTGTTTTTAGCATCTTCTATTTCTTCTAATCTAGCTTTAGTACTTTCATTTACCCAGTCTTCTCCAGCAAATTCTCTATAGATTCTTGTAGCGACTCTATTTATTCCTTCTATTATACTAATTCCAAATCCTGCTTCAATACTATCTTTTCAAATTCCTTTTGTTGTTTCTTCTAATCCTCTATACCAATTAAATACATTTCCTTTAAATGTTGCTAATAAATATTCAGTTCTATTTTTATTATCGGTATTACTTCGATTATAATTAAAGTGTGCTATCATATTAGTACTCCATTCATTTATAGCTCTTCTAACATCTAATTCACAATCTAAATTTAAATATGATCCTGCAATTTTCATTGGGTTTGATTCTCTTAAAACTGGTTTAAATTGGTCTCTATACATTCTTTCTTTGCTAGTTTTAAAATCTACTTTTGTATTAACATATCTTCTAGGGTCTATTTCTGCTTCATATCTAGCTGTACTAGTTTCTCCATATTCTTCTTGTTTAACTGCTCGTGGTCCTCCTGTTTTTCCAACCATATGATTTTTAGTTATTTCTTCACAAATTTTTAAGTCTTCTAAGTCGAATATTAAATTTTCCATTTCTTCGTTCATTGTTCTTCTATGATTAATTTTCCTTCTTCTTTTTCTATAAGATTTTCTTCTTGCTTTCTAAGATCAATCAATAATCTTTCTATATCTTCTTTTAATCCTCCATTAAGTTTTATTAATTCTTCATATTTTTCAATTTTCTTTCTAACTTCTTTAAGTTCTTTGGCATAATCTGGTTTAAATGGTTTTTCTTTATTTAGATTTTCTATTATTCTATTTAAAAGATTTTCTATTCTTAAAAAATTATTTTGTAGCTTTTCTTTTTCTTCTTCGTAGTCTATTTCAATTCTAGTTATTTTTTCATCAATTGCTTTTATATTTTTCTCAATTAAATTGATTTTATCATTCATACTCATATTTTAGGTTTTTTATAAGATGGTTTTTCAATTTCAAATCCTAATTTATTTAATAGAATATCAAGTTTATAATTAATAATGTCTACTTTTTCTTCTAAAGTTGCTATTTTATTAATACTATTTTTCTGTGCAATTTTTGATATTCGATTTTGAATTTCTTCAAGTTTAGCTTCATCAAGTATTTCTAAATTATTTATTTGTTCTTTTATTTTATTAAATTGTTTAGACATATTTTTGCTTAAAACTTCTAACCTTTCTTTAGCTATTTCATCTTTTGGATCTATATTATTTATTTCGTCTATAGCCTCTATATCTTTAGATTTTAATTGTCCTAATTGTTGCCATAAAAATGCATTAGTCCAATTTGTAGTCATATTTAACCATTCATCTGTATTTCCCCATGAGCTTAAAGGTTGAAATAGAGTTGTATTCCATTTTTAGTCTCGATAACTTCCTATTGGTAATCTAATATTTTCTATTTCTTGTTTATCAAATCTTATCTTTGTTGGTAAACTCATATTAGTCTGGTATATTTAAGGAATTAATTATTATATTATTTATCATTTGTCTTATTTCTCTTCTAAATTGTTCTTCTCTTCTTAATTCTCTTGTAATTTAATTCCTTAATAATTCTCTTTTAATTTTATTCCAATTAGAAATTTCCCTTTCTATTTCTCTACGATTGTTGTCAGTTATTATCTGTTCTTCTAAAATTTTTATTTTATTATCACAAAATTTTCTAGTTATTCCAGGCATATTTTTATTCTATATCGTCAAAACTAAGATCAAAATCATATAATTCGTAAACTTCATTATAACTTACATGTTCGTAGTTTCAAAAGTTCTTTCACTATTTTCACTATCTAACCGAGAAAAATATAATCATTTTTATTATTTCTTTAGTCAATTTTTCTTTTAATCCAAATGATACAATTGTAAGACATTTTTCATAATATCTACTATCTCTTTTTATGAAATTTATTCCTCTAGTATAACTATCATAAGTTTCGGAATTTCTATTATGTGACTATAATCAATACTATTAGTATATCTAAAAGGTACAGATCTATAATAAAACTCGTAACTTTCCATGATAAAAGTTCTTCAAAGTAAACAATCTCATAAAAATTCTTATATAATAATTTTCATGCAAATTTTCGTACAATAAATTTTCTTGTAGCTTAAAATAAGGGCCTTACCACGCTTCGCCAAATAGCAAGAATGTTATATGTTCCCGGTCACCTTCGTCACAAGAGTTGGCCAAAGTCCGACAAAGATCACAAAGAAAATGGACACAAAGGCACTCAAAACTCTCAAACAGACTCACTGTGTAGAACAACACTCAAAGCGTAATAAAAGATTTATTTCAAACTCAAAGATTTTATTGATCTGAAGATAGCTTGAAAGCTATTATACAAAGATTTTTACAGAGATTGATACTCCGAAGAGTGGTTTCTACTCTCTAAAGAGAATGATTACAAAGATCATTGTTGAGGGTTTTTAGATGGTAGTTCAGGATGAGATTTCAGATGGCTAATTTTCGATGATCTTTCCTAATGAGAAGAGTCTCAATTTATAGAAAGGCTCGCACTTCACCGAGAAGCTTCTGGCCAATCAGATTTTTACAACACAAAAGTAAAAAGTACAATAATTTCAAATGTGGTTGAAAATATTAAAAGTGGTTGTTGATTGTCTTTATTCCGATGTCGGCAATTTCTTTTGATTCCAGCTTGACAATTTGTCTTCTTATCTTCAAAGTTCACATGGTCTTTGTCAATAATGCGTTTTTCTTAATCGTCCTTTACTTGTGGACGTGTCCCATTAGTCGGCAGGCTTCTTTAATGCATTCTTCACTTCCAGAAAATTGATCGTTCATAATTCCACAGATTTTTTCTTCAAGAATTTTTGATTCTTTATCTCCCCTACAGATAAGGATCCAATTATTACTCATACCATAGACCATGTATCTTTCTCCATAAAAGAACTGCATTGTTGAGCAGACTGATTTTATTCCGAGAGCTCGTCTGTAAATCATCCATTTTCTATTAATAGTGGGCAATTCTTTAAAAATCTGAATCTCCTTGAGTGGATTATTTTTTCGAATTGTGATGAGATGATGTTCTCCATACCACTCTGGTTCTTTATATTCAGGACTAATTGTGTAAAATCTCAGTTCAATCGGTTGTTTATCGCTGAATTTTTTAACACAATTAACAAATTCTTTGTCAAACTGTTCGATTTCTTTTAAATCTATCCCTGGAAAGAGTCGATCTAAAAATCCAAATGCTGCCAATTTTCGAACAATATTAGGATCTGCTCCTTGAACTGCACTGATCCTTGGATAAATCGCCGTTGGAAGGGCTGTCAAATATAGAGAACTTCCTTCTCTGAAATTATATACCCATTCTGAGAATTCATAATACTCTTTTTCCATTGGATGTAGATTAGCTCTAATATGATGAGTAGCAATTATTCCCTTTGGTGATTTAAGGTCACCAACAGGTGATTTTTTATCTTCTTGGAATTCACGATAACGTAGGTCGTTCCAATGGGCCTTTTGATAAGGATGTTTGAGTACTAGACTCATGGCTCCTTTTCCACTTGTAAATTTTTCCAACAATTTGTCCATACCGATGTAGTTGTTGTGGACCCTTTTTATGACTTTTTCCTCTTGCGAGGTAAGAGAGTCATTTCTCTTAAATTTTGATTCTCCACTCGAGGTGGATGTATTAATCTCCCGAAATGGGATGTGACTAGCCTTTCTACGTATTCACCTTTTAAAGGAGGATACTCCTGGCTACAATTTGCAAAAAAGTCTAAACATTCGACAATTTTTCAACTATTTTTTCTTTATTATCATTCAATTTTTCAATCTTTTTCCCACTTTCAACAACTTTGCTTGATAAATCACACAAAGTTTGTCGAATATCAAGATGATCTTCTTGAACAAAGAAGATAATCTGCATTAAAATCTGTTAGAAGATCTTGTAATTCCTTTGTAAATGCTTCAATCTTTTCCATATTCATGATTCCTGCTCAAGAAATCAGCAAATAAATTATCTTTTCCTTTAATATATTCAAATTTAAAATTATAAAAAGATAGTAACACTTGCCATCTATGTAATCTTCTATGTTGAGGTGAATTTGGTAATTTATTATTTACTAGTCCGTTAAGTTGTGTATTATCAGTTTGAACAATAAATTCCTTGGGTAACAAAAACATTTTAAATTTGTTTATTCCTTTAACTACTGCCAATAATTCTTTCTCATTGGTGGAATAATTTACTTCAGCATTATTAAATGTTCCACTAGTATATCTGCAAATTTCATTTAAATCAGTTTTTAATAAAGCACTCCAATATAAATCTGAAGCATCAGTTTGAACTATTAATTTATCTTTTTCATCAGGAAGTCTAAGTTTAGGTAAATTTCTACAATTTTCTTTTAAATTTTTAACACAAAGAGTATGTTCTTCATTCCATCCTAATTTATTTGATTTTCTTAATAGTTTCTGAAGTTTATTTCTTTTTTCTGCAAGTTTTTCTATAAATCCTTCAGAATAATTAAGACATCCTAAAAACTTTTGAATTTGTTGCTTATTTTATAATTTATCAGAAAATAAAATTATTTTTTCGAAATATGTGGTTGCAATTTTATTCCATCACTATTTATTATCATTCCTAAGAATTCAATTTCATGTTTTGCTACTTCTGCTTTTTTCTGACTAAGTATTATACCTTCTTTTGAGCAAAGTGTAGCAAAAATTCTAAGATGTTTAAGATGATCTTCGTATGTTTCTGAGCAAACAAGTATATCATCAACATAAACAATAAGAAAATTATGAGTTCTAAAGACTTCATCCATTCTTCTTTGATAAATTTGTGGTGCATTTTTTAATCCAAATGGCATAACTATCCATTCATAATGTCCTTGAGGAGTACTAAATGTCATTAATGGTATACTATTATCTTCTAGTTTAATTTGCCAAAATCCAGATTTACAATCAAATTTTGAATAATATTTTTTATTCTTAGCAATATTTATTAATACTTCTTTATTTGGTAAATAATATCCATCAAACTTAGTGTTTTTATTAAGTTCTTTATAATTTACTACCATCCTAGGTTTTCCTCTTTTTATCTCCGAATGATTTCTAACCATAAAAGTTGGGCTACTATGAGGGCTATTACTTCTCCTTATAAGTTTTTGATTAAGAAGTTCTTGAATTTGTATTTGAAATTCTTCCTTATCTTCTTGATTATAGAGCATAGGTTTGACTCTAATAATGATTGTTGGTTCTATTAATTCTATTTTAGTCGTTGTTTTTGATTTTTCCCATTTTTCAAGTGGGTTTTCATTATAATTTTTAGCTAAAAGATCTTTTATTTGATCAAGAGTAATTGTTTTAATTGAGTAATTGAGTAATTTTGGTATAAATTCTATTTTTTCACCACGCCTGAAATTTGTTGAACTCGAATGGTTTAAATTCTCTAGCAATTTTTAGTAAATGGCCACATGGTGTTTTTAATTGAATAGTATAAATATTTTGACTATATTGATCGAATCAAGTGCAGAAAGTCATTTCCAAGAATAATATCACAATCATTAATATTATATTGGTAAACATTTCTTATGGTTACTATTTTAGATCCTATTATAACTTCTATATTTTCATTTTTATATTTTAAAGATTCTTTATTCCTTGTAAAGTTAATTGTTGTTTATTTTCTATCCACTTTGGTAATAAAAATTCTTTAAAGACAGTTATCTCAGCTCCTGTATCAATTAGAGCACAAGTAGTTATTTTTGATTCAAATACAGTTATTTGTATATATACACTTATTGGGAATTTTATTTCTCTACTCATTTTTCTTTAGGGCAATATGTAGTTATTCCTTGATGTATAATAAGAATTCCTTCCTTGTCTATTTTATAATTATCTAGACTATTTAAAAATGAATTTCCTAATAATATTGGATGTTCATCAAAATTCATATTATTATCAATATAGCATTCTATGCTTAATAATAAATTTCCTAATTTAATTTGAACTTGTCCTATGATATCACAAGAGTTTATTTTTCCTTCAAAATCTCTATAACTATAAGGTTCAACTTTTTTCTTTTTAATTCCTTCATCAATAAGAGAGCAAATATGATTCTGACTTGCTCCAAAGATTTCAATAAGTATTTTAATTTCATTTATCCATTTATTTCCATTAAAAAATTTTCCCTTGATTCCATAAACACTATTATTTTTACTTTGTATTATTTTTGAAATACTATGTCTTACTGTATTATTTCCAATAATTATTTTATTTTCTTTATATGTTATTTGTTTTGGTATTATAGGTTGATCAATACTTATAGCATCATCATGTCCTATCTCAAAATTTTCTATTTCTTCTATGTCTTGTTCTCTAGGTAAGATTGCTTCTCCTATATCCCTAAATTCTTCGTCAATTTCTATAAAAGGTTTTTCTTTATATATATTTCCATAATTACTATTTGTATAACAATATAATCCTTGATATAATATAGTAAAAACTTTATTATCATCTTTTAATATTTTATTAGTCATCTTAAAATGTAGACTAAGGCAATCATCTAAATTTTTATCATTTATATGTACGCAATACCTTGGATAACAAGTAAATTTTAATTTTTTATAGGCTAAATTTCCTTTTACTATTCCTAAATTTCCATTTTCTCAGCTTATACATCTTTCATCTTGTAGATTAAGTATTATAGGACTATTAATTCCTTCTTTAAAACATGATTTTATTATTATTTGTATTCCAAAGAAGGTAAACATAAGATATTTTATCTCGTTTTTCTTGTTTTAATTTTCCTAAGAATTCATTAATATTTCTTTTTGTTATAAGATTTAATTTTATTTTTCCTTGTGTATGTTTAATATCTATGGCTTTTTCTATTTCATGATATTCGTTAATAACTAACTTCTTTCTTCTGAAGACTGATCCTAAAATATTAAATAATTTATTTTCTCCTGGTGGTTTTAGACTTAATTCTGCTTTATTAATTTTTCTAAATTTTTCCCAATCAAATTTTCCTTTTAAGGCATATCCCTCTACTCCTTCGTATACTTCAGTTTCTATATTTTCTGAATTTTCAATTTCCATGATTCTTAGGTATCTAATTCTTCAATTCTCCTAATTTCATTATTAAGAACTCTTTGTATTCTTTTTAAAGTTTTCATTTCTATAAGAATAGGCATTTTAACAAGATATCCTATGTTTTCGTCTAAAACTTCATCAAAATCTATTAAAAGAAAAGTAATTTTCTTTTCAAATTTTTTCTTTATTTTAAGACTATCGGAGTCTTTTATTTTATCAATCAAATTTCTTGATTTATTAACAAGATGTTGAATATAACTATCAGTATCCAAATATTCAGTAGAATGGTTAACGTACCAACCTATGCAAATTTCGTTATTATCTTCCATTCTCTAATGTCGTTAATTCCTCAAGATATATGGCTCTGATACCATTTTTATTGGACCTAAAATGCAAAAATTCAAAAATAAAATTATTAATCAATATCAAATTTTTTCGGCTCAAGATAGGTGGAAAGAGTTGATGGTGAAGAAAAGTTAATTTTTATTGCAAGGGGCAAACAATTTTGTCGAATCCAAAATTAGAATTAAAGTTTAAGGACTAAAATGATTTGTTTTAAAACTTGTTATTTTAAGGGTATTTTAGGTAGTTTTAAGGTTGAATAGTAAAAAGGGGTATTTTGGAAAGGGTATGGTTGAATTTAGGGTATTTTCAATAATTTCCCATTCCCTCCCCTTGTTTCCTGGTCTGAAAGACAATGGCGCCGTCTCAAGGACCAATATCTCATAACAAAACCCTGACTATGGCAGTTTCATATAATCGGTTAATAAATTGAACGCAAATGGTGAATTTGGTCCCTAAAGCAATTCGGTTTCTTCGGTTTAGTCTCCTCTCAACCTCTTCTCCCTTCTCTCGCGTCTCCTTCAAACCTCCGGTATGTATATGCGAATGTCTGTATTTATGTGTTCACATAATATGGTTTTATGGAAACTTGTATCTTTTTGATGGTTCAAGAAAAAAATGAATTTAATGATTGGATTCTGTATTATGCTGTTTTTCCTTACTTCAGTATCTTGCCAGGTTGTAATAGCTTGGACGAGGTTGCACAGCACTTCTGCATCATTTACGGGTAAAACCTAAATTCCCCGCCCCCAATTATTACTAGATGTTTTCTCTAATTTTTCATGATTTTTTGGGGATATGTTGGATCTATTTTTAGTTGTTGTATTATGTTCTGCTTTGTTAATATTCACTGTGGCTGATATATTTTTGTATTCACTGCTCCATCCTTGTTTCCCTGCTGTTGTTTCTGATCTTAGTTTAAGTTTCAGAATATGAATATGATGATGAAATACCGGATGATGTCAAGGTAACTGAGAAACATACTGCACTGCGTGTGGCTCTATCAAAGGTTGCAAGCGATTTTAGTGAAGATTCAATGTTGTCGCCTCAGCATTTCTTTGTTGCTAGACGTGCATCTGTAATTTCCACAGGTTCACTGAGGCTGGATCAAGCACTTGGCATCGGTGGATTACCAAAGGTGACCTTCTAATATGTTGGATGCATATATGGTACTGTCCATTTACTTTATATATAGAAATTACCAGCACTATAGGGATTTTCCTATTTTGATTACCCAAACCCTTTTTAGATATGGCTCTTAAAAGCTATTGATATTAATATTTTTTGCACTTTAACTTAATTTTTGGTGTTTAAAGGGTCTTCGCAAATTCGAAGTACTAGAAAAATAGGCATCTCTCCTGTTGTTAAACTATCGAAATATGTCATTTTCTATTGCATAGAGAATTATTTTTAACTACTTTTTCTTTGCCATGAAATGGTGTTTATTCTTGTTTTTGAGTTACATTGTGTTTTCCTCTTTTAAACCTTGTCTCTGAAACCATGATAGTCGTTAACAGATCCCAGTTGCTTTCTGCAGGGAAGAATGGTTGAAATTTATGGGCAAGAAGCATCTGGCAAGACCACGCTTGCACTTCATATTATCAAGGAGGCTCAAAAGCTTGGAGGTGTATAAAGAATATTATTTGTTATTTTCATAGCTTAGGTTATGAAACGAATTTTCCTGGAACTCTTTTTGTTGATTCTTCGTTGTTTCAACGAAACTACGAATTACTCTGAATTCTAAAGAGTATGTTTATTTAGTTTTAAAAGTAAAGTGATCTTTATATTTGTGCATTCCCATATAGATGAGAATACACTAGCCTGCATTGTCAGTTGCACTCTTTAGCATTTCAATTATTAACTTGTTACTATTCACTCGACAAAATACTGATAGCTTATCTGCATCTCAACCATAAGTTTCCAATGGAATGTACATAGGTTGAACACAAGTTGATTATAGCAATTTGGGCGAGCCTAATGGTATTGGAAAAATACGAGTAACACTCTCCTACAGACAAAGAATATTAGATTGTTCATTTTGATGTATGCATGGAAGCCTGACTTATTTCTCTGAACAGTCCTTGTGCTGTCTGGTGCTATGGTTGTACACTGACACCAAATATTTAATATCCCAAATTTATGTTACCCTTTGGTCTTAATTCAGAGGAGATAATTGAAAAAGAAACAAAAATGTGATACTGATTTTTTCTCAATTTTTTCAGCATTCCTTTTCATTTTGTTAGATGCTAGTAAAACCTTAATGGGTAATTAGCGAACATATGTTTCATTCTCTGTGTCGTAAAGTGGTAGACATTCGAGTGTATTGAGAAAATGTAGAAGAAATAAAACAAAAATAAGGAAAATATCACTTTGTAAAACTGTTTAAATATGAAAGTTACCATTCCATTATGAATGTAACAAACCTAATTATTCCGTAACTGAGGTGCTGCCAACATCTTTTGTCAAGCTTTGCCTTTCAGCCATAACATAGTCTTCCTTATCGCCATATAGTCTATCGCGGAGTTCGTTCTTGATACTAATCAATTCTTCTGACAGGTTATTGTGCATATCTTGACGTGGAGAATGCAATGAACCCTTTGTTTGCAGAATCAATAGGAGTAAATAAAGATAATCTCCTTATTTCACAGCCAGATTCTGCTGAAAACTTGCTGAGTATCGTTGATACGTTGACAAAAAGTGGATCAATTGATGTAATTGTGGTTGACAGTGTATGTATCTGCCCCTCATTCCTCTCTTCTATACGGATTATTTATGCTATAGTGTTCTCAACAAATGCCCACCCATTTCTTTTGCATTTCCAGCTGTAGGCATTGATGCAGTTGTATGGAACTTATGGATGTGTAATGTTATTAGACCCTATAGATACCACATTTATGTAGAGACTCTAGTGTCTTGTTTAAGGTATCTTTTTGTCTATTGGACATAAATGTTCAAGTAACTTTATTTTTGTTGGTAAACTTCTTCATATACATGGAGGTTTTATTCCATTATTTTTCATATGTAGTTCTCTTGTAAACTTCTGCAGTTTGCTTCAATTCTTTCCTTCATCGTTAGTAAACTGCTTTATTTACCCATAATGTTTTATCTGCATTATGGTTGTAGGTAGCTGCTCTTGTTCCTCAAATTGAAGTTGAAGCTTCGACCTGTAGCCCTCAAATGGACCTACAATCAAAAATAATGAGCCAAGCACTACGAAAAATTCATTATTCGCTATGTCGTTCCTGTACTCTTATTATTTTTATTAATCAGGTCAGGGACGTTTTTATAGCAATTCATCTTTTTCCTTAAAATTCTTTACACAGGGTAGGCGGCATTAATTTTATGATGCATTCTCAACCTTTGTAGGTAAGAAGAAATTTGAGATCAGACCAAGGCTCTATTCGTTCAGAAGAGGTAACTTGTGGTGGGAATGCCTTGAAATTTTATGCCGCCGTCCGGATGCGAATTAGCAGAAAAGGATTGCTCAGGACTGAGAATAAGGTAAGACTTACAGAGTTTTTGCCAAATAACCATCATGTATGTATCAATTTCGTATTTTTTTGGTAAGTTATTTGTCTTTGAATTTCTGTGTTATAAGTGATGATTTATATGGTCACCAGCCATAAAAGAGGTCCAACTAAGTGATATTTGAACCTATTATGAGTTGTATGCATTAGTTTAGTCTTTACATATATAGGAGATGTATATATGGTAGGTGCATAAGTTTAGGATTAATTTCCTAATTAGAAATATCCATTGTATGTATATACATGTAATCCGTCTGAAACAATAAGATAACAATTATTCTCCCAAATCAAATAACGTGGTATCAGAGTTTTTTTAATTAGATTAGGGTAGGCAGAAAAAGCACCGCAGTGCAAGTGCAAGAGTTGCTGCTTGTTTGAGGGACTGACTGCAGCTAGGGTTTGTGGTAGTGAAATTGACTGTGGCTAGGGCTTGGTGCAGGTGCTTTAGAGGTTTTGGCATTTGCTACAAATTTAGCCCCTGTTTGAGCCACATTCTTATTTTCATTCTCATTCTTCTATTCATTTTCAACCACACATTCTTCAATAAAATAATATTTTCCATCATATCAATAATTTTTCCTTTTTTTTCAACCATATTTACCATCACATCACAAAAAAATGCATTCTCTCCTAAAAAATGTGTATCAAACACACACTTAGTAAATTGATTTGGGGTAGTCTGGCGCTGCAAATTAACTACGACTAAGGGCGGTGCAAGGATTGTTACCAGTTTTATGAGGTTTTTTTGTCTCTCTCTAATTGTCTACATTGCTTTTTGCATCTTTTTGGTTGTCCTTAATCATGGAGAAAAGTAATAAGAAAATGGTGAATGAAATCACAATGACCCCATCCTCAAAAATTACAGATAGAAAGTTAACGAGTTGTAGGAATTATTCTCAATGGAAGAGAATTGTTTGTAGGTATGTAACAAGACTCAATTTAGGGGATCATCGGTTTGATACTAATCTTAGGTTCCAAAAAAATGGTTGATGGAGAATGATGAGATTCTTTAATCAGATTCAAAATACCCTTGACCCCAAAGTAGACAATATAATTAATCATTGTGATACGGTATAATAATTATGGACTATCTAGAATATTTGTATGCTAATAAACATGATGTATCTCATGTACATTAACTGATGTTAAAAGATTTATCGATCTGAGCAAAAGGGGCAAAATTTGTTTCAATATTATACTAAGGTAGAACAGGCATTTAAAGAAAAGTGTGTCAAGTTTCCTATAACTGGTGATGTGAAGATAATGCAAGAACATGAAGAACAGATTGTAGTAAAGTGTTTTCTTACTAGTTTGGAACCCGAATACGAGCTAGCTCGTACTCAACTACTTACCAATGATGCACTACCTTCATTGAGATATAGATGCCCATCTCCTTTGGGTATGCAAAGATAGTGACAAGGAGCAGGGTATTGTGCCAAATGAGATGGTATCTCTAATTGGCGTAAATTTAAAGATAAATAACAGTTGCAGTAGTAAAGAAAGAGGGGGAAGGGGAGCAGTGAAAATAGTATTTCTAGCCGTGGTTTGCATAGCTGTTATCATTATGGAGAGGAAGAATGAATAAAAAAAACTGCTAAAAATTACATAGTAAACCTGCAAAGTGCTCTGGTCAAACTCCTATGAGAAAATTTGTTCATACTACTACTCAGGATGGTCTTCTATTTACCCCTCCTGAGATTCTATCTCAGCATCATATTATTACAAGCTCGCTTTACCCAATTTTATGCTTCTCAATAGCCTGCTATTACTTCCATTTCTACTTATGTTCTCAACAGCCTACTACCCTTCCACTTCCACTTTAGCCAACACAGGTAACCGCTTAGCCTATTTTTCTACCTCGTCACGCAATTGAGTCATTGATTCTGGTGCCACAGATCATATGACTTGTAATGCATGTATACTTTCATAAGTTCATTCTTCTAATTTACCATGGGTCACTTTAGCTAATTGTTTTACAACTCCTTAGTTGAATGCGAACAACACATCCAACAAACTCTCTATCATTATCTTCTATTTTTTATCTTTATCTCAGTTTCCTTTTAATTTTTTGTCTGTGAGTGAATTACCAAATCTCTTAATTGGAGTTTTCTTTTCAGTCATTGTATTTTCCAGGATCTTGGGATGAAGCATATTATTAGTAGAGGGCACGAGTTCAATGGCTTGTATGTACTTGACTCTTCTCCTACACTGGTGCCAAAGTCGATTGCATGCACTAGTACCTCCTCTTTTTCGGCTCCATTATCGCTTCCATTATCCTTTCTCCTTGTTTTGAAGAAATTATTTTTTAGTCTTAGTCAAGAGCTCAACTAGATTGTGAGCTATTTCAATTAATAAAGAACCATAGTGTACCATATCTCTCTAGAATGAATAAATGCGTTGTGTTCCCTTTTGAATTGATGCATTCTAATACTTGGTGCCTTGTCCCATTTTATATAAGACTCGTTTTCCTATTTGGTTACCTTTGTAGATGATTATTTTCGGGTTACTAGGTTATATCTTATGAAAAATCTTTCAGAATTTTTTTGTGCTTTTTATACTGGGATTAAAACTCAATTGGATAAATTTGTACGTATCTTAAGAAGTGATAATACTAAGGAATATTTCTCAACCACATTTATTTCCTTTCAGAAAATGGCGTTCTTCACGAGTCTTCTTGTATTGTTACTCCACAACAAAATGGAATGATTGAAAGAAAGAATGATTGTGTTACATGTACATCACAACTTACAGATTTGTTTACTAACAGATGATTTGGTGAGATTTGATTAGATCATATTCTCATCAACCAAAGAAAAAAGAAAAAAACTCCCCTACTTTTTGACACCTCATTAATCTATAAAGATTATGTAAATGGTGATATACAACAAGAATTTTTCAAGAAAGAATTTTTATTTATTGGAAGTTGCCCGACTTTCATATGAAAATTTCAAAAGAATTTTGGGCAGATGCAGTCTCTATTGACCATTAATTAATTATAAGCTTTCCTGTGTCTTTGATGGTCAAATCATTTTTTCCATTATGTTTCGTTATCAATAATTATTTTTTCTTGCTCTCGGTATGTGGGTGTGTACTTGTTTTGTCCAAGATATGAGACCTCAAGTTTTCAAGCTTGTTTTGAGATCCTGTAACTGTATATCTTTGGCTTATTTTTGACATCAAAAAGGTTATCGATGTTTTCACCTTCTTCGAGTCCACACTCGTTTCCGGTAGTTCTGTCTTCTAATCAATCTTGTGTTGGGTTTGAGGATGATTTTCTTGTTTACATTGTGAGTTCAGCTGTATTACTTGTGTTTATCAATCTATTAGAAATGTTTATACTCATTGTGTATAGCAATCTCCAGTGGCACCTACTGTTGGCCATGACTTGCCTTATCTACTTGTTGCTTTGACTCCGAATTTGTCACCCCCTCCTAATCCTAGTCTTGATCTTCCCATTGCACTCCGAAAAGATAAACGGTCTTGTACTTATCCTTTTCTTTTGTTTCTTACCGTGCTCTATTACCACCTTCCAAATTCTTTATTACTTAAGAGTCTGTGGCAGTGCCAACATATGTTTCTAAATCTATCCCATAGTGGTTGGCGAGCTTCCATGCAAGAAGAAATCATGGCGCTTGAACATAATCATACTTGGAATTTGTTTTATCTACATCCCAATAAAAAGCCAATCGGATGTAGATAGGTTTTTATTGTCAAGATGAATCCTGATGGATCTACTACTTAGTTGAAGGCTATATTGATTGCTAAATGGTATTGCTTATACATATAGGCTATAGGATTACTCTGAGACTTTCTTTCCCATGCAAGAAGAAATCATGGCGCTTGAACATAATCATACTTGGAATTTGTTTCGTCTACATCCCAATAAAAAGCCAATTGGGTGTAGATAGGTTTTTATTGTCAAGATGAATCCTGATGGATCTACTGCTTGGTTGAAGGCTATATTGATTGATAAATGGTATTGCTTATACCTATAGGCTATAGGATTATTCTGAGACTTTCTTTCCCATTGCTAAGCTTGCTTCTATTAGGTTCATTTATCTTGTTGCTACCCACCATTGGCCGCTTCACCAACTAGATTTTAAGAATGCATTCCTTCAAGGTGATCTGCACGAAGAAGTTTACATGGAGCAAGCATTGGTCTGGGGAAGTCGAGAAAGGTATGTAAATTGCAAAAATAGTTGTATGGTCTAAAGCAATCTCTCCGTGCATGGTTTGGGAGATTTAAAGAGGTTATGACTAAACGTCTAGTTTTTGTTGTATTTTGTTAGTGCATGATAATATAATGATTGCTGGTAGTGATAGTGTTGACATCAGTACTTTGAAGGCTTTTCTTGGCATGAGATTTTAAACAAAGGAGTTAGTTTCTTTTAAATATTTATCAGGGATTGAGGTCTCTCGAATTAGTAACAGGATTTTTCTATCTCGGAGGAAATATAGTCTAGACTTGGTGGATGAGATAGGTTTAGCTGAAGCAAAACCATGTGATGCCCCCCTCCCGATACCAAATGTGAAACTAGGAGCAAAAGATGGACGTGTTTGTTGATTTAGACAAGGACATGGTGTAGTTGGAAAGTTGAACTATCTCACAATAACTCGTTCAAATATTTTCTTTCCAGTAAACGTTGTTAGTCAATTTACGTCCTAGAACTTCACATTGGGATGCTGTAACTTATATAATAAAATATGGGTAATTGGCGTAAAACGTCTCTACCTTTGAAGAGTTTTGTGGAAAACATCCCTACCTTTTATTTTGTGGCGCATAACGTCCCTACCTTTCACATTCTTTGCGCAAAACATCATTTTCACCAATTTTTAATATAAAATGACCAATATACCCTCATATTTAAATAAAACAAAACAAAAGAAAAGAAAAATAAAGAATGGATTGTAACTATAGGCCCAAACTTTTTAAAAAGTGCAAATGACCCACCAAACTTCACATTCTTCCCAAACCTCACCCTGCCCAACCACAGAGCCCCCAGAAAGTTCACCTTCACCTCCTAGGCCACCTGAGATTGGCCACCCCCACCAACGTCCATGCCACCTGAAAATTTCCCTCCAACTCCACCATCTGTGCAAGATTCAAAGGGTAAAGCACAATGGCAAATACAGCACTTAAGAATCCTTAATTGACCTTGCCACAGACCCTGGACTTCTTATTATTTCTACAAGCCCAAATATGTCCTGTTTGTGCCCAATAATAGGGCGAAATGATTCCATAGTCAACAGGCTAAAAATGGTGGCAGCAGCGCATTGGGCAACAAAAGGGGAAGCAGGATTTCAGACTGCATGCGAAAGGGCATCAAGGACACCATGAGACGCAATCAAATCCTCCTTGGAAGATATGGACAGATTCAAGATCGTGACAGTGACATTCTCTTGAAGAATCACAACTGTTGAATAAAGGGCTTCCGCTATCAACGGAATAGCGTTAGCCTCTGCATTTACGGGTCATTTTTTGAAAGCAGACGCAGCTCGCACAGAGCTTCTGTGCGGGTTTGTTCAGAAACGGAGCTGAGCTTTGTTACAAGGGTTTTCACTGTTCTTCGTTTGACAACCTCCATTTCAATTGATTCAAGAAATCATATGGGTTTTTCTTCGTTGTAACCATCCTGGTGGCAACCAGTTGGAAGCTTCATATTTGTTCACTTTCTTATTTTCATTAAAAAAAATTCCATTTTCCATTAACTCATAGTATCTGTAGAAGATAATTGAGTGAAAGTTTATGTGGACTGTGATTGAGATTAAATTGACTTTCTGTGATTGAAATTAAATTAATTTCTGTGATTGAGAATTCAAAGGTGGTGGAGATATTGAGTCAGAGTTGGAGGGGGTGAACTTTCTGGAGGGCTTGATGCCGGAGGTGGAGGTCAATTTTGGGGTGGTTTAGCAGCTGGAGGTGGAGGGGAATTTTCAGGTGGCATGGATGTTGGTGGGGGTGGCCAATTCTCAGGTGGCCTAGGAGGTGAAGGTGAACTTTCTGGGGGCTCTGTGGTGGGGCGGGGTGAGGTTGGGATGAATGTGAAGTTTGGTGGGTCATTTGCACTTTTTAAAAAGTTTGGACCGTTACAATTCATTCTTTATTTTTCTTTTGTTTTGTTTTATTTAAATATGAGGGTATATTGGTCATTTTATATTTAAAATTGGTGAAAATGATGTTTTGCGCAAAAAATGTGAAAGGTAAGGACGTTGTGCACCAAAAAATCAAAGGTAGGGACGTTTTTCACAAAACTCTTCAAAGATAAGGACGTTTTGCGCCAATTACACATAAAATATCTCAAATGAGCTTCAGGACGTGGGATTCTTTATAGAGACTATGATCATTGTAGAGTTGAGGGTTTCTCGAATGTTGATTGGGTAGGTTCTCCTGTGGATAGGCTCTCTACTATAGGGTATTGTGTTTTTGTTGGGGGTAATCTAGTCTCTTGAAAAAATAAGAAACAACGTGTTGTAGCTCGATCAAGTGTGGAATCTGAATATCGGGATATGGCACAAGTTGTGAACCTTTGTGGCTACATTATTTACTTGGATTGGCATTGATAAGTCCCACCGTATGAGCTTGTGGTGTGATAATCAAACAGCTATTTACATTGTCACTAATCAGGTATTTCATTTGATAACAAAGTAAATAGAGGCAGTGTCATTTTGTTCGTGAAAAGTTACAGAAAGGATTAATTTCTACTGAACATTTCAGGACTGGGGATCAATTGGTTAATGTATTCACTAAGGCTTTAGTTGGGAATTGGGTAAATTGTATTTGTAACAAACTGGGCATGATTGATATATATGCTTCAAGCGAGGGGGGTAGTTATGAGCTGTATGCATTGGTTTAGTCTATATATATATATATATAGCAGATGTATATATTGTAGGTGCATAAGTTTAGGATTAATGCCCTAATTAGAAATATCCTTTGTGTATATATATACATTTAATCTGTCTGCGAAGCAATAGGATAACAATTATTCTCCTAAATCAGATAACAGAAACAGCAGTAGTCTCACTCTCTCTTCATGCATCTGCAATTTGCTAGATTTCGCAAGGGAAGGAAAGAGAGGAGAAATTTAAGCTTCCTATTCGAATTTTTGGTTTTCCATTGCTCTGTTTTGTTTTCCTATAATTGGTGCTATTATCGCATGATGTATTAGACAGATAATGTTGATCTTTCCCTGTTCTTGTCTTTATTTTACTTCTGCATACATTTAATATTGATATCAAGAGATAGTATCATTGCTGATTTTTTTTTAAAATTTTTTTTCTCATCCAGGTTAATGGTCTTGGGATTTGTGTGCAAGTCGTAAAAAATAAGCTAGCACCTTCAATGACAAAAGCAGAGTTAAGTATACAATTTGGAAGAGGCTTCTGCTGTGAATTGGAGGCCTTGGAATTGGCCTGTGAATATGGTATCCTGTCGACAGAAGGAAGCCGCTATTTCATAAATGGGAAAGTTTTGAACAATAAAGAGGACGCCGTAAGTTATCTGGCTGCAAATAAAGGGGCCTTGGATGACGTTGTCAGAACTTTGAGACACCAGTTGTTCGAAAGAGAGAAATAGTCAGGGATATATTTGATTAGACGATCAACCTGCTTCTTGCAACATTGACTCACCCAAAAAGTCTCTGTATACTGTAGGGTTGACTCTGTACTGAAACTGAATGTTTCACCATTAAGTGTTGAGCGTTTCCATTTGGTCGAATAGTTGGTGCGAGGACTTGTGATATTCAACTTCTTCATTATGTATTGTATCAGACAATTCTTTTAATCTTAAAATTCAGCTATTTTTTAATTTTTTTTGTGTTAACTATGAAGACTAATTTGTAATTTTCATCCATCAAAAGCACAATGAAAACAAACTATTAAGTACACTGTAAAATTAAAGATGCAATTGAATATATATGAAGGTTTATAAGAAAGAGAAGCTGAAGCAATATAACAAAAAAAGACAGCATGTCATGGCTTTGGTCTTGCACAATTTTCTTTTTGTTGTGTATGTATACCATCTTCATTCTTCTTCCCTTCTCTAGCTGGACAATTGTGGCAACAACAAAAAAGGAAAAAAAAAACACGGGCTCATGGGCTCGGCTCAACTCGTGAGCTCACGAGCTCGTGGGTAGATAGGCCGTGTAGAAGAGCTTTTGGAAGAAGTTACCGTAATTTTTGTTTTAAAACTAATTTTTAAAAGCACTTTCTATTTCAAAAAGCCTTTTAGAGAAAGCTACACTGGACTTGCTTGATCTAAAAACTCTTCTAATTAGCAAAAACATATTTATAAAATTAACCAAACGAGTTCAAATGCTGCTTTTGGGTCTCAAAATCTCCTTTTGACTTTTCAAAAGGCATGCCAAATGACAATCCAATGAATTTTTGCCACATGGACATTATGTCATCCAAGATGTCAATGTAGCATGATTAATAATCCAAACCCATTAGTTCTCCAAGCCCTTAACGGAAACCCTACCATTACAGTCATATTAAGCATTCCAAATGAAGAATTTCCCGGGATTGTAGAAAATCCCTCAATGGTGAAACCATGAATCTATCAACTTTAGGAATTGAGTCGTGGATTCAACTGTAAAAGGTCAAATATCCCAATTATTTATATGTTGATAAGATAACGAATTTGAGTGATGACTCTAAACTAAAAATCAAACTTACCAACTTTACCAAAAATTGAACAGAGTAACGAGAAGGAAATGAGTAATAAACACCAAAAAAAATAATGTCAAAATAACGCCAAGTAAAATGGATGTAAAATCGAGGCAAGAATTAAACTATGTCTTTAAGTTGTTTTTTTTCCCATCAAAGATGCCTACAGATGATAGTAATCAACTCCCAAGATACAACGATTATCTCCTTACGTTTGTAGCACTCCAAAACACAAGAACAATGAACCGAAGATTGATTTTTGTACTCCTTTAGAATGAAATGGAAAACAGATTTTTATGCAGAATTTTGGCTAGGAAAAGATGAATTTAATTTTATGCTATGATTGCATATCATTGGGATGAAGTAATGGACTTCCCAATGATCTTATTTATAGAGGAGGAAAGGTTATGAGTGAAGAGACACGTCTCAAAACTCAACAACCTTTGACAAGGGTCGTAGCTTTTGCTGTCGCCTGTCGCCCTTGCATCGCTCAAGCATAAAAAAATAGAGACTTAATCTCTCGCCTATCGCTAGCATGTCGCTCGAATAACAGCCTCACATCTCGAGCGATAGGGGAGTGGCGGAGATAGATAAATACTCAGCCAGTTTCCTCTATTGTTCCTTCAAATTTGGACAGCAATTTATCGTTCATCCTGAATTGGTTTTGATATTTCAAATATACAACGACGATCTACTCGATGAGTAGAACAAGTTATTCTATTTATTTTCATAATTTGACTATCGGATTAAATTCGAATATTTGGCCGAAGTTGATACGAAAGTCACTTTTCCATGATTTAATATTTAACCAATTTCTACAATTCTCCCATATGAATGAAAATTCCACAATATGCAATGCATTACGCAAATGATATGCAGACTCTGAAAAAGGAGTGCATATGACAAGTTATAGTATCAGGATAGGTGGTTGTGATTTTGAACATTTCTTAGTTGAATACAATCGAATTTACTAAGCTATTTGGCAAAGGCGATATCTTGAACCATTCAGTCATTCATGTCAATCAAAATAACTGTACCAATACCATAACTTATCTAACCACTTCGGTTCACATGGTTGTGTTCATTTTGACACTAAACAACTCTTGGTTTCATAAGTATTTTAAGAGAATTTTAGGCCTCAAATTCTCGTAGAAGCGGTCCACTTCACACTTACATAGGTGATATCTTATAGTATTGTATTATACATCTCTTGTCTACTTCTAAAATATAGAAATCATTAAAAGTATACACTTATCCTTGAACAACTTTTATTCCAGCACGTTAGGTTTGTAAGAATGAGAGGAAGTGCTTTACACCAAATTTTTCATAACTTAGTTGTCCCATTGAACTAAAATCTTGGGATCTCCAATCTACAAGGTTGGGTTTCCGCTATGGTGATTCCATTCGATAGGCTTTAGGTTCATTCCCCTAGAATGATTGTATACTTGATCTCTTGTTAGTCCTTTCGTCAAAAGATCGGCTATGTTTTCATTTGATTTAAAATAGTTCATCGAGATTATACCATTTGATATCAATTGTTTAATGGTATTATATCTCTGACAAATATATCAAGATTTACCATTATACATACTATTTTGTACCTTTGTAATTGCCGATTGATTATCACAATGTATATTAATCGCAAGTACTAGTTTTTCCCAACATGGAATATCTTCGAGAAAATTATGAAACCATTCCACTTCTTCTCCAATTTTATCTAAGGCAATAAACTCAGATTTCATTATGAATCGAGCTATACAAGTTTGCTTAAATGATTTTCAGGACACAGCTCCACCTCCAATGGTAAATACATAACCACTTGTAACCTTTGAATCCTTTGTGTCAGATATCAAATTTATATCGATATATCTTTCTAACGCTGCAAGATATCTTGAGTAGTGTAATCCATAACTGATCGTGTGTCTTATGTATTTAAGAACTTGAGTTAATGCCTTTCAATGTTCATTACCTGAATTACTTGTAAATCTATTCAACTTGTTGACTGCATATGCTATATCAAGACTCGTGCAGTTGGTAATATACATCAAGCTTTTTATAACGCGTGCATATTCCAATTGATATATGGGATCACCAGTATTTTTGGCTAAGTGTCCATTTTTGGCTAGCCTGTCGCTCGAACGAAAGCCTTATCGTTCGAGTGGTAGATGAGCGACGGAGATAGATA
The DNA here is from genome assembly GCA_035079005.1 of Fraxinus americana. Taxonomy (NCBI): domain Eukaryota; kingdom Viridiplantae; phylum Streptophyta; class Magnoliopsida; order Lamiales; family Oleaceae; genus Fraxinus; species Fraxinus americana. Next base: position 25,054,097 of record CM068708.1, on the reverse strand, counting down.
AATACCCAACCAGTTTTCTATCTTTTTCCTTCAACTTTGGATTGCAATTTCTCATTCATTCGAAATTGATTTGATATTCCAAATATACCACGACAATCTACTTGACGAGTAGAATAAGTTAATCTATTTATTTTCATAATTTGACACAAAAGTCACTTTTCCATAATTTAATACTTCACCAATTCCTACATATTCCTGTTTTCATATTTACCTGGAATTTTGCCTTTAATATCAGGAACAGAGCAGCTGGAAATGAAGTCAGATCCAGTTATAATTTGGCAAAATGTGTTGGTCCCTCCACCGAAAACATTTACAATGCCATTTCTGCAGCTGTATAGTGAAATAGAATCAAAGTTTCCACCGCCATAAACATGGCAATTCTTTGACAATTGTTATGAATCTCATGAAGAGCCCATTGCTTCTCGTACCCATATTTTGATTATAGCAGTAACGCCAAGTACATTAGCTTGCTTACGCACTTTAAGAATTTTGTGGAGTCTATATTCTAAGTTCTATTAAAATTTTCTCCATTGTTGTAAAAGTATATTTAAAAGACTTTCTAAATATAAAACGTTCTTTATTTTAGAGAGTCAATACTTAATATGAGCTCCAAGAGACTCTCTATCTCTATTTTAACTTTTTTAAAATAAAGAGTGGGTTTGAATTTCCAAATTTAGATAGTCAAGTTCACTCTCTATTCTCAACTTGTAATGATTGCATTTAATAAATCACATATTTCAATACTATAGTTTTTAAACTATTCAAATCACATTTAGTCCTTGTTTGGGCTCCATTTTAATTTTAATGCATTTTTGTCTTCTCTTTTCAACTACACATTTTTCAATAAAATAATATTATACGTAAATCCAAAACTTTTCCTTCTTTTTCAACTACACATTCTCAAAAAAATCATTATTCTAAAATATATTTTTCCTCAAAAATAAATTGTAATGTAGCCCAAACAGGGCTAAATTGATTGGTCAGTGATATATAAAAAATTATATTAAATAAAATATGAAGAGAAATAAAAAAAAAAAGTTTCTTGGAAAAAAGCAAATTGAAGAGTTTGGATGACATTTGAATATGTGGCAAAGTCGAGATCATTGATTGTTTTAAGTGTTTGAGAAAGCAATGATAAAATTGTGTACCACATAGTACAATGTAAAGTAGAATGTCAACTAGAATGTATGTCTAGCAAGATTGATCTTACATACCTACGGATTCTTTAAAATGCTCCAAAAAATCACATGAGCTCCTAGAAATAATAGAGATGAAACCACTGCTAGGCAAGCCAATAATATTTTTAATAAGAATATTTTGTATTATATAATATTAAATTTCAAGTATTTATAGAAAAAAAAAAAACCAAGCATTAACTAATAGTCAACAAATGAAATATTAAATTCTATTCAAACTACTTCGGAAATACATTGATGCCAAAGTATTAATCCAAAACTGAAGTTTTAAATGACTTATTCTTAATAAAAAATAATTTATTCTTTTTCATTTATTAAGTCACGTTCTTGGACAAAGTATAAAACTTGAAAAACGTTAATAAATGGAAAAGAATAAATTGATTGTTATTATTTTTTTTCATTTATCAATTGATTGTTTTAAGTATTAATCCAAAAACGTGACTTAATAAATGAAAAAGAATAAATTATTTTTTATTAAGAATAAGCCATTTAAAACTTTATTTTTTTCCGAATAACTAAAAAACATTTTAGTTAATAATTTTTTCATTTCTTAAATAGAAATGTCAACTAGTGACCCGATAGCTTAGTCGAGCGTTTGCGTCAGATAACTATGTTAATTACGAGTTATCATCATTCTTGAAAATTCCAACATTGCGCGCTTATTAGACTTTGGGCATCATTCCCTTGTCAGATTTCAAAGGTAAATTCTATTTATTTATCAGAATATTTAAAAAAAAACTAGATTTTTTACAACTTTAATTCTAAAGAATTAGTTTCCATTTATCTATCTTCGACTTGTACTACCGAAATTACGTCACTCTTCATTCTAGTACATCCACAAGAAAATTCGGTTGTATGGAAAAGTAGAAATTCAAATAAAGGGTGTTACATTAATCTATGTAGCACATCACCAGGTTAACCATGAATAAAATTATGATTTCTAGTTCAACCACATTGATCCCTTTGAAATGTAATTGTTGTGAACTGTAAATTCTCTCATATATACTGTAAATTCGTTCCAAACTGCAACTTGAAGTTTCCACAGAGAGTGTTGAGCACATAGTTGTCAGACTCCACCCGGACATACACCCGAACAATGCAGCGGATCAATGGATTAGTGGTTCAACCGGTGACCCGGTGGTTCAACCGGTTGGTCATTGCATAAAAATCTACAAAAAAATATAAAGTATAAATTTTGTTTTAGAAGCAAAATTAAAATTTTTAATTTATTTTTCACTAATTATTTAAGTCTATAAAGTATAAGGTTTAATGAAAAAAAATTTTAAATTTTTTTTTATAAAACCTATAAATTATTCATTAAATAGATATAAGTTATTTCCATATAAGTAATATTAAAACATTCTATCTCAAGTAGTGAGAAACTCATTATTTTCCTTAGAGGTCCAATGTTTAATTCCCTTGGACCCTAAAATTTTGTAAGAGAATTTTAAAACTCAATCAAACCGGTCAACCGGGCCGGTTAAATCGGTCAAAACCCGATTTTGACCAGTCAAGTGCATTTCGACTAAATTAATCTATTCGGCCCGATCAAGGGTCCGGGCCGATCGACGGGCCTGGTCGGATTTTATAACTATGGTTGAGCATTTCCATTTGGTCATCTAGTTATTTATAGTGCATATATTTGTGATATAAAACTTCTCTGTATTGTAGAAACAAATTTCTTTTGATGTTAAAATTCAGCATCTTTTTTTTTTTTCATGCAGTGCAGATTTTTGCAGGCTTATTTGTAATTTTCATCCATCAAGAAAAAGACAAAAACTATCAAGTATTATAGATGTATGCAAGTATTGTAAAATTTTTAAAAATCAAATAAATATAAAAGATAAGAAAACAAAACAAAATTGAAAAAAGCAGAAAGGGTAAAACAGAAAGAGTCAGCAGCAAGACTAAGTCCTCCAAGTTTCACCTGTAAAACAGGGCCAGCAAGTGGCAAAGGCTAAGCCTTGAGACTTCAAGATCCTCTAAGCAACATTGTCTTAGCTTCTTCTTCTTTACAATTCTTCATGGCTAAAACATATTTCTTGCACCAGTCACCACCAAAAATTGCTTAAATGCTGCTACTTTTTATATCAGCATTTTGCTTAAATGTAGCAGGTATATTTATCTTCTCCTTGCTTTTCTTTCTGTGTGCATATTATCTTGGTTACTTCTTTTACGGCTGTCATTGAAAGAACATTGCTAATGTATTCCATAGTCGGTTCTAAGCTCGAGAAAAGGAAGATTTCCATGTAAAACCTTGTCAGATCTTATGACATAATTTTTAATAAGATCCACATAGATATCCCAATAAACAAGTGATAAAATAGAATTTATATAGCCGACTTTAATTTCATTTGGAACAAATAAGCATTAATAATTGGTTCGAGATAACAGCAGATGGCCACATCAGAGTATGTTAGGAACACTATGAAGACAATTTGCCATCTGTACCACAAGTAATTTCTCTGTGCAATAAGTATAACATCCACAGCATCCGTCTCTACAAGCCTAACCAATCAATTATCCAAGCCCTCAAGGAAACCCCAGCATTTCAGTCATTGAAGGTGTTCCAAATGAAAAACTCCCGAGAATTGCAGAAAGTCCCTCGACTTCAAAATCATGGGTCCAAAACAATGTACTCAATTATGCCAATGTAAATTTCAGGTACATAGCAGTTGGAAACGAAATCAGTCCCAGTTCTAATTTGGCACCACATGATGTCCCCTCCATTTAAAACATTCGCAGTGCCATTTCAGAAGCCAGGCTTGGAAAAGAAATCAAACTTTCCACGTCCTTTAGTATGGACATTCTTGCACGATCATATCCCTCACCAACAGGCTTGTTCAAGTCTGAAATTCTGTCCTCATTTATCACCCCCATTGTTAACTTATGAAAAATAAGAGCCCTTTGCTTCTCAGTGTGTACAAGAATTTTTCTTATAGCTGTAACACGAAGGACATTAGCCTGGCTTACACACTTTTACATCTACTTCAACTGTGGTCAAAGATGGGAATTATGAGTACCAAAACCTGTTTGATTCTATGGTAGATGCAACGCATGCAGCGTTGGAGAAGACTGGAGGGGGCCAATCTAGAAATTGTTGTTTCAGAAAGTGGATGGCCTTCCGCTGGTGGAACAGCAACTACTCTTGAAATGCCCGGATTTATAACTACAATTTGATTAAGCATGCCGAGACAGGCACCACAAAAAGGCCTGAATAACCTGTAAGAACTTATATTTTTTACCTGATCGATGAGAATCAAAAAAGCCCACTATTTGAGCAACAATGGGGACTCTTTCTTCCTAATCAACAACCAAGCTCCCATTTGACAGATATTCTTTCAAAATTCCTTTTTTCTCAAACTCATTTTCAACTACACACTCTCACAATAAAATATTTTTCACGTAAACTCAAAGCTTTCCACTTTGCAACCACACATTCTTCAAAAACTTACTATTCAATAAATTATTCTTTCCAAAAAATTATGTCAAACAGGGGCTAAAAATCCTCTTTTGTACTTTAAGACATTAAATGGAGGCTACTCATACCAAACAACATTAGTATATCTTATTCTACTGTCAATATGATGCCCCGTCAACTGATTCCTGCATTTTTCTTCACGATCATCACTTCTATGATCGTCCCTAGAAATATACTAAGCACAAAATAAACGGTTAAAAATGACATGTCAATGAATTATGAGTGAAGGTGCAAGGAACAACGCATATATAGAAGTACATAACATGATCTTTGGATCAAAGTCAGAAGGCAAAGATTCAGCAACTAAGCTAACACATTGCTAGCAGTAGATTCAGATAAATCAACAGACAGAATATCTAGCAATTAAGCATTTGTGCAAGGATAAAAAACACAAAACCCTCCTCCTTAATCCGGGCTTGGGACCGGCTGTGTGATGCTCAAGTTCACATGACACGGGCAGAGTTAAAACTTTTTTTTTTTTTTAAAGACAATCGTTAGTATATTAGCCTACCTTTTTACCAGTTAACAATACCAGTCGAGTAACCTGAACTTGTAGAGGTGAGTGTTTTCGATGATCAGTAACTCATCAGTCTTACCTCGATCTCTTCAACTTCTGAAATTTTAGCTTCAAAGTTCGTTCCAAGCAAGTCAAACTAACTAATCATCTAGATCCTCATTAGTATCCAAGACTTAATTAGGCTTTTTATCGCAACCAATAACTTTTACTCTAGCACTGAGGTAGCCTCTACCTTAGTAATTATTTCCTACATACTTCATTCATATAGATTTTAACCACGCAATGCTGACTTTCACTCATTAGTGAGGGTAGCTTTTTCCATAAGTCGGTAGCTTTCACTCTATCACTGAGGTAGCCCTCTTTCCTGGTAGATTGTCCTCTACATATTTGTGATACATAGGCTCAAATTACTCAAGATTGACTTCACACATCAATGTAGGTAGCTTTTTCCGAGATTTCAGATGGTAGCTTTCACTCGTATCACTAAGGTAGCCTTCTTCATTGGTAGACTATTTATTTGAAATACATATGATCAAATTACTTTGGGTGACTTCACGCATCAATGTTGGTAGCTGTTTTCAACTGGACTAGCCTCACTAGTGCAATGTCTTTTTTTGGAACTGTAGTTAGGAACAGAATCTTAGTTCACAGTCAGTGCTCAGTTCAGACTTCTCAAATAAAATTACTTCTATATTAGATTTCAGAATAGGATTATAGTTACAGATCCTCTAGAACACTCAAGGCACAAGCTCAAGTTCCCCTAAATGAATTTTTTAAAAGACGGGCATATTAGTTAGCATGGTATTTAGATTGTTACTTAGACAATTCTATACTTCAATGAGTTGCAACACAAGACAAGATCTTTCAATTTTTTAAAAAAAAATTTTACGGACACGTGTGAGAAGTATTATTTAAGACAATTCTATAGTTCAATTTTATGTTTTTCAATTGTTACTTTGATATTTTTTTCATTTTATTATTGGATCTACAGTATTTTTTACTTAGAATTTTTTTTTTTTTTAATCAGTAGCAATCTAAATACCATGCTATTTTCAGTAATTTTTTTTTTTTTACTATAATTTTTTCATTTTTTTTTTAAATTTTCAGTTTTCTTTTTTATTATTATTTTTTAGATTTTTCGTTTTTATGATATTTCGTAAAAAAAAACATTTTTTTTAGTGTTTTCTTTTTTAGATTTTCAGTTTTCTTTATTTCTTTCTTTTTTTTTGGATTTTTCCTTTTTTTTTTTTTTTTGCAGATTTTTCATTTTTATGATATTTTCTGTTTTTCGATTTTTCATTTTTCATATATATTTTTTTATTACCTTAGATTTTCCAATCTTTACTCCAGGCCAGGCCACCTACGGAGTTAAAACAAGAAAAGAAAATTTATATCGGCATGCCTATTACTCCAAAATTTACACTTCAAATTTCTATCACGAAACCCTATCTACTGTGAATAGATGAAAAAGAAGAAGAAACTTTATTTGATTAAGGAAAAGATAAAGATACCTTCAATACGGTATATATACCGCACTGACAAGGGGCGCAATCGGCGGCAAATTGTATACACGATTGGCATTAGTTGGTGTAATTGTCGTCATCCCGCTGAACCCCTTTAATCTTTTCGGCACGTGAATCTTTCTTAGCCAATTTCGCATCTTGGAAGGTTTTTTGATCATTTTAGGCGTAGAAAGTTGTGGTGAACAACCAAGGAGAGGTGCGGTAGGGGAAGTTGTGGAGGATGGCGATGACGACGGTGAAGATGGATATATTTTCACGAAATCTAAACAAGAAAGATTGGCATAAAAAACAAGATTCAAGAAATTCAATGTAAACCAGGAAATAAGGATCAAGAAATTGAATGTAAACCAAGAATTAAGAATCAAGAAATTGAATGTAGACCATGAAATAAGGATTTAACATCGTACTTACCTTTAAAGTTCGGTGATGTACGTTTTTTGGGTGGTCCGGTAGAGGAAGTTGTGGAGGATGGCAATGACTCTAAACAAGAAAGATTAACATAAATAAACCAAGAATTAAAAATCAAGAAATTGAATGTAAACCAAGAATTAAGAATCAAGAAATTGAATGTGAACCAAGAAATAAGGATTTAACATCTCGGTTACCTTTCAAGTTTGGTGATGGAAGTTTTTTGGGCGGTGCGGTGGAGTAGGATGAAGGTGGTAGAATCACCATGTTTGTGAAATCAAATTTATGCAGAATACGTGTTTGAGAGAGAACGAGAATGGCAACAGAACTGAGGATTGGAGTAAAAAGTGCGAGTGATGAATGGTTTTTATAAGCACTCTTTGCGGTCTTCGACTTCGACTGTGGGTCCATATGACCTTCTATTTCTCAGACTTCTTTCCTTTCCATGATTGTGAAAATTTTTAGAAAAACGTAACACGATAATTATAGTTATTTACATTATATTAAATTTAAATAAATAAATAAATGTCACTTATGATAAAATTAACTTTTATGTCTTTAATAAATTTAAATACATGTATTATGTCTTTAATAAAAAAATTGAATTTGACTTCTACGTGAGTGACTTGAGTATTAATTCGTAAGAATTTCAACTTCTAATTATGATTATTTAACAATTGAGTGGGGGCAACTTTCTTTTTCTTTTTTTAAAAAAGGTGCAATTTAGCCCTTGTTTGACAAATATTATTTGGGTAAAATTGAGTTTTGAATAGTAATTTTTTAAAAAATTTATGGTTAAAAAGTAGGAAATTTTTTTAGATTTATGTGTGAATGTGTAGTTGAAAATAAGTATATAGAAAAAAGAGTTAAAATATTGGTTGTCAAACTTATACTTGAGGTTGTTGCTACAATGGATTTTGCTCCTTGATATTTCACCTATTACACTTTGGAGACGGCCAATTTTTGAGGCAAGGAGAAAATCGTAAACAATCATATCATAAAATCAAGAGAAATATTATCAAAATATCACTGCTGATAGAGGAAGATTACCATCTAGAAACAATCCATCAAACGAGATTTCACTGTGTCCCATTGTTACACTAATAAAATCCGATACTACTTTCCAATAGGAATGGCTACGAGTTGGGGTTGAGACAGTCATGCTTGTCGCTCACCCCATTCAGGTATTTTTATCTTCTTGTCCTACCTTCATACCCGATTAAGGTGGAGGAGGGAAGGTTTGTGGCCGTTTATTGTCCCATTTACCTTTTATTTAATTTTTGACTTTTACATTTTTTTTTAATGTTTTTAGTTAGTGAACATCATTACTTTTTTTTTTTTTTTTCAAATTGTATGAATATACGGGACATATAATGGAGTGGGGACCATGATCCCTATATTTGCCCTGCTCCCTTCTCGGGCAAATGACCCCCTCTAGTCCCCGTCCCGTGTACGCCATTTGGGACGGGGGCCCAACGAGAATCGAGTATAGCATGTTATTTTTTCATATTTACCTACCAATTTTGTTGACGAAGAAGTTGAGTAGAAATCACTGCAACACGATAAATTTGTGCCAATAGGGTGATGAATATCTCTCCCATTTTGCCACTAGCCCAATTTTTAGAGTAAAACAAAGGAAGAAAGCCTTCTTGTCACCCCTTTGCTCAATTAAAAAGACTTAAACATGCATCGTTTATAGTTGGATATGCTTGTTTTTTAATTGGGCATTACATGATTTTTTCAGGTGGAAATTACACATATCCCTAATTTTAAACTACCCAATTCAAAATTAAGATTTAAAGGTTTTCTTTTTAAAAATCGGATATAAATCAAATTTTAAATATTAATAATATTATTATAAAAATTAAATTATTTTACTTATTCACCACACAATTATCCACCTTACCCAAACCTTAATTATTTCCCTCTCTTGTTTTTCTCTCTATACCTATCTATTCTCTCTCCCCCCAGCCTCTCTCTCTATAACTCTACCAAAGTCGGATCTATGCAAAGATCTCTCTCTCTCTCTCTCTCTCTCTCTCTCTCTCTCTCTCTCTCTCTCCCTCCCTCCCTCCCCCTAGCCTCTCTATCGAAGCCAAACCTCTGCGCGAAGAGGTGAGCTGCTACAATGGAGGCAACGTCGCTAATAGAGGCATCGCTATGGGTTATTTGTAGCTTCGAGCGAGGTGTTGCAATGGTAGTTCACTAGTGTTGCAACGGCCGGCGAAGAGATTATAATGTTGCCTTCGTCGAGGAGAATATGGGGAATGACATATTAAAATATAGGTGTTTCTTGGTGGCATACAACATTGGACAAACCGATGTAGAGATTATAGTATTGTGGACCTGTTAAGGTCGTGGTAGCGTTATCGACGATTTGGGGATTTTTGGTGGGGATGGTGTTGTGGAGATGGAGATAGAGATATAAGAGGTGATATTTGTGATTTTGGAGAGCCATGATGGTGAGGTGGTGGTGGCAGTGGCTATGGTTGTGGATAGGCGGTTCGGCCCTTTTCTAAAATATTTTTCTGTTCTAAAATTAAAAAAAAAAAAAAAGATAAACAAACACTCCGCTTTTATCCGGACTTAGGACCTGCTACTTCAATTTCGAGTAGACGGAGTTAAAAATTGTACACGAACAACTTGTTATGTGTACAATTTAAAAATATATATATAATAAAGGTATTAAAATAAAATTTTGTGATGAATATGAATAAATTAAATATCACTTACTTGACAACATGCAATTTCGGCATATTTATCTTGTAGTCGATAATTAACGTCTTCCCAGTGCTTCACGCACATTAATGCTTCCAAAATATCTTCTTTTAGTCGACTTCTGATCTCGGAGAGAACCATCTTCCCTGCACTAAAAGCAGCCCTTGTTTGACACCCATTTTGTTTGAAAAATAATTTTTGAAATATTGATTGATGGAAGATTATGTGGTTAAAAAGTAAGGAGAATTTTTGGGTGTATGTGTAATATTATTTTATTAATATAATGTGTGGTTAAAATGAAGAATAAGAAATAGAATGAGAAATAAATGGGTGTCAAACAGGGGCGCAGGCTCCAAAGCTACAGTGCTAACCGAAAGTGTTAATAGATCTTTTGCCATTGCAAAAACTACTGGCCATCGACTTTCATACTTTCGCTAGAAATCAATTTGAATTTTTCCTAATTGCATTGTTACTAGGCATATTATGATTAAAATAATCAATTAATTCAGCAGCCAACGCATTTGGACTATTACTCGATGTTTCACTACATGCAGTGGAAGACAAACTACTACTGCTAGAGGAACCACATGCATATGCAGTTGAATCATATCTATATGAGTTCATGCCTTGGAATAAATGTATAACTATAGCGTCGTCATCTCCTATACTAGTGGGAGGAGTATTTGTAGAGCCGGAGGGTACACGAGTAATGTGTACCCATTCCTGAAGCATATACTTCATACATTTCATATAAAGTTTGTTCCAAATTCCTATAAGTAATAGGTACATTAAAAGTTAAAGCATTTGAAATTTGATCAATAATAAATTTTGTACCCGATAAATTTTATTGGGGGTCCATGACACATGCTAACAAAAATAACATGGGCAAGTCTTCTCAATATTTTCTAAATTTTAATTCCATGGAAAATATAACTAAACTAAAATCGAGGTCATCTTTAAATCTATGAAAAGCCCTAGCAATTATATACAAACGTTCAAGGACTATACAACTAGTAGGATAATAAACACCAGATAAAATATTTGTAGAATCATAAAAACTTGTCAAAAATTTTTAAATTTTAAAAACTAAATGCCAATCGTGCTCATTTAAAATAGTATCGTCGTCGTCTCTCATAGGCCTACTGTTATAAAATTCAGTAATTAAATGTTCGAAACATTCGCATGATTCCCACAAATCCAAAGTTAAAAATATCACATCCCCATATTTTTCTAAATCCGCAATCAATATTTTTTTTTGAACTAAGAAAATATTCAATTGTATTAGAACGAAGAGTATTTCGACTTACCCCAACGTACCTCGGTTGAAGATATTGTTTGACGTAGGAAACGAAATGTTAGCTGTCCGCTATTCCTAGTGGCAACTCCGTCGCAACGAAGAACTTCAAAACTCTCGTTCGAGCATTCTCCTCCGAATACATCCACGTAGAAAGTGGCATAGTAGTAGCATTGGCGCCTGGACTACCAAAATATAGTTGCATTTGACCAACTAGAAGAAGTCCATGTTTGGCCGCACATGTTTTATAGTGACGGTTGAGGTGGGTGGTTCCAATGTATTTTTGCCATGCCAGTCGTTGTTGACAGTATTTACATACTGCTTTGACCTCTGAAACTCCATCGATCACATGACCAGTTTGAACCAATTTAAAATGGTCCCAACATTTTGCTTGCTTCTTCCCCTTTCTCTTTCCTCTTGCATCGAAAATATCTAATGCATGTTATTCATCCTGTTCCAAATCAATTGGATGACTAGCATCAACATCAACGTCATCCAAATCAATTTGATGACTACCTTCATAAACAAGTTTTCAATAAATGATTGTGGATCCATTTGTTAATAATTGAAATTGAATGTTGAAGACTTCAAGTAGAATGTAGAAATGTAGAATTGAGAAGTGAATGAAAATTATGTAGTAATGTATAAAATGACTTGTAAAATCAAGATAATAATGTAAAAAAAATGTAGAAGAGGTTACAGAATGAATGAATGATATTGATTTGTAATTTGTAGAGAGTATAGTAGAGAATGAGATATTGATATTGGTGGGAAAAAATGTTGTAATGGTTGGGTATTTATAGAGGACGAAAATTTTTTTTTTAAAAAAGAAAAGTGACCAAACGGTCACTGAATGTTTCAGTGACCGTTCCGATCTCATTTTGAATTTTTTTTTATATATGAGCCACTAGCCGAGCGGCTCGTGGCTCTTAATAAACGACGAGCCCACGAGCCTCATCCAGCGAGCCGGCCTACTCGGCTCGTGATCGGGCTCGTTTTTGATGAGCCGAGCGGTCGAGCCGACGAGCTGTTCGGCTCGATTGCCACCTCTAGTTGTGGATCGGCTGCGACAATGGTGGCGGTGACTATAATAATTTTGAATCTGATTTTTTAGTGGTGTTTGGGTGGTGGTAGTGGTCGTCGTCGTCATCGTGGTGTGGTGGTTTTGGGTGGATGGTGGTGGTGATGTTGGCTACGGTGTTTGAGATGATGGTTTTGTTGATGGGAGGTGGTGGTTTTGGAGATGGTGGTTTCTACGAAGATGCGGTTGGTGGTAGTGGTAAGGTTGTTGTTATAAGCGTTGGTGATAGTTACAAATAATTTGGTTGATTGTGACCAATAAACAATATGTGACTAGTGAAATAGATAAATTGTGACCAATAAACAATGTGTGATCTAAAAATTTGTTAATTTCAAACCAATAATTTGATAATTTGTGACATAAACAAAATTTGTGGCCAATTAATTTAATATTTTGTATCATAAAATAAGTCGTGACTTATAAAATTTATTATTTGTGACCAATAAATAATATGTGACATGTTAATTTGATAAGTTTGTGACTATAAAATAATTTGTAATCTATAAAAATTTTAATTGTAACCGAAAAATTATTTGCAATAATTTGCGAATAGATTGTATAAAATTGTGACCTTATATTTAATTTATAAAATATATTTTTAATTAATTATTTCAGAAATAAAATTTAATAAATATATCTGATTTTTGAAGTTTTAAACATTTTATCTTAGTTTTGAAATGATGTGTGATCTAAAAATTTAATATTTTGTACCATAAAATAATGTGACTAGTGACTTATAAAATTTATTATTTGTGGCCAATAAATAATATGTGACATGTTAATTTGATAAGTTTGTGACTTTAAAATAATTCGTAATCTATAAAAATTTTAATTGTAACCGAAAAATTATTTGCAATAATTTGTGAACAGATTGTATAAAATTGTGACCTTATATTTAGTTTATAAAATATATTTTTAATTAATTATTTCAGAAATAAAATTTAATAAATATATCTGATTTTTGAAGTTTTAAACATTTTATCTTAGTTTTGAAATGAGTTATAGTTAAACTATTAGTTATGAATTTTTCCTTTTTCGCTTTCTAATACATTTTTTAGATGGGCTCAATCAAGTAAGTGAAAAAAATAAAATAATTGAACGAATCGAATATATAACTTTTACTTTTTGACAAATTAAGTGATTAAAAAATTTTAAACAAGATCTTTAGGAATTTAATTAATTAAAAATTTCATAATATTGTTTATAATTTTTTTTAATACATTTTTTATATTGTCTCAAAAATTATGGTAGTTTATATTGGAATTTTGTATTGGAAATTGGTTGTGACCAATTGAAATGATTTAAGTCGAAATTCCTTGTTTGGTGAGTGAGAAATTAAGCCAAACTTAAACCACTTAATACTTGAAATTTTTGAAATTGTGTAGAATATTGTGGAATATTCTAGAGAATGTAGATGAAAAGATGTGTCTTTTCATATGGATCATGACTCTTGGGGAGCATGACTTTTGGTATGAGTAACTTCCAATAATTATGATTATTCAAGAGATGTGTCTCTTGGCATGAATGTTCCAACTACTATATATATGGATTTCCTATGTGTTTGGATTAACTACACAACAAACAATTCATTTGATAGTTTCATATCATGGTTACTTTAATTTTGCATAAAACACTTTATAGAAGTGATTTTATCTTGCATCAAAATCATGGTTATGGTAGAGAGGGAACTCCGTTCGAGTTCATTGGTCTAAGTCATTTGGAGTGCTCCTATGGCTTGACGTGGTCGTTGTATCTTGGGAGATGATTGCCGAGAAACCGTTAGCACCGATGCGGGGCAAATTCATCTTAAGGAAAAAGTGTCAAGCACTTATCTCGACCGATCGCATCACTTGCATTTCATCTTTCTCATTTCTGATTTTATTTATGCTTGATTTCAGAATATGGTTAATTTATTTATGTGTTTTATTGAAGGGTTTGAATTGAAGAACAACATGCGTTCACTCATATTGGGAAGTGAAGAATTCATATTATTATATTCGAAGTCGGTAAATCGCTATTTTATCTTCTCAAATCAGATTTCGGTAAGTCGAATGATGTTTCGATTTCACGCATATTAACGGCATGCTCTTGATGATGAATATACTATGCACATTATCGGTGTAATATCTCCTACAATCTTAAGATGAACTTTGAGTTTAATTGTGCATGTTAGATAGACAACTTACGTGGGTTTTGTAGCATATAAAATATGTTTTATATGCATGCGTGACTTCGGTTTTGAAACTGGGAAATCTATGTTTCAAATTCATTCTATTGAATTTACTGTTGAAAGTTACCATAGTCATGATTATGGACATTAATCTGTGTGGTGTGAATTACATTTTAATGGCATTGGTGGCTGCAGAATGCTTAATTAATGTATATATTGCTGTAATAATTATGTCATGTTCAAGAGAATTATGAAGAAAAAAAGAAAAGAAAAAAAAAGGGGAAATATGCCTAGACTATTTCCGAAGGACATGACTGTCGGTTAACATGCATGAAGGGGTTCTTCATTATTTTAATCGTTGTCTCCATTATAATTCTGCCCATGTGTTATTGCTATGTGCTTATTAATGTACCAATTGTATTTAGTATTTGCATGCCTGGAACAAATGCATAAAGTGAAATGGTGCATGATTTTGGCCTAAAAGACAATCTGTTTAGTGTTTAATTGTCAGAAATATGTATTGCTCTGCCAAATTTGTAAACTTTGGCCGTTAACCTCTTCAATCTGAATTTTCTATTTGTGTTCGGTGTGCATTTTATATTCTGGAATATGTTCTCTAAAATTAAGGACATTGGTTCTATATCCGGGTTGAATTTATGAAGAATTAAACTGCCAGAATACTTGTTATGAATTTGAGTGTGATACAAATTTTGGATGGGTGTAGACGTGCAGTATATAATATGGAATCCATGCACGTTAGTTTGGATGCATTGGTTCCTTTGCATCATTTGGAGATATATTTGGATCTTGTTGAAATCAGACAACGAACGAAAAAAAAATGTCAATTATTTGTTTTCATTAAAATTGATGATGATCAATAATTTATATGCATGGAGGATATCTATGTTCCTTAGGTTGGAGAATATTTAATATATATTACTCGCACTTGCTCACTTGAGGATGCATGCTTTCATGTTGGAAATTGTACTAACTTTGGTTGTTGATGGTAACCTCAAATAATTTGATGAAATTAATTGAGTTGACTTATGTAAATCATGGTTGCATTCTAGCGTGACAATATATGCTCTTGTCACAATGGGTATTAAGCCGCCTAATCACGTGGTGGAAAATTTATGGAATAATCTAGGATCATATCATATGAGAAATCGAGACTCTTGAAAATGATTATTTTCCGAAGAAAGTATCTCTTCATAGAGATTGATTTGAAAAGGTGTGTCCTCTCGTTGGGTTGTGTCTTTTGAGAACACAACTATCGAATCAATGGATGATTCGTTCATTAAATTTGAACATGGTGAATAAGTATTATAAAACATGAAATGATACTATCTTGTGAAATATCACAAATGTGATATGTTGGAGAAGTTGCAATTCTTGTGAATCAAGATGCTTAGTCTTCTTCATTGTTGAATTCGATTTCAATAGTGGAACCAAGTAAATTGGTACACGTTTTGAGAGCATTGTTGGTCTATGTAATGACCTTAATTTAATTTGGATGATCAAATTGAAAATAGTTGGATTGAAGTACATTGTATACTATTTCAATTGAAATAAACTATGGATTGATGACCACTATTTTGATAGTACTTAAACTTTCACGAAGCATTCGATATGGACATTATCTATTCGATAATGAGTTGAACTACGAAAGAGTTGATGAACTCTAAGTTCAAGTATAACCCAAAAATGTGGGGGTTAACATCAATGCTTACGAACTTATATGAAAAGTTCAAGATTTGTGGATGCAACATTACTAGTTGCACACGCATTCCTAATTGAGGACTTGTGGGGGTAACTTATGTTTAAAAGTTAGAATTTTCTATACTTTATAATCAGAGAAATATTTCTATGAATGTGGAAAAGGTAGAAAATCCTTATATTAATTATAAGGATGATATACACTAAATCTAAAGTGGATGAAATGAGATAAAATCCAATTACGGCGTTTGTTTGGATATGCAAGATCAATTAGAATATTTGAAAAATATTCAAAAAAGTTGAAATGCATTGTAGTATTTCAATAATGATATTGAATACCCATGTTTTTGAAATCCACTAGTAAAAGTGATTGACTAGTGTAGTGTGTGATAGAAATCCTCTAACATTTTTGTTTGGAATTTATAAAGTTTTAGATAAAACTAGTTAGAAGCATGTAGCTTCATGAGAGGATTTCTTGGTGGTGACATGTTGTATCTATTAAATCAATTAATTGTTGGCTAGCTATATTTGATGAGATACTAAGTCACATGTAATGGTAAGTCTAGACGTAGACATAATACCGTTAAGCAATCGATCTCAATGGTGTAAATTCGTGGTACCTTTAGAGATTTACCGAGAGATCAAGAATACTGCATATCAAGAGGAATGAGATTAAAGCCTACAACGTAAAAGTCTTTGTAATGGTAACCCTACCTTGTTGACTGTAGATCCTAAGATCTTGGTTCAAATGGACAACTAAGTTATGAAGATCCCATGAAGCACTTAGGAAATTATTCCTACTCATTCCTATAATAATTAAAGTGCTTTCTGCTCAATGATTGAAGGTTAAGATACTCTTTTAATGATTCCTATACCTTGATTCAGTCAAGTAGAGTATGGCAAAATACTCTTAATAGGAGATCACCTATATAAGTGTGAAGTGGGGCCGCTTCAATGAGAATTGTTCGAGGCTAAAATTCTCTAAACACTTATGAAACCAAGAGTGATCCATGGCCAAAATGGACACAACCGTGAGAACCATGAACAGTTTAGGGAAGACATTGTGTGAGTACTGTTGTCTCGGCTTACACCAACGGCTGAATGGTTCAAGACATCACGTTTACCAATTAGCTAGTAAGTCCGATAGTATTTCACTAAGGGAGGTTCAAGGCCAGAAGCTACCTTCTCTGATACAGTGTTTTTTTCGCCCTCTCTCTACTAGTGTCGCATAGTCATCTGCATTAATTTTCATTCATGTGGGGGATTGTTGGAATTTTGTATTGGAAATTGGTTGTGACCAATTGAAATGATTTAAGTGGAAATTCCTTGTTTGGTGAATGAGAAATTAAGTCAAACTTAATCCACTTAATACTTGAAATTTTTTGGAATTGTGTAGAATATTGTGGAATATTCTAGAGAATGTAGATGAAAAGATGTGTCTTTTCATATGGATCATGACTCTTGGAGAGCATGACTTTTGGTATGAGTAACTTCCAATAATTATGATTATTCAAGAGATGTGTCTCTTGGCATGAATGTTCCAACTACTATATATGGATTTCCTATGTGTTTGGATTAACTACACAACAAACAATTCATTTGATAGTTTCATATCATGGTTACTTTAGTTTTGCATAAAACACTTTATAGAAGTGATTTTCTCTTGCATCAAAATCATGGTTATGGTAGAGAGGGAACTCCGTTCGAGTTCGTTGGTCTAAGTCATTTGGAGTGCTCCTATGGCTTGACGTGGTCGTTGTATCTTGGGAGATGATTGCCGAGAAACCGTTAGCACCGATGCGGGGCAAATTCATCTTAAGGAAAAAGTGTCAAACACTTGCCTCGACCGATCACATCCCTTGCATTTCATCTTTCTCATTTCTGATTTTATTTATGCTTGATTTCAGATTATGGTTAATTTATTTATGTGTTTTATTGAAGGGTTTGAATTGAAGAACAACATGCGTTCACTCATATTGAGAAGTGAAGAATTAATATTATTATATTCGAAGTCGGTAAATCGCTATTTTATCTTCTCAAATCAGATTTCGGTAAGTCGATTGATGTTTCGATTTCACGCATATTAACTGCATGCTCTTGATGAATATAATATGTGCATTGTCGGTGTAATATCTCCTACAGTTTAAACGATATGTTCTTTTTTATCGCGATATGAAGTGAGAGTGAATTGTTCACTTGATTTGTTAAAGAAAAATAATTATTATCTTTCTATTTAAACGGTCGGAAGGTCACAATTTTGTGGTTACAACTTTGCAATATAAAAGTGATGCAACTCATACAAGCCATTATTGTATGTTATTAAACATCTCGTTAAACTTATAACGGTCTCATTTAACAATCATTTAACAATTATTTATGTCTACATAAACAATCGTTACATGAACTCATCACAAATCTACAAGATAGCGATAGTTAGAGCTACAACTATTTGTCACATCCCACATAAACGCATACCATATTAATTGACTACGATTGTACAATATAGAATGAGTCATAATCACAATTACTTTGATATTAACAATTCATCGAAGTTCACAAGGTGACATACAATCATATGGTAGGAGTCACGTGACCTACAACAAAAGTCATAGCATACTTTCAAGGATTTCAATTAATGACATCGTCGACCATTTGTTTTAAAGGAAAATTAACTAAATTTCTATATTGTATGGATATTTTTGAAAGAAAGAAACCACTTTCATTTATTCATGATTAGTTCTCATATGAATTTTCTAATTCAAGGAATTCATCAAATCCCTTTTTGCAATTTTTGGAGTGACCTAATTTTTGCAATTTCATGAAATGTTTTTCATTTCTAATAATGTAACATTAATTATAAGAGTTATCATCTTTTCCGAAATAAATATACATCCATTTCATTATGATTCGATATCTAATATAGTATACGAACACTATTATAATAAAATATCAAGACGTGCGCTTTAACATAAGCCTTACGAGTAAATCATCCATAATTATACTAATCCGCACAAAATATTTTAACATCTATTCATTTGATAAAAAATTGGACTAATAAAGGTAATTAGAAATTTAATATAAGAGAGACATGAGGAAGAATTTTGAATAGTTGAGATTTGTACAAGGAAATAATATAGAAAATATAATAGTAACAGTTGCAAGAGATAACTCAGTCTCCTAGGTAGGTATAAGGGAGAGAAAATGTATTGGTGTAAACAAGTTAAAATTAGGTGATTCTCAAGTTTTGTTCACAAATTTGTCCGAATATTCAATTTCATCCTTAATCTCGCATTCCAATTTGATGCAATGCGGTTTGATGTTGGGTTGGAGTGAGTATTTTGCACCAATTTGGGGTTTTACATTAATTTGGTGTTGGGGTTGGAGATGTTCTTAGTCTTAATAATAATAATAATAATAATAATAATAATAATAATAATAATAATAATAATAATAATAATAATAATAATAATAATTTGGGTTGGAGTGAGTATTTTGCACCAATTTGGGGTTTTACATTAATTTGGTGTTGGGGTTGGAGATGTTCTTAGTCTTAATAATAATAATAATAATAATAATAATAATAATAATAATAATAATAATAATAATAATAATAATAATAATAATAAATTGTTGATTTTAACATGTCAAAAACATTTTGCCATTGTGGAGAGACAATTCCTTTTACAACTTTATCAATTGATGTTAATTTATGTCGGCGGTTTCTTAGTTGTAAGGAGACAAACGTAGTGACAAAGCGAATCCAAAATAGAGTATGGTGGCTGGAGTGGAATGAATTGAAGTTCAGCCCCTATTTGGTGGTATTTATTTATTTTTTTGGAAAAACATTGTTCTCAATAGTGAATTTTTAGAGAATGTGTAGTTAAAAAGTATGGAAAAAAATTGGGTTTACATGTAGAATATTTTATTTTGTGAATGTGTGGTTGAAATTAAATGAGCATGTAGAAGAAGAATTTTGAAATAATGAAAAACAAATAAATGGTCAATGAGAAACATGAAACAAATATTTATGTTGGATGATTAAATTTGGAACAAATTAAAGTTTAATGACCACGTTGGCACTGATTTATAGGCACAGCGACCAGTTGGACTTTTTACACAATTTTCTACATAATGATTTTCTTTATAGTGAAAAATTACACATTTTCAATATTTACAATATAGAAAATTTGTACTCTCGATCTTCCATTTATGCATTTGAGACCTTAATTTTTTGTCTTTGTAACACTTTAGCCTCTGTGAAAAGAAATTGTAGTCTTACTCCTGCAGTTGCTCAGGCTTTTATCAATACAACTCGGTGTGCTTAATGACTCAGGGGCCAACGGGCATCTAGCCATTATTCATTGGCAACATAGCTCATATTGCTAAGACTCAAACTATATGACAAGAGTATGCAGTACGACGGTCTTAATTGCGGGCAATACGTCACCAAGCACATTTCACCCAAGGCTAAAATATACGTCTAATGCCCCCATGTGCTTCTATCAAGGTATAGATGAAATGATTGTAAGAGAAAAATTTAATCATAATCCGCATTTATGATTGTAAGAGAAAAATGAAAAGATAATAATTTCAAATCTAAGTATTTAGATTTGGGGGTATTACAGTAATAAATCGATTTCACTCATTGGCACATAAAAGAACTTCAAGTTTACAAATAGTAACCATTACCCTATAATAGATATAGGTATTTCATAAGACAGACACGTGTCAAATTTCTAATCATGGTCCGATTATAAATTAATCAACTTTTATTAGGGCTCAATATACTGTCAAGTGCACTATTGTCATTACTCCATATCTCACAATCGTCCTTGTCAAGATAAATCACTTACTTTAATTGAGAGAGCAATTGACTCTACAACCCAAGTGGAGTGTCAATCTCTGCTAGCTTGTCTAGAACAATTAACTATTGATGGAAACATTAGTTACATCTTTTGCAATTCTTTAACAAGCAACTAACTCATATTATCACAATGCGATAGATGACTCCTAATTGCTTTATTCAATTTAATAAGAATAAATGAGCAAATATTTATTAATTAACAAACTAATATCATAAATTATAGTTATGTCTTAACCCTGTTGGAACCTAAACCCACAACTCTTTCCTCTTATTTTGTCTAATAATACGCATTAAAATGATAAAAGAGGTTTAATAAATTAAGGGCATTTACTTGCAACCATTACATACAGTCAGTATTATATGCTTGCTCTTTCTGGGGAAGAGGGAATTAAAAAGTTAATGGCCGAGTATAATGCTCCAAGGGTGGTTCAAAGCTTGAGCCAGATTATTCTTAGCAATCAATACTTTAATTTTATTTGATATTACAACTATAATGAAAGGAGGTGGGTTATGGATTGTGTTATATTCCTAGAAATGGGAATAAATCAGCTCATAAACTCACACTTTGTGATTACTCTTGTAATGACTGTATTCTCCTTTTCTTTTCTTTTTTTATTTCGTGAACCACTTGTGACGAGATTTCTTTATAAAATGTGATTGTTTTGATTTTAGAGAGAAAAAATAAAATATGGACTTACAAAATGTGTGGTTAAAAAGTTGAAGATGTGCTCAAGAAAATGACTTTCTTGAATTTAATTTAGATAAAAAAAAAAAACGATTGAAGAAATGTATGGTTGAAAATTTGTAGGTCTTAAGAAATATGTGATTAAAATTATTCCGCTAACTTTGATTTAGATTACAATCCAAATTTTAATCCCTACCATACATGGACTATATATACCACGACATCAAATTCATAAGTGGA
The DNA here is from genome assembly GCA_035079005.1 of Fraxinus americana. Lineage (NCBI taxonomy): Eukaryota > Viridiplantae > Streptophyta > Magnoliopsida > Lamiales > Oleaceae > Fraxinus > Fraxinus americana. The sequence goes on along the minus strand of CM068708.1, from coordinate 25,032,204 downwards.
AATTACATAATTCCAGTTATTTCAACTTCAAAGTACAAAAATCAGGTGAGAAAGTTTTTTAATCAAAAATCAGGTATTGAATTAAAAATCAGGTGAGAAAGTTTGTAGTAGCAGGCTGTGACACCTGCTACTACAAACTGCTTCATCTATTCGTTCGCTACTACAACGGTGTCGCAAGGCAACTTCAAACTCACAGTCGCAGAAAAACCTGGGGAGGGAGGGATCTGGTTTTTTTGGTCGCCTGCATCAGAGAAAATTTAGGTTGGGAGCTTAGGTTTTTTGGAGTGATTTTATTCTCCTCCGATCTGACCAGGTGAGGGTGGTTGCAAGTGGCTGTAGTTTGGTGGTTGTGTTGTTTTCAGTTTGTAAATGGTTGTGTTTTAGTGGTGGTTGTTCCGGTGAGAGGTGGTGGTGTTAGTGGTTGTTTAGTGGTGGTGGTGCGTTGATAATTGTGCAGGTTGCGGGTGATGTCTGTGTTGTTGAGGGGACATGGATGGTGGTAGATCTGGTTGCGGGTTTGGGATTTTTTTTTTTTTTTGTTGGTTTTGGTGGTGACGGCATTGGGATTTTTTTTGCTGGATCTGGTGGTAACGGCTTTGTTGGTGGTGGTGCTTTGTGGTGGCGCCGACGCTTATGGGGTTGGCGATGGATCTAGTGGCAACGACGGGTGGTGGTTGTTGGTGGCCGGAGATCTGGTGGTGATGATTTTTATTGGCGATGTCAGTATCAATTGGCAGCGGTGGTGTTGTGACAGTGGCAAGGGTGGGATATTGTATGTGACCAACTATTTGGTTGATGTGTGACCAAATTTGAAAATGTGTGACCGATAGATAAAATGTGACCTATAATTTTTTTGATCTGTGACCAACGAAATAAACTGTGACCTATAAAATTTTTAATTTGTGACCGTGAAAAAATCTGTGACCAACTAATTTGGAAATATGTGAATGTGTGACCTATAAATTTTGATATGTGACCAACTAATTTTGAAATCTGTGACCAACGAATTAAATGTGACCTATAAAATTTTTGAACTGTGACCATAAAATAATTTGTGACGCACAAAAATTATTATTTGTAACTAAAAATAATATACGACTAATTAAATTATAAATCTGTGACCAGAATGATTGCCGGAATAGTCATCGGAATGGTCGTCGGAATAGTCGCCGGAATCGGAGCAGTCGCTGGAATGGTCGCCTGAGAAGAGTGGTCGCCGGAATGGTCGTCGAAATAGTCCCCGGAGCAGTAGAGGTGGTACATGTGGGGTGAGTTTATTATATTATATTATATTAAAATGTAAAAAAAAAAAAACCTGATTTTTGAATTTTCAAACTATAAAAATGATTTTTGAATTGGTGTAAACTAAACACTTTATTTATGAATTTTTCCCAATTCATAATCTATTGCTCACCAAGGTAATTAAGCCCATGTTTAGGCTCAATTTTATTGTAGTTATTTAATAGGCAACTAACTCATATTAATTCATGCAAGAACCTTTCGGTATATGGAAAATGGAAATATCAAATTAAATATTATGCATTCTTGTTTTAATTGAAAATCTGAGTTCATTACTTAGAGCTTGTTTATGAGAGATTTTTGGGGAAAGAATTGATTTTGAATAGTGATATGATGGGAAATGTGTGGTTGAAAAAGAAGAAAATATTATTGATGCGATAGAAAATATTATTTTATTGAATAATGTGTGGTTGAAAATGAGAATTGATTTACTGTAGAAAAATTTAATCCCTCCCAAACAGGGCCTTAATATAAAAATAGCTAATCTGGTGCCTTGAAAGTACATGCAACATGGTCTTAGCTTCTTTTTCTTTACAATTCTTCATGGCTAAAATATATTTCTTGCACCAGTCACCACCAAAAATTGCTGAAATGCTGCTACTTCTTATATCAGTATTTTGCCTAAATGTAGCAGGAATATTTATCTTCTCCTTGTTTTTCTTTCTGTGTCCACATTATCTTGGTTACTTCTTTTACGAATGTAAGAATTAGCAGCATTCTTTAACATGAATTTCGGGTCAAGAAACTTGCTTGAAATGATGAATTCCAAGATCTTTTGATGGCTAAATCACCTTACATTCCAAATCTCCAAAATCTGCATTTTTTGTTCTCTAATGGTCCCAATCCCGATCACACTAGGAGGGGATTATTATCCACAATCTAGATATCAATTTTTGTGAGATTTCATGTCCAAAATATGGTTCTAAGGACTTTTCAATTTTGGTGTAAATTTCCATACGAATTTTCCCTTCATTTTTCATGTCATCTTTTTCCCTCTTTTTCCAATGCACAATCATTTGAGGTTGTATGGGAGTTAAGGCTGGTTATATGGAGTTGCACGTTTAAACTTCAAATTCAAACTACTCCCTCCAACCATTTTAATAACTTGTGTGTCGGGTCATCCCACATGGGCGACCCACGACTCGTATTTTTCTAATATCTCCCACTCGCACATGATGGGATTGATCCGAATCACAAGGGACAACGAATGTCACGCATTAGATCTTTCTCAAGATCTATCTCACAAAAATTCATACGAAAAATAGATCGTGCGACCAGCGAGTAATATTAGAGCTCACAATACTATAAACATGTTAGGGATATATAATAGCTCAACTAGAGGAACATTACATCTCGTCGTACCCCAAACTAATTTTCCAACATTAATTCAAGTATTTCCGCTCCCTCGAATATTTATGGAACATACTTGAACCCCATATTATATCATCGTATTCACAATTATGTTCTATACCCTAAATGGTTAAACACAATTGTTCGGTCGGTGAATACAAATATAAATGTTGGTGTCAAAATAGTTTTCCTTTCCTACTTGAATCCTTAGACTTTAAATCAGCTATTTTCCTAGACATGTCCCATCAAACCGAATCAATCATAGTTATTGGCAACATGCTAAACTAGCAACACCGAAATAAAATCTCAAAACCAGTCAAAAGTCATAAGGGAACAGGGATACATTCATTCATTTACCCAATATTGGTCGTAAAAGCACACGTGGTATGAAACATGCACTACGATGTTTTCTCTCATTCTTAGGTCGTATGTATATCCTTTATAAACAAATAACATCGTACAGATCCTAGTTCACGTATTCCCCGATATCTAACTTAAGTTCTCCTTATATTCATTCCTCTAGGCAATCTCAAATCGAGAACTCGATCTGGCTACCAAACATGTTTAATGTGTAACAAAATCCATTTCGATTGCTTGTTGTAATCTCATCTTGATATCTTATCAAGACGACAGGATCACGTACACAACATGATCACTTTATCTCATCTCAACTCTCCCCAAAGTATTTGAGGCGATTGTCCGTGTGAGTGAACCAATCTCAACCTGTTAACATACTTTATATGTGCATACAAAATATTATCTCGTAATCTCAACTATATATTACACATGAACTCAAAATTGTTCATCTATGGGCACATAAAAATCAATCAAGAGTTTTCTGATACACTAAGTATCATATTCAACGTTATTTTAGAGATTCGACATTACCAACAAGTACATCTCAAAACATCTTTAGAGTATGATGATTACAGACCATCATTTACGTAGATATATTGCAAAGACACTTTCTTTGCTAAAGTCTCTCACAGAAACACTATCGAGTGTTTGGTTCAATCATGATATTTGAGATCCTCAACACATGAGATAATTGCATAACTATCATGGATCTCATATTCACAACTAATATCATTACATGCCATACATCTATACCAAACAATTTCTTCAGCTGTCAAGTTATATACTACAAGATATGCTTCTTGCTACTCTATGTAGTAAGATTGCACAAGTCTAATAACTATTTGTGCTTAACTAACTCTCATCCTTAGTCGATATTTACATATTTATTCCAATCACAAGTTATTCCCGAAACAACAAAATGGAATAATTGACAACAGTACGCTTCAGGTATCAAAATATCCTTTCTAAGGACAACACCGATATCTACCGACTAGATCCATGGCATGACAAATATTAGGGTAAGTATACATTATAACATACTTCTAACTTCCAATCGCACTAGATATGGTTCTCTGGATATTTCTTTGAGCACTTATGGAGTCCTAAACATACATGAAGACTCATATGGTCACCTTTCGACATAGAAGTATCAACATGGTAGCAATTCCACAGTTAAAACATATTCTAGAATGTTTATGGTATATAACTCTTTTGACAGAGAAAAGACTAGAAAAATCTTTTTGACACGAAATATACAATTTGTGAAATCCATGTCCTTCGTCTCAAAAATTAAGGACAACCATTTCAAAATGGTCTCAATACAGATGCGCGCTTGATAAATTTGTAATAATATAATTGTTTTAGGAATAATATGCAGTCAGTGGGAGATTATTAGAAAAACCAACTGTTATTCTATTTAATGGCAACTAAATATTTAGGAGGTTGGGCAAACCAACGATTTTTTTATTTAATGGTAACATATTTAATTCAATTACATTAGCCAATTAATAAATATGGGCTAATTGAGTAGATACCAATATTGTTATAACTAGGTGATTATGAAAACTCTAATTAATCAATATATAAAGACATACTTGGTTATGGTCCCCAATATACCAAATTATACATAGTTTCCCTTATCCCCATCTGGAAGAGAGATGACGGTCTCATTGAGGAAATAAGGCAATTTGGTTGAGGAAAATCACAAACCACACCCCTACGTTCGTGTTCATCAGTACGTGTTCGATTGTTGCATTAATTCCACAACAGTAAACAATCTTCTTAATGGATCCAGGTATATAACCCGAATCCGTGAATCCTAATATTCTGGCATGATGTAAATCCTAGGCTTTTGGTTATTGTAATCTACGATGTTTGCATCTATATTTGATTTCGATTTTAGATATGATTTATATTCCTAACATAAGCCATTTAAATCTCTTATTTTTTTCGAATAACTAAAAAACATTTTAGTTAATAATTTTTTCATTTCTTAATTAGAAATATCATCTAGTGACCCGATAGCCTAGTCGAGTCATTTGCGTCAGATAACTATGGTAATTACGAGTCTATCATCATTCTTGAAAATTCCAACATTGCGCGCTTATAAGACTTTTGATGTCATTCCCTCATCAGATTTCAAAGGTAAATTCTGTTTATTTATCAGAACATCTAAAACAATTAGATTTTTTTCAATTTTAATTCTAAAGTATTTGTTTCCTTTTATCTATCTTCGACTTGTACCACCGAAATTATATCACTCTTAATTCTAGTAAATCCACAAGGAAATTCGGTTGTATGGAAAAGTAGTAATTCAAATAAAGGATGTCACATTGATCTATGTAGCACATCACCAAGTTGACCATGAATACATTAATGATTTCTAGTTCAACCTCATTGATCTCTTTGAAATGTAATTGTTGTGAACATCGACTTGCCCAAAACTCTCTTGTATATACTGTAAATTCGCACAAACTGCAACCTGAAGTTTCCACAGAGAGTGTTGAGCATTTCCATTTGGTCATCTGGTTATTTAAAATCGTATAGTGCTTATATTTGTGATATAAAACTTCTTTATGTATTGTAGAAACAAATTTCTTTTGCTGTTAAAACTCAGCATCTTTATTTTTTTTTCAATGTAGTGCAGATTTTTTGCAGGCTTATTTGTAATTTTCATCCATCAAGACAAAGACAAAAAAACTATCAAGTTTATAGATATATGCAAGTATTGTAAATGTTTTAAAAATCAAATACATATAAAAGATAAGAAAACAAAACAAAATTGAAAAAAGCAGAAAGGGTAAAACAGAAAGAGTCATCAGCATGACTGAGTCCTCTAAGTTTCACCTGTAAAACAGGGCCAGCAAGTGGCAAAGGCTAAGCCTTGAGACTTCAAGATCCTCTAAGCAACATTGTCTTAGCTTCTTCTTCTTTACAATTCTTCTTGGCTAAAACATATTTCTTGCACCAGTCACCATCAAAAATTGCTGAAATGCTGCTACTTTTTATATCAGCATTTTGCTTAAATGTAGCAGGTATATTTATCTTCTCCTTGCTTTTCTTTCTGTGCACACATTATCTTGGTTACTTCTTTTACGGCTGTCATTGAAAGAATATTGTGATAGACCCCAATCCGGTTCACATATGCAAACATAACTGCAGCCACGTCATTTATTATTCCAGAATGTTCACTAGTTAGTTAGAGGGTCAAAAGTGTAATAAGTCAAGTAATTACAGTTGAGGTATTGCTTATAAATGTGGTGGGGAGGGGGATTAGAGGGGGGGAATCAAGTGAGTGAAAGTGAGGCTTAGGAGAGTTGTAGTCCTCTCGAACGACTACTTGTATTCCATAGTCAGTTCTAAGCTCGAGAAAAGGAAGATTTCCATGCAAAACCTTGTCAGATCTTATGACATAATTTTAAATAAGATCCACATAGATATCCCAATAAATAAGTAATAAAATAGAATTTATATAGCCGACTTTAATTTCATTTGGAACAAACAAGCACTAATAATTGGTTCAAGATACTGCAGATGGTCACATCAGAGTATGTTAGGAACACTATGAAGACAATTTGCCATCTGCACCACAAGTCATTTCTCTGTGCAATAAGTATAGCATCCACAGCATCCGTCTCTAACCAATCAATTATCCAAGCCCTCAAGGGAAACCCCAGCATTTCAGTCATTGAAGGTGTTCCAAATGAAGAACTCCCGAGAATTGCAGGAAGTTCCTCGACTTCAAAATTATGGGTCCAAAACAATGTACTCAATTATGCCAATGTAAATTTCAGGTACATAGCAGTTGGAAACGAAATCAGTCCCAGTTCTAATTTGGCACCACATGATGTCCCCTCCATTTAAAACATTCGCGGTGCCATTTCAGAAGCCGGGCTTGGAAAAGAAATCAAACTCGCCACTTCCTTTAGTATGGACGTTCTTGCACGATCATATCCCTCACCATCAGGCTTGTTCAGGTCTGAAATTCTGTCCTCATTTATCACCCCCATTGTTAACTTTCTTATGAAAAATAAGAGCCCTTTGCTTCTCAGTGTGTACAAGAATTTTTCTTATAGCCGTAACACAAAGGACATTAGCCTGGCTTACACACTTTTACATCTACTTCAACTGTGGTCAAAGATGGGTATTATGAGTACCAAAGCCTGTTTCATTCTATGGTAGATGCAACGCACGCAGCGTTGGAGAAGACTGGAGGGGGCCAATCTAGAAATTGTTGTTTCAGAAAGTGGATAGCCTTCCGCTGGTGGAACAGCAACTACTCTTGAAATGCCCGGATTTATAACTACAATTTGATTAAGCATGCCGAGACAGGCACCACAAAAAGGCCTGAATAACCTGTAAGAACTTATATTTTTTACCTGACCGATGAGAATCAAAAAAGCCCACTATTTGAGCAACAATGGGGACTCTTTCTTCCTAATCAACAACCAAGCTCCCATTTGACAGATATTCTTTCAAAATTCCTTTTTTCTCAAACTCATTTTCAACTACACACTCTCACAATAAAATATTTTTCACGTAAACTCAAAGCTTTCCACTTTGCAACCACACATTCTTCAAAAACTTACTATTCAATAAATTATTCTTTCCAAAAAATTATGTCAAACAGGGGCTAAAAATCCTCTTTTGTACTTTAAGACATTAAATGGAGGCTACTCATACCAAACAACATTAGTATATCTTATTCTACTGTCAATATGATGCCCCGTCAACTGATTCCTGCATTTTTCTTCACGATCATCACTTCTATGATCGTCCCTAGAAATATACTAAGCACAAAATAAACGGTTAAAAATGACATGTCAATGAATTATGAGTGAAGGTGCAAGGAACAACGCATATATAGAAGTACATAACATGATCTTTGGATCAAAGTCAGAAGGCAAAGATTCAGCAACTAAGCTAACACATTGCTAGCAGTAGATTCAGATAAATCAACAGACAGAATATCTAGCAATTAAGCATTTGTGCAAGGATAAAAAACACAAAACCCTCCTCCTTAATCCGGGCTTGGGACCGGCTGTGTGATGCTCAAGTTCACATGACACAGGCAGAGTTAAAACTTTTTTTTTTTTTTTTTTTTTTTTGACAATCGTTAGTATATTGGCCTACCTTTTACCAGTTAACAATACCAGTCGAGTAACCTGAACTTGTAGAGGTGAGTGTTTTCGATGATCAGTAACTCATCAATCTTACCTCGATCTCTTCAACTTCTGAAATTTTAGCTTCAAAGTTCGTTCCAAGCAAGTCAAACTAACTAATCATCTAGATCCTCATTAGTATCCAAGACTTAATTAGGCTTTTTATCGCAACCAATAACTTTTACTCTAGCACTGAGGTAGCCTCTACCTTAGTAATTATTTCCTACATACTTCATTCATATAGATTTTAACCACGCAATGCTGACTTTCACTCATTAGTGAGGGTAGCTTTTTCCATAAGTCGGTAGCTTTCACTCTATCACTGAGGTAGCCCTCTTTCCTGGTAGATTGTCCTCTACATATTTGTGATACATAGGCTCAAATTACTCAAGATTGACTTCACACATCAATGTAGGTAGCTTTTTCCGAGATTTCAGATGGTAGCTTTCACTCGTATCACTAAGGTAGCCTTCTTCATTGGTAGACTATTTATTTGAAATACATATGATCAAATTACTTTGGGTGACTTCACGCATCAATGTTGGTAGCTGTTTTCAACTGGACTAGCCTCACTAGTGCAATGTCTTTTTTTGGAACTGTAGTTAGGAACAGAATCTTAGTTCACAGTCAGTGCTCAGTTCAGACTTCTCAAATAAAATAACTTCTATATTAGATTTCAGAATAGGATTATAGTTACAGATCCTCTAGAACACTCAAGGCACAAGCTCAAGTTCCCCTAAATGAATTTTTTAAAAGACGGTTAAGCATATTAGTTAGCATGGTATTTAGATTGTTACTTAGACAATTCTATACTTCAATGAGTTGCGACACAAGACAAGATCTTTCAATTTTTTTAAAAAAATTTTACGGACACGTGTGAGAAGTATTATTTAAGACAATTCTATAGTTCAATTTTATGTTTTTCAATTGTTACTTTGATATTTTTTTCATTTTATTATTGGATCTACAGTATTTTTTACTTAGAATTTTTTTTTTTTTAAATCTAAATACCATGCTATTTTCAGTATTTTTTTTTACTATAATTTTTTCATTTTTTTTTTTAAATTTTCAGTTTTCTTTTTTATTATTATTTTTAAGATTTTTCGTTTTTATGATATTTCGTAAAAAAAAACATTTTTTTTAGTTTTTTATTTTTTAGATTTTTCAGTTTTCTTTATTTCTTTTTTTTTTTTTTTGGATTTTTCCTTTTCTTTTTTTTTTCTTTTTTTTTTTTTTTTTTTGCAGATTTTTCATTTTTATGATATTTTCTGTTTTTCGATTTTTCATTTTTCATATATTTTTTTTTATTACCTTAGATTTTCCAATCTTTACTCCAGGCCAGGCCACCTACGGAGTTAAAACAAGAAAAGAAAATTTATATCGGCATGCCTATTACTCCAAAATTTACACTTCAAATTTCTATCACGAAACCCTATCTACTGTGAATAGATGAAAAAGAAGAAGAAACTTTATTTGATTAAGGAAAAGATAAAGATACCTTCAATACGGTATATATACCGCACTGACAAGGGGCGCAATCGGCGGCAAATTGTATACACGATTGGCATTAGTTGGTGTAATTGTCGTCATCCCGCTGAACCCTTTTAATCTTTTCGGCACGTGAATCTTTCTTAGCCAATTTCGCATCTTGGAAGGTTTTTTGATCATTTTAGGCGTAGAAAGTTGTGGTGAACAACCAAGGAGAGGTGCGGTAGGGGAAGTTGTGGAGGATGGCGATGACGACGGTGAAGATGGATATATTTTCACGAAATCTAAACAAGAAAGATTGGCATAAAAAACAAGATTCAAGAAATTCAATGTAAACCAGGAAATAAGGATCAAGAAATTGAATGTAAACCAAGAATTAAGAATCAAGAAATTGAATGTAGACCATGAAATAAGGATTTAACATCGTACTTACCTTTAAAGTTCGGTGATGTACGTTTTTTGGGTGGTCCGGTAGAGGAAGTTGTGGAGGATGGCAATGACTCTAAACAAGAAAGATTAACATAAATAAACCAAGAATTAAAAATCAAGAAATTGAATGTAAACCAAGAATTAAGAATCAAGAAATTGAATGTGAACCAAGAAATAAGGATTTAACATCTCGGTTACCTTTCGAGTTTGGTGATGGAAGTTTTTTGGGCGGTGCGGTGGAGTAGGATGAAGGTGGTAGAATCACCATGTTTGTGAAATCAAATTTATGCAGAATACGTGTTTGAGAGAGAACGAGAATGGCAACAGAACTGAGGATTGGAGTAAAAAGTGCGAGTGATGAATGGTTTTTATAAGCACTCTTTGCGGTCTTCGACTTCGACTGTGGGTCCATATGACCTTCTATTTCTCAGACTTCTTTCCTTTCCATGATTGTGAAAATTTTTAGAAAAACGTAACATGATAATTATAGTTATTTACATTATATTAAATTTAAATAAATAAATAAATGTCACTTATGATAAAATTAACTTTTATGTCTTTAATAAATTTAAATACATGTATTATGTCTTTAATAAAAAAATTGAATTTGACTTCTACGTGAGTGACTTGAGTATTAATTCGTAAGAATTTCAACTTCTAATTATGATTATTTAACAATTGAGTGGGGGCAACTTTCTTTTTCTTTTTTTAAAAAAGGTGCAATTTAGCCCTTGTTTGACAAATATTATTTGGGTAAAATTGAGTTTTGAATAGTAATTTTTTAAAAAATTTATGGTTAAAAAGTAGGAAATTTTTTTAGATTTATGTGTGAATGTGTAGTTGAAAATAAGTATATAGAAAAAAGAGTTAAAATATTGGTTGTCAAACTTATACTTGAGGTTGTTGCTACAATGGATTTTGCTCCTTGATATTTCACCTATTACACTTTGGAGACGGCCAATTTTTGAGGCAAGGAGAAAATCGTAAACAATCATATCATAAAATCAAGAGAAATATTATCAAAATATCACTGCTGATAGAGGAAGATTACCATCTAGAAACAATCCATCAAACGAGATTTCACTGTGTCCCATTGTTACACTAATAAAATCCGATACTACTTTCCAATAGGAATGGCTACGAGTTGGGGTTGAGACAGTCATGCTTGTCGCTCACCCCATTCAGGTATTTTTATCTTCTTGTCCTACCTTCATACCCGATTAAGGTGGAGGAGGGAAGGTTTGTTGCCGTTTATTGTCCCATTTACCTTTTATTTAATTTTTGACTTTTACATTTTTTTTTTTAATGTTTTTAGTTAGTGAACATCATTACTTTTTTTTTTTTTTCAAATTGTATGAATATACGGGACATATAATGGAGTGGGGACCATGATCCCTATATTTGCCCTGCTCCCTTCTCGGGCAAATGACCCCCTCTAGTCCCCGTCCCGTGTACGCCATTTGGGACGGGGGCCCAACGAGAATCGAGTATAGCATGTTATTTTTTCATATTTACCTACCAATTTTGTTGACGAAGAAGTTGAGTAGAAATCACTGCAACACGATAAATTTGTGCCAATAGGGTGATGAATATCTCTCCCATTTTGCCACTAGCCCAATTTTTAGAGTAAAACAAAGGAAGAAAGCCTTCTTGTCACCCCTTTGCTCAATTAAAAAGACTTAAACATGCATCGTTTATAGTTGGATATGCTTGTTTTTTAATTGGGCATTACATGATTTTTTCAGGTGGAAATTACACATATCCCTAATTTTAAACTACCCAATTCAAAATTAAGATTTAAAGGTTTTCTTTTTAAAAATCGGATATAAATCAAATTTTAAATATTAATAATATTATTATAAAAATTAAATTATTTTACTTATTCACCACACAATTATCCACCTTACCCAAACCTTAATTATTTCCCTCTCTTGTTTTTCTCTCTATACCTATCTATTCTCTCTCTCCCCCAGCCTCTCTCTCTATAACTCTACCAAAGTCGGATCTATGCAAAGATCTCTCTCTCTCTCTCTCTCTCTCTCTCTCTCTCTCTCTCTCTCTCTCTCTCTCTCTCTCTCTCTCTCTCTCTCTCTCCCCCTAGCCTCTCTATCGAAGCCAAACCTCTGCGCGAAGAGGTGAGCTGCTACAATGGAGGCAACGTCGCTAATAGAGGCACCGCTCTGGGTTATTTGCAGCTTCGAGCGAGGTGTTGCAATGGTAGTTCACTAGTGTTGCAACGGCCGGCGAAGAGATTATAGTGTTGCCTTCGTGGAGGAGAATATGGGGAATGACATATTAAAATATAGGTGTTTCTTGGTGGCATACAACATTGGACAAACCGATGTAGAGATTATAGTATTGTGGACCTGTTAAGGTCGTGGTAGCGTTATCGACGATTTGGGGATTTTTGGTGGGGATGGTGTTGTGGAGATGGAGATAGAGATATAAGAGGTGATATTTGTGATTTTGGAGAGCCATGATGGTGAGGTGGTGGTGGCGGTGGCTATGGTTGTGGATAGGCGGTTCGGCCCTTTTCCAAAATATTTTTCTGTTTTAAAATTAAAAAAAAAAAGATAAACAAACACTCCGCTTTTATCCGGACTTAGGACCTGCTACTTCAATTTCGAGTAGACGGAGTTAAAAATTGTACACGAACAACTTGTTATGTGTAAAATTTTAAAAAATATATATAATAAAGGTATTAAAATAAAATTTTGTGATGAATATGAATAAATTAAATATCACTTACTTGACTACATGCAATTTCGGCATATTTATCTTGTAGTCGATAATTAACGTCTTCCCAGTGCTTCACGCACATTAATGCTTCCAAAATATCTTCTTTTAGTCGACTCCTGATCTCGGAGAGAACCATCTTCCCTGCACTAAAAGCAGCCCTTGTTTGACACCCATTTTGTTTGAAAAATAATTTTTGGAATAGTGATTGATGGAAGATTATGTGGTTAAAAAGTAAGGAGAATTTTTGGGTGTATGTGTAATATTATTTTATTAATATAATGTGTGGTTAAAATGAAGAATAAGAAATAGAATGAGAAATAAATGGGTGTCAAACAGGGGCCCAGGCTCCAAAGCTACAGTGCTAACCGAAAGTGTTAATAGATCTTTTGCCATTGCAAAAACTACTGGCCATCGACTTTCATACCTTCGCTAGAAATCAATTTGAATTTTTCCTAATTGCATTGTTACTAGGCATATTATGATTAAAATAATCAATTAATTCAGCAGCCAACGCATTTGGACTATTACTCGATGTTTCACTACATGCAGTGGAAGACAAACTACTACTGCTAGAGGAACCACATGCATATGCAGTTGAATCATATCTATATGAGTTCATGCCTTGGAATAAATGTATAACTATAGCATCGTCATCTCCTATACTAGTGGGAGGAGTATTTGTAGAGTCGGAGGGTACACGAGTAATGTGTACCCATTCCTGAAGCATATACTTCATACATTTCATATAAAGTTTGTTCCAAATTCCTATAAGTAATAGGTACATTAAAAGTTAAAGCATTTGAGATTTGATCAATAATAAATTTAGTACCCGATAAATTTTATTGGGGGTCCATGACACATGCTAACAAAAATATCATGGGCAAGTCTTCTCAATATTTTCTAAATTTTAATTCCATGGAAAATATAACTAAACTAAAATCGAGGTCATCTTTAAATCTATGAAAAGCCCTAGCAATTATATACAAACGTTCAAGGACTATACAACTAGTAGGATAATAAACACCAGATAAAATATTTGTAGAATCCTAAAAACTTGTCAAAAATTTTTAAATTTTAAAAACTAAATGCCAATCGTGCTCATTTAAAATAGTATCGTCGTCGTCTCTCATAGGCCTACTGTTATAAAATTCAGTAATTAAATGTTCGAAACATTCACATGATTTCAATAATAAGTATGTGGAGTCTCATCTATGCCCTACGTCACTAATAAAAGATTTTGTATGCGACACCCCAGATTCGCCACAAAATTCTTCAAATGCTTGTTTTCTACTATGTGCAATCATGATATAAATTAGTGCATTCCTAATTCGTTGAATTTCATCATTAACATGTTTTAAACCGTCTTGTACTATTAAATTAAAAATATGGCAAACACATCGAATATGAAATAAAAAACCACCGAAATCGGGTTGAAGTACCCTATGCAATTTATCGATAACATGCTTATTTACACTACCGTTGTTGAACGTAAAAGAACGAATTTTACTCTCGCATTTATATTCTCTAATAATGTTCATAATAGCATTAAATACATTGTTAGCATTGTGCGGGAACTCAATAATTTTGAAAGTAATAATTTTTTTATGCAAGACCCAAAGTGGGTCTATATAGTGTGCAGTTGCAGCTATGTAACATCTTTTATTAATCCCTTCCCACAAATCCAAAGTTAAAAATATCACATCCCCATATTTTTCTAAATCCGCAATCAATAGTTTTTTTGAATTAAGAAAATATTCAATTGTATTAGAACGAAGAGTATTTCGACTTACCCCAACGTACCTCGGTTGAAGATATTGTTTGACGTAGGAAACGAAATGTTGGCTGTCCGCTATTCCTAGTGGCAACTCCGTCGCAACGAAGAACTTCAAAACTCTCGTTCGAGCATTCTCCTCCGAATACATCCACGTAGAAAGTGGCATAGTAGTAGCATTGGCGCCTGGACTACCAAAATATAGTTGCATTTGACCAACTAGAAGAAGTCCATGTTTGGCCGCACATGTTTTATAGTGACGGTTGAGGTGGGTGGTTCCAATGTATTTTTGTCATGCCGTCGTTGTTGACAGTATTTACATACTGCTTTGACCTCTGAAACTCTATCGATCACATGACCAGTTTGAACCAATTTAAAATGGTCCCAACATTTTGCTTGCTTCTTCCCCTTTCTCTTTCCTCTTGCATCGAAAATATCTAATGCATGTTATTCATCCTGTTCCAAATCAATGGATGACTAGCATCAACATCAACGTCATCCAAATCAATTGGATGACTACCTTCATAAACAAGTTTTCAATAAATGATTATGGATCCATTTGTTAATAATTGAAATTGAATGTTGAAGACTTCAAGTAGAATGTAGAAATGTAGAATTGAGAAGTGAATGAAAATTATGTAGTAATGTATAAAATGACTTGTAAAATCAAGATAATAATGTAAAAAAAATGTAGAAGAGGTTACAGAATGAATGAATGATATTGATTTGTAATTTGTAGAGAGTATAGTAGAGAATGAGATATTGATATTGGTGGGAAAAAATGTTGTAATGGTTGGGTATTTATAGAGGACGAAAATTTAAAAAAAAGAAAAGTGACCAAACGGTCACTGAATGTTTCAGTGACCGTTCCGATCTCATTTTGAATTTTTTTTTATATATGAGCCACTAGCCGAGCGGCTCGTGGCTCTTAATAAACGACGAGCCCACGAGCCTCATCCAGCGAGCCGGCCTACTCGGCTCGTGATCGGGCTCGTTTTTGATGAGCCGAGCGGTCGAGCCGACGAGCTGTTCGACTCGATTGCCACCTCTAGTTGTGGATCGGCTGCGACAATGGTGGCGGTGACTATAATAATTTTGAATCTGATTTTTTAGTGGTGTTTGGGTGGTGGTAGTGGTCGTCGTCGTCATCGTGGTGTGGTGGTTTTGGGTGGATGGTGGTGGTGATGTTGGCTACGGTGTTTGAGATGATGGTTTTGTTGATGGGAGGTGGTGGTTTTGGAGATGGTGGTTTCTACGAAGATGCGGTTGGTGGTAGTGGTAAGGTTGTTGTTATAAGGGTTGGTGATAGTTACAAATAATTTGGTTGATTGTGATCAATAAACAATATGTGACTAGTGAAATAGATAAATTGTGACCAATAAACAATGTGTGATCTAAAAATTTGTTAATTTCAAACCAATAATTTGATAATTTGTGACATAAACAAAATTTGTGGCCAATTAATTTAATATTTTGTATCATAAAATAAGTCGTGACTTATAAAATTTATTATTTG
The DNA here is from genome assembly GCA_035079005.1 of Fraxinus americana. Taxonomy (NCBI): domain Eukaryota; kingdom Viridiplantae; phylum Streptophyta; class Magnoliopsida; order Lamiales; family Oleaceae; genus Fraxinus; species Fraxinus americana. Next base: position 25,016,093 of record CM068708.1, on the reverse strand, counting down.
TGACCAATAAATAATATGTGACATGTTAATTTGATAAGTTTGTGACTATAAAATAATTTGTAATCTATAAAAATTTTAATTGTAACCGAAAAATTATTTGCAATAATTTGCGAATAGATTGTATAAAATTGTGACCTTATATTTAATTTATAAAATATATTTTTAATTAATTATTTCAGAAATAAAATTTAATAAATATATCTGATTTTTGAAGTTTTAAACATTTTATCTTAGTTTTGAAATGATGTGTGATCTAAAAATTTAATATTTTGTACCATAAAATAATGTGACTAGTGACTTATAAAATTTATTATTTGTGGCCAATAAATAATATGTGACATGTTAATTTGATAAGTTTGTGACTTTAAAATAATTCGTAATCTATAAAAATTTTAATTGTAACCGAAAAATTATTTGCAATAATTTGTGAACAGATTGTATAAAATTGTGACCTTATATTTAGTTTATAAAATATATTTTTAATTAATTATTCCAGAAATAAAATTTAATAAATATATCTGATTTTTGAAGTTTTAAACATTTTATCTTAGTTTTGAAATGAGTTATAGTTAAACTATTAGCTATGAATTTTTCCTTTTTTCGCTTTCTAATACATTTTTTAGATGGGCTCAATCAAGTAAGTGAAAAAAATAAAATAATTGAACGAATCGAATATATAACTTTTACTTTTTGACAAATTAAGTGATTAAAAAATTTTAAACAAGATCTTTAGGAATTTAATTAATTAAAAATTTCATAATATTGTTTATAATTTTTTTTAATACATTTTTTATATTGTCTCAAAAATTATGGTAGTTTATATTGGAATTTTGTATTGGAAATTGGTTGTGACCAATTGAAATGATTTAAGTCGAAATTCCTTGTTTGGTGAGTGAGAAATTAAGCCAAACTTAAACCACTTAATACTTGAAATTTTTGAAATTGTGTAGAATATTGTGGAATATTCTAGAGGATGTAGATGAAAAGATGTGTTTTTTCATATGGATCATGACTCTTGATGAGCATGACTTTTGGTATGAGTAACTTCCAATAATTATGATTATTCAAGAGATGTGTCTCTTGGCATGAATGTTCCAACTACTATATATATGGATTTTCTATATGTTTGGATTAACTACACAACAAACAATTCATTTGATAGTTTCATATCATGGTTACTTTAATTTTGCATAAAACACTTTATAGAAGTGATTTTATCTTGCATCAAAATCTTGGTTATGGTAGAGAGGGAACTCCGTTCGAGTTCATTGGTCTAAGTCATTTGGAGTGCTCCTATGGCTTGATGTGGTCGTTGTATCTTGGGAGATGATTGCCGAGAAACCGTTAGCACCGATGCGGGGCAAATTCATCTTAAGGAAAAAGTGTCAAGCACTTATCTCGACCGATCGCATCACTTGCATTTCATCTTTCTCATTTCTGATTTTATTTATGCTTGATTTCAGAATATGGTTAATTTATTTATGTGTTTTATTGAAGGGTTTGAATTGAAGAACAACATGCGTTCACTCATATTGGGAAGTGAAGAATTCATATTATTATATTCGAAGTCGGTAAATCGCTATTTTATCTTCTCAAATCAGATTTCGATAAGTCGAATGATGTTTCGATTTCACGCATATTAACGGCATGCTCTTGATGAATATAATATGCACATTATTGGTGTAATATCTCCTACAATCTTAAGATGAACTTTGAGTTTAATTGTGCATGTTAGATAGACAACTTACGTAGGTTTTGTAGCATATAAAATATGTTTTATATGTATGCGTGACTTCGGTTTTGAAATTGGGAAATCTATGTTTCAAATTCATTCTATTGAATTTACTGTTGAAAGTTACCATAGTCATGATTATGGACATTAATCTGTGTGGTGTGAATTACATTTTAATGGCATTGGTGGCTGCAGAATGCTTAATTAATGTATATATTGCTGTAATAATTATGTCATGTTCAAGAGAATTATGAAAAAAAAAAGAAAAGAAAAAAAAGGGGAAATATGCCTAGACTATTTCCGAAGGACATGACTGTCGGTTAACATGCATGAAGGGGTTCTTCATTATTTTAACCATTGTCTCCATTATAATTCTGCCCATGTGTTATTGCTATGTGCTTATTAATGTACCAATTGTATTTAGTATTTGCATGCCTGGAACAAATGCATAAAGTGAAATGGTGCATGATTTTGGCCTAAAAGACAATCTGTTTAGTGTTTAATTGTCAGAAATATGTATTGCTCTGCCAAATTTGTAAACTTTGGCCGTTAACCTCTTCAATCCGAATTTTCTATTTGTGTTCGGTGTGCATTTTATATTCTGGAATATGTTCTCTAAAATTAAGGACATTGGTTCTATATCCGGGTTGAATTTATGAAGAATTAAACTGCCAGAATACTTGTTATGAATTTGAGTGTGATACAAATTTTGGATGGGTGTAGACGTGCAGTATATAATATGGAATCCATGCACGTTAGTTTGGATGCATTGGTTCCTTTGCATCATTTGGAGATATATTTGGATCTTGTTGAAATCAGACAACGAACGAAAAAAAAATGTCAATTATTTGTTTTCATTAAAATTGATGATGATCAATAATTTATATGCATGGAGGATATCTATGTTCCTTAGGTTGGAGAATATTTAATATATATTACTCGCACTTGCTCACTTGAGGATGCATGCTTTCATGTTGGAAATTGTACTAACTTTGGTTGTTGATGATAGCCTCAAATAATTTGATGAAATTAATTGAGTTGACTTATGCAAATCATGGTTGCATTCTAGCGTGACAATATATGCTCTTGTCACAATGGGTATTAAGCCGCCTAATCACGTGGTGGAAAATTTATGGAATAATCTAGGATCATATCATATGAGAAATCAAGACTCTTGAAAATGATTATTTTCCGAAGAAAGTATCTCTTCATAGAGATTGATTCGAAAAGGTGTGTCCTCTCGTTGGGTTGTGTCTTTTGAGAACACAACTATCGAACCAATGGATGATTCGTTCATTAAATTTGAACATGGTGAATAAGTATTATAAAACATGAAATGATACTATCTTGTGAAATGTCACAAATGTGATATGTTGGAGAAGTTGCAATTCTTGTGAATCAAGATGCTTAGTCTTCTTCATTGTTGAATTCGATTTCAATAGTGGAACCAAGTAAATTGGTATACGTTTTGAGAGCATTGTTGGTCTATGTAATGACCTTAATTTAATTTGGATGATCAAATTGAAGATAGTTGGATTGAAGTACATTGTATACTATTTCAATTGAAATAAACTGTGGATTGACGACCACTATTTTGATAGTACTTAAACTTTCACGAAGCATTCGATATGGACATTATCTATTCGATAATGAGTTGAACTACGAAAGAGTTGATGAACTCTAAGTTCAAGTATAACCCAAAAATGTGGGGGTTAACATCAATACTTACGAACTTATATGAAAAGTTCAAGATTTGTGGATGCAACATTACTAGTTGCACACGCATTCCTAATTGAGGACTTGTGGGGGTAACTTATGTTTAAAAGTTACAATTTTCTATACTGTATAATCAGAGAAATATTTCTATGAATGTGGAAAAGGTAGAAAATCCTTATATTAATTATAAGGATGATATACACTAAATCTAAAGTGGATGAAATGGGATAAAATCCAATTACGACGTTTGTTTGGATATACAAGATCAATTAGAATATTTGAAAAATATTCAAAAAAGTTGAAATGCATTGTAGTATTTCAATAATGATATTGAATACCCATGTTTTTGAAATCCACTAGTAAAAGTGATTGACTAGTGTAGTGTGTGATAGAAATCCTCTAACATTGTTGTTTGGAATTTATAAAGCTTTAGATAAAACTAGTTAGAAGCATGTAGCTTCATGAGAGGATTTCTTGGGGGGGACATGTTGTATCTATTAAATCAATTAATTGTTGGCTAGCTATATTTGATGAGATACTAAGTCACATGTAATGGTAAGTCTAGACGTAGACATAATACCGTTAAGCAATCGATCTCAATGGTGTAAATTCGTGGTACCTTTAGAGATTTACCGAGAGATCAAGAATACTGCATATCGAGAGGAATGAGATTAAAGCCTACAACGTAAGAGTCTTTGTAATGGTAACCCTACCTTGTTGACTGGAGATCCTAAGATCTTGGTTCAAATGGACAACTAAGTTATGAAGATCCCATGAAGCACTTAGGAAATTATTCCTACTCATTCCTATAATAATTAAAGTGCTTTCTGCTCAATGATTGAAGGTTAAGATACTCTTTTAATGATTCCTATACCTTGATTCAGTCAAGTGGAGTATGGCAAAATACTCTTAATAGGAGATCACCTATATAAGTGTGAAGTGGGGCTGCTTCAATGACAATTGTTCGAGGCTAAAATTCTCTAAACACTTATGAAACCAAGAGTGATCCATGGCCAAAATGGACACAACCGTGAAAACCATGAACAGTTTAGGGAAGACATTGTGTGAGTACTGTTGTCTCGGCTTACACCAACGACTGAATGGTTCAAGACATCACGTTTACCAATTAGCCAGTAAGTCCGATAGTATTTCACTAAGGGAGGTTCAAGGCCAGAAGCTACCTTCTCTAATGCAGTGTTTTTTTCGCCCTCTCTCTACTAGTGTCGCATAGTCATTTGCATTAATTTTCATTCATGTGAGGATTGTTGGAATTTTGTATTAGAAATTGGTTGTGACCAATTGAAATGATTTAAGTGGAAATTCCGTGTTTGGTGAATGAGAAATTAAGCCAAACTTAAACCACTTAATACTTGAAATTTTTTGGAATTGTGTAGAATATTGTGGAATATTCTAGAGAATGTAGATGAAAAGATGTGTCTTTTCATATGGATCATGACTCTTGGAGAGCATGACTTTTGGTATGAGTAACTTCCAATAATTATGATTATTCAAGAGATGTGTCTCTTGGCATGAATGTTCCAACTACTATATATGGATTTCCTATGTGTTTGGATTAACTACACAACAAACAATTCATTTGATAGTTTCATATCATGGTTACTTTAGTTTTGCATAAAACACTTTATAGAAGTGATTTTCTCTTGCATCAAAATCATAGTTATGGTAGAGAGGGAACTCCGTTCGAGTTCGTTGGTCTAAGTCATTTGGAGTGCTCCTATGGCTTGACGTGATCGTTGTATCTTGGGAGATGATTGCCGAGAAACCGTTCGTACCGATGCGGGGCAAATTCATCTTAAGGAAAAAGTGTCAAACACTTGCCTCGACCGATCACATCCCTTGCATTTCATCTTTCTCATTTCTGATTTTATTTATGCTTGATTTCAGATTATGGTTAATTTATTTATGTGTTTTATTGAAGGGTTTGAATTGAAGAACAACATGCGTTCACTCATATTGAGAAGTGAAGAATTAATATTATTATATTCGAAGTCGGTAAATCGCTATTTTATCTTCTCAAATCAGATTTCGGTAAGTCGATTGATGTTTCGATTTCACGCATATTAACTGCATGCTCTTGATGAATATAATATGTGCATTGTCGGTGTAATATCTCCTACAGTTTAAACGATATGTTCTTTTTTATCGCGATATGAAGTGAGAGTGAATTGTTCACTTGATTTGTTAAAGAAAAATAATTATTATCTTTCTATTTAAACGGTCGGAAGGTCACAATTTTGTGGTTACAACTTTGCAATATAAAAGTGATGCAACTCATACAAGCCATTATTGTATGTTATTAAACATCTCGTCAAACTTATAACGGTCTCATTTAACAATTATTTATGTCTACATAAACAATCGTTACATGAACTCATCACAAATCTACAAGATAGCGATAGTTAGAGCTACAGCGATAGTTAGAGCTACAACTATTTGTCACATCCCACATAAACGCATACCATATTAATTGACTACGATTGTACAATATAGAATGAGTCATAATCACAATTACTTTGATATTAACAATTCATCGAAGTTCACAAGGTGACATACAATCATATGGTAGGAGTCACGTGACCTACAACAAAAGTCATAGCATACTTTCAAGGATTTCAATTAATGACATCGTCGACCATTTGTTTTAAAGGAAAATTAACTAAATTTCTATATTGTATGGATATTTTTGAAAGAAAGAACCCACTTTCATTTATTCATGATTAGTTCTCATATGAATTTTCTAATTCAAGGAATTCATCAAATCCCTTTTTGCAATTTTTTGAGTGACCTAATTTTTGCAATTTCATGAAATGTTTTTCATTTCTAATAATGTAACATTAATTATAAGAGTTATCATCTTTTCCGAAATATATATACATCCATTTCATTATGATTCGATATCTAATATAGTATACGAACACTATTATAATAAAATATCAAGACGAGCGCTTTAACATAAGCCTTACGAGTAAATCATCCATAATTATACTAATCCGCACAAAATATTTTAACATCTATTCATTTGATAAAAAATTGGACTAATAAAGGTAATTAGAAATTTAATATAAGAGAGACATGAGGAAGAATTTTGAATAGTTGAGATTTTTACAATGAAATAATATAGAAAATATAATAGTAATAGTTGCAAGAGATAACTCAGTCTCCTAGGTAGGTATAAGGGAGAGAAAATGTATTGGTGTAAACAAGTTAAAATTAGGTGATTCTCAAGTTTTGTTCACAAATTTGTCCGAATATTCAATTTCATCCTTAATCTCGCATTCCAATTTGATGCAATGCGGTTTGATGTTGGGTTGGAGTGAGTATTTTGCACCAATTTGGGGTTTTACATTAATTTGGTGTTGGGGTTGGAGATGTTCTTAGTCTTAATAATAATAACAATAATAATAATAATAATAATAATAATAATAATAATAATAATAATAATAATAATAATAATAATAATAATAATAATAATAATAATAATAAATTGTTGAATTTAACATGTCAAAAACATTTTTGCCATTGTGGAGAGACAAATCCTTTTACAACTTTATCAATTGATGTTAATTTATGTCGGCGGTTTCTTAGTTGTAAGGAGACAAACGTAGTGACAAAGCGAATCCAAAATAGAGTATGGTGGCTGGAGTGGAATGAATTGAAGTTCAGCCCCTATTTGGTGGTATTTATTTAATTTTTTGGAAAAACATTGTTCTCAATAGTGAATTTTTAGAGAATGTGTAGTTAAAAAGTATGGAAAAAAAAATTGGGTTTACATGTAGAATATATTATTTTGTGAATGTGTGGTTGAAATTAAATGAGCATGTAGAAGAAGAATTTTGAAATAATGAAAAACAAATAAATGGTCAATGAGAAACATGAAACAAATATTTATGTTGGATGATTAAATTTGGAACAAATTAAAGTTTAATGACCACGTTGGCACTGATTTATAGGCACAGCGACCAGTCGGACTTTTTACACAATTTTCTACATAATGATTTTCTTTATAGTGAAAAATTACACATTTTCAATATTTACAATATAGAAAATTTGTACTCTCGATCTTCCATTTATGCATTTGAGACCTTAATTTTTTGTCTTTGTAACACTTTAGCCTCTGTGAAAAGAAATTGTAGTCTTACTCCTGCAGTTGCTCAGGCTTTTATCAATACAACTCGGTGTGCTTAATGACTCAGGGGCCAACGGGCATCTAGCCATTATTCATTGGCAACATAGCTCATATTGCTAAGACTCAAACTATATGACAAGAGTATGCAGTACGACGGTCTTAATTGCGGGCAATACGTCACCAAGCACATTTCACCAAGGCTAAAATATACGTTTAATGCCCCCATGTGCTTCTATCAAGGTATAGATGAAATGATTGTAAGAGAAAAATTTAATCATAATCCGCATTTATGATTGTAAGAGAAAAATGAAAAGATAATAATTTCAAATCTAAGTATTTAGATTTGGGGGTATTACAGTAATAAATCGATTTCACTCATTGGCACATAAAAGAACTTCAAGTTTACAAATAGTAACCATTACCCTATAATAGATATAGGTATTTCATAAGACAGACACGTGTCAAATTTCTAATCATGGTCCGATTATAAATTAATCAACTTTTATTAGGGCTCAATATACTGTCAAGTGCACTATTGTCATTACTCCATATCTCACAATCGTCCTTGTCAAGATAAATCACTTACTTTAATTGAGAGAGCAATTGACTCTACAACCCAAGTGGAGTGTCAATCTCTGCTAGCTTGTCTAGAACAATTAACTATTGATGGAAACATTAGTTACATCTTTTGCAATTCTTTAACAAGCAACTAACTCATATTATCACAATGCGATAGATGACTCCTAATTGCTTTATTCAATTTAATAAGAATAAATGAGCAAATATTTATTAATTAACAAACTAATATCATAAATTATAGTTATGTCTTAACCCTGTTGGAACCTAAACCCACAACTCTTTCCTCTTATTTTGTCTAATAATACGCATTAAAATGATAAAAGAGGTTTAATAAATTAAGGGCATTTACTTGCAACCATTACATACAGTCAGTATTATATGCTTGCTCTTTCTGGGGAAGAGGGAATTAAAAGGTTAATGGCCGAGTATAATGCTCCAAGGGTGGTTCAAAGCTTGAGCCAGATTATTCTTAGCAATCAATACTTTAATTTTATTTGATATTACAACTATAATGAAAGGAGGTGGGTTATGGATTGTGTTATATTCCTAGAAATGGGAATAAATCAGCTCATAAACTCACACTTTGTGATTACTCTTATAATGACTGTATTCTCCTTGTCTTTTCTTTTTTTTATTTCGTGAACCACTTGTGACGAGATTTCTTTATAAAATGTGATTGTTTTGATTTTAGAGAGAAAAAATAAAATATGGACTTACAAAATGTGTGGTTAAAAAGTTGAAGATGTGCTCAAGAAAATGACTTTCTTGAATTTAATTTAGATTAAAAAAAAACGATTGAAGAAATGTATGGTTGAAAATTTGTAGGTCTTAAGAAATATGTGGTTAAAATTATTCCGCTAACTTTGATTTAGATTACAATCCAAATTTTAATCCCTACCATACATGGACTATATATACCACGACATCAAATTCATATGTGGAAATTACATAATTCCAGTTATTTCAACTTCAAAGTACAAAAATCAGGTGAGAAAGTTTTTTAATCAAAAATCAGGTATTGAATTAAAAATCAGGTGAGAAAGTTTGTAGTAGCAGGCTGTGACACCTGCTACTACAAACTACTTCATCTATTCGTTTGCTGCTACAACAGTGTCGCAAGGCAACTTCAAACTCACAGTCGCAGAAAAACCTGGGGAGGGAGGGATCTGGTTTTTTTGGTCGCCTGCATCAGAGAAAATTTAGGTTGGGAGCTTAGGTTTTTTGGAGTGATTTTATTCTCCTCCGATCTGACCAGGTGAGGGTGGTTGCAAGTGGCTGTAGTTTGGTGGTTGTGTTGTTTTCAGTTTGTAAATGGTTATGTTTTAGTGGTGGTTGTTCCGGTGAGAGGTGGTGGTGTTAGTGGTTGTTTAGTGGTGGTGGTGCGTTGATAATTGTGCAGGTTGCGGGTGATGTCTGTGTTGTTGAGGGGACATGGATGGTGGTAGATCTGGTTGCGGGTTTGGGATTTTTTTTTTGTTGGTTTTGGTGGTGACGGCATTGGTTTTTTTTTTTTGCTGGATCTGGTGGTAACGGCTTTGTTGGTGGTGGTGCTTTGTGGTGGCGCCGACGCTCATGGGGTTGGCGATGGATCTAGTGGCAACGACGGGTGGTGGTTGTTGGTGGCCGGAGATCTGGTGGTGATGATTTTTATTGGCGATGTCAGTATCAATTGGCAGCGGTGGTGTTGTGACAGTGGCAAGGGTGGGATATTGTATGTGACCAACTATTTGGTTGATGTGTGACCAAATTTGAAAATGTGTGACCGATAGATAAAATGTGACCTATAATTTTTTTGATCTGTGACCAACGAAATAAACTGTGACCTATAAAATTTTTAATGTGACCGTGAAAAAATCTGTGACCAACTAATTTGGAAATATGTGAATGTGTAACCTATAAATTTCGATATGTGACCAACGAATTAATGTAACCTATAAAATTTTTGAACCGTGACCATAAAATAATTTGTGACGCACAAAAATTATTATTTGTGACTAAAAATAATATACGACTAATTAAATTATAAATCTGTGACCAGAATGATTGCCGGAATAGTCATCGGAATGGTCGTCGGAATAGTCGCCGGAATCGGAGCAGTCGCTGGAATGGTCGCCTGAGAAGAGTGGTCGCCGGAATGGTCGTCGAAATAGTCCCCGGAGCAGTAGAGGTGGTACATGTGGGGTGAGTTTATTATATTATATTATATTAAAATTTAAAAAAAAAAAAAACCTGATTTTTGAATTTTCAAACTATAAAAATGATTTTTGAATTGGTGTAAACTAAACACTTTATTTATGAATTTTTCCCAATTCATAATCTATTGCTCACCAAGGTAATTAAGCCCATGTTTAGGCTCAATTTTATTGTAGTTATTTAATAGGCAACTAACTCATATTAATTCATGCAAGAACCTTTCGGTATATGGAAAATGGAAATATCAAATTAAATATTATGCATTCTTGTTTTAACTGAAAATCTGACTTCATTACTTAGAGCTTGTTTGGGAGAGATTTTTGGGGAAAGAATTGATTTTGAATAGTGATATGATGGGAAATGTGTGGTTGAAAAAGAAGAAAAAATTATTGATGTGATGGAAAATATTATTTTATTGAAGAATGTGTGGTTGAAAATGAGAATTGATTTACTGTAAAAAAATTTAATCCCTCCCAAACAGGGCCTTAATATAAAAATAGCTAATCTGGTGCCTTGAAAGTACATGCAACATGGTCTTAGCTTCTTTTTCTTTACAATTCTTCATGGCTAAAATATATTTCTTGCACCAGTCACCACCAAAAATTGCTGAAATGCTGCTACTTCTTATATCAGCATTTTGCCTAAATGTAGCAGGAATATTTATCTTCTCCTTGTTTTTCTTTCTGTGTCCACATTATCTTGGTTACTTCTTTTACGAATGTAAGAATTAGCAGCATTCTTTAACATGAATTTCGGGTCAAGAAACTTGCTTGAAATGATGAATTCCAAGATCTTTTGATGGCTAAATCACCTTACATTCCAAATCTCCAAAATCTGCATTTTTTGTTCTCTAATGGTCCCAATCCCGATCACACTAGGAGGGGATTATTATCCACAATCTAGATATCAATTTTTGTGAGATTTCATGTCCAAAATATAGTTCTAAGGACTTTTCAATTTTGGTGTAAATTTCCATACGAATTTTCCCTTCATTTTTCATGTCATCTTTTTCCCTCTTTTTCCAATGCACAATCATTAGAGGTTGTATGGGAGTTAAGGCTGGTTATATGGAGTTGCACGTTTAAACTTCAAATTCAAACTACTCCCTCCAACCATTTTAATAACTTGTGTGTCGGGTCATCCCACATGGGCGACCCACGACTCGTATTTTTCTAATATCTCCCACTCGCACATGATGGGATTGATCCGAATCACAAGGGACAACAAATGTCACGCATTAGATCTTTCTCAAGATCTATCTCACAAAAATTCATACGAAAAATAGATCGTGCGACCATCGAGTAATATTAGAGCTCACAATACTATAAACATGTTAGGGATATATAATAGCTCAACTAGAGGAACATTACATCTCGTCGTACCCCAAACTAATTTTCCAACATTAATTCAAGTATTTCCGCTCCCTCGAATATTTATGGAACATACTTGAACCCCATATTATATCATCGTATTCACAATTATGTTCTATACCCTAAATGGTTAAACACAATTGTTCGGTCGGTGAATACAAATATAAATGTTTGTGTCAAAATAGTTTTCCTTTCCTACTTGAATCCTTAGACTTTAAATCAGCTATTTTCCTAGACATGTTCTATCAAACCGAATCAATCATAGTTATTGGCAACATGCTAAACTAGCAACACCGAAATAAAATCTCAAAACCAGTCAAAAGTCATAAGGGAACAGGGATACATTCATTCATTTACCCAATATTGGTCGTAAAGGCACACGTGGTATGAAACATGCACTACGATGTTTTCTCTCATTCTTAGGTCGTATGTATATCCTTTATAAACAAATAACATCGTACAGATCCTAGTTCAGGTATTCCCCAATATCTAACTTAAGTTCTCCTTATATTCATTCCTCTAGGCAATCTCAAATCGAAAACTCGATCTGGCTACCAAACATGTTTAATGTGTAACAAAATCCATTTCGATTGCTTGTTGTAATCTCATCTTGATATCTTATCAAGACGACAGGATCACGTACACAACATGATCACTTTATCTCATCTCAACTCTCCCCAAAGTATTTGAGGCGATTGTCCGTGTGAGTGAACCAATCTCAACCTGTTAACATACTTTATATGTGCATACAAAATATTATCTCGTAATCTCAACTATATATTACACATGAACTCAAAATTGTTCATCTATGGGCACATAAAAATCAATCAAGAGTTTTCTGATACACTAAGTATCATATTCAACGTTATTTTAGAGATTTGACATTACCAACAAGTACATCTCAAAACATCTTTAGAGTATGATGATTACAGACCATCATTTACGTAGATATATTGCAAAGACACTTTCTTTGCTAAAGTCTCTCACAGAAACACTATCGAGTGCTTGGTTCAATCATGATGTTTGAGATCCTCAACACATGAGATAATTGCATAACTATCATGGATCTCATATTCACAACTAATATCATTACATGCCATACATCTATACCAAACAATTTCTTCAGCTGTCAAGTTATATACTACAAGATATGCTTATTGCTACTCTATGTAGTAAGATTGCACAAGTCTAATAACTATTTGTGCTTAACTAACTCTCATCCTTAGTCGATATTTACATATTTATTCCAATCACAAGTTATTCCCGAAACAACAAAATGGAATAATTGACAGCAGTACGCTTCACGTATCAAAATATCCTTTCTAAGGACAACACCGATATCTACCGACTAGATCCATGGCATGACAAATATTAGGGTAAGTATACATTATAACATACTTCTAACTCCCAATCGCACTAGATATGGTTCTCTGGATATTTCTTTGAGCACTATGGAGTCCTAAACATACATGAAGACTCATATGGTCACCTTTCGACATAGAAGTATCAACATGGTAGCAATTCCACAGTTAAAACATATTCTAGAATGTTTATGGTATATAACTCTTTTGACAGAGAAAAGACTAGAAGAATCTTTTTGACACGAAATATACAATTTGTGAAATCCATGTCCTTCGTCTCAAAAATTAAGGACAACCATTTCAAAATGGTCTCAATACACTCCTTCTCATGCTTAGCCAATATAGTGTCATCAACATCAAAATTAGAATTACAACATACCATCAGACTTTTACATAAATGCAATGATTTTCATCCACATGATGAAATTTTACACGAGATTTAAACCTTGTTAAAACTTAAGTACCACTGTCAAGATTTCAGAAGGTCAAAACTTCTTCAATTCAAGGCCAAAAATTATTTTCTTTATACCATTGGAAATGTATCGAGAAGATCTATCAAACTATGCCAAATGGTTATCATGAAACACAGTGTGGACGAAGTTATCATGTGATTAAATTTCGGGTTTTACCGATTTTAATGCAAAAAATCATATTTTCTTTTAAAACTTCGAATCCTCATATCGTCTTCATTTTAAGTCCAAAATTTGAGTTCTTTACATGGTTGGAAAGCTTATGATTCTAACCATACTATTCTTATTGCATGAAGATGAACAAACAGATGGCACTAAATATTTAAAGTTTCTGCAATTTTATCTAGGGTTTCGTTTTTCTCCAATTTTATAAAACCAAAAATTTCCAAACTTTGCAGATATGATCTACATCATATAAGGAATATGCTATAAACATTTCGTGAATTTATGTTGCATATTTCATGACATGCCATTAACAATGCTTCAAGTTTCAACAAAAATGGCATACATGCATTTTTCAACATAATAATTTCATTTATAGCAAGATAGTATGCAAGGAAAATAATTTTTACGGCTCTGATACTAATGTAAGAATTTACTGTATTCTTTAACATAAATCTCGGGTCAAGAAACTTACTTGAAATGATGAATTCCAAGATCTTTTGGTGGTTGAATCACCTTCCATTCCAAAACTCCAAAATCTGTATTTCTTGTTCTCCAATGGTCCCAATCCCGATCACAATGGAAGGGGATTATTTTTCACAATCTAAGTGTCAATTTTTGTGAGATTTCATGTCCAAAATATGGTTCTAAGGATTTTCCAATTTTGGTGTAAATTTCCATACGAATTTTTTCTACATTTTTCATGCCATCTTTTTCCCTCTTTTTCCAATGCACAATCATTTGAGGTTGTATGGGAGTTAAGGGTGGTTACATGGAGTTGCATGTTTGAACTTCAAATTCAAACCACTCCCTCCAACCCTTTTAATAACTTGTGGGTCCGGTCATCCCACTGGATGACTCACGACTTGTATTTTTCTAACAGCTGTCATTGAAAGAGCATTGCTAATATATTCCATATTCAGTTCTAAGCTCGAGAAAAAGAAGATTTCCATGTAAAACCTGATCTTATGACATAATTTTTAATAAGATCCACATAGATATCCCAATAAACAAGTAATAAAATCGAGAGATACAAGGCTCATCTAGTCGCTAAAAGTTTTACTCAAAAGGAAGATATAGACAACAAAGAGACTTTCTCTCTAGTATCTTCGAAAGACTCTTTTAGAACAATAATGGCATTGGTGGCTCATTCTGATCTGGAGCTACATGAGATGGGTGTCAAACTGCGTTTCTCAATTGAGACATTGATGAGATGATTTCCATGGTACAGTCAGAAAACTTTGTATCGAGAGATCTAAAGTCTATGGTCTGCAAGTTGAAGTAATCCATCTATAGTCTCAAATAGGCTTCCTGTCAATGATATCACACGTTCCATCAAGTCATCACCTCATACGATTTTGAGGCGAATGTTGTTGATGACTGTGGGTATCACAAGTTTAGTGGGAGTAAATATATCTGGGTATTATACGTCGATGATACTGCTTGCTAGTAGCGATATAGGCTTACTGCACGAAACCAAGAAAATTCTGACGAAGAAATTTGAGATGAAAGATCTTGGGACGCTTTTTTTGGATTAGGTATTCAGATACTGAGAGATCAATCTCGAGGTATCATTGGACTGTCACAAAAGAGCTATATCGATAAGGTTTTGAGTAGATTCGGCATGAAAGATGGTAAACCAAGAGACGCGTCCATCGTTAAAGGAGACAAATTTAATCTCAACAGTGGCCTAATAATGATCTTAAAAGAAAAGAGATGCAGAAGATTCTTTATGCGTCACCAAGTAGGGAGTCTAATATACGCTTTAGTTTGTACTCGTCCAGACATAGCATTTATAGTAGGAGTTTTGGGCAGATATTTGAGTGATCCAGACATGCAGCATTGGAAGGCAGCCAAACACGTGATGCGTTATTTGAGGTGAACAAAAGACTACATGCATACTTATCAGATAGTTTAGAGGTCATCGGGTTCTCTAACTCCGATTTTACTGGATACCAAGATAGCAGATGCTCCCCATCAGGCTACATCTTTATGTTGGCTGGAGGAGCTATCTTATGGAAGTCTGCTAAGCAGACTCTCATAGCTTCTTCAACCATGGCTGTAGAGTTCATTGTTTGTTATGAGGGATCCAACCATGGGATATGCTTGCGGAACTTTGTCACTGGGCTGAGAGTGGTAAATGGCATTGACTAGCCATTAAAGATTTGCTGTGACAATAACTCGACGGTGGTTTACTCCAACAATAACATGAGCTCGACGAAGTCAAAGTTTATCGACATCAAGTTTCTAGTTGTTAAAGAGAGAGTTCAGGATAGACAATTTTTCATTGAACATATAAGTACAGATTCCATGCTAGCGGACCCATTGACCACGGGATTAACGCCTAAGGTCTTTCATGAGCACACTACTCATATGGACATTATTTTTTAGGATACCTTGGTCTAGTGGGAATCATTTTTTTATGTACTATATGTTTGCTTTAGAAATTGGATTGTTTGATTTTCTGTAAAATAAAATTGATGGTTTAGGATTCTGTTTTTGAGCTTACTTGTGTTTTCTATGTGCAATGTTCTCGTTGCAATAAAGATTTTGGTATGATCTCACTAAAGAATAAATAAGGATTAGTTGGAAATAGGCATATCTGAGATCACATTTCATGTAATTTCCATGCTATTCATCCATATTTGATCTATGTCATTAAATATATTAATATGGTGATCATCGTGATTTAATGACGACTGTATTGTGATAAAAGTCGCGGCTTCCATTAATAATATATAAGATAGACCAGATTGTTTAAAAAGAAGTCTAAGGATAAATAGTATACAGATGCGCGCTTGAGAAATTTGTAATAATATAATTGTTTTAGGAATAATATGCAGTCAGTGGGAGATTATTAGAAAAACCAACTGTTATTCTATTTAATGGCAACTAAATATTTAGGAGGTTGGGCAAACCAACGATTTTTTTATTTAATGGTAACATATTTAATTCAATTACATTAGCCAATTAATAAATATGCGCTAATTGAGTAGATACCAATATTGTTATAACTAGGTGATTATGAAAACTCTAATTAATCAATATATAAAGACATACTTGGTTATGGACCCCAATATACAAAATTATACATAATTTCCCTTATCCCCATCTGGAAGAGAGATGACGGTCTCATTGAGGAAATAAGGCAATTTGGTTGAGGAAAATCACAAACCACACCCCTACGTTCGTGTTCATCAGTACGTGTTCGATTGTTGCATTAATTCCACAACAGTAAACAATCTTCTTAATGGATCTAGGTATATAACCCGAATTCGTGAATCCTAATATTCTGGCATTATGTAAATCCTAGGCTTTTGGTTATTTTAATCTACGATGTTTGCATCTATATTTGATTTCGATTTTAGATATGATTTATATTCCTAACATAAGCCATTTAAATCTCTTATTTTTTTCGAATAACTAAAAAACATTTTAGTTAATAATTTTTTCATTTCTTAATTAGAAATATCATCTAGTGACCCGATAGCCTAGTCGAGTCATTTGTGTCAGATAACTATGGTAATTACGAGTTATCATCATTCTTGAAAACTCCAACATTGCGCGCTTATAAGACTTTTGATGTCATTCCCTCATCAGATTTCAAAGGTAAATTCTGTTTATTTATCAGAACATCTAAAACAATTAGATTTTTTTCAATTTTAATTCTAAAGTATTTGTTTCCTTTTATCTATCTTCGACTTGTACCACCGAAATTATATCACTCTTAATTCTAGTAAATCCACAAGGAAATTCGGTTGTTTGGAAAAGTAGTAATTCAAATAAAGGATGTCACATTGATCTATGTAGCACATCACCAAGTTGACCATGAATACATTAATGATTTCTAGTTCAACCTCATTGATCTCTTTGAAATGTAATTGTTGTGAACATCGACTTGCCCAAAACTCTCTTGTATATACTGTAAATTCGCACAAACTGCAACCTGAAGTTTCCACAGAGAGTGTTGAGCATTTCCATTTGGTCATCTGGTTATATAAAATCGTATAGTGCATATATTTGTGATATAAAACTTCTTTATGTATTGTAGAAACAAATTTCTTTTGCTGTTAAAATTCAGCATCTTTTTTTTTTTTTAATGCAGTGCAGATTTTTTGCAGGCTTATTTGTAATTTTCATCCATCAAGACAAAGACAAAAAAACTATCAAGTTTATAGATATATGCAAGTATTGTAAATGTTTTAAAAATCAAATACATATAAAAGATAAGAAAACAAAACAAAATTGAAAAAAGCAGAAAGGGTAAAACAGAAAGAGTCAGCAGCATGACTGAGTCCTCTAAGTTTCACCTGTAAAACAGGGCCAGCAAGTGGCAAAGGCTAAGCCTTGAGACTTCAAGATCCTCTAAGCAACATTGTCTTAGCTTCTTCTTCTTTACAATTCTTCTTGGCTAAAACATATTTCTTGCACCAGTCACCATCAAAAATTGCTGAAATGCTGCTACTTTTTATATCAGCATTTTGCTTAAATGTAGCAGGTATATTTATCTTCTCCTTGCTTTTCTTTCTGTGCACACATTATCTTGGTTACTTCTTTTACGGCTGTCATTGAAAGAATATTGTGATAGACCCCAATCCGGTTCACATATGCAAACATAACTGCAGCCACGTCATTTATTATTCCAGAACGTTCACTAGTTAGTTAGAGGGTCAAAAGTGTAATAAGTCAAAGTAATTACAGTTGAGGTATTGCTTATAAATGTGGTGGGGAGGGGGATTAGAGGGGGGGAATCAAGTGAGTGAAAGTGAGGCTTAGGAGAGTTGTAGTCCTCTCGAACGACTACTTGTATTCCATAGTCAGTTCTAAGCTCGAGAAAAGGAAGATTTCCATGTAAAACCTTGTCAGATCTTATGACATAATTTTTAATAAGATCCACATAGATATCCCAATAAATAAGTAATAAAATAGAATTTATATAGCCGACTTTAATTTCATTTGGAACAAACAAGCATTAATAATTGGTTCAAGATACTGCAGATGGTCACATCAGAGTATGTTAGGAACACTATGAAGACAATTTGCCATCTGCACCACGAGTCATTTCTCTGTGCAATAAGTATAGCATCCACAGCATCCGTCTCTAACCAATCAATTATCCAAGCCCTCAAGGGAAACCCCAGCATTTCAGTCATTGAAGGTGTTCCAAATGAAGAACTCCCGAGAATTGCAGGAAGTTCCTCGACTTCAAAATTATGGGTCCAAAACAATTTACTCAATTATGCCAATGTAAATAATTATGGGTCCAAAACAATGTACTCAATTATGCCAATGTAAATTTCAGGTACATAGCAGTTGGAAACGAAATCAGTCCCAGTTCTAATTTGGCACCACATGATGTCCCCTCCATTTAAAACATTCGCCGTGCCATTTCAGAAGCCGGGCTTGGAAAAGAAATCAAACTTGCCACTTCCTTTAGTATGGACGTTCTTGCACGATCATATCCCTCACCATCAGGCTTGTTCAGGTCTGAAATTCTGTCCTCATTTATCACCCCCATTGTTAACTTTCTTATGAAAAATAAGAGCCCTTTGCTTCTCAGTGTGTACAAGAATTTTTCTTATAGCCGTAACACAAAGGACATTAGCCTGGCTTACACACTTTTACATCTACTTCAACTGTGGTCAAAGATGGGTATTATGAGTACCAAAGCCTGTTTCATTCTATGGTAGATGCAACGCACGCAGCGTTGGAGAAGACTGGAGGGGGCCAATCTAGAAATTGTTGTTTCAGAAAGTGGATGGCCTTCCGCTGGTGGAACAGCAACTACTCTTGAAATGCCCGGATTTATAACTACAATTTGATTAAGCATGCCGAGACAGGCACCACAAAAAGGCCTGAATAACCTGTAAGAACTTATATTTTTTACCTGATCGATGAGAATCAAAAAAGCCCACTATTTGAGCAACAATGGGGACTCTTTCTTCCTAATCAACAACCAAGCTCCCATTTGACAGATATTCTTTCAAAATTCCTTTTTTCTCAAACTCATTTTCAACTACACACTCTCACAATAAAATATTTTTCACGTAAACTCAAAGCTTTCCACTTTGCAACCACACATTCTTCAAAAACTTACTATTCAATAAATTATTCTTTCCAAAAAATTATGTCAAACAGGGGCTAAAAATCCTCTTTTGTACTTTAAGACATTAAATGGAGGCTACTCATACCAAACAACATTAGTATATCTTATTCTACTGTCAATATGATGCCCCGTCAACTGATTCCTGCATTTTTCTTCATGATCATCACTTCTATGATCGTCCCTAGAAATATACTAAGCACAAAATAAACGGTTAAAAATGACATGTCAATGAATTATGAGTGAAGGTGCAAGGAACAACGCATATATAGAAGTACATAACATGATCTTTGGATCAAAGTCAGAAGGCAAAGATTCAGCAACTAAGCTAACACATTGCTAGCAGTAGATTCAGATAAATCAACAGACAGAATATCTAGCAATTAAGCATTTGTGCAAGGATAAAAAACACAAAACCCTCCTCCTTAATCCGGGCTTGGGACCGGCTGTGTGATGCTCAAGTTCACATGACACAGGCAGAGTTAAAACTTTTTTTTTTTTTTTTTTAAGACAATCGTTAGTATATTGGCCTACCTTTTACCAGTTAACAATACCAGTCGAGTAACCTGAACTTGTAGAGGTGAGTGTTTTCGATGATCAGTAACTCATCAATCTTACCTCGATCTCTTCAACTTCTGAAATTTTAGCTTCAAAGTTCGTTCCAAGCAAGTCAAACTAACTAATCATCTAGATCCTCATTAGTATCCAAGACTTAATTAGGCTTTTTATCGCAACCAATAACTTTTACTCTAGCACTGAGGTAGCCTCTACCTTAGTAATTATTTCCTACATACTTCATTCATATAGATTTTAACCACGCAATGCTGACTTTCACTCATTAGTGAGGGTAGCTTTTTCCATAAGTCGGTAGCTTTCACTCTATCACTGAGGTAGCCCTCTTTCCTGGTAGATTGTCCTCTACATATTTGTGATACATAGGCTCAAATTACTCAAGACTGACTTCACACATCAATGTAGGTAGCTTTTTCCGAGATTTCAGATGGTAGCTTTCACTCGTATCACTAAGGTAGCCTTCTTCATTGGTAGACTATTTATTTGAAATACGTATGATCAAATTACTTTGGGTGACTTCACGCATCAATGTTGGTAGCTGTTTTCAATTGGACTAGCCTCACTAGTGCAATGTCTTTTTTTGGAACTGTATTTAGGAACAGAATCTTAGTTCACAGTCAGTGCTCGGTTCGGACTTCTCAAATAAAATAACTAACTTCTATCTTATATTTCAAAATAGGATTATGAATTACAGATCATCTAGAACACTCAAGGCACAAGCTCAAGTTCTCCTAAATGAATTTTTTAAAAGACGGTTAAGCATATTAGTTAGCATGGTATTTAGATTGTTACTTAGACAATTCTATACTTCAATGAGTTGCGACACAAGACAAGCTCTTTCAATTTTTTTAAAAAAATTTTACGGACACGTGTGAGAAGTATTATTTAAGACAATTCTATAGTTCAATTTTATGTTTTTCAATTGTTACTTTTATATTTTTCATTTTATTATTGGATCTACAGTATTTTTTACTTAGAATTTTTTTTTTTTTTTAATCAGTAGCAATCTAAATACCATGCTATTTTCAGTATTTTTTTTTTTTACTATAATTTTTTCATTTTTTTTTTTAAATTTTCAGTTTTCTTTTTTATTATTATTTTTAAGATTTTTCGTTTTTATGATATTTCGTAAAAAAAAACATTTTTTTTAGTTTTTTATTTTTTAGATTTTTCAGTTTTCTTTATTTCTTTTTTTTTTTTTTTTTGGATTTTTCCTTTTCTATTTTTTTTTCTTTTTTTTTTTTTTTTGCAGATTTTTCATTTTTATGATATTTTCTGTTTTTCGATTTTTCATTTTTCATATATTTTTTTTTATTACCTTAGATTTTCCAATCTTTACTCCAGGCCAGGCCACCTACGGAGTTAAAACAAGAAAAGAAAATTTATATCGGCATGCCTATTACTCCAAAATTTACACTTCAAATTTCTATCACGAAACCCTATCTACTGTGAATAGATGAAAAAGAAGAAGAAACTTTATTTGATTAAGGAAAAGATAAAGATACCTTCAATACGGTATATATACCGCACTGACAAGGGGCGCAATCGGCGGCAAATTGTATACACGATTGGCATTAGTTGGTGTAATTGTCGTCATCCCGCTGAACCCTTTTAATCTTTTCGGCACGTGAATCTTTCTTAGCCAATTTCGCATCTTGGAAGGTTTTTTGATCATTTTAGGCGTAGAAAGTTGTGGTGAACAACCAAGGAGAGGTGCGGTAGGGGAAGTTGTGGAGGATGGCGATGACGACGGTGAAGATGGATATATTTTCACGAAATCTAAACAAGAAAGATTGGCATAAAAAACAAGATTCAAGAAATTCAATGTAAACCAGGAAATAAGGATCAAGAAATTGAATGTAAACCAAGAATTAAGAATCAAGAAATTGAATGTAGACCATGAAATAAGGATTTAACATCGTACTTACCTTTACAGTTCGGTGATGTACGTTTTTTGGGTGGTCCGGTAGAGGAAGTTGTGGAGGATGGCAATGACTCTAAACAAGAAAGATTAACATAAATAAACCAAGAATTAAAAATCAAGAAATTGAATGTAAACCAAGAATTAAGAATCAAGAAATTGAATGTGAACCAAGAAATAAGGATTTAAGATCTCGGTTACCTTTCGAGTTTGGTGATGGAAGTTTTTTGGGCGGTGCGGTGGAGTAGGATGAAGGTGGTAGAATCACCATGTTTGTGAAATCAAATTTATGCAGAATTCGTGTTTGAGAGAGAACGAGAATGGCAACAGAACTGAGGATTGGAGTAAAAAGTGCGAGTGATGAATGGTTTTTATAAGCACTCTTTGCGGTCTTCGACTTCGACTGTGGGTCCATATGACCTTCTATTTCTCAGACTTCTTTCCTTTCCATGATTGTGAAAATTTTTAGAAAAACGTAATATGATAATTATGGTTATTTACATTACATTAAATTTAAATAAATAAATGTCACTTATAATAAAATAAACTTTTACACGAACTAGTTCAAAATAGTATCAAAAAATGCATACATAATATTAAAATTAAATCTCGTCAATCATCATCATTCATATATGAAACTATACATGTATTATGTCTTTGATAAAAAAATTGAATTCGACTTCTACGTGGGTGACTTAGTATTAATTCGTAAGAGTTTCAACTTCTAATTATGATTATTTAACAATTGAGTGGGGGCAACTTTCTTTTTTTTTTTTTTTTTTTTTAAAGTGCAATTTAGCCCTTTTTTGACAAATATTATTTGGGTAAAATTGAGTTTTGAATAGTAATTTTTTTGAGAACATATGGTTAAAAATAGGAAAAAATTTTAGATTTATGTGTGAATGTATGGTTGAAAATAAGTATGTAGAAAAAAGAGTTAAAATATTGGTTGTCAAACTTATATTTGAAGTTGTTGCTACAGTGGATTTTGCTCCTTGGTATTTCACCTATTACACTTCAGAGACGGCCAATTTTTGAGGCAAGGAGAAAATCGTAGACAATCATATCACAAAATCAAGAGAAATATTATCAAAAAATCACTGCTAATAGAGGAAGATTACCATCTAGAAACAATCCATCAAACGAGATTTCAATGTATCCCATTTTTACACTAATAAAATCCGATACTACTTTCCAATAGGAATGGCTACGAGTTGGGATTGAGACGGTCATTCTTGTCCCTCACCCCATTCAGGTATTTTTATTGTCTTGTCCTGCCTTCATACCCGGTTAAGGTGGAGGAGGGAAGGTTTGGGGCCGTTTACTGTCCCATTTACTTTTTATTTAATTTTTGACTTTTACATTTTTTTTAATGTTTTTAGTTAATGAAAATCATCACCTTTTTTTTTCAAATTGTATGGAAATAAATGTTTCCTCAAGAAATGATGATGATTCTTTTCTATTTGTGGGAAAAACTTGTATTTTAAAATGAACTTCAAACAGGACATAAAATGGAGCGGGGACCATGTTCCCTATATTTGTCGTGCTCCCTTCTCGGGCCAATGACCCCCTCTCGTCCCTTCCCGTGTACGCCATTTGGGATGGGGCGCAACGAAAATAGCATGTTATTTTGTTATACTTACCAGTTTTGTTGACGAAGAAGTTGAGTAGAAATCACGATAAATTTGTGCCAATAGGGTGATGAATATCTCTCCCATTTTGCCACTAGCCCAATTTTTAGAGTAAAACCGAAGAAGAAAGCCTTTGTCCCCCCCTTTGCTCAATTAAAAAGACTTAAAAATGCATCGTTTATAGTTGGATATGCATGCCTTTTAATTGGGCATTACAGGGTTTTTTCAGGTGGAAATTACACCCATCCTTAATTTTAAACTACCCAATTCAAAATTAAGATTTAAAGGTTTTCTTTTTAAAAATAGATATAAATCAAATTTTGAATATTAATAATATTATTATAAAAATTAAATTATTTTACATATTCACCACACAATTATCCACTTTACCCAAACCTTAATTATTTTCCTCTCTTGTTTTTCTCTCTATACCTATCTATTCTCTCTCTCCCCCAGCCTCTCTCTATAACTCTACCAAAGTCAGATCTATACGAAGAGATCTCTCTCTCTCTCCCCCTAGCCTCTCTATCGAAGCCAGACGTCTACGCGAAGAGGCGAGCTGCTACAATGGAGGCAGCGCCATTAAAAGAGGCACCGCTCTGGGTTATTTGCAACGTCGAGCGAGGTGCAATGGTAGTACACTAGTGTTTCCTTTGTGGAGGAGAATATGGGGAATGACATATTAAAATATAGGTGTTTCTTGGTGGCATATAACATTGGACAAACCGATGTAGAGATTATAGTGTTGGGACCTATTAAGGTCGTGGTAGCGGCATCGACGGTTTGGGGATTTTTGGTGGGGGTGGTGTTGTGGAGATGGAGATGGAGATGGAGATGGAGATGGAGATAGAAATAGAGAGAGAGATAGAAGAGGTGATATTTGTGATTTTTGGGGGCCGTGATGGTGAGGTGGTGGTGGCGATGGCTATGGTTGTAGATCGACTGTGACAGTGGTTGCGGTAGTCGTGGCGGTGACTATAATAATTTTGAATCTGATTTTTTTGTGGTGTTTGGGTGGTGGTAGCGGTCGTCGTCGTGGTGGGGTTGTTTTGGGTAGGTGGTGGTGGTAATGTTGGCTACGGTGTTTGAGACGATGGTTTTGTTGATGAGAGGTGGTGGTTTTGGAGATGGTGATTTAGACGGAGATGCGGCCGGTGGTAGTGGTAAGGTTGTGGTTATAAGGGTTGGTGATAGTTACAAATAATTTGGTTGATTGTGACCAATAAATTGGTTTGTGTGTGATCAATAAATAATTTGTATCTAAAATTTTATTAATTTCAGACAAATAATTTGTGACATAAACATAATTTGTGGCCAATTAATTTAATATTTTATACCATAAAATAAGTTGTGATTTATAAAATTTATGATTTGCGACAAATAAATAATATGTGACTTATTAATTTGATAAGTTTGTGACCGTGAAATAATTTGTAATCTATAAAATTTTTAAATGTAATTGAAAAATTATTTGCAATAATTTGTGAACATATTGTATAAAATTGTGACCTTATATTTAATTTATAAAAAATATTTTTAATTTATTATTTCATTAATAAACATATCAATCAAATTTAATGGAGAATCCTTGTTTATTGAAATGTTGAATTGCAATTGATGAAATTTTACCAAACTGGAGAGGTGAAGATAATAAAAAATCCAACATTAGTTCACACATTGGAAAAGAGTGAAAAAAATAAGTTTGGGGGTGTGTGAATCTTACGATGGTGAAAGAACATATTTGACCATTGAGAGTCGACAATTGAAAAACTTATGAATTCATATTCTTCACACACACGTCTATTTTACATTAGAAAAGTGGATTTTTATTTTTGTATTGTGATTTTGAAGCCGTGCATAGATTTGTTATTATGATTTCAACCCCAAGATAAAAAGTCAGATTAGTTAGCTAAATCTTGTTGCTTTACTTGATTGTCTGGCCACCAATTAGATAATTAACATGATATGTTTGTGTATTCGTTAGATTTTAGTTTTGTTTGAGGACAAACAAAGATTCAAGTTTGGGGGTGTGATAAGTGTAGTTTATACACTTTTCGTGGACTTAAATTGTGATACTTTATTGACTTTTTGATTAAATTCTACCTAATTTATGTTATAATATGTTTTGTAGGTAAAATTTTATGTTTAACGAAGAATTGAAAAAAAGAATGCAAAAGTTGCGAAAAATGGCAAAAATCAAAGATAAATTCCTTAGAGAGAAATAATATATTAAATGGATTGGAATTAAATGAGTCTCAATAGACTTGCACTGAAAATTTTAATTGGAGGCCCAAACTATATATATATATATATATATATATATATATATATATATATATATATATATATATATATATATATTAAAAACTGAGGGAGAGAGAGGCGCAGGACAATAGGCGCAGAAAAGAAAAGCCAGGAAAAAGAAGAAAGAAAGAGAGAGAAAAGAAAAGAAAAGTCAATGGCAGGAAAGAAAGCCAGAAAAGGAGGAAAAGAAAAGAAGAAAAAGGCAGGGAACTGCAAACGTCAAAAATTTTCACGTTTGATCAATTTTTGGTAATTTCTTTCCACTTTTGTGCATTTTTATTTTTACAGTACGAATAACTAATTTTTATATTAAAGAAAATAATTTAGTCGACTTGTGATCTTTTATTTTTTTATTCAAGATTTATGTGATTTATTTATATATGTGTTTGTTTTATTATGAGTTTAATGCATAAATTATCTGATCAATAATTTGATGATTATGTGAGTGTCTTACGAATTGAGATGTGAGTTTGAGATTTGACCATATAATAAAATCAGGTAAATTAGTATAACATGTAGAGATACATATACTGATTATTGCGATCATAATATTAATTTTTATAACTAGTGTTTTGTTTAGCTAAAATTGATTCGCATAGAAGTATGTAATTAAATTAGTTAAATAGGCTCAATGAGAACTCGAGAGGGGTAAATTGAATACAATATAAGAATTCGATCGAGCATTACATTAGGTTATGAATCTTGAATTAAGAATAAATGTGATCAATATATGAAATTGTTATTCTCTAATATTCATCATTATTTAATATTTCAATTATCCATTGTTTGCAATTACTTTATATTTTCGATTAGTCAAAAGTAGTTAGGAAAAAATAAACACAATAATCATAAATATTTACTTGCTTTTGTCAAATAGGAGTTAAAAAAACTAGATTAAGTTCTAAGTATAGTCCTCGTGGGAACGATAATCTGGACTTAAAGGTTCACTGTATTATTTGTTACGATATTATACACTTGCGATATAAAAAATGCAACAAGTTTTTGGCGTCGTTGCTGGGGACCATTTACTTTTAGTCTTAGTTTATTTTATCTTTAACTATTATTTGATTTTATTTAATTTTAATTTCTTTTATAAAAAAAAAGTGTTCGTTGTCTGCTCCGCACCCAATGCGACGATCTTGAACCGTTTGACTCGAAAATAGAACGTACTTTCAGACGAATACGCAAGGAATACAAACAAAAACAACAACATCAAATGGCTGATGGTCAAAATATTCTTATTCCTATTCAGTCAATTGGAAAGTGGCCGCAAGAATAGCAACACTATTGGATCAACAGTAGGAGTGAAGGGAAATAAACGAAGGAGACTTGCCTGTTTCAATGTTCTTGACGCCAATAGTCGCGACTGCGCGTTCCAGTATTGTGTATCCAGATTTCAGGGTAAATAATTTTCAAATAAGGGTAGAGTGGATCAATTTGATGAGCAACACTCTCCAATTCTACGGGCTACCTCATGAAAATTCGAGCACACATATCTCCAGATTTCTCTGAAACTGTCAGAATTTCCATGCTCGGGGGTTAATGAAGACGCTATTAAGTTGCAATTATTTTCATACACACTGGGAGATGCTGCATTGGAGTGGTTAGACACTGAACCTCACGGAAGCATTACTACATAATCAGAAAATTTTGCAATAAATTCTTCCCACCATCGAAAGTAGCTAAAATCAGATTGGAAATTCAAACTTTCCAACAGAAAGATGGAGAGAGCTATCATGAAGCATGGAACAGATTTAAAGAGCTGATGTGAAAGTGTCCAAATCATGGAATCACAATAGGAAATCAAGTGCAATTCCTTTACACCGGACTCTCATCACTGTCAAAATCTTAGGTGGATTCCTCTGTCAATGGATCGATCATAGGAAAATCGGTACAACAAACCTTGGATTTATTTAAGTTAATTGCCACTACACATTCAATGAATTCATCAGAAACACAGAGAACATTTGGGATGTATAAATTAGAGAGCACGGCATCTACCAACATGCAGATAGCAGCATTGATAAAGCAAGTAGAGCTATTGGTGAAATCACAAACGAGAGGAGCACATGCAGTGATGGTTGGTCCATCATACACAAACTGTGGAGCTAAGCATTTGACAGAAAACTGTATGTCTATGGGCTTTCCTGAGGAAAAAGTCAACTTCATTCAGAACGGTTCCCGCAATTTTAATCCATATTCACAAAAATATAACCCAGGATGGAGACAGTACCTGAACTTAAGATGGTCAGATAATCAGCAAAGGAATAGTTCAATTAATGCCTAGCAGGAAAACAAATAAGTTTGGGAGAGATTTTCAATCAGTATATGCAGAAAATAGACAAGGTGTTCCAGCAAATTGACACTAATTTTCAAAATCAGCAAGCATCGATCAAGAACGCCCACAAGGGACTTTGCTAGGCAATACAATGATAAATCCAAAGGAGCAAGTGCAAGTCATTACAACTAGAAGTGGAGTACAATTACCAAAGATAAATGTGAAGAGGCTAGACAGAAAAGACAATGAGATAGAAGTTGAATAGGCACATGATGAGGAAAAAGATGCACCAATTGAAAAAGAGAATGACGGGAGAAAAGAAAATTCTACATTAAGATCATCAAGTCCGATAAAAGCTTATGTGCCACTAATTCCTTTTTCTCAACGGTTGCAGAAAAAGAAGTTAGACAAGCAATTTGCCAAATTTGTGGAGGTTTTCAAGAAATTGTACAGAAACATCCCTTTTGCAGATGCAATAGCACAAATGCCCAGTTATGCAAAATTTCTGAAAGAAATTCTGTCCAACAAGAGGAAGTCGGAAGAACATGAGACCGTCTGCTTGAACGAGAAATGCAGTGCAATTCTCTTAAAAAAGCTACCTCCTAAGCTAAAGGACCCATGGAGCTTTACTATATCGTGCACTATTGGTTCTAATTATTTCGAGTATTCTTTATGCGATTTAGGTGCTAGTGTTAACTTAATGCCACTCTTTGTTTACCGATCTCTTGGATTGGAAGAAACTAAATCTACAACAATCTCATTGCAACTGGGTGAAAGGTCTATCAAAAGATCAAAGGGAATTATTGAAGATGTGCTAGTCAAAGTTGATAAGTTTATCTTCATGGCAGATTTTATTATCTTGGACATGGAAGAAAATTCAAATATTCCGTTAATCTTGGGAAGACCTTTCTCAGCTACTGGGAGAGCACTTATTGTTGTATATGATGAAAAAATGATTCTTTGAGTGGACAATGAGCAAGTCATATTCAATGTGTTCAAGGCAATAAAACACCCATTAACTTCAGATACTTGTTGCCAAGTGGATGTTCTTGATGAGCTAGTGGTCGATACATTTGAAGCAACACATTCAGCCATTCTATCAGAGACAACAAATGTAGAGAGAACAGAATGTACTGTACATTTGGCCGAACAACCAATTGGAAAGAAACATTAGCAATATGAGTCTCTTAGTTCTAATCCCACACCACCCGTACCTTTAGTGGAGAGGGCTCCAACTCTTGAGTTAAAACTCATACCATCTCATCTCCGTTATGCATATTTGGGAGACTACAACACTTCCAGTGATCATTGCTAATAACATGACAGAGGAGGAAAAAGATAAGTTATTGGAGATACTTCGAAAGTACAAGACTACAATTGGATAGACCATAGCTGATATTCGAGGAATCAGTCCCACTCTTTGTATGTACAAAATATTAATGGAAGCTGAGTCTAAGCCATCTGTGGAAGGTCAGCACAGATTAAATCCAACCTTGAAGAAAGTAATGAGAAAAGAAATGCTAAAATTGCTCGATGTAGGAATTATCTACCCCATTTCAGATATATCTTGAGTGAGTCTAGTACACGTGGTGCCTAAAAAGGGTGGAATTACAATAGAGAAGAACGATAACAATGAGTTGATACCAACACAATTAGTAACGAGATGGACAGTGTGTATAGATTACAGGAAGCTAAATAATGCCACCAGAAAAGATCGCTCCCCATTGCCCTTCATTGATCAGATGTTGGAAAGGTTAGCAGGTCATTCTCATTATTGCTTTCTAGACTGATATTCAGGGTACAATCAGATAGCCATTACTCTAGAAGACCAGGAGAAAACAACATTCGCATGTCCCTACGGTACTTTTGCCTTTAAAAGGATGCCTTTTGGCCTGTGCAACACACCTGCGACCTTTTAGCGATGCATGATGGCCATATTCTCTGACATGGTGGAAAAGTACATCGAGCTATTCATGGATGAAGTTTCAATATTTGGAGATTCATTCAATGACTATTTGGAAAGTTTATCGCTCGTTTTACAAAGATGTGAAGAGAAAAATTTGGTGCCCAATTAGGAGAAGTGTCACTTTATGGTGAAAGGGGGTATAACATCGGATTTCTTCACAAAGGTAACATCGGATTTCTTCACAGGGTATTGAGGTCGACAAAGTAAAGATACAGGTGATTGAAATATTGGAGCCAACTACCTCAGTCAAAGGGATTAGAAACTTTTTGGGGCATGCGGGGTTTTACAAACGATTCATCAAGAACTTCTCAAAAATTACAAAACCTCTGTACATTCTACTGGAGAAGAATGTACCATTTATCTTTTCTAATGAGTGTTTAAATACCTTCAACACTTTGAAGGAAAAGTTAACATCTGTACCTGTTATAGTGGCACCAGATTGGGAACTACCTTTCGAGCTCATGTGTGATGCGAGTGATTTTGTAGTGGGAGCAGTACTAGGTCAACGAAAGGAAAGGTCTTATATGTCATCTACTATGCCAGTAAAATGTTGACAGATGCTCATATCAACTATGCCACAACTGAAAAGGAAATGCTAGCAGTAGTATTTACCTTCGACAAATTTCGTTCTTATCTGATTAGTTCAAAGGTGATAGTCCACACGGACCATTCAGTTTTGAAGTATTTATTCAAGAAGAAATGTGCTAAACCCAGGTTGATTCGATGGGTTCTGTTACTGTAAGAGTTCGACATTGAAATTCGTGATAAAAAAGGGACAGAAAACTAGGTAGCGGATCATTTATAAAGGCTTGAGCAGTTGAAAGGGTTAGATGAAGTGGATATCAATGAAGTTTTTCCTGATGAGCAATTATTGCAATTCGAAAAGGCTCCTTGGTATGTGGACATTGTTAACTACTTAGCGATGGGTCTGTGGATCCAGATTTCACCTATCAATAAAAGAAGAAACTTCTCCATGAAGTAAAATTCTATTATTGGGGTGACCCAAATTTATATAGAAGAGGGTCAGACCAGATTATTAGGAGATGTGTGCCAAAGAATGAGATGAAACCGATCCTTTCATGAATTCATGCTTCAGCTTATGGAGGACATTTTGGCCCAACTAAAACGACAGTGAAGGTACTTTAAAGTGATTTCTTTTGGCCAACATTATTTAAGGACTGCCACAATTTCTGCAGATCTTGTGATAAGTGTCAAAGAACGGGTAACATCTCGGCTCGTTACGAGATGCCACTAAACAACATTTTGGAGATGGAACTATTTGATGTATGGGGAATTGATTTTATGGGACTTTTTCCATCGTCCTATTACAATCGATATATCCTGGTGACAGTCGACTACGTCTCCAAATGGGTGGAAGCAAAGGCATTACCCATCAATGATGTGAGGGTAGTGGAAAAGAAAAATATTTTAAACCGCTATGGATCTCCAAGAGTCATCATAAGTGATGGTGGAACTCACTTCCGCAATAGGTTATTACAGGCGGTGCTTGCTAAATACGGGGTAAAATATCGAATAGCTACACCCTATCACCCTCAGACAAGTGGACGGGTTGAAACTTCTAATAGACAGCTGAAGAGAATTCTGGAACTCATGGTGAATGCATCTCGAAATGATTGGTCCAAAAAATTAGACGATGCTTTGTGGGCCTATCGCACTGCTTACAAGACGCCGATTGGAATGTCACCTACCGAATCGTTTTTCTGGGAAGCTTGCCACTTACCAATTGAGTTTGAGCACAAAGCACACTGGGCATTGAAGCAGTTGAACATGAACTTAGAAAAGGCCAGAGAAACAAGAATATTACAGCTTCACGAATTGGAAGAATTCATAAGAGAAGCTTATGAAAATGCATTCATCTACAAAGAAATGACGAAACAGTGGCATGACAAAAATATTCGACAACGAATTTTCAGAGTGGGGGATCAACTGCTCTTGTACAACTCCAGACTTAAGCTGTTCCCAAGAAAATTGAAATCAAGATGGTCTGAACCTTTCACTGTATCCTAAGTATTTCCCTACGGTACGGTGAATTAAACCACCCAACTAAAGAGAATTTCAAGATTAACGGACAATGCATCAAAAACTACGTAGAAGATTTTCCCACTGCTAAAGAAAACATTAAACTAGCTGTTCCAAATAATCGCGGCACAAAGTCAAGCTAATGACGTTAAAGAAGTGCTTCTTGGGAGACAACTCAACCTATTTTCCTTTTTTTTTTTTTTTTAGTTTTAGGATAATTTAATTTATTTTAAATTTATTGTGACTCCTTATCCATATCCCTTTCCACCTTATATCTTGATATGTTAGTTGGTTTATTAGATGTTAGAACTAAGTAATATTTGTTCCAATTATTTGATCTTATGCTTTATTTGATTTTTTAGGAACATGAAGTCGTGAAACAATTAAACCAATATTGACCAATAAGACAACGGAAGCAATAGGAAAGCTAGGCATTTAATAACAAGCCATATCAGGGGAGTCTTTTCGTCACATTCTTCCCCACCCCCTTTATATGCGGATTTAGGATTAAACACATTGGGCACAATATCTAGTTTAAGTTTGGGGGTGGAAAATATGAGTTTTCATTTTTATTTTTTTATGTGTTTTTGTGTGCTTTTATTGTTTTAGTAAAAAAATAAATTAAAAAAAAATTTTGTGTGCTTGTATGAGTTAGTTAGCCTGACTGGCAATGACGAATATATTGAATTATTAATTAATCTGTGAATGGTGAATAAGTTGATGCTTAAATTAATATTTGCTTTTCCATGTGAAATTTGATATATATTGAGCACGTGAATTAAGTTAAGCATTGTGTAGGAATGAGTTGATTTAATAATTGAATGGGTTGAAATAGTGGACCATAGAAGTTAAACCCAAAATCACAAAATTTTTTACATTCTTGGATCAAATTTAGAATAGGATGGGGGATTTCACTGTTGTAGGAATATGTTGAGATAAATAGTAATTCCATGTGTGAAATTAAAAATCTTATGTGGATTGTCTAAGGTCAATGGGATGAAATTGGGTGAAAATCTCAAGTTGGAGGTCATTTTACTTGAATTGGTATTAAATGAGAGACATTATACTAATCAAGGCATAAAGAAAATTTATTAGAAAATTTCTCTTCGTATCCTTTATGACTCGAGCAATTAAGCCTGCAAGGGTCTTTAAAACCTGGTGTCCTATGGTCATCTGACTTGGGAGTCATCAGCCGAAAACTTGTTACATGAGTTTTTTAGAACGTTTAAGGGAGATAATGCTTCAAATAAAGAAAAAAATTACTCATATAAAAAAAGTCAGAAAAAGCAGGTGCATAAAACAGAAGACGCACCAAATGTCTTGGTTAAGTCTCAAACACTTGTTTAAGAAAAATCGACTTTTGATAAGAGATTATTAGCCTAGTTAAGTCCTAGAGATTGAAACAATCAAACTTAATGGAGAATCCTTATTTATTGAAATGTTGAACTGCAATTGATGAAATTTTGCCAAACTAGAGAGGTGTGGATAGTAAAAAAATTCCAATATTAGTTCACACATTGGAAAAGAGTGAAAAAATAAGTTCGGAGTGTGTGAATCTTACGAGTGATGAAATAATATATTTGACCATTGAGGGTCGGAAATTGAAACAATTTATGAATTCATAAAACTATAGTTAATTCTTCACACACACACACACACGTCGATTTTACATTAAAAAAGTGAATTTTAATTTTTGTATTGTGATTTTAAAGTCGTGCATAGATTTGTTATTATGATTTCAATCACGAAATAAAAAGTCAGGTTAGCAAGTTAAATCTTGTTGCTTTACTTGATTGACTTGCCACCAATTAGGTAATTAGCATGACATGTTTGCGTGTTTGTTAGGTTTTAGTTTTGTTTAACGACAAACAAAGATTCAAGTTTCGGGGTGTGATAAGTGTAGTTTATACACTATTCGTGGCCTTAAATTATGATACTTTATTGTCGTTTTCATTAAATTCTACCTAATTTATGTTATAATGTGTTTTACAGGTAAAATTTTATGTTTTATGAAGAATTGAAGAAAATAATGCAAAAGTGGGGAAAAATGGCAAAATTCAAAGATGAATTCCTTGGAGAGAAATAATATATTAAATGGATTGGAATTAAATGGGCCTCAATGGACTTGCATTATAAATTTTAATTGGATGCCCAAACTAAACTGAGGGAGAGAGAGGCGCGGGACAATATGCGCAGAAAAGAAAAGCCAGGAAAAACAAGAAAGAAAGAGAAAAAGCAAAAGCAAAAGAAAAGAGAGAGGGAGAGAGAGAGAAATAAAAGAAAAGTCAACGGTAGAAAAAGGCAGGAAAGAAAGCCAGGAACTGAGGAAAAGAAAAAGAAGAAAAAGGTAGGGAACTGTAAATGCCAAAAAATTTCACGTTTGATCAATTTTTTGTGATTTCTTTCCACTTTGCTCGCTTTTATTTTTATAGTATGAATAACTAATTTTTATATTATGGAAAACAATTGAGTCGACTTGTGATCCTTTATTTTTTATTCAAAATTTATGTAATTTATTTATATATGTGTTTGTTTTATTATAAGTTTAATGCATTAAATTATCTGATTAATAATTTGATGATTATGTGAATGTCTTACAAATCGAGATTGAGTTTGAGATCTAGACCATATAATAAAATCTGGTAAATTAGTATAACGCGTAGAGATACCTATACAAATTATTGCGATCATAATATGAATTTTTAGAACTAGTGTTTCGTTTAACTAAAATTGATTCACATAGAAGTCTGAAATTAAATTAGTTAAATAGACTTAATGAGAAGTCGAGATGGGTGAATTGAATACAATAGAAGAATTCGATCGAACACTACATTGTGTTATGAATCTTGAATTAAGAATAAATATGATCAATAGATGAAATTGTTATTCTCTAATATTCATCATTATTTGAATTTTCAATTATCCATTGTTTGCAATTATTTTATATTTTCAATTAGTCAAAAGTAGTTAGAAAAAAAAGTAAACACAATCATCATAAATATTTACTTGCCTTTGTCAAAGAGGAGTTAAGAAAAACTAGATTAAGTTCTAAGTATAGTCCTCGTGAAAACGATAATTCGGACTCAAATGTCTACTATATTATTTGTTACGATAACGTACACTTCCGATATAAAAAACGCAACAAGTTTTTGACGTTGTTGTCGGGGACTATTTACTTTTATTCTTAGTTTATTTTATCTTTAACTGTTATTCGATTTTATTTAATTTTACTTTCGTTTATTTAAAAAAAAGTGTTCGTTGTATGCTCTGTACCCAAGGCGACGATCTTGAACCGTTTGACTTGGAAATAAAACGTACTTTTAGACGAAGACGCAAGGAAAATAAATAAAAACAACAACATCAAATGGCTGACGGTCAAAATATCCCTATTCTTATTCAGCTAATTGGACAAGTGGCCGCAAGAGTGGCGGCACTACCGGATCAGCAGCAGGAGCGAAGGGAAATAAACGAAGGAGATTTGCCTGTTTCAATGTTCTTAACGCCAATAGCCACGCCTGTGTGGTTCAGTATTGTGTATCCAGATTTCGGGATAAATAATTTTCAAATAAGGGTAGAGTAGATCAAATCGATGAGCAACACTCTCCAATTCTACGGGCTACCTCATGAAAATTTGAACACACATATCTCCAAATTTCTCAGAAATTGTCAGAATTTCCATGCTCCGGGGGTTAATGAAGACGCTATTAAGTTGCGATTATTTCCATATACACTGAGAGATGCTCCATTGGAGTGATTAGACGCCGAAACTCATGGAAGCATTACTACATTGGAAGAACTGAACAGAAAATTTTGCAACAAATTCTTCCTACCGTCGAAAGTAGCTAAAATCAGATTAGAAATTCAAACTTTCCAACAGAAAGATGGAGAGAGCTATAACGATGCATGGAACATATTTAAAGAGTTGATGCGAAAGTGTCCAAATCATGGAATCACAATAGGAAATCAAGTGCAATACTTCTACAACGGACTCTCACCACTATCAAAATCTCAGGTGGATTCCTCTACCAGTGGATAAATCATAGGAAAATTGTTACAACAAACATTGGAAAAGGGTGAAAAAAAATAAGTTTGGGGGTGTATGAATCTTACGAGTCATGAAAGAACATATTTCACCATTGAAGATCGGGAATCGAAACAACTTATGAATTCATAATGCTATGTTTAATTCTTCACACACACACACACACGTCGATTTTACATTAGAAAAGTGGATTTTTATTTTTGTATTGTGATTTTAAAATTGTGTATAGATTTGTTATTATAATTTCAATTCCGAGATAAAAAGTCAAGTAAACTAGCTAAATCTTGTTACTTTACTTGATTGACTGGCCACCAATTATGTAATTCACATGACATGTTTGTGTGTTTGTTAGGTTTTAGTTTTGTTTGAAAAAAAATAAAGATACAAGTTTTGGGGGTGTGATAAGTGTAGTTTATACACTTTTTGTGGCCTTAAATTATGATACTTTATTGTCTTTTTGATTAAATTCTACCTATTTTGTAGGTAAAATTTTATGTTTAATGAAAAATTGGAGAAAAGAATGCAAAAGTGGCAAAAAAATGATAAAATCCAAAGGTGAATTCCTTGTAGAGAAATAATATATTAAATGGATTGGAAGTAAATCGGCCTCAATAGACTTGCATTGGAAATTTTAATTGGAGGCCCACACACACACACACACACACACACACACACACACATATATATATATATATATATATATATATATATATATATATATATATATATATATATATATATATATATCGAGGGAAAGAGATGGGTAGGACAACAGGCGCAGAAAAGAAAAGCCAAGAAAAAGAAGAGAGAGAAGGGGAGAGAAAGAAAAGAAAAGTCAATGGCAGGAAAAAATGCCAGGAAAAGAGGAAAAGAAAAGAAGAAAAAGGCAAGGAACTGCAAACGTCAAAAAATTTAACATTTGAAAAAATTTTGGTGATTTCTTTCCACTTTTACTCGTTTTTATTTTTACAGTATGAATAACTAATTTTGATATTAGGGAAAACAATTTAGTCGACTTGCAATCCTTTATTTTTTTATTCAAGATTTGTGTGATTTATTTATATTTGTGTTGTTTTATTATGAGTTTAATGCATTAAATTATATGATCAATAATTTGATGATTATGTGAGTGTCTTACGAATCGAGAGGTGAGTTTGAGATCGAGACCATATAATAAAATTCGGTAAATTAGTATAACGTGTAGAGATACCTGTTACCCTCCGAAATCAAAGGCTCCAAGTTAGCACTCCACGTGGATGGCCACGTACTCCCTGTAGCCAAGTGGACATAGAACCAGTTAAAATTTCAGCAGGAAAGTCAGCACATTCAAGGACAACAAAGGATGCAACTGTCCAAGGTCATGCGAGTGCCGAGGCTATATTCATCTGATGTCCCTTCCAGCCCAAGTAACGAAGGTCTGCCTAAAGTGCCTCAATGCAAAAGCAGAGGCTCTTTATGTCCGAAGTACTAAGGCACCGAAGCTCAATCACACCAGATGTCCATAAGCCCAAAGTTGACCTCAACGCATGCTAATGTCGACGCTGCCTCCCAACGGATTCAGAGATCTATTAGAACTTATTGATAGGACATCTGTAATAAAGTGTCTGTAGTGTTAATATGTCAGTGTTAGTCTACTACTAGCACAGCTGACCCGTTGTCAAACATTAAATGTAATGAATGGACAGTGATGTGAAGCCTCGGTCTAGGAGATGTCGCTACGTGGATCCGATCCAACGGTCCCCATGTCCGCTAGATTAGTATAAACAGCCTCTCATTGTACTGAAAAAAGGATGGTGCAATCAATAGAGTAAATAACATACTCGCATGTTTAGCTTCGTCTGATAAAATAAGAGTGAAGAAGATATATTGACATTTCAACAATATATTATACATCCTCATATCTATCCTTCCACATATTCCATTGAAAAAGAGCAATTTAATTAAGGAAAATGAATCGAGAACTTGCTGATAGAGCGAGTGCTGTCTAAACCCAACTGCTGGAGCCTGAACATTTATGTCTCTCGTCGGAAAGTACCTCCCACTTTCAAACCAACCATCTTACTGCTCTTCTTTCAGTAAAAAGGGGCCGGATTAGTGCTTGACGTGGCAAGAGTGGGCCCGACATTTGTTGAGTTTATTTTTTGGGGTCAACAGATTGGCGTCGTTTGTGGGAAGACTTACACTTAACTACGAACACGCATGGAAAAAGCCAAAGTTACGTTTCTAAGAAGTTTGGCGAAGAAAGGTTATTGTCCTTGAAAAAGGAATATCCTTGCAAAAGGAATCATTAAGAACTTGAAGCTCCTGAAGAAGGGAACGAAATTGCATATTGAGTAACTGAGAGATGAGTTTCATTGACAAAAATGCCACTAGAAGAACGAGGGAACGCCCTGAAGAATGAGAACCCTCACAAGCTGCCCCAACAGCCCAATCGAGACCTCCAATGCGCAGAAGATGAGGTCCTAGGGGCGGAAGTGGAGTTGCAGCCAGGCTAACTAGGGAAATGGCAACGATGGCGCCAACATAAGGAACTTCACTCAGCAGAACCAAGCCATGCATGAAATGTTGATGAGCATGCAAGGACAAGGAGGCTATCAGGCCCCTCAATATACAACCCCCAAAGATGTCTTCCCAGATGCTCAAGCATATTACCACGAGAAAGAAGAGGTCCAGAGTCAAATGGCTGGACATCGCTATTATGGGATGGAAGCTCCTCAGGAAGGCGAGGACGAAGTAGATTCGTCAACCAATCACACCTCAAAAAGGCCACGAGAAGATAGACCCCAGAGGTCCGTAAGTATTTTTGACAGGATAAGTCCTAGGAGGCCTAGAAATAGGCAAGCTAATCCACCTCAGGTACCTAGCAATAGGTATGACAATGAAGCACCTCATGTCTGTCCCCCTAGAAATAGGTGTGAAAGATGAGAACGTGCTAGAATGAAGTAGGAACCTCCAACAACCTCCCCTAACCAACCTAAGGGAAGATGAGAACCCAAATGGGCCTCAAAGGTCTTGTGACCTTGATGATGATAATGAGCATTCTCCTTTCTCTGACGCCATAAGGAGTGCTCCCATGCTAAGCCACTTCGTACTCCCTAAAATACAAAAATATGATGGAAGAGGCTACCCCGCTAAACATATGGACAATCACAAAACACATACGAATCTGAAAGGGGCCACCCCAGCGATGAAATGTAGAGCCTTCCACTTGACCCTGAGTAAAGGGGCAGAAATCTGGCACGCTAGGCTATCAGAAGGAAGCAGTCGAAGTTGGCCAGAATTTAAGAAAGCTTTCTTAAAACACTTCGTAACTAGCAAGAAAGGAGAAAGACTCATCCAAAGGTTGCAAGATATGAGACAACAACAAGGTGAATCCCTAAAAAGTTTTACTTCGCGCTTTATCGATGAAATGACATACCGTGTACAAGTCACGAATAGAAGAATGTAAGGTGGCCATGCAGGAACTAAAGGAGCACCTGGGTCAGGTGCCACTCCTTTCCAAACCAGCAAAACATGAGGTATTGTACCTATACTTGGCATTAACCTCCGAGGCGGTGAGCTCAATTCTGATTAGGGGAGAAAACAACCATCAGCTACCAGTTTACTATGTCAGTAAAGCGCTCATAGCCGCTAAAACACGATATCCTGACATGGAAAAGCTGGCCTTAATAATAGCCTCGAGGAAACTGAGGCCCTATTTCCAGGCTCACAGTATGCACGTGCTAACCAATTACCCCATCAAACA
This sequence comes from Fraxinus americana, assembly GCA_035079005.1. Taxonomy (NCBI): domain Eukaryota; kingdom Viridiplantae; phylum Streptophyta; class Magnoliopsida; order Lamiales; family Oleaceae; genus Fraxinus; species Fraxinus americana. The sequence goes on along the minus strand of CM068708.1, from coordinate 24,975,760 downwards.
AGTACTTCAAAATCCTGATGCTTCGGGAAGACTGGTTAAATGGGCTGTGGAGCTTAGTCAGTTCGACATCAGTTACAAACTAAGGACTGCTATTAAAGGGCAAGCCCTAGCTAATTTTGTGGCGGAATTCACCCCTGCGCCAAATAATGAAGAAGAAGTCTAACCCACCGAACCTTAGATATGGAAGCTCTCTATGGATGGGTCTTCTGGAGACTCTGGTTCAGGGGTAGGAATCATATTGGTCAGCCTAGAACGACACAAACTTACATGTGTAGTAAGGTTCGGCTTTAAGGCGACCAATGACACAGTTGAGTAAGGGGCTCTTCTAGCTGGCCTCCGAATGGCGAAGGAATTACAAGTAAAAAGACTCATAATCAGTAGTGACTCCCAGTTGATGGTCAGCCAAGTCCATGGAAACTTTTCTGCGACAGACAAATCTATGGCAACCTACCTAAAGCTGGTAATGAGCTTCATCCATTCATTTGAAAGATTCAAACTGATGCAAATACCGAGGTCGCACAACGGTCACGCTGACACACTGGCAAAGTTAGCAAGTAGCAAAGACTTAGAACTACTCACTGTGGTTCCCATTGAGCACCTCCCGAGGCCTTCAACCAAGTTCAACGAGATGGTAATGTGGATAGAGAATACACCTCTCTGGATGAAACCCATCATATCCTATCTAAGGGATCAGACCCTACCTCATCAGAAAGAAGAAGCTCAAAAGCTACGGAGAAGGGCTGCCCACTTCATCCTCCAAGATGATGTATTATATAAATGTGGATACTCACTACCCCTGTTGAGATGTATTGGAGAAGAACAAGTAAACTATGTACTCAGAGAAATCCATGAGGGTGTCTACGACAATCACACTGGAGATTGGTCGTTGGCACAACAAATACTTAGGCAAGGTACTACTGGCCTACCTTGAAAAAGGATATGCAACAGTTCGTCCAGAAATGGGACAAGTGCCAATGTTTTGCCACTATACAGAGGCAGGCTTCACAAGAATTGAATGTGGTCTCCAGTCCTTAGCCATTTGCGAAATGGAGAATTGACCTGATCGGACGTTTGCCCTAAGGAAAAGGAAACGCTAGCTTCGCCATTGTCGATATGGATTATTTCACAAAATGGGTGGAAGCTGAACCACTTGCATAGATAACTGAAACCAACACCTCCAAGTTCCTCTGGAAGAACCTCATTTGCAGGTTTGGTATCCCTCATTCAATTGTATTAGACAACGGCAGGCAATTTGATAACAAAAAAGTCAAGGAGATGTGCGAGGAGTTGGGTATCAAGAAATATTTCTCTTCCCCACATCACCCTCAAGCAAATGGGCAGGTTAAGGCTGTAAAAAAAACAATCAAGTATACCCTGAAAATGAAATTTGATGCCTCGAAAAGGGCTTGGGTAGATGAACTACCCCAGGTTCTATGGGCCATTAGAACTACCATTCAAACTGCCACCGGGAAACCCCGTTTCCCATGGCATATGGGGCAGAGCCATGAGCCCCGTCGAGGTGGGTCTTCCATCCCCGAGGAGAATACACTTCAACGAGATAGGTAATGACGAATCAAGAAGATGTGGATTGGATCTCCTTGAAGAAATGATGGATGATTTCTAAATCAAAATGACCATGTACCAGAAGAAAATGATCGAGTATTACAATGCCAGGATAAAGAAGAGATCCTTCTGGGTAAACGATCTAGTACTTCGAAGAGTTTTCTTGTCCTCCAAATAGCCAGGGGTAGGAGCCTTGGGACCTAATTGGGAAGGGCCCTATCGTATCGAGAGAGAAGTTCAATCTGGAACCTACTGGATCAAAGACGTGGATGGGAAGGTTCAGCCTCATCCATGGAATGTCGAACACTTGCGAATATATTACCAGTGAACGTTAACCAGGGCGGACGCTCTTTCTCAATCCTTGTAAATAAATAAAAATCTTTTGTACAAAGAAATTGTCGAAATGTAAAGAAGCGTTGGAGCCTCGAAAGAGAGGTTGACATTCCCAAACAAGGATCACCTAGCTTGGATTCTAAGGCGGACACACATGCCTTCCTTTTGACAGCCAAACATCAAGGAAGAAGCCTTTGCATGGATGAACCATCCACCATGCAAAGAAGCGTTGGCACCTCGAAAGAGAGGTTGGCATTCCCAAATAGGGATCACCTCGCTTGGATTTCGAGGCGAACACACATGCCTTTTTTGACAGCCAAACATCAAGGAAGAAGCATTTACATGGATGAACCATCCATCATGCAAAGCAGCGTTGGCACCTCGAAAGAGTGGTTGACATTCCTAAACAGGGATCACCTCATTTGGATTTGAGGCGGACACACATGCCTTCCTTTGACAGCCAAACGTCAAGGAAAAAGCCTTTGCATGGATGAACCGAGGCGGACACACATGCCTTCCTTTGATAGCTAAATGTCAAGGAAGAAGCCTTTTACATGGATGAACCATCCACCATGCAAGGAAGCGTTGGTACCTCGGAAGGGAGGTTGACATTCCCAAACAAGGATCACCTCGCTTGGATTCCAAAGCGGACACACATGCCTTCCTTTTACAGCCAAACGTCAAGGAAGAAACCTTTATATAGATGAACCATCCACCATGAAAGGAAGCGTCGATACCTCGGACGAGAGGTTGACATTCCCAAACAAGGATCACCCGCTTGGATTCCGAGGCGGACACACATGCCTTCCTTTGATAGCCAAACGTCAAGGAAGATGCTTTTGCATGGATAAACCATTCACCATGCAGAGAAGCGTTGGCGTCTCAAAAGAGAGTTGACATAACCAAACAGGGATCACCACGCTTGGATTCCAATGCGAACACACGCCTTCCTTTGACACCCAAACGTCAAGGAAAAAGCCTTTGCATGACATTCCCAGGAAAGGGATCACCTAGCTTGGGCTCCAAGATGAGTCAAAATCCTCAAAACGAAGAGACAATTTTGGACCACAGTGTACATTAGAAATCCCTTCACTAAGGTTCAGATCATTCTAACTCAGGTCTACGCGGTTATGACTCAATGAGGGTCGACATTCGATTCAGTATATTAAAATCAAGGAAAGATTAAAAATCACAGATTTACCAAAATATGAAAGTTGAGATCAGCTCTACACGCTGTTAGGTTATTGCTAATACACACCAACTTGAAAACAAAACTGGAAGCAATAAAAAATGGAAAGTTATATTCAATAAGTAAATCAGTACAATAGGAAGCTCGAAAGCTTTACAAATGATAAACCCTATGTAAACCTATACCTATTCCGGAGACGTAGAAGAGGCTTGATCGCCAGTAGCAGGGGGAGGAGCCATTTCCTCCGCTGGAGCATCTTCCGAAATCACTTCGATACAATTGTCATCAACGGAAGTTTGAGGTACTTCATCTTCAATAAACTCCCTCCTTAGCTTAGAAGCATCGAGGTCAGGGAATAGCTACTCAATCCTGCTAACGACCTCGTTGTAAGCATACTTCTCCAATATGAGCCAAGGTGTCGATACTCTTCAGTATTATGGAAATCGGCAATATAAGTCCTCACAGCAATTTCACCCGCCTCGAGACATCTAACTGGTACTTTCTGCATTCATTAGCATACCATTCCACCTGTTTCTCCGCACGATCTCGAGCTCTTCTGCTGGTAGTCAGCTGAACGTTCACCTTCTCCAGAGCTTCGGCAGTAAGTTTCTGGTGAGCATCGGAAGTCTCTACCCGCTTCGTCAAAGGGGCGACTTCGCATTGAGACTCAAGGACTTCCTTCTTTATAACTTCGATCTCAGCTAGGGTAGAGGCTAACATTGCCTCGTCCTCAACTTTCTGAGCCCTCAACTCGTCAGCTTCTGCTCTGACTCTCTTCAGTTCAGCCTCATTAACGTTTAGCCTATCATACGAGGCCTTATTCCTCTGCTAAATATTGGCCAAGGCTTCTTGACATTCCAAGGCTACTCCAAAAGCCTTGGCACCCTGACTTACCAGAGTGGCAGTCAGATCTACTGCATCACAGGTGGCCACATAATCTTACCACTTTCAGTCCAGAATTTGTTGAACCTCGACAGGCAACATCTCTATCACAGCTTGGGCAATTTTACTATCACACCCTCCCAAGAAATTTCCAGATTTTCCTGAAGTCCTTTCCAACTCCTTCTTGGAGGCCTCGGCAGCCATTGATAGTGTCCTCGACCTCATCAACGTCCTCCCGAAGTTGCTCCTGTATCACAGTATCAATGGAAGCCTGCATCAACTTTGGCTGATTAGGAGTCCCTTTCTCCCCACGAGACATGGAGCTCCCAACACTACCAGAACATTCACTAATATAGATCAATTTCCTTTTCTTAGGGGGCTCTTCAGTTACCCCCCTTGCCTTTATCAATTATGGGCTGATTATCTTGGGAGACCCCTCCCTCTACTATCACAACTACGTCTTGGACAGGACAGTAGCATTCAGAATGGTAGCCATATCAAGTTGGGGATACTCTTTCTTGGGGGCCATCTATCCAATATCAATGAAATACTCTCTGAATCTGTTCACAGGTGAAAAGGAAGGTTCAAAAACTGGTTGCTATAAAGCTCTCAAAGACTGGTGAAAACTCACGACAAAGTTTACAAAGGTAAAGCATTCAAATGACAAGATTCTCACTTTTATAAAGGAAGGGAACGAGTCTCAACCGTTGGATGAAAGCCAAAATAATCACAAGCGTACGGTTGTCCAAAAATCTAAACTGTAGAATTCAAACAATCCACTTTTATCAACGCATCACGCTCCCAATCATCGGCTACCATTGGGCATTCATTGCTAAACGGCCAGGTGTGTGGTGGGAGTTATCTTAACACAATTGTCATCTTCAAAGCACGCAAAACCATTAAATCATGTGCATAAATGTGTGCATAAATTCAACATAGGCTCACCTCAACTTCGGTATGGCTAACCATACTTACTCAGCCTCGGCAATTCCATGACAACATATTACCGACCCCCTTTCAAGGCCCAAATTACTTGTCGAAATCCCATGCATGACATGAATGTTTATGCCTGGACTTGGGGGATTAGGACATTACATAATACCAATCTCAACTTTAGTTTGCCCCGGGAGAATAGAACGTTCACTCAATCATCATCAGGGATGTTAAATTCCATTTTACATAGACCAAGTAACGTCAAAAATTTTAGAGCCAGAACAGCCTATGAGTGGGTAAAACTTTCTAACTTAAAGACATCTGAAAATACACAAGGAATTCAGCTTTATGAAAAACATTACTCCTTTTTATTACCTTGAAATGGCGTGTTAATTAAAAGCTGCATAGCCTTCAAACGAACCCCCAATTAAGTGTGATTAATTATGAAGTAAACCTAGGTAGGTCTGACAAGATAAAGGTTGATATCTATGTTGTAAGTCCAGTTCGAAGTTAAGGATGATGGAGCTAGTTTACAAATTACTCCTAAGTCGAACCCCCAATGTTCAGAAGAAAGCATGATTACATGACTCGTTGTTCAGAACTTGTTAAAGTTGTTACACTTCAGAAGTTGGCAAGTTGTTAAACACCGAAAGTTATTAACAAGCAATAACACATTATACTTCAGAAGTTGGCAAGTTGCTTCGAGGTCAGAAATTATCAGTGTGCGCCGGAAAAAAACAACAGAAGTCAAATGAGAAAAGATTAAACTTCATTAAAATGAAAACAAGTTACATTTTGCAAATAGGTTGAAGCCCTAAAGAAAAAGAAAGTGCATCAAAATCTATTGGGGTTGGGGAGCTTCAAAAGGAACTATAGCCCAGGGGCCACTTCATCATCGGTAGCTCCCTCAGCAGCCTCTTCGTCCAAATCAATTACTTGGTTCAAATCTGCTGGCGTCTGGCCTCTCCCTCCTCCTCGTCATTTTCATCAAGGAACTCAGCCTTAAGCCCTGAGGTGTCCTGCTGAGTGTGCACTTCCATCCACTCAATGATCTCAGTATAGGCTTATTGCCTTCGGTATAAATCAAATCGTTGATAATGTTCAACAAGTGGAAGTTGGCCAAAAAGTGAGCCTCAGCCTCGTCATTAGCACGTTCAGTATCGCAACGAATAGCCTCAGCCTCCTCTCTCAATTTACCCTTCTCTTTATTAGCCTTCTCAAGGGTCTCGGCTGTTATCTTCTAACGAGCATCAAAAGTCTCAACTCGCTTTGTTAATGAGGCTACTTTACTTTGAGATACGTGGACCTCTTTCTTCAAAGCCTCAATTTCTGCCAAAGCATAAGCGAGTTTCACTGACCCCTCGGCTTCCTTCTTCTTACACACATCAGCTTTAGATTTGGCTTTATTTGCTAATTCCTCAGCTTGGGAAGCCTTACCCACAAACTCCCAATTTTTCCTCTGGAGTATCTTAAAGAGGGCCTCCACCTCCAGGTCCATGCCAAATGAACTCAATGCTTAGGCCACCATAGTGGCGACAACGTCCACGGCATCACTTGTCTCAACAAAATTCTGCCATTTCGCAGTCTAGAAGTGGTGGAACGTCTTCGTGGTCGTCTGAATTTTTGGAGGTAGAAGGGCAAGGGACTTGGACTCCAATTCATCAATTCTCTAGGCCAAAGAAGGCTTACCTTGGGTGCGGTCCGAGGTGGCATCGCTAGAAGTTTTGGACATCTTAGCGAGTTCCTGATTTTGAAGCTCGGAGGAGGCTAGCCATTTCTGACCCATAGTAGCCATAGCTATGGATGTTGCTAACAGTTTCTGCCCTGCAGGTACCTCAGAGCGAGGAGGAAGGATGTCACTAGAGCTACCCACCCCGAACTTCTTCTTCGGCTCCTCGACAACCACCTTTTTCCCCTCTATCAGTAAGGGGTGGACGCCCTTCCTCTTGAGAGGTAGGTTCCCTACTGACCCTCTCTATTTTGTCCCTCACCTACTTTCCTCCAGCAGATGAGGACTTCATACCTTTACGGCAGGCGGTAGAGGTGGCAGCCAAAATGGTAGCCATGTCAGGGATGGAGATCTTCCTCTTCTCAAAATTGCCTACAGTCCAATGAGGCATAAGGTCAAACAAAAGTAGTAACAACCAGTACAAATTATTAATTGGGAAAAGTCTTACCACATCGAGCCATTAAACCAAGATCTTCGTAAAATCGCTAGGGTACGACCAAACGGCTGAAGTCACGTTCTGTGGAGGGTCGGCGATAGATCTCGGATAAGATATCCCAGTTGCCTTTATCAAGCTCAAAATGCTCAACCGATCCTACAATATATTGATCAGGAATCAGAAGCAAGTTCAATATAAGGCAATAAACAAAGTATAGAAAAGACACTCACTGGGTTCAGAGTAGGAGGTCGGAACTTTGACATGGGGGACAATGTCACCCTTGAATTTCTACCATTTTCCCCAAATCCAGAACCAGGTCTCCTTCCACCCCTTGATGGAGGTAGGGAGACCCAACATGAAAGAAGAGTGCCTCCACATGGGCACAACGAATACCACCCTTTGGAATCCCCTTTGCACAAGGACCTAGGCTAGTAGATCATTTGAAAGACGTGGAGGGGCGTATCCTCGCCCAAGGAAGTCTCCTTCCAAAGGATATATGAACCCACTAACTGGGCCTAGCCATTAGGGGCTAGTTGGGTTGGGCCAACCCGTACAGTCGAAGAACAGCTGGAAAAAAAGGATGAAAGAGAAGGCGAAGGCTAGATTTCAGGATGTACTCACTGATGGCAACACAACCCTGTCTAGGGAATCAGGCTTGCTCATCATGAAAGGTAGATAGAAGTTCGATGTTGTAGGGGATCTTATACTTATCTCTAAGGATGGCTAATTGGGTTAGGTCAACACTAGAATGAATTTTAGCTGTCCCCCAGCCCACACCGTCATCACCTCTGACAACGTCCCCAGATATAGAGGCACTTCGACCTGCCTCAACAGATCTCCTAAGGTTGGCCATACTGGTTATCTGGACTCCTAATTCCTTAGCCGCCTTGGTCACATGTACATTGTCCCCAGAAGAAGCCATAAATGCAAAGAATACCAAAAAATTTGAGAAATCAATTACTTACTGGTCAAAGAAGGATTCACGTGAGCGTGACTGAAGGAAAAAGAAGGATGCTCAAAGAGATTTCAAAAAGAAAAACTTGAAGAAGTTAGTAAACTCGAGAGAAAAGAATGCCAAGATTCGTACAAAAGGTAGGAAATGAATTCTCTCTAAGATTCTTGCCTTTTATAGGCAAACCCGCTCAACCCTGGCCATTGGATCTCGATCCAGGGCATCTAACCATTGATCATCAAGTATTAACCTGAGCCACCCACGACATCTAGCGCTTCGTCTTCAAAGGCCCAAATTTGAACGTCGCTCACATGGCCCTTACACATCTGAGTCTTATTAAGAAGCATGGGGAAATAATCATCATTGCACATTAAAAATAGGCTATTGCGTGTATTAGAAGTTGCACAGCCCCAACTATCTTTCTTGGGAAGGCACCACGAATTAAATCATTGGGGCTCCATAATTTAAAATGCTTCGTATTTCTCAGAATCATTGAGAAAATAATATACCCTCGTAGTTGTCAAAATCAAGGCTATTTTCAAGGCTATTTAAAGCATCAGACCCTATCCGCTTCAGAACGTACGAAGACACTTCGAAATAGAGGATGGAGCCTCGGTATCTACGAATGTCGAAAAATCAATCAGACGAAACTCTGAGAGAGCATATTATTATTTTGTAACTCTACCTCAAGTTTACTTTCAAGTCCACGCATTACATAAATAATCATGCCTAGACTTGGGGGACTATTGTTACCCCCTGAAATCAGAGGCTCCAAGTCAGTACTCCACGTAGATGGCCACATACTTCCTATAGCCAAGTGGACATAGAGCCAGTTAAAAAGTCAGCAGGAAAGTCAGCACAGTCAAGGACAACAAAGGATTCAACTATCCTAGGTCGTGCGAATGCCGAGGCTATATTCGTCTGATGTCCCTTCCAGCCCAAGTAACGAAGGTCTACCTAAGGCCCCTCAATGCAAAAGTAGAGGCTCCTCATGTCTGAACTACTAAGCCACCGAAGCTCAATCACACCAAATGTCCATAAGCCCAAAGTTGACCTCAACGCATGCTAATGCCGACACTGCCTCCCAACGGATTCGGAGATCTATTAGAACTAATTGATGGGACGTCTGTAATAAAGTGTCTGTAGTGTTAATGTGTTAGTGTCAGCCTACTACTTGCGCTACTGACCTGTTGTCAAATATTGAATGTAATGAATGGACAGTGATGTGAAGCCTCGGTCTAGGAAATGTTGCAATGTAGATCGATCCAACGGTCCCCATGTCCGCTAGATTAGTATAAATAGCCTCTCTTTTTACTGAAAAAAGGATGGTGCGATCATACTTGCATACTTGACTTTGTCTAATAAAATACGAGTGAAGAAGCTATATTGACATAAAGTGTCTGTAGTGTTAATGTGTTAGTGTCAGCCTACTACTTGCGCTACTGACCTGTTGTCAAATATTGAATGTAATGAATGGACAGTGATGTGAAGCCTCGGTCTAGGAAATGTTGCAACGTAGATCGATCCAACGGTCCCCATGTCCGCTAGATTAGTATAAATAGCCTCTCTTTTTACTGAAAAAAGGATGGTGCGATCATACTTGCATACTTGACTTTGTCTAATAAAATACGAGTGAAGAAGCTATATTGACATTTTAACAGTATATTATACATTCTCATATCTATCATTCTACATATTCTATTGAAAAAGAGCAATTTAGTTAAGGAAAACGAATTGAGCACTTGTTGATAGCGCAAGTGCTGTCTAAACCCAACCATTGGAGCCTGAACATTTGTGTCTCTCGCCAGAAAGTACCTCCCGCATTCAAACGAACAATCTTACTGCTCCTCTTTCAGTGAAAACATGTCGGATCAGTGTTTGACGTGACAACAGTGGGCCCGACATCTATTAAGTTCATTTTTTGGGGTCAACAATACATATACTGATTATTGCGATCATAATATGAATTCTTAGAACTGGTGTTTCGTTTAACTAAAATTAATTCGTATAGAAGTACGGAATTAAATTAGTTAAATAGGCTCAATGAGAACTCGAGAGGGGTGAATTGAATACAATAGAAGAATTCAATCGAACACTACATTAGGTTATGAATCTTGAATTAAGAATAAATGTGATCAATAGATGAAATTGTTATTCTCTAATATTCATCATTATTTGAATTTTCAATTATCCATTGTGTGCAATTATTTTATATTTTCAATTAGTCAAAAGTAGTTAGGAAAAAATAAACACGATCATCATAAATATTTACTTGCTTTTGTCAAATAGGAGTAATGAGAAATTAGATTAAGTTCTAAGTATAGTCCTCGTGGGAACGATAATCCAGACTTAAAGGTATACTATATTACTTGTTACGATATCGTGCACTTGCGATATAAAAAGCGCAACAAGTTTTTGGCGCCGTTGGCTGGGACTATTTATTTTTAGTCTTTGTTTATTTTATCTTTAACTGTTATTTGATTTGATTTACTTTTACTTTCTTTTATTAAAAAAAGTGTTCGTTGTATAATTCATACCCAAGGTGACGATCTTGAATCGTTTGACTTGGAAATAAAATGTACTTTCAGACGAAGACGCAAGAAAAACAAACAAAAACAACAACATCAAATGGCTAACGGTCAAAATATTCCTATTCTTATTCAGCCAATTGGACAAGTGGTCGCACGAGTGGCGAGACTACCTGATCAGCAGCAAGAGCGAAGGGAAATAAACGAAGAAGACTTGCCCGTTTCAATGTTCTTGAAGCCAATAGTCGCGCCTGAGCATATCCAAATTTCGGGATAAATAATTTTCAAATAAGGGCAAAGTGAATCAATTTGATGAGCAACACTCTCAAATTCTATGGGCTACATCATGAAAATTCGAACACACATATCTCCAGATTTCTCAGAAATTGTTAGAAATTTCCATGCTTCGAGGGTTAATGAAGACGCCATTAAATTGCGATTATTTCCATATACACTGAGAGATGCTCCATTGGAGTAGTTAGATGCCGAACCTCGCGGAAGCATTACTACATGGGAAGAACTGATCAGAAAATTTTGCAACAAATTCTTTCCCATCGTCAAAAGTAGCAAAAATTAAATTGAAAATTCAAACTTTCCAACAAAAACATGAGAGAGCTATCACGAGGTATGGAACAGATTTAAAGAGCTGATGCGAAAGTGTTCAAATCATGGAATCACAATAGGAAATCAAGTGCAATACTTCTACATCGGACTCTCACCACTATCAAAATCTCAGGTGGATTCCTCTGCCGGTGGATAGATCATAGGAAATTGGTGCAACAAACCTTGGAAAAGAGTGAAAAAAATAAGTTTGGGAGTGTGTGAATCTTACGAGTGATAAAAGAATATATTTGACCATTGAGAATCGGGAATTGAAACAACTTATGAATTCATAATGATATGCTTAATTCTTCTCACACACACGTCAATTTTAGATTAGAAAAGTGGATTTTTATTTTGTATTGTAATTTTGAAACTGTGCATAGATTTGTTATTATGATTTCAATTCCAAGATAAAAAGTCAGGTTAGCTAGCTAAATCTTGTTGCTTTACTTGATTAACTGGCCACAAATTTGGTAATTAGCATGACATGTTTGTGTGTTTGTTAGGTTTTAGTTTTGTTTGATAACAAACAAAGATTCAAGTTTAGGGGTGTGATAACTGTAGTTTATACACTTTTCATGGCCTTAAATTATGATACTTTATTGTCTTTTTGATTAAATTCTACATAATTTATTTTATAATGTGTTTTGTACGTAAAATTTTATGTTTAACGAAGAATTGGAGAAAAGAATGCAAAAGTGGCGAAAAATGACAAAATTCAAAGATGGATTCCTTGGAAAGAAATAATATATTAAATGGATTGGAATTAAATGAGCCTCAATAGACTTGGATTGAAAATTTTAACTGGAGGCCCAAACTAAACCTATATATATATATATATATATATATATATATATATTAAAAATCGAGGGAGAGATAGGCACAGGGCAACAAGCGTAGAAAAGAAATGCCAGGAAAAAGAAGAGAGAGAGAGAGAGGGAGAAAAGAAAAGAAAAGTCAACTCAACGGCAGGAAAGAAAGCCAGGAAAGGAGGAAAAGAAAAGAAAAAGACAGAGAACTGCAAACGCCAAAAAATTTCACATTTGATCAATTTTTGGTGATTTCTTTCAACTTTTACTCGTTTTTATTTTTATAATATGAATAACTAATTTTTATATTTGGAAAAACAATTTAGTTGACTTTTGATCCTTTATTTTTTTATTCAAGATTTATGTGATTTATTTATATATGTGTTGGTTTTATTATGAGTTTAATGCATTAAATTATTTGATCAATAATTTGATGATTATATAAGTATCTTACGAATCTAGAGGTGGGTTTGAAATCTAGACCATATAATAAAATTTGGTAAATTAGTATAACGTGTAGAGATACCTATACTGATTATTGCGATCATAATATGAATTCTTAGAACTAGTGTTTCAGTATGGAATTAAATTAGTTAAATAGGTTCAATGAGAACTCAAGAGGGGTGAATTAATTACAATAGAAGAATTCAATCGAACACTACATTAGGTTATGAATCTTGAATTAAGAATAAATGTGATTAATAGATGAAATTGTCATTCTCTAAGATTCATCATTATTTGAATTTTCAATTATCCATTATTTGCAATTATTTTATATTTTTAATTAACAAAAAGTAGTTAGGAAAAAATAAACACAATCATCATAAATATTTACTCCTTTTTGTCAAATAGAAGTTGAGAAATATCAGATTAAGTTCTAAGTATAGTACTCGTGGGAACAATAATCCGGACTTAAAGGTTCATTATATTACTTGTTACGATATCGTACACTTGCGATATGAAAAACACAACATAAGGAGACAAGCGTAGTGACCAATTCGAATCCAAAATATAAAGTATGATGGCTGGTGTGGAATGAATTGAAGTTCAGCTCCTATTTGGTGGTAATTTTTTTTCTTTTTTTTTTTTTTGGAAAAACATTGTTCTGAATAGTGAATTTTTGGAGAATGTGTAGTAAAAAAATATGAAAAAATTTGGGTTTACATGTAGAATATTTTATTTTGTGAATGTATGGTTGAAATTAAATGAGCATGTAGAAGAAGAATTTTGAAATAATGAAAGACAAATAAATGGTCAATGAGAAACATGAAACAACTGTTTATGTTGGATGATTAAATTTGGAACAAAATAAAGTTCAATGACCACGTTGGCACCGATTTATAGGCACAGCGACCAATTGGACTTTTTACACAATTTTCTAGATAATGATTTTCTTTATAGTGAAAAATTAAACATTTTTCATATTTACAATATAGAGCATTTGTATTCTCGATCGTCCATTTATGCATTTGAGACCTTAAGGCCATGCTCTCTTTATCGTTTTTAAGTCGTTTTCTATTTTCGATTTTTCAAAACGGTAAAAACGTGTTCTCTTTCCCGTTTTCGAAAACATATTTTCGAAAACACCAAAAAAAATACTGAAGAAAATAGAAAACGGTGAAAAAGTCGTTTTGGGCATTTTCTATTGAAAACATGAAAAAGTTGAAAACACGAGAAACAAGTTGAAAGAAAAGCCTCTTCTTCTTCCTCAACAAACTACAAGCAGCCTCGCCTGAACCTCTCTCAATCCATTCCCGTTCGAACCCCATAAACTCTCTCTTCTACTCTTTATACTCGTCCATGCCACTTAGTTGCAAAAACCGCCCCCAATTTATGGAAAAAACCGCGTGACTATCAACGGTTTTTCCATATTACCATCGCCGTCGGCCGCTGTTTCGAAGTCGGAGCACCACCATTCAACTCCTCTCAACCAGATGCATCCAGTTTCACCATTGGAATCCTACAATTTGTCATCTAGAATCGAGTGAAAACTGTGGAACCAGTTGACTGCCTTTTGTGAATTCGTCTACTGGTCTCCTTCATTACCAGGTTAGTTGTTGATTTTACACCATTTAAGTTCAATTGATCTTGAATTGACAAAGTAATTGTGAAGTTTGACATTTAATTTTGGGATGTCTTTTGGGTACGTCTGTGGAATCAAGCTCTGGTTCAGGAGATCATGGTGGACATAATATCAAAGGTGTTTCCACTCATGGTGGAAGATATATGCAGTATAATGTATATGGGAACCTCTTTGAAGTTTCGAGAAAGTATGTTCCTATCAGGCCTGTGGGTTGTGGGGCTTATGGTATCGTCTGGTAAGAATCAAGAATAATCATAGATTAATTGGGAAATCTTTTAAGTTTTTTGGATGATTTCTTGATAAGTTAATAGTATGCCTATATTTTGTCAAAATTGTTGAAATTGTATGTCATAATTCTGTAATTTTCATTGTATTTTATAATTTCTGTGATTAATTCTGTAACTGTATGATTATGTAGTTACTATAGATTATTTACATTAATAGATATCCTTAACCTAGGACATTTTCTTTGTTGCTTTTAGACAGAAAAGCTTTAAAAAAAATGTATATCCTTTCATTGTTTCTGCCTTTTTCATTTTTAGATTATAGCTGTGTTAAAACAAGTTCCATTCGACTTTGAGTCGAACTCGTGGTTTCTATCCTGTGTGAGCGGCTTTGTGAAACTCGTCAGGACAAATTTTGTTTTATGGACCATCACAGTCATCCTTCAAACAGCTGCCTATTACAACAAATTTTGCGACATTAATGATATGGGCAACTTATCTATTGCCAGCTGGCATGATGCAAGGAATCTGGTAAGGTATTATGTTGAGGCAGCTATGTATGTAGTTTTTCTCTGCATCAAAGACTTGGAGTTTTAGTGAAGCAGTAGTTGCCTTGTATATATAATAGTCCCATTGAAAAGCAATTCCTCCAACATTTTGCTTGAGACATCTATCAGTTCGGAATGCTGGTTCGTGTACTTTACCAATTCCTGCCCTTGTCCAATAGGTCCTAGGTTTTCCTTTTTAATTGGTTGAAGTATTTTTAGACCAATCTTCGCCTTGTTTGACCAGTTCCCAATGCTTCTCTACAAATGTTCTTTCCATTTTTTTGTTTACCAATTCTGCTTCTAAATACTCTTATTTCGTGTTATGACTACTATATCCTTGCTTCCACAATGTAGTTTCAAGTTAATTGTCATTTCAAACTACAACTATGAAATGGCACTGCTTAATTTACACCTATTTTGTCCTCAAGCAACTTGCAATATTTTCACCTAAGATCATCCTCTCGGCAGTTTTTGGACTTGCCTACAAACTCAACTTAGTGTCAGTCATGACCTTGAGTTTGAGATGATGTTAATAGTGTCCACTAGAATTTCTTTAAATGCCTTTTAGGATATCACAATGCCCCAGTTTGTCTCTGACTCTCTATATAGGAGATTCCCAGCGATATCGTGTCATTATAGAATTGTTAAATAAGCAATAGATGGCATAAAAAGTGCTAATATTTGGAAGGTAGCAGTTTCAAGTAATTCAATAACATATGCTATTCTTCTAGATGAGAATGTTTGATTTTAAAAGCCAATATGACGCACTACATTATTTTCTCCCCAATGATGATTCATTGACCCAATATGAGAGTTGTTTACAGGCCTCCATTCCTAACTTCCCAGTTAGTTCCCCTTGCTTGAACTATTTTTTGATTCTATCTTGGAGACCTTAGTTGGCAAACCAATCTGTTGCATGGTTACATTCCCTTCACATGAGCGTGAATGTTATGCTTAACACTTTGTCATTCATTTTATCCTATAGATTTGCTTAATTTAGCTGTATTTTGGAGCTTTGATTGGTTTTGTACTTGAGAAATGAGCAAATGAATTTATGCTAACTTCTCAAAAGAGAATAGTGCACATTGATGTATTAATTAAGACTCTGCCTCTTAATGCAGCTATTGTACTCTAACTTCATTGCCTCAACTTCTCTTCCTCACTCACTGGGGGTGGTGGCGTTTCAGACAAGTGGCATTCTGATTCTGTACAGTAATCTTTGAGATCTTTTATGATTCTGTGAAGTGGTTCCATTTTGGTATTATGTGGCTGTAAAAAACAAATGAAAACCCACAGCAATTGTAAGCACATGTCAAGTTGAGATTGACACCTCTATTTTTCACACAGAAAGTTTGCATCTTTCATACTACATGTATATAAAGGAGTTCTTATAATTGAAATGTGTTTTTGAAACAATTATTGGATTAAATTCTTGCTGAGCATTTACATTAGCATTTGAGTTCTTATGATGAACCTGATGCAAAAAACTCTATGAACACTTGAATAATGCAGTTGCAGAAGTTTAACCTAATTGCATTTTTTTTCGAATTCGACATTTTAGTCGAAGGTTACCTTATTTTCTTGGGTGAGTTACACATTTTCTCCTCAATGTTTGACCTCAGTTGCATTTTGGTATTATGTGGCTGTAAAAAAAATGAAAACCCACAACAATTGTAAGCACATGTAAAGTTGAGATTGACACCTCTATTTTTGGCACAGAAAGTTTGCATCTTTCAGACTACATGTATATAAAGGAGTTCTTATGATTGAAATGTGTATTTGAAACAATTTTTGGATTAAATTCTTGCTGAGGATTTGCATTAGCATTTGAATTCTCATGATGAACCTGATGCAAAGAACTCTGTGAACACTTGAATAATGCATTTGTAGAAGTTTAACATGATTGCATTTTTTTTTCGAATTCGACATTTTAATCGAAGGTTAACGTATTTTCTTGGGTGAGTTACACATTTTGTCCTCAATGTTTGACCTCAGTTGCATCTTTTTCCCCAACCATTTTTTCTTCGCATTCTTACCCTCAAACAGAAACTTTCATTAATAGGTGCAATTTGTCCGTAATCGAAAATTTCAGTTAGCCCTGCAAAAAGACAATGTTGCCATTAAACCAAATGAATCAATTGAAATACAGTTTACGCCTTTCCAATCTCCAACTCGGTGGAACACTAATGTTCAACCTTCGATACATTTTTTTTAGTATGAAAATATTGACTTTAAAATAGAGACTGCAGAGTTGAGAAAGAAGAAAGAAAGAAAAATTATTATTAAAAAAATTTCAAAATAAACGCGTTTTCACGTTTTCTGTTTTCAGAAACAGTTTTTCAGAATGACATAAAGAACACATTTTCAATACAACTCGGTGTGCTTAATGACTCAGGGGCAACAGGCATCCAGCCATCATTCATTGGCAACATAGCTCATATTGCTAAGGATCAAACTATATGGCAAGAGTATGCAGTGCGACGATCTTAATTGCAGGCAATGCATCACCAAGCACATTTCACCCAAGGCTAAAATATACGTTTAATGCCCACATGTGCTTCTATCAAGGTATAGATGAAATGATTCTAAGAGAAAAATTTAATCATAATCCGCATTTATGATTGTAAGAGAAAAATGAAATGATAATAATTTCAAATCTAGGTATTTAGATTTGAGGGTATTACAGTAATAAATCGATTTCACTCATTGGCACATAAAAGAACTTCAAGTTTACAAATAGTAACCATTACCCTATAATAGATATAGGTATTTCATAAGACTTGCACGTGTCAAATTTCTAATCATGGTCCGATTATAAATTAATCAACTTTTATTAGGGCTCAATATACTGTCAAGTGCACTATTGTCATTACTCCATATCTCACAATCGTCCTTGTCAAGATAAATCACTTACTTTAATTGATAGAGCAATTGACTCTACAACCTAAGTAGAGTGTCAATCTCTACTAGCTTGTCTAGAACAATTAACTATTGATGGAAACATTAGTTACATCGTTTGCAATTCTTTAACAAGCAACTAACTCATATTATCACAATGCGATAGATGACTCCTAATTGCTTTATTCAATTTAATAAGAATAAATGGGCAAATATTTATTAATTAACAAACTAATATCATAAATTATAGTTATGTCTTAACCCTATTGGAACCTAACCCCACAACTCTTTCCTCTTATTTTGTCTAATAATACGCATTAAAATGATAAAGAGGTCTAATAAATTAAGGGCATTTACTTGCAACCATTACATACAGTCAGTATTATATGCTTGCTCTTTCTGGGGAAGAGGGAAATAAAAAATTAATGGCTGAGTATAATGCTCCAAGGGTGGTTCAAAGCTTGAGCCAGATTATTCTTAGCAATCAATACTTTAATTTTATTTGATATTACAACTATAATGAAGGAGGTGGGTTATGGATTGTGTTATATTCCTAGAAATGGGAATAAATCAGTTCATAAACTCACACTTTGTGATTACTCTTGTAGTGACGGTATTCTCCTTTTTTTTTTTTTTAATTTCGTCAACGACTTTTGACGAGATTTCTTAATAAAATGTGATTGTTTTGGTTTTAGAGGGAAAAAAAAAAGGACTTACGAAATGTGTGGTTGAAAAGTTGAAGATGCAGTTAAAAAAAGGACTTCCTAGGATTTAATTTAGATAAAAAAAGGTTGAAGAAATGTGTGGTTGAAAAGTTGTAGGTCTTACGAAATATGTTGTTAAAATTATTCCGCTAATTTTGATTTAGATTACAGTCAAAATTTTAACCCCTACCGTACATGGACTATATATACGACGACATCAAATTCATAATCAGTTGCTTGCCAAAGTAATTAAGTCCATGTTTAGAATCCATTTTAGTGTGATTTTTCCTCATGTATTTTGAAATAATGATTTTTTGAAGAATGTGTGGTTAAAAGAGAAGAAAAATTTTGAGTTTACTTGTACTATTATTTTATGGAAGAATTTATTATTGAAAATGAGTTTTGAAAAAGTGTGTTTTGAAAATAACTGAGCCCAAACAAGGGCTAAGATAAGTTGTGCGATTTTGCCGCTATATTAGATACAAGTGAGATGTCCCATCAAAACTATGTTTAAAGAATCATACTACTTGTACAATCTTGATCGACAACTCATACTTCACAGCATCACATTCATCAATTTCAAAAATATTTTCAAAATCAATAGTATAAATTCAACAATAATTGTACAAATAAGTTAATTCATGCTTAATCTTGTTATATAAACTTTTTTTTTTTATCATCTGTATTCCATGTAACCATCAAAGTTGTGTTAAAATTCGCATAATCATATGCAACCGAATTTTAGGGTGATTGAGCCTATTATAACTCTCCTTTTTTATCTGTAAATAAAAACCGACGACAAAAGAAAATTTATTTAAAATTATAAATTTCAACAAGATTTTACAATATTATTATCTCTTCATTAATGTCTTATTATATCCTTTGGCACCCGAATATTTGTTGCATTATATGTGCATGTTTGCCTCGTGGCACGTGCGGTGATAAAAATACAAAAATGCTTACTTCTGCGTCACAACGTGTGCTAAATGCTAATAATAAATAGGCCAGAATTGTAAACAGTCTATATTGCCCCTACCCAGGGGCGGACCCAGCACCAGCGAGCTCCGCGGGCGTCCGTACTGAATTCGCTGGAACAATTTTTTTTTTTTTTACAATGAATAAATATTTGAGATTATATATCTCGTAAGTTACTTTTTTTATTGTTCATTTCTTGTAGCTCAATTGGCAAGAAGCTGTAAGTTCACATTAGAGGTCACAAGTTTTGAATCCATTTTTTAACTATTTCATTGTGAAATATTTTTAAATCTACAATTTTTGCTAAAATTAAATGAAATAAGGCACATAATTTGAACCCATGACCTCATGGTAAGATATTGAATACTTGACCATTGTGGCACTCATGAAATTTGATAATAAATTTACCAAAATAATATCTATTACATTTTAGCGATTTTAATACAATTGTAAAAATTCAAATTCTTACTCTTCCTTTGAATTATACTAACAACAAAATTATATATGTTTAGTTTGAACAAAATAATTATTATATTTAAATTTTATACTTTGTTTGATTTTCTTTTTTTATTTAAATACATTTTTTTTCTTCTTTCAACTGCACATTTTTCAATAAAATAATATTACATGTAAATTCAAAATTTTTTCTTATTTTTAACCACACATTTTCCATGAAATCACTATTTCAAAATGCATTTTTTGCAATAAAAAATGGGCATCAAACGGGGTTCTTAATATTTTATTACTGACAACGGTCGACGATCTACAGTCGCCCGTGCTGACTTACAATCCTGGGTCCACCCCTGCCCCTACCAAATTTCTTAAGAAGTCCTCCGATCTTTGATAGATTTATTATTTTTGAAGAGCATTTTGATTAGAATATAGAGCATCTTGAGCCCGGGTTTGGTGTTTGCTTAAAATTTAAATTTTATTCTAAATTAAAGTCAACAATTAATTTTAACTATATATTTCATGAGCTCTACAACTTTTCAATTACACATTTCATTAACTTCAATTAAAATCTACTAAAAATTGATTTTACTCACCACTAAACATAGGCTTAATCTCTTGTTTGATATTAATTAAAAAGAGTTTTTTTTTTTTTTTTTTTTTTTGGGGAATAAATGAGTTTTTGAATTTTTTAGATAGTTTGTGGTTAAAAGGTAGAAAAAAATTTAGGTACATGCAAAATACTTTATTATGAGAAAGTGTGATTGAAAATAAATTTTAGAAAAAAAAAAAAGGGGGTTAAATATGAAGAGAAAAAGCCCGTTTGATTTGTGTTTTAGTTTTCAATTTTTTGTTTAGAGTTCATTTTCTGCTGTCTATTTTGAGGTTCTATTTTAAGATTGTTAAAAATATGTTTGGTTTGTTATTTTGAAAATTTATTTCTCAAAATAGAAAACTAGAAAACGTATTTGGTTTGAAATTTTGAAAAATTGTTTTATATTATTTTATTCCATGAAATTTGATTATTTAATTAAAATTGAACAATTTTAAATAAAGTAATATGCAAATTTTAAATTTGATAAATCTTACAATATTTTTTTTTTGTTACAAAAATAAAATAATAAATAAGAAATTCAGTTCAAAATATAGAAAATAAAAACGATTGACGTTGATTGAGAATATTTTGTCTTCATTTAATTTTTTTGAAAATATTTATATAAATAATCATAAAAAATTTGAGCTATTTTTATTTTTTTATAAATTTATTTTTATTTTTTAGATTTACATGTAAAATATGTTATTGTGAAAATGTGATGGTTGAAAATGAGTTTGAGGAAAAAAAAGAATTATATTTTAGCAGTTATAAAATAGGGGCTTTTTTTCACAATCTTTTATTTTTAAAACTTTTAAATTTTATTTGTTAGAATTTAATATTTTTATTTTTTAGAATTTTATTTAAGTAAAATTTTGTTTAAACACTTATTTGAAAATGCGTTGAGTGTTAGAATTTTCACTAAAAATACTCAAAATGCCAAAAATGAATTTTGAATTTTATGTTATAAGTTTAACTTTATATTCAAAAATACATTTTCAGAAATATCAAATCAAACACATTTTCAATATATTACAAAATTGAAAAACTGAGAATAGCATGGAAACAACAAATCAAACGCAGTTTGTACACTCTTAACAAATTCTTTATTTTAACTTATTATTTTTTTTTCATTTTAAACATTCATTTATTATATTTTCTTTATTTTTTAATTAATTTAAATATTTTAGATGTCAACAGCTAGAATGTGAATTATGAATACTTCCTCGGTCTCGTAAAGATAGATTTCCTTCCATTTTCACAAAGATTAAGAAAATAAAATTGGAATATGTCACTTGTATAAAACAAAATGGTACATAAGGGATTACATAAAATGATGTGAAGTGGAAAAATTGGACAAAAGAATTGAATTTACTTTAAACTAGCAAATAGTAGTGCCACGTGACATTATGTAGTCTTTTATATAAACATTTATGTAGATATTACAAGATCCAATGAAATTTATATAATTTGAAATATAAATTTTACTTACATTTTTTATATTTATTGATAACAATGTATATTAAATAATTAAGAAATTAACTATACTCTTAGTAAAAAAATGTGACATAATATAGGATAAGCAAAAAAAGAAAGTAAACATATCTTTATGGAACAAAATGAGTATCAATTTACAATTAATGGAGTAAAAAGTTTCAATGTTCAATTACCTGTATTATTAATACTCCCTCCATATCATAGGCTATCCTTCTTTGCTTGTCCCAAATGACAAGTAATTTTCTTTGTTAGGAGTATAATTAATTTCTTTGTTTTGTTTTGTAATATGTCCATATTTAATATGTTTTGTCATTAACAAATATGAATTATTATTATTATTGTTATTTAAATTATTAGTAATTAATGTAGTAATATATCAAGAAAAATGTAAAACGAATTATTTTTTTAAATTATATTAATTGCATTTTTCTTAATCTATGTAAAAATGAGAGCAAGTTATCTTTGATGGATTGATGGTGTAAAATATAAGTGAGTTTAATGCTTTAAATATAAAGTTAAACTCACCCATTATTTTAAAATGATAATATAAAGAGTCTTTTGAAACATGATTCAACTCCTGTTTTGTGGCATTTAATTTGAAAAAAAAATTTTGTTTTGAATTGTATATTTTGGAGAATCACGGTTTAAAAATATAAAAAAAATTTAAGTTTATGTGTAAAATATTTTATCACATGAATGTGTAGTTGAAAATGAATATAAAAATAAATTAAATTAAAGACCACCAATTAGGGGCTCAAAGACTATTTAAAAAAAAAAAATCACTTTTAGCTCCTGTTTAGTGTTCATTTTGCGTCAAAGAATGCATTTTTTATTTGATATAATGTAAAATATTATTTTATTGAAGAATGTTTGGTTGAAAATAAGAAGAAGAATGAGAATAAAAAAAATAATGTAGCTCAAACGGTGCTTAATATTGTCTTGTAGATTTTTGAGTAATTTAAAAGGTTTTGAAGGGTAATTTGGTCAAGGGGCTTAACACGTGTTAACTTAAATATATCTGCAATCACACATGGCGGTTTTCCAGGACAGACTCGCATGCAATTGGACACATATATGACTGTCGTAAAGCAAATTGAGAAGGGTGTTTTTGACATTTGAGCACGCACTTAAATGTTTCTCACCAACTACGGCGTCACTCTCACCAGCTAATTAACCATCCACCACTCGCAAGCCTTCTGCTTTCGGCGCGTGGTGTGTACGATTTACCAAAGGCTCAAAACGCGAAGAATAAAATGTCCAATATAGCCTTTTTTTTTTGTAAAGTGTGATGGAAATGAATATTTCAATAGATTGTTTCCAAGGTTTACGCTAATTTTAATTTTTACAAGTCTATGCTATCATTTGTTCATGTAATTAACGAAAAAGAATAAATCAATTTACCTATTGTTGAAAAGATCGTACAATGCTAAATTAGACTACATTCGAGACATCCAAACAATAATTGTGATTGTTACATTTTTAAAGAGATTAAGTCCCTGTTTGATTTAGTTAAAAATCAGATTATTTATTTTTATAGATTTTGATAAAAATATGTGATTGAAAGTTTGATGAAATACGTTTTTTTTATAAAATGTGTAATTAAAAATAAGTTTTAAAAAATGAACGTCAAACAGGGACTAACAAAGTTAATTACTTCAACGAACGTGTGTAATATGTTCTTTAGTTGATAGTGTGATAGGCATGTGCTTAAATAAATTTTTTTTTTTTTACATTGAAATATATTAAAGTTGTAAAGTAGTAAAAATTACAATAATATCTTTGTACAACTCGATAATGACGTTATTTGTATAATTTTAATTCAGTAATAGCTTTTATAAATGTTCCATTAAGAATTTCTACTTTAATTTTATTTTAAGAAAATCGCATACTGTATTTTTCAAAAAAGAAGAATTGCAATAAAAAAATTAACTCTAATTATTCATTACATTTACTGCGGTGAAATGTTAGAGCAAACACAAGAAAACGCGTAAGAATAATAAATTTAATAAATTATACAAGTGACGTAGTGTTTCTAAGAAGAACAATCTATTTCTTATCCACCGATAAATAATACTTCATACAGAGTAACATCGATCTGTAGAGTCTTTCACCTTCACATCTTCTTTCTTTTACAAATCGATCCTCTCTTGTTCTCAACCTTCACAAAAATCATGTCGCCAACATATTCATGTTGTCTATTACTCTTTACATTGTGGATGGCAGAACTCCTTGTATATCGTCTTACTATCAAATTTTCACTAATTGTAAGACCAAGATTAAATGGTTTTACGGCAAATAGTTGCATCTCTCTCACTTGTAATACAACCAGTTACAGCATATATAACTATGTCTCTTTTCACAATTCACGAAATCCTCATACAACCACATAATTTTCAATGTAAACATGAAAAAATCCAACCAAAAATATCCTCAACACTGATGTTACAACTCATAGAGACACGAGTATTTTCATATTCAAGGAAGACAATGGACTAGCATATATGATGTATACGGCAAATCGGCAATGTCTCCACATCGAGCACAAAATTTAGTATGGGGTTTCTATTTATGTTGTGTTATTCCTAAACTTTGTTATGTTTCTTTTGGTAGTAATAAATTACGATCAAAATGTCGATTTTCTATTTAATCTATTATCATTAGTGTTATGCATTTTGCAAGCTGTGTTTGTAATAGCTTGAATTTAATTGTTGGCAAGTGGTAGTGTCAAAATTGAAAGAAATACACTAGTATAAAACTATCTTCTTCTTCTTCTTCTTTTTTTTTTTTTTTCCTATCACTTAAATGATCAAAAATCCATATTTATGACGATTCGCAACCCTACTGATCGGCGCATCAAAATTTGGCCTGGATATGCATCTCTTGTATAAGGAATGAGTTTATCTCCTGTTTTGTATATTTTGCAAAAAATATTTATTTACCCAAGAGTTGATCCGAATAAAAACTTTCTATTACTAATGTGATAAGAAAACAATACTTACGGTTATTTGAAATGTATTGTATTATAAGTATGACTCTCTTGTCACATTAACAATGAGAAATTTTTATTTTGTGCACAGAGACGAGAATACGAGATCAATTTCACTTTTTATACATACAAAAGTTGAATTGAATTTAAAAATCGATAATGAAATTCAAACTCACAAGATTGCCGCCATTTACGTTTCTATTTTATTACTATACATTGTATTCCCCAAACCTGGTAATATGTAAATCTCATTCATGTGCACGCTGTCTGAAAGAGCGTGGACTTTAATCACCCTCCTCGTACAATCCTTATTAACGACGAACAATGTAATTTCCTTCCAAAACCGGGTGCTTAAGATTAAACCAAACAGTAATAGCGGCACAGTTTGTACTTTTCTCTACTCCCACCTTCAGTGCGTGTAATTTCACCAAACGAATTTTGAACATTTTCGAAGTTTTCCCTTTTGTGATCACGAACACCCCCCCACCCTTCGCTATTTAAATCAAATCCAATTCATCGATCACACAATCTTAAGCTCTTCTCTAACAAGGATTTCTCTCCTTCAGTCTTTTTTCCTATTCAGCTTTTTTAATGGTTTCTTGAAACAGTACCAGTAGCAGAAGCAAAACCCTTTATGGAGCTTGCAAATTTCTGTGCATTGATTGCAGCCTTTTGGATTCCTCTGGAATCTTGAAGCAAAATCGGAAGCGCCTATTCCACCCCCCTCCGTAATTTTGGTACTGAATTTTTCCTGTTAATAAGTTGGTATCCTGGTTTTTTTTCTCGAATTTTCTCGTTCATTCTTTCTTCAAATTGGTTCTAGAATTTTTGGAGTAACGATCATGGAACGTTTAATGCGGCAAAATTGGGATATATATAGACAGCAACCTCCTAGGAAAAGATCACAGTACAAGAAGCCAACCTGGGGTACTAATTTTCTTTATTTCAATTGTGTTTATTGATTATTGATTATTTTATGTTTTCATTTTATAGAAATATTCTTGTCATACAATGTAAATCAATTTTGTTGAGATGCTAATGTATGCTGTTTATCTTTTGTTGTTTTATGTTATTGATGGTTCCATTATATGGTGCAGGGTCCACAAAGGTTGAATTTTTTCAACTTTAGTCGAAAGGAGGGTTCAAAATCTGCATATATCAAGTCATGTTATTTTGAGATTTCATTGTTTTTATTTTAAGTTATGAATGATTTTGATTTATTTATTCTTTTGGCTGCTATAAATCCGAGCCCCATTGACATTTCTATTAATACAAATGTTGGTTTATTAATATTTTTCCCTAGTTTTTGGTTTATTCTTATCTGATTAGCCTATTAAAATTTTAAATGGAAGTTGCCAACAACTTCTCCATAAGTGACAAAGATTGAGGCCTTAGGACCAAGAGGTCCTAGCTTCAAGTTCCATCAAAGTGTGTTCTTTTTTGTTACTTGGTTAATTATCCCATTATTGCATTGGTTTGTTCAATATTGATCTCACTGTGAAAATATTCTCGATTTTCAACTCGTGTATTTCTCACAAGAAAAAAGGAAAGGGAAAAAAAAAAACTTCAGCATGTGCTGGTTTTCCCCCCTTCATCTTGTAGTCTTTATGTATTCCTTTGTCATCTTATATTCTCCGAGTTGGTCACAATTTATTTTTGTATTGTATTTGTATAATCGTGTAATTTGTCGTCATTCTGTTTCCGAGTTTGTGATTTATAGTTGTGTTACGATGTTCGGTGATGGCATAATCATTTTCATATTTTTCATCGTTCTGCCTCCTGAATTGTGCTG
The DNA here is from genome assembly GCA_035079005.1 of Fraxinus americana. Taxonomy (NCBI): domain Eukaryota; kingdom Viridiplantae; phylum Streptophyta; class Magnoliopsida; order Lamiales; family Oleaceae; genus Fraxinus; species Fraxinus americana. The sequence continues at coordinate 24,949,054 of CM068708.1, read as the reverse complement.
TTGACAATAATTCTCTCTTTCTGTATTTTCAATTTCCTATATTTTCTATGGCTTTTGTGGAAACTGATCTTTAAAACTTATTTATGCAGTTGGCTGGCAGCCTTCAGTACCTTTGTGGGAGAAAGAATTCTGCAAAGTGGTCGGTTCGCTCAACTGGGAAATGTTTTTGCGCAAGAAGAAGTTTGTTCACCTATACGATAATGTGATCAACTGGGATGACTCTGAAGGTAAAGAGGCATTTGAAAATGCCAAGACACGATTCTGGTCAGAAAAACATGGCGTTCCCTGTGAAATACCATTACCTGATCCTGATCTTTACATTGTCGAAATAGATTGGGATTTGGAAAATGATATCGAGCTTCCATCTGACCTGGACGTTGATCCCGTGTTTCCTGATCTGTATGAAAACCATGAGCCAGCCGTTATATTTGGGGATTCGTTCTTTGTTAACCAAGCATCTTCACCCACTGACTGGGGTGACTATGAAGAGGCGAATCATGTGGATCCATGGCAGCATAATTGGGGAAATGCATTTCCTAATGGAGCTCCCATTGGATGGACAGGATTTGGTAATAATACAAGGAACTTCAATGATGGAAGTGAGTATGCACCGTGGATAGGTGGTTGGAATAATACGTGGGGATGGAATTACTCTCATTATCCTTACAATTATGGAGTCGAACCTGCAAATGTTAATGAAAGGAGCAGTAATGGAGTGCAAGGAATATGTGACGTGAACACTGCTGCGCAGGTCAATGCTGGTAATTACATCTCGTGGAACAATGAGGGGCAACAGAGAGCAACATATAGGAGAAATCTCGAATGCTGATAAAAGTGCCGACTTTAGAAGGGTGGAAATCGATTAATTTATGTGGACAAGTTACTCAACAGGCTGCAAATAGCTGTTGGAAGAATGTGGAATTAGGGAGATATCTGTTAACTGGAAGCAGAGCAGAATGAGCCATTAATTGCTTTCTATTGTCTTATTTATGTATATTTGGAGTTTCTGTTGATGAATATCTCTAAAATTTTGAATATAGTTTTCTGATTTTGGGGAAGTTGTATTACAAGTTGATAAGTTATTGTTCATCTATTAGTGCTTTTTACATTTTCTGTGTATAGAAAGTGAGTATTCAATAGCTGTTCAAGTAATTTTCTTTTCTCCATGTATTCGTTTTTGTTTCTGACTACCAACATTAAATCAGAATAGGAAATTTCCACCAGCTGGTCACTTTTTTTAGTAAGACTATAGTAGAAGTAAAAAGGAAGTCTTAAAATTTGAAGTTACAACCAGTGAACTTTTTTAGGCCATGTACCCTTTTTCTATTTCGGAATTTGAAATAAAGATTTGGTCATACGAGTGATATTGATTCATCACCAATCTGCATGATACATATGCAACGCAACAGACGTTGAGCAACTAGAGTTGATTTTTCACCGTCAGCGGAAAAATGTTTTTATCCTACTCGCTATGTGCAGGAGATCAAATTTGATCTCTACTTAGAATCCGTTCTTTGAACTTACCACTTACATTTATTTCCACTATTAGTGATCTTGTCTACTTTGGTGGATAGGATACCCAACTTTCTCAGCAGATCATGTACTTGACTGGAAATACAATTATTCAAATTTCTATTTGGCCTTTGATACTTAATCCTGATAATGATCTACTTGCATTAATCAGCGGCAATGTACAGGGTGTCGAACAATGATTGCTACTGTAGTTATTGCATGTTGTTATTGATAACTTCTTTTTTTTAAAATCAAGTTACCCTAGTGTATACAAACAACCTAGTATTTTTTTAATTCCCATTTAACATTCTAGTGTATACATTTAAATTGCCCATTTCTATTAAACTGGGATTATCTAGCCACCTTAATGCATTATTCATATTCGTGTTTATATTCATAACATATGCACTTTTTACCAACATAGATACCGGGAAAAAAAAAGGGTACAAAATTCAAGAGATTATACACATCTTTGACAAAATCTACATTCATTCAAGAGATTACAAAATTCAAAGATCAAAATCAACTCAAAGCTACTCAACTCAACTCAAAGCTACTTCTATTTGTTTCCTTTAATGAGAACTCTTTGCTCGTTTAATGTTAAGCTACTCCTTCTATAGTAGAGAGAGCACCCTTACATGCTGACACATCAGCATCTTTTCTTTGAGAATGACACTGGACCCTTCATTTGTACCAACCAGTGAGGATCCACCGTAGAAAAAAACAGAAGCCGCAACAAATGGCCTGTAACGCCCCAATAATAATTCCTGTGTTAATGTCTTGAATCGGAGCTTATATTTGGAAGGAGCATATAAATATATAATCAATAATCAGGTCAAAGCATATGCCTAAAGAAAGATACTTCAACTATGTATAAGATTCACTATTGAGTATGATCTGCTAAGGTCAAAAAGTTCGCTTAAAAGTTATTAAGGGGGTGTTTGGCACCATTTTTGTGAAAGAATATGTTTTTGAATAGTGATTGATGGAAGAATGTGTGGTTAAAAAGTAAGGAGAATTTTTAGGTTTATGTGTAATATTATTTTATTGATAGAATGTGTGGTTGAAATGAAGAAAGAGAAAAAAATGAGAATGAGAATGAGAAAAAAATGGGTGCCAAACGGGGGCTAAGTTTTATAATACACAAAAATTGTTTATCATTAAGTAAATTACTTATTTTGATAGCAGGATAAGAGTTAAAAGCAACCGTTTTGATAAAAAGTGTTTGGTTGTAAAAAGTTACTTCAAAGTAACTTCAATTTTTTTATTTTTTGAAGCTTAGCCAAACAATGAACTTGACAATAAAAATGTTGAGATCTCCAAAAGAAAAACTGAAATAACAGATCAGCAGCTTGAAGATAATTAAGGTCCTGTATGATGTAGATTTTTTTAGAATTGATTTTGTAAATAACGATTTTTTTTTATTTTAAAGATTTTGTGGTTAAAAAGTAGGGAAAAGTTATGGATAAATATGCAAAATTATTTTATTGGGAGAATGTGTAGTTAAACATAAATTGTAAGGAATTTGTACCAACCAGGGCTAAGAATAGTTAAAAGTTACCTGGAAAATTAACAATAGAATGCAAAGGGTTTTCTCCGACTTCTGACCAAACTGTCTCAAAAATAAGTTCACAAGAGTCCCATCATTTGTCCCTGTTAGTAGGCCAGTCTGAGGATTGAACCTGACAGTTCCAGGATAGACTTATTATTATACAAGGATATTATTTCAAAACATAAGATAGCCAGAAAAGCACTTGACAGCAATGTACCTAGGCAGTCGATGCCGTGGACAAGGTACAATACCAGCTAGCTGAAAAAATGTAGAATAAAAAAGCATTAATTCTACGCATTCGTTGTTTGTTCATGTGTCTTAGCCTGTGTGACTGTGAATGTGAGTATGTGTTTGTGTGTGAAAGCAAACACGCAAGAGGGAGAGATACCTGAGGAAGAGAGAGCAAGAAGTTCAAAATTTGCGGAAGAAAGAATATCATAAGTGTCTCACTGAAAATATATATATTAGAACTAATGAATTAGATCAGGGCTTAGTTTAATGAATAACCATTAAAAGAGTGCAAATAAAGAAAACTATTTATCTTGTCACCATCCAATCAGGATTAAATTGGTAATTTGCATTATAAGAATTTGCAAGATTAAATCAACCATCTAATCATCACTAGAATTCAGACAAATTCAGGGCTAAGAATGACCTTCTCACCAGTAGGGGTTTGATTCAAAGAGTTCGTATTCGAGTCCATCAGAGATTATAACAATGCTGAGTAAATAGCACGATAACTAAGCTTCTGGGCTCAGTATGAAAGACCAATCTACATGCACCTCTTTTTCTCATTTTTGGAATTTCCACATAGCATCTAATCATCTAAGATATGAATATTCTAGATAAACAACTAAGAATGACCAAAATAGACATATACTTCGTCTATTCAATCTCTAATCGGGAAAAAAATGAGTTCTCAGATCTGCATGGTCAATATGCTATGATGGCCAACTACGCAGGAAATGCTTCGAGGTTAGTTCAAAATACAATCAGATAAAGTCTAATTGGCATGTGATTTAGACAACGAATAAGCATGAAATCATTCCAGCATGCTTTCAGACAAATTTAATAAAAGTAATGTTTCAATCATTCTCTTGCAGCGTATGTTATATCATCAAATTACGCCAGTCATTAAATGTTTCCCATTTGTTAAACATTTTAATACTAAGATGTAATTCAGATTGTCTTGTGATGACAAGTAACAATGGACTGGGAACTGAAGAAACTCACCTATAATGGCCTAAAATACCAACTACTGCCATAGTCATTCCCGCAAAGTACGTGTATGTGTCGCCAACAAAAACGGAAGATGGATACCTATAACAAACATGGATAGAGATATAACAGTTAGCATGCAGTGTGAGAGTTCTTATTGCACTGGTAAAAGACAACCACAATATGATTACCAATTGTAAGAAAGTAAAGCTAAAGAAGTGGCCAGTAAGGGTTGAACAAGGTAAATGGAAAATGCATGTGCTTGTTTGTATTCTGGATCATTTGACGCCCCAATTTGCATGACATTATGTATCAAGATCTGCAGTCATAATTATGTCGCATTTAGTACATGAAGAAAGCAGATTCATATAAATATTCAGCTGATTTTTTGCTTACGGCACAAGCAATAACAACTGTCTGCCCAACTTCAAGGCCGTTGATGCCAGCGTGAATATTGATTGAATTTGTGCAAAACACAGCCAAGAGTCCCATATAGAGTTTATATATCCATCCTGTTCATATGAAGACACTTTACATAGGGAACTGGAACATAGAAAAAAATCTGGGTAAAAATTAAGAGAACATAGAGAGAGGTTATTCTTAATGAATAATTTCTTTGTAAAACAATAAAATACCTAAGTCGAAAATCTCTAATCCAACGTATGGAACAAGAGGCTTTGGAATAATGATAGTTGTATGCCCAGCATAGGCCATTAACAATGGAAGAGCTGCAATGGATGGCAACACTAGTTTCCTGTCTTCAAAGTTACATAGAAGTAATCTGTCATACAAGTAATACTGAAAATAAAGCAGAAGAAACAAGGGCACTTCTATATTAGTAAAACTCACACTCTCCAAGGCACATCAAGGACATCATCGACAAATCCAAGCAGAATCATGAAGCAGATTGATGCTAGTGCCGCATTGTATTCAATTAACCACTTCTCAACAGAAAGTTAAAAGAGTTAGACCTTTGACTATAAGAAGCTCATAAATTAAAATATTAAAAAAATGGAAAATCAAATGTGATAACAGATTTTGAAAGAGAGAAAAAAGGGAAAGGAAAGAGAACAAACAAAGAGAGGAGAATAACACCATAGAAAGTGAAAGCTGAAAACATGTCCTTAAATGTTATCCGAAACTATCTAGAAAATGTTGAGCCCAATGGTGCTTAATATAATTCATAAAGTTCCCTTTTGCCATTCTGCACTAACACGCACATTCCTCAGTTTCATACTTTTCTTTTTCTATGTGGTGAATTTGCACACGTCATTCCACAATATCATCACTCGCCAATTGAAGAACAGTTACTCCATCAACTGTATCATGAAACAATTACTGATTACCAATAAATAATATCCTTCTAAGTGTTGCCCCAGCGATCACATTTGCTTTTCTATCAAATCCTACCATATGATTCTGGAGCATTCCCTCAAAATTCTGCTTCCGTACCAGAAATTAATATATTTAACGAAGGAAAATGAAAATCCTCAAAACTTGGTATGGTTTCCCGGTTCATTGCAACAACTGCCATAAGCACCACAAACTACAAACTTCAATTACCAAATCATGCAATTATACTGCAAATCATGGGTACTGCCTTACAATACCATCATAGTACTTTTTGGCTTCTGTAATGTTCTCCGTGAATATACACACTTTCCCCCATAAGAATTTCTTCACACTTCAAAAACTATTCAACTAATACCCCCAAGAAATTCCAAGAAACGCTCTCACATTTTAAATTGGTCTTTGTAACAAATGAGCAAGCTTCCATTTGTTCTGTGGGAAACAATTTTATTGTTTGTAGTTGATAGGCAGATACTTACGAAAATTTATTAAACCATTCTATCATCAAAAACATTTGAAACGATAAAATTCATGCATTCCATTGAGTATTAAGGAAACAATAGGAGGCAGGGGACATTCTTGATGCAAAAATGCTATAAGTTTCAATAGTAAGGGTTTATCATGCTTAATAACTAAGCTATTACAAGAATGGCAACAAGGCTAATATACTTACATTTGAATCTGCTGTGAAGTTAAAATATTGAAACAATATTGCCACAACTAGAAAAACTATCCCCACTACAATGCCTAATGATTCAGGCCTGCATAACATGTATTAATAGCAAGGTTAATGAAAAAGCATCCTGCTACGGGTAATATTCTTATAAATGCAAATCCACAAATCAAGAAAAAAAGGTTAATTATAGTCCGCACGCCCTAGTTTCTCACAAATTCATGTGGCATAATTTTTTTTCTTTTAAGCTTTTCTCATCTTCACCTCAATACTACCAGTGTATAAGTTCTTAATGAAAAGTACATATCCATCAGACTTTCATCCCATTCCATAGGAATAGAACGTGATACAATTTTAATAGATGGGAGACTATTTTATATAAATATTAAACTTCAAGGAGCAGTGTAAAGAATAAAAAAAATAAAAACTTGAGTACTTGGCGAAAATTTGTCATAAAAATTGGTTAAACTAATTTAAAAAAATTCTCTAACTAATTTAAATATTTCATAGCTCAATTGTCACTCTAATAAAGAGTTCCTCAATTCTAAATATAATCTAAATATTCATTTAAATGGCGTGCAAGTTCAGAGCTTTATATTAAAGTGAATTTACCTAATAGCTTGGCATCCCAATGCAAAATTCATAATTCAAAAGGTCTGGAAACTCAAAACCCAAAATGAAATAGAAACTTACACTTTAATGGATCCCTCAGAGGTACCTTTCTTGTTAATATCAAACCCAAACAAATTTCTCCTCAGCACGTACTTCGATGCCACAGGAATCATAGAAACTGTAATAAAAAAACCTATAAAGCTGACGAAAGCATTGATCAAAACCGATTTTTTCAGTTCATTTCATAATCTATTTTGTAGTGAGAGAAGATCAAGTAAAAATATGGGATCGCGAATATGAAGAAGAATTTGAGGATTGTGGATATTTTTGCGGGCCGGATTGGAGGGTACCATTGTACGGTTTCGGGATTGGTTTTATCTGGGTCGGGTTTTGCCGTTGTGGTGTTTATTGCTGAACGTCTCTTCCTAGCTGCCATTTTTGCAAGTTCTGTTGTTTCTCTCTCTAGAGTTTTATCGATGTAGTGTGTGTATTAGGCATCTCGATGTCAGAGAAAGACCAATGATATTTGTACACGTGGATAAAATTTGTCAGATGTGGGACTCGATTGATGATGTGCCTATACTGGATTGGCAGATATGGAATGTAGGACTGTAGGGTGGAAATTGGACCGGGCCTAGCCCAAAAGGCTTCCTCGAAAAGTGAAAATCAGGATGGGAAAAGTTTATGACTCAGGTGTTTTGTTTGACATTTAAAAAAATCAGGTGCTAAACTTTAAAATTGTAAAAATCAAGTTTCTACTTTTTATTAATTAATGAAATATTTAATTGTTTAATTTGATAACGTATATCTTATTAATTAGTTAAAAATTAATTTCAGGACACAGCTTATCAAATTAATTAATCTCGAATTATTTCGAGGTCACGGATGAAAAAATTTATAAGTCACAGTTAACTTCGTTGGTCACAAATCAAGAATTTTAAGGTCACAGGTAATTTTTTATAGGTCACAGATTAAAAAAATTCAAAACTTTTACGGGTCACAGCTCTATTTTAACGAGTCACAGTCCCAATTTCTAGGTCACGGACACCCACAGAGATCACAGATTGAAAAAAATCAAAACTTTTACTTGTCACAACTCTATTTCAGTGAGTCACAGTTACAATTCCTAGGTCACAGACACCCACCTAGGTCACAGACACCCACGACGACCGCCGCCACCACAGCCGACATCCCAACCACCACCAAAAATATTAGATTCACGTAACCACCACCGCCAACACGATCACCCCCTCTTTCTGCACAAAAACATTCAATAAAAAAATAATTAAAATCACATATGACCCAGTGCCTTTGAAGTAGTTTTCAAAGTCTACGTGCAGATGCCTGCTGCTATTTCCCACTGAAGAAATCCTAGAACCATTTTGACACAAAAACATTCAATAAAAAAATAATTAAAATCACATATGAACCAGTGCCCTTGAAGTAGTTTTCAAAGTCTACGTGCAGACGCCTGCTGCTATTTCCCACTGAAGAAATCCTAGAACCATTTTGACTTGGAAAGCATCTCATTTCAAATAGATGCTGACTTGGAGCATCAATTTTGGCATATGGAGTACTAATCCCCAAAATTTCTTGACCTTGCAAGACCTTCTGGAACCTTAGAGACTCTCCTGAGGGCCGATCGTGAGACAGGAGGGAGGGGGTGGAGATGTGGGTGAAGGGGAGGCGACGGCCGACGGGGTTCACATCAGCATCAGCGTCGCGACTGCGACGCCGGCAGTCGCGACGCTGCTGTGTATTGGGGGAGGGGAGGGAAGGGGAGAGGAAGGAGGGGGAGGAGAGGAAATGGGAGGCGACGGGAATGGGGGGAAGAAATTAGGTTAAGAATGAGGTTTTAATATATTACCTGAGTTTTACAAAAATAAACTTAAAATCTGACTTTTAAAAATGACAAATTAAACCCCTGCTTTTATATAATTTTCCCAATCAGGATAGTTATCACTACAATATGAAAGAGCCATAAATGTTAGCACCACGTATCGCTATTTTCCGTCGTCGACATAATTCAATTTTTTCGTTCTTTTGATCTATTTATATTTTTCTACATATGTATCTATCTAAATTCTAATATCTTTCTCTTGTGAACTTCACGAATTAAACCAGAAAGAACTTAACGAACTAAACCAGAATCAGAACTTTTCACGAGCTCGGAGAAACTAGGTTAGAATCTCACAACTTCGTACCTTTATTCCATTTTTTTAACTCGTTTCTTTTTGTGTTGACCCGAATCCGCAATCTTTATCCCTTTCTCTTGCACAAACTTAGCAAAGAGAAGCATCAGCGTAACTTTTCACACATTTTCGGTCTTTTAATTTCAGAATTTCGGTTGTGTAGCGATTTCGTTGAGGCTACTATCCCCTTTGGTCCTTTCCATGGATCTGCTATCTGTTCAATTTCTGGGCTCTAGCTATTTTTTGAGACAGTGCAAATTATTGTTTGCTTATATATTAAGTGCGTGTTTGTTAGCATTTGGACCATCCCAAATTTTATGACATGACTTATAAATGGACAGACACATGATTTCTCTACGTAGTTGGCTGCTTCCTAATTAGTTGAGTTTGTATTATGAAATCATATTAAATTTGTATATAGTGTTTGATATATTGGACTTGTGGTGGTTTACAGGTGATATATTTGTTGGGTATACTCGATTTTGGAGCATTATGCTTTATTTGGGTGAAAGCAAGTGAAACAATGATGACTTTTTGTTTACTTGTGCTTTATTCTGCACTTCTAAAAAAATGTTGTGATTTATTTTGGAGCTTAGTTTAGATGGCTAATTAGTAAACATGGACGCTATATTCTAAATTATATTGTTTCATTTTTAGTACTTAGATATAAAATTGTATGGACATTTTAAAAGAATAATTTATCGGGTTAAATTGTCAAAAAAATCTAAACTGCTATATTCAAGAAGCCATTTTGGAATACAAATTTGTAACTTCGTACTTGTTTGGTCGCAAAGCGCTTTCAATGTCCGTTCTTAAACAAAGTTTCGCAATCTTTAAAGCCTTAATAATTTTGAATTGTTGGTTAGACAAGGTTGAAAGGAAACATGAAATAGGCTATCCAAGGATATTCAAGAGGATATTTAATATAAATTGTATATATACTACTTTTTTCCCATGGACTTCCTGTTGGTAATATTTTGATTTATAAATATTTTACACTTTCCGTGCGAGATGACATTAGACATTAGGTGTATTCTTTGTTAATGAATTTAACATAGTGGAATTCTTAATCTTTGTAGTCGAATTTTAGTTATGCTACATCGTTTTTTTTGTTTTCTTACATTTTATTTTGTTTTTATTGTGTTCAGTTTTTTGTGTTATGGATACTGCTGAGGGTGGTGTTGGAAGTTGTGAGCTAGAAAAGAAGCGTCGCTGTCACCGAGGGAGATATACTTGATCAAAACAACCTTCCAATGCACGGCGTAGAAAATTTTATGCTCAAGCACGACAGTTGCGTTATGTACATCGACAACAATTGTATACTCAAAAAAGAGTGCCTAGAACTTCACATTATCTGGATTCGGTGGAAGAGGGTACTTCTACATGTAGTGCTTCAGGAAAATCGGTGTTACCAAGAGATGCAACTTGAGAGTTTTTTTAATTGTGGTGATTAATTAGTTATATTACTTCGACTTACTTTCTTTTTTTTCTGTATGCATCTATTTTGAATTATTTTTTGTGATGTTCTGGCATGTGTCAACTAGAAGTATTGATGATATTCAACAAACATGTGACTTATACTTTCAGTGACTTATATTTTGGGTTTAGTTTAGTATTGTGTGCTGGAATTTATAGATTGTTTAATTCTTTCACTAGGTTTTGCTGCCTTGCCAGGATTCCAAATATTAGAACATAGTTCCAATATTTTACAAAGCATTCCAACCAAATTTTAGTACTTGCACATGCCATCAATTTGTGATTTCAGTGGAGCAAAAAAGTTTCATAAAGAAAGTAAAGGTTTTTGCTGTTGTGATGAGAATATTAAACTAAAAATCAATGGTGTACCTCCAGAATTGTATCGTTTATTTACATCCAAATCTGACGAATCAATTGAATTTAGGACTTATATTCGAAGTTATAATTGTAATTTTTCTTTTATTTCATTTGGTGTAAAGTATGATAAAGACTTGTGCCAAAAAAATAAAGGAATATATACTTTTAGAATTCAAGGACAAATATATTATTACCTAAATGAACTCCTTCCAGTGGATTCGAGACTTTCTTATTTACAACTTTATTTTTACGATACTGAAAATGAGGTACAAAATTGCTTAAAAATACCAGATAAGCTATCCTAATCAATTGTTGAAAAATTAGTTTACATTTTAGAGATAAATTCGTATGCAAAAAATTTTCGAGGTTTAACCGATGTTGCTGATTTGGAAAACTGCGAAATAAAAATTGTATGTACTTTGGGTATGGATCAAAGGGTTTATAATGCTCCAACAGCATCACAAGTTGCGATTATTTTGGATGTTACTATTTGGGTGAATGACGAAACATCGAATTTTGGGATTCGTGATATATCTATTTATACCTTTCTGGTGGCAAGCATATAGTAAACTATTATTTTGGATGTTATGATCCTCTCCAGTATCCTTTGTTATTCCCTAATGGATACAATGGCTGGCACCAAGGTATTGAAAGGGTTACTAGACAGGATAGAGATTATAATGTTTGTTCTATTGACGTTATGCTTGATGTCCATTACGCTGATTCCCCTGAAGAAATATTGAAGAATGAAATGATAGGTTTGAAAAGTAAATTGTTGCTTGATTTTAATTTCTTTATTTAGTTTGTTTATTATTAAGATTTATTTTGTTTCCTACATTTTCAGTTTTAAACAAAAAGCGAAAACGATTGCAGGTGTCTTGTTGTGAATACTATTGCTATAAACTACAGGTAAGATCATTGGATACTTCTATATTAGTACATGTTGGTCGCCTTTTACAATAATATGTAGATGATATGTATGTTAAAGTTGAATCTTCTAGATTAGATTACTCTCGTAATAATCAAATAGAAATACGTAGTGAGCTTTACCAAGGAATTGTTGACAGTGTACAAAATGGTAAAACCAGAGATTCCAGTGTAGGTTGAAGGATTATTTTGCCATCGTCATTCGTAGGTGGTCCTAGGGATTTGAATAAAAGATACATGGATGCAATGACATTAGTTCAAAAATTTGAAAAGCCTGACATCTTTTTAACAATTACATGTAATTCCAACTGGCTTGAAATTAAGCAAGAATTAAAATTTTGTGATGAAGTTTAAGATTGACCCGATTTGGTCTCTCACATCTTTAGAGCGAAATTGGAAGAGTTGAAAATGGATTTATTCAAAGAACATCTATTTGGATCAGTAGCTGCATACATATATATTATAGATTTCCAAAAAAGAGGTTTACCACATGCTCACTTCCTAATTATATTGAAATCAGGCTCAAAAATTATTTTCCCTGAAATGGTGGATGAAATTGTGAGTACTGAAATTCCTGATAGTGCAAAGTATCCTTATTTACACTCCATTGTTATCGACACATGATGCATGGTCCGTGCGGTTTTTTAAACCCAAATAATGTACGTATGGAAAGTGATAAAACATGTAGAAGTCATTATTTGCATAAATACAGTACACGTACTTCTTTTAATGAAGCTCCTTATCCAAAATATAGAAGGCGAAATGATGGTAAGAAAGTGAAAATTAGAAAACATTTTCTTAATAATTGATGGGTTGTACCTTACAATTCTTAATTAGCCAAATATGACTGTCATATGAACGTAGAAATATGTTCAACAATAAAAGTTGTTAAATACTTTTACAAATATATTTACAAAGGATATGACAATGTTAATTTTTCTTTGAGCGATGACGGTAAGCTTGACAGTATAGATGAAATACAAAGATTTCACTCTGGTAGATGAATTTCTCCCCCTGAAGCAACATGGAGGATCTATGGATTTATTATGTATGAAATGAGTTCAGTTGTTATTTCATTATATTTACATCTAGAAAATAAACAATTAATTACATATAAATATACTGATAATCTTGCAAAAGTTATTCAACGAGATTTCTTCCAAAAAGCTATGCTTACCGAATTTTTTACAATGAATGTTACTAATCATGAAGCAAGAAAATTGTTTTATAGAGAATTCCCTGAATATTTTGTATGGCATGCACAATGTAAGTGTTGGCATATTAGGAAAAAAAAAGGTGTTGTGGTTGGAAGGATTGTAGCAGCAGGTCCTAGAGAAGGAGAAAGATATTACTTACGAATATTGTTAAATTATGTACCACTATCTTTTGAAAATCTTAAATTTGTGAATGTTATTTCTGTTAAGACTTTTCGTGAGACTGCACTATTACGAGGTTTACTTAGAGGGGATAATAATTGTAAGCTATGTTTGCAAGAAGCTTACAATTATCAAATGCCAAGTTCGTTACGCCGTTTGTTTGTAACTAGTTTAGCATTTTTGTAGTCCTGATGATCTAAAAAATTTGTGGGACCAATTTAAGGAATTTATGTATAAGGATTATTTATGAACAAAAATGAGTATAAGTGATGCAGAGATAAATACATTAAAGGCTATAGATTTATTTTTGAAACCACTTGGCAAATGTTTAATGACTATGGATTAGCTATTTATGATGTTAGTATTCAACACGATGAAGTATTAAAACGATTGGTTTCCAAAGAATTAGACATATTAATATCTGATAGTGACGTTTCATGTGCTGGTAGTCTTAACCAAGAACAAAGAACTGCTTATGATGCCATTTTAAGTAAAGTTTTTGGTGATGTTGGTGATATGTATTTTATCGATGGTCCAGTTGGAACAGGGAAGACATTTTTATATCGTGCATTACTTATAGCTGTTAGATCAAGAAATTTAGTTGCTTTATAGCAACTGCATCGTCAGGAGTGGCTGCTGGCTTGTCGCCTGGTGGTCAAACATCACATTCAAGGTTTAAGATTCCACTTCATATTCATAGTGATAGTGTTTGTACTGTAAGTAAACAATCTGCTTTAGCTGATTTATTTAGAATGACAAAACTGATTATATGGGAAGAAGCTCCAATGATAAATTGTCAGGCTGTTGAAACTTTCAATAAAATGTTAAGAGACATAACTAACACTGACTTTCTGTTTGGTAGTAAAGTAATAGTTTTAGGTGGAGATTTTTGATAAATTTTATCTGTTGTCCAAAGAGGTAGTAAAGAAGAAGTTTGCATCAAATTTAGTTAATTCTTATCTATGGCCCCATTGTACAAAAATAAAATTAGTTCAAAATATGCGAGCTCTCTTAGATCCTCCTTTATGTGAATATTTACTTAGGACATCTCCAATGGAGACACCAAAATGCACCAAAATTTGGTGCAAAAGTGCTCCAATGTAGCACCACATTTTGCACAATTTTAATGTTTTGGTGCAGAAATGAATAGTGTTGCATCATATTTGGTGCAACACTATGCAACACTATTCACTTTGCACCAAAACACCAAAATGGTGTAAAGTCCAATTTTTCCATTTTTTCATTTTGTCAAAAGAATTGTTGGAGGGTATTTGTGTCATTTGTGTTATATAATTTTTAATACAATTATTATTATTATTATTATTATTATTATTTGCATTTAAAATAAATTTTAAATGTTGAAAATAATAATTACTGAATTAATTACTAAATTTTACGTATTTCTAAAATAAAAAATAAATAATATTTTGAATAAATAAATTACTAAGAATAAAAAAAGACACGAAAATGATTAAACACTGTTCATTTGGTGTAACTTTTGGTGTAATGGTTGGAGATGAATTTTAGTTTGGTGCAAAATTTGGTACAGCACTGGAGATGGCCTTAGGATTGGAAATGGAACGGAAAATGAACTTTCTTGTATGGTTAAACTTTGGTCTACTACGACTCTAGATTATGAGGAAGACAATATTTCATTACATAAATTAATTGATGTTGTGTTTCCTAAAATAGATGATTATTCAAAAAACCTTCATCATATGATTAATCGAGTTATTTTAGCCCCAAAGAATAAACATGTTGATGAGATCAACAGTATTTTTATAGATCGTTTCCCTGGAGATGCTTATACTTATTATAGCTTCGATGAAATATTAGATACAACGGATGAATCCATGCAAGAAGATTTCTTTAATTCATTAACCCCAAATGATATACCACCTCATCAATTAGTGCTAAAGATTGATTGTCCTATTATATTACTCCGAAATATTAATCCTACAAAATGATTATGTAATGGAACAAGATTGATATGCAAAAACTTTGAACAAAATGTTATTTGTGCAGAAACTGCTACTGGAGAATATAGTGGGAATAAAGTGTTTTTGCCTCATATCCCTTTTATATCACTTAAATCTGATAAAAAAATATTTCTATTTAAAAGATCAGAATTTCCAATACGTCCATACTTTGCAACTATAAACAAATCTCAGGGACAAACTTTAGAATATGTTGGAATATATCTTTTAGAACCTGTATTTTCACACAGACAATTCTTTGTTGCATTGTCAAGGGTGAGAACAAGTATATGAATTAAAATTCTTGCCAAGCCAATAATTTCCAGTCAAATCCATGCCCAGTGCACCAAAAATGTCATTTACCATAAAGTTTTATTTGTAGTTATGTAATTGTTTTAGTTTTTTACTTCTCTATACCTTACCGTAACTCTTATTATATGATAAACATATTACTGCTGCATTGAAAGTATTATATAACCCCTTTTATACAACAAACATTACTATATTCAAACTTCCATTAGACCATTCTTATCAACAAACCCATCAATTTTGTAACTTTGTAGCTAAAATAATTCTTTTTTCAATATTGTAAATCTTAATCTGTTTCCGTCTTTTCTTCCATACCAATTGTTATAACCTATTGTTTACTATGTTGTTATCCAACAAACATTTCATGGAGATGTGTTGTATAAGGTCAGTTATTCTTATATGCTATAGCTTTATTCAACTATACAATTTGCTTGCCGACTTATTTGTGGAAACTTTTTTTTTGTTAAGTCTATTACTATTCTGCTACTTGAGTGTTATCCATCAAGTTATCAAATATAAACTATATGCTTAGATTAATTTTTTTTTTTTTACTAAATTTACCTATAACTATATGCTCATATTAAGTTTTTTTTTTTTACTAAATTCACCCGATAGTGAGGCCATTTTAAATTTTTGTGAATTTTTTTTTTAAATTCAGCCATGCAAGAATCTTTTTACATTTTTTGAACTCATGTTTGATGTATTCTCGACTATGAGATATTTGTTCTTCAATCTTTAGCAATTTGTAAAACTATAGTTTTTCCTTGTAATCAAATGTAATGTCTTATACGAGTTTAATAGTTTTCAAGATAAAATAGAAGTGTGGAACTATGATTTACTATGCTTTTGCTATATTCCTTAATTGATATGACTGTACATTGTTCAAACCCATACTAAAATTTACTAACTATGAATTTCTGAATTGCAGGTACTATCTTCCAAAACATCCATACTTTTTGTAGAGAAATGTACTGACCGTGAATTGTACAGTCCTCTAAGTAGAAATAAAATAATGATGATCATTCTACATTATATCTATATTTGTATACATTTTCCCCCTCCACATCGGTTCTAATATAATCTACTTCTCTAAACTCTTCCTCTTCCTTCTGTAATTTCTTGAGTTCTTTTGGTAAGATTTCTGTTTACAAAGAAGAATTTAATTTTCTATTTTCTATACTTCTATCTCATTTTCATATATAATATGTGATTTTAATATTATATCCTTCTTCAAATACAGAAAAATGAGTAAAAACTACAAAATCATCCCAAATATCTACCAGGCCAAAATGACTGGACTACCAAAGTTATTGTGACTGAAAAGAGTTCACCCAAATTAGCTGAGTAATGTTATTCATCCCAAGTGGGGATGAAAACACAGTTTAGATGGTTTTAAATGATATGTTAAATAAAAGGTGAAATTAAATGACTTATTTAATTTCACATATCATTTAATGCCACATTAACGCCACGTAGACTGTGTTTTCATCCCCAGTGGGGATGAATAGCATCACTCAAATTAGCCAGGAATGGTTCTACCATATACTTGAAGATGACATTAATAGACACAGAGTTAAACACTTTATTTCTTATATATTTGATTGACTACAAAACTATATTTATTTTATTTGCACAAGAAAAATATCACCTTTCTATTTTCCTATTTAAAAGGGAAACAAGGTGCAAGCTACAATTTTTGATCCCAACATAGCAGCTCTTGAAGATCGATTCATCTTAATAAAAACATATTTAATATCTAATGCAACGGTCAAATACACACCGCTACAATTTAAGGAAAGTATAGATAAATTCCAATGGACCATTTCTGGAACAACCAGATTACAAGAGATTCCAGAAAACCACGATGCACTGCTGTCTTCTACCTATGTGTTTACTCATTTTCATCAGCTGCAAGATTATCTGGACACAAACACAGACATTTGTAATTTCTAATACCTTCCTTTACCTATTAATGCTTATTTTGTTTTAAATACATACCACTACTAATTATTTATTATTTCTTTGCCTATATTTTTAGCCATCATTAGAGCATCTATTGATATTCGACCGAAAAGATTGATTCAAATACACTTTAGATCACAATCTTATGTTCAAGATGTCATTCTTGTCAATGATTGGTTTGTATAGTTACTTTTGAAATTTATTATTATATTAGTAATTAAAAAATATATATAAATCTTATTATTTCTAATCTTTTCCCATATTTTCCAGCTTCCAAATAGTGGTGTTAACCATGTGGAATGGTTTTGTGGAGAAAGAATGTACTGTCATTTCTGAAAACTTGACTAAAAAACCAATTGTTGTTGGAAAACAACTGAAAGTATCATCTTTCAATAGTATGTTTTACATAAATATATATTCATTCAATCTTTTCTTATTCATACTTTAGTTTATACAAATTTTCAATTCATTTTATAATGTGTTATAATAGGTCTTTCAATATCAACAAAGCCCAACATCTCTTTCATCATTGATGCTCCTTTTGAACATGCTACTCAATTAAAGTCCTGGTACTTGCTCTTAAAACCTTCCTTCAATTTGAAATCTTTTTTACAATGGATGTTACAGTTAAGTAATTACTTAAGAAAAACATTTCAAATTCCATTTGCAGCTGGACCTTCCCCTGTAAAAATTTTAATTTTGAATATGGTGTTTTAATCAGGGTGAATACAAATCTTCAGAAGCCGAATGACATTGTAACTTAAAAAAATGTTATTACGAATTGACTTCCTCGAGAGTATCCATTCTAAAAGGTGACAAAATCACTCAAATCAGAAATATAGAGGGTTTTCTACTTGTAGTAAGTGACTTCTTATGTTTAATTTTCCTATGATATATTATTTTCGTATTCCTTTTCTAACATATAATTCTTATTTTGTTACCATATCAAAACTACTTTTGGTTAAAAGCAAAGGCACATAGCACACATGATCAATCTTTCTGGTACATGTCTTGTAACAACTGCAATAAATCTACTTATGCTGATTTCGATGAAATCCATTCTTCCTCATTCTGCAGATATTCTCATGCCCGTACTATTCCAAGGCTATGATTCTATACGTATGCAGTGTATATTTTTCCACCTCTTATATCATCTATCAATTCTATGTCATATTGAATTGTATGTTATATTGACACAGAGCAAGAGCTTCTATCCAATTGTAAGATTCGTCAGGATATATTCATGCTACAATGATAGGAGAACCTGCTGAAAAGTTCTTGCAATGCTCAGCACTCATGTTGATGAAAGAGATAACTCAAGTATCTACATTGGTCATATTTTAAAATTATTTTTACAATACCATACGTACATTTACATTCATAAATACTGTCTTTTTCTTTCAGCATGATACAACAACCCTTCCAAAATTAATTCTAATTTTAGCAAATGAAGATTTATTTTTCTATGTCAAAGTTGTGAAATAGAAAAGTGGAGAAGAGTACAAGTATGATGTCATCTTCATTGTAGACCCAAGAGCAAAAAGTCCACATGAAAGCATTGATGAAAGTACATCCCTAACTCCATTAGCTAATCACTGCATTTCACACAAGGTGATTGTAATGAATCATCAGCCAAAAGAGAATTATGCTTTCCTTCCAACCCTTCACATTCTAAAAACAAAGAAAATGAAGATGAAAAGGGTGATGGTGGAAAAGGCAAAGGCAAAGGCAAAGGCAAAGACATTGCAATGAATGAGTATGTTGATGAAGTTGATGAAGTTACTCAATGATGCAACATCTTAAAGTATTGGATAAATGATGTAACTTCAAGATGGTTTTTGTGAAAGCTGGATATAATTTTTGTTCCTTTTGTCTAATTCTAGTTAACTTGGGTTCTACAGTAAATGTTGATGTATAAACTTTAGGCCATCGATTTTAGTGTCACCAATGAATGGATTAGTTATTGAACCAAACATAGTTTGTTGTTTGTCTCTATAACTATTCAACATCTTATGTATTTAGTATATATATTAAATAGTGTAATGCTTTAGTTCATGTCCATTTGTCTCCATTTTATACATTGTGCAACTTTAACGACGCTAGAATATAACCTATTATTCATCTAAATTTTCATCACATATCTAATACATATGTTTTCCTTTTGAAACTATTTTTAATTAAAACCAATTTTGAATATTGAAGTTTTAACAAATTTTATTAATTATAACTCTCAGTTGCATTCATACTTTCAATGCCAAAGCATTCACACTTTCAACTACCAAAGTTTCAACAAAAATTTTCCATGCACATGGAAGATTTGTCCATGCAGCTCTGGAAATCTTCCGTAAAGAATCCTTCTTGTGACATGGATGAGGATTCCTCCGTGTCTTTGCCACACGGAGGAAACGCGGAGGTTTCCTCCGTGGGACACTGAGGAATCTTTCATGCCGCGTGGAGGAATCCTCCGTGTGGTACGCCTCGCGGAGGACTCTTCCCTCCGTGCGTCACTGAGGATTCCTCCATCTCACACGGACACGACATAGAGTTTTCCTCAGTGTGACAAAGACATGGAGAAAAACCTTCTAACGCTGTACAAATGTTTTCTCCGCGTGCATGCGCGTAAAACATGCACTAAGTCTCCGTGCTCTACAAAATATTATTTTCAGTTACATCACTTTTGCCCTATGTTCCATTGACACAATTTTAAATATTGATTTTTAAAAAAATTTGAATTAATTATATGACTTAAATATTACTTATAATTTTCATTCCCATTTACACCTTCAACTACCCCTACCCATACTTTCAACTACCCAACGATTAACACATTCAATTACTCCACCCAACAACTACCCAAATTATCAACAAAACCATTAACACATGCAACTACCCACCCAAGTTTTAAACCAAAAATTCCTTACGTATTCATTCTCATCATATTTGCAAATAATTTACTCATCAACTAGGATTTTTCAGCCAAAACTAAGTGTTCATAGGTAGTTCCCTAGAAAGTTGTCTCCACCGGGACAAAATACAATTTGGACTCATCAGGATTCAACCATTTAGAGGCTGCCCGACCACCACCATCGCCATACACTTCATCACTATCGAAAAAGGTAACTCATTTTTAAATATCTCGATTTTGTAGTAAAGTTGAAACTCTTATTGATCTCAACTTTTTTCCCGTTAATAGATCTTTTATACCTCAGTTGTCAATGTTTTTTTATATGGTTATCGACTAAAAAGTGTTAATTAATAGCAGCAAAACTGTAAGGAAGAAACACTAAAGCGAAAAGTTTATCAACTTCACAAGTTTAAGTTGTAGTTGGGGGTTACAACTTTGCTTCTTTGTTTAGTTTATTTACTATTAATTTTAAGTTTTAAATTGTGATCGGCCTTTGCTTCACTTTATTGGGTAACAATCAATTAACAAAGAATTGGATAAGTTTGATTTTATTGTGTAAACTATAAATAAGATCATATGTGAAGAAAGTGTAATAATCTGCAGCATTATCAGCTCTTGTAATTTTTATAAGAGGCATGCTTATTCATGGATGGAAGCATATTCAGTGCAATTACAATTGTGTTTGATGTGAATTTATTTCAAAAGTTCATAATGCTCCTGGTTCAAGGTTACTAAATATCATCTTTTGTGTGTTTAAACATGATCGTAAACATTATGTATCACAAGTGTGGTTATGTTAACCATTGGATTCTGACTTCATTCAATTTTTCCCCTTCAGTATGCATGGTGGTTTATTGCTAATTATTCATTTCCTGATAAAAACTCTTATATGATAAACTTGCATGTGAATAATGAGTTATTTCAAACTAAAGGTTGTTGTGAATTTTTGCTGATGTCTTGTTTCCTTTTCAATTAACTAATTATTTTGTTATTCATTGACTTTGTTTCTTGCTTCAATCAAATTTTGAATATCCATTATTAAATTGTGCATTTTTAATTATTTCTGAAGACGTCTTTACAATATATAATGTCTTCAAATCAATAGTTTTCAGCTACAATTACTTAATTTTCAAATTATCGATATCTCAAAGATTTTGTAGAGCTCATCAATGCACATCAACAAGTATCTTTATAGTGTAGTAATTTTTATGGATTTATATATGGAGTGATTATAGAGCAGAGGAAGAAAAACATTTTAGTAGTAGATTAGTTCATGAATTCATAATGAGACTTGTAGATTGTGGTAAAAACAATGAAGTTTGGGTAAAATTAAATAACCATTTGCCTCACTTTAGTCTGCAAGAGTTTTGTCTTATCACTGGATTACCTTGTCATGAGGTATCCGTTAATCTTGACTTCAACAATAATCGACTTAGAAATCAATATTTTTATGGTACAAAGAGAATTAGTACGAATATGCTTTTTGAAGCATTTCATCTTTGTGAAGATCAAGAAGATAAATTTAAGCTGGGTCTGGTCATGTTAGTAGAGTGTGTTTTGAAACTTATCGGAAGATATATTGATTACAAAACTCTAGGCATGGTTGAACAGCTCAACGACTTCCTTGAATATCCATGGGGCCGTAGAGCATATTTTGTTTTGTTAATCTCACTGCGAGAATCCCAAGTGCAAAGAGTACATAGACTAGAGCAAAATGAGCAAAATGAATGTAAATATGCATTGCATGGATATCCACTTGCATTCCAGGTATTATTCTATTCTTTTATTTTTCACCAATCTCTCTCTCTCTCTCTCTCTCTCTCTCTCTCTATATATATATATATATATATATATATATATATATATATATATATATATTAGTATCTAATTTTTATATTCAATGATGTTTTAGTATTGGATATATGAGGCTTTTCTACAGATTGGACATAATTTGGACGTCGTAGATACAAAACATTACAAAATCTAAGAATGTATAGATGGAAGCCAAATAAATTTTTGGCGGAGAAAACGGTTAAGCAATTTTTGGATAAGGAAGATGTAATTTTATTATTTAATTATATTTCTTTATTACTAATGCATTTAATTATAATTTTTTTCTCCTTTTCAAAACAAAATCACGACAAGTCATTTAAATATTTCAATTACACATTCAAGTTATTGTAATCCTACAGCCTACTGAAGAGGAATTACAAACACTGTGGTATACAACTATGTCGTTACCACTTGACAGTTCACATAATTTACTAGATGACATTGTAAATAGAGAGATCAAAAATGTACGACAAAAAATACCACATAGCATGCCTGATCCTATGACATATACTTCAGTTTGAGCTGGCCCCAGTTCTACTACTTCTATTGGCTTAAATTATGTCACCAGAGAAGAAATGGAGGACATGTTCAACATACAAAGGCATGCTTATTAGATGTATCAAATTTATGCAACAGCTTGAAAACAAACATTGTTGAATAATCAGAAAACCACTACCAAACAATTCTTCAAAACCAAAAAGAATTGTTAGAACAACAACAGAAATGGCATCGGGACTACTTTCAACAACAACAACAATGGCAACAACAACACTATCAAGATATGCAATCTAGTATGCAGAATTACGTGGATACCAGTTTGACTTCAACGAGATCTTATATCGATGGACAAAATAGCAATATGCTAAATAAATTGTCAGATAGGGAATCAAATATGGAAGATGTTATAACTTCCCTCCAACAAGATGTTTCTATCAATAGGAGTCCAACTCATCCTGTCGATACGAGTCCAATTACAAAGCATCCCTCTACATCTCAACAGATTCAAAACATTGAAAGGTCGACAAGAGAAAAAAAAGTAGAGGAAGGAAGATAAAGTTTTCAAGTTATCCTTTAGAAGACTACCCCATGAAGAGATACACAATAATTAGAGATTGGGTAATAACACATCCATCCAGGTAAACAATCTAATTAACTTGAATACTATAATTTTACTTCAATTTATTTAAAACTAATTTCAATTATGTTGTGTAGTGCATATTGGGAAGATGGAAGTGGCAATCTAATCAAAAGAGACTCATTGAAGGCTATAATGGGTACAACACAAAATATAACTACTGCGGTTAGTAAACTTCGTTCATCATAATTCATCACAATAAATTATAATAAATTCAGTTACATAGTTAAGATATTTAATTTACATTTAATTTATTCTATTAGAATCTTAACTTGGAGTTAAAACCGTTGAGGCGACGTATCACAGACGGTTGCACCTTTGTTTCAAAGGACTATGCAATTCTAGATTTTGGATTTGAAGCCGAATGTACTCACCAGATGATAATGCAAAGAAGCATAAAAGAAGGAAGTGCAAGTAAACAACCAATGGATGTTATTTTTTTAGAAAAAAACATAAATGGTAATTTACCAACAGCTGGTCGTTCATGGATAACATGTAATCATCTATTGATTCCATCTTCATATCCAGGCAACAATTGGTACCTCTTTCTTGTGAATTTCAACGAATGAAAATTTCAAATATATGATTGTAGCCACAGTATTCATACGCCACGGCATGTCATGGCACATGCAAATGCAGTATCAAATGTAGTCCAATTTTTGTTAGTGTCCTCGAAGTTTTCCATTAGCCGAGATATGAGGAAAAATAGAAACAAACTGATGGAATTAGACATCATACCTTACTGCCTTGTGCAAACAATAGGTGAGTATTTAAACTAAGAATTGTTTACTACAGTTTTTCATTTTCTCTTTACTCCAATTTTATATTTATGGTACTAATTTTATCTAAAATAAAACTTTTTTTTAAATAGGCCAGACTGTTCAATTTTTCTTACTGAAATACATAGAATGCTTCATTCTTAGATATCCAATAGAAACAGCTTCTTCGGAGAGGATGACTATATACAGACGAAAGATTACAGTAGATATTTGCTATAATGAATACTTCCTACATCTTCCTTCATCCTAAAGCTAATGGATAACCATATCTATGCAATAATATGCTTCAAACATATATTACAACTGATTAGATTCAACAGAGCTGAAACTCCCACATTCACAAAGGTTTCTGCAAATTGGTTTGGTTTCTAACTATTTGATGCTTATATGTGGTCATGTTTGCAATTTAGTTTTTATCTAAACTTTTTTATTGCATTGTAAAACATACTGGCTCTTCTATTTTATTAGGTAACTTCTGTAACTAATTCTTTTTAATCATTACCTATTCTCTGTTAAGAAGGAATTCTATTATACTATAAGAAAGTTTTTAATAAGTACCGTATGCTTTCGCCTCACATGTAACTATCAATTTATGCAGGCTTTTTGAACATTGTTGAAAAAGATTTGTTTCACACCATTATCGAAAGGTAATTTCTCTTTCATCTATATACTTTTCCTTATTTTATTGAGAAAAGGAAATAAATGTTGATCCTTCCTACCAATATCTCTATGTCGTGGTTCATCATGTCCTAATTTCAATTATTCTCGCTACCATATGAAATTATGCACGTATTAAGATTTAATGGGGGAAATAATGAACCCTACATCAAAGGCATGTTGGAGACTATTTGAATGATGTGCATGAGCCCCTTCTAACAGATTCAACATACATAATATTTTGCTAATCTGTCATTTTAGTTATCTTCAACAACGTGCAGAAAACAACAGGTCATTTTCTTATGAGGTATGGCACATAAAATATTTTTCTTCACTTTTTTCCACAGTATGGTTTGCTTCTAGTTATTTGGAAATTTCATAATATGTTGCTTGTAAGCCTCAAGTGTTGTCCAGAATAGTATCTTTAGTCCATAAATAGGTTTTTTTTTATCCCTGTGGACCTAAATAGAGAGAGGTGAGCAAGCCAAGACTGCAAAGTCAGTCCAACGTACAATTTCTTCTTGAGTGTCTCTTTAGTACTTCTACTATTTTAATGTGAGTGTTTGACAAATCGGCTCTTTTAGCGTAGGATGTTTTATCAGGAAGAAGTCTCAATATTTGAGGCTTTAATTGTGTCTTAATGAATAAAAATTTCAATTATGTAAAAATAAAATTAGAGCCAGCTTGAAACTTCTTATTATCTCCTCAGTTAATTGTTGAATAAGTGATGCAACGCTGCATAATTGTTTTCAAATTAAAAGTTGATGATGCCAGCAAAGAGAAAAACTTAGAGTAAAGGCTGGTTGGTTTCAGCTGTACAAGTTATATAACAGATTAATAATGAAATCTTATGTGAGCAGATCAATGTATATTTCTCACACAAAATTCTTGTTTAAGCAAAGAAGGTGTACATATTGTATTTTGGTTGTTGTGTTGATGGTAAATTTGATGTGATTTATGCATCTAAGGTCAGATATTACCAAGTAATGATATAAAATGCTATGATGATACAGTTCCACCCTTGCAAGTATATTCAAGAAAAAAAGGGAAAGCACGTGACAAAGAGCAGATGGCAGAAGACCAGTTCCAGCTGCTTCAGTTGCTTGGTCTACACGATGAAAATGTGGCTGAAGAATAGTTCTAACTCCTTCCATAATGACCTGCACGTTCCAGCACATTCTCCACAATATCTCCCACTTTCTAGGAACTTAGTTATGTTTGTTAGCAAATAATACACCAGGATATGTACTATAAATATCTTTGGAATTGTTTCTGTTTTCAGCATCTTGAATTGTAATTTGAATTTCTTATTGGAGATTTGTCCTCTCGAATTGGACAGGGCTTTCAATTGTATCTGTAACCAGATATTGCAACTAATAAAAATTCCTATTTTACTTCTGTTTTTTTGTGTTAAAATTCTGCTCCTATCATTTTGGTATCAGAGCCATACGATCCACAATGGTGAACACCCGCACTTCCGCATCCCAAAATCTCCCTCCACCCACACCAGCCAATCCAGTCACCAATCAAGCATCATCCACCAACCAGATGGCTGACCCTCCCACCGATTCTGTCACACTTACAACTATCGCTGTGCTTAGAAGCCTTGGATACTTTAGCGGCTGATGTTGCAGCGCTTAAGGCTCAAAGCCTGGCTCCACCCGTAAACACCCACTCAAAGTACTCCAACAGGCGAAAGAGATTCCCCTGGGACCACGGGAGAAAGGCAGATCTGCTTGGTCAGAACCCAAGGATGACGACGCGTTTTGCCCGTCGTCCCAATACCCATACTAAGATGGAATTCCCGAAATTTGAAGGCGGAGATCCTCGTGGTTGGATTTTAAAAGCGGAAAAGTATTTCTGCTACTATCAAACTCCGGACAAACTCAAAGTTGATATCGCGGCGATGTATCTCGAAGGTGACTCTCTTAATTTATTTGCTTAGATTAATAATGAGCGCACTATGTTGTATTGGGAATAACTTGTCAAGGCTTTGCAGGAGAACTATGGCACGGTGGAGTTTCAAAACCCAGACGAACATTTCTGCAACGTCCGGCAAACAGGGATTGTTTATGAATATCGGCAGGAATTTGCTAGAAGATCTGCTCGTGTCTCCAACTGGCCAAAACACTGCTTATTAGGGGTGTTTTTGAATGGGCTGAAAGATGAGTTAAAATCAGATGTCAGAATTTATAAGCCCAGATCAGTCTACAAAGCCATGAGTTTGGCCCTTGAATTCGAGACAAAATTAGGCCCAACTCGCAGTAATAAGGGGCCCAATTGGAACCATTCCAGCAAACCTAACCAAATCCCTTTTTCCACTCACCCAACATGTGCTCCACCATCATCCTCAGCTCCTCCTCCAACCACTCGAGGCCAATTTTCTTCCATGCCCACTTCAGCCCAACCTTTACAGTAAAGATCGTGGGAAGCTGAAAGGCAAAATCGATTGGCTAAAGGTCTCTGTTTCCGGTGTAACGAGAAATTTGGTCCCGGTCATAAATGCAAGCCCTCAAACTTTTCTCTATTGGAACTCATGGACGAGGATCTTCCAGTCGGAGGAGAAGACGCAAATGGGGACGATGACGAACCTTTAGCAGATGGCTTGGCTGAAATTTCATTTCATGCTATATTGGGTAAGACAACGGGTACTACAATGAAGCTATTGGGCACCATAAGAGGACGTCAAGTAATAATTCTGATCGACAGCGGTTCGACACATAATTTCATTGTGGACAAGGTTGTGGAAGATGTGGATTTGCCTGTCCAGTTTATTCCTTCTTTTGGGGTTCAAATTGGTAATGGAGATTTGATCAAATGCAATCGCATTTGCCGGGATGTTTCCGTACAGCTGCCCGGATTGACAATCATCCAAGATTACTACCCGTTCGCAATTGGGGCTGCAGACTTGGTTTTAGGTATCAAATGGCTAGCTTCTCTGAACACAATTCAAGCTAACTGGAATGAAATGTTCCTCATTTTCCATCTTAATGGGAAGCAATATAAGTTGCAGGGGGTCCCTCATAAGGCAAAGGCTAAAGTTACCTTTCAGTATTTATCCAAAGAGGGCTGAATATTCTTTCAATACCGGCTTTCACACTTCCACGGGAACCACCCCTTTTAAGATTGTCTACGGAAGAGATCCTCCACCACTCCATCCCTATGTTCCAGGAGAAACACGCATTGCTGAGCTAGAAGAACAACTTATTCTTCGTGATGACATGCTAAAACTTTTGAGAGAAAATATCTTGAAGGCTCAATCACGAATGAAAGCACAGGCTGATTCCAAACGAAGGGAGCTAAATTTCAATGTTGGTGACTCTGTCTTGTTAAGAATTCAACCGTATCGCCAACTCTCACTTGCTAAACGACGGTATGAGAAACTTTCTCCTCGATTTTTTGGCCCCTACAAAGTTCTTCGGCATGTTAGACCAGTGGCATATGAGTTGGAACTTCCAGCTTCTTCTAAAGTCCACCCCATCTTCCATGTTTCACTACTTCGTCCAGCTCTGGGACAAACACCAGCTTGTCCACCCGTTCCCCTCCCTATTAA
Source organism: Fraxinus americana (assembly GCA_035079005.1). Classification (NCBI taxonomy): domain Eukaryota; kingdom Viridiplantae; phylum Streptophyta; class Magnoliopsida; order Lamiales; family Oleaceae; genus Fraxinus; species Fraxinus americana. The sequence goes on along the minus strand of CM068708.1, from coordinate 24,920,700 downwards.
TTCTAGCTGGGAACTCATTCTTTCTCCTGCCAAAATATTAATGCATCGTTGGGTTAAAGAAGCCGGTGTTCCTACTTTGGAACTGTTAGTTCAATGGGAAGGACGACCTCTTGAAGAAGCTAGCTGGGAAAATTATGATCTTCTCCGGGTCGCTTCTCTTTTCGCCTTGAGGACAAGTCGAGTTTCGAGAGGGCGTGATCGATAGTTCCACCTTGCAAGTATATTCAAAAAAAAAGGGAGAGCACGTGACAAGGAGCAGATGGCAGAAGACCAGTTCCTGCTGCTTCAGTTGCTTGGTCTACACGATGAAAATGTGGCTGAAGAATAGTTCTAACTCCTTCCATAATGACCTGCACGTTCCAGCACATTCTCCACATTATCTCCCACTTTCTAGGAACTTAGTTATGTTTGTTAGAAAATGTGGCTGAAGAATAGTTCTAACTCCTTCCATAATGACCTGCACGTTCCAGCACATTCTCCACATTATCTCCCACTTTCTAGGAACTTAGTTATGTTTGTTAGAAAATAATACACCAGGATATGTACTATAAATATCCTTGGAATTGTTTCTGTTTTCAGCATCTTGAATTGTAATTTGAATTTCTTATTGGAGATTTGTCCTCTCGAATTGGACAGGGCTTTCAATTGTATCTGTAACCAGATATTGCAACTAATAAAAATTCCTATTTTACTTCTGTTTTTTGTGTTAAAATTCTGCTCCTATCATATGACTTGTGGGAATAAGCTCTCGAGAGCAAATATTTAAGATTGATACCGAATTTACTAAGATTTCAACCTATAATTTGATTACAAGCATCATGAATTTATCAACTTGTCTAAATCAATTTACAAGTTCGCCATGTGTGTTTACTTGACTTTTACTCCTTCTACATGATGGTAGATCAGGCTTGTCTGCTATAACTTTTCTAATATCCAAACCTATGATTGAGAATGCCTACATTACATCTTTTGATAATTGTCAAATAGTTGCAGCACCCTACCATTTAAACCTTCATATGCCTTGTGTAAGTTTGATATATTCTGGAGAGTCCAGTTTCCAGTGCCAAAATTTTTATCACTTTAGAGGTTCCAAAACGATGAAGCCCCTCATACCCTATCACATTTGAGCTTTGGAAAAGAAGTACATCATATTGTTTTACATTAACTAATTAAAGGTACATCTAGCTTTCTGATTTCTCTATATACTTAATAAATAAATACTGGATTAGGTGGTCATCGTCGATGATGGAAATGTTGATGGTACAAAACAAGTAGCACTAGATTTCGTGCAAAGATATACAATTGAAAATGTGAAAGTTATCCTTCTCAGAAAGAACCATGGCAAGGGAAAAGCAATAAGAAAAGTGAGTCTAATCTGAACAATTTCTTCATTCGGTTAGCAGTTTTCCTGCTGATGTTGTACCATATATGTTCTGAATCTCCCATTTATTACGATTGACTGAAGCTTTTTACTTTTGCGAAGGCGTTGTAAAATAGAGAATGCTTCACTATCCTGCTGAACTACTTTTAATGCTTGATGCTGATGGAGTAATCAAAGTGAGTGATCTTCAAAAACTTGAAAATCAGGTTCGTACCTGCTTTGATTATAAAACATGTATCATAAAAATCTTATTTCTGTTGCAGAATCTTCTATTTTCAGATGTCAAATTTTAGAATTAGGAAACTAAGAGCTCAATTTTTCTAAAGTATATAATGATTTGCCTCTCAGATTCATGCAGTTACTAAGAAGAAACGCACGTTTGGAGACTCTGCAGCCAATGATTCAACTTTAAGAATTTCAGACATACCAATTGCTGATTTCTATTCTCGTGCTCATCTTGAAGAAAATGCTCTAGCAACAGTTGAGTCTTGATTCTATGTGTCACCTTTTGCATATAACTCCAGAACTTCAATCTCATTTTTAGTAAAAATTATCTGAATACATTTTGTATAAATGATTATAGTCAATATTATATGGATATTTTTTTGTGACTTAACATTATCATTTTCATCTTAACGGAAAAAATACAATTTTAAAATTAATGTTGAACAAAATTATTAAATTGAGGCTCAATTAGTTGCAATCAACATTAGTTTGGTTTATCATACATCAGTTAAACAAAATTAGTTTAGTTAACTATAGTCCCTTCATTTTCTTCAGTTACGCATTTGTGGTTCCATTCCAAGTATAACTTCTCTTTCCCTCTGCTTCCCCATTGATTCTTCATTTATATTTGTTGGTTTGGGGGGACTTGAAATAACAAATTATCAGTTTCTCCAAACACAAAGCTTTTAGCAGCCTCCGTCCACCAGCAATTACAACAACTGCCAGTGGTAGGATGTGGAAGTAGTGGCACCAGCTGCTGCCCTCTTCTAGCATGTCCTTCTGTAAACTCTTGTAGCTCAACTGCTAAAAGCTTAAATACAATGTCTCTTGAGGTGCAGAAGAAAAGAGGGATTAAAAATTTATGCCGACATATGGGAAACCTGAGTGAATAAACTTATGCTTCGAGGATCTGAGTAAAGAGCTGGAGAAAGGCCAACTAGTTCAACAATGTTCTCCAAACCTTTATTGTCCATGGCATAAACTTCAGCTCCAACATCCTGAATATATTATATTATGCTAATGCTAGATATATATATGAAAATGTGCATTTATCTCACTAAACTTTCTTTTTGGAAAACCACAAATTCTTCGCAGATTTTTGTGAGTGTTGCTGATACATTTTTTCCAATTCCAAGGATTAGATATGCAAATGCACATAGGAATTTAGAAAGCTACAAAAAGGATTTAACTTCTTATAACATCCATCCGACCTTCGCATTTCAACCAACTTGTGAATACCTTTCACATTTACAAATTCATTTCTATAAATTTTGCATACACTTAATTTTAACATTAAACAACTAACGTGCAACGCATGTTCGCCCCACTAATAATAAGTAATAACACCATAAATTTTAGAAAATATTGTTTTTCTAAATCAAAGAAGGAAACCTTCCAAAACCCACCACCACTATCCTCAAACTAGTTGCACGTCGCCACCACTTTCCAAAGTCTTAGAAAGTTGAGTGGCGGTGGCGATGAAAACAAATGTGGTGGAATGTGTGTAAAATAATTTTATAAAATTTAATACATTTTGTAACATGTTCTTACAAAAAGTAAAACATCATATTATAAATTTTATTGTAAAATAATTAAAATAAAAAGAATACAAAAAAGTATTTTGAGAAATTTAAAAATAGGTATGAAATTATTGAACTTTTTAAAGGTATTTTTAAATTGTTCTACCTTATTTATGTAGGTTAATTAAATAATTATAAAACATTTGGGGGTCCAAGTTGAAAAATCAGGCAAATTAATAAATAAAGCAACGTTACAAAAAGCATATAAAATAATTTGAAAAAAATTAGGTATCTTCAAATTTAGGGATAATTACAGCTATTTTTTCAAACATTTCGTCTTTTTGTAGACTTTATCCAAACCTTTTATTTATATTACACACAGTCCTAAACCTTTCGTTTCGTTGAAGTGGAAGGACAAATGGATGGATTGATCATTAGTTGACAAAAATAAAAAATAAAAAAAAATGATTTTGACCGAATATAAAATTTGTAAAATGGTAACTTTCCAATTTTTACATAAAATAATTAAATGAAAAAATGAAAAGAAATAAAGAACAAGGATGGTTCATCTCCCTCCCCTACCTACATTCCACCCTATCTCACCCCCTAAACCAAACCAAATAAACCCACCACGCTACCGCTGCCACCGCCTTCCACAACCACGGACTCGCCATCGCTGCCTTCCCCCACCTATTTCATCGTCTTTCCCGATCATATTCCCCTACCAACCCCCTCCTCCATCCCAAAATAAAACCAAACCCATAAATCTCTATTTGGACTCTTCTTTATGTTGTACCCTCATTCCTCACACTTCTTCACACTCCTAGTTGATCCAGTAGTAGTACGAATCGAAAAGTGAGAATACTTTTCATTATAACTAAGATTCATAATTTGGGTTTAGAAGAAGTTGAACTTTTTATATATATATATTTTTTTTTCGCATAAAAGTAGGAGTTTAGAATTCCAAGAGAAGCAGACACCGAATTATAAAGAGTTAAATAGACATCACTTTGATAACTACCCCTTGCAGTATAATAAGCTCATTTTTGTGAACTAACTTCTTTGTCTTTACAAGGAATGATATCTTCAAAAAAAGGAGCATTACTGGATTCAATTCTTTCCAGTATATCCGAAAATTTTTATATTTGTGAACAAGGAATTGATATGCACTATTGCTATTTTCATATCTAATAAATATACAATAAATCATTTTAGGTCCAATTTTAATTTGTTTATGCTTGGTACTTGTACATTAGCTAAATACCCCCCACACTTTTAAGTATTTAAATGAAGGTTTTTGACCATTCAATAACATATAAGGAGTTTTAGACCTACTTTTGTGTTATCTTAATAAGAATGTGATTTGTTGAAATAATTGCTCACCTCCACAAACTCCTGGGTAAACCAGAACTTTTCAATATAGCATTCATCACCTCTCCTTAAGAGTACGAATCATGCATTATTGATGCCATTTGATTGAGGTGAATATGGAGTAATAGTTTGATGTATAATGACAGATTTTGAACAAAATTCCTTAAATGACACTGCATATTCTCCAACTTGATCACAACAAATAATCTTTATCCATTGTCAAGTTGGTTTTCAACTTCGTTCTTATAGTTTTTAATTACTTCCAAAATCTTATCTTTACTCTTTAAGTTTGCATAACCGTATCAAGTGTAATCATCAATAAAAGTAATGGAAATATTTTTTATATTCATATAATTGAAAATCGTATTGGTCAATAATAACTTGACACATAATATATACTACTCATTTAATAAAGTACCACGTCAATTATGCATTAAATGTTCACTCCTTCCTATCAGTGGTAAATAAAACATTTACCCATTACCCAACCGGAGTACTTTTAAGAATGGCCATGTCAACAAGCCCAATTTTCACTGACTTTTCAACTATACTATATTTTCACATTGGCCTTTTAGAAGTTAAAAGACAAAAATTCCTTAAATAAGTTATACAATTACAAAATATTATTTTGCTTAAAAGACAATATTACCCTATTAGTTAACAATTGAAAATCAAACACTTCCCTCTTAAAATTTCAAAATCACTTAACTTTCCTTATCTATCTATTCTAACACTGATAAAAACTCTCTCAACTTTCATTTGCTTCAATCTCAAAATCTCTGAAATTTATCGAACACTGAAGAACCAAATATTTTTTAATATCAATTACTTCAAATCGGTAAGTATATTTACGTATGTTTTATTTCGTTTTCATTAAATTTTTATATGTTTTAATCGATAAACGTTATTTCGATATAAATATAAATCTTATATTTTAACAGTCGGCAGCCGTTTTAACAGCCAAAAAATTTTTATTCCTTTAACAGCCGGAACAATCGACTGTTTTCAGGCTCTTCCACCTTTTTTTTTTTAAATTTCTGTTGCCCCAGTAGAGCCAAATTTTCAACTATGTATTTTCTTTAAAAAAATTTGTTTCGTCTTATAGATATGGTTGTAATGCCAGTTTGTTTCTTTGGTGACTTCGAATTGGATGTAAAAGATCAATGAGTATGTAGATGGACAAGTGATAAACGTGGTGACATTCCAATTTCCATAATGGAGAGTACAACATATGTGGGAATGTACCATGATTTTCAAAACAAGTTAAATGTCGATCCCTCTCAGTACGATATGGAACTGAGATTTCGATTCAAGAATTATTCATCTATTCCGATTTCATCTATAAAGTTTACTTGTGATGAAGAAGTAAATTTATCAATTTGAATTGACAAAAATGTATACAACTCCTTTTTGGGTGACTTTAGTGGGGAAGGATGTTGCCGAAGGTGAATACGAAGATTCGGTTGAAAATGATCACAATACTAATGATTTCTGGGACACAGTGGAGATAGCTCGTGAGAATAACGTGGTTATTCCCGAGCCAGTTATTCATCATCGTGATCTTACTGTTTCACATAAAATTCCATCGGTAGTTCACAGTAACGAGAATGACATTGAATTTACAAATGAAGTTTTGATTGTTTTATCACGTCGGAGACATGAGTGGGGTGGGAGCGTAGGGGCTGGAACGAGTGAACCGTTATCTAATTCTTCACGTGTGGTTCTCGATGATGAGGATTTATATGTCGAGCAACTATTTGAAACAAAGAAAAATTTGCAGGAAGTTGCACATCAAAATGCACTGAAATAGAACTTTGAGTTCAAAGTTAAGAAATCAAACAAGTTATTGTTGACGATTGTCTGCATCGACGACAGATGCCATTGGCATTTGCGAGTGACAAAAATGGACACGAATGAGTTCTTGGTAGTTTGTAAGTATACACGAGAACATACTTGTGAAATGAAAATTCGTCGAAATGATCATAGGTAAACTCGGGCATGGTTTATTGGTCGACGGATAATGCACAAGTATCAGGACCCACAGACGATCTACAGACCTTCGGACATCGTTAACAACATCCGTCGAGAGTATGGAGTGGTCATGAGCTATTAGATGGCCTTGAAGGTCAAAGAATATGCGTTGGTAGATTTAATGAGCTCGACCGAGGAGAGCTATCCTAAATTGGCCGGGTATTGCCATAACATGTGAACAACTAATCTCGGTTCGACATTTTTTATTGAGACGAATGGCGAGAATTGCTTTAAATTTTTCTTCATGGCTCTTGGACAACGCATTTGGGGATTTCGAAATGTGATGCGACCCCTAATTCTAGTCGATGGTACAACTCTGAAAGCTAGATACGAAGGTAAGTTAATTATTTCTACATGTCAAGATGCCAACATCCAAATTTACCCTCTTGCATTGGGCATAGTCGATAGCGAGAATGATCTGTTGATGTATTGGTTCTTTACAAAGTTGAGGGAAGTAATCGGTAAAGTCGTGGACCTTGCCTTTGTAACTGATCGGGGACCGTCTATAATAAATGGTATCACAGTACCATATACAAGGCAACTTGAAGACTAAGTATCGGGGACAAAGGCATCATTTCATTGTTTAGAAGGGCGGTTGAAGCTTATAGTGTTGAAGAGTGTAATAAGTTCATGGTGGAAATAGGAAATAAATCATTACCAGCATGAGAGTATCTGACAAAAATTGGGATTGAACACTGGGCACGATCACATTTTTCAGGATGTCGATACAACATGATGACGTCAAACAATGCAGAGTCTCACAATGCATTATTCAAGAAGGATCGAGAGTTACCAATCCTCGCAATGATTGAGAACATTTGTAACAAGTTGCAGTAGTGATTTCACGACCGACGTGCATAATCACAAAGTTGCACGAGTGTACTAGCCTCGGCTCAAGAGGATAAACTCTTCAAGGCTGTAGAACTTACGAGAAAGTTGAATGTGGAACCACTAGATGAGTTGCGTTTCTCCGTGAAATGTGCACGTAATATGGTATACATGGTGGACTTGACTGATAACACATGCACTTGTCATCGATTTCAATTGGAGAGTTTTCCATGTGAGCATGTAGTCGCGGTGGCTATGTATAAAGGCTTCGCAGAGAGAACATTATGCTCTCCTTATTACACGGCTGATTATTGGAGAGCAGAGTATGCTGAGACTATATTTCCTCTACCTAATGAAGTCGAGTGGGAAGTTCCCGATCATATTCTCCCACTTAATAGTTTATTGCTACCGCAAGTTGAACCGCATGGTCCGGACGTCAACGTACGTCTAGAGTACCATCTACCGGACAGTTTCCTCGACCGCGTAGGTGCGGTAGGTATGGAGCAACATGGTATACTTGTCAATTTTGTACAAGTCAGATTCTCCTAAATGATAATTAGACCAATGTGTAATGGTATCGCTGTAAAATGAAGGACCAAATTGTACAAAATCATAGTTGAGGGATCTAGAGCGCAAATATTTGAAGACGTGCATTGCAAATTGCTGAAAATGAGGTACATTCAAGATGCTTATATGAGTTTTACAATATTTGTAATTATCTGATAAATGAATAAAAAATTAAATATACAATTTTTACGTGAGTTTTACAATATGTACAATTATTTCATAAATAAATGAACAATTAAATATACAATGTTTAAGGATCACATTCGAATTCATACAAATTGTACGTTAATTTATTCCTCCAATTTTGTATCCATGATTGGTTGATTCCATCAACTTTATGTTACATACTAAAAAATTCAATGTATTTTATTGCAAACATGCCACAATTGCCCTTGCAATTGAATAATAACATGTTAGTTCGGTACCGTGTAGTAAAAACTAAGTTTCCAAGTTAAAAAAATTATAAATATTTACGATCTCAACTGTCTCGCCGTCGTCATGTCCCGCACGATTGCTAGTCTATCCTTCACAATCTCACCTGCTCGGACAGCCATCAAGGGAACGATCACAGCCACCGGCTCCATCTTATGCTCGAGCTTGCCCTGTTTCAGACATGAATGGTTGGAGTTGTACACATATATAGTAGAATCAGTAAAGACAATCTCCATGGCAATACAGCGATGATTCATGATCACTAGAATGTATATATGCGTACAACCATCCCATGGCTTTTCCCAGACACTCGGCCATATCCTTACGACCCATTCGGTTATATATTTGGGCAACACGTACTCATTACCCATAAGTTGAAGTGACTGATGCTCAATGATAACAGCACGTACGGACTCAGTGTGCAATAAGTTCATAGCCAAGTTGATGTGCTACATCAGGAAACACTAATAAAAAAATAAAGGGAGTTATTTAATTTAATAAACAAAAAAATTATGTATACATAATAAATAACAATATGATTATTTCACTTGCATCATTGGCGAGCCAAATTCCCGAAGTGGTGATGTCATGAAACCACTTATAAACCTCCGAGATCGTCCTTCCCCCTGTCGTGCGGCTATCTCTGAAAAAAGAAATAGAAAAAATGTTAAAAGAAATATAGATGAGTTAGCGTAACTTACTTCACTGAAATTGTAAAATACTTACCCAGCACAATTCTCCTCCACTCCGTCTCGAACACATTCCATTTGGCATGGTCCACCTCTCGAAAGAGATTGGGGTACGTCCTGTCGACGAACGTCCTCCTCTTCGCCTCAGCTGTAAAGGAAATACGAAGTACAGTGACGGTAATCTCGGCCTCTTGCCAACCACCTGTTCTGGCATGTCAATAGCACACCTCTTACCATTTCGACCGGCGTCTTCTCCTCCTCCGTTGCCTCGGGCACCTCCACCTTCATCATCGGGGCCACCTCCGCCTCCTCTTTCGCCCAAAATGCATCATCTATCTACAACAGTGAGTGACCCCGATCTCCATCACCCTCTCCGTCGTCACGTCTATCACCCCCTCGTATTCCTGCTGTATCGCCTCAGAGTGCTATGACCTCCACCTCAAGATCTGATACATGGCTATGTAGTACTACAACGTCATGACATAAACTCGATATCTCGCCGCTCATCTCTCGTCGCAGCTCCCCTACCTCTCCTCGTAGTGAGTCCACCTCCTCCCTAATCTCTGCCATAAATCCAATCAGAATGACATACATCTGCTGTGTGGAGGAGTCCATAGGGGAGGTGCATGGATGGAGGAGAAGAAGATCTCATCGGCAGTAGAGGTGATTCCATCGGGGGCGGAGGCGATTCCCTCGGCGGCGGAGGTGATCGTAGATCAACTAGATCGCTCTCCTATACAAATAACATTAAAAATTATTAACTTAGTTAAAATAGGCCAACTCATACAAAACAATAATCAATAAATTATATTCAATTCTCATACCCGATCTCGGTTCAAGATAGAATCAGACATCTCGTTTCGTGGAGTATGCAGAATAGCTAATTCAAGCAAAAAACCTCGACCCTCATCCTCCATCGATGGGGTCAGCTCGATTAGGACCTCAAGCTGACATATTGGCATTTCAACTAATTAATGATCATATGATGAAATTTTGAAACGACATTCAATATAAATCTATAATGTCTAATACTCATCCGAGGGTCGTTGAGGAGGGATGATAATTGTTTGCCGAACGAACATCCGTCTACTTAGGATGCTCATCAATGATGCATCCGAGGGTAGCATGTCTCAACTCGCCTGACAAATCGAGTACCCAAGAGGGGGACCGTCTCATATGCCCAGGTCTGCAACACATACACTTATTATATATAAATTTAGTATAATTTTTTTTAATATTGATTATGTTAAACATTTACCTGCACTGCTAAGGGCAATCCATATGTATTGTACTTACGCATGGACCTCTTAGGCTTCGAGTGTGATCTGGTGAAGGCATGTAAGGTGTCCTTAAAACATCTCTGGCCTTACGAATAGTTGTTGAACGCATTGATGTTGTCAACAACTTGCAAATAAAACTTGTCGATTGTAGTCCTCTTTTGATGACACGTCATCATGCTATCAAGGATGTAGACCAGTCCAGCTTCAATCTATCTAACATTTGGTCGCATTCCCTGATCGCGCCCATCAATTGGGGTAGAAGCACCGTCCCCTGTCTCTGAAAATACGTCCCGTACATCATGTTGCTTCTCTTAGTCGCTACCTTGTCACCTGTAATCTTCAGTACAGTGATCAGGGCAAACTCAAAGTGTAGGGTATCACCGTCGACTAGCCTAAGAAGTCGACATAGTAGTGTATCGATAATCTGTCCAGAGTACCGCACCTCGCGCAACTGGTACATGGGCAACAAGGACTGCCGCTGTACATTTCCATGCTGATCATCGAGCAGCTCAACACAGAAGTAAAACTCTTAAAGCTACTGTTCCAAGTAGCTTTTCCCACCATCCGCCTCAATTTTACATCTAAATGATACTCTATCCTGCAAAAATTCAAATGTTAGAATATTGAGCAAGAGATAATAAAATAACACATAATCTCGAAAACTCAAACGAACCGAATTGTAACTACCATAGCAAGGCATCGACGCTAATAAAAAAATAAATGATTTAATAAATTAAAGGAGAAACACGAAAAATAAATTCAATACAAATTAAAAAAATAATTACTTAAATGAAATACAAATTAATGACCAAAAAAATTATAATTAAATTAAATTAAATTAAATTTAAAAAGAAAGAACATTAAAAGTATTTTAAATTGAAAAAAAGTATTATAATAAAAAGAAAACAATTAAGGTATTCTTAAATTATTATCAAAAAATAATAATAAAAATTTTTAAAAATTAAATTATAAAAATTAAATAAAGAATAAAATATTATTTAAGTAAAATTGAAAAAAATTAAAGATTTGTTTAAAAAGAATATTTAATTAAAAAGATTTTTTAACTTAAAAAAAGAAAAAAAATGAATATGGTAATTCGGTTAGAAAGAATATCTAATTTATTAATTTTCAATTTAGAGTTATTTATTTTATTGAAAAAAGGAATAATTTTTTTTTTGATTTATAAATTTTACCAAATATACATAAAGAATAAACAAAATAAATCAAAAGGAAAATGAAAAAAATAATAATAAATTAATTTAAATAAAAATTAAAGAACAAAATAAAAAATATATACATAATAAAAATATTATTTAAAATTGTAAAAATTAAATAACTAATAAAATGTAAAAAAAAAAAAAAAAGGAAAACAGTCTTAGTTGGCCCAGACCATTTATAGTCAGTCAAGCCCCATTTTCTCGTCGGACCCCCCCACCCCACCCCACCCCACCCCACAAAACACATATAAATATATTCTATACTCAACCATCTACTTAAATAATGAACAAAAAACTAAATATATGTTAAATCTAAACTTTATCATTCAAGAAAAATAAAAACAATAATCACAACAAAAAACTAACCTTGTTAAAAATTAATTCACCGGTGACTGGTTGTTGGTGGTTGGGTTACCGACTGTGAGCGGTGTTCTGGTCGACTGGATCCCGACTGTGATTTTCTTTTCTTTTTTTTTTTCTTTTTCTCCACTGTGCTTGTGTTTGTGAGGTGAAAATGAGGGTATTTTTGGCTTTTGCTCTTAAATTCACAATTTTTTTTTAGTGGTCAAAGGTTGAGTCAACCGGCCATTCCATTTATTTCCTCTTACCCAACCCACCTATAAGACCCAAGAAAACCGACCTAAACCACATGACCCAACCCGTATAATTGAAGAAAAATTGAAATCTAAGCCACATTTATCTATTTCTCCGCTCTCTCTAGAATCAATTTTGGATCTCTTGTCGCCAGCTGCTCTCCCTCCAACCACCCAAATCATCGTCGCCGATCTTGAATTCTTTGTTTGTAGTTGCGTGCTGGCTATTGGGCTTTCGATTTTTGCTTGAGTTGCATCTTTATCTGGTTAGATTAGCTCTCAATCCATTTTCTTCATTGGTTTTTTTCATTTCCTTTTTCTTTTCTTGATTAACATCATCCTATTTCTTCCATTTTTCTTGTTCATTTTGTGGATACTTTATGAACATCAATTGGTTTCTCATACATGAAGAATTGTCCCACATGGCTTTACAAATGGATATCATTTTGTATGTGTTTGTGGTTTTTGTTCCTTCTTGCTCGACATTCTTCTAGAATGAAAATAGATCATAAAGTTGAGAATTACAAAAATTACTTCTGCTAGGTTCTTTATAAATCTTAAATCTTTCTGACATAGTTGGAATTATAATATGAGGCAACACATACATAAAAAAATGCAAAATTTTTAGCACGAGACGAACTTCTACGTAATCAGGGGCGGACGCAGACTTTTTATATTGGGGGGGCACAATCAAACTTTCAAAAGTGACGAAAAAATTAAAGTAAGATATTTTATTACGATTGTTCTCTACGTATTCTCATATTTTGATAACGTTCCATAATTAAAGTGGGAAATAGAGAAAAATTTAATGTAGTTTTGTAATTCAAATCAACAAAGAAATTGAGTATACAATCTTGGTCATCAAGAGCTACACAAACTTTGATAGAATCCAAGTTACAGATTTATATGTACATTTATTAAATTCTGAAACTTATTTAACAGATGCAACAAGTAAATCAACAAGGGACTAGGAAATGGTAAAAGCCAAACTTCTTTTCGATGCATCAAATACTCGAGAAACAGTCCTTGCTCATTCAAGTTCAATCATATTGCATAACTCTTTCTTCTGATTACATTCAGTCGGACTAGATTCTCCTAGGCTAAAAGACTCTCGAAATTTTCTTAAAAATGTCACTTCAACTGAGAATTTCACTCGTGAATCTCATGCATTACAAGAACGTAACTAAAATCAACAAAAAATTCTTCTATTCCTATTCATTGATCTAATCCAAGAATACAATCATTTTACACTAATTATTTCGTTTAGTACTGGTTTCAACATTATAGCTCACGAAAGCCTTGCCTACTAGCTTTTTCCTTGGGTCAGATCTTAGAATTCTTTGTCGCAATTGAACTTGAAATGACTATAGAGTGGAGACAGACTTTTCACTGTTTTCATTTGACAATGCAATTTCCACTCTTTGAGAGTAACTATAAATCATTTAAATAAAAATAAATGAGATTTGAAGTTTTGAACTATTCTTGTTCAATCATTCAGTATTATCACAACCATTCTCGTATTCATTTAACATTATACAACCTTAATTTTACCATGAAGAAGAGGAGAGAAAATGAAAAGATGAGACTCAAAACATTGGTTTGAAATTAATGTTGATTCCTTTTCCTTTCATATTTAAAAAAAAAAATTCAAAAAAATTTTTTTTTTTGTGGGGTGGGGTGGGGGGCACCTGCCCCCCATGCCACCCCCCAGGTCCGCCCCTGTACGTAATGGTGCCTTTGGTCAATTGCCTTAACCATGACGTAGTTGCACGCAGTTTAGAACTTCCCCAATTTTGTGTTATACTTTATATTTTTGTGCTTTATTTTTATATCTGGAGAAAATTCTTACATTGCAGATATACTTAATTGGCATGCTTATGAAATTAACTGTTCTCCCCTTTGTTCATTTGCAAATGGTTACTATATTCAGCTCTTCTTCTCTCTCTGCTTGCTTGAATACTATCCTTTTGATTGGCAAAGACGGAAAGACTTTTCAATTCCATGTAAGTTGGAAAATAAAAATTCAAGTATCCCATTTTCCATGAAATTGATAAAAAAATAAGTTTAAAATGGTTGTACCTTGAAATTCGAACTCCATTTCCACCTTAAAATGGTTGGACCCTATAAGGAGACAATCGATTTGTGAAGCATGTGTTACACAAGGTAATGCTACCCGAAGCATTAAGTTGCACTCATTGCCTACTGTCCTGAATTTTCCGCTCAAGCATTTTGTTTTCTTTCCCAATGTAATTGATGATTTAACTTTCAATAATATCTGTTTTCGCTTATATGTTTCTCAAGTCTTATGATTCTCATTCATTGCATGGCTGTCAAATTTCTTATTCTTTACGAACATTTTGTACTGCCAAATGTAATCCAGCTTATTGCCTCGATATGTATATTTGGTCTGGTTTTTACTTTCTTTGGTCTGGTTGGATTGTATATTTCAGGGAGACCTCGATATGTATATTTATTCTCATTCATTGCATGGCTGTCTAATTTATTGTTGTTTAGTTAGTGGCATGTTATTCAGTTCGATGTGTTAACATTGATAAGATTTGGTATATGGTGTCAAGTTAGTGTGGTAGTTCTTGTATTGTATTGTATTGTTATTAATGTCGAACTGTCGTTCCTGATAAATGAAACATCGAGTGTCGAGATTAACATGTATAGAACGTCGAGAACTACACTTAACATGTCAAGAATTTTATGAAATGTAGAGAACTCTCATGTTTAAAATGAAATCTCGTTCTAGACAAATGAAGTGTCAAGTGTCGAAATAAATAATATCCAAATGTCGATAGCAACTTTTAAAATGTCGAGAACATCATGAAATGTCAAGAACAATAATTGTTAAACACAACTTATAAACAAAAACAAGATTTCAAAGGAAAACGATCTTCTACCGAGAATTGTAGAGAGCCTAATTAACTCGCAATTTTGGATGGGATTAAATTTTTCGAAACGAAATTATATGATTTTCTTATGAATTGGAAACATATAATTATTTTTTAGTGTTAATTGCTCTTCTACTTCATCTTCATTTTTTCCCAAAATTATTGATCAATACTTCATATATAATGAAAACAAATAAATTCATTAGGTATTAGCGAGCGTTAATGCAGCTTCTCATAGAAGCTACTTGTTCTTCTCGAAATTTGTGATAAATTGCAAAAAAAAAAATTTACTTCATTTTTTATTAAGGGTATAATAGACGATTTGGTATCAAATTTAATAATTTTTGTAAAAGTTATGAAAATTGGACATTTTTCAATTGACAAACATAGAATTAGACATTTTTTTTTTGTAAATTCCCCCAAGAGAATATTTGCCCTTAAATCCACCCGACTCGCGTTGACTGGACCATAAAGCATCTTAGCTTACAAATTATTCAATTTCTGTTGGCAGATCTTTATTGCTAACATTACGAATTACGTCAGTTAAAAACTAATAGGATACAACTTTCATAGATAACTCATAATGTTGTGTCACTTCTAAAATTGAGATTTTTTATTATCTACGAAATAGCTATATAATTGAACGAACCAAATAGACATTTAAAAATAACTACATGTTGCAATATTAATTTATACCGGTTACTTCGTCCTCCCAAATTATAAGAGATGACATAATTAAACCTCTGTTTAATGGCCATTATTTGGGAAATACTATTTTAAATAATGATTTTTAGGAGAATGTGTGGTTAAAAAATATGGAAAAATTTTGAGTTTACGTTCAGAATATTTTATTATATGAATGTGTGATTTGAAATGAGTATGTAAAAAAAAAGGTTTGAAAATTATGATTGTCAAACAAGTGCTAAAGGGTACATAGTGGTTGGGTTGAAACATATGGCTCGACGTTCGGAAAAATATAATCTAAAACTAATATATTAAACACATAGGCCAGTTTTAGCCTGGGATACTTAGAGAGGAAAATTTCAAATATAAGAGATTGAGTTTGACCCATTTCAAAATTGAGAAACAATGTTTATTATTTCAAAAATCAGATATTAATTAAATTTTATTTATAAAATAATTAATTTAAATATATTTTATAATTTAAATATATTAAGGTCAAAATTTTATACTATTGGTCACAAATTATCGAATTCATTGATCACAACTTATTTCTCGATCACGAATTAGAAATTTAATAGAACACAAATTATTTCACTGTCACAAATAAAACTTTTTTATAGGTCACAATTTATTCATCAGATGCACATCAAAAAAATTATAAGTCACAATTAAAAATATTAAGGTCACAATTTTATACAATTTGATTACAAATTCTAAAATTAATTAACACAAATTATTTCTTAGCTACAAATCAAAATTTTTATAAGTCACAATTTATTTATTGATCACAAATTTTATAAGTCACAACTCAAATTTTTATGGCATATATTATTTATCGGTCACATTATTTTTTAATCATAGGATACCCAAATTAATGGTCACAATCTCAAATAATCGGTTACAAACCCTGTTAATCCCACTACCTACCACAATCTACCATGGCATCACCACCTCCAACAACTACCATTTTCAACTTCAAAATCACTACCACTACCACCACCACCACCACCAACAACTAACCACCACTTCACCGCACTGCCAACATCACAACCTCACAATCGTAGCCAAATCACGATCACCACCACCCAAACACAACAAAAAATTAGATCCAAACTGGGTGAATGGAGTGGGGGTAACCTCCACGTTACCTCCGTTGACTTCTAGCCGACTCCTCCTCTAGCCAAAATGTCACTACCAGTTTTAAAACATCTCAACCGCACAAAAGGTGAGATGGTCTACGACGGCAGCGACAGTCCTTCTATGTGGGGAGGGTAGAGAGAGATGGGAAAGGAAGAGAAAAGGGAGAGGAAGAAGGTGAGGGAGAAAATTATTAGGGTTTGAATGGGGTGGATGGTGTAGGGTTTGAGTATATAATTATTAATATTTAAAATTTTAATTATCTGATTTTTTTTTTAAAAAAAACTTGTAAATCTTAATTTTGAAATGGAAGGTTCAAAACTCTTGATGGCGGCAATTTCCACTACTTAGAGACTTGCGTGTCTCAGCCCAACCTTGGGGAATAAGACATGGGCAACTTACAAAAATACCCTTAAAATTAGGAGACTTTTGAAAAATCATATGAAAAGTTTTATGGAGGTAAAAAATACTTTTTTTTTATTAAAAAAGTGACACAATGTCGTTTTTTAAAGTTAATTATTACTTTTTTTTATTAAAAAATGATATAAAATCTTCCTTTTATTAAAAAGCGATGTTTGTTACTAAAAAAAGTGACAAAAAATTTAGAAAGTGATAGGAAAAAAGTGACAAACATTATAAAAAGACGCAAAAATTCCAAAAAAGTGATAAACATTCAAAAAGTGGCAAAATACTAATCAAAACCTTAGATTCAGTATAATAAAGTGACTGGAATTAAAAAAGCGACGACTAAAAAAAAGTGACAAAACACCCATCAAAACTTTGGAATCAATGATAAAAACTTAAAAAAGTGACCAAACCTCGATCACTTTTTGGGTGAATTTTATCACTTCTTAATAAAAGTGACATTGTATCACTTTTTAATAAAAAGTTATGTGTAATGTCACTTTTAATATCACTTTTTAATAATAAAAAAAACATATAATATCATTTTCATTAAAAATATATTTGTCACAAAAAAAGTGACAGAAATTTTTTTAAAAAAAGTAACAAACAATAAAAAAAAAGGTGATGGAAAAAAGTGACAAATACTAAAAAAGTGACATGAATTCAAAGAAAAGCGACAAATGTTCAGAAAAGTGACAAAAAGTTAAAAAAACTGCGAACATTCGAAAAAGTGACAAAACATAAATCGAAAACATTCAAGTCATCTTGAGCAAACATGAACATCCAAAGCATGAAAATAAAAGATTATATTAGGAAATGCAAATTACCTCAAGTTCAGCACCATAAGAAAAAATGACATAAGACCAATAAAAAATTGGAATCAGTCAGATCCCATTTTTACAAGAAAGAAACTACCTCTAAGAGACAATATACTACAGGGAAAAAGCCATATACTTGGAGAAATCTACGCGGAGGGCTATTGGGGACAAGAAATAATTGAACAACTTCTTAACTGGTTTGTCACTACCATGAGAGCTGATAGCCTCAGTTTGAACTGTGGACATCCCAAATTACCAGACAAAACTAAAATCAAGGAAATGGAGAACTAAAAGGACTCCAAGTGTGGGGACCAAAAATTTCTGAATATAGTCAGTTCTCAAAACTTCAAAGGGAAGGAAATGGGTTCTCAAATAGGGAAGTATACATGCTTCGAACAATGGAATCTTGACCGCAACCAAGCAATTTTAGGAGAGAGGAAAAGGCAGAACTGTGGTTTGTACAAATCTTCTGTTTAAACAAATGGTGGCTTCAATAGGAAGAGAACCACTGAGAGGTTGTTCCCTTGGTCGGTGGCAAAGCCCGCGGATTCCGGGCGAGCCTAGTCAACCCAGGAGACACACTAATAACATAATCTCCACACTAAATTTTTATTCTCAAAACTAGAGAACGGTCTCATTAGCATCAATGTGACTCCACTCCACCACCTCATCTATTTCTTTATCTTTCTTTCTTTCTCACTCTCACTCTGTTTCTTTACCTGCTTCTCTGTTTCTTTAATTATTTCTTTTGTACCAAATACCAATATATATGCTATAGATTCAGATCACCAGAAAAAACCTCAGCTCTCTTGTAAGTTTCAAGTTCCAAACCCCATAAAGAACTAGGAAATAAATCAAACATGTGGTGTGCAATAATTTAGCAGTTTTATTTTGAAAAACCTGCAACGGAAAACGGCATCTTGGTATCAGTTGAATCAACTTGACAACCACCAAACACATAGCTTAATTAATAACATCAAACTGTTTTGCTTAATTAATCAAATTAATTCGTGAAGAAGGACAGTCTAATCATAACGACAATTGGTGTTTACTGTTGACACGTTGTTATGGTCCTAATCACATGAATGAAAGTGAAATTGCATGGCAATGCCGATATTCATCATGCTCGAAGATCTTCGGCCAGCAGAATCGAGACAGGACCACTAATTTCTTTACAGGGGATGAAGATTTCTCTTTGCTGTAATGGTTTGGGAGTTTTTGGAATCGAAATCGGGGGTTTTGATTTGGGTTGGGTTTGGTTTGGTTTTGGAGGGTTAATTTAGAACGTATTAATTACGTGATTAAATGTTATAATTAGTTAATAGGGTTTTATTCAATTTCCTTAATATTGGAGGGTAATGGCCCTAATTTTCCCATAAGACATTTGGTTAGCCAACTAAAACTTAAACCAGCCTAGACCCATAAGCAAGATCTTTATGCAACCCAATTAGTTCGGCCCAACTCAGTTGACATCACTACATATAAGAGTCCATTGCTCCGGCACTTGTGAGACATAAGTTCATCTTCTAAACTATTAGCCCTTGCTTGAAAGTGATTATTTGAAATCCATATTTTCCCCCGCACTCATTTTCAACCAAAAAATCTCCTAAAAATTTATTTTTCACATTTCCCAATAACTTTTTCCTACTTTTTGATGAAGTGCATAAAGAGTTAGAATTTATGATGAAGTGGGATTGCAATGCAAAATAATGATTTCATGATAACTTTGGGTTTGTCCGTTTTTTACGAATTAATAGTCTAAATTGAGTGGAAACGGGCCAAGGATCACAACTCATCGCCTTCGGCCATGACGTACGTCGGATTTCGGACAGATTTCATCGTTTAGGCTCTCGATCACGCGTTTTTGCCGTTTATGGTAATTTTTATTTTGGTAATATCTCATTCAATAAAATTCGGATTTTGATTCCGTTTGTTGGAGGACGATCCTGAATATTAGGAGTTTCTATTTAAGTTAGAATATCGAATTTTTCCATTTATGGAAAAATATCGTTTTTTTTATTTTTATTATTTATTTTCCGAAATTTGCTAGGGTTTTGCTATTTAAACCATTGTAAGCCCTTCGAGGCAGACATTATTGAATTGAATAAAAAACTTTTGTGAGTTTATCTCATATTTGTGAGGTTGTTCATCTTTCCTATAATCTTCCGCTACGTCAGTTGGTATCAGAGCCGAAGTCGTTCCTTCACCATGCCGCCAAGGAGACGTCCAGAAGCTCGTGAAGTCCCAGTAGAAGAGGTACATAGACGTGATGAAATCACATAGCTTCGTCAACAAGTGGAGTTACTGACACAGCAATTTGCAGCACTCATGCCGCAACATCATGCGCCGGTGGCCCCGCCGGTTAAGGATTCTGATGATGAGAATTCGTTTGCACAACCTGAGCATCCAATAGATCTGTCAATTCGATGGAAGGGGGGTGGTCAGGATGAGAACAGGCGTTGGGAATCAGGATTCAAGGTTGATATTCCTGAGTTCCATGGTGGATTAAGTCCAGAAGAGTTCTTGGATTGGGTGACTGCAGTGGAGGAGATCTTGGAATTTAAGGAGGTTCCTGCTGATAAATGTGTGCCTCTCGTTGCGACGAGGTTTCGTGGACGAGCAGCAGCGTGGTGGCAACAGACTAAAGTGACGCGATCCAGGTTAGGGAAGTCCAAGTTTATATCGTGGGATAAATTGAAGAAGCATATGAAGAAGCAGTTTCTTCCCTACAACTATGTTCGGACCATGTACCAGCAACTGCAGAATCTGCGTCAAGGCGTCAAAACGGTTAGTGACTATACAACGGAATTTTATATGTTGATTACGAGGAATGAGGTGATGGAGACAGATGAGCAGTTGGTGTCACGATATGTGGGTGGTCTTCGTCCCCAAATACAAGACACTCTGAATATGTTTGATCCTGTGACAGTTTCTGAGGCATATCAGAGGGCTATACAGATAGAGAAATAGCATGCCAGGAGAAATACAGTTCCTTTTTCTGCAGGCAGTTCTTCCAATAATTTACAGCAGCAGATGACACGTCCTGGTAATCCTACTTAACCTGGCCCTCCTAGACCTAACCCTGTTCAACAGCCAGCACGTCCTGGAGGTGGTATTCGTTGTTTTGCATGTGGTGGTACAGGTCATAGACAATCTGAATGTCCCAAGAATCCGCGCAGAGGACTCTTTGTTGATGAGAGGTATGACGATTATGAAGGTCTACCCGTATTTGACCATGATGACACCGAGGAAGTCGGAGAGGAGGAAGAGTTTGTAGTTGGTGATGTGGATCAAGCGTTGGTGGTGAGGCGGAGCTTTCTGACTCCCCTGGAGAATAACACTGACTGGCTGCGTAATAATATCTTTCAGTCGACGTGTACTGTTGGGGGTAAGATATGTAGATTTGTTATTGATTCTGATAGTTGTGAAAATGTGGTGGCTGAAGAGATCGTTAAGAAGCTGGGTTTGCAAACTGAGAAGCATCCCAAACCGTATAAATTAGCTTGGCTGAAGAGGGGTAACGATGTAGAGGTGTCTCAGCGTGCTCGAATCAGTTTCTCCATTGGGCCTACCTACAAAGATCATGTATTATGTGATGTCGTAGAGATGGATGCGTGCCACTTGCTGTTAGGGAGACCGTGGCAGTTTGACCGCCATTCGCTGCATGATGGGTATACCAACACGTACAGCTTTCTGTTTGGGGGTAAGAAGATTGTGTTACTACCGGATAAGGGTTCAGTGAAAACAGTTGGAGACAGCGCCAATTTACTGACTAGAGCAAAGTTTGAAACAGAGATGGAGGAGTCTGGGGTCGTGTATGTGCTGGTGGGAAAGTCAATTGACAGCGAGCAGGAGGTTCCTTGTAGGGTTCAACCATTGCTAAAGGAGTTTCATGAGGTCTTCCCAGGAGAGCTTCCAGATGGGTTACCACCACTGCGGGATATTCAGCATCAGATTGACTTGGTGCCTGATGCTTCTCTGCCCAACCGGGCGCATTACAGGATGAGCCCCACTGAACATGAAGAGTTGCGTAAACAAGTGGAGGAGCTTCTGGCAAAAGGGCACATCAGGGAGAGTCTTAGTCCTTGTGCTGTTCCTGCTCTCCTTACGCCGAAGAAGGATGGGACGTGGCGTATGTGCGTGGATAGTAGGGCGATCAATAAGATTACGGTGCGTTACCGTTTTCCTATTCCTCACTTGGATGATCTGTTAGCCCAGCTTACTGGTGCTTGCGTGTTCAGCAAGCTTGACTTGAAGAGTGGGTACCATCAGATTCGGATCAGACCTGGAGATGAGTGGAAAACAGCATTTAAGACGAGAGAAGGGTTGTACGAATGGTTGGTCATGCCTTTTGGCCTCTCAAATGCACCTAGTACATTTATGCGGATCATGAATCAGGCTCTTCGTCCATTCATCGGTAAATTTGTTGTCGTCTACTTTGATGATATTCTGATTTATAGTGCTACCGATGATGATCATATCCAGCACCTTCGAGAAGTTCTTTCAGTTCTTCGCAGGGATCACTTTTATGCTGCAGTGCAAAAGTGTTCGTTCTTGACTGATCGTGTTGTATTCCTTGGTTATGTGGTGTCAAAGGAGGGGTTGTTGACACTTCCAAGGTGGAGGCAATAAGCCAGTGGCCACAACCTAAAACTGTTACAGAAGTGCGCAGCTTTCATGGCCTTGCTTCATTTTATCGCAGGTTTATACCACACTTTATCAGTATCATGGCACCTATTACAAATTGTATGAAGGATGGAAGGTTTCAATGGACCCCCGAAGCAGAGGCATCTCTTCAGTTGATTAAGCAGAAGTTGACTACTGCTCCAGTCTTGGTGTTGCCTGACTTTACCCAGCCGTTTGAGCTACATTGTGATGCCTCGAAGGTGGGTATTGGTGGTGTGCTGAGTCAAAACAACCGCCCCGTTGCATACTTCAGTGAGAAGCTTTCTGGTCCGAAGTCTCGTGCGGTACTTATGATGTGGAGTTCTATGCAATAGTCCAGCGGTTCGACATCAAGGCGTCACTATACTGCTCCGTAAGGAGTTTATTTTGTATACCGATCATGATGCCCTCAAGCACCTTGGTACTCAAGATAAGGTATCTGTTAGACATGCCTCTTGGATTGCTTACTTGCAGCAGTTTACTTTTGTGATTAAGCACAAAGCAGGTGCCCTTAACAAGGTGGCAGATGCATTGAGTAGGCGCCAAACTCTCCTGACAGAAATGCGAGTGGAGGTTCCCGGTTTTGATGGTCTTTGTGACTTATATGCTACTGATCCATATTTCTCCCATGTTATTCGGAAGTTGCAGGAAGGTGTACAGTCGGAGTTTGCATGGGTTGATGGTTTCCTTTTTCATGGCAACCAGTTATGTATTCCAGAAGGCAGTTTGAGGTTGAAGATTGTTCAAGAATTGCACAATGAAGGCCACGTGGGTCGTGGCAGAACATTGCAACTTGTTGCTGCTTCTTACTTTTGGCCATCTTTACGCAAGGATGTCGGTAAGTTTGTGGAGCGTTGTCGGACTTGTCATTTGGCTAAAGGTAAGGCGACAAATGCTGGCTTGTATATGCCCCTTCCTATCCCAACCCAGCCTTGGACAGACGTTAGCATGGATTTCGTTGTGGGGCTTCCTAGGACTCAGCATGGTTTTGACTCTATCTTTGTCGTGGTTGATCGGTTCTCAAAGATGGTTCACTTCATCCCCTGCAAGAAAACTACGGATGCTGTCAATGTGGCTTTACTGTACTTTCGTGAGGTATATCGCTTGCATGGACTGCCTACATCTATTGTGTCTGATCGGGATACTCGTTTCCTCAGTCACTTCTGGCGCAGTTTGTGGCGCTCGGTCAATACAAAGTTGGACTTCAGCAGTGCATATCACCCTCAGACAGATGGACAGACAGAGGTTGTTAATCGCTCATTGGGTGATTTACTACGTTGTTTGGTTGGTGATCACATCAAGTCTTGGGATCAGAAGTTGTGTCAGGCAGAATTTGCTCATAATCATGCTGTCAACCGGAGTACAGGTTTTAGTCCATTTCAGGTAGTGTATGGTCTCGTTCCTCGTGGTCCTCTTGACTTGGCCCCAGTTTCTACTTCTGTTAAAATGCATGGTAAAGCTGAGGACTTCGTTCAACGATTCTGATTCACTCACGCACTCATGATCGATTTGCAGTGCGTTAATAAATATAAGCATGATGCGGATCTTAAGCGTCGACATGTTGAATTTGAGGTAGGTGATTTTGTTTGGGCGGTGTTGACAAAAGATCGTATCCCTGCTCATGAATACAACAAGCTTACTGCCAAGAAGATTGGTCCATTGGAGGTCATTGAGAAGATTAATCCAAATGCTTATCGTTTAAAGCTGCCAAGTCATATTCGCACATCCGACGTGTTTAATGTCAAGCATCTGGTGCCATTTCGTGGTGATAATTCTGATGATGATGAGCCTTCTTCCCTGTCAAATTTGAGGGCGAATTTTTCTCACCCTGGGGAGAATGATGAAGTGTATAAGGAGTTAGAATTTATGATGAAGTGGGATCGCAAGGCAAAATAATGATTTCATGATAACTTTGGGTTTGTCCGTTTTTGGCGAATTAATAGTCTAATTTGAGTGGAAACGGGCCAAGGATCACAACTCATTGCCTTCGGCCATGACGTACGTCGGATTTCGGACAGATTCCATCGTTTAGGCTCTCGATTACGCGTTTTTGCCGTTTATGGTAATTTTTATTTTGGTAATATCTCATTCAATAAAATTCGGATTTTGATTCCGTTTGTTGGAGGACGATCCTGAATATTAGGAGTTTCTATTTAAGTTAGAATATCGAATTTTTCCATTTATGGAAAAATATCGTTTTTTTTATTTTTATTATTTATTTTCCGAAATTTGCTAGAGTTTTGCTATTTAAACCATTGTAAGCCCTTCGAGGCAGACATTATTGAATTAAATAAAAAACTTTTGTGAGTTTATCTCATATTTGTGAGGTTGTTCATCTTTCTTATAATCTTCCGCTACGTCACTTTTTAATCATATATTCCACAAAAAATCACTTTTCAAATAATCACTCACACAAGCACTTCCATAACACTTCACGTTGTGTTCGCAATTACCAAAATACTTTCTTGACACTCAAGACATTCAAACAAACGGAAAGAGAAGCGACCCACAAAAACAGGTATACAGAAGTCATATATTTGAAAATGAGTGGCAGCAGCACTCTCTTCCAAAGAAAAAACCCCAAATATCAAGGTTTGATAACATTTCACTAAAGAGGTCACGAAATTTCCCTCCGATAGGGATAGTAACAAAATATTTTTGGTATCATCTAGAATATAAAATAAAATCTCGATTGCGCTTCATCATTTACATACAATGAAAGATTAGAAGAATATAAACAAACCGGTAACATTATTGTATCTCTAGAATACATGCACGACCAAGCAGATAACAGAATTGTCTTCTAGAAATTGTACAAAACATCCGTAGTAGAATAATGAGATTCCCATAAACAAAACAAAAATTGATTTCAAAGAATGACTAGCATAAAAATGACCATTTACATGAACACTAACCAATTTATTCCAGAGGCAACGAGACATCATACAGCATCTGCATTGAAGTATTTGAGATGATCAGTTCAAGAAAGTATATTTTGATTAATATTATTACGATTGCTTTACTTGCAGAATATTACGTATTATAGTTGATTGCAGAAGGCTAAAACAATCAAAACAATCAATTACTCGTAATAATACCTTGTTTGGCACAGAATTTTTTTCAAGTGAAAAATGGTTTTCTGTAAGAATGTTTGTTTGAAAAGTGAAGAAAAGCTGTGGGTCCCATAGAATGTTTGGTCAAAGTTGGAAATAAGCATGTACTTGAATAAATGCATACAAAAATTACCATGCTTACTTTTATAAACAGCAACAAATAGCCTTGCATAGATATGCTTGATTTGAATCTTCATGGAGTTAATAGCTCTGGCAGTGGAATGACTGCTTCAAAAGCTTCGACAAGCATTGACACCCTTCTTTTCCGAGCTGGAGTTAGTTTCGTGACAATATGTTGGACTGCATAATCTAGCATCCACTGCTCGGCCTTTTTTCTCTCGTCCATCATTTGATGCCTTAAGTCAGCTTTCTCTTGTTTGGGATCAGGCATAACCGAGAGTTGTTGTGGTGGTTGCAGGTTAAGTTTCCTTGCATTCTCTAATGCTTTTATGGATCTCTTGAGGAGGATTAGCTTTTTCAGCTTGCTCCAGTTCTTGGACTTCAGTGGCTCGGGTCTTCTGGCTGACTTTATTTTACAGTCTTCTTGATCAATTGAAATTCCACCTTCATATGTGGTACATTGCGTCTCATTTTCTTGGTTAAGACTTTCTGAGATCTCCTGGTCTGGATTAAAGTCACTTGTAATTGATTGAGTATCAGATGAGTCATCTTGAATTTCTGGAAGAAGGATCTCATCTACTGCCTCTTGTATGAGTTTGACTGCATCAGATTTGGTGAATGCACGATTCAAATGGCTAGAAACACGGTTTTCCTTGACTGAGTCATCATCACCCTTGCTTATTTTAGACAATTCCTTACAATCTTCTAATTCGTCATCATCTGTTCCATCGAGAAGTTGGCTTCCAACTTTTGCAGCAATACCCAATACCACATGCTGATATATCGAATGCCACATTCTGATATAGTTTTGTCTTTCCAACTGGATATCGTGTGATCCATTCTTTGTCTCTGACTCTTTGCCATCAGATACGGTACCTTCTTGAACTCCTCTGAGTTCTGGCACAACTTCTTGGTTGGCCTCACCCCTTACTTTCGTTTCTAGCTCGAGCGTACGACAATGAACAGCTGATGAGATAGTATCCTCAGTTGATAATGTACTACCATCTAGAATCAAATTTTTGGATTCACAATGTCCATGATCTGGATCTTGAGTCTCTATGTTTCCAATGGTCGGGAGGAAATTACCAGTCGGAAACTCCGAGTTCAGACAGACAACTGTATCCTCTTGAATTCCCTGTAAGTTTAGTTCAGGTGCTATTTCACCATTATCAGATTTCAATTCAAAAATTTCTTGGGCCTCTTTGTCCGTGCCATTTTCTTTTAGAACAGACTCGCCCACTTCATGGGTAATGCCAGCAATTTTTTTGCTATTATCTTCATTCGGTGAAACAACTGTTTCAAAGGCCTTTATTAGCAAAGACACTTTCCGTTTCTGAGTAGGGGCAAGCTGACTGACTGCTTGGCGCAGTGCATAATCAAGCATCCACTCTTCTGCTTTCTTCCTCTCTTCCACTGTTTGCGGCCGTAGGTTGACTTTTTCTGATTCAGGGTCAGGCTTCAAAGGCAGATGTTGTGGACTCCTTGGATTAAATTTCCTCACTTTTTCTAATTCTTTGATGAATCTTTGAAGTAAAATCCATTTTTTAAGATTACTCCAATGTTTTGGTGCTTTCTTCTCGGACTCGGTTCCAAAATTTTTGTCGGTTTGCATTATCTCTTGACCAGAAATATCAGTTTTGTTGAGACCTACCTCTTTCAAATCAGCTGGCGCATTACCCTCCCCCTTATCCAGCTCACATTCTGGGGAACTTTCTTGGACACGACCTGTGGAAGTAGAGATCATTAGTATCCTACACGTAAGTTAAACAAGGAAAAGGAAACCTCCCGACCCCCAAAACCAGAAAAAAAAAAACACATAAACATAGAGAGAGAGAGAGAGAGAGAGAGAGAGAGAGAGAGAGAGAGAGAGAGAGAGAGAGAGAGAGAGAGAGAGAGAGAGAGAGAGAGAGAGAGAAATGCAATTCCCCACCTTCGTGTTGATTCTTTTCGAAGAGTTCTTGTTCATGAGTGGAGTCGCTTGTGATTGACTGATCATCAGATGTCCGATCTTGAACTTCTGGAAGAAGAATCTTCTCAATTGCATCTCGGACTATCTTGACTGCAAAAAGCTTGCGGACTTCAATATCTTCTAATTCATAATCGTTGTTCAGTATGCCCCTACCAGAATCAGAAAAATCCCTGGACGATGCTGAACTTTCTTTTGCAGGCAATACATTGGAACCATCAACATCCTGAAGCGGCTTGTTTTCAGATTCAGCAGCCATACTTTCTGCCATATGCTGATGTATCATGTGCCACATGCTGATATGCCTAACTTTGTTGAACCGAGTTTTGTTTTCTTCATGAAACCAAGTACTAACTTCTGAATTTTTAACGTGCGTGACTTCAGTAGATTCAGAATCTTCAACAGGCATAACTTCAGTTGTAAACTTCCTTTCTGATTCAGGATTTCCACATTTTGAAGTTTGAACATCTGAAGTTGATGATATCACACTGTTAATTTCTGTAACTTTTTCAAAATGGCCTGGACTTAATGCATTCTGTATGTTGGATGCATCAAAATCACATTCTGCTCCATTAGAAGGAGCAGTACCCTTACTGTGGGGACTGAGATGTTCATCTAGTTTTAAGGAAATGGAAGATGCATATGTATCAGAAAAATCAGTAGCCACATCTTGAGGGTTCAGACGATTGTACCCATTGCCAAGATTTGAGTCGAGGGCTTGAGGGTGTGGTAAGTCTACATCAGCTGTTCTTTTGGACCCATTTGGTTCCATTTTAATGCAAGAGCACTTCAAACAAAGAACTGCTTGCCCTTGTGTACCATAATCCGCCACTCGGTTAAGACTCTCCTGGAAACTTTCCTCGGGGTTTGATGTTTCACCAAATGCAATTTCGATGAGATCTGACTCTTGAATACCGCTATACCCATCTCCAAAGAGCTGAGTTTTTGGTTTAGAATTGATCTCTGTACCAGAAATCACGACATTTGAAGCAATAAGGCAAGGTGTTTCACTCCTTTTTACTTCTAATGCACACGATCTAGAGGTATCTCCCTCATAAGAGATGGATATACTGTCACTCTCTCCTTGCACCTGTACATTAGAAATCATTTGCCCTTTCTGGAGATCTTTCTTTTTATCACTAAAACTTTTTGTGACAGACATGGAACCAGATTTGGGTTTCGTGCTTTTTAGTTTCTTCAACGATCGTCTTTTTTTGTACAAGAGGCGCTTTTGTGGAGGAACATGATCATGGGCCTCATTGCAGTGTCCATGAAGAGAACAGTGATGGTATCGACACACTTTCATTTCTGAAATCTTCTCAGATTCAATTTCCCCAGGAACATGCTCAACACCCTTGGCAAACTTCGAGTCCTTAAGAGTGGAAGAACATGTTGCTCTATCAACATGTACATCCTGAGAAACTTGAGAGTATTTCAATGAAGACCTCTTGGGTTTAAAACTCGTTGTCTTTATTAGAATTTTCACATTTCTAAGGTTCAACGCAGTCGATGAAGTTTGCAAAGATCCAACACTGGGAAAAGCCACATTCGATTGTGAAGAATGTGAACTGCTTCGATCAGTATTATCAAAGCAAAATTCAGAATTCTGCTGACTTTCCAGAGAATTTGCCTTTTTCCCTTTGGAGGAACTAGTTGCCTGCATGTAATGTGGTGTTTCATCAGATACTTCAAGCGAAGATTTCGGTTGAGGTGTTACTAGATCATCAGACATATCCATAGAAATCTGATCAACGGCTCTTGATCTAGCCCTTCTCCTGAATGTTTTTAAGTTCCTAAAATTTTTCAGGGTCTTCTTCTTGTTAGTTCTGTTCTTGATTCCCATATCCTGGTACGGACCAGGCAGTCCATTAACAGTAGATCCCTGAGTTGAAGATCTCAACGAAATGGCTTCAGCACATTCACTTCCACCCTGATGACACATATCACAGAAAACTACAAATCTTACAATATGTTCAAAAGCTATTCAGTCTCAAGATTAGTATTCCACACAAATCCCACCCCCTCCCCCCAAGCAAATATATAGTAATAAAAAACAGATAAATCTTGGGAATGCACCCAAGATGTGCTAATTTGAAGACCGTAAAAAAAATTAATTTTCACTTAAGAAGATTTATAAAAATAACACTATTTAAAGGAATTAAAGTTATTTTCTTCCGACCATCATAGTTGTTAAATACCCAGAATCGAAAAATAATGGAATTTAATGCTTTAAATCTATAAAAAATAAAAATCAATTTCAAGAAGTTGAACTTACAGGAGAATTTTCTTTCTTTCCATCAAAATTGCTTGTGGCCCTCGTGTAATCCGGCGATGAATCCATTAAACTTGCTTTTGCTGCAGACTCGAATTATAAATCAAACAAAAACAGTTATAACACCGGTTCAAAAAGATTCAACTGTCTTCAATGCCCAATCTGGGCAGCAGAATTTTTTGTAAACTTTGCAAATTCTTGAGCTAAATTTTTTTTTTTTAAAACAGAAACAAGAAACAGGGCAGATGTAAAAAAACTAAGGTTTCGGGATTATAAGTTTGATATTGTATTCAAGCTGGTTGGCGTTTCTTTTAAAAATTACAGCAGCTTACGTCTGAAAAATGGTTGAATTTGGACTTATAAAAATGGTGTGTTTGACTGAGTCGAGCAGTAATTAGCTTCTTGATTGATGCCTTTTCTTTCCTTGTGTGGTGCACATGCTGTTTTTATATGATTCATATTTCGCGAATAAAATAATATTCTTTTTAGAATGGATCCAGAGACCAGAAGTCTACGCTGCGTGTCCGAGTTAAATAAAATGATATTATAAATAAATTCTTTTTAATTTTTTTTTATCATACTCTCCAAAAAATTAGGCCCTGTTCTCTTTGCTGTTTTCGAACCGTTTTCTGTTTTCGATTTTTCAAAACAGTGAAAACGCGTTTTCTTTCCCGTTTTCGAAAATGAATTTTTGAAAACAAAAAAAAATTTTGTACTAAAAACTCAAAACGGCTAAAAAGCCGTTTTGAGCGTTTTCTGCCAAAAAAGAAGACGGAATGAAAACACGGGAAACGAGCTCGTTTTCTATTTTCCCCAACCTTCTCCTCTTCATCCATTGATTTCCATCGCTACCGATCTCCCATCAAACACTTCCACCGCCCGCCACCTAAGCCGTCGAACCTCTGCACCACAGGCACCCCCTCATCTCCCTCTACAACCTCCAACCATCGCCTGCCCCGCCGTCCGCCGAAAACATCTCCAATTCCCATCCAAAATCGCGAGCACAGTCACGATTTCTCCCTAGTTACTTCGACATCCGGCCACCCTCTCGATCGTGGAGCACCACAACAACTTTTCTCTCAACTAGGTGCATCTAATTCTACCATGGGTCAGCCTCAATTTCGTCCGGAATCGACTGCCTTGTTGGAGCAGTCCACCCCCTCACACACCAGAACCCATCGAGAAAACAAATCTCCACGAATCGAGTGCTGAATAGGTATTATGGAGACTTTAATTCAATTTTATTTTTTGTAAAATTGCAATACTTTGTGTGTTTATGTTTCTCTGTTTAATTTAGAAACTTTAATTTGAGAAACTGGATTGAAGGAAGTGGTAGGGAATTGAAGAAAGCTGGAATCTTGGGAAGTTCTTGATTCGTCCTTTGATATGGGTGTTCAATTCTTGGTCTTTTATCATACAGATACAGTTTTGAGGCAATTAGGTGGATAAGATACAATTTTTTACAGAGCTTGGAGGGTTGACAGCGTGGGAGGTCTTAGATTCACATGAAAATAGCAAGAATTCAGAAGGGGTTTCAATTTGATGTTGTTAGACTGATATGAACATAGCAAGAATCAGAAAGAGTTTCAATTGGATATTGTTTGAAGTTACTTTTCCTGGTTAATTTCTTTGTTAGATGAGTTTATTCCATGTAATTGGATTTGGCTTGAAGTTGGGGTATCAACTTTTGATGTCATGTTACTGGTTTTTGTCTCTGATTTCTTTGAATTTGCTGAGTAATGGTGGAGTCGTGACTACCAAGACCAATTGGCTTGGTGATGCAGGGCGGATATGGATGAAATTGTGGGATTTTCTTTTGGAAAGTGGTTATGAGTTCCACCATTATTATTCTCAGTATATAGCGTCGAGGAAAGTTAGGAAAAACTGGTGGAGGAAGCTTTTAGTGGCATGGATTGGGTTCTGGATCGTAGCATCGGTTTGGGTGTTCTGGTACAAGAATTCGCAAGCTTATGAGAAGAGGAAATAAGCTGAGCCTCATTCCCTATAAATTTGGAGTCAGCTATGTGAATGCTTTGGTGATTATGTGTAGTTCATTTCTACTTCTATTTGAAGATCCAAGTCGAATATTTTTCTTATCATTAAAGAAAAAATGGAGGTCCAAGAGTGTCTTTTCATATTTTTATTCATTAAATTACCTTCAGTTGGCCCTAATTTCAAATAAAGATAACCTGGGTTGGTGCTCATTGTCACCAGTTCTTTCCTTTTGTTTCTAGTTCGTTTGTTGTTAGCAACCCAAAATGGAATAGCTGTCCCTGCCTTTTGCTTTAAAGGTGTCACAAAATAATCCCAAATATATTTAGGCTTTTAGAATAACATGGTGGTGCACCATCTTAACTTGTCTGAGATTTTCTGGCTTTGCTTGCATTTTTTTTAAAATTGTGCTTCAAAAGCCATATGGATGTAATAGGTACTATTTACTTGTTCATTATCAATGATCATGAAAAAATTGTGAAGTAAATTAATGTGGACAAAAACAAATTTAGTTGGGTAATTTATCTCATATTGGTTTATAGATTGACGCTCATCATTTTTATAATCATTTGCTTCACGTTTGAACCAAGTTCGTTGATTTGGTAAATAGTTGATTGTAGCTGTATACATCAAAAGGCCCGATTTTAGTTTTGCTCATTTTAGTTTAATCCTACTCTCTAACTAGGGACTTATATTTGTGCAGGAACCAAATCATGAGGACCCTCTCAATGGCTGGTCGTTATGTGGGACAGAGTTTCTTCAATCGCTGCATATATCGTTTGGAGGCAGCGTCAATCAGTATCTCAAATCAATCGTATTGTAGATGATTTAAGTTGAGAGATTCATAAATTTGGATTTACATCTATCCTTGTATTCTAGTGTAATTGTGCTTTATTTTTTGTTAATTTTACTTTGTGAGATATTGAAACTTGAACTCTGGTTTGAAAAGATATGTTGCAATAGACCGATGTTAATACATCATTGCATTTTCTAAAGTCTGTGTGCTTTAAAAGCATTTTTACTTGTAAGTGGTTTATCTATAATCAAGAAGTAATGTTATCTATTATCACTGATGATAGTCATCGTGTTTAAACGATCAAAATTGTATTTGACAATAATTGTGAAAACTAACATGAACTTGATAAGATTGATTTCAAAATATTTATTACCATGTCAACATGAGATCAGTGCTCCCATTTTTTGCAACTTGATTATGTTTGATTGTGACTTGATGCTAATTAATTTTTGTCACAAATTATGTATAAGGACAAAAATAAGGACTTGCCAATTTTAATTTGGGTTACATTTTTTATATTTGAAAAAAAATATTTCAAAATTCACCAATTTCAAAATTTATATGTTATTTAAAATTCTATTAACATTAAACAATTAAAATTTATTGAATAATCAATTTTTTTGAATAAAATATTTATAAAAAAAATTCTCAAAATTTCAAAGTAAACGCGTTTTCCATTTTTATGTTTTCGGAAACAGTTTTTCAGAATGGGAAAGAGAACGCATTTTCAGAAATTTCAAAACAGACACTCAAAACACAAAATACAAAACGAATTCAAAACTAAAAACACAAAACTGAAACACAAAGAGAACGGCACCTTACATTTCCAAAATATATGTTTCCAAAATCTCATAGAGCCCAAAATGGCTTCATTAAAACGAAGTAAATGTCCCTGTTCGGTTTCGTTTTTTAAATTTATTATAAATATACAGTTTATGAAATCTACCATTTTTATCGATTTTACAATTATATTTCATTAATTTTTATTAAAATTTAATTTTTAGGAAAACCAAACAGGGGGGAAATATTTTAGAATAATGCTATTTGTACACCTCATGGTGTACACATGGCCTTACACCCCCCCTCACATGGAAGGGACCCACAAATATTTTATTGTGTGTGGGCCCCCCTCCATGTGAGGGGGTATAAGGCTGTGTGTACATGATTATGTACACATAGCATGATTCAATATTTTATTACCCATCTTAGGACATAGGTCAATTGTTGTCCTATATTTATTTTAGGGATAATTGCAGCAGAGGCCTCGAATTTTTCAAATAGTTGCAGACTTTTTCCTTACCTTTCATTCGTTGCAACTGTCGCCCCTAACCTTTCGAAATGTTGCGTCTGAAGCCCCAATGGACGAATTCGATCCAAATATCTGTTAGTTGATTAAGAAATTGAGTTTGACCACATTTTTTATATATATATTTTAAATGACATAATGGTAACTTTCAA
This sequence comes from Fraxinus americana, assembly GCA_035079005.1. Lineage (NCBI taxonomy): Eukaryota > Viridiplantae > Streptophyta > Magnoliopsida > Lamiales > Oleaceae > Fraxinus > Fraxinus americana. The sequence goes on along the minus strand of CM068708.1, from coordinate 24,886,243 downwards.
TTTACTACATTAAGATAACTTTAAAACCAAATTAAAGAAACAAAAAAATAAAAACCGTAGATCTTCATCACCCCCACCCCCAAAAGGAAATGAGAAATAGAAAAGGGGGAAGAAGAAAATAATGTCTATACATATAGAAACACATAAATATTGTATCTATAGGTGTATGGATCTTCATCTTCTTACATATACATACAACTATAGATTTACTACTTTTCCGCCAAAGAGAGAGAGAGAGAGAGAGAGCAATGCAAATTCTTAACTATGTTGTAACTTCTTACATATACATACACTTATAGATACAACATTTTATGTATTTCTATATGTATAGACATTCTTTTCTTCTTCACCATTTCTTTCCCCTTTTCCATTTCTCATTTCCTTTTGGGGGTGGGGGGTAGGGTAGTGAAAAAGATGATAGATAATTTTATTTTAACTATCGAGGGTGGGGATAGATAATTTGGGTTGGGTTGGGTTGGATGAAGATCTACAACATTTTTTTGTTTCTCTAATTTGGTTTTAACTTATTTTAATGTAGTAAATTAAAAGTTACCATTATGCCCTTTACAAAAAATGTAAAAAATGTGGTCAAACTCAATTTTTTGATCAATTACCAGACATTTGGATGAAATACATCCATTGGGGCTTCAACCGCAAAGTTTTGAAAGGTTAGGGGGGACGGTTGTAACGAATGAAAGGTTAGGGGAAGGTTTGCAATTATTTAAAAGGTTTGGGAGCCTCTGCTGCAATTATCCCTTTATTTTATACCAGGATTACTCTGGCTTGAATTAAGCTATGGTAAAAAAAAAAAAAAAAAAAAAAGGATTTGAGGGTAGTTCACATATTGAACTGATTTTTTATATGAACAACTTCATTATCAATTAATATAAGATTTTTTTCTACTCGTCCAATGAATAGGTCAATTATTGAGTTTGAAGCATCCATCCAAAATCTTTTACTTGACATATGTCAATTATTTTGCTTTGATTGAGCTGCCTTATTGGACCGTTATGCAATAGATAATGTTGACCCCTAAAAATGTTCCAATGAGGTGGCCAACAGATTCTAAGGCCTCTCACATCCACACAAGCTGGGTTTCTACACACTTAAACAAATCATTAGGGTTCACGTGGACTCCTCCGCTAAGGGTGGAGTTGGTCGCGTACACTCTGACGGTCAAGTCAATTTGAGAAGTAATTATGGGTGTGGAATAGCTTAAAATGTGAGCCTCCAATAAAATAAATGGGGTCAGCTTTGGGAGATGAATGAAATAAATGAGTGCTAAGAATATAATTTTAAGAGTATAAACTTACATTATCTTTCAATGACACTAAGTGTGAGCTTTTATATTTGTGTGATAAGGGCTGTTAGATGACAATGCTTGTGGCCCCATCCAAATGACTGACCTCTTTTGTCATAGGCATCAATCAATCATCGCCTTAAATGCACCCTAACTTGTGGCCATAGACTTGACCAATCAAATAGGCGATGACGGCGATGACAATGACAATGACACGTCTTGTCAATCATATACTACAAGATCTGCTCAAGATTTCATCACTGCCTCACTTCGGACTAGCTCTTCCTACAGGGTTTGTGTGCAATGGGGTTGACCAACCTCTACACACGAGGTTGTTCAAACTTCTTAAAGGGGATTGTCCGCGTGGGCAGGTTTATCCCACTCAGTGTACGAAATGGGTGTCCCTGAACCGCTTGCCATGTACATTGGTTAGGGCCACGTGTGGGTCCTACTTTCGCAAGACATAACAATAGTCCCCGAAGTCCAGGTATGATTATTCATATAATGCATGGACTTTCGAGTGGAAGTGGCGGTGAGGGGCCTTCCAATGGGGCAGAAGTTCATGATAAAGTTGGGCAATAAGGAACGAGGCCCTTGAGTAAAGTGTTGAGCCCCTTTGATGAAACTGAAACATGAGATGAAGTTGTATAGTTAGAGGCCCCGTGAGCAAGATGTCGAGCCTTTTGATGAAATTTAAAGCCTAAGATTGGGCTGTGTAGTTTGAGGCTCTGTGAGCAAGATGTCGAGCTTCTTTGATAAAACTGAGACCTGAAATGAGGTTGCACAGTTCGAGGCCCTGTAAGCAAGATGTCGAGCCTCTTTGTTGAAACTAAGACCTGAAATGAGGTTGCACAGTTCGAGGCCCTGTGAGCAAGATGTCGAGACTCTTTGATAACACTAAAACCTGAGATGAAGTTGCATAGTTCAAGGCCCTATGAGCAAGATGTTGAGCCTCTTTGATGACACTGAAACCTGAGATGAGGTTGCATAGTTCGAGGTTCTGTGAGCAAGATGTCAAGCCTCTTTGATGAAACTGAACCACCTTGGGTGGCATGCTTTAATGATTTGAAAGATATGGTGGTTCCCAATAAGAAATAGCTATGGTATGATTTCCAAGGTTTGTACTACGTGTGTATTTAATGTGCAATGATGATGGTGTCTTTATAGTTAGTGGGGCTTATCAGCCTTTACGGAGCGTGCAACCCACAACCCCATTTGAACCCTTAATTCAAGTGTCGTTTGGTTTTGACGTGCCAGATGAAATAGCATATCGTAATGGGAGAGAATCCAATGGTTGAGGTTCATTTATCGTGCCATATAAAAGTCCAAAACCCTACTTTTTTCCTTTTCTTTCACTTCGTAAAAGCTAATATTCTAAGAGTTGGGAATCCAAACAACTATTTTTGGTACATCTTCTGTCCTTTTTTCCGGCCAACACATCCTATTTTCACCATCTCCAAACATCTAGAACTCGCGTAAGTGCCCTACATTTCTCAGATTTTCCATCTTGTTTGTATTAAATGGCTCCTTCCTCGAAACAAGTATCTAGGGGGTCTTCCGAGGTTAATATGGCACTAATTTGTACCGAGGCGGGCATACCTCATGTGATTCATACGTAGAGAATCATGGAGGCTATGAGGGGTCCTCATAGTGCATGGATGATACAGGGGGCCCCGTAGACCCTAATATTGGGTGTGGGGCCTCCTGTGGGTGACGGATATAAATGAGAGTGAATTGGAGAATTTTAGGGAGAGGTATAGGATTTTGATAATGTCAAGATGTTCATGTTGACCCTTGAGGGGAGAGATTGCTTCCCTAGGGAGGGGTGTGTGGCGGTGAGAGATGCCATTTTGAGTAAGGGGATAAAGTTACCTTTACACCATTTCTTTAGATATATCCTTAGGCACTACAACCTGGCCCCCACCTAACTAGTACCAAACACATGGAGCCAACTAGCAGGGGCCTTCCTTCTTTAAAAGGAGGTCACTCTTGGCGATGATATGCTTTCCCATGTCTTTTAAACTCTTTTCCAAACCTGAGCCTCAAGTGGGGGGAGCGATTGCAAGGGGTGGTATTGTATGAATCCCTGGGGTCCGCACTCTCCCTTCATTTGGGGGACTCCAACCTCCATCAAGAACTGGAAGTTATCTTGGTTCTGGGTTAGGGGTCGCTGGCAGATGATGGAGGGAGATATGATTTCGGAAATAACTGTACCGACCTAGTACCATGAGTATAGTGAGTTTAGTTTTAGCTGAAGTGATTTTTCCTTTTTATTTTTTTTCATTATTATTCTTTCATTTCTAGTTTTTGATTCGTGCTTTATGCAGCTACAGTTGATCGGTTCGAACTTGAGCCATCTGAGCGGACCATCATCAAGGTGATATATGAGCTACCCTCAGAGAAGAGGTAGTTCAAGAACGTTCTTGGAAAGCGGAACCTCTTCGTAACCCATCAGCTAATGGCTACCAAAGGTAGAACATCTAATAACTCTTTACTGATGGCTCGCCTCTTTGTTTGATATTCATTTCATAGCTTTCCTAATGATTTTCTTTTTAAATTGTAGGGCAACACAACAAGAAATAGTATGTCAAACTAGACATGTTCCAGATAAAGCGCCTGGGAAAGGCAAAGAAATAGAAACCCCGGAGCTCCGGCTCTTTTTCTTACAATAACCAATGGGATGAGATGGTCTGCCTCTCTAAGATGAACCCACCATCTTCTCTAGAGAAGAAAGGGAAAAAGGAGAAGGGGAAAGAGGCAGAAGCTTCCTTGGAGAGGCCCCCAAGAGGAAGTTGGTCCTGTCGAAGAACACTAGGCTAGATCCTCCCCCAAACGTTAAACAACCATTGGAGAGTCACTTTGATGACCCATTCAATGTGAACCCATCTCCTCAATGAAGTTAGTGGAGGTGACTAAGGAGAGGGCGAGCCTAGTGAGGAAGAAGCGGGGCAAAGAGGTGAGGAAACTCGTGGAAATATCTGACAATCTACAATGGACCTCTTCGTTAGCCTTGGAGACCGCCAACAAGGAAAAAATAAAGTTGCGAGCTCATGTAGATAGGCTGACTACTGAGGTCACCCAGTTGAAGCAATAGTTGAACTGGGCACGGGAAGCAGCGATGAATGAATACTTCGCCTACTTCCATGAAAAAGGCTGAGTACGACGGCCCCGGCAAATATTAGAGGAAGTTCGCGTATAATGAGGTCTTGGCAAGGTTTGTCGAGCTGCATTCCCAGCTAGAGTTATCTTCTCTAAAAGAAGAATTTTTGGTGGACGACCCATCTACCCCTGCTAACAAAGTGGACCACTCAGTGAAGGAGATGGATGTCTATGAGGAGCCTCAGCAGGATGACGCTACTATTTAGAATAGGCCTTCTGTTTAAGATTTCTTTGTAACATTTTATTCTTACTAATGAATCTTGGTTATATAAACAGACTTTCTCAATTCCTGTGTTTGTAACTAATTGAGCATAGCCAACTTCTTTGAATAAATGAACATATAAGCTTATCTTAGCTAACTTCAAACAAATGGGTTCGAGAGATTGTAAGCCTTGTGAAACTAGGACCTACATGTGGCCCCAATCAATGTACATGGTAAGCATTTCGGGGACCTCACATTCTGTACAATAAGGGGGATAAACCAGCCTACACGGACAACCCCGTGTATAGAGGTTGGCCGACCCATTGCATACGAACCCTATGGGAAGAGTCAGTCTGAAGGGAGGTAGTGAGATGATCTTAAGCATATCTTGTAGTATGTGATTGACAAGATGTGTCACTACCATCGTCACCGTCGCCTATTTGATTGGTCAAGTCTACGGCCACAAGCTAGGTTACATTTAAGGCTACGATTGACTGATGTTTATGATAAGAGAGGTCAGTCATTTGGATGGGGCCACAAGAATTGTCATCTAATGGCCATTATCCGCCAAACCCAAGTATAAAAGCTCACATTTAGTGCCATTCAAAGGTAATGCAAGTTTAGATTTTTAAAGTTATATTCTTGCCACTAATTGATTTCATTCATCTTTCAAAACCGACCCTCTTTCTTTTATTGGAGGCTCACATTTTGAGCTCTCCCACATCGATGATTACTTCTCGAATTGACTTGACCGTTGAAGTGTGCGCGGCCAAATCCACCCCTACCGGATGAGGTCACGTGCGTCTAATAGTTTGTCCAAGTATGCAGGAATCCATCTTGTGTGGACGTGTGAGGCTTTAAGATCTGTTGGCCACCTCATTGGAACATTTTAAGGGGTCAATAAATTGGCGCCATCTGTGGAAAACTCAACACTATAACCACGAACATCCCTGTGGTAAAGGTCATTAAGGGCAGAACCTTGAAGAAGAGCCTGTTTTTTGAAGAAAGAACCTTCGCAAAGAGAAAGCACCTAAAATAACTGTTTTTAGCTCCAAGTCAAATACACATTATAAGTTCTAGCCATTACGGATCGCAAGGTAGAAACAGACAACATGAGGCTTCTGAAGAAGGGTCTTCTATACAAATGTGAACGTACATCTTCTCCACTACCAACACAGATGAGGCGATACCACCGCACGTCTATTCGGGGAATTAGGGGAGATGGCTTCAAATATGGGAAACATGGCTCAGTAGAACGCTACCATGCAACAATTACTCTTGTAGATACACCAGCAGGCGGGATACCAAATGCCTCAACTGGGAGTATTTCCCCAAGAAGGCAAGGACAATGAAATGGCGGCCTGTCCCCAAACACATGAAGGGAGATCAGTCCAGCAGAGAGAGAGAGAGAGGTGGAAATAGACATCTCCACCAACTATGCTACTAGCTGACCTAGTGGTAGCGTGCCACAAGAAGAGAACTTCTCCCTAAAATATACCCAAGAATAAGAACTTCAAATATCCACCAGTGTTTTTGATTGAATCAGACCATCAAGGCCTAGACATAGGTCCCACCAACTTTCCCGCTCTCTGAGAGAGCCAAATCAACATCAAGAGTATGAACCTCAGGGGGCTCCTCCACCTAGAAATAGGCGAGAGAGAAGGGATGAAGCGAACTTGAGAAATCAAACGGAAACGTCATGACCCCCTAGATACCAAGTAGATGAAGATAATTCCGATGGTCCATGCAGATCCTTCGAGTTAGACAATGATGACGAAAGTCTGCCCTTCTCCTAAGAGTTGAGAAGCGTCCCACTTCTAAGCTACTTTGTGTTGTGATTTGGCGAAGCACCTTAACAACTACAAGACCTATATGTCTCTACGAGGAGCTACCCCATCGTTAAAATTTAGAGCTTTCCATCTTACATTAACTGGTGCTGCAAAGATTGGTATAGTCGTATCCCAACCGGCACTATCAGGAGTTGGCTAGACCTCAAAAATGTCTTTTTGAACTAATACTTGTCTAGCAAAGAAGTGGAGCCCCTCATCTAAAGGTTGCGGACATGAGGCAGCAAGCAGATGAGACTTTGAAAAGCTACTTAGTTCGCTTCACAGACAAGATGACCTATTGTGATCAAGTTATGGATAGAGAGGCTCTTTCTGTTCTAAGAGGGGGCCTCAACATGAACACCCTATTTTGAAGGGATGTACGAAACAAGAATCCCACCTCTTATGTTGCATTAGTAGAAATGATGAGGAGTGAGATTGTCAATGAATAGCTGATTGATTACCGCAAGCGAAACTAGTTGGGGCTTCCACTGCCTCACAGATAGCGACGAGGTCCTATATCACACTTGGTAAACTACTAATGGACCTAAGCTGGACATACATTCGTCTATACTTTAGGCCAAATATTAGCCACTTCTACGCTAAATGCAGTGCCCTCTTTGGCATATGAAGAAGTTAGATCTGAGGCTCTAAAACAATCAAATCAATCTAAAAGAAGAGGTAGGGAAAGGAACAGAGAGCCTAGAGATAGGCAATACTGCACCTACCATCAAACCAACAGCCACATGGGCCAACGGCCCCTCCATGAAGAAAGGAAAAATACCCATCAGGTGCAAAGGAGCGTACCTCAGCCTAGACACGATAGAGAAACTGAACATGGTAAGGCAAGGTGAAAAGTGAATCGCCTCAACGGGATCACGAGGAGGAAAGAAATAGGCCGAGAGGCAGACAAAGGCCTAGGAGAGAATCCCTAGCTAAGACACATAACGTCCCTATCAGGGAGATCAACACCATTATTGGTGGCCCACATGTGGGAAGGGAGTCAAGAAATGAACTGAGAAACTACACAAGGGAAGTAAATGGTCCTCCCATGACAAACTACTTAGTCAAAAGCTCCACTTGTGGATCAAGAAGTGTCCCACCAATAACCTTTTCGCAGGAGGACACCACTGGGGTTCATTACCCCTATTACGATGCTCTGGTAGTACGAGTCGTCGTAGCTAGAAATGGGCTCAAGCTGCATGTTGGTGGATAATAGGAGTTCCGTCAACATCTTGTTTGGAACCACCTATAACAAGATGATGGTAGACTATGAGCTAGCCCCCTGACTGTCCCCTTATATGGTTTTACGGGCAATAGCATTGTTCCTAGGGAAAGAATCACACTAGCAGTGGAAATGGGAGAGCCCCAACTTATGGCACACCATTACATGGAATTTCTCATTGTAGACCACCGATATGCTTACCATGGGGTATTAGAACAACCCGATTTACAGAACTTAGGGCCGGTACTTCCATACACCATTTATGTATAAAATTTCCAATTGAAAGATGAATTGCCACGGTTCGAGGAGACCAAATGGGTTCGAGAGAATGCTACCTCAGCTCTTTGAGGAAATCTAAACCTTGAAGTATAAATATGGTCCTACTAGGCGCCGAAATGGTTAAAACACCTGAAGAAGGTCCTACCCCTGAGTAGGAGGGAGACATCAACATGATAGATGCCCCTGAAGAAGGGGTCATTGGGTTGAATTTGGATCATAGGGTCACCAAATCAAACTTACAAGCGACCCTAGTGGAGAACTCGAGTCTTTCCCAGTAGACCCTCATGACCCCGCAAGGGTGTTGCAAGTAGGGAAAGAGCTTAAGTCAGAAGAAAAGATGAGACTTGAAGGTTTCTTGCTTAAAAACTTAGATATGTTTGCATAGAAGCACGAAGACATGGTGGGTATCGACCCCAAAGTTAGTTACCACCAAATTAATGTAGACCCCAAGTTCACACCTCATAGGAAAAAAAAAGAAGAGCCTTGAACCCGGAGGGGTACAGAGCCTTGAAAGAAGAAGTACAAAAACTCATATCCAACGGATTCATCAGGAAGGCAACGTATTCAAAGTGGATATCCAACCCAGTCTTAGTAAAGAAATTCAATGGCAAGTGGAGAGTTTGAATAGACTTTTCCAACCTCAACCAAGCATGCCCAAGGATAGCTTTTCACTTCCCAGACCGACCAATTAGTTGACTCTACTGCAGGCCATTAGCTATTGAGCTTCATGGATGCATACTAAAGGTACAACCAAATTCTCATGCACCTAACGGACAAGGAGAACACTTCATTCATCACTGACAAAGGCCTCTACTGCTACAAAGTCATGCCATTTGGTTTTAAAAATGTTGGGGCAACTTTTCAGCGGCTAGTCAACAAGATATTTGCCAACCTCATAGGAAAGACAATGGAGGTATACGTCGATGGCATGCTTGTGAAGAGCCTCAAAATGGAAGATCACATCGAGCACTTAGAAGCTACTTTCAAAATCCTAAGAAAATACCGGATGAAGCTGAATCCGTTGAAGTGCACTTTTGGTGTTGCTTCCGAAAAATTCTTGGGTTACATGGTCAACCAGCGAGGTATTGAAGAAAATCTTGAAAAGATTAAGGCCCTCCTGAATATGAAGTGCCCCTGTAAGCCCAAAGAAGCACAATGTTTGACAGGCCGTCTAGCAGTGCTAAATTGCTTCATCTCAAAGGTGACAATAGATGTATCCCATTTTTTAAAGTTCTGAAGGGAGAAAAGAGGTTCCAATGGAATGAAGAATGTGAAAGGCTTTCCAGGGGCTGAGAAGGAGCACTTGGGTTAAGCATCCCTTCTCTCAAAGCCCAAGGAGGGAGAAGCGTTGCTACTGTATCTGGTCGTAAGCAAAGAGGCTGTGAGTTAAGCCCTAGTAAGGAAGGAACACGGCATGCAACTACTCGTCTACTACGTGAGCAAGACCCTTTTACCAGCTAAGTTGCATTACACTGAAATGGAAAGACTAAAGGTTGCTTCTAGGAAGCTGAGGCAATACTTCTAGGCCTTTGAGACAACAGTATACACGTATTGACAAGCCTCTCCCTTAAACAGGTGCTCCAAAAACCTGATGCCTTAGGAAGACTAATGAAATGGGCTGTAAATTGAGTGAATTCGACTTTTTGTATCGGCCAAGAACTTCAATAAAGGGACAAGCAGTGGTAAATTTCATAGCAGAATTCACTGAGGTAATAGACATCAATGTCGTAATGGACAGTATACCCCCCAACTTAGAAATTGTTTGTTAATGGATCTTCTGGAGAAACGGGGTCTAGGGTTGGTATATTGCCCTAGAGCCCAGAGGGCCACAAACTCAATCACGTAGTAAGATTTTGTTTCAAGACCTTAAATAAAGTGGCAGAATACGAGGCATTGATAGCAGGCCTCAGATTAGCGAAAGAAATGTAAGTTAAAAGCTTGGTTTGTAGTAACTCACCGCTGGTTGTGAGTCAAGTCAATGGCAGATTCCTAGCCAAGAATAAAGGCATGGTAGCATACCTAAAAAAGGTAATGGACATGTTCCCCTACTTTGAGAAATTCAAGCTGACCCAGATACCAAGGGTTGAGAACCTACACGCGGATGCTTTGTCGAAACTGGCCAGTAATAAGGATTCTGAACTGCTTAAAATCGTTCTAGTGGAGTACCTCCTAAAGCTTTGTACTTGCAAGGGAGAGGAAATAATGTGGATCGAAGGGACCTCAATGTGGATGCAACCAATTATCTCCTACCTCAAGGATCAAACATTGCCAGAAGATAAAGATGAGGCTCACAAACTCAGGCGCCTAGCCGCTCACTACGTGCTCCAAGATGAGGTACTTTATAAAAGAGGTTTCTCATCCCTGCGCATGCGATGCACTGGAGAAAAAGAGGCTAATTAAGTCCTACGAGAGATTCATGAAGAATTTTGTGGCAACCACACCTAGGAGCTAACACTGGCCCAGAAAGTATTAAGACAAGGATACTATTGGTAAACTCTAAAGAAAGACGTAGTACAGTTTGTAAGAAAATGTGACAAATGCCAACGTTTCTCCTCCATCCAAAGACAGCCATCACAAGAGCTTACTGTGGTGTCTAGCCCTTGGCCTTTTGCTAAATGGGGTGTCGACCTGATAGGTCCTATGTCGAAAGGGTAAGGAAGTGTTAGCCATGCGATTGTCGCCATCGACTACTTTACTAAGTGGGTTGAGGCAGAACCATTGGCAAAAATAACTGAGGCGAGCACATCCAAGTTCATCTGGAAAAATATCATTTGTCGGTCCGAAATTCTCCACTTGATTGAAACAAGCAATGGATGACAGGTCGACAACAAGAAGGTTAGAGACTTGGCATATGAGGATGAGGCTATAAGCTCAGTCGAAGGGGGTTTTCCTTCACGTCGCCACCTGTTCTTCAACGAGATATCAAATGATGAGATAAAGTGGTGTGAACTTGATGTCCTCGAAGAAAGGAGGGATGATTCGCATATTAAGCTGGCATTCTACCAGAGGAAAATGGCAAGGTACTATAATGCCAAGGTAAAAAAGAAGTCATTTAGAAAAGGTGACCTCGTGCTCAGAAAGGTTTTCCCTCCTTTAAAAGAGCCTGGTATTGGTACACTAGGTCCGAACTGGGAGGACCCATACCGTATATTAGGTGATGTAAGGCCAGGGACTTTCTTAATTGAAAGCTTGGATGGGAAAATCCAACCCCATCCCTAGAATGTGGAGCACTTGCATAGAAATTACCAGTGAAGGCATGGTCATTGCTTGTAAATACTTTTGATTAATGAATATGTCGTTTCAACAACCTTTATTAGTTATGACAAGCTCATACGTTAATTACTATCGCCTAAGGTTAATTACGGCGAGCCCATAAGTTAATTTAATTTGAATGGTTATGAACAGCTCACTATCGTTGTTCAGAATTAATTATGGCAAGCCCATACGCTAATTTAATTCAAAGATGATGACAAGTTCATATAGTAATTATTATTGCTTAAAGTTAATTATGGCAAGCCCATGAGATAATTTGATTCAGTTGGTAATGACAAGTTCTTACATTAATAATTATTGTGCAAGGTTAAACCATGGCGAGCCCATAAAATAATTTGATTCACTTAAATATGGTGAGCTCATACAGTAACTATTATCACTTAACATTAATTATGGTGAGCCCACATGATCATTTGATTCAATTAATTATGGCGAGCCCATAAAATAATTTAATTCGAATAGTTATGACGAACTCATATACTATAGTTGTTTAGAATTGATTATGGCAAGCCTGTAAAATAATTTGATTCGCTTATGGTGACCCCATCAGATAATTTGATTCAATTAAGTGTGACGAGCTCATATGATAAATATTACCATCGCTTATGGCGAGCTCACAATTTAATTCAGTTAATTGTGACGAGCTCATACATTAATTTGTTCGAAGTTAGCTGTTACGAGATCATATGTTAATTTATTCAAAGAAGTTGGCCATGCTCAGTCAGTTAAAAACACAAAAATTGAGAAAGTCTGTTTATATAACCAAGATTCATTACAAAAAATAATTTTTTACAAAGAAATCTTAAATAGAAGGCCTATTCTAAATAGCAGCATCATCCTGCTGATGCCCCTCCTGGGCATCCACCTCCTGTACTGAGTTCTCCACTTCATTACCAGGGGTGGATGGCTTGTTCGCCAAAAAATCTTCTTTTAAAGAAGATAACTCTAGCTGGGAATGCAGCTCAGCAAGCCTTCCTAAGACCTCATTGTACACGACCTTCTTTCAATATAGGTCGAGGTCGTCGTACTCAGCCGTTTCGTAGAAGTGGGCGACATATTCATTCACCACTGCCTCCCCTGCCCCGTTCAACTACTGCTCCAACAGGGTGACCTCAACAATCAGCCTGTATATACGAGCCCTCAGCTCTTCTTTTTCCTCGTTGGCGGCCTACAAGGCTGATAAAGCGATCCTTTGTAGATTGTTAAAGTTTTCCACGCACTTCGTCAGAGCGTTCACTTCAGCTTTGTAAAGGTGGGTTTCCTTCTTCGATTTATTATTTTCTTTAGAAAGTGTTTCCACATTCGACTCCGCCTCAGCTTGCTTCAACTTGGACGCCTCAATGGCCTCATTGGCAGAAGACGCCTCAGCCTTAGCTATACTTAGGGCAGCTTCAACATCTTTAGCCCTTTGAAGGTATTCCTTATTGAGGCCTTGCAGTTGCCTCGCCTCCATTTGGGCATTTAAAAAGAATCCTTGAGAACGAGCCTACAGGGCTAGCCCAGCCTCCACCATGTCGACCGTATCACAGGTCTTGGAGTACGAGGAATACTTGTTAGTCCAGTACTTGTGTTGAATCCTTGTAACCTCCTGGAACTCGGCAGAAAACATCACGATTACTGTGGAGGCGATTTCATGAGACCTCCCACCCAAGAAATTCTAGGCCTTTCCTTTAGAGGGGGCACTCTTTACCTCCTTGTCCCTCTTCGTCCTCTCTAGGCTCGTCCCCTCCTAGCCACCACCTCCGCTTCTACTAACTTCACGAAGAGGAGGATCGGGCCCAGTATTCTTGGGGGGCCTCTCCAAGGAAGCTTCTGCCTCTTTCCTCTTCTCCTTTTCTCCTTTCTTCTTCGAAGGAGGCGGTGGGTTCATCTTGGAGAGGCAGGCCAGCTCATCCCACTGGTTCTTATAAGAAGAAGAGCTGAGCTAAGGGGTTTTTTTTTTCTTTGCCTCCCCAGGCATCTCATCTGAAACATGTCTGGTTTGACATACTCTTTCTCGTCGTGTTGCCCTGCAAATGAAAAAGAGAACGATTAGGAAAGCTATGAAATGAATATCAAACAAAGGCAAGCCGTTAGCAAAGGGTTATTAGCTGTTCTACCTTTGGTAACCATTAGCTGGTGGGTCACGAAGAGGTTCTACTTTCCAAGAATGTTCTTGAAGTACCTATTTTCTAAGGGCAGCTTGTACATCGCCTTGATGATGGGCCACTCAGATGGCTTGAGTTCGAACCGGTCAACTACAGCTACACAAAGCACGGATCAGAAACCGAAAATGAAAGAATAAGAATGAAAAAACAAAAAACAAAAATCACTTTAGCTAAAGCTAAACTCATTATACTCATAGAATTGGGTCGGTACAGTTATCTCTGGAACTGCATCTCCTTCCATTGTCTGCCGCGACCTCTAACCCAGAACCAAGATGATTTCCAATTCTTGATGGAGATTGGAGTCCCCCAGATGAAGGAAGAGTGCGTGCCCTAGGTATTCATACAATACCACCCCTTGCAGTTGCTCTCCCCACTTGAGTCTCAGGGTTGGAAAAGAGTTTAAAAGACATGGGGAGGCATATCCTCGCCAATAGTGACCTCCTTCTAAATAAGGAAGGCCACTGCTAGTTTGGCTCCATACGTTTGGAACTAGTTGGGTGGGGGCCAGGTTGTAGATCCTAAGGATATATCTAAAGAAATGGTGTAAAGGTAACTTCATCTCCCTACTCAAAATAGCCTCGCTCACCTCCACACACCCCTCCATAGGAAAGGAAGCTCTTTCCTCAGGGGTCGGCATGAACATCTCGATATTATCAGGAATCCTATACCTTTCCCTAAAAGTCCCCAGTTCGCTCTCCTTTATATCTGTACCCACAACGAGGCCCCCACCTAAAACTACGGTATACGGGGCCCTCTTGCATCATCCATGCACTGTGAGGACCCCCAAGCCTCCATTATTGTCTCAGTAGGAATCACATGAGTTATGCCCGCCTCGGCACAAATTAGTGCCATATTAATCTCGGAAGACCCCCCAGACACTTTTTTTGAGGAAGAAACCATTTAACACAAACAAGATAGAAAATCTGAGAAATGTAGGGCACTTACGCGACTTCTAAACGTTTGGAGACAGTGAAAATAAGATTTGTTGGCCGGAAAAAGGATGGAGGAGGTACCAAAAATAGTTGCAGGGATTCCCAACTCTTAGAATATTAGCTTTTCCGAAGTGAAAGAAAAAGGAATAAAGTAGGGTTTTGGTCTTTTATATTGGCAGGATGAACGAACCTCAACCGTTGGATTCTCTCCCATTATGATCTGGGCCACACATCTGCCATTTCATATAGCACGTCAAAACCAAACAACGCTTGAATCAAGGGTTCAGATGGGGTCGTGGGTTGCACGCTCCGTAAAGGCAGGTAAGCAAAATCTGGTAGAACCAGACGAGTTCGAAGAGAAATACAAATGAAGTTGGTCGGAATCAAACATAGATTAACAATGTGAAAACTTGGGCTGCTTACCAAAATGACAAAGGAAACGTACATAATAAAATATAAGAAAATTATACATATCATTATCACTATAAATCAAATTTATAATTAGAATCAGAAACCTAGATATCTCATTTATTTTATAATTTAAAACTTTTATTAGTTAAAATAAAAATTGGAAAAATAATAAATTTGTATTTTGTGAAGAATTCAAGAAATACTTTTATGATTTCATTAATTTTATGTTGAAACTTCATAAAACTAGAAAATATAATTGCTTAATTGTCAATATCCTCCATGTCAAATCACCAAAAATTAATTAAGTGGAACATACATTAATTCATTGGGAATGATGCTTTAATGCCGGATCTTGAATTTTGAGTATTGACTCTTTTTGTTCTTAAATTCTTGATCTTGATTTTGACTTTTTGTTTCATAATATTGATTGTATTGTTCTTCAATTTAATTGCTTCAATTA
The DNA here is from genome assembly GCA_035079005.1 of Fraxinus americana. Lineage (NCBI taxonomy): Eukaryota > Viridiplantae > Streptophyta > Magnoliopsida > Lamiales > Oleaceae > Fraxinus > Fraxinus americana. The sequence continues at coordinate 24,871,029 of CM068708.1, read as the reverse complement.
TTCTTCTTGATTCTTAATTGTAGGTTTTGGATCTTCCTCCTCACTATACTTTCTCTTGTATTATCGTGTTAATGAGAGAACACAGAGAATGAGAATCACATATAAATTGGGAACTATAACCCTATTTATAGTTTTTCGTATCATCAAATACAATCCTAATGAATCTGATATCTATACATATAATTCAGCCCACACTTTATTTAGATGCCCTAAGCCCAACAATTTAATTCTTTATTAGATCACTTTAATTGAACTTAACTTTAGAGGAAATTACAAAAAACCAGGTACTTAAACTTTCAAATTCAAAATTCAGGTACGAAGTTTATTTAATCAAAAATCAGGTATTAATTATTTTGATAATTTATTAATATATTAATCGGGGAAAGATGGACCCAACTCATTTTCTTCTCGCTCTCTCTCTCTCCAAATTTTTCTTCTGTACATTCTCTCTCTAAACTAACCCATCACCTCCCTCCCGTCGCCGCCCTTAACTCTCTACCCCGCTCACTTCTCTATCTCTATTCTCAGTTCTCTCTCTGTCGGACAGGACCCGTTAGACTCAAAGCTGCTCGAGTGGATCACGCGAAGCAGACACCACCACCATCATAGGTCGCTTCATGTCATTCATCTTTCTACTCCGACGAACACCTCTTCGTGGTGGTGATGGTGGCCAAGTCGCACATGAGATCTGTAGGCACAGGCCACCACTACGCGAAGCAGATCTGCAAGAAACTCCATGGTTTTTGTTACTGTCGTGGGATGTTGACTGTTGTTGGCTATGGTTAACTGGTTATGGTTGTGTTTTGTCGGGGAGGATCTGTGTGTGGGATTGTCGGCGTTGCGACGGCAGGGGACACGAGGTATCTGGCTTAAGGAGATGACGGGGAGGAGATGAGGTTTTGAGGAAATTGTCGGATGAATGGATCGGGATTTGGAGGTGATGGGGTTGTCGGCGTTGGCACTGGGATCGTGTGTTAATGGGTCGTCGGATGAATGGATTGGGTTTAGGGTTTGGTTATCTGTGACCAATTATTTAACCGTGACCTTAAATTTGATAATTTGTAATCAATAAATTTGAAAATATGTGACTGATTGATAAATTGTGACCTATAATTTTTTATCAGTGACCAAAAAAATAAACTGTGACCTTAAAATTCGATAATTTGTGACCAACAAATTTGGAAATATGTGACTAATTGACTATAATTTTTTGTCTATGACTAATAAAATAAAATGTGACCTATAAAATTTTTGATTTGTGATCTTGATGTAATATGTGACCAATTAATTATTTAATATGTGATCAATAAATAAGTTGTGACATATCATTATGTACCCGTGACCATAAATTATATAATTGTGATTTCATTATATTATTATATTTAATTAATAAATAAATACCTGATTTTTGCATTAATTAAACTTAAAACTTGATTTTTGAATTGTGTAAAGCTAATGCCTTAATTGTGAATTTTTCCCTTAGATAGCATTATACACAATTAATTACATATGTAGGTCCACATGACAAATTAATAAACCCAACATTTTAAACACACATTTCACAAGGAAAAGTAGATATAATTAATTTTTTTATTCAATAATGACCCATCGTTTTAATCAGTAACCTACCGATTGACCTAGTGACCTCTAGCTTATTCGGATCAACGTTCGGATTGAATTTGACAACTATGATACCGTGGAAATTAGGCCCATTATAACTTAAAAAAAATTTATACACTTTATAACTTAAGAAATTAATTCATATATTTCAATACGTTGTTAACCTCGTTGTGCACCAATTAGCCAAATACTCCCGTCAATTCTGTGAACATAGAAACTCTCGAAAATTGTTATAGGCAAAATCATCTAAAATTTTCAAGATCCTATAGAAAAATCTAGGTTATTTAAGCAAAAATTCAGTAATTTCCCAATCTATTCATGTACATCTTCTTGTGTTACGCTTTATCAAGCCGAAATCTCTATGTTTAAAGTCGAACAATGTGTTATTGAATTAGAGAACCATAGGAGGAATAGACACAACATGTAAGTGAATTTGAGATAAAAAGAAAAACTTGTTAAGAAGTTGTACAATCCAAAGATGGTCTTCATTTTTTAGGCTTCTTTTACTTTTTAGCATTTTTTTTTAAAAATTTGTACAGAATGTTATTTTCATTACTTTAAAATTCTAAATTTTCTTCGTACTCTTTTATTTAATTATATGATCGAGACCATTCAAATTGATGTAAATATATTATAATAACATTGACATTTAAAGCGTAATTGACATTGTATTTTATATACAATTCTATGGGTCTTCGTTGACTTGTTATTTTAAACTTGTCATTTAAATGCTTTTCAATTGAAAAGATGCATTAAGAATTTTATCCTGAATACTTCGAAATGGTACCAAAAAACCTTCCTCGATGATGTCAAAACCCAAAATTGAAAAATAAGCTAAAAGGATGGGACACTAAAATGAGAATTATATAGTCAAGTTACATAATATGTAACCTTTTAATTTAAAAGCGACATAGCGTATCACTTTTAACATAGAAAATCTAACACAAAAAAAAAAAAAAAAAGAAAAAAGAAAAAAGTATTAGCAACTGAATATTAGTTTAGAATGTTATTATAAGCACGTTGGAAGTTTAAAGTTTTTATAAACAAAATTCAAATTATAAAGTGTGACTTTTTAATAAAAAATTATACAGCATGCCACTTTTTAATGGAGACCTTATTCAAATCCGAAGCATATACAAAAATAAAATAAAATAAAAGTAAGATTTAAATATCATTTTCAAGGTTGCTATAAAACATTATAAGATAAATATAACGTTCTTTTTAAAATGATAAAGGTAAAATTTAAATCACAACCTTTTAATTAAAAAGTGATACATCACATCACTTTTCAAGTATAGAAGCTTAGCTAAAGATTTCTATAAAGAAAAAGATCAAACAACACACGTATAATCTTTTAATTAGAAAGAGACGCAATGCACAACTTTTCAAATTCAACTCAAAAAAATTTTTGAATTTAAATTTTAATATTTTTTATATTGTTACCATTTGCCCCCATAGTAGATGATAACATTGATTCTATTTTTTTTAAAAAAGCAGACATTTGTGCATAATTATCAAAATGAAATAACCATATTAGACACTGTGTGGCGACATAGCACGTCACTTTCAAATGTTTAACCTTAATTCATATCCAACTAAAAACGCAGTGTTAAAATATTTATATAAACTAAAACAAATATGTTGTATGACAAAAGTTCAAATTATACAGTCGGTGGCCTTCTAATTAAAATGTTATAGAGCATTACACTTTCTAGTACCTTAATTCATATTTAAGACAAAGAAAGTGATGTAGCAGTATCTGATCATCCTCTAACATTTTTATCGCATCCCAAAAGAAAATGAAGTGAAATTTAAAGATTCTCCAACTATTTTAGTATTTTTCAACTAGTGCAGATAACTGAATGAAATACAATAAACATCATTAGCAATAGAATTTGAATTACATAAGAAAAAATTCTTACTCTTAGAATCTGTTAGAATCTTTCCATCCATTGCACAACAGAATAACAACCTTCATGCAGCTAGCTGATTTGGTGCCTGATTTTTAGGATTGTGTTCATTTTCTGTTAGCTACTCGGCATCCTAATTCTAGAAGTTTCTTGTATGTATAGCAAGCAAGACTCGACTGTATATAAATAGAGGAAGTAATGGAACAAAATGTATTTTAAGATTCATTCAAACCAATATCAGATTTTAACTTGGTATCAGAGCCAATATGGCTAACACCAGCACATGCAACCAATCTAGTCCAACTGATTCCGACATGTCACCAGTAGCACAAGTTGTTGTAAATCATTTCTCACTGCTTGGAATGAATCTCGGTCAAACTCCATCAGTGAAACTTGATAGGAACAACTATCTATTGTGGAAAACATGATTATGCCTATAATCAAAGGACATAATCTAGAAAGACTCTTGCTAGGAACCAAGGAATGCCCACCGAAATTTCTAGCTAGACAAACCACTGTCGGTCAAGGCGAAGCAGTGAAGATGAATCGGAATCCTGAGTATAATAGGTGGGTTTCAATTGATCAATTGCTAATGGGATGATTATACTCATCCATGACTCCTGAAATAACTATGAGAGTCATGGGATGTTCAAGTTCCAGTAAACTGTGGACTGCAGTGGAAGAAAGTTATGGTGTACTGAACAAATCAAGAGTTGTCGTTCTCGCTGGTGAACTGCAAAGGATTAGGAAAGGTTCAATGTCCATGCAGTATCTCACAACAATCAAGCAGTTAGTTGACAATTTAGAGATAGCTGGGAAGACTTTGATCATAGTGACCTTGTAACTCAAGTGTTGTCAGGGCTAGATAGTAGAGAAAATATATCCTGGCATGAACTGTTATCAGTGTTAATGACATTTGAAAGTCATCTTGAGTACTTGAATCAAGTCAAGAACAATTTTACATCTATAAGCGTTGGCCAGTATAGTGTACAACTAGCTCAAATAACTGGTTTAGGCAATGGTAGAGTCTTTAGAGGTTTCAATAGTGGCATATCAATGAACTTCAGAGACAGAACTAGAGGTAGAGGAAAAGGTGGAAGACATAGTGAAAACAGAGGACCCTGTCAAATTTGTGGACTAAACAACCACTCTGCTAGCTGGTGCTTCAACATATATGATGAAACGTGTATGGGGAGCAAGCCAAGCAACCCAGGCAATCAAAACAACAACTCAGCACCATCAACTTATGTAGCCTCACAAGAGTGCTGGAAGATCCAGCCTGGTTTGTGGATTCAGGGGCAAACAACCATGTAACAGCTGACAAAGGCAACCTGCAAAATGTCAAAAGATATGAAGGTAAGGAAAAATTACTAGTTGGTAATGGAAATTCATTGCATATTGCTTACACTGGAAATGGAAACATTCCTACATTGGATATGAAACCCCTTGTATTGCATAAAATTTTGCATGTGCCCTCAATAAAAAAGAATCTGATTAGTGTCTCACAGCTTACTAAAGACAATAATGTATTTATGGAGTTCTTCTCTAACTTTTGTGTTGTGAAGGATATGCAAATGAGGAAGACACTGCTACTAGGGACACTTAAGGATGGATTGTATCAGTTGATGTTGCCAAGTTCAAAGCCACAAACCATACCATAGAGTCAAGTCATTCAAATAATTCCAACTGCCTCACAATGAACACCAGTTGTGATGATCAACCCGTAGTGTCAAAATCTCAATTTGAACTTGATTTTTGGCATAGGAAATTAGGCCATCCTTCTAACCATGCGCTGAATCAAGTTTTCAAGTACTATAATAAATCTGTCAATGTTAATGAAAGACCAAACTTCTGTGAATCTTGCAAACTTGGCAAAGCTTATGCATTACCGTTTAGCATATCTTTATCGCGTACGTTAATGCCCTTAGAACTCGTACACACTAATGTCTAAGGACCATCTCTATTAAACTCTACATCTGGATTTAAGTACTACATAATCTCTGTTGATGACTATAGTAGATTTACCTGGATATATCCTATGAAACTCAAGTCTGAGGCGTTAAGTATATTTGTTCAGTTCAAAACATTAGTTGAAAAAAAAATCTGGAAATGAGCATTAAAACATTACAATCAGACTGGAGGGGAGAGTTTAGGAACTTCAGCAAAGTTGCATCAGACTTTGGCATTGAACTTAGACACTCATATCCATATACTTCTGTTCAAAATAATAGAGCTGAGAGGAAGCATGGACACGTTACAGAAACTAGGTTAACACTTCTAACACAAGCTTAAATGCCCCTATATTACTGGTGGGAATCATTCAAAACATCAGCTTATCTGATAAATAGACTTCTTACCCCTCTACTCCAAAACAAATCACCCTACCAAGTGCTTTTTGGAAAAGAAGTTGATTACAAAATGCTAAAGACATTTGGTTGTGCCTGCTATCCTTGCCTTAGACCCTATCAAAGACAAAAATTCGATTTTCATTCCCAAAAGTGTGTATTTCTTGGCTATGATTCACAAAAAGGATATAAGTGCTTAAGTCAAATTGGTAGAGTCTATATATCCATACATGTGCTATTCAATGAACTTGATTTTCCCTTCAAAATAGGTTTCATAAACAAACAAGTCAAGTTACAAACTTCTGAAAATTCTGTAGACTTTCTTTCTTTTTCTATAGAGGCTACTCATGTGTCGATCCCTCAATCTATCACTAATACAGTACATCCTGATGCTTTACCTACTGCAGACTCCTCAGATAAAGATTTGGAAATTAGAAGTAGGGGTGGAAAGGTATAGAAACTAGTGATGTTGAAGCAAATCAAGAAGAATATGATGATCTTGAGGTAACTGAAACACAACCTGGGGATTGCAATATTTAGGGTGATACTCAGAACACGAGTGCAACTTAGAACACTGGACATCAAATGTTCACTAGGAGCAAAGCTGGGATCTACAAACTGAAAGTTTACATAAATCAGACAATAGAAAAATCAGTAGAAACTGAACCACTCACTGTTGAAGAAGCCTTGACGAATAACAATTGGAAGAAAGCTATACAAGAAGAGTAACATGCACTAATCAGGAACAAAACATGGACACTGGTACCTCGGGAAGTTGGTATAAAAGTAATTGGCAAGAAATGGGTATTCAAACTGAAGTATGATTCAGATGGTAGAATACGAAGGCACAAGGCAAGGTTAGTTGTAAAATGATTACTTCAAACTCCTGGAGTAGACTTTGGTGAGACATTTAGCTCTGTTATTAAGGGTTCAACCCTGAAAATTATCTTAACACTAGCCGTATCTAAGGATTGGGATATTAGACAAGTAGATGTAAATAATGCCTTCTTGAATGACAAGTTGAATGAAACAGTCTATATGAATCAGCTACAAGGATTTGTAGATAAGGAAAATCCTGATTTTGTATACAAGTTGGAGAAGGCCTTGTATGGGCTGAGATAGGCCCCAAGAGCTTGGCATGAGAAACGCAAAGGCACCTTGTTAGAATGGAAATTCAAACAATCTAAAGCTGACAACTCGTTATTCTTCCATATAAACAAAGAGGATGTGCTATTTGCTTTAGTTTATGTGGATGATATAGTTGTAACAGGTAATAACTTTCAACATGTGCAAGAGTTTATTGACAAGCTGAACAAAAGCTTTGCCCTCAAAGACATGGGAAGTCTCAGACAATTTCTGGGAATAAAGCTACACAGATATACAACTGGTTTGTATCTAATGTAGACGAAGTGTGTTGTTGACCTGCTTAAAAGACTAGGATATGAGAGCTTAAAACCAAGCCTAACACCTATGGATGTAGGGAAATTGATTTCAAGAATTGAGGGACAACCTATGAAAGATCCAACCTTGTATAGAAGTGTTATAGGTGGACTTCAATATCTAGCTCATACAGGACCAGATATTACTTATTTAGTTAACAAATCAAGTCAGTTTCTTCAAGTACCTACTGATGCTCATTGGAAGGTACTAAAGAGGGTGTTTAGGTACTTAAAAGGCGCACTAAATTATGAATTTTCCATTAGAAGGAATGAGAGTCTTAACATAACTGCCTTTGCTAATTCCTACTGGGCATCATGTCCAGATGATAGGCGATCTACTGCAAGCTACTGCGTGTATCTTGGAGACAACCTGGTATTCTAAAAAACAACACGTCGTCACCAAGTCAAGAACAGAGGCCAAGTATAGGGCACTAGTTCACAGTGCATCAGAAATCTCATAGATCCAATTCTTGATGAAAGAATTGGGAATACCTCAGCGATCGGTTCCAAGTATTTGGTGTGACAATCGAATTGCAAGTACATTAGCCTCGAATCCGATTTATCATGCATGCACGAAACATATTGAACTTGACATTCATTTTGTAAGAGATAAAGTACTGAGGGAAGAAATAAAAATACACTATGTGCTATCATCTGAACAAATAATAGACTTACTCACCAAACCTCTCATTTATTCAAGATTTCTAATACTTAGAGACAAGCTTGGAGTGATAGAATACACTCCACCTTGAAGGGATGTGTTAGAATCTTTCCATCCATTGCACAACAAAATAACAACCTTCATGCAACTAGCTGATTTGGTGCCTGATTTTTTGGAATTGTCTTGTCACTGGGGGAATTCCATTGCAATAATCATGAATAAGGCGCTTTTGATTTCTAACTTTGAATTTGATTGAATGAAATTTTCGAGCGATTTCAATTTTGGATTGGTCAGGGTTAGGGTTAATTGTGTTTTAATAGTTAATAATATGTAATCAGACACAATTTCTAGTTAGTCCTATGTTTTATGCGGACTAAATTGCATTAATCTTTTGAAATGATCCCAAATTTTAGGATCTCTATCTAATTACTCCATCCTCAAAAGTGGATTAATTAAGGGAAAGTGATTTTAATGAAAGTGGGCAGGTAGCACCATCTACTCTAATGAAAAAAAGGCACGTGTGACAGTGGTTCCAAATTAGAATAATTGAAGAATTTTGCTAAATGTACCCGGGTGTTTACACTCCCGGGTACACGACCCTACCGCCCCCTCACAATAAGGAGGGCCTGAGGTAAATAAAATAATGGGCGGCCCCCATTGTGTGGGGTCTGGTACACGGGTGTGTAAACGCCCGTGTACCTGTAGCATCTCCATAATTGAATGAATGGTTAAGAGAAAATACTAGATATGTCATTAATTAATGAGTGGACGTGATTTGAGGTTAATACCAAACTTCATGAGGCCGAATGCGATAGGAGAAATTGTATGCCGCGAAATTGGTTGGGAAGTCAATTGTGAAACTTGTTTACGTATAAACACCATGTTTGATACCCATTTTTCTAAATATATATATATTTTTCTTTTTTTATTTTTAACCATGCATTTTTCAATAAAATAATATTACATGCAAATTCAAATTTTTTCCTTATTTTTTAGCAACATATTTTTCATCAAATCACTATTTAAATGCATTCTTGAGAAATAACGTGCATCAAACAAGGTCAAAATGTGAAAAGTAACTCGGTTGCTTAAATTAGATTAAGTTATTTGTTGCAAAAATAAATCAGTTGAGTTCTCAATTTTTAATAATAAATTTGTGTTTACTTATATTTTTAGCGTCGACCATTTAGATCGAGATTTTTAGAGTTGAACGAGTAGACATATCATGAAAATGAACGTGAACGCGGAGGGACGGTCTTGAAAATTTGAGACTCTAGACAATAAATTATCATGAGGCCCTTATAATTTTTATACAAGTACATAGCATCGAACGTAGCCGAATCAAATAATTTCTCTTGATGATGAACATAATACCGATGATACTCACTCATAGTTTGATGCGTTGGAGAATTAATTATCGTGTTCAAAAAATAGAATACAAAGAGCCTTTGGAAACCAATGAAGTTATAGGGGTGATGACTACCATTTATTATTCAAAATATCCTATATTTAAAAAAATATACAGCAATCACTATAGAAATTAAAAGACATTATTGGGTAGGGAGACAACTTTCTGTTTTATTTGTGGTATGTCTTCATGAAAATATTTACCGTTTGTTTGAGCTAGGGGTGGGCATGGGTTGGATCGATTTTTGCCACAATCCAAACCCAACCCAACATGATCGGTTTGACCAAAATTTAACCCAACCCAATCAAGTATCGGTCGGGTTGGGTTGGGTCGGTCGGTTTGGGACGACTTGTCAACAAAAATTAAAGTCATCCAATTTTCTATTATACTAAATTCGAATAGACAAGATTAAATAGTAAGTAAATAAATAAATAAATAAAATTATCTATTATCTTATCAATCCTCATTAGCCGAGCCTACAAAGAACGAAATGCATTTAACATAACATGGAAAACTTATACTACATTTCTTGTGGGAAGAATAGTAAGCTCCTCCTCTAAAATACACAAAGATAATTACAGTTACACTATCTACTCATACTTTTTAAGTTTCTTTTATTTTTCTAGGTATTTTATTTCTTTTCTTTTTTAAAGTGGCGAGTTGGGTTGGGCGGGTTTATTCCATTTTCTTGAGTTAACCCATAACCCGACCTGACCCAACCCGCTTACACAGCCAACCCACCTAACCCGTGTAAAAACAACAAAAAAATCGACCCAACCTGGTCTGATTGGTTCGGTTTGGGCAATTTTGGCGGGTTCTGTCGGGTTTTGCCCACCCCTAGTTTGAGCCTCATTTTTTAGGGGAAAGTATATTTAGAATAATGATTTTTTCTTGAAATTTTGTGGTTAAAAAATAAGGAAGAATTTTGAGTTTACATGTAAAATTATTTTATAGAAGAACGTGTGGCTGAAAAGAGTTTTGGAAAATTGAATTTTTGACTAAAATGGAGGCGAAATAGAGTGATGTAAGGGAATTCCACAAATAAGATTATTTTTGGACTTTCAAATTTTTTTGAGGTTCCCTTATGATATGAGGCCCTAGGCCACAAAACGGTGTGGAAGGAATTTATTCAAGAGTCAAGAGCAGTCCTTCCGCGGTCATACTAGAAATTAGAAATTGGATTTGTTGTTGTTCAAACCTTCCATCTCGTTGGTTTTTACAAATCATAAATTATGTATGTTACAAGTAATTTTCTTTCTGGGATCGTTAATTGCATCTATGTGATTTCTCGTAGCAAGTATTAAGAATATTGTCGATAATATGGACGATTTGATAGTGTCTCACATTTGTAACTTAAACAGTTATAATCAACAAATTATTTCTTCTGAAGCCATGTATATGCTTTCCTGGACATGATATGTTGCTGCGACGTAAATGAATAATTATTTGTGCCGTATATTTATTTGTGTTTTACGCCTTTTCATTTAGTATTGTGTTGCAAGACCGCCACCAATACATAATTATTAAAACATGTACCTACTGGAAAATAGTTGAGGAAAATTGATTTTTATCAATCTTTGACCAAATATTTGGACAGGTCCCGCCACCCGAATTTTGCGAGAAATAGGTTGAACACATTCTACTTGTCGAATGGATAAATTTGGTATGTTTGAAAGTCAAAAACTATTTTTAGATGAATGAGAAATTAATGGATGAAGTTAGGTTACCGTCGCTTGAGTGGCAACTTTGCGCCAAGCGAGTGATAGTGTCTCTGTTTTCAGCGCTCGAGCGGCTAAGTTAGCGGCCAGCAAGTGCTCGTCACTCCAACCTTGACCTCTTTTCCCATGTCTTCTTCCTCCAATGTGTTATTCCAATGCTCAATTAGTCCTCGATATCTTCACGTCTCAAATTCCTCTTTCGGGTTATCTTTCGATTATTTGCATATTAGTCCCTGAACTTTAGTTTCCTTTCATTTTAGTCATTTTCCCCATTTTTCTCCTAATTTCCGCCATATTCATCAGTGTTGTCCTGTAAAACACAGATTTCATCGAATTAAACTATATTCCGCACATGTATTGACAATTATCCATGTTTGTGAACAGAAATAAGTGTGTAAAGCACACTTATCAACTCTCCAAAACTTGAACTATCGCTTGTCCTCAAACAGAAATGTAACTTAATTCCACACAAAACATGGTTTGACAACTTTCCGTGTCTCATGATTGGAATTTAGTAATAAATTAAATGAACAATCTTAACAGTGCAAAATCAATCAATCTCCACCCGTTACATGTTTACTTGACGTGTGTGTGTGTATACTCATGCTAGCATATTAAACTCATGATTGGCTCAATACCTGACCAATAATAGTCAAATATTTTCTTGCTTCGCTTGAGAGATGCATACCCCCCAAATTTATTCTTCTTTCACTCAGTTGTCTCTAGGTGTGTTCTAAAGTTGAACTCATTTATATCTACTCCTTACCCTCTCTTTGGTTGGATAGGTCTTACTATTACAAGTTTCCATTTCAACAAGTCAAGATTCTCCTATATTTTTTATTATTTCAATTTTTAAAACTTAAACTAAGTTACTTGCATCTCATCAAAGATATAGTTTTATCGACCGAATGTTTGGGGCATAATCAATGCGATTTTATATGCAAATGTATATCTATATTATTATAATCTTTTTTATAACATCTTCTCATTTTCTTTCTATATGACCCATGTAACGAGCTTTAGGCCGATGACTCTCAAGTCAGATAACCATAGGGCACCAGGTTTTCAACCACCCTTACATGCTGAATCACTCGAGTCATACAGACTCGACAAAATGCTTTTAGTCACTCAAAGATTAGTACAATGCTCCATATTTTTTAGACAACCAGTTTCTAAAACTAACCTCTAACTTAAAGCTTTCACCTCATCCTTATCTATAGGTCTTAGACAATCCACACAAATTTGTATCATGCACGGAATCTCTACTCATCTTAATGTTATCTTGTAACAACTCAACCATCTCCAAACCATCCTACAATTGGATTATGGATTTATAATATGTAGGTTATTCAGGTTATATACTATGTTCAACTATTATCTAAATAATGAACCAAATCACTAACTCAATATGTCAACATGAGTAATATGCATAAAAATGTCAAATTTAGCATTCACAAGCTTTGATTAATCTAATAATGCACTATTTTCATCATTCACAATTTATACCTAATCCAATATTAAACATCATGGCCGGAAAAGTCACACAAGCACACAACTCTAATCTGATGCTAGAAAATAAATAACAAAAATTGAAAAGTAACTAAGTGAAAACTGTATAAGAGAAAAAAAAATTTTTTACACAGACACAATTCTGCAATAAAACATGATAAATGACCCCCCCAAACTTAGATAAGACATTGTCCTCAATGTTGTGAAAAATAGCAATAGCAGGAAAATGAATATGTAACAATAAGGACAAATGTATAATAAGTCCAAGAAAATGGGGCTTAGAATACTTCTCTGATCAGTACGGAGATGGTGGATGGAAATCGGAGCTGGACGCCACATCAGCTGATTGCGGTGAGAGACGGGCGAGGATCCGTCGCATTAAGTTAGACTTTTGTACAAGTTTGGCCCGCATCCCCTGAATGTAGAGAGACTGATCTTGAACCTCAACCTCAATGCTACCCAAACGGTTGTAGGACTCGTTAGCTCTCAATTGAATCCCATCCACTCTACATACATAATTATTTAACCGCCCATTCATGATCTCGACCTCATGTCTTGCAGCTAAGGACTCCCTACTGGTATTGGAAGCAAAGTTCCTGGTGCTTAGCATGTTATCTCTAATCGTCTAGATAGTCGTACTCATAGCACCCACAGCTTGTCCAAGACTCTTTATTTCTTGGCTCGAATCGGTCATCGTAGCGAACATCTGTCATAACAGTTGTGAGTCGATCTCCAGTGGTGCCAACTACGGCTTAGAAATCTCAGCGTCCTCAGCACCCTAATCGTGTACAGCCTACTACTGCTGCCTCAATTGTGCCCGTTCTTGCTTCTTTCTATGTTTTGGCCTGGCTCGATCTTAAGCCTCCAGGGTAGTCTGTTTAATGAATGGACTGGGTTTCTTGAGAAGCTCTCCGGATGGGATAGTAACACTGGCCCACTTGCATATGCCATTGATGAGACTCGAAAAAATCAGAGATATGTGTTGATCTTCCCAAACACCCTAAGAGTAAATCTGATCATAGATAAAGGTGGCTAAATCAATCTTCTGTCCTCGTACGAAGTGATAAACTAGACCGGCCGTGTGATCAGTAAACATAGTCCTATGGAAAGTGGACTAGATATTGTGGCAAATAAACAACCACAGAATGGCTATTGATAGTGTAAGCTCAATCTGATGCCACACAGAAGTTTGTAACAGCTAAGTATTCTCATGCCCAAGTAGAACCCCCCCCACCGTACTCTAATGGAAATCACTAAGAATGGGATTAATATTATCCCACGTTAGCTATAGTAGTCATGGATGACCTCAGGTGTAAACATGATCCACCTATCCCGCACCCATGTTTGATGTTGATGTTCAAACTCAGGGGTGTCGATGTCCATGCTGAAGTTAGCATAGAACTCGCGAGCTAGTCCCTCGTACACCGAATAAGGTTGTTCTATGACCTTTTCCCAACCACAGTTATGGATCAGGGTGACTATCTTAAAATCGGGAAAATTCTCTAGTTGGACCGGTCTCTCTGGAAGCAGGGCCCAATGGCCAATGATATCAGAGTAGCGAGTTATGGCTTCTTGATTGAAAAATCGTCGTAAAACCCCTTCCTGTCCCTGAGTGCGTGTAGTTCCCGAGGTGCTACCTTCTCCTTTCTCGAAGCAGTGCGTTTATGAGGCATTCCGAAACATAAAGAAAAAATTGAAACATGTAAGTCATATGTGATGAAAAAATAAATGCGAAGTTGCAGGAAGTTAAGATAGGAAGAGGGGCATCAAATCCTTAAACGTACATTAAATTATGCATGCACGTGGGTCATCTAAGCGACTAAACAAAGTAGAAAATGATGTCCCGAAGCCATGCTCAACAAAATATTACATGAAAGATGGGTATTATATGAAACATGTCAAAATGTAGCGCAAAGACCCAATGTCATTGCAAAAAGAAGGAAATTTGTGATATCTACAAGCATGTTCAACCAAGCACGTTCGCCTCCAGACATTGTTGAGAAAAATCAAAATTGAAAAAAGGTGTACTAGTCTAACACCTATTTAAAATGCAGGTCAAACGGATGTTATTTGGGGTAAGAAACCGAGGGACGAAGTGAGGGACGTGAACTGCCGTGTGCCTAGCCATGATGTGCCTATGTGTTGTCCATTTTGGTTTTGGTGTGTGCAATGACATGTGACAGGGCATCTCAACACAAAACGCAATGGAAAATGTATCTCAACAATGTCAAAATCAAAATGAAGCCTAATGTCTCACAAAAGTTCGCATTTACATTTTATTGAACACATTGCACGCGCTTCATGTGTTCATGGAAATGTAAAGATCTTAGTTATGAATCAAATCATAAATTTTGTTCTCCATTCAATGTAACCAACACAAAATCCATCATCTACCTAATTTTCCACTCCTTAATCAAATGTGCAATGTCGTTCGAAAATTACCAAGTGAAGAAATTGAAGAGAATGAGGGCAAAAATGGTTAATCCATACCTTGATGTGATGGTGAAGAGGATTGGGGAGTATGCACTTGGTGAAGAAGTTGATGAAGTATGGTGTGTCTAGTTTATGAGGGAATTCAAGTGTGTTTATGTGCGAGCGTTAGTGGCTATGCGTGTGAGTGAAAGGAAAAGTGTGACCGATTGCGTGTGTTTTCAAAGTATAAAGGGCTGGAGGGGTGTTCTATGCGACCGCATAGAACAAAAAGCCATGCGTTCGCATAGAACAAGTTGGCCCTGCACATATGTATGCGACCGCAATCCCTGGTGGTCTATACGGTTGTATAGAATACCATGGAGTGCTTTTCTGGCATAATTCAATAATCATACATTAGATCATTCGCCACCCTGAGACCTCGATTTTCGTGCCAACAAGCTCGAATACATGTAAGAAAGGTATGCAATGTAGGGAAATTATAACACATGCTTAAATCTTCGAAAACTCGTTTTTGGGAAAACTTCACTAAAAAACTCAGTTTTCAACCCACATTGCAAAATGGCATTCCAACTCTCCAACAACTTGTCAAAACACATTTTAAACTACAAAGGGTGCGTGGATGCCGTGAATTTGGTGTGGAAAATATTTTAACCTTTAAAACATATGATGATCCTGAAAATAATAATTTTAATTGTGTTGCCTCGAAATGCATGATTTTCACACCAAAACAACGAAATCCCATTTCAACACCCCCAATCTTATTCACAACACATGCCAAACCAATATAGACCATGCATAGACTCTTAATGATCCCTAGGGACGATGAATAACCCAATATGCCTAAAAATGTCTAAACATGAAAAATTTCTTAATTAATGCATAAATCAAAATAAATAAAAAGGAAGAATATGTTGGGTTGCCTTCCAACCAGCGCTAGTTTATAGTCTATAGCTCGACTATGCTTCGGTTGATTCACTTTGGTGTGCTAAGATAGACGGTAGACTTTTCTTGTGAAAAATCACCGCTCTAATAAGGTTTCAATCACTGTCCATTCACCTTAAATGTTCATTTGCTATCGTGAATGATTTCAACTGCTCCATATGGAAACATTTTACTGACTGTATACGGCCCGGACCATCTTGACCTCAACTTCCCGAGGAAAAGCTTGAGTTGTGAATTGAATAACAGGACTTATTGCCCGACCACAAACTCCTGTTTCTGAATATTCATGTCATGCCACTTTTTGGTGCGCTCCTTGTAGAGTTTTGCATTCTCATATGCTTTCAGTCGGAATTCATCCATCTCATTCAATTGCAGCATTCTCTTTTCACCAGCTGCCTTCAAATCAAAGTTCAAATTCTTGACTGCCCAGTATGCTCGGTGCTCCAACTCAACTGGAAAATGACATGTTTTTCCAAAAGCCAACCGATATGGAGACATGACTATATATGTTTTGAATATTGTCCTGTAAGTCCATAGTGCATCGTCAAGCTTCTTAGACCAATCTTTCCTAGGAGAGCTACGGTTACCTCTAGTATTCTTTTCAACTCTTTGTTCCAGATTTCAACTTGGCCACTGGTTTGAGGGTGATATGAAGTTGCGACACGATGCAGAATGCCATATTTAGCTAACAAGGACTCAAATTAACGATTGCTAAAGTGTTTTCCCCACCACTGATTATAGCCCGAGGAGTGCCTAACATGTGAAAATATACTTCTTTAGAAACCCAATCACCACTTTCGCATGGTTGGTTGGCAATTTGGATACATAGTCAACATCAACCAGTATGTATTGATTTGAGAGTGATGCTGGGAATGGTCCTATGAATTCAATTTCCCATACATCAAACAGTTCCACCTCAAGGATGTTATTCAGTGGCATTTCATTCTGTCTCGAGATATTACCAGTGCATTGACACCTATGACATCGTTACACAAATTCAAAAGCATCCCGGAATATGAAAGGCCAATAGAACCCAAATTGTAGAATTTTTGCTGCTGTTTTGGATGCCCCAAAATGACCTGTGTATACAGATGAATGATGTTGCTCCAATATTTTAGGGACTTCTTCTTCTGGTACACATCTCTAAATAATCTGATATGCTCCTCGCCTATACAAAATGGGATCTTCCCAAAAATAATATTTCAAGTCAGCGAAAAACTTTTTCTGTTGATGAAACTAATAGTCCGGTGGTGTGATAAACTTGGCTAAGTAATTCACAATGTTAGCATACCAAAATACTCCTTCCATGCTGAGATTTTGCTCATCTGGAAAAATCTCATTAATGACAATGGATTCAATCTGCTCTCCTGGCTCTAGTCGAGACAAATGGTCTACTACCACATTTTCGCTGCCCTTTGTGTCCTTTATCTCCATATCAAATTCTTGCAGCAGTAGCACCCAACGAATAAGTCTTGGTTTGACGTCCTTCTTCATCAACAAGTATTTTAAAGTAGCTTGATCAGTGTAAACAATGACCTTTGATCCCACCAGATAGGACCAAAACTTGTCAAAGGCATAGACTACCGCTAACAGTTCCTTCTCCATAGTGGCATAGTTTAGTTGGCCGTCAGTTAATGTTTTACTCACGTAGTAAATCATGTGAAATATCGTGTTCTTTTGTTGTCCCAATACTGTCCCTACCACGTAATCACTAGCATCACACATTAAGTCAAAAGGCAAACTCCAATCTGGTGCGTGATCACCGGTGCTGAAGTCAGCTTTTCTTTTAACGTGTTGAAAGCCACAAGACATTCTTCGATGAAGTTAAATGCGACATTCTTAACCAATAGGCTACACGATGGCTTTGTGATCTTCGAGAAATCCTTAATGAACTGTCTCTAAAACCCGACATGCCCAAGAAACTACAAACACCCTTAACTGATGTAGGCGGTGGTAATTTCTTAATAACCTGAATTTGTGCTTTGTCCACCTCTATTCCCTTAGCTGAAATGCGATGCCTCAACACAATGCCCTCCATACCATGAAATAACATGTTTACCGATTCAATACCAAATCGGTTTCCCTGCACCGTTGTAAGACCAAGCTCAAATGCTCCAAACATTCATCAAATGACGATCCAAACACCGAAAAGTCATCCATGAAAATTTCTATAAATTTCTCCACCATATCATAGAAAATTGCCATCGTCCAACGTTAAAAGATAGCATGAGCGTTGCATAACCCAAAAAGCATCATACGATAAGTAAATATACTATAGGGGCAAGTGAAAGTGGTCTTCTCCAGATCATTAGGTGCTACTGGGATCTGATTATATCCAGAATACCATCAAGGAAGCAATTGTATGAATGTCATGCCATCCATTCAAGCATTTGATCAATAAATAGAAAAGGAAAGTGATCCTTCTAGTGGAAACATTGAGTTTCCGGTAATCAATGCACTCTCTCCAGCTTTTAACAGTTAGCGTGGAAATTAACTCCTTCTTCTCGTTTTGCACCATAGTAATACCACCGTTTTTGAGTACAACTTGGACTGGACTGATCTATGCGCTGTCTGATATTAGGTAAATGATTCTGACGTCGAGAAGTTTCAGTACCTCGACCTTGACTACCTCTTTCATGTTCGGGTTTAGCCTTCGTTGACCATCTATACAAGGTTTAAAATTCTCATCCATTAGAATCTTGTGCATGCACAGTGAATGGCTGATCCCTTTGATATCCGTGATAGACCATCCAATTGCTGTTTTATTTTCTCGGAGAACCTGTAGTAGTCTCTCTTCCTCCAGCTGACTAACTGAGCTCAATATAATCACAAAAAGTGTAGAAGACTCCTCCAAGTAAGCATAACGAAGATGATGTGGTAGTTGTTTAACTTTGGAGGCTGTTGAACAGACTGTAGTAGCTTTGAAGGGCCAGTTCCTAATTTCTCGAACTGTTGTTTCCTTGTGTATGGTAGGTTAGTTTCCAAAAACCTCGCACATGTCTCAATCTTAATGGAATCAGAGTGAGTAGATTGAGAATGTGCGATGCATGCTTCATACGCGTCAGACAAGTTGTGCAGCAGAAATGTGTCTTGGACCATTTTTTCAATAACATCAATCTGAAAATAGATATTGAATTCAGTGCGAAATTTCATGGCCTTAAAGACATTGAAAGCAATTTGTTCCTCGCTGATCTTAGCTGACCCTACTATACATCGATGAGCACTCTCCCAGTAGCTAAGAATGGTCGGCCCAGTATAAGCGGTACATCCTTATCTTCCTCCATGTTTAGGATAAGGACATATACTGGGAAAATGAATTTTTCCACTTTAATCAGCACATCTTCTATAATTCCCCTTGGGTGAGTAAGAGATCGATTAGCCAGCTATAGAGTCATTGTTATTGCTTTAGCCTTTCCCAAACCAAGTTTATTGAAAATAGAAAGAGGCATTAAATTAATACTTGTACCTAAATCACATAAAGCTTTATCAAAATGACAATTTCCAATAGTGTAAGGTACAATAAAACTCCTTGGGTCTTTAAGTTTTGGAGGAAGCTTTTTCTGGATTCTAGCGCTGCATTCCCCAGTTAACATTACCATCTCATGCTCATCTACTTTGTGTTTTTTGGATAGAATGTCTTTAAAAATTGTGGCATAGCAAGACATTTGAATAAGGGCATCGGCGAACGGAATGTTGATGTGTAGTTTCTTGAAGACCTCTAAAAATTTCTTGTATTGTTGATCCATCTTGTGTTTTTTAATCTCTGAAGAAATGGAATAGGAGGCTCGTATGGATTGATGGGATTATTCTCTAACCTTTGGTGGTTTTGAACTCTCATTTGCAGGTACTTCAGGTGTCTATTTAGTCTGCTCCGTTTGCTCCTCACTCGAAGAATGTATTTTCTCCTTACTTATAGTAGGTCTCTTGTCATGAATTTCTGAAAGTTGCACCCCGCTTCTAGTTGTTATTACTTTGGCTTGTTCCTTTGGGTTGATCTCTGTATTGCTGAGTAGTGAACTTGGTGCTCTGCCATTCATAGATAGTACCATTTGTCCCATATAAGTTTCTAAGTTTTTAATAGCAACACTCTGATCTTGGAGAGTTGATTAAATTTTTCGCATAAATTGATTATTGGCTTCCATGTGCTGGTTTGTTTTCTCCATGAATTTACCGAATATTTATTCCAACTGCAACTTCTTCTTCGGTTGCTGAAACTGACCCTATGGCCTATTCTGGTTCTGACCATCCCAAAACAAATTAGGGTACTTCCTCCACGCTGGGTTTTAGGTTTCTGAATATGGATTCATTTGTTGACATTGTTCCAATTGTACGAAGTCCACTTGTTCCATACATTGAGCTAAAATAGGGCACTCCTTTATGTTGTGATTTGCTCCACACTCCTCACAGCTTGGATTTTTTGTTTATGCAGCGTTAGCTGTTTGTGATATGCTCTCCACCTTATGGAATAAGGAGTCTATTTTTGCTGTTAAGGCTGAGTAAGCATCCACCCCGTATACACCAGCACCTTCCTTTGAACCACTGGTTTAGAAGCCCACATTGCTGAAGTAGTTGCCACTGTCTCGAATAGTTTCAAGGCGTCATCAATGGTTCTTGTTGATAATGAACCATTTAACGAAGAATCCACCATGCTTTTGAATTATGGAAGCAATCCCGCATAAAAATATTGGACCTGGAGTCCTTTGCTAATATCGTGATGAAGACACTTCCTTAGCATGTTTTTAAACCGATTCCAAGCTTCATCGAAGGATTTTGATTCACCTTGACGGAAAATTGAGATTTCATGCTTCAAATTTGCAATTTTGGCAGGTGGAAAGAACGTTGTGCAGAATTTCTGAGCTAAGTCGTTCCATGTGCTGATGCTGATAATAGGTTGAGAATCCAACCACTCCAGTGCTTTGTCACGTAGCGTATGTGGGAACAGCCGTAGTCTGATAGCATCATCTAAGATACCCTGATATCTGAAATGTTGACATACCTCAAAGAATCGAGAGACGTGAATATGTAGGTTTTCTTCAACTCTCCCATAGAACTGATGTCCATTTTGAAACAGATGTATGACATTGGTCTTTAACCGGAAGTTAAACCACCCCAACGGAGGGTAGACGATGCTGGATTGACTTTGAATTATTTACGGTGTCATGAAGTCCCCAACTAGCATGTTTTCCTCATCAATAATCTCCTTTTCATTGACTTGAACCAATTGTAAGTTTTGCATGTCACCATTTGTAGTACTATTCTTACTTTTCTTTGCCTATGATGGAAGGTGCGTTCAATTTCTGGATCAGCTGGTATCAAGTCACTGTCAAGCCACCTTCGCATACACGACCTGAAAAGGAATCACAAGTAGTAATTAGATAGTTTACTAAAGAGAAAAATTACTAACTAAAACATAAATAATTAAAACTGAAGATAAAATTCAAATTAGTGTCAAAATGAATAGAATTGAACTAAATTCAATCCTTGGCAACAACGCCAAAGACTTGTTCACGAAAATATTTCGAATTAAACTCACTGCAAGTGTACAGTTCGTTACAAATAATAAAGTGGACTTTTTGAGTTCAAGTATCGTCCAACAAGGATTAATTAGTTTCAATTAAAAATATTGTGACCTTAACTGAAATAATAAAAAGTGAGAGTGTTTGTTTTGATGAAATTATAACTAAATTAATGATACGTACACAATTATGAATAAATTAACCAACTAAATGCAAATTGACGATGAATATAAGTTGAAGTGTTTTCTAATATGTGATGAATGTACTAGGATCAAGAATCCCCATGTAATATTCTTCTCTAAACCTAGTTCTACACCTTGACACACGATTAAAATAATGAAGAATCAATGCTCCTAAATTATTTAACATTCTCTCTCGAGTAAAGTTAAACATATCCCAATATGCCACCCAACTATATCTCTATGACAGATGCGACATACAAGAATGCATGAGATTTTATGAACAATTAACGATTCACATAGGACATAGCGGTATATTTCTATCCCCCATCGGACCCTATGATTATTTATATCATGTCGAACATATTCCCCTTCTTTCGAATGCATGAAACAAGCCACCAAAGTCACACAATTTCATATACAATAATTATGGAGAAAAAGAAACTCATATAAATCATTCAAATATTCAAACGTGTTTTTGATTGTCAAGAATGTAAAAAATAAGAATTTAAAATCATAATAAATAGTTCATATAACCCTAGTACATAATTAATTTAGCCAGCATGGTAGAACAAAGAAAATCTCTTGCGGTTTAATCCTTAAACTTCGTCACTCCAACCTCGACCTCTTTTCCCATGTCTTCTTCCTCCAATGTATTATTTCAATTTTCAATTAGTCCTTGACATCTTCAAGTCTCAAATTCCTCTTCCGGGTTATCTTTCAATTATTTGCATATTAGTCCCCGAACTTTGATTTTCTTTGATTTTAGTCATTTTTTTACATTTTCCCTCCAATTTCTGCCATATTCATCAATGTTGTCTTGCAAAATACAAATTACATCATATTAAGCTATATTACACATATTTATTGACAATTATCCATGTTTGTAAACTAAAATAAGTGTGTAAAATGCACTTATCAAGTTCAAAAATAGGTTGATTTCTGGGTGATATCTATTCGTGCACAGCTCTTCAACATCTATATATTGGACCTCTCCTTCATAGTTTCATTGTATGAAATCCTATGCATTCATAGCATCTCATATAACATCAAATTTTTGTTTAAATTATGCATAAAAAATAGCCTTTCATTTTCATAAAAAAAATGAGTTCAAAACTCTTTTTTGCGTCATCGTTTAAAGTGATTTGAAGTGCCGCAATCATTTGAATTTGATTGTTGTATCTTGAGAGACGATTACCATTCATTGTTGGCACTTTTACGAGACAAATTCATTTTAAGGACAAAGAATTCAACTTTTGCCTCGATCATTTGCATTCCATTCCTTTGGTATAAGTTCAATCCAACTTTCAATTTGAATTCGGGTAGGTTTCGATAAGTTTAAGTTTATTACAATTAGGAAATCACTTTGTGTATTTATAAACAATAAGCTTAAGACGATTTTTTTCAAGTGATTTCTTTACTAATTTCAATTTTACTCGGTTAAACTGAATTTCTTACTCACTTTAACTTTTATATTCTTTCTTGGTATTAAACTTGGTTTGGTTTATCTTCTGTTTGTGTAACAGAAATAACTACCTTAATAATGATACAATTGTTGTTAATCCATTCGCTAGGAGATGACATCAACTCTGGTATAGTTTTCAAAAGTTCTTTTGATATGATAATGTTGGGAGGTTTCAAAGGTTCTTCAATGTAGTCCTTCTTTCTATCAGGTGGATCGACATCTTGTGCTAAAATGAAATCCACCACTTCCTTGGTCCTGTGTAGCTTTCATTAGCAATTGTATCAGTCTTTGAGTAACTGGTTGCCATTTACTGCTCTAGAGGGTCATCGAACAATTCTCTTTTGAAACTTTTACCCTTCAATGCGTCAATTGATTGGACCATGTGGCAAGTATTGACTTTATTTGAGGATTTCTTCATTTGATAATCGTGGAACATGATTTTCCTTATTGGACATCAATCAGAGCTCTCCCAGTTGCCAAGAAGGGCCAACCAAGAATTAATGGTAATTCTTGATCTTCTTCCATATCTAAAATCACAAAATCTATTAGGAAGATGAACTTGTCAACTTTAACTAACACATCTTCAATTATCCCTCTGGGGTATGTGATGTATCTATCAGCTAGTTGCATAGTGATTGTGGTGGGTTTCATTTCTCTAAGGCCCAGTTGCTTGAATACAGATAATGGCATCAAATTGATGTAAGCTTCCAGGTCACACAATACCTTATCAAAAGTAGAAGTGCCAATTGTGCATAAAATAATGAAGCTGCTCGGATCTTTTAGTTTTTGAGGAAACTTCTTTTGGAGAATGGCACTACATTCTTTTGTCAGCTTGACTGTCTCAAATTCCACAGCTTTCTTTTATTTGACATCACTTCCTTAAAAAATGTGGCATAATTTGGCAATTGTGCCAAAGCATCAACGAAATGAATAATGATGTGGATCTTTCCAAGAATTTGGCAAACTACTCATCGAATATTTTCTTCAAGAACCTCTGTAAATAAGGAAGTTGTGGCTTCAAAATGGGAGGATAATTTGGAAATGAGATTGAGTTAGGCCGATAGTTATTCTTTGTTGCCTCTTCTTCAATTTTAACTTCTTCAACTAGTTTTTCTTCCACATGATCTGAAGCAGGTGTAGAACCTACAACCTTTGTAGGCTTGCTCTCTTCAAACTCTTTTCCACTCCTCTGTAGGCCTGATTATTGGACCCATGTGGTAGCTGCAGCACGTTAACATTGTTACCATAAGAGAGGTTTTCATAGTTTCGCAGTCCTGGATGGTACGGTTTGCTGAATAGTTTCATCTTTAATTGAAGTTTTTGCCATTCAGATACTGGATTTGCTCATTCTCTATCTCAAACTCATGGTATAAAGTAGAAGCAGCAATGATAGACTCTACTTTCTGCTGAGTCACCTGTGAAGTTAATATAGCTACTTGGGTTATGAATGATGACATCTGAGCTGCAAGGGCTATAATGGAATCCACTTTATAAAGGCCGTAACTTTCTTTTGCACTTGAACGCTCACTTGGTCATTGGTAGTTGTTGGTGACTATTTCATCTAGTAGGGATGAAGCCACATTTGCAATCTTGGATATCAAAGTACCTCCTGCTGTAGCATCAACTATTGTCCATGTTTGACCATTCAACCCGTTGTAGAAGATTTTCATTTGCATCCAATCCTAATAATCATGCTTAGGACATCTTCTAAGAAGATCTTTGAATCTCTCTCAAACCTCATAAAATGGTTCTAAGCAGGGGCGGATCCAGGATTGGATCCAAGACCGGCCTACAAAAATTTAAATCGGGCTAATACGGGAAAAAAAAAATTTTACACATGAAAACTGTTGTAAAATAAAAAAAAAAAAAACTTCCAAAAAATTTTTTTTTGGGCCTTTGGGGGGGGGGCTACAGCCCAGCTCAGCCCCCCCTATATCCGCCCCTGGTTCTAAGTCTACTCGTTTGAATTTGCCTATTTTATGAGTGGCAATTGAGCTGTCTTAGAAGGTGGGAAAAATTTTGTGAAGAACTTCTAAGCTAATTCTTCCCAAGTTGTGATGGATCCATATGGCAAAGATTGGAAACATACTTTAGCTTTATCCCTCAAGGAGATGGAAAATAAGAGGAGTTAGATGATGTCTTTAGTAGTGCCATTGATTTTCACGGTATCGCAGATTTCAAGAAAAGAACCAAGGTGAGCATTTGGATCATGTGTTGGAGATCCCCTCAAACTGATTCTGTTGAACCATATGTATCATCGTGGCTCCAGTCCAAATTTATTTACAATAACAGTTTGGCGAGCAATATCGAAATGATTGTCGTTGACCATTGGCCTAAGATAATCTCTAATGGCCAGCTATTGAGTGTTTTGATTCGCTGCTTGTTCTGCCATTGCTTCGAGTTCGTTTCTTTGTATGCTCCCTAAAAATCTAAAAATTACTTCAATTTTATGATCAAATGGTAATCCTTCTACGTTCCTCGATATTTACATAACCCTGAAACAAAGAACAAGCAAACTAATTGAAAGAAAATAAATCTAAATTAAAACAAAGGGTACTTGGTAATAATATTAGAAAAAAAAATCAAATTAAACAATCCCCGGCAACAACGCCAAACACTTGTCACGCATTTTAGGTAAAGTAAATATATACAGCAAGTGTATAGTGTCAAATTTTGTAATATAATGATGGAGTTAGGGTGTTGAACCCACAAAGATTGATATTCAATTTATGCTAAATACTATAATTGTTTAGATCTTAATTTATCTAGAAAATCGAATTAGAAGATCAATGGTTTCAATCTAATGTAATGATGAAAATGGTGGCGAATTCAACAATATCAACGCAAGGTTTAAGAAATAAATCAATATGAGAAAGTTTAGGGTTAAGACTTCACTATCAACTATGTTTCTCAATTATATAGTTACTTCTAATTAATTTTCCCAAATTTATAAGCAAGAGCCCTAATTTAATTTTACTTCATCTCTCGAGTGTCAAGTAAAAACTATCCTTATATTTCAATTCCAATATCTCTATTTCGAATTAAAATCTAGAAATTATCAAGTTCAAAAACTATTTTATGATCGCGCCTAAGTTTCCCTCTCGAGTGCTGAAATTTAGACAATCAATTCATTCAATTAGTGACTAAGTAATTGAAAACATTAAAATCAATAAACAAAAATAAATGAAATCAAAAATTTCAAAGAAATAACTAAATAAAATTAAAACATAATGTCAAGTTGGTTACATCAAACCATATATTAGAAGTTTAGTTCATCACTATAGAAAGAGACATAATCAAATCATAATAAAAGACATGTAGAGAAGAGCGAAGATAGAACTATTTTTTGGTGGTTGAATCAATCCTCTTCTTGATGTTTTTTCTTGATTATTACCCTCAATTGGTATTTATCTCATCTTGAAGTTCTAAGAGAAGTTGGAGTCGGAATGACATTAAAAGGAGACCACAGTATTCGAAACACTTTTTCTCGACCAGTTTGTGGCACTGCGTTGATGTTAAAATTCAGCAACAGTGGCGTTGCGGAGCCCACTATCTAGTAGAAAATCAGCATTGCACATCCTTCAATAGTTTTATCATAATTTTTTCTCCTGATATCCGATTGAGGCGATTCAAAACACATTAAAAACATAACTCAAAAGGCTACAACTTTACTTGAGAAATCAAGTTTCAATTCGAACGTTTACTATGTCAAAAATGGTCTCAATCTCTACCTAAAAATATGGAATATATTTGTGTAGTTGAAAATTGATTTATGAAAATATTTTGATTATATTTCACTAATTTTTAACTTCTAATTGCATTCGGTTGACTCCTAGTAGTCTTCAATTATCATTTGTGGTCTGAATCAACTATTAAAAAGTTTTAATTGAGTCCTCAAACTTTGGCTTTTACCCTTTTTCGTCATTATTCACTTCTTTCTTTCAATTTAACTTCCAATAATCTTTCACCAAATAAATATCAACGTCTCATTGATTCATGACAACATCACTATTTTCTCCAAGTTTTGCACTGTTCATACCAATTCACCTTAACCTATAAAATAACATGAAAACAAAAATCAAAATGTTCTAAAACTCTAAAAATCAAACGAAATATCAAGATTATGTAGCATTAATATGATGAGTGAAACACACTAATCATTGTTCCTCCAGTCATTCCGGTAGTTCTGACTTTGTTCACTTGGCTTGTTGCTCCTCTGAGTTTGGTTCTCCCCACCATTCATACAACCTTCATTCCATATGGAGAAAAATCAGAATTTTTTTTTTTTGTTAAAGGAGGGAGGTACCTCCGAGATTTTATTAATTTGCAATCACTTGTGGCGGAGGAATATCGTGGTTACATGAAAAAATGAAAACAATAAATGAAGAAGTATTACTTCCCTTACAATGAAAATAAATGATGAAGATTAAAGCAGTAAACTAGGAAGTACTACTTCCTTTACAAAAAGAACTAATGCAAATTAAGGCAAAAACAGGAATTGGAAATAAAAATCAAAATTAAAATCTGGCACTTGGCAATCCATATCTGTTAGTTTGTACTAGTTCCCCAATATGTCGTGGTAGGTCATGTAGTCCGTATATCTGATATCGTCGATAATCCCAACCCTCGGCAGCAAGAACATCTGCAACCTGGTTTCCTTATCTATAAATGTGAGAAACTGCGTCTTTGTCAAAAGATATGATATCTGTTATACGTGTGAGTATACCCTGAATAGCGCAATGTCCTCTTCCTCTAGTGATACAGTGAATAGCTACTGTAGAATCACTGAAAACCCAAGTCCATGAGCTAGTAAAATCCATTCAAGAATAGCTCAAAACTTTGCCTCTAAAATCAAGCATGGTTCATACGAAAGCTGAGAAAGCCCTAATACAGTGGTGTACGTGGTCTCTGATGATGCCTCTCCCACTTGCAAAACCATCCTTAACGCATCTATCAGTATTGATCTTAACAAATTTGATTGGTTGAGTATGCCACCGAACTAGAATAAGGAGAGATGGGGAAGGGGGTCCATAAAAATACCAAATATGGGTGCAAGTGTCAAATCCCCTCGCCAACGCACCACAAGAAGTAGTCCTCCTATATGAAAAAAAGAGATCATGCAATAAGCCCTCAAAATGATACGTTTGGGAAAAATGTGAATCCCTCTATGCTTCGCATCATTCCTTGCGGTCCACAGGTACCAAAATATCAGTAGAGAAATGATAATGCGAATGTGTCCACAACGAACATAATGTCCAGAGTATCTCTATCTCTGGAATCTCTGTCTGACTCTCTCTCCTGAACTCAAATATATCTGAAAAATATTCCCAAAATGCTGCCATACCTGATTGGAGATGCTACTGCCAGTGAAAATATGATTGATAGTCTTATTCTCGGAACAACACTGACAGCGAGAAGCCAACTGGCATGCAATCCTCCCTTGAACAACCAATGTGGTCTCACCCATCCAGCAATCATGCCAATAAAAAATCTAACCTACACCAAGGTGCCATGCAATGTATGGCTCTGTCCGGGGCCCAACTGATTTCAGCTTCTTCTAAATAAGAGAAGCTGAGTAAAGAACTGCTACAAATAAAGGGTCTGTCCCCGTACAATACTTACCCTGTAAGAAATAGGCCCAAAGAGATCTTTGAGTATTGAACAACCACCCGAGCTTTATGGAGAAGGTGTCCACCACATCTTGTAATCTCCTGAAGCCTAGACCACATTCATCAGTAGGAAGACAAATCTCCTTCCAGCTCCGCCAATGTAAACGTCGTGCCTATTCTTCCCATAAGAATCATGCAAAGATGCTCTTAAGTTTCTTTAGGATAGTTTTAGGGGGCTGTATGAACTGAAGAAAGTGTAAAGGCATGGAGAAGAGCACCGACCTCAGTAAAGTAATACGACCTCCATATGATAAAAGTCATAAAGCCCAACCTGAGATCCAGTTCTTGATCTTCTGGATAAGGTCATCATAAATGAAGCTCATCTTAGCCCCTTTGAATATGTGGACTCCCGATAAGTGAACGGCTGCTGCTGGTGTCGAAAACCAGTTAAAATTTCCAATCGTCTGATCTGACTAATAGATGCCCAGTTGGGTAGTATAAGTCCGCTCTTGTCACTATTCACCAACTGACCAGAGACCCCCTCATAATGCTCCAGACAACCATGAATCCTCCTTATAGACTATTTTTTACCGTTGGCAAATATGATCATATCATCAGCAAATGAAAGGTGTGAGACAAGAGTACTATCTCCATGTCGATAACATATACTGGGATCATCCTGAAACATCTGAGTGAGCAAGCGTGAGAAGTAATTTGCAGCTATGATGAATGTGGATGGTAAGATAGGATCTCCTTGTTTGAGTCCTCGTGAAGATAGAAAAAAGCCACATGGGCGATCGTTTAGGACTACAGAAAAATGACACTCCGAAATGCAACACCTAATCCTATCGATCCAGATCCGATCAAATCCAAATACCTCTAATACAGAATAAATGAAGTTCCAACCATACGATCATATGTTTTATTCATATCTAGCTTCAGCATTGCGTTACCTCCCTCACATTCTATTATCCAATGTATGGAGAAGCTTCTGAACCAATAGAACATTGTCCCCAATTAGGTTATTAGGAATGAACCTACTCTGTTGTGGAGAGATAATGTGTGGTAACAATGTACTCAATCTAGTGTTCAAAAGCTTAGTAATAAGCTTATTGAACACAGTACAAAGACTGATAGGACTGAAGTTGGTCCATCTACAAGCAACTTCCCTCTTAGGGAACAAAACTATAGTAGTAGTAGTAGCAAAACCCCGTGGTAGATGGCTGCCATCAAAGAAATCTAAGAATGCCTTGTATACATCGTCCTGAATAATGTGCAATCCATCCGGTTCGACAGCACTGTCAGCGTCAATACTAAACAATGCCTCTCGAATCTCATGAATCAGAAGGGTTCGGTTTAGTACCAAATTGTCATCCTCCGTCAATAGCCTGGGGATGATATCAGTGCGAATGGGGTCCAACGACTGTGTAGGAGCAGATAGAAGATCCTGGTAGAATGCAATAGCTGAATTTTGAATGTCAGCATGTTAAGACTACCCATGCCTGCGTCCTGATGGACCTAATACACGATTGGATCCTACGTCCTTGAACCATCGCATGGAAATAACGAGTATTATGATCTTCTTCACATACCCAACGTGAACCGGCCTTTTGCTTCCAAAAACCCCCTCAATAGATAAGGTTCGATTCAAAACTGCATGTGCATGATGAAATAGATCACGATGCTCCGGTATAGGGTTTCTATCACATACTGTCTCAGCCGCATCCACCCTATCCTCAGTATCACGCACCCATTGGAAAATATCTCCAAACACATGTCGATTCCACCAATGCAGTCCCTGTTTCAGACTAAAGAACTTCTCCCAAAGAGTAGCCATCCCTGTAAGATGAGTAGGGAGTGACCACTTCTGAGCGACAAATGAAGAAAAAGCATGATACTTGGTCCAATGAGGAATCTGAAAGGTCCAGGCCCCAAATCATCATCAGAAACCCATTGAAGTAATAAAGGCGAATGATCAGATGAAGTCCGATTCAAGTGCCTCACTGTAAACGGTCGATAGAAAGCAGCAGCTGTAGAATTAATGAGTACCCTATCCAATCTCTTTCTGACTCGACCGTTAGACCAAGTATATCGATTCCCAAGGAAACCAGCTGTAGCGCCCCGAGTTCTGTTAACCCGGATTGCCACGTCATCGTCTTTTGCCCTAATTTTGTCAATCAATTTTACGGAAATAACCTAATTTTTAAAATCACATTTGCAATTGAAAAACTTCGTTGGCAAGAAAAATACATTAGATAATTGTTCAAAGTTTAAATATCATGTTTTGGAATAGCGGAAACGAAAATACGTTAACAATGTTTCAATACATAAATTCGAAAATTTTAATAATTTCGATAATCAAATTTTATGCCACCACTACCGGATCAATCTCGATCGCCTCCGAAGTTTGCAAATATTGTTAAAAATAGCAGAATGAGTATTTCGAAAAAATATTGAGTAGACTCATCGCCGATAATTAATTTACAGAATAATTGAAAACACACTCATGCAATATACAACGTGATATCATCTTTGGTTCATTTTCTTGAAATCATAGGCTCTTTAAAAACATGGGCTGTGGGTAGTCTTTCTTTCTTGTGCGGATAAAGCACATAAGTTATGCATAACATTCTCTTCTTATCTCATAAGAGATTCTTTCTTTCTTTCTTTCTCATGCAATTAAACATATAAGTTATGGCAAGTATAACAATATCATATATCGCATATGACACATTCTCATCCTATGCATAAAGCATATAAATCACGTAATTCACATAAAGCATGCAATTATAATTTAAACTAATTAATGGTGGCGAGTCTACCTCAAATATTTCGAGTTGCATGAAAAGTGGAGCGGGAAAATAACTTCAAGCTCCTAATTGCTCGTACGTATCGTCTAGCCAAAAATAGAAAATAAGTTTGAATTAGTATTTCGAACTTTAAAGTTTTAAAGTGTTGAAATTAAGTTTAAGGGCTTAATTGAAAATTATTGGAATTGAAATAAATGGCTTAAAATGATAAAGTAAAGTTTAGGGGCTAAATTGGGAATTTATTAAATCTGAAAATAAAACTTTAAGGGCTAAAATAATAACTTCCATAAGTTTAGGGACTAAATTGTAATTATAATAAAGCTGGAATTAAAAGTTAAAAACTGAAATAATAACTTTTGTAAGTTTAAAGACTGAGTTGTAAATATATTAAAGCTGAAAACTAAAATAATGACTTTTAATAGTTTAAGGACTAATCTGTAAATATATTAAAGCTGAAAATAAAATTTAAAGACTGAAATAATAATTTCTATACATTAGGGACTCAATTGTAAATATAATAAAGCTGAAATAAAACTAAAGGGCTGAAATTAAACATTTTCAGAACTTAAGGACTTAATTGAAAATCTGCTAAAACTGAAAATAAAATATTAAGGACTGAAATAATAATTTATAAACTTGGGGGCTAAATTAAACATTATCTAAAACTAAAAATCAAATTAGAGGACCGAAATTAAAAACATTTAAAACTTTGTGACTTAAATAAACATTTTAAAACTTTGGGGCTTAGGGTTATAACTTCTAAAATCAAAATTAAACTAAAATCTAAAATTAAAATCAAAATCAATAAAAATCAAATAAAAACCAAAAATTTCTCATTTCTCTCTCTCTCATTACAACAGAGAGAGAGAGCGAGCGACGGGGAAGGGCTCTGCCTCTTCCCCGTTTTCGCCACCGGAGGTCAACTCAGCGCCACCATCGCGTGGTGGCGCCGGCGTAAAGGTAGAGATGGTAGGGTGGTGTTGTTGGGTGCACGAATTCGATGGTAACCGAGGCTAAATCGCGACTTGGGGTTCGATTTTCTGCTGGAAATGGGTTGGGGATCTTGAGGTAAGTTTATTGGTTATGCTATTTCTTGGTTTTGGGGTTGATTTGAGGTGGGTTTTGGGTGAAGTGGCTGTCGATCTTGGGGTTGCAGCTACGGTTTGTGCGTTGCACTTGGTGGTTCGAAAATGATGGTGTTGTGTTGGGCAGCTTCGTGGGTTGCGTTCTCGGTTTGGTGGTTTTGGGCAGTGGTGGTTTGAGGTCTTGGTTGTGGAGTTGCTGTTGGGTTTCTGGCCGCACGTCGCTTTCAGCGAGTGGTGGCTATGGCTTTGCTTTCGGGTTTGGGGTTGTGCGCTCGGTTTGGGGCTCGATTTTGAACTTGGCTATTGTGTTTGATTTCTGGTTTGAAGAGTGTGGGTGACGGGTTGGTTGGTGGCTATGGCTTTGCTTGGTTTTGGCAGTAGCTTGAGCAAAGCTTGGTGGATAGGCTCTGAAATGGTGGTTTGGTTTGTGTGACTGCTTGCTTGCAGTGGAGGGGTGGTGCTGGTAGCGTTGTTGGGAGTTGTAGTGAGTTGGAGTTGCAATTTTGGTGTTGTTACTTGGGGGTGAAAATGGTGACTGCAGCTCGTGTATGTGCAGCAGCTTGGGTGAAAATGGTGGTGCAGTGATGGTTTGGTGAATGGTGTTGTGACTTGGCAGCTGACCTTGCGGTGGAGGTTGGTGGAGTTGGAGAAATGGGTTCGCCGTTGATGGTTGGTGAAATGGTCGCATTGTGCGTTGGTCGGGGTGTTGAGTTTGCCACTGGGGAGCTCACCGTTGATGCTAGAAATGGTTGTTCTAGTATCACGTCGACCCAAGTGAAATGGAGCTGAGAGTGTGAGGGAGAGAAGATAGATTCTTACCAAATGGATTTGGTTGCGTGAATGAAATGGGAGTGGAGGGAATTGTGATGAATAAAATAGTGGGATTTTAGGGCACAAATCCCTAGATGGTATATTGGGCCTGATTGTTGGGCCTTTGGATTTGGGCTGTAGGGTTTTCTAATTGGGCTTAGGTGATTGGATTAAAAATGATTTCCTTGTTGGACTTAAGTGGAATTGGACCTAAATATCCAAGATTTGGACTAATAAGTAATTGGGCTTGAATTTAATAAAAATTGAATTTAAATAAAATAAATCCAAATTGAAATAAAAATAATTACTCAATATTCGATTCGATTCGAAATAATTTAAATTCATTTATAACGGCTAGACGAACGTGCTATTTATTAAAAATTAGGGTTAAAGTCGAGCGACACGTTTTTCGAGAATTAATTTTATATTATTCAAAAGTTCTCGGTCGCTACACCAGCATCCTCTAAACCACAATCTAACATCATATTAAAGAAAGCAGTAGTGTCTCGATCACGAGTATTATGACCAGTGTGCTCACCAGAATGAGAAATAGCATTAAAATCTCCCCCAAATAACCAAGGGTCGTCCATATCGAGGGAAATGTGGTGAAGACCCTCCCACAAATCCCTCCTAATAGTTACGTTACATGAAGCATAGATAGGAGTCAGATAGATAGGACGTGCTAATTTGGGATCCTCAACTCTTACATGAAGGAACTGGGGATGATTAATAATAATAGTAACAGTAGTACCCGCATTCCAAAAAACCAGATCTTGTTCATCTCATTTTGAATTCCCATGTCAAACCGCAGATATCGTCGAATATAAGCAAATCTATGCTGAAAAACAAAAAGCTCCAATATAACCAAAAGATAAACCTGATGAAGCTGAATAAGTCTCCTCAGGCGCCAACGAGTAGCTACACTAGCTATACCTCTTGCATTCCATATGATGGTATTCATCTGGATGTGCGTGAAGAGGTATCATGTGACCGACTCCTGGTCACCATCCTAGGAATTGAAGTATTAGTGGCTTTCACATTTCTTTTTCGATAGACTTGAACAAAACCATCCTCCTCTGTCCTACTAGTCATGCCTGCCAAGTCATCAGCCAAAGATCGACGATATGGACCTTGTTGATGAACTTCAATATGAGAAAAAAATCAGAATCGGACTGATCTGTGGATAAGAAAGCCTTCATATTCTACTGACAATGTGCAGAGATAGCATGAGCCTTCATAGAACCCTGTGGCCTCTCTAACATATCTATCAAGAGAGGATCAAAATATGTAGAACTAACCATCATAGGTGCACTGCTGATGGGGTCCAGAGACTGAACTGCTAAATGGTGACCTGATGTAAAAACATGAGAACTTTGAGTATCCATCCTAATGGGAACAACTGTAGAATGATATAATGGTAGAGAGCTAGTAATGTGCGGAGCAATATGACTAATAACAGGTAGAGTAGTGTAAAGACTAAGAGCCATATGGTTAGCTGCTATCTGTGATGTAGTAACTGTAGTGAGGGAAAAATAGAAGCAATAGTTGTAACAGTTCGAGAAGTAGAATGAGAAATCATTTCTGATGTACTATTCTATCTCTTCTGGTTCCTATTAATAAGTGTCCACCTCACGCGAGGAGTGGTCACAACTTCCTTACCCTTACCCTTATCTTTGGTCTGAACAAGAGTAGGCCTATGGTTAAGGTCACCAATACCTGGGGCGCAAGAAGTGGAACAGAATGAGAGCAAACAGAACACTTCGCGTCCAGATGCCCAAAGTGTCTGCATAGAAAGCAAAAGTCCGGCACCTTATCATACACCACGGGCTGCCAAAAACCTCCCTACTTCTCTCTCTCTATCTACATCAATAAGGGAGTTTACATTCTAAATCGACCTCAATATAAACTCTCGCTTCGCTAGGTCGTTGAAGGTCAGAAGTGGCTTCATCAATATAAAGTGGAAGTCTAATAGCTTTAGCTATAGCAAATAATGCACTCTTGGCATGAAAATGAATAGGCAATAAGGGAAATGATACCCAAACAGCAGCAATAGGAGCCTTATGCTATGGACTAAAACTGGGAGTCCATTTAAAGATACGCACAGGACAACCATCAATATACCAAGTGGGTTTGAGGAATAATCGTGAGTGATCATCCTTGTGCGCCATATGAATAATAATGTGTGCATTATCAATAAGACCAATCTCATAATCACCAATAAAGCCAAAACGCATACCTTATTCATAGAGGGTTTGCGATGCACAAATTTACCAACAAGTGTGAACCTGTATGCCTGGGCCAAGAATTGCTCATCAGATTCATTAAAAAATACTGCAGGTTCACCATAGTGGATGTATGGTTCCTTAGAAACTAAGCTGCGATGTCTGGAGTCCTCAGGAGCACGAAGGACATGTGCAAATGATTTCTTTTGACTCCTCTCATCCTGTGTGATCGCGAGTTTGCAATTGAGTGTAGCGGCATAAGATCGGGGAGCATGGGTAACTCCTGCTATTCCAGTAGATGGGGCAGGTGGTCTAGTAGAGGTCGGGGCATTAGATTCAGCTGGGATGGACCTATTCTGCATATGTTGGGTCTCCTAGGTTCGATTCTGATGTCCACTTGCCAATTTGGAGGCAACACGATCTGTTCCGATAATAACCCGTGAAGAGGGTTCAAAATTGGACATAAGATTCTTCAAACTATTGGTCGATTGCATGGGCATCGAAGTTGTAGTGGGAGGAGCTAATTTCAATGTTGGAGGTTCCAAATCAATTGTAGAAGCTGAACTACCCAGTTTGGGAATTGAAGGGGACTCAAGCCTTCAGAGTAGAGATAAAATTAGGATTCAATTGAGCCTCGATTCTTGCAATTGGCAATGTTCCCATGATATTTTTACCTTCAATTGTAGTAGAATTGGTTGAATTCGGAGCAAATATATCACAACCATCACTAGTGTGCTTCCTATGATTCACAACTCAGGGCATGCAATTGGGGGCCAATTGGAAGTTTACACATGAGCATATGATCTTCAATTGACTGTAGTTGGGAGGAATTTTGAGTAAAAACAACAACAGGATCCTCAATTAGGGCAGAATCAGGTTCTTCACGTGGAGGAAATTGGGCAGTATCACAATCAATTGTTGGAGTGTTAATTGCTGTAATTAACGGCTTACCCATGTTCTTACCACCATCAATTGAATACTTATTGGTCTAATTGAACCATTGTAGCATAATAGAATCATCAACAAAGCTCAAACCGTGACTTTCGCACAGAATTTTCGCTGCAGCCACAAACTGAGATGGTTCACAGTTCAATTGGGGTTGACCCATGGCTAGACTAGGTGCACCAGGTGGCGCACCTAGCTCAGGTGGTGCTCGACCTTGGTTTGCCGAAACTACGTCGAAATTGGCAAAAAGACAGTGCATTGTTGTGAGCTTCGCAACAATTTGTTCTTCTAGGATTAATTTGATCTGTTGGACAGGTGTTTGGGGTGAATTTTTATCTTAGTTAAGCAAGAAATTGAAGATTTTTACATTCTCAGAGTTGAATTGTATCTTCTGGGATCGAATTTCAAGCGAGGAATTGAAGTTTTCACGTTCTTCTCAAGTTTCTTAACCTCGAGTGATGTCGTTTCTCTTGCTTTTGTTTGAATTTCAAATGGAAATGTTAGGCTAAATCTTTTTATGTATTGGATGGAAGATAAAACCTATAAATTTATAGTTTTTAATTCGAGAATTTTTTCGGTTAATTATCGTGTTTGTGATTTCATATGCATAAATTATGTTTGTTTTAATGTTTTCACACCATTAGGACATATAAATTTCTTATTTGTAGTGTTAAAAAAATCACAATAGGTATAACACTGCATATTTAACCCACAGGTAATAGGTATTAGGGATTAAATTTATGGCATGTGTGATCACATGTGATAATCCTATGATGAAATACATGTTTTTCATATGAATTCAAACTAAGAATAGGATCGGATCATATTAAATATAGGTTTGGTACATCTTGAAAATGAATATTGAATATTATTGGATTATCGTTTGTCACTAATACGTTAATCACACTAATTAACATAAGTCGAGAATTAGAACTAGATGTTAATAGGTGGAGCCGAAAATCCAATACATTCATTTCGTTATTTGATAAAAACCAATCTTTATTGCTTTCATATTTAAAATAGCATAGTAAACCAACAGTCAATCTCTATTTTGTTACACTTATCAAATTTGGTAGTAATTAGTACACTAAAGTTGAACTTTATTTTTCGTGGGATGATATTCGTAACTCATTACACTCCTTGAATGTAAAAATTTTCAACTACCCCATATGCTTGCGAGATTTTACCGAACAAGTTTTTGGCACTGTTGTCGGGGAATAATTGATTTAATTTAATTTTATTAGTTTATATAGATTCGATTATTTCATTGTTCTTAAGCTAATATCACACTATCTAATTCTCTTATGTTGTTCTTTTCAGGAAACTTTTAATTTATGCAAGATTCTAACGGTATCGAGCTAGCTCCATTAGATCCTGAAATCGAAAGAACTTTCAGACAGCGCAGGAGAGAGCAAAGAGAAATGATCAAAAATCAACATCAAATTCAAGTTCAACTACAACAGCCACATCAGTAGAGAGCTGTCGCTAAGCTCCAATATTAGTTGGAGATTATGTGAATCCAATACCTGGACCAGTGCAACCTATAATTTTCTACCCGCCTTTCAAACAAGCTAGTATCTACCTTCGACCAAATGTCCTCAATCTCTTCTAGAATTATCAAGACATTAGGTTCTTCGGGAAGGCCTTCTCATGTTGTACAAAGTTATCAATCATGAAGGGATGTCAGTGGATGTTTTTCGAATGCAGTTATTTACTCACACTTTGAAGGATGTTGTAAGAGAATAGATATGCTCTTTACCTATTGGGAGTATCATGTCGTGGAATCACATGGTGCAAAAATTAACATGAAGTTCTTACGTCTGTCTCGAGTTTATCAAACCCAAAATAAAATCCACACCTTTAAGTAGAAGGACCCTTGAGAACTATCCAGAGGCTTAGAAGAGGTTCAAGAACTTGTTTAGGAAATGTCCAAATCTTGATGTTCCTAAGCAAGCACAAGTATATCTCTTCTACTATAGACTACACCAAGAATACAGAAATATGATAGATGCTTCAGCGGATGGATCAATAACGAAGATAGACATTGATAAGGCTTATGAGTTGTGTAAGAGGACAGTAAAGAATCAGTCTATGTGTCCAACCGCTACGAAAATTTCAAAGAAAACGGTAAGGGTGCATAACATAGATTTGGTGACCAAATTGACAGCACAGTTGAAGGTGCTTACAAAGAAATTAGATAACTTAGCTCAATC
Source organism: Fraxinus americana (assembly GCA_035079005.1). Taxonomy (NCBI): domain Eukaryota; kingdom Viridiplantae; phylum Streptophyta; class Magnoliopsida; order Lamiales; family Oleaceae; genus Fraxinus; species Fraxinus americana. The sequence continues at coordinate 24,832,190 of CM068708.1, read as the reverse complement.
TGCTAACATAGTACATCGACTAGCATCGATTTAAGTAAATTGTGGGGCATATCATATTACTGCAAGTTGCCCTTTAGCTTCCACACATGTTACTCGGCCTGATGAAGTTAACTATGTATAAAGATTTCAAAGGCAGTACAACAACCCCCACTCTAATACTTATAATTCGAGGTGGAAGAATCATCCAAATTTTTCTTGGACTAACAATCAAGGATGGGGACAATGAGAAAATTATTGGGACAAACTACGAGGTTTCCAATAGCAGTAACAACCTCAAGATAAGAAATTTTCATTAGAACACTTGCTCTCTTAGTACATCACGAAGACTGAGAGTAACTTTAAGAACCAATAGGTTTTCATCAAGAATTTGGAAAAATAGAAGGGACATATAGCAGCTACATTATCAGGTAGAACTCAGGGAACTTTGTCGAGCAATATAGAGACAAATTTGAAGGAACGTGTCAAAGCTATCATTACATTTAGTGGACTTCAGTTACCAGTAATACACGTGAAAAATGCTAGCCATTGTGGGTGAAGAGAAAATGGATTAGTCTGGTAAAACCACAGAAAAAATTAAGTTAAGTCTGCAGACAATTCACAAAATAAAGCAACCGCTCCGTCAAAGCTTATGTACCTCTGATTCCATTCGCCCAGAGATTGCTAAAACATAAGCTCGATAAGCAGTTCGCGAAGTTCTTGATGTATTCAAGAAGTTACATATTAGCATATCATTTACAGAAGCCTTAACTTAGATGACCAGCTATGCTAAGTTCATGAAAGACATACTATCGAACAAAAGGAAGCTGGAGGATCACAAAATGGTCATTCTGACAGAAGAATGTGCTAGATACATGGTAGCCTACCAACCATCTTCAAACAACTACTATTGGAGCTCGATAAAGGTCCTATAAAACCTTTACCATAGTTCAACAAGGTCCAACAATTGAACTTAAACAGTTGCCTACTTATTTGTGGTATGCCTATTTAGGGGGAGAAGAATTCTAGCTATCATCTCAAATCCTTTTACAGATGAAGAAGAAGATCACCTATTGAGGGTACTTCAGGATCATAGGATAGCAATTGGGTGGACTATCTCTGACATAAAAGGGATCAGCCCTTCTTTTTGTATGCACGGGATTCTAATGGAAGAGAATTACAAGCCTTTAGTAGAACATCGGTGTAAACAAAACCCAACTATGAAGGAAGTGGTGAGAAAAGGGGTTTTGAATCTTTTGGATACATGGATCATACATCCTATGTCTGATAATCATAGGGTCAGTCCAATATAGGTAATACCGAAGAAATGATGAATCAATGTGGTTCCAAGTGACAATAATGAGCTCATTCTGACGCGCACATTCACGAGTTGGAAAGTTTACATTAAATACCTGAAACTCAACGATGCCACTAAGAAAGACCATTTTTTCCTTCCATTCATTGATCAGATGTTGGAGAGGCTTACGGGGCATGTATACTATTGCATTTTGGATGGATACTAGGTGTATAATCAGATTAATATAACACCAGATGCTCAGGAGAAGACCACATTCACGTGGCCCTATAGAACTTTTGCTTACAGACGAATTTCATTTGGTTTATGCAATTCCCTAGCCATATTCAGCATTTTATCAATCAATCTTTTCAAGATATGGTGGGCCATATTATTGTTGTGTTCATGGATGAATTCTCAAACTTTGGGACTTCATTTAAGGAGTTCCTAGATCACTTGGGGCTAGTGTTGTAGCGTTGTGAAGACACCAACCTTGTTCTTAATTGGGAGAAACGTCACTTCATGGTTCAGGAAGGGATTGTATTGGGACATCTGATATCAACTAGAGGTATTGAGGTCGAGAAGACAAAAATACAAGTGATTGAAAAGGTACCTTCAGCAATTTCAATGAAAGAAATTATAAGGCTCTTGGGTTACTCTAGATTCTATCATTGTTTCATTAAAGTTTCTCTAGGATTACAAAGCCTTTCTGCAACTTGTTGGAAAATGGTGTTCCTTTTCACTTTTCTGAAGAGTGTTAGTTGTATTTGACACTCTAAAGGAAAAGTTAGTTTCAGCTCCAATTTTGGTTGCTCCTGATTAGAATGTACGGTTTGAACTAACGTGTGATGCTAGTGACTACGCAATAAAGCTAGTTCTGAGTTAGTGCAAAGACAAGATCACACAGGTAATTAGCTACGCTAGCAAGACTCTGGTAGGGTCTCAATTGAACTATGCTACTACAGAATATGAACTTTTGGTAGTGGTGTTCATCTTTTACAAATTCAGGCCATATTTGATTGGGTTGAAATACTTGATGAGTAAGAATGACGCAAAGTTGAGGCTCATTCGATGGAAGCTTCTATTGTAGGAGTTTGATTTGGAAATTCAAAACAAAAAATGAGCGGGAATGTGGTTGCAGATTACCTATCTCACCTTGAATCTCAAGAATCAGACCACAAATATAAGATCAACAAAGTATTCCTGATTGAGATGCTTTTTCAGATTAGGACGACGTCGTAGTATGCTGATTATGTAAATTATTTGATCAGTTCCTTCAGTCCACCAGAGTACTCGAGTCATGAAAGAAGAAATTTTTCTGTGATCTTAAGCACAACTTTTGGGATGATCTGTTTCTGTATTGACTAGGTCCAGATCAGACAATTCGCAGTTGTGTAATGGAAGAAGAGCAAAATCATTTGTTGTAGCATTGCTAATCTTTGCCTTACGGAGGTCAAGATGAGTGTATTTCACTCATAGTTTAGACATCATCTAAACTTGTTATTTAACTAATTTCTATAAGTTTTAGAGCATTTTAATGTGTGTTTGATGTTGTGATTTAGATTGATTAAAATGAAGGAAATAAGCAAAAGTTGGAAAATTTTGAGAAGATGGCTAAATTGTAAGAGATCTAAAGTTCGACGACTAAAGAGAAAATACTCAAAAGCTGTGTTCGACCTCACAATGAATATTTAAGAGTGATATGAGTCAATTGGATGAAGAAAGAAGTCAAGGGGATGAAATATAGGAAAAGTATGATCACACATCAATTTCCAACCGAAAAAGTTATGCTACAGATTTTTAATCTCATATTGAGACTCATTTTTGACATAGGAAACATTCGAATTGGAAAATGATATCTGAAAGTAAATTGTATCCCTTTGAGTTATATTTCCAACGCATCTTAAATCGCCTCAATTGGATATCGGAAGAAAAAGGTATGATAAAAATATTGAAGGATGTGCAATGTTGAATTTCCATCCGAAATTGGGTGCCGCAACGCCACCGTTTCTGAAATTAAACAACAACTGGGCTCTGCAGTACCCCAATTGTGGTACCAAGGTGCCACTAGACGAGAAAAAGGGTTTTGATTTTGTTTTACTCTTTTCTTGGCCCAACAAGACTCCAACCCTTCCAAGACTTCAAAATACTATAAACACAACCCTTAAGACCTAATTCTAGGGGGGTAACGATTCAAGAGGCAAGGAGGAATTCAACACAATTCTTCAAGAAGGAAAGAAGGAAAAATATCAAGAGATTTAAGAATAAGAGAAGAAATTGAATATTTACATTCTAGTTTTTCTATTATCTTTCCTATGTCTTTTGATTTTAGTATTTTCATAGATTACACCATGAGCTAAATTTATTATCTATGGTTTGATTATAGCCAAAAACTTGAGAATTTAATCAATTTTAGTTATTTCTATTAGATTTTCTACATGTGTTTATTTGTTTTATGATTTTAATGCTTTCAATTAACTAGCTACTAATTGAATGATTTGATGCTAGTCAATTTCGGTACTCGAGAGAGGGGAATTTAGGCGTGATCATAAGAATAACACAACATAGAAAATTATAGGTTTCGAGAGAAAGTATAATTCATTCTAATCATGTTCCATTTAAGAACCACGAACATGTTCCATTTAAGAACCACATTTAAGAACCACGAACATGTTCCATTTAAGAACCACGAACTTTAAATTCTATATTTTAATTCTAAATAGAGATATTGGAATGGAAATTTATGAATAGTTTTTACTCGGCACTCGAGAGGAGTAAAATTACGTTAGTGTTCTTTGCTTATATATTTTGGAAAATTGTGTAGAAATGATTATATAATTGAGAATCACATTTGATAGTTAGGTGAAATTATAACCCTAGGCTTTCTCACTTGATTATTCTTCTAGCTTGCGTTTATTTGTTGAATTCATCGGCATATTAGTTTAAAAACATTGATTATAACATTCATTCATCTAAATAAAATAGATGCTATATAATTATAATACTTAGTAGAAATTTGAATTACAATCCATATGGGTTCTACTCTCTAACTCCATTATTATATTACAAAATTTGACATCTTACGCTTGCAGTATAAATCACATTATAAAAAACGCGTGACAAGACACTTTGCAGCAACCAAGACAGCGAAAAAAGTTCTACCATCAGGTTTTTATTAGCCTATGTTATTCAAGGATGTCTATGCTTTGGTAAAGAGATGCGATAAATGCTAGAGAACCTAAAATATCTCAAGGAAGAACGAGATGCCCTTAAACAATATTTTAGAAGTATAATTATTTTACTTTTGGGATATTGACTTCACGGGACTATTCCCATCTTCATATGGGCAGCAATACATCTCGCAGGTAGTGGATTACGTGTCAACTAATGATGAATGGGTTGTGATTTAGTTCCTTAGGAATAATATTTTCTCGAGGTATGGCACCAAGCGGGCTGTTATTAGTGATTGTGGGAAGCATTTTTGTAACTGCCAATTTGCGACGTTGTTGTCTAATTATGGAGTTAAATATCACATCTCGACTCCATATCATCCTCAGAGTAGTGGGTAGGTGAAATTTTCCAACAGAGAATTGAAAAAGATTCTTAAAGCAACATTGAATGCTTTGCGTACAGACTAGTCTAAGAAGTTAGTGATGCACTTTGGGTATATAGAACAACTTTCAAGACTCCTATTGGCAAGTCCCCATATCGGTTGGTTTTCGAAAAAGCATGTCACTTGTCAATTGAGCTTGAACATAAGGCATATTGGACTACACAGATGCTCAATTTTGATATAAAATCAGTCGAGAAGCACAACATCCTTCAACTCAATGAATTTGGTTGGTGGCATATGAGAATGCTAAGTTATACAAAGAAAATATCAAGAGATGGCATGATAGGCACGTCAAGGAAAAATAGTTAGAGATTTGTCAACAAGTTTTCTTGTTCAATTCTCACCTCAAACTCTTCCCTAGCAAGCTAGGATCTAGATGGTCGGGTCCATGCAACATTGTAGCTATATTCCAACATGGTACAGTGGTTGTGGTGTCTCAAGATCATTTAAGAAGGTTCAAGGTTAATAGGAAACGTTTAAAAGCTTATTAGGGAGGTGATTACTCCAATGAGAAGATAATCGTGTCACTTGATCGTGCCAAGTAGCCCAAACAACAAATTCGAGCTATAGAGTGTAAACAAACGATTCTTAGGAGGCAACCCAAGTCTCTTTCCTTTTATTTATTCAGCTTTAATGTACTAGATTAAGAATTTTCATGCTTTGGTGTGTTCGAATTAGTTAAGCGTCATTCATCCATCACGTATGTTATAAGAGTCAAGAATGTGTTCACATAAGTTTCAAACATGCTTTGCATGAGTTTGAGGGTGTTTAAACCACACTTGGGTATTTTGGAGTGCAAATCATGTGTATGTTCATAGCATTTTAGAATCAGAGTTGTGAGAATTTTAGGTTTAGAGTGAAAAACGGGGATTTTTATAGATAAGTTAAGTAAAGATATGTGTCTCGAAGTTGATACTAATTTTCAACCTATTTCGTATCTACATACTTGTTATGCCCATTAAAAAAATTTTGGCATAAAAAATGGGGCGAAAAAATGCAACAAGGAAAAATTTCCCCTGTTATTATTTAGGGCATGCACCCTGGCCTGCAGGCTGGTGCACACCTGATGCTTAAGGGCAGCACTTGAAGCATGCCAATAGGTGAAGCGTGCTCTCTTGACCGGTTTGGGGATTTTAACCCCTAAACCGGCCCCATTCCAACACACACAGAGACACACAACACTCACACATTCAATCCCTGCACAAAATTGCCACATTCAATCACAAAATTTCACATGGGCATTCATTAAAAGGTACATCTTAACATCAAAACACTAGATTTTCCTAAATTGCTCCATCCATCTTCAAGAACATTAAGGTATAGTTGGCTACCCTGTTCAAGCTCCGATTTTTATGATTGAAATTGCTTGGAATTTTTTGTGTGATAATCGGTGGAAGGGTTAAGTAGTTGTTGGGTTTGCATTTTTGTGGAATTTTTTATGGTTTAGGAGGTGTTTGTTTCCATCCACAACTCATTGCGCTATAATTGTTCAATAAAATGATTCAATTAGGTTTTTGGTAGAATAAGAACACCAAAGTCAACCAACACTCATGTTACATAGGTAAACACCCTTACATACTCATGTTCACGTTTACAAAACATTTTGCACAAAATTAGGGGGGACGAAAGCATCAGCCTACGTCCCCTGCGTTACCAACTTATGGCTCCAATGCTGTGGTTGCAGCCCTGTATTACGTCCCCTTCCGTCTCCAACATGCATCTCATGCATTCATCCCTATTTCATATCCTCGTTTTCCTCGTCATTTGTACTGTAGTTAAAACATGTAGTCCATTTCATTGCACAACATGGGCTAATGATTTCATTATCTTCTTCGATAGGATGCCACCAAAACGACAACGCGATGCTTATACCTCCAAAGGGAAAGAAAAGGCCAGCACATTCAACACCACGACGCAAACACTTATCGATGATGGGAGAATGCAACAATTCCTTAGTGCTGATCACAAGATGTTGTTTGATCGAGTATTACTAAGGAGGAAAATGTGGCCAGAAAGGCAGGTTATTCTGGGAGACTTCGAGGGATATGAGATAGCTACTCTCATAAGCCGAGCATGATGGGCTGGTGTTATAGATAAGATACATAATATATCCTACTATGGTTCAGGAGTTTCATGCAAACTTTAATCGCCGGATTGATGATCCTAAAGCAGAACGTGAGCACTACATTTGGATCAAGGATAAGTGGGTGTTGTTCTCCCCTGAAGTAATTGATAAGTTTTATGGGTTGATTTGAGAGAACATCATCCCAGTACCTTTGGGGCAGGATATGGCCTTGATTGTTCAGATGCTCTACGAGGAGAGGAGTAGGTAGGTGAGGAATTCGAGTACAATAAGTTGACCTATTCCCTGACCGTTATGATGAAATTCACCTGTCACAACATGGAGCCCACCTACATATGTCTACATTTAACTTTGATAAAGCGGGCTTCTTTATCACTTGTCGCGCATTTCACGATCGATTTGGGCACATTTATCTATAATCAAAGTGTTGAGTTTGCTTCTATGCCAAAACGTCTCCAGAAGTTGATTTTCCCGAGCCTCTTCTGTGGGATATGCTTATTATCGGGTGTAATACCTCCAAAATCCTTTATAGTCATTAATTATGAAATTAAGACCTTTGTGTAAGAGAATGAAAGTTAGAGGACCAAATTACAGATTGACCAATAGTTGAGGGACTGTACGTGAAATTTCCTAAACTATGGATCGTAAAGTTAATTAAGGAAAGGATTATTGAAATAATGTATATACTTATACTTTATTGATTTAAATTATATAATTTATATAATTACGTGTGCCTATATATGTTAATTATATCTAATTACGATTGATTGATTTAAATTATGCATTACTATATTTATGTTATAACCCATTCATTCATATTCGAAGTCAATATTATTTATTCACAGTAGAAGGTTTGATAAGTCAAAGTTAAAGTTAATTAGGGACTTAAATGGAATGAATTATTTTATTAAGGTTTATTTTACAATTGACAATATTTGAGGGTTTAAGATGGATAAAATTTGAAGTTGGGGATGTACTTATCTATTATTGAAAGTTAATGGCTTAAATGTTATGCTATGTCATATATAGATTGGGAACATGACGTGCAATTATTCAATAGTTATACATTATATATATACATATATATCCATTTTCACATTGCTGAAAAAAAAAAAGAGAATGATCGAGAGAGACCGAGAGAAGAAAAGAAAGGGAAGGAGAAAAAGAAGAAAATAAAAGAAAGAGAAAATAAGAAGGAAGCTGAGGCAGAGAAAGGGGAAAGCCAGGAAGGAAAGAAGGGAAAAAGAAAAAGGAAAGATGGGGAAAAAAAAGAGGTTTTTAAAGCTTGGGTTTCAATTTCTTCTAAAATAGTGACGTGAAAGCTTTGAAATGCTCGTAAATTTAGCAAGATTTCTATCCATAGATCTGTGAGTGGAAAACTTATATATTTTCAAATATTGATAAAGTATTTATATTTTTATACTACGTGCGATTATGTGAAGTATTTGTTCAATGACATGATTAATATGCAAATGTTCTTTCACTATGATGTATGTGAAATTCAAAGATTGTGTATGTATTACTTGTGAATTGGAATGTGAGACATGTGATATTGAGATCGACTAGAAAAGTACCCCTGATTATATAAAACTTTCGTTCACGGAGGGGCTATAGGCCCATGGCGAAAGTATTTAGCTCGAGGGGCAGATTTCAGATTTTTGAGACAACTTTCATTCACAAAGTGACCAAATTACAGGCGAAAGTATTTAGTCTGAGGGGCGGATTACAGATTTTTGAGACAACTTTTGTTCACAAAGGGGCTAAAGGCTTGTGGTGAAAGTATTTAGCCCGAGGGGCGGATTACAAATTTTTGAGACAGCTTTCGTTCACGGAGGGGCCAAAGCTATAGCGAAAGTATTTAGCCCGAGAGGTGGATTACAGATTTCAGTTAGAGGGTACATTTCTGATGGATTACATGTGATGTGATGTGATGAGATGAGGATATAGATTGAGTTGATGATTATATCATGACTATGAGATGATATTTTTTTTAACAGCTATGAGATGTCTCACGTCTTGATTATTAGTTTATGTTGTTATAATGTGAACTGTTAAATGACTTGCACTTGATTTTCGATAAAAATATATAAATGAAGAAGTATAATTATTTTAGAAATTTCCACTCACTATTGACTCATATATTTTCCCATAATTTTCTTTACAGGTGGTATTGGTTCGTTATAGCTTGAGGAGCCTAATGATTGCAAAATTATAGCCACACGACATATTGAGTGACATGACACATTAGATAAAGCATGAAGTAATTATTTTGGCCCATTGCACTATATCTTTCATTAAACATTTGATTTTGCATATTTAGTAGTAATTCATAGTCAGCCTTTGATGCGAACCCACGTAGCAATTGTATCTACGGAACCCACGACAAATTAGAACAACCAAAGAAAGTCAAGAATCAACGTTTGAAAAACTCGATCCAATAAATTATTAAACCAAGATCCAAGACAATCGCTAACAATATCTTGACTCGTGATTACAAAACTTATGAACCTTACTTTGAATTTGTAGAACGCCACAAGAATGTAATTCTCGATAAGTTCAAAATTAAAACAATGAAGAACGAGAAGAAAACAATTTATCCTCACGGTAATAATCTCAATAATTGTCTCAACAATAAAATAATATGTCCTATTTAGATGGAACCTATGTAACCCTAGTCCAAACGGAAATAAAGTCTAAAAGATTACAAAAGATACCAAGAATATAGTTTTAACATAATAGAAGATTACGCAAAATTTGGAAAAATTCGTATCCAGATCCATAACCATTTTAATCTATGCGATCGCAAAGCTTTAATTTTGAATCCTCTTTTTCATTGTGCAGAATTTCGTTCCGTTTCCGGATTGTACTCATGGACAAGAATCATCATGCAGATGTTTTTATGAAGTATTTTATAAAATTATTTGTTGGACTTAATACTCTTCAAATTCCTAGTTAAAGACTCAATTTAACAAGATTAATGATAATATAACTCTTCCATTTAATTTTTCATTAAAAAGGGACGTTACAAGAAGAGGAAAAGCATTTTTTAACTACACCTTTCCTCAAATCCGAGATTACACTTATTTTCTCTATAAAAAAAATCTTTATGTTAAGTAAAGTTTGAAAGAATAGCAAGGGTGTGAAGGAGAGTGCACACTTTGATCAAGGAAAAAAAAGATTTTCAAAAGAATAGGAGAGGAGCATATTTCTAAAAGTTCGAATCACCGTCGGGAAGCAACAACAATCTTCCAACATTATGTTTTCAAAAGCTTTTAACAAAGGTAGGAAGAGGTGCAAGTGTTGGTTTGGTTTTCAAGTTATGATTTTTCCATTTAAAAGTATGAATGTAATGTTACTTTCAGGTACGGTGTTTCGGCACCACTATAGTTGAATGATCATTCTACGGCTCTATGCATTATGTTAATTCATAACTCTATAGAAATTGGATTTTGCCGGAAATGCTACTACGCGACGGTATGAATCTATAGTTCGAAATTTTATAATTTGTTAACGAAATGCACCGATGACATCTATTGAGTTTCAAACTCATGGGTTAATTCCCTCTCTACAGGTTGATTTGATATGATTTTACTTGGGACGTGGATGATGGTAAAGAATGATGCAACGTGCTATGGAGAGGCCGGTGATTTAATGTTTTCAATTTTACTACGAAAATGTTTACTTTAAATAATTTGTTTCCTATGAAATGTTGTTTATGGAATTGTTCTAAACATATTTATTTATGAATAATTATGTATTATGGAAATTATCTTACAAGTCGCTGGTTTATATTTTTTAAAAAAAGTTAGCAAAGTAACGTTGCTGTTTTCTAGAAATTTCGTTTCTGACTTGACTTCAAAAATCCGTAACTTAGCAAAGTAACCTTACCACTAGCTCCTGTAGCTCACCTGACCCATGCCTCGATTGTTGAGTTATTTCGAAGGCATAAGCCCCCTACTTTCGATGGAGCATCTGGTCTACTGGTAGTTGAGGAATGGCTTCGTAAGTTGGAACGAATTTTTCGGCTTATAAAGCATGCGATGCTCAAAAAGTCCAGTGTGCAGAGTTTATGTTTACCGGTGATGCAAGTCACTGGTGGGATTCGATGTCTCGAACTAGGACCCCGGAGCAGCAATTGGCGTTAACTTGGGAGCAGTTCAAGGAGGAAGTGATGGATAAGTATTTTCCTCAGTCTCTAAGAGATTTCAAGGAAAGCGAATTCCTTCAGCTTAAGCAAGGTAATATGTCCCTGACTGATTACGAGCGAAAGTTTGATCAACTCTCAAGGTTTGCTCCACACCTGGTTGACACGGAAATTAAGAAGACTCGAAGGTTTGAGCAAGGGTTAAACCCAGACATAAGCATGATTCTTATGTCACATCGTTTTACATCATACCGTGAAATGTTAGAACGAGCTCACGCTATTTGGTATCAAAAGGCTAATGCAGAGCAACACAGTCAATTGTTTGGCCAGCCGGGTAAAGGACAAGCTGGGAAGAGAAAGTGGAATGGTCAAGAAAAAGAAAAGGGCAAGTGGCAAAATAAGAAAACCAATATCAGACCTGGTGCTAGTAAGGCCATAGTACATGTAGTAGCATCGTTCCCTAAGTGTGGTAAGCATCATCGTGGTGAATGTTTGTTCGGGAAGAATGCCTATTTTCGATGTGGTAAACCAGGGCATATTGCTAAGGATTGTCCCACCTTTGCTCAGAAGAAGGATGATAACAATGATCAGAACAAGAAGGGCAAAGCACGAGTCTTTACGCTCACTCAGAAGGATGCAGAGGAGAACTCAAACGTAATAGCAGGTATTTTACTCATATCCAATACACTGCTATGTCTTTGTTGATTCGGGAGCTACTCACTCTTTTGTATCAACGTCTTTCATTACTAAAGCTAGTATTAGTTGTGATAAGTCAGAGAGTACACTAGAAGTTAGCATTCCTTCGGGCGAAACATTGACCACTGATAAGTTAGCCATGTCGATGAATCTTGATATTGAGGGAAAACATTAGAAGCTAATTTATATCTGATAGAGATGAAAGATTTTGATGTGATTTTGGGTATGGATTGGTTGGGACGTAATTATGCAACCATTCGTTGTAGAGAAAAGTGTCTTTTCAAAAACCAGGAGAAGAACAATTTTCTTTCCCTGGAATAAAGACCAAACTCAATCTCCAACTAGTATCTACCTTGCAAGCCGAGAGAATGTTGAGAGAAGAAACATCTCAAGGGTTACTAGTGAACATCTCAGGAGAAAAACAAGCGACGATAAAGATTGAGGATGTACCAGTGGTACAAGAATTTATAGATGTATTTCCTGAAGATCTACCTGGTATCCCACCGGATAGACAAGTAGAGTTTACCATAGATCTCTGGTCCCTGGAGTGGCACCAGTATCTAAAGCTCCGTACAGAATGGCTCCAAAGGAACTTCAAGAGTTGAAAGTTTAGTTACAAGAATTGTTGGACAATGACTTTATTCGACCAAGTGTATCTCCTTGGGCGCACCAGTGTTATTTGTAAAGAAGAAAGATGGAAGTTTGAGGATGTGCATCGACTATCGGGAGTTGAACCGTTTGACCATCAAGAATAAGTATCTTCTCCTGAGAATTGAGGATTTGTTTGATCAATTAAAAGGGGCTTAAGTATTTTCCAAGATCGACTTACGATCTGGATATCATCAATTGAAGGTTAAGGCTAGCGATATACCCAAGACGGCTTTCAGAACTCGTTATGGACATTATGAGTTCACAGTCATGCCATTCGGGTTGACAAATGCTCCCGCAGTATTCATGGATTTAAAGAATCGTGTTTTTCACAAGTATTTAGATCAATTTTTCATAGTCTTCATCGATGACATTTTGATATACTCTAAGAGTACAGATCAGCATGAGGAACATCTTAGAATAGCGTTAGAAATACTGCGCAAGGAAAAGTTATATGCAAAATTTAAAAAGTGTGAATTTTGGCTTGAGCGAGTTGGCTTGCTCCGTCATGTAGTTACTGCCCAAGGAATTGAAGTAGATCCAGTAAAAGTGGAAGGAGTAACTAACTGGAAGACACCGACTAACGCTGGTGAAGTTCGGAGTTTTCTAGGATTGGCCGGGTACTATCGGAGATTTATTGAAGGATTCTCCAAAATATCTGGACCAATGACGCAATTGACAAGGAAAGGGGTAAAGTTTCTATGGACAGATAAGTGTGAGCAAAGCTTTCAGGAGCTAAAGCAACGATTGATTACAGCACCGGTGTTAACTATACCCGAAGGTTCAGAAGGGTTTGTTATATATAGTGATGCATCATAACAAAGTTTGGGATGTGTGTTAATGCAATACGGAAAAGTGATTGCTTATGCATCAAGGCAATTGAAGCAACATGAACAGAACTACCCGACGCATGATCTAGGACTTGCAGCGGTAGTTCATGCATTAAAGATATGGTGTCTTTACTTATATGGAGGAAAGTGCGACATTTACACAGATCATAAGAGTCTCAAATATTTCTTCACACAGAAGGAACTGAATATGAGACAGAGGCGATGGTTGGAGCTAGTAAAGGATTACGACTGCACTATTCATTATCATCCAGGTAAGGCTAATGTTGTTGCGGACGCTCTAAGTAGAAAGTCGATGGGAAAGTTGGCATCATTACCTACTATTCAGAAGGAGTTGATCAAAGACTTGGAAAATTTGCGAATTGAAGTGGTTACTACATCAGAGCAAAGTATAGCTCGTTTAGCAACTTTGGTGGTTCGACCAACTCTCAGAGATCGGATCATAGAAGCACAGGATAAAGATCCATTTTTGCAGAAGATCAGGAAAGAAATTGGCACTGATAGGAGGAAGGATTTTGGAATAGCTTCGGATCGGGCACTGATGTTTAAAGGAAGAATTTGTGTGCCTAAAGATGAAGTTTTGAGGAATGAGATATTAGAAGAGGCTCATTTTACCCCTACACCGCACATCCTGGTGGTACGAAAATGTATCGAGATCTTCGAGATACATTTTGGTGGAGGAATATGAAAAGAAGTATGGGTCTATTTGTGGCAAAACGTATAGTGTGTCAACAAGTTAAAGCAGAACATCAAAGACCAGCAGGGTTGTTAAATCCATTGGACATACCTGAATGGAAGTGGGAGAATATTGCAATGGACTTTGTGGTAGGACTTCCGAGGTCAGTAAGAGGACACAATGCTATATGGGTAATAGTGGATCGACTAACAAAGTCAGCTCATTTTCTTTCTGTAAAAATGACATTCAGTCTAGATCAACTAGCACAATTGTACATTAGAGAGATTGTAAGATTGCATGGTGTTCCCGTGTCTATTGTATCTGATAGAGATCCCAGATTTACGTCAGAATTTTGGAAGAGTTTACAAAGAGCTATGGGAACGAAATTGGATTTCAGTACGGTGTATCACCCTCAATCCGATGGTCAATCTGAAAGGACCATCCAAATTTTGGAAGATATGTTAAGGGCCTGTGTTTTGGATCTAGGAGCCAGTTGGGAATCGTATCTACCTTTGGTGGAATTTGCCTATAATAATAGTTTCCAGGCAACTATTGGAATGGCACCATATGAAGCTCTCTACGGTAGAAGATGTAGATCACCCGTCCATTGGGACGAAGTCGGAGAAAAGAGAGTTTTGGGACCAGAGATCATTGAAAGGACAGTTGAAGTCATTGATAAGATCCGTACCAGGATAAAGGCCGCACAAGATAGACAAAAGAGCTATGCTGATACCAGAAGAAAAGACTTGGAATTTCAAGTTGGAGAAAAAGTTGTTCTGAAAGTGTCACCAATGAAAGGTGTACTTAGGTTCGGCAAGAAAGGAAAACTACGACCTCGTTATATTGGACCATTCGAAATACTTGATAGGGTCGGAAATGTAGCTTATCGATTAGCTTTGCCGCCCGAACTATCAGCAGTTCATAACGTGTTTCATATATCGATGATCCGAAAGTATATGCATGATCCCGATCACGTGGTCAATTCTCAATCTCTAGAAGTACAGAAAGATTTATCCTACGAGGAATTTCCGATTTCAATACTAGATCGAAAGGTGCATAAGTTACGGAACAAAGAGATTCAACTGATCAAGGTACAATGGAGTAATCATGGAGTAGAAGAAGCTACATAGGAAAGAGAAGAAGATGTTAAAGACAAATACCCAACACTATTTACCAGATCATAAGGTAAATTTCGAGAACGAAATTTTATTTAAGGTGTGAGGGATGTAATGTCCCAGATTTTATAGTCTTAATTTGGTTGGTGTAGCCCATTTAAAAAATAGGCTTGGCCCATTTAGGGTTATGAAAGTACAAGCCATAAGTTATTTATAAGCCCAATACTTTAAGATATTAAGTTTAAGTAAATGTGATTTCAAAGATTTAATGAATAACTGAGTTGCCACAATGGTCATCTGCATGGTATTTCCTATTGGCCACCCAGGTTCGATCATCATGCAGATGTTTTTATGAAGTATTTTATAAAATTATTTGTTGGACTTAAAACTCTTCAAATTCCTAGTTAAAGACTCAATTTAACAAGATTAATGATAATATAACTCTTCCATTTAATTTTTCATTAAAAAGGGACGTTACAAGAAGAGGAAAAGCATTTTTTAACTACACATTTCCTCAAATCCGAGATTACACTTATTTTCTCTAAAAAAAAAAAATCTTTATGTTAAGTAAAGTTTGAAAGAATAGCAAGGGTGTGAAGGAGAGTGCACACTTTGATCAAGGAAAAAAAAAATTTTCAAAAGAATAGGAGAGGAGCATATTTCTAAAAGTTCTGATACCGTCGGGAAGCAACAACAATCTTCCAACATTATGCTTTCAAAATCTTTTAACAAAGGTAGGAAGAGGTGCAAGTGTTGGTTTTGTTTTCAAGTTATGATTTTTCCATTTAAAAGTATGAATGTAATGGTACCTTCGGGTACGGTATTTCGGCACCACTATAGTTGAATGATCATTCTCCGACTCTATGCGTTATGTTAATTCATAACTCTACAGAAATTGGATTTTGCCGGAAATCCTACTACGCGACGGTATGAATCTATAGTTTGAAATTTTATAATTTGTTAACGAAACGCACCGATGACATCTATTGAGTTTCAAACTCATGGGTTAATTCCCTCTCTACAGGTTGATTTGATATGATTTTGCTTGGGACGTGGATGATGGTAAAGAATGATACAACGTGCTATGGAGAGGCCGGTGATTTAATGTTTTCAATTTTTTACTACGAAAATGTTTACTTTAAATAATTTGTTTCCTATGAAATGTTGTTTATGGAATTGTTCTAAACACATTTATTTATGAATAATTATGCATTATGGAAATTATCTTACAAGTCGCTAATTTATATTTAAAAAAAAACCGTTAGCAAGGAAACGTTGCTGTTTTCTAGAAATTTCGTTTCTGACTTGATTTCGAAAATCTGTAACTTAGTCGTCACTTGGAATTTTTCAATGAAACCAGTGGCGTTTGATAGCCTCATAGGTTAGCTACGAAATAAACTTGGAATCAAGTCAATCCAATGTCAGTAAAATTTAGAGGTCACATAGAGTAAACTGCACTAGAAAGTGTTACTGGGTTTCCAGTTTCTATAGTTGATTTCAAGCAATCAGAACTCACTCATTATTTGGAAATTTTAGACAAAATCAGTGGCATTGGATAAACTTACATGTTAGCTACTGAATGAACTTGAAATCATGTCAATCTGATGTTAGTAGGATTTTATATGTCAAGTAAACTGCACAGGTGAGTGTTGCTGTTTTTCAGTTTCTGCTCTTGGCTTCAAAAAATTTATATCTCACCCGTTACTTGATGTTTTTGGACAAAAGAAATTGGATATGATAGTCTCAGGGGCTAGCTACTGGATATAGCTAAATTCATGTCAGTTCGATTTGTGTAAAATTTTTTATGATATTTTAAGTGAAGCTTGTCTTTGGGTTTCCTCCCAACTCGAGTTGTTGTGGGGTTTCGAAAAATATTTTAATGCCCTATCTCTTGCCGACGGAGCCCAATTTTTGGATATGTCATATTATAAAGAGTTTTCTACCTTATATTAAAGGTTCACGAAGTTTCGAGGTCGATAGTTATGCAAACGTATTTATTTTGTCACTACCCATATGAGATAGAAAAAAAAAACAGCAACATTATTTTTAAAGTTTTGCCTAAAATTTGACGTCAATTGTGGATGCATGCACGGAAGATATTCTAAAGACATTTTTGAATTGTTTTGCTTATAGTATTGAATTTTTTTCTTTTAACAAATTATGTTGATTTAAATTTCATAAATTAAATGTTTAAGCTTTCCGCTAAGGGTAATGTTAATTCTATTAAGTCAACGGCTAAAGTATAGTTAATCTAGTGATGTTTCGATCCATGCGGGTCAGGGCGCTACATCTTGGCCTCCACATCTTAGATAACTCATTCCATGGCCTCTTTGATCCTCCATAACTCTTGATCTTGTCTTTGGTTTCTCTTCAAGTTGAGCCGGATCTGTGTAAGTTTGTTGCCTTTCTTGGATCACATCATCCTCTCTCTCTTTGAAAGGATTCAACCTCGAATCCATACCTGCATTAAAAAAAGCAACACTAGAAATGTCGATGATAGGAATTATAATATACTTACCCTGAAAGTCCAAGTTGTAGCCATTGTTCTCAATCATGGCAACGACGTGGAATTGTCCATCTCCTCCAGGGTGTAATTTGGACCTCATTTGAGTTCGTATCCGCCTCTTTCGTATGTACAACCAATTACTATCACTTGAATCAAATCATTCAGGCCTCGAATGCGCTATTTTGTAAGTTTGAGACATTTCAAGAACAATCTCTTATTTTCCATCTAAGCTACCACTTACATCAATAGTTAAAGCGATTAAACCCGACAAAATTGGAGGTTTAAAACCATAAACCATATCAAAACATGTGTAACAAGTGGTAGAAGCTATCAAATTAGTTCCTGAAACATCCCATCCAATTTTCCACAAGTAGTTATGTAGATTAAGATCAATATATCTCAAATAGTTATCATGCACATCTAAATCCTTACCACATACTATGGTATCATCACGTAACATGTGACCTCTCAATTTAACAAGCATACATAGACCCTTGCAATATACTAGATTATCATAAACTAGTAAAATTTTTCCTATGAATGCATGTAATAAACGATTATTTAATCCCATGAAAATATTAGATTGACTAGTGAGTTCAAACGACCTAACTAACCACTTATAAATTTCACAGTTAATCTTATAATCTAGTTCAAGAAAAACATATGACTCATGCAAATCATCAAGTATATCATCGAATTTAGGTATAGTTGTGAGGTTAAAAGTACATGCTCCAACTGAAAAATTATTCCTACATGCTAAACCATCATCTAACCTATGATTTGATACCTTATCGTAGGTGAGTCATCCCGCATCCTCCATGTCTCATCCTTTCTAGGTACTAGTGGCAATGACACTGCACATGGACTCATGTTTCCCTTCATATCCCCTTTAACATTCAACCCCCTGTATATGAACTCCTTCCATTGCCCTTGAAGCTCCTTTGTCTCCTTAGGGAACACATATTCAACCTCTTGTAATAAAGAAATAACCAAACTATGGTGGGGTTGGTTAGTTTCAACCACAAGTTGATGATCAATGCCCAGATTGGATGGTATCCTAATAGGCTTGTTCTCATGGACCAAGTTTTCGAAATCCTACAAGTTAGAAATAGCCAAACTAAGGAAGGATTTGTTAGTTCTCACTAAAGCCTTCTCAATTTCACTCTCTTTTTCATGTAAGCTCACTTCTAACTTTTCTTTTCTCTCTGAAGACTCGTTTTCTTTTCCTTCTTGTGGCTCCACTTTTCTTTTCACCACCGCTCTATTCTCCTTTTCACTCTTTATTTATTTTCTCACTTATGGCTCTACTATTTTTTTTAGCCACCTCTCTATCTTCTTCTTCACTCTCTTGTGGCTCTACTTTTTTTTCCTCACTCTTAGCCACCTCACTACTTTCTCTCTTGCTCTCTTATTGTGAAAGTTCAATCTCACGCTCTTTTTTTCTCACTCTTTTCTCTTCCTCACTCCCCAATTTAAGTTGATCTTCTTACACTTGCTGTGGTGTCAACGGGGCAAGTGTAGTAGATTTTCTGTCCTTAGTGAATCTGTACCTATTTTTGTAACCATCATGTATCACCTTCCTATTGTATTGCCATGGTCTCCCCAACAAGATATGACTTGCATGCATAAGTACTACGTCATACAATACTTTGTCATGATAACTACCAATTGGAAATTTTATTAACACCCTTCTATTCACCTTAACTTCCCTACATTCATTCAACCACAGTAACCTATAGGGCCTAGGGTGTTTAAGCATAGTTAATCCCAATTTTTCCACCAGATTAGTGCTAGCTACATTTGTACAACTCCCACCATCAATGATCATGCTACATACCTTATTATTAATGTGGCAGCGTGTACGGAAAATATTTTCTCTTTGCTGCTCCAAGTTATTCGCCTTGATTTGGGTGTTAAGAGCTCGCCTTGTGACCAATAGCTTGCCAACATCATATTCTACTCTGCCTCCATCAATAGCCTCCTCCAATTCCGGCATGCCTTCATAATCATTCTCACTTTCACTCACCACCTCTCCATTATCCCGCAAAATCATCGCTCTTTTGTTTGGAAATTGAGAAGTGATGTGCCCCGACCCCAAACACCTAAAGCATTTGATATCTCGATTCCTTGATAGCTGGGATTCCATTTTCTTGTTAGGATTTTCATCCCTTTCCGTCGACAATTCAATTTTACCCCTAGAAACAGCATCATCTCCTTCGTTGTTGTCCCACTTTGGTTTCGAGGATGAGTTAGAACCCCAAAGCACCCGATGAGTACCTTGTTATCCCCCTCCTCTTCAATTGCCTTTCTACCTTCATAGATACATGTAGCGTGTCTTCCAACTCCATATAATGCTGCAACTCTCCCACGTTAGCTATATCCCTTTTCAAACCATTTAAAAATCTGGCCATGGTGGCCTCCCTATCCTCCTCAACATTTGCTCTAATCATCGCAATCTCCATCTTCTTGTGATAATCATCCACATTCCTAAAACATTGGTAGAGGCTTTGTAATTTTTGATGAAGCTCCCGATAATAATGATTAGGCACAAACTTCTTCCTTATGATAGATTTCAATTCTTCCCAAGTGTTAATAGGCCTCTCGTAGTTTCTCCTCCTAGATGTTACTACTCGATCCCACCAAATAATAGCATAATCGGTAAATTCAAGCACTGCAATTTTTACCTTCTTTCCTCTGAGTAGTTGTAGCAATCGAATATCAACTCCACTTTCCTTTCCCACTTTAGGTATACCACCGGATCACTCATTCCTTTGAATAAAGGAATTGTCATCTTGATGTTGCCCATACTTCTATTCTGCTCCTCCTTTCAGGCCTAACTCCTCTATCCCTCATTCTTCCTAACTCAACATCCATCCACGCATACTCATTAATATCACTATCCGCTTCCCAATCACCAGCATATTCCGCTCTATGGTCCTGCCTTCCTTAGCTCCTTGCGTTAGGAATTTCTCTAGATTGTTCTCGATGTAAATTAGCACGTAATGTATCTTGCCTATCCAATCTGTCTCTCACATCCTTAAACAACCTTTCAAACCGCTATATCACCTCATTCGACATATGTAGACTTGATTATCCTTCACGTTTGAAGTAGAACCATCCCTGTCAGACATCCTAAATCTATTTTGATATTTACCTCACATGTATATACTCGTGTATCACTCAAATTGGCTTTTTCCTCTATTAGTCTCTCCACTCTATCTTTTTCCATTTAATACTTTCTTGCAGTGCTTCAAAGAATTAATTTAAACTCAACCAAAAATTATTCTCGTAGAATTCAAATCGGGTTTTTGAGTGAGGATGATTGGAATGGAATTTGAATTCAAGAAAGTGCTTCTTGAATTTTGCACAATAGATAACGTAATGGCCGGCAATTTTCGAGATAAATAATAACATATATACTTTTTTTTTGAATTTCATGTTCACAGAATTTTTTGAATTTTTGAATTTATTTTTACTCGAAATTCAATTATGACACCGGCAAAGAAAGAGGAAGTGGATTTGGACACAAAATGAGTACAAAAACAATTTTCGAACTTTTGACAAAAAAAATTACTTATCAAAAGACTTAAATAGAATAACACAAAAAACGCAAGAAAAAGGAAATAAAAACTCAAATGGAAAAGGAAAAGGATATAACCTTGATTCTGGCGCCTAAGCTCTGATACCAACTAATACGAACCGACGTAGCAATTGTAGCTAGGAACCCACGACAAATTAGAACAATCCAAGAAAGTCAAGAATCAATATTTGAAAAGCTCGACCAAATAAATTATTGAACCAAAACCCAAGACTATCGCTAACAATATCTTGACCCGTGATCACAAAACTTATGAACCTTACTTTGAATTTGTAGAACGTCACAAGAATGTAATTCTTGATAAGTTCAAAATTAAAACAATGAAGAACGAGAAGAAAGCAATTTAGCCTCGCGATAATAATCTCAATAATTGTCTCAACAATGAAATAATAGGTCATATTTACATGGAACCCATGTAACCCTAGTCTAAATGGAAATAAAGTCTAAAAGATACCAAGAATACATTTTAACATAATATAAGATTACGCAAAATTTGGAAAAATTTATGTCCAGATCCGCAACCATTTTAAGCTATGCGGTTCCAGGAGGTGCCCTTTGTGAAGGATGAAGATCTTTATTCGAATGATTGATGTGATATTTATGAAAAGTGTATTTTTGTCTTGTCTTGTCAATATAAGAGCATTTAATGCTTTGTAAAGTTAGGAGAGTCAATATGATAGCTAGGATCTGATGTTTCCATCGAGGAAATGTGGCCACGTGTAATCTGATGAAAGGGTCACCATTTCATTTATAAAATTATAAATATCCCCACCATATAACAATTGAGGACTCATGAAACTTTAAATACTCAAAGCAACCAATGCTATTCTCTGATCAATTTATTATACCTACGAATCTTGCTCTTATCAATTGATCATTATACAATTATGTTCTGTAAACCCCGCTGGAGCCTGAATGGAAACGTCTCGTGTTGTTGAGGTTCTCCCACATCCAATCTCTGGATTGATCTCGACCGTAGATCTGCCTTAGCGTGTTGGATATGGCTTACGCATGTAAGAGTGAGCCCGACATCTGTTGAGTTCATTTTTTGAGGTCAATAGATTGGCGCTGTCTGTGGAAAACCACATTATAACCACAAGCAATCCTGTGGAAAAAGCTTTCTGAAAAGAATCTGGGCATTTCCCTTGAAAGAGATTTGTTCTTGAAAAAGGAACAAGAAAAAGCCCCGGAGTTGGAAAATATTTGACTTTTAGGCTTAAAAAAAGATGAGTTTGGATGGAGACGCCCATCCCAAGCACATGAGGGAAAGTGATGATGAAGTCCCCGTCACAGTCGTCCCAGAGGGTCGACGTCGGCCCTACCACCATCACAGATGAGGTGGTAGAAGAATGGCGGCCCAGATTACAAGAGAAATGGCAACTATGGCAGCCAACATGAGAAGCATTACCAACCAAAATTAAGCCATGCAAGAATTATTGATGCAAATGCAAGGCCATGGAGGTCGACCAATCCCTCCATTTGTCCCTCAGGAGCAATACCAACAGGAAGAAGAGGTGCAAAGCCAAAGAGCTCATCCTCCCAGGCATCTTAGAAGAGCTAGCCCCGTTGAGAGAGAAGTGTAAGTTGATATCTCTTCGAACTACGCTTTGGCTGACCCACCGAGGCCCCATTCAATGTAGAGGATAACTTTCCTCCAAAATATGAACCAGAGCGTAGGCCTCAGAGGTCCAACAGTGTGTTTGACCGGCTAAGCCCAGTAGAACCTCTGCATAGGTAGCAACATGAAATACCAGTGCCTTGGAATAGACCCCAGCTCCCACATCTTGAGACTTGGCAATCGGAGGAAAGGCAAGAATATACCCCCCCTCCCAGGTGTTATTCCACCTCGACAGAAACGTCAAAGGAGGGATAAGGAGGCAGGACCTTCTCCACCACCACCAAGGTATGAGGCCGAAGCAAATTATGATTCAGATGGCCCCTAGAGATCTTGTGACTTGGATGATGATGATGCTAACCTGCCATTCTCACAAGAATTGAGGAACGCCAAAGTGTTGAACCACTATGTGATGCCCAAGATACCAAAGTATGACGAGAGAGGCGACCTAGCTAAACATTTGAACAACTACAAAACACACATGAGCTTGAGGGGGACCACCCCAGCTATGAAATGTAGAGCCTTCCATTTGACTCTTAGTAGAGCAGCTGAGATTTGGTATGGTAGGTTATCACCTGGGAGCATTAGGAGTTGGCCAGAGCTTAAAACCACTTTTCTAAAGAGATTCGCAGTGAAAAAGGAAGGAAAGGCTCCCATCTAGTGCCTTTAGGACATGAGGCAGCAGCCTGATGGGACTTTAAAGAGCTTTCTATCCCACTTCACAGATGAGATGACATATTGTGTTCAAGTTACTGATCGTGAAGCTCTATCGGCTCTAAGAAGAGGCTTGAATATGAACACTTTGTTCTGGAGAGATGTGCAAAATCAGGATTTCACGACATACGACGCCCTACTGGAAATGATGAGACGAAAAATTATCAACGAGGAGTTGATCGATCACATGAACAGGGCTAGTAGAGGTCTCCAGCCCCAACAAAGGTAGCGTAGGAGAGGACCTACCTCCCTCCTGATGGACCACCAACAGGATCAATACGACAATGAAGTTGCCCTAAGCTCAGGCCAAACACTTGCCACAGCTACTTTGAACACCGTGCCAACACTGGCCTACGAGGATGTACCTGCAACAAACCCTCAAATGAATGAGCCTATGCAGTAGCCCCTCGCAGAGGACGAGGCCGAGGTAGAGGTTCGGGACCACGAAGTAGACCGAACTCCCAAGAATATTTCACTTACCATCATTCTACAGCCATAACACTGCTGACTGCAAGGATATTACCCAACATCCTAGAGGCTCAAACTTCATAAATGACAATTGGGACAACTCCAGACCAAGGAATAGGCCCCCGCCATTGGAAATTATCTCATCGGTAGAGGAAGGAGCATGAAGAGGGCAGAAATCAAGATGGCCAGCAACAGCAAAGAAGCCATCGATACCAAGTGGAAAATGCCCCTATCCATGAAATTGATACCATTTTTGGAGGCCTTTATATAGGTGTAGAAACAAGGAACTCCCAAAAGAATTATGCCCGGGAAGCAAAGGGCCCTCCACTAACAAGTTATATAGTGGACAACAGTTCCCGAAGGAGTCAGTCACCACCCATTATGTTCACTCATGAAGATTCAGAAGATGTCCACTACCCCCATTGTGATACCCTTTTAGTAAGGGCCGTAGTGGCCCGGAACGGACTGAAACGAATGTTGGTGGACAACGGTAGCAAATATAATATTCTTTTTAGATCCACCTTTGATAAAATGATTCGACCATGAGTTTACCCCCATCAACACCCTTGTATACGGCTTTACGGGAGATAGCATAATCCCGAGGGGAAAAATCACACTTGCCGTGAAGATGGGAGAGCCGCCATTATCAATGCTAAACTTCATGCAGTTCTTAATTGTTGATAGTAGGTTCGCCAACCACAGGGTGATAGGAAGGCCAGTATTGAAAGATCTTGAAGCTGTCACCTCCATCCACCATCTATGCATGAAATTCCTAACTAATCAGGGGGTGGCAAAGGCGACAAAAGAGGGGCCCGAGAATGCTATCTGAACTCTATAAGGAAAGCCGAGCCCAGGGACATGAACATGATAATTGGTGTTGTAGACCCAGAGATGCCATCATTTGATGAACTCAACTTACTTGTCATTGAAACTGACCCCCAGACAGCCCCAACGGAGGAATTGGAAAATTTCCCGGTTGATCCGATGGATCCTACCAAGCTGTTGCAAGTGGGCCGAGGCCTGGCTCCATAATTTTAGAAGAAGCTCAAGGAATTTTTATGTGAGAACTGTGATGTCTTTGCTTGGAGGCATGAGGATATGGTGAGCATCGACACAGGGGTCAGTTGTCACCACTTGAAAATTGATCCTAAAGCTGCCCCGCATAGACAAAAGAGACGAGTTTTAAAACCGAAATGATGTGAAGCTCTAGAGGAAGATGTATGAAAACTAATCAATAATGGCTTCCTCAGGGAGGCCCTATACTCGAAGTAGGTCTCCAACTCAGTACTAGTTAAAAAGCACAACGAGAAGTGGAGGGTATGCATTGACCTCTCTGACCTTAACAAGGCGTGTCTTCAGGACAGTTTCCCACTTCCAAGAATTGATCAATTGGTAGACTCTACCACGGGGCACGAGTCTCTAAGCTTCATGGATGCGTACTCTGGATACAACCAAATTCCTATGTATCCAGGTGATGAGGAGCACACTTCCTTTATCACTGATCGGGGACTCTATTGCTACAAGATGATGCCCTTCGGGCTAAAGAATGCTGGAGCGACTTATCAGGGGCTCGTAAACGGATGTTTACTGACCTACTTAGCAACATGATGGAGGTCTATGTAGACAGCATGCTTGTCAAAAGCTTGAAGGTTGGTGACCACATAACTCACCTCAACAGAGCTTTTCAGGTCTTACGAAAGTACCGCATGAGGTTGAATCCCTTCAAGTGTGTGTTTGGAGTTGTATCGGGCAAGTTCTTAGGGTACATGGTCAACCGACGGGGCATAGAGGCAAACCTTGAGAAAATACAAGTATTGATTGAGCTGAGGTCCCCCCAAAAATTGAAGAAAGTGTAAAGTTTGACCGATCGGGTGGTCGCTTTGAGCAGCTTCATATCAAAGGCCAGAGACAAGTATCTCCCATTCTTTAAGGTGTTGAAAAGAGGCAAAAAGTTCCATTGGACTTAGTGTGAAAAGGCCTTCTATGCACCTAGGACAGGCCCCCCTCCTATAGAAACCCAAGCTTGGGGAAGTTCTACAACTTTACTTGGCCATCTCCCACGAGGCCATAAGTGCTGTACTTATAAGAGAAGAGGGTTCGACCCAGTTGCCAGTTTATTACATCAGCAAGGCATTGCTAGCCCCTGAAATGCATTACCAAGTTATGGAGAAGATAGCTTTGGCATTGATAACTGCATCCCGCAAGTTGAGGCCCTATTTCCAAGCCCACACAATCCATGTGTTGACAAACTTCCCTCTCAGGCAAGTATTACAAAAACCTAATGCCTCGGGTAGGTTACTGAAATGGGCAGTGGAATTGAGCGAATTTGAGATCTTCTTCAAGGCTAGGACCGCCATCAAAGGCTAAGCCCTAGCAGATTTTGTGGCAAAGTTTTCCATTGTCCCTGAAGTGGACGAAACAATGAAGCCCGCTGAGCCTCCCACCTGGAACCTATTTGTCAACAGCTCAGGCGCAGGCATAGTACGGTGAGCCCTGAAAGTCACAAGTTGAATAGCGCCGTGCGGTTTGGATTTAAGGCCACAAACAATCTGGCAAAGGAAATGCAAGTAAAGAGGCTTTACAACAATAACGATTCCCAACTTATTTAGGACAAGTGAATGGCTATTTCGTAGCCAGGGATAAGACCATGGCAGCCTACCTCAAATTGGTGATGAATTTGCTCCCCTCTTTCGAGAAATTTAAATTAATTGAAATCCCACGTCTTGAAAATGCCAATGCCAATGCTTTGTCCAAGTTGGCTAGTAGCAAAGATTCTGAGTTATTAACGGTGGTACCAATCGAGCACCTCTTGGAGACATCCACCTCAACAGAGGTAGTCATATGGGTGGAACGAACCCTAACATAGATGCAACCCCTCATATCCTATCTCAAAGATCAAATTTTGCCAGAAAATAAAGAGGAGGCCAACAAGCTAAGGAGGAGGTCTGCTCATTTTATATTGGTTGATGATATTCTTTACAAGCGTAGATTCTCTTCGCATATTCTTCGATGTATAGGAGAAGATGGAGCCAACTACGTACTCCGTGAAATCCATGAAGGTGTCTATGGCAACCACTCAGAAGAACTTGCTTTGGCCAAAAAAGTATTGAGACAGGGATATTATTAGCCCACCTTGAAAAAGGACGCCATCTAATTTGTTCGGAAATGTGACAAGTGCCAATGTTTCTCCCATGTCCAAAGGCAACCCTCCCAGAAGTTAACTCCAGTGTCGAACCCTTGGCTTTTCAGCAAGTGGGGTGTGGTCCTCATTGGCCCCTTACCTAGGAGCAGAGGAAATGCTAATTTTACAATTGTTGTAATTGATTACTTCACAAAGTGGGTAGAAGCCGAACCCTTGGCAAAGATCACTGAAGCCAATACTTCCAAATTCCAGTGGAAAAACATAATATGCCAGTTTGGTATTTCCCACTCGATCGTCTCAAAAAATGGGAAACAATTTGACAACAAAAAAATAAGAGATCTTTGTAAAGAACTAGGAATTAGGAAGCACTTCTCTACTCCTCATCATCCCCAGGCTAATGGGCATGTCGAAGCTGTGAATAAAACCATTAAACATATACTGAGAATGAAGCTCGACACAGCTAAAGGGACATGGGTGGATGAGTTGCCCAAGGTGTTGTGGGCAATCCGAACTACAAGTAGGACCCCAACTGGTAAGACTTCTTTCTCAATGACCTACGGTGCCGAGGCAATGAGCCCCGTAGAGGTGGAATTGCATTTCCCTTGAAGGTTGAACTTCAATGAGATATTAAACGATGAGCTCGGAAGGTGTGAGTTTGATTTTCTAGAAGAAAAGAGGGATGACTCCCAGTTGAGACTGGCAGCCTACCAAAGGGAAATGACCCAATACTACAATGCAAAGGTGAAGAAAAGGTCTTTCCGGGTAAATGACTTGGTGCTTCGGAGTGTGTTCTTATCTTCAAAAGAGCCAGTGGTAGGCACCTTGGGACCAAACTAGGAGGGGCCCTACCGCATTGAAAAAGAAATCTGACCCAGTACTTACTAGATCAAAGACATGGATGGAAGGGTCCAGCCTCACCTATGGAATATCGACCATTTAAAAATGTATTACCAATGAGTGTAGCTCATCGCTGGAAGGTTTCCCCAGCCTTTGTAAATAAATAAAATCTTTATTTCAGATAAAGCATGGGCACCTCAGAGGAGAGGATCCAGTCCCTAAAGGGACCACCTCATTCGAACTCCGAAGCGTATATCACATGCCTCCATTTGACGAGGATGGATGAACTATCCTCCATGTAAGGAAGTGTGGGCGCCTCGGAGAAGAGGATCTAGTCCTTGACCGCCTCGTTCGAACTCCAAAGCGTACATCACATGCCTCCCTTTGATGAGGCTGAATGTCGAAGGGAGAAGCCTTTGCATGGATGAACCATCCTCCATGTAAGGAAGCGTGGGCGTCTCGGAGGAGACGATCCAGTCCCTGACCGCCTCGTTCGAAATCCGAAGCATACATCACATGCCTCCCTTTGACGTGGCTGAACGTCGAAGGGAAAAGCCTTTGCATGGATGAACTATCCTCTATGTAAGGAAGCCTGGATACCTTGGAAGAGAGGATCCAGTCCCTAAAGGGCCCTCCTCATTCGAACTCCGAAACGTACATCACATGCCTCCCTTTGCCGAGGCTCAACGTCGAAGGGAGAAGCCTTTGCATGGATGAATCATTCTCTATGTAAGGAATCTGGGCACCTCAGAGGAGAGGATCCAATCCCTAAAGGGACTGCCTCAGTTGAACTCAGAAGCTCCCTCACATGCCTCCATTTGATGAGGCTGAACGTCGAAGGGAGAAGTCTTTGCACTGTCATTTGGGTATGTCAATTTATTCAAAATCCAAGACAGCCGAATTGGGTATTAATTTACTCATTCAAAATAATTAAAGGAAAGTCAGTTCAACGAGCTCGTATCGGTTTCAGTTCGATTTAGTTTCAGTTTAGTTAGTTAAGCTCAGTTCAAACTAGGTTTAGGTTACAGTTTGTCGAAGCGGTTCATCTGAGTACATTATGGATGTCCATTTATTTCGAAGAAGGATGACAAAGTTGTAAACAATGGGAAATAAAGAAACTTCATTTATTGAATAAAAGAACAAATACATAAGGAAGCCAAAGGCATTACAAAATTTAATCCATCCTACACTACTGCTGAAGAGGTGGAGGAGCCTGTGCCTTAGTAGTAGGTACATTAGTTGCCGCTTCTTCAGAAACCCCTTCAGCAGGAACCTCTTCAGCAGCTTCTTCTGTGGGGGTCTGGGGTACCTCTTCTCCAATGAATTCTTCCTTCAGGTCAGAAACATACAGTTCAGGGTAGACCTTCTCGACCCTACCCACCACTTCATTGTAGGCGTATCTCCTCTAATAGATAGCGAAGCGTTGATACTCCTCAGTCAAGTGAAAGTTGGCAATGTAGTTCTTTATCGCCTCCTCACCAGCCTGCTGAGCCTCGGCCTCAAGTATCTTTACCTCCTTAGCATAGTATCAAATTTGTTCTTCTATGAATTTATTTCCATCTTTGTAACCATTAAGCTCCAAGTTTACCTTCTCTAGGGCTTCGACCGTTAATATCTGGTGAGCATTGGAGGTCTTAACCTTTTTGGTAAGAGAGGCCACTTCACACTGGGACTCGTGCACCTCCTTCTTAAGAGGCTTGATCTCAGCCAAGGCAGAAGCTAACTTAGCCTGATCTTCAATTCTTTGGGCCCTCAATTCGTCAGCCTCTGCCTTCCTCCTCTTTACTTCAGCCTCAACAACCTTCAGTTTCTCGTATGAGGCCCTGTTCCTCCGTTGAATGACAGGCAACACTTCCTGACATTCCAGGGCCATTCCAAAGGCTCTCGTACTTTGGCTAACCAAAGTGGCAGTGAGGTCCACCGCATCACAGGTGGCCATATAGTTCTGTCATCTCTCAGTCTAAAATTTATTAAAATTTTCTATGGCCTAGGACTTCAGGTGGCAGCATCTCCAAGACTGTCGAGGCGATCTTGTCGTCCCGCCGAACAAGGAAGTTCCCAGAATTAATGGATGAAGTTAGGTTAAAAATTATGAATTTTTGAATAAAATGGAAAAGTCAATGGAAGAAACCATCGTTTGAGTGACATCTCCGTTCCAAGCGAGTGACGGTGTCCCTGTTTTCAACGCTTGAGTGGCCAAGTCGACGGCCAGCAAGCGCAAACGTACTTGTGCGACTTTTCGAGAATAGGTCACAACTATTCAACCTCTATATATTAGACCCCTCGATGGTTTCATTCACTTCAGTCTTATGCATTCATAGCATATCATATAACGTACAAATTCTGTCTAAATTCTGCATCAAAACATCCTTTCATTTTCATAAAAAAATGAGTTCAAAACACTTTTTTGGTTCATTGTTTTAGTGATTCGAAGTGGTGCAATCACTTGAAGTTGATCATTGCATTTGGGAGACGATTGTCATTCACACAGCCCAATGTATAGATACTTAGAAACAAATAAAATGCTATCCTTTTATTCGTTAGGAGCTGGATGAGAAGAAACTCTCACGGCGGGGGAGCAAATTCAAATAGAAGAACTCACATTGGGTTTAGGGATAATCAGAACTCATAAATTTCACAACGTCAAGGTGACACTCTAATTGGATTTGGCTCAAAACTATTTCTTCGAATTACATTCCATCCATAAATGCATACATTGTACATTTTGCCAATGATTGAAAATGGTTGAGAACCCAAACCTAACCTCGTTCTGCATATTGAATATCACTGGTCACATGTTGCATGTTAGATATGTCAAACTAATCTTGGACAAATGCATTGAACGCGTATTTAGAATTGCGTGGAAATATGGTTAAGAATATGAGATCTTTGTCACAACTGCAAAACAATAAGCATAATAAAAATGACTAAAAAAATTACTCATGGTCAGTTGGTCACTTATATGACATGCAGCATACGCTTTACAGCCTGCTAAAGCCATTTCCGCGTGGCCAAAAAGTTGGAAGTCCCGCAGCTTTAGGAATATTATAATCACCCAATTTGTGAAAACTTTCATGCTAACAAAATACTCCATTTTTTCCCATCCATTTCATTTTCTCAATAAATAAGAGGATTTGGATTCTTTATTAACGAAGTAATGCCAGGCATCAAATGTTTGACACAACATATATAATAATATATGTTGAACATGTTTAGGACACAACATTTGACGGTAGGACAAAAAAAAATTGAAAACATTTTTCCTTTTATTATTCAATATCATCGGCAACTTATCAAACATGAAACATAACAATAATGAATATTAAGCTCACATTTAAAATAATATAACTTTGCTGGCTTTAGACATGGGCAATTGCCTCGTACTTTCCTAGAAGTTCATCAAAAAATGAAATTAGTAGATGCCATAAGTGACCATGTGATTACAGTACGACCCTCTCTTTTTGGAGGGTCCATTTAATTTGGATCAACTAAGACAATTTGCCTTGTTATGCGATGAAAATATCTATCAGTGTCTCTGAATTTCTTTGGTTACCTCTTCAGATATAAAGTCACGTCTAGGGACCCAATTATTCAAACTTAGACATTTATCGTTTTTATGATTTTTTCAGATGCTTTAAATAGAGGAAAGGATTGATACTTTGCGGTAAATTTCCATTTCATTGTTTACGGATTCTTTTTGACTCGCCAACTTCATTGCTATTGTGTATTAAGTTAATGACAGATATTTTTATTAAGTTAGACAACACAAAACTAAGACTCACAATTATCAATGCTCGAAATTAGTTTAGAGGTGCCCTCGTAGTCACGTTTCAAACCTAACATCAATACAACGTAGAATATATGTAACGGGGTAATTATATTCATACCACAATTTTTATTTATTGCATTACATTTTAATTGTACTTCAAATTCTTAATCTTTGATCATTATAATATTTATGTTCCTAACGATTTTTTATGTCATTCTTATCCTCAGACTTTTTGTTAGCTAACATATTTTGTATTTGATAACAGTTTTATATCCAAAAATCCCTTGAAATAACATAAAATAATTTATTTTTTCATTATATTTTTTTTAAAATAAATAAATAAATAGTGAAAAAAATATTTTCCCCTCATTTCAAGTATAAAAATAAAATATTTTGATATAAATTATCATCAAGGACGAGACGTACTAATTAATGAAAGATTGAAGATGAGAATTCAACTGAAAAAATTAAAGAAATAATTGCTACAATGAGCAAAGATTGATGAGCTTTACTTCAATTAAAATGTGGCGTATTAAATAAAAATTGTCATGGCAATGTAACCATCATTTTCTTAATTTTGAAATAAAACTTCTTATTTTTGACATGTGCTGGTCAATGGTAACTCGATATGTCTTCCTCAAAAATAGATTTTATTTCTTAAAGTTAAATGTGTATTTTTTTTCCTCTCAATTTCTCAATATTTTTTTTCACTTCAAGTTTTTAGTATATCGAATTCAACTGTTATTACGGGAGAGAGAGAGAGAGATCATCCCCTTTTTATTGTGAAATGGTCTATTCATATGACATTAATAAGCGTATTTTAGACGTCATTCTTGCAATTTAACATTGTTTATTATTTTGTTGAAAATCATAGTAAATTCTTATTTCCAAAGCTTATTGATATTTGCACAATGGCATGGTGTATTAATTAACATCAATGTTTATTTAACAAAATTCATATTAAGATCTCTAATCATATTTCTGGTCAAGCATTAAAATCCTACATATTTCTCTATTTAGGCAATCCTTGGTGATCGAGACGTTCCTTCATAGGTCTCTATGACCAAGGCATAAATGTTCATTTTATGACACATGGGTACGCGATGTGACCTATTTTGTGGTTGATGTGGCATTTAAGTGAAAAATAATAATTTATGTATGTAACATTAGTCATCCAAGTCTAAATTTTATGAAATATTTAAAATCAATGCAATTTAGGGAATTCCAGGGGGCCCTAGAAATCATATGAATTGAAGGATTTCTGATATTTCTTTGCTTCTATTACTAAAATCTTTAAACTGTCTAAAGTTTAATTTATTACATTTCAGCTAGACTCCATATCAACCATGAAAGGGGCCTATCGTTTGCCCTGCGTCTTCATATTTGAAGGCACAGTTGACTGAAAGATGTATCAGCATCCAAGTCTTCCCTAAGCAATGGAGTATATAGAACCCTAACACTTGGCTACGAGCGTGATTGGAGGCATCAGCCAGCAACAACACTAAAGGCCTCGGTTTGGCCCTGCCTGGACATGTACAAAACCTTAGTACGAATTCTAATTGTATAAACACGGAATTTTGTTCACTAAACTCATACATTTACACAATGAATTATTGGACAAATGTAATAAACATCCATAAGCTTTAGCAATGAGACATAACCATGACTTCAACATAATCATAAACCATGCAAAACAAAACCAAACGAATGGTATCCGGTATGTTTATTTGTTTTTCAATTTTATTTATTTATTTATTTATTATTATTATTTTATTTTTATTTTTTTTTAATTTTTTTGCAATTGGAACAAATTCTAGACCAAATGGTAGAAAACATTATCACATTAATGAACAATTTCCATAAAAACGAAGGCAAACGGACACCAAATTTTCAACATTTTTCATGAAAAATTATACCAATCAAACATAATTAATTACAATTCTCAATAAAACAATTTCTAGACAAATCAATTTCTTGTAAAATATTTTTTTCCACCCATTTTTCACATTTGTAATCAAACGGACCCTAAGTGATTAACATGTTTACAATTAATTTTCTCTCACACTTATTCTGATTGTCATCGTAAACCTAATTGTCCATCTACTATTATTTGCTTTCGATGCTAAACCAAACACAATATAATTCGTAATGCATTTTGGAATCCATTGACCCCTATCTTGGAAGATCGTGTGATTATTTCTGATCAACATAAACGGGCAGTTCCATGTTGAATTGTTCAACTAATTTCTCATGCGTTCAACAATTGGGACCATTTTGTTTGGTGTTTTAACAATAGCACTTACTAATTAAATAGAATAATACTATTTAGTTTTAACAAGTCTACGTGGCTGAACTTTATAGGTTAAATTAAATGAGATAATTGATTTTGCATTTAAATAAATTTATTATTTCATGTAAATTATTGCTCAACACCAATGATAATGAATTATAATAATTGAAATGGCAAATAATTAGTCAGAGGAATCGAATTCTAGATTTTATTAACTCCTCTGTCCCACCAAGAGAACAAGTGAATAAAAAACTCCAAGGATCTGTCTCATCAGTTGCAATGAGTTATTCCACTACATTACCGCTACAGTGACATTAATATTGATAATTTTTCTAAGAAAAATGCTAAACGACCCGTGCCGGTGACCGCGGAGATGACCGCACACTCACACCGAGGCACGGGTCCCATGTGAATAAAATAATCACAACCCCCCATGTGTGTGTGCGGTCATCCCCGCGGTCACCCACGCGGATACTGTAGCACGGCTCTTTTTCTAACAGTGTGTGAGGGAACACATTTTTTTATCGATTTCAAAAATACTTTTTAAAAATAATTAATCTATACCTCATACAATCTTAACATTAATGTACAAATAGCATATTCAAATTCCACTATTTCGACTTATGTAGCTAAAAATCAAATTTTTAATACATTTTGATAAAAATCGATGAATATATGGTTCGAAAATTGTAAATTCATATGAAATTAAAATTAATTAATTTATGAACGATACAACATTTGATGCCAAACAGGGGCTTAGATTCTTTTGTGTGTTTTAAGCTAAGCCAAACATGCTTTAGCAAAATGGTGAAACTTAATTTTTTCCTGAAACTAATTTCTAATATTTTAACTTTTTATCCTTTACGTCAGTTCTATTTTTCATTTGGAGATCGCCACCAAACCGCCCCTTCCGATAAATACTCCACTCTCTCTCTCTCTAGGAAACTTCCAAGAAGCTCACTATGGCATACCACACCTCCCTGGCCTCCATTTAACCATCGGTTCTTCCCTGTTTCCCTCAAACCCTCCGTTCTCAATCCTATATCTCTCGTATCTTTCATTTGATTCATTTCTATGTCTACCATGAAGTTCATCAAAATTGTTCCCAAAAAGCTATTCAAGTTCAAGAAATCACGCTCCGTTTCCAGATCCGAGACCGACCCGTCTTCCTTCAGCTTCCAAACCACGTCGTCTTCCTCCGATGAATCACAATCTGGCATCAAGAAGCCGATCGACGGATTAGAAACGCCGACCAGCGTTCTGCCTTGTTTATCCTCCAGCGAGTCGTCCGAAATCTCTGCCGACGTTTACTTTGAACTAAAACAAGCCTTTGAAATGATAGACAGGGAAGGGTCTGGAAAAGTGAAGAAAGAGGAGCTGAAAACTTTGTTGAGTTGCATTGGCGCCGAGCCGCCGAGCCAAGAGGAGCTGACTATGATGTTAAACGAAGTGGACAGAGACGGCGATGGATGTATCAGCTTGGAAGAGTTCTACGCGATCGGCTCGGCTTTTGGGCCGCATGCTTGGGAAGCCGAGCTGAAGGAGACGTTTGACTTCTTTGACTCCGATCGTGATGGGAAGATAGCGGCGGAGGAATTGCTTAATGTTTTCAAAACTATTGGGGACTCGCAGTGCACGTTAGAGGACTGCCGGCGCATGATAAGAGGCGCAGATAGGAATGGGGACGGGTTTGTATGTTTCGAGGATTTCCGGCGTTTGATGGCCCAACAAAGATGAAAATTTGATATTTTCTTTTGTTTGAAAATGAAATGAAAATCACTATTTGCTCGTTCCAATTTTATTTTTTTTATATAATTATTATTAACTGGGAAAAGCGGTTGTGTTGTTTTATTAATGATTAAAAATTCATGTCGTGGATTAAAATTAGATTTTTAGTAAATTTTAATAAAAGTTGATTAAATATGTGGTTGAAAATTATGAATTTCATAAATGTAATTAAAATTAATTATTCAATCCGACTTAATTAAAATTTTGAATTAAATTCCAATTAAACAAGGGCTTAATGGATGGTATAACTGTCATGTGGACCACAAGTTCTTGAGTATGACTTATTTGGTAAGTGACAATAAACAAGATTAACTAAAATGTTTAATTATTATTATTATTATTATTATTAATTAAGATCACTGATATAAGGATGATATTTTTACAAAGCAGGCTGATTTTATTACAAAATTTAATTTTTTATTAGTGATATGATTCGATAATAATGTTTATTATTTGGAAAAAGAGTAATTATATTACCGCCACAAAATTTAATTATGAAATTGTATTATAATCACACTATTAATCACGGACTCAACGTTATTTGGTCGAAGTTCACTTCAATGGAAGAATGATAAGATTTCCAAGAGTGTTCATCCTAAATTTTGTATTGATATGAAGCACCTTTATAGAGAGTGGGAAATTGAATCTTATATTTTTCAAGTTTTTATTAGTTGTGCAAATAGTTCTATTTTTAGACGATTTTTAGGGACTTCTAGATTATTTTTATGAGTTTACATTTTTCTATCATTATATTGAAGTAATAATTCAGTTAAACTTTTAAGATTTTTGATTTTGCAATGTTTGGTGGGGATTAAAATTAAATTTTTAGTAGATTGCAATAAAAATTTTTGAAATGTGTGGTTGAAAAATTGTGGGACCCATAAAAGATGTGATTAATATTAATTGTTTGACTTTAACTCAGATTAAAATCTGATTTTAATCAGAAACAGACAAGGTAGATGCATAATATGTTTCAGAGTAAAAAAAACGAATTCAATATATTTCAACTCTAAATCTGATTTTAATCAGAAATAGACAAGATAGATGCATAATATGCTTCAGAGTAAAAAAAAACGAATTCAATATATTTCAACTCTAAATCTGCTTTTAATCAGAAACAAACAAGGTAGATGCATAATAAATATGCTTAAGAGTAAAAAAAAACTAATTCAATATATTTCAACTATTACTTACAAGAGAATTTCACATGACTATGTACATTTAAGTAATTTATATTTTTTTTCTTCTCTGGATGTTGTCATTCTATGTCGTTACATAGAGAGTGTAACTAATTATGAGTTTAGCTAAAACGATTTGCTTGATCATCCCATTTATTTGCTTGATCATTAAGTAGTTTTCCAAGGTATATAAATATCAACTCTTACTTATAAGCTATATCATTTAAATTGAAAATATTTTCGCAAAGAACGCATTTTGAAGCGTGAAATCCTATGAAAACTCCAGTACTCATTTCAGAAACTAAAAGAAAACTTTTAATTTCTCAATTGAATTTGAAATCTTAAGGAAATTTTAGAAACGCTTTTGACAAAAGCATTAAACAATAATTTTGATAAAGAATTTTAATTCATTGGTTAGTTTCAGCTAAAAATTAACTTCATACAGGGAGTGGCCATCTTAGAGAAATTTACTAAAGAAATCAACTGAAACTGTATTCAACACAAGCGTTTGTAGTCCAACGGTTAGGATAATTGCCTTCCAAGCAATAGACCCGGGTTCGACTCCCGGCAAACGCATGCTGTAAAACTCTTGGTCTTCTCTCGTTTGTTAAACTTTTGCACCGTGTTTGGCTAAAATGATTTGCTTAATCATCCCATTTATTTGCTTGATCATTAAGTAGTTTTCCTTGAACATTCAAGGCCCCATTTCGATTTGCATGAATCTCTTTAAAATATCTCTTAATTAATTAATATCTCTTAATTAATTAATTTTTATTTCGAGTGTAACTAATTATGCGTTTGGCTAAAACGATTTGCTTAATCATCCCATTTCTTTGCTTGATCATTAAGTAGTTTTCCAAGGTATATAAATTTCAACTCTTACTTATAAGCTATATAAATATCAACATTATACATGAAATGAAATAATCATCTCAAATTTCATGTATTTTTTTCTAAGACTCGAGGTGAAAAAAAAAATAACGTAGATAAAAATCAAAATTATAATAGATTTTGATATATCAAAATTCAAAATCCCACCAAACAAGCAAGAGAATTTCACATGACTATGTGCATTTAAGTCATTTATATTTTTTTCCTCCTCTCGATGCTGTCGTTCTATGTCGTTACATACATTAAAAAAAAAATTATTCAACATATTCAGAAAATTAATTTCTTAATTTGACCAACTCATCATTCCAGAAGTTCTGAAGAATTAAGAATAGAAATTAGTAAAGAACTTTAATCACACTCAAACAAATAAAAATATTAAATTAATTAATTGTACTTTAACAAGATTGGAAAAATATATTAATCTAATCCGTTTCTCCCTAATCAATAAATAAACTCCAGTCATAGTACGGTATTATAATAAATCCATTTCTTCTACTTAAATAATTAATTAAGTACTCCTCGAGAATGTTTTGCAAGTTGTTTAAGAATTTTTTTTTGTTCGTCCTATATTACAGAAAATTCTGGATTTCTGACAAAAGAAAAAACTTAATCTCAATCAATGTCGTTTAAATTCTATTTATTATAGCAGCAACCTAATTCACACTTTTCTTTTTTTTCATGAAGCCCAAAAACGTGTCTTGGGTACATTACAATTGAAAAATTTATAATTTGCTTAAATTTCAACTCATATAACCCTTATTCAGTAGAAATTAAACTTCAAATTTTAATTTAAATCAAATTCAATAATTAATTTTAATTACACATTTTAATATTTTATTTTAACTACGCATTTTATCAATTTTTATCAAAATCTATAAACATTTAAAAAAAAAAAATTTGACGTTGAAACCTGTAGCGGAGCCCTGACCACTCCAAAGGGACAGAAGCCCGACCACTGTGAGTGCGCATTAGGTAAACCCTACTCTATATGCAGTAGCTCGCAAACCACACAAAAGAGGTAAATTGCATTGAGTAAGTCTGGTGCG
The DNA here is from genome assembly GCA_035079005.1 of Fraxinus americana. Taxonomy (NCBI): domain Eukaryota; kingdom Viridiplantae; phylum Streptophyta; class Magnoliopsida; order Lamiales; family Oleaceae; genus Fraxinus; species Fraxinus americana. The sequence goes on along the minus strand of CM068708.1, from coordinate 24,793,255 downwards.
ACGGGTTCAACCGAGAAAGTATTGGTAGGGATTCGAACTCGTGACCTTTGATTTCCGCGTTCACCTGCTTCACAGGAGAGTGATATAATGTCCATAAGTATTGTAAGTAAAAATGATTTAATCGTTAAATAGATGTAACGGCTTAAAAGGAAGAATAAATATATAGGTAGTGGTGGCAAATGAGCCGAGCGGCTCGTCGGCTCGCCCGCTCGGCTAGTACTGTTCACGTAAAAAAACGAGCCCGAGCACGAGCCGAGCGGGCTCATGGGCTAGACGAGCCGAGCCCGCTCGGCTCGTCACTGTTCACGAGCGGCTCGCCGAGCCGCTCGTGAGACAAGCCCACGAGCCGCTCGGCTCGTGGGCTCGTCTTAGACGAGCCCACCCAAGTAAAAAAAAAAAAAAAAATTAAATTGTGACCAGAACGGTCACTGGTTCAGTGACCGTTTGGTCACTTTTTTTGAAAAAAAAATTTTTTTTTTTTTCTACTTTTCTCCAATTCTTCTCCTATAAATACCCAACCCATTACAACATTTTTTTCCCACCAAACTTTCATTCTATACTCTCTACTCTACAATTTACAATTTACAAATCATTATCAACAATTCTATAATTCTCTTCTACATTTTTTTACATTATTATCTTCATTTTACAACTCATTTTATACATTAGCCAGTAGTACATAATCGTCATTTCTATATTTCTACATTCTATTTCAACAATTCACAAATGGATCCACGAGCATTTGTTGAAAACTTGTTCGGTATGGAAGGTGAAACACCTGCCCAAAATCAATTTGGGAATGAATTTGCCGGTCTCAACCAACTACCAATTCCAGAAGACATTGACGATTTCGACGTTCGTGAAGGCGATGCCGATCCGATTGATTTGGATGACGTTGATGTTGATCCCAGTGTTCCTATTGATTTGGAACAAGATGAAGAACCTGCACTAAATATTCCCGATGCAAGAGGGAAGAGAAAGGGGAAGAAGCAGGCAAAATGTTGGGACCATTTCAAATTGGTTAACACTGGTCGTGTGATCGATGGAGTTCCAGAAAATAAAGCAGTATGTAAATACTGTCAACAACGACTGGCATGGCAAAAAAAAATTGGAAAATAAAACAGTATGTAAATACTGTCAACACGAGCCAAGCTCGTTCGTCAATGGGCCGAGCCGGCTCGGCTCGGCCCATTGCCACCACTATATATAGGTCTTATGAAATTAAAAGTAATTAATTATAATTGATTGAGAACTTAGAAAAGTCTTACAAAACGGCGGTTTTGAGAGTTGACAGCTTTTTTATTATGGACATTTATGTTACATTTATTATCGTCGACGTGTAATAAGATTGCGTAACATTTCTTGTGATATTTTAATTGTCTAATACAACTATTATAATAGATAGTGCTTTGATTTAAGAATAAATAAGTTCATGTTTTTTTATGCAGATTTTTCAATTACATATTTTTTCAATAAAATAATTATTTAGGTGAATCTAGATTTTTTTTTTACTTCCTTCTTCAAAAATATTACTTATTAGAAAATTTATTTTCAAAAAATTTACATCGAACGAACCCATTTCTTTTCTTTTGAATTTCAAAATGAAAAAAATGTCTTTACAAGTGCCACTATACAACAAATTTTTGTTTGGAGCCTGTTTGGTAACTATTAAAATCCAATTAAAATTGAAAATATAGCCGTTATTGGGTCCCACTCGTCTAATAAAAGTCAACAATAACGGTTAATTTTTCAATTTTAATCCTATTTTAATCTCTACCGAACACGCCCTTGGAAAAGAAATTTGGCATTTTGTGATTGATTTTAATTTTGAAAAACATAGTTGTGCTGTCTCTTGCTGGTGTTTTTGTACAATTTCCAGGAAATTTCTTTTCCTTTAACTTTACGTTTAATTTCTGTGTCAGAAACATAAAAATCTTGGATGGACAGCTTTCCTTTTCGTGACCTTGGACTTTATTTGAGTGAAATTCGTGGAAGTTTCATGTTATTTAACTTTCCAACCTTTTTTAGGTCTTGTGTCCGTGTTAAAAGCATTTTTGGTGACAATGAAATTACAAAAAGAGAACAAGAGTCTGACGTAGAGTTGAAAAAGAGCAGGATGAGCTTGAAAGTTGTTACGGGCCTGTGTCAGACCAGTCACCTCACCCGCCACGTGTCCACACCCGTTGTCCAAGCCACGTACCGGACGAGGTGATTAAATCAAAGACCGAACTGATTGTACATGCCGAGGTGGTCGCATTAGGAACGAACTGAACACGCGTCAGCAAACGAATCGGACTCATCCACAAGTATGCAGTGGATGCAAAGGCCCGCACTCCACTTCTACAACGCTGCAACGCTTCACCTGCCACATCTCGCCTCTACGAAGATCATTTGTACAAAGATCTTCCCAAAGTCAAATCTCTGACTGATGGGACGTATGGCAGGTTCTCAAACGGTCAAATCAGCAGCCTGTGGCTAGAAACATTTAACACCAGTCGACCTATGGAGGGACAGAGTGACGCCTAGGATGGGACGAGCCCTAAGGATCCAGCAACACGTGTCCCCTCATCCAATGGCTCCCCTCCTTCCATCCTTAGTAGAAATAACCCCTCATTGCGCCAAAGATGGGATTGGAATCCCTTTTGCTCTCCTTAATACTGCACAAACCAAGTATCATTTTTTCCCTCATATTTGTCAATATTACCAACGCCTTATCGACCACCTTCCCGGCGAGTGTTCTACCGCCGGTGAAACCCTTACCGGTCGAATATAAACTGACTTGACCGTCGGAGTGCTTGCGGCCGCTCCCATCCTCTCAGGGAGAGGCCACGAGTGACTGACGGCGTGCTACGTGTGCAGGAGGAGTTAATTTGAAGACATATCCTGTTGGCCACGTGTCCGAGCCATTTTTCGAGGTCAACAGATTGGCGCCTTCTGTGGGAACTAACTTAACCACGAGTTCTCCCACAAAAATTGCTAAAACGCCCGGATTGACATTTCCCCCTTGAAAAAAGGGTCGATTCTTGAAAAAGAGTCCTTGGCAGCCGCATCGGACCATGAGTTCCAGTGAAGGTGATAATACGAGGGCAAGGGATGTCTCTGAAGAAGAGATCATTCGAGCCAACGTTACGCAACAGCGGCCCCATCATTGCTACCGCAGAAATAGAACGGCAACGCGTTTGGCGGCTGAAGTGGCCCAGATGGCCACTAACATGAGGACCATCACGGCTCAGAATGCAGCCATGCAAGAACTACTCATGCAAGTGCAAAACCAGGGCGGTTTTCAAGCCCCGCATCATCCACAGCAATCGGGACGTAGACAAGCTGAGGCGGAATCCAGCAGGAGAACCCATGTGAGTCCCCAGGGAGAGGCTCTCGTGGAAAGGGATGTGGGAATGGACACTTCGAATTACACCGCTGCTCCAGCCGGTGGTCCCCCTGTGGGAGATAGTTTCCCTCCGGAATATGAGCGGCCTCAGAGGTCTGCTAGTGTTTTCGATCGGATCGGACGGGCACCTAGAAATAGGAACCAACCCCCGCCGCCAACAACTCGCCAGCAGGGACACGAACAAAGCCAAGAAGTCCAAGCCCCTCCGCCTAGAAATAGGCGGGAGAGGCGAAGCCAAGTGGATTGGGGGAACAGGGCTGAAACGGCTCAGGTTCCACCTCGGCAGCAGGCAGATGGCAATGATTCCGACGGACCCTGTAGGTCGTATGAGCTTGATGACGATGATGACAATCTGCCCTTCTCCAGGGAGCTTCGCACATTTCCGATGCCTCACAACTTTGTTCCTCCTAAAATCCCAAAGTACGAAGGGAAGGGCGACCCGGAAAAACATCTCAACAAATACAAAACACAGATGAGCCTCAGGGGCGCCTCGCCAGCTCTGAAATGCAGAGCCTTCAACTTAACTCTCGGCGGTTCTGCCGAAGTGTGGTATAGTAGGTTGGCGCCACTCAGCATACGGAGCTGGCCGGATTTTAAAAAAGCATTCTTGAACCAATACCTCTCTAGAAAGGAGGGGGAGGCTCCTATCCAACGTTTGCAAGATATGAGGCAAGCAGCAGGGGAAACCCTAAAAAACTACCTTGCTCGTTTCACTGATGAGATAACCTACTGCGAGCAGGTCACGGACAAGGAGGCCCTTTCAGCTCTGAAAGGAGGACTGAACATGAACACACTGTTTTAGAGGGATGTCCGAAGCAAGAACCCTTCGACATATGACGAGCTGGTGGAAATGATGAAAATAGAAATCGTCAACGAAGAAATGATCGATCACAGGAACAGGGCTGCCCAAGGGCTTCCACCACCTCAGAGGCAGATAGGCAGGGGGCCCACATCCCAAATAGTGAGCCAACAATGGACTCAAGCTGGGCACACAGTGGCCCCCACCTCGGGACAAGCATTAGCCACTGCCACACTCAATGCGGTCCCCACCTTGGCCTACGAAAATGCTGGGCCAGGCTCGAGCAACCCTGCTAGAAATACGGGACGACCCTCCACCTCTAGCAATAGGGGGAGAGGAGGAAGGCCTAGAGATAGGCCCCCAGAAGCGCGACCTTATTGCACCATTCATCGCCATTATGGCCATGACACCAGGGATTGTGCAGGCTTAGGAAGACCTGCAAGCAACCCCCGTAACAGTAGGGAACACAACTATGAAGGCAATGATCCAAGGCGCAGTCCCCTAAGGAGGGGCGAGACGAGGCGGCACTCTCCAAGTCATAGGAACGATGATAGGGAAAGGCCCCGGAACGGGCAACGCCCCAGGAGAGATTCGGCCCCCTCGAACGAGCAGCAACCAGTCCGTGAGATAGATACCATTATTGGAGGACCCCACGTGGGAGGTGAATCAAAAAATACTCAGAGGAATTATACCAGGGAGGCGAAAACCCCACCTATGGTCAGTTACTTGGTGAACCAATCGCAAGGTGGAAGGGTTGTAGAGCCCATAACCTTCACCCAAGAGGATACTGCAGGAGTGCATTTCCCACACTGCGACGCCCTGGTAGTCAGAGCCGTGGTGGCTCGCAACGGGCTGAAACGCATGCTGGTGGATAATGGCAGCTCAGTCAACATCCTGTTCGGCACAACTTTTGACAAAATGGCAGTGGATCACGAGCTAACACCCATGAGCTCGCCTCTCTACGGATTCACTGGGGACAGCATTATTCCCAGAGGTAAAATCACCCTCGCTGTCGAAATGGGAGCCTCGCCCCAGGTAGCACATCACTTCATGGAGTTCTTGGTGGTTGACCACCGATCCGCCTACCATGGTGTCATGGGGAGGCCTACCCTAAAGGAACTGTGGGCAGTCACATCCATCCATCACCTCTGCATGAAGTTCCCAACCGAACGAGGGATCGCAACCGTTCGAGGCGACCAGATAGGATCCAGGGAGTGCTATCTTAACTCCCTTAGGAAGGCAGAGCCTCGAGTCAACATGGTGCTGGATACTGAAATGACGGAGGCCCCTGAAGGGCAACCTCCGACACGAGATGTAATCATGGCAGAGGCCAGATCTGAAACAGCTCTGGAGGAACTGGACCCTAGGGTGGTTGAGTCAGAATCGCAAGCTGCCCCAATGGAAGAACTAGAAACGTTCCCAGTAGACTCCCAAGACACATCCAAGGTCCTGCAGGTCGGAAAAGAGTTAAATGAGGAAATTAAGGAGGAGCTGAAAAGCTTCCTTCGACAAAATTCCGATGTTTTCGCATGGAAGCATGAGGATATGATTGGTATAGATCCCAAGGTCAGTTTCCATCGCTTGCGGGTCGATCCGAGCTGTCCTCCGCATAGACAGAAGAGGAGGGCGTTGAATGCCGAAAGGTATGAGGCCCTGAGAGAGGAGGTGGAGAGACTCATCAGTAACGGTTTTGTTCACGAAGCCAACTATCCGAAGTGGATTTCGAATCCTGTGCTTGTGAAGAAGCACAACGGCAAATGGAGGGTTTGCATTGATTTCTCAAACCTCAATCAGGCCTGCCCGAAGGACAGCTTCCCACTCCCACGGATCGATCAACTTGTAGACTCAACTGCTGGGCACGAATTGTTAAGCTTTATGGACGCTTATTCGGGCTACAATCAGATACCGATGTTCCCAGGCGACGAAGAAAGCACCTCGTTCATCACCGATAGGGGGCTTTATTGTTACAAGGTGATGCCCTTTGCCCTGAAGAACGCTGGGGCAACCTACCAGAAGTTGGTCAACAAAATGTTTGCCGATCAGCTCGGCAAAACAATGGAGGTTTACGTTGATGATATGCTTGTGAAAAGCCTCATGGCTAAGAAACACATCGTACACCTGGCCGAAGCCTTCATAACCCTAAGAAGGTATCACATGAGGTTAAACCCCTTAAAATGCGCCTTTGGCGTGGCTTCCGGAAAGTTCTTAGGTTACATCGTGAATCAACGGGGAATAGAAGCCAACCCAGAAAAAATCAAAGCCTTAATCGAGATGAGGTCACCTCAGAAACCGAAGGAAGTACAACGGCTCACTGGCAGACTAGCCGCACTCAATCGCTTCATCTCAAGGGCCACTGAAAAGTGCCTGCCCTTTTTCAAAACCCTCAAAGGAGGTGGGAAGTTCCAATGGACTCCAGAGTGCGAGGAAGCATTCCAAGAGTTGAAAAACTACTTGGGGCGAACACCTCTCCTCAGCAAACCGAGGGAAGGAGAGCCCTTATTGTTATACTTAGCCGTAGCTGAAAGCTCGATTAGCTCGGTCCTTGTGCGAGAAGAAGCGTCGCACCAACTGCCAATATACTATGTGAGCAAAGCCTTGCTCCCCGCTGAAGTGAGATACCCAGATATGGAGAAATTGGCTTTTTCGTTGGTCATCGCCTCTCGAAAATTGAGGCCATATTTTCAAGCTCACAGCATTCATGTTTTGACAAATTTCCCACTAAGACAGGTCCTACAAAAGCCAGATGCCTCAGGAAGGCTACTGAAGTGGGCAGTAGAACTCAGTGAGTTCGACATAATCTACGCACCCCGCACAGCCATCAAGGGTCAGGCCCTGGCCGATTTTGTCGTGGAATTCGCTAAGGCTCCTGAAATTGAAGTAGATATGGAACCAGCAGAGCGTCCCACTTGGAACCTCTTCGTTGATGGCTCCTCCGGGGAGACAGGCGCCGGGGCTGGCATGGTGTTGGAAAGCCCGGAGGGGCACAAGCTTAACTGTGCAGTAAGGCTCGGATTCAAGGCCTCCAACAATGCTGCCGAATACGAGGCTCTCCTGGCCGGACTCCGGCTCGCCAAGGAACTGAAAGTAAAGAGGCTGGTTGTAAACAGTGATTCGCAACTAGTGGTGAATCAGGTCAATGGTAACTTCGTGGCCAGGGACAAACATATGGCGGCCTACCTGAAGCTGGTCATGAATTTCCTGCCCAACTTCGAAAAATTTGAGCTAATCCAAGTGCCTCGCCAAGAGAATTGCCACGCCGACGCCTTATCAAAGCTGGCTAACAGCAAGGATTCAGAGCTTCTGAAAGTGGTCTCCGTCGAACACCTAGCTGAACCGTCTATTAAGGAAGGCGAGAAACTAATGTGGATTGAGAGCACCCCGCCATGGATGCTACCTATACTGGCCTATCTGAAAGAGCAAAACTTGCCAGAAGACGAAACTGAGGCGTGAAAGCTTCGAAGGAGGGCTGCGCACTTTATACTACAGGACGATATCCTATACAAACGCGGCTTCTCCTCCCCCCTTCTCAGATGCACAGGAGGGGAAGAGGCGAACTACATCCTCAGGGAAGTGCATGAAGGCGTTTGTGGAAATCACTCCGGTGGAACATCTTTGGCCCACAAAATACTTAGGCAGGGATATTACTGGCCAACCCTGAAAAGGGACGCCACTGAGTTCGTGATCAAATGTGATAAATGTCAACGCTTCTCCAACGTATAAAGGCAACCATCTCAAGAGCTCACAGTGGTATCAAGCCCCTGGCCTTTCGCCAAATGGGGTGTCGATTTCATTGGCCCCTTGCCAAAAGGAAGAGCGAATGCTCGCTTCGCCATAGTCTCCATTGATTACTTCACCAAGTGGGTGGAAGCAGAACCTCTAGCCAAGATCACTGAGGCCAACACCTCCAAGTTATTTTGGAAAAATATCATCTCCCGGTTTGGCATACCTCACTCCCTAGTGTCTGACAACGGTAAGCAATTTGACAACAGGAGGTCCGGGACTTATGTGATGAGCTTTGAATCAGAAAGCATTTTTCCACACCCCATCACCCCCAAGCAAATGGGCAGGTCGAGGCAGTCAACAAAACCATCAAGCTCGCCTTGAAAAGGAAGCTGGATGCCTCCAAGGGCATCTGGGTTGACGAGCTTCCCCAGGTCTTATGGGCCATCAGGACCACTTGTAAAATCGCTACTGGGGAGACTCCATTTTCCATGACTTACGGGGCAGAGGCTATGAGCCCTGTAGAAGTTGGCGTTCCATCCCCTCGATGCATCCACTTCGATGAAGTGACTAATGATGAGCTGAGAAAGCTTGAGCTAGACTTTCTCGAAGAGAAGAGGGACGGGTCATAGGATAGACTCGCCTCCTACCAGCGAAAAATTATGCGCTACTACAACGCCAAGGTGAAGAAGAGAACGTTTGGCATTGGGGACTTGGTGCTTCGTAAAGTTTTCCCTCCGACCAGAGATCCTGGCACAGGGACTTTGGGACCAAACTGGGAAGGGCCTTATCGCGTGATTACGAAAGTCAGGCCTGGAACCTATAAGATTGAAGAACTGAATGGGAAGATGATGCCTCATCCCTGGAATATCGAACACCTAAGGAAACACTATCAGTAGGGAACGTGTACTGTTGAAAATGTTGCAATCAAATAAATGAATGTTCTGTTCACTTTGTTCCTGCATCCACACACATTATACAAACTGGGTGAGGTGCGAGCCCATCCAAAGGGTACACCCCCAAAATATTCTGCCTAAGCCGGAGGTGGTGCGGGTGCCATCCCGGACGAAGCAGCGCGCACACATCAAACTTGGCGAGGTGCAAGCCCATCCAAAGGGTACACCCCCAAGATAATTTGCTTAAGCCAGAGGTGGTGCGGGTGCCATCCTGGACGAAGCAACATACGCACGTTGAGTAAGTCCGATGCGTTATCTCTTATTCATTGGCCTCTTCCATTTTATTAAGTGGTTGAGTAAGTCCGATGCGTTATCTCTTATCCATTGGCCTCTTCCATTTTATTAAGTGGTTGAGTAAGTTCGATGCGTTATCTCTTATCCATTGGCCTCTTCCATTTTATTAAGTGGTTGAGTAAGTCCGATGCGTTATCTCTTATCCATTGGCCTCTTCCATTTTATTAAGTGGTTGAGTAAGTCCGATGCGTTATCTCTTATCCATTAGCCTCTTCCATTTTATTAAGTGGTTGAGTAAGTCCGATGCGTTATCTCTTCTCCATTGGCCACCTCCATTTTATTAAGTGGTTGAGTAAGTCCGATGCGTTATCTCTTATCCATTGGCCTCGTCCATTTTATTAAGTGGTTGAGTAAGTCCGATGCATTATCTCTTATCCATTAGCCTCGTCCATTTTATTAAGTGGTTGAGTAAGTCCGATGCGTTATCTCTTATCCATTGGCCTCTTCCATTTTATTAAGTGGTTGAGTAAGTCCGATGCGTTATCTCTTATCCATTGGCCTCTTCCATTTTATTAAGTGGTTGAGTAAGTCCGATGCGTTATCTCTTATCCATTGGCCTCTTCCATTTTATTAAGTGGTTGAGTAAGTCCGATGCGTTATCTCTTATCCATTGGCCTCTTCCGTTTTATTAAGTGGTTGAGTAGGTCCGATGCGTTATCTCTTATCCATTGGCCTCTTCCATTTTATTAAGTGGTTGAGTAAGTCCGATGCGTTATCTCTTATCCATTGGCCTCCTCCATTTTATTAAGTGGTTGAGTAAGTCCGATGCCTTATCTCTTATCCATTAGCCTCGTCCATTTTATTAAGTGGTTGAGTAAGTCCGATGCGTTATCTCTTATCCATTGGCCTCTTCCATTTTATTAAGTGGTTGAGTAAGTCCGATGCGTTATCTCTTATCCATTGGCATCTTCCATTTTATTAAGTGGTTGAGTAAGTCCGATGCGTTATCTCTTATCCATTGGCCTCCTCCATTTTATTAAGTGGTTGAGTAAGTCCGATGCATTATCTCTTATCCATTAGCCTCGTCCATTTTATTAAGTGGTTGAGTAAGTCCGATGCGTTATCTCTTATCCATTGGCCTCTTCCATTTTATTAAGTGGTTGAGTAAGTCCGCTACGTTATCTCTTATCCATTGGCCTCTTCCATTTTATTAAGTGGTTGAGTAAGTCCGATGCGTTATCTCTTATCCATTGGCCTCTTCCATTTTATTAAGTGGTTGAGTAAGTCCGATGCGTTATCTCTTATCCATTGGCCTCTTCCATTTTATTAAGTGGTTGAGTAAGTCCGATGCGTTATCTCTTATCCATTGGCCTCTTCCATTATATTAAGTGGTTGAGTAAGTCCGATGCGTTATCTCTTATCCATTGGCCTCCTCCATTTTATTAAGTGGTTGAGTAAGTCCGATGCGTAATCTCTTATCCATTGGCCTCCTCCATTTTATTAAGTGGTTGATTAAGTCCGATGCATTATCTCTTATCCATTAGCCTCGTCCATTTTATTAAGTGGTTGAGTAAGTCCGATACGTTATCTCTTATCCATTGGCCTCTTCCATTTTATTAAGTGGTTGAGTAAGTCCGCTACGTTATCTCTTATCCATTGGCCTCTTCCATTTTATTAAGTGGTTGAGTAAGTCCGATGCTGTTATCTCTTATCCATTGGCCTCTTCCATTTTATTAAGTGGTTGAGTAAGTCCGATGCGTTATCTCTTATCCATTGGCCTCTTCCATTTTATTAAGTGGTTGAGTAAGTCCGATGCGTTATCTCTTATCCATTGGCCTCTTCCATTTTATTAAGTGGTTGAGTAAGTCCGATGCGTTATCTCTTATCCATTGGCCTCTTCCATTTTATTAAGTGGTTGAGTAAGTCCGATGCGTTATCTCTTATCCATTGGCCTCTTCCATTTTATTAAGTGGTTGAGTAAGTCCGATGCGTTATCTCTTATCCATTGGCCTCCTCCATTTTATTAAGTGGTTGAGTAAGTCCGATGCGTAATCTCTTATCCATTGGCCTCCTCCATTTTATTAAGTGGTTGAGTAAGTCCGATGCATTATCTCTTATCCATTAGCCTCGTCCATTTTATTAAGTGGTTGAGTAAGTCCGATACGTTATCTCTTATCCATTGGCCTCTTCCATTTTATTAAGTGGTTGAGTAAGTCCGCTACGTTATCTCTTATCCATTGGCCTCTTCCATTTTATTAAGTGGTTGAGTAAGTCCGATGCTGTTATCTCTTATCCATTGGCCTCTTCCATTTTATTAAGTGGTTGAGTAAGTCCGATGCGTTATCTCTTATCCATTGGCCTCTTCCATTTTATTAAGTGGTTGAGTAAGTCCGATGCGTTATCTCTTATCCATTGCCCTCTTCCATTTTATTAAGTGGTTGAGTAAGTCCGATGCGTTATCTCTTATCCATTGGCATCTTCCATTTTATTAAGTGGTTGAGTAAGTCCGATGCATTATCTCTTATCCATTGGCCTCCTCCATTTTATTAAGTGGTTGAGTAAGTCCGATGCGTTATCTCTTATCCATTGGCCTCGTCCATTTTATTAAGTGGTTGAGTAAGTCCGATGCGTTATCTCTTATCCATTGGCCTCTTCCATTTTATTAAGTGGTTGAGTAAGTCCGCTACGTTATCTCTTATCCATTGGCCTCTTCCATTTTATTAAGTGGTTGAGTAAGTCCGATGCGTTATCTCTTATCCATTGGCCTCCTCCATTTTATTAAGTGGTTGAGTAAGTCCGATGCATTATCTCTTATCCATTAGCCTCGTCCATTTTATTAAGTGGTTGAGTAAGTCCGATGCGTTATCTCTTATCCATTGGCATCTTCCATTTTATTAAGTGGTTGAGTAAGTCCGATGCGTTATCTCTTATCCATTGGCCTCCTCCATTTTATTAAGTGGTTGAGTAAGTCCGATGCATTATCTCTTATCCATTAGCCTCGTCCATTTTATTAAGTGGTTGAGTAAGTCCGATGCGTTATCTCTTATCCATTGGCCTCTTCCATTTTATTAAGTGGTTGAGTAAGTCCGCTACGTTATCTCTTATCCATTGGCCTCTTCCATTTTATTAAGTGGTTGAGTAAGTCCGATGCGTTATCTCTTATCCATTGGCCTCTTCCATTTTATTAAGTGGTTGAGTAAGTCCGATGCGTTATCTCTTATCCATTGGCCTCTTCCATTTTATTAAGTGGTTGAGTAAGTCCGATTCGTTATCTCTTATCCATTGGCCTCTTCCATTTTATTAAGTGGTTGAGTAAGTCCGATGCGTTATCTCTTATCCATTGGCCTCCTCCATTTTATTAAGTGGTTGAGTAAGTCCGATGCGTAATCTCTTATCCATTGGCCTCCTCCATTTTATTAAGTGGTTGAGTAAGTCCGATGCATTATCTCTTATCCATTGGCCTCGTCCATTTTATTAAGTGGTTGAGTAAGTCCGATACGTTATCTCTTATCCATTGGCCTCTTCCATTTTATTAAGTGGTTGAGTAAGTCCGCTACGTTATCTCTTATCCATTGGCCTCTTCCATTTTATTAAGTGGTTGAGTAAGTCCGATGCGTTATCTCTTATCCATTGGCCTCTTCCATTTTATTAAGTGGTTGAGTAAGTCCGATGCGTTATCTCTTATCCATTGGCCTCTTCCATTTTATTAAGTGGTTGAGTAAGTCCGATTCGTTATCTCTTATCCATTGGCCTCTTCCATTTTATTAAGTGGTTGAGTAAGTCCGATGCGTTATCTCTTATCCATTGGCCTTTTCCGTTTTATTAAGAGGTTGAGTAGGTCCGATGCGTTATCTCTTATTCATTGGCACCTTCCATTCTATTAAATGATTAAGTCCGATGTGTTATTTGTTCGAAGCTATTCTACGAAACGATGAAACAAACGAGAAGGAAAGAAGCAACAACACTTGACGAAATAAAATTTTTTCATTCATAACCAAGGAAGAGGCCGAAGCCATTACATAGGGGGTACGAATTGCGAACTAGTCTACATTAATCGCCGCCCCAGGTCCTCCGCGTTCGACCTCCTCTGGAAGGGCCTCTTCATCCTCGGCAGGCCTGCCCCCAGTGGGGCCCCCAAACTCTTCCTCCAGAAAATTGATATCCAGATCGGGGTGTCTCTCACGAAGGCGGGACATCATCTCCTTTGCCGCCCAGGAGGCCCAATAGTTGGCGAAGTCGTCATACTCTGGCATATTTTCGAAATTATCCTTGTAGTTTTGGACTGCCACTTCACCAACATCCTTCGCCTCTGCCCTCAGCAAATTTATCTCCTCACCCTGGGCTTCAATGCGTTTCCTCTACTCGGCCTTCTCCTTATTGGCCTCCTCCAAGGCTTCAGACGTTAGCAGTTGGTGGTCATTGGCCTGGTCCACCCTCTTCGTCAGGGCCGCCACCTGGGAGACGGACTCGTGAAGCTCATTCTTCAGCTGATTGACGTGCATTTCAGCCGAGTCCAACTTCGTGGCGGAGGTCACCACTTCTCCTCCACCTCCTCCAATTCCTTCTTGGCCTTCTCCACTTCGGCCTCCCAGTTTGAAGAGGCCTCAACCCTCTTCTCCAAATCCTCATTCTTCCTCCGGAGGCCCCTCACCAGGTCTTCTGCCGCGACCCCCATACTTAGAGCCCTGGCCACGCAGGCATTATTCGCCGCCAGCAGGTCCTCGATGTCGCACGAGGCGGCATGATTGGCCCAGTCCTCGGTCCAGTACTTACTATGGACCCTCGCGGCCAATGCAGTTTCTGCGGGAAGCATCTCCAGCACAGCCTCGGACAAATCCTCGTCCTTGCTTCCCAAAAAATCAGTGGACTTCCCCTTGCCCGCCGCACTGGCTGGCCTCTTCAGCCTCTTTTTAGATGCCCCTTCGGTGAAGTATGTAGTAATAGGCACGATGGGGGCAGCTCGCCTCTTTCTCGGCACGAGGGAGGTCCCTTCCTCCGCCCTCGTGCTCTTTGGCAGGGGGCTGAGCTGCCTTGCTTAGCGTCTGCAGCCGTTCCGACTACTTCTTGTACGCGGCCGAGCTGGTCTTCAGCAGCTTGGCCTCCGCCACGCTTCGGCGGATTGTAGCCAGGTCAGGCCTGGGAGGCCTCTTGTTTTCAAAATCCCCTGCAAGGAAGAAAATTACTTAAGTATTCCAGTAAAATATTGAGACAGAACCGAGACGAAGTACACTCACCCCTGTTCGTCATTAGCCCGTGCAACGTGAAGTGGTAGTTCTGGTCGATCAGCTCCTTGTAGCTTCTCTCCGGCAGAGGCGTCTGATACAGCCGGGCGATTATATCCCAGTCCTCCTCTGCAATTTCACACCTCGGGAGGGAGCCTACGAAGAACAGTAATATTAAAACCATAAGCGAAGTTAGCCAAGTAAATTCAAATCGGAAAGTTGCTTACTGCAAGTGGAATATGTGGTGGGGACGGTCAGAGGCGCCATCGGGTCATTCTCCATAGTATCCCACCGTCTTGACGCCCAGAACCACGAACTCCTCCAGCCTTTGATCGAGGAGTGTGTCTCAACCACGAACGGCGAGTGGGACCCCCAGGGAGCCAGGTAGTACCAGCCTTTGCTCGCCTCACCCCCCGCCGTGGCTTTTGGAAAGAAGAGGGAGTGGAACACACTGAAAGGCATGTCCACTCAGATGCTGGCCCTCCGCCACAGCATCCACGTCCCCACCATTTGGGACCAAGCATTGGGATTAAGTTGGGTAGGGGCCAACCCAAAGGACCTAAGGACTAGGCGAAAAAAGGGGTGGAATGGAAGCCTCAGTCCGGCTCGGAAGAGGTGGTCACTCACTGCAATGCACCCCGGCCTGGGATAACAGGCTCTCTCGTGAGGTTCGGGTCGAATGAGCAGAATGTTGTGAGGAATCCTAAACACCTCCCTACATTTTTCTATCTGCTCCGTGGTGATTTTGGAAGGATATTTCGAGGCCCCCCATTGTACGGATGTGTCCACGAGGGAATCTGGGTGTTTCCAAATGTTCTCCCCAGCCTTAATGGCCCTACTCAGTTCGTCGGAAGAGATTAGCACAGGTTCCCTCAACGAAGTGCTCTCTTCACCTCGCCTCTCCTCGCTCCCCCCCCTCGGCTTGTCCACTCAACATCTTACTAGACAGACTAAAAGAAAAAAAACGAAAAGAAGATGAAGAAAATCGAAATCTGGGACGTTACCTAAAAACAGATTGAAAGAACTCGCCCGCCGGAATGCACAAGGAGGCCGTCGGAATCCTTAACGTTCGCCGGAGGATAGAAACGGTCGCTTGGTTTCAGAGAGTTTGAAAGAACTTCGAAAGAGTTTCGCGAAATGGAGATTTTGAAATGAGAAGAATGGGCCTTTTATAGGCACTCCAAACTCACCCCGACTGTTGGATTAACCTGAGCACAATCTGGACCCTCCAACACTCAAATGCAAGGATCTCCGTCCAAACCAATAGTCATTTGAATTAACGGTCCTGATGAGGCAGTGAGGCACACGCTTGGCTTGAGCGCGTCGCCTTGATGAATGGGAGCCGTCGTCATTATTATCATTCATACCAAAGGAGGCGTGCCTTGGAAGCAAGCGAACACCTCCCCATGATTGCCTTGGGAAGATACAAGGGCTCCCAAAATCATTAGCACAAAGCTCAAGGTCAACCCATTTCGCCTCGGCCCCATCGGAATGGAATGTTGCAACAGCTCTCCTAAGAGCTGCCAACCCATTTCGCCTCGGCCCATCAGAATGCAGCGTTTCGACAGCTCTCCAAAGAGTTGCCAACCCATTTCGCCTCGGCCATCAGAATGTAATGCTGCAACAGCTCTCCTAAGAGCTGCCAACCCATTTCGCCTCGGCCCATCAGAATGCAGCGTTTCGACAGCTCTCCAAAGAGTTGCCAACCCATTTCGCCTCGGCCATCAGAATGTAATGCTGCAACAGCTCTCCTAAGAGCTGCCAACCCATTTCGCCTCGGCCCATCAGAATGCAGCGTTGCGACAGCTCTCCAAAGAGTTGCCAACCCATTTCGCCTCGGCCACAGTGAGATCCCTGTACCCCCCAGCTCGGAATTGAAATTATATTATATAAATATTCATACACGGACTTGCGGGACTATTGTTACGGGCCTGTGTCAGACCTGCCACCTCACCCGCCACGTGTCCACACCCGTGGCCCAAGCCACGTACCGGACGAGGTGATTAAACCAAAGACCGAACTGATTGTACATGCCGAGGTGGTCGCATTAGGAACGAACTGAACACGCGTCAGCAAACGAATCGGACTCATCCACAAGTACGCAGTGGATGCAAAGGCTCGCACTCCGCTTCTACAACGCTGCAACACTTCACCTGCCATACCTCGCCTCTACGAAGATCCTTTGTACAAAGATCTTCCCAAAGTCAAATCTCTGACTGATGGGACGTATGGCAGGTTCTCAAACGGTCAAATCAGCAGCCTGTGGCTAGAAACATTTAACACCAGTCGACCTATGAAGGGACAGAGTGACGCCTAGGATGGGACGAGCCCTAAGGATCCAGCAACACGTGTCCCCTCATCCAATGGCTCCCCTCCTTCCATCCTTAGTATAAATAACCCCTCATTGCGTCAAAGATGGAATTGGAATCCCTTTTGCTCTCCTTAATACTGTATAAACCAAGTATCATTTTTTCCCTCATATTTGTCAATATTACCAACGCCTTATCGACCACCTTCCCGGCGAGTGTTCTATCGCCGGTGAAACCCTTACCGGTCGAATATAAACTGACTTGACCGTTGGAGTGCTTGCAGTCGCTCCCACCCTCTCAGGGAGAGGCCACGAGTGACTGACGGCGTGCTACGTGTGCAGGAGGAGTTAACTTGAAGACATATCCTGTTGGCCACGTGTCCGAGCCATTTTTCGAGGTCAACAAAAGTGTTAAAAAAAAAAAGCACTGACAGGATACATTTCCGCACGCTAAATAAAATTATACTAATTCTTATTTTCATTTTTATATCATAAAATGAATTCATTTTGTTAATTCTGGCATGTCAATAATATATCGACGACGTGTCAACAATGTATCTTCTGAGGTGTCCAATTGTATAAAATCAAAAAATAATTTGGACATGTCATTTAGCGTTTCTGCTTTGTGTTGACGACATGTCAATTTTTTGGCATGTATCGAACTGTGCATCCTAGATATTAGCGATGTGAATTTTTCTTCTCCACTAGAAAGGAGGCGAGTATACTAAACTTCAAAAGGAAGATATCACAATTCCATCGATTCCAAAACGAAAGAGATGAGGTGGAGATGTTGTAAACATTACTCAAGGATACAAAATATTTAAATCTGATAGAAAGCAAAGATTTATGTTCAATTTTATCGAGATAGATATACAAGTACATGATACACTTTAATTCATCTATGATGAGGACATACATGATGTTACTTTGTTAACACTAAGTTATTTTACACATTCAATTAATCCTCCATCATAGATAATACTCATTATACAAGCTCCTCTTTAGGTTTGTATCCTGGTTAGTAATTGTAAGATGCTGGTTGAGAAGTAAACTCAATATAGTAAATCGTGTTAAGGGATATAATCCCACATCGAATAAAGATGTTGACACAAACCAATTAATAAAGATCTTGGGCTACTCCTCTTAAAAAGGTTGACCTTTTAAGATGGACCCCCAAATCTTAATATGGTATCAGAGCCCATTATGCTCCAACGAGCGATTCGATCCCGGTAAGACTCCAAAAAAGTGAGCACGTGGATTTCAAGATTGGTCTGCTCAAATGAGCCACCATCTTGCAGGGGCGTGTTAAGGGATATAATCCCACATCAAATAAAGATGTTGACACAGACCAATTAATAAAGATCTTGGGCTACTCCTCTTAAAAAGGTTGACCTTTTAAGATGGACCCCCAAATATTAACCCCCTGCACTAGCCATTGTAATTTCCTACTTTCATCTAATGTAATGTTCAGCTTTCAAGCAATCAATGATCAAGTTTATTTCAATGCATTTCAATTTCAAGTTGTAAGCTTTTTTTAAATTGTGATCAAATTTCTTTTCGTCCCGGAACGACCGAGAAAAGGCGGAAGGTAGTCTAGCGGAGCAGACTACTGCCGCACGGTGTCCCTTTCTGTGCTAAGAAGAAAGGTAACCCGTGAAAGTTGGTATCAGAGCTGCGGCTCAAGACCCTCGATAAGAAAACGATGGATACAATGGAATTGGACATCACGGAGGTGGTGGATCCTCAAAAGAGGACTACGAAACAGCGTTTGGAGGCGTTGGAGGTGACAAACACAAGGTTGTGCTTGGCCATGGAGGGCCTCGGAGAAAAGGTCGAAGTGGCAGAGACGGAAACTCGGGAGGTACGCATCCAACTGGATGAGTGCCAAGAAGCTTATGCAGCTATGACTGAAGCTGTTTCTAGCATACCTGCTCTGCAAGAGGAAGTGGGAACGTTGAGAGCTCAACTAGTAGTTCTTCAACGCGCATTTGGCAATGGGCAAGCCATAGCGCAAGAGTCTATGCAGAGGCTCAGAATTCCAGAACCGTGTACCTACGGAGGGGCACGCGATGCTAAAGAAGTTGAGAACTTCTTGTTCGATATGGAACAATACTTTCTTGCAGGTTCGATTCAAGACGAAGCGAGAAAGGTTACTACAGCTACCATGTATCTAGGTGGAGATGCAAAACTGTGGTGGCGGACGAAGTATGCTGATATTCAGGCCAACAGGGTCCAAATAGATTTTTGGGATCTTCTCAAGGAAGCAATCAGATCTCAGTTTTTCCCTGAGAATGTGGATTATGAGGCACGTCGGGCCTTACGAAAACTGAAACACACAAGCTCCATCAGGGAGTATGTGAAAGTCTTTTCCGGGCATATACTGAATATTCGAGACATGTCGGAAAGGGACAAGCTATTCACCTTCATGGAAGGGTTGGAACCGTGGGCGCGCACGGAACTTCAACGACAGAAGGTCACTGATTTAAGCACAGCTGTTGGAGCTGCCGAATGTTTGAGTGACTATCAACCAGAATTGAGAGAGGGTCGAAATTCGGGAAATAGTCAGTCTATCAGAGGTGGAAATAGACCTCATAGACCTAGCTCGAGCTCAAATCGGGGAGAGCGTTGCTCTCAGAATCGGGGAGAAGCCTATCAAGGCAGCCGTCAGAATAACAATTGGAATCAAGGAAAAGCAAAGGATGGCAGATCTGATGCCAGTCCTAAATTGAAGTGCTTTTTATGCGAAGGACCACATCGGGTGGCGGAGTGTCCTCAGAAACGGATGGTGAATGCATATTACAAACTAGCAAGTGGCGGGACCAAATCAAAGCAAGGTACCCCACAAGGTAGTTGCCATGGCGAGACCGATTCCGAAGAGGACAAGGATGTAGTTGGTGCATTCTCACATCAGTACAATACACTATCGCACCGAGTTACTAAAAGGGAAGATGGTCCCTCGAAAGAGCCGAAGATGGAAGGATCGAAGGCCCGCACTAGTAGGGTGAAAGACCTGATGTACATTGATGTGAAAATCAATGGGAAGCCAATCAGGGCGATGATTGATACTGATGCTACCCACAACTACCTCGCAAGTTCTGAAGCAAGACGGCTCGGACTTGTTCTAGAAAGAGGTAAGGGAAAGGTCAAAATAATCAACTCCGCTGCTCAACCGATAGCGGGAGTTGCTAAATCTCGAACAAATAGATTTTATTGCGACTATTAGAAAATCAGCAATATTGTGCCTTGTCTGAACTTTGATCCTTCAAGTTTTTTTATCTCTGGAAAGCAACTTGATGAAATGACCTGCCACTTAACTTTGGAAATGGCATTTCATGGACATGGCCTCCACGAAATATGTAGAGATATATCCTTTTTTTTTCTGCTTGCGGATACACAAATTTTTAAGTAAACATAAACTGCAGGTTTGCGTTGTAGTTTCTGTGAGACTCTGACTCCCTCCCTCATTTGTTAGGTTCCTCATCTGCATTATGCAACAAAACATTGAAACCATCTAGGATGATGAACAATATTTTATTTGACTTATATTTCTATGTCATTTTCCCCGTCCATTTTCACATTGGGGACGTGCTAATTTTTCCTTTCACATTTGGGATGTGCTAATTTTCTACTATATTTTTTGCAAGGGATGATGCTGTCACTTCTGGCAAACAAACTTTATCTTTGAATTTGGTAAAGGGAAAAGATATTATTGATGATATGCTAATGGCCGATGAAGATCTCAATGAGATTGATGACGAAGAGAGAATGGCGATAATGATAACTTAGATGAAGTTGATGACACTTGCATGTATCAACTAAATGATATTGGAGGCAAGACCACCATAGGAGGATGGTTTGTTTCAGAAGGAGAGTCTATTCTTCTTACTCACGAAGACGGCTCATGTTCCTTCTATGATATTGCCAACTGCGAGGTATGTTGTATCAATCATCTTTTTTTCTTACGTGCAACCTTTATTGTATATCAATTGCATTGGGTTTGATTTTTCACACGTTTACTTAAACTAATGCCATCTACCTCTGATAACAAGTATTGATTTATGTAAATTTTAGTAGTTACAAAGCATAGTGGATTGTAATCTAAATAGAATTATATCTTTATCTAGATGTAGTCAATTGCTAATTTGTTTGCTTTTCTGGAGAAGGCTCAATATACTCCTTCACAAGTCATATGTGAAAGATATACCACCACCATATTTTTGTAAATTGCGTACTAGCAATTTTTGATTCTTGTAAAATAATCAACGCAATAAGAGTGAAGTTAAAGATAATCTTGTATGAAACTCGTGAAATGATTGTTGTCCACTATACTTGGTGACAACTCAGCACCAACTACGAACTTGAACATTCATTCACAGTATTTATTTTCCGAATAGATTTAGGTGCTGAGTGTATTAATATTAGTGCCGGGAGATAGAGAATATATAATTTAACCAAATGATCAGTGGAGACCCAACATCACATTTTGAAAAATAAATGTGAACAAATGGTCACATTTTCCAAAAAAAAAAAAGATCGCTTGGTCACAAAAATAGATGCGCTCATGAGCTCGAGTGCCCACGAGCCACTCGCTCAAATGGCGAGCCGAGCTTACTCAGCTAGTTCAAATTTTTTGGGTTTGGTTGTGATAATTGTGTTTTGCACACTTATTTAGGTCACAAAACATAGAAAATTGTTAATGTATATGTTGAAATATGGCTTAATTCAATATAATTGTGATTGTAGGATTACATTAATGGATAGAATGAAGAGTATGAGAAAATGAACGAAAAATGACCAAAATGGAAGAATATGAAATTTCGAAGACCAAAATGTAATTATTCAAAAGATGATGAATCAAGAATTGAATTGAGTTAAGTAACACATTGTGACATAATGTGATGTTGAAGAAGAAGGAGAAGGAAGAAATGCCAAAAGATGGATGAAATAAACTTGGAGATCAAAGTGAATCAAAGGGAAAATAATTTCTACCATGCAGTCGCATGGTAGAAAGTCCATCCAGTCGCACAACCATTTACAGGAGATGAACAGTGAAAATTTTATATAACCATGCAGTCGTACGGTTCAATCTGGGCGCGAACATTTTGGTTTCCTTATTTCGTTCCAACTCTTATGGAAACCAATCTTTTGGCAACTATATAAACTCTTAAGCCGTCCTCAAAACCTAGGCAGACCTGGGAGGAGATTTTGAAGGTTTTTAGAGAGAAAAAGAGGCACGAACAAGAAGAATAATATCACGACGTGAAGATTCAATTCAAGATTATTCGGGGTGATGTTGTTCTTTATCTATTTTTCTGATTTTCTTCTTTCCGCCATGCTAGGCTAGACTTATATGTGCTAGGTGAACTATGAACATTGTGATGTGATATTTTAATTCCTAATTTTACTTTGTTGACATTAAAATGTGTTTTGAATTATTGAATGATTTATATATATCGCTTTTTCTCTACAATTTACGCAATAGTTGTATGAGTGTTGTAACTCTCCAATTTCCATTAACACGAGGCACTACTTAAGTCGAAATAACCTGTAAATAAGTATTTTTCAATAAACGCCAAAATGCGTAATATATTTTTTTTTTCAACTATAGTAGATTAGAAATAAATGCGGAAACGTCATTTGAATAATTTGCTCACATCCAAGTGTCAATACCAAATAAAATAAGCAAAGTGTCAAAATTTGCTAAAATATTAAAACCTGAGATTAAATTGACAAAGTGGAAACCAACTAATAAAATACTTGTTTCAAAAATTTATAAATTAAATGGTCTATTATTTAATCAAGGTTGCCCTGCTCATTGCCTGGCCTTGCCGAACTCCTTAACCTGAAAGTGTGGAAAATAATGGGGTGAGCATAACGAATTATACTCAGTGGGGAAATAGCAATCAGTCCAAGTTAAATCTAAACATGAAATCAAATTATGAATATCATACCAATACAACATACTGTAGAAATATGTACTGTGGGACATCTCCAAGGACCCAATTTCGATCCCGAACCTATTTACGGTCCCTAACAACACGTTATAAGCGCATAACAATTTTGCACTGTGGGACACCCCCCAAGGACCCACTTTCGATCCCGGACCTGTTTACGGTCCCTGACAACCTTTTCATATGTATAAGCATTTTATCACAATCAAAATCACACATCAAGAATTAACATAGACAAAAATAATCACAATTGCTTAAATGTAAACCCCACCTCAAAGTCTTGAAATTTTTTCTTAAAATTGAACTGATGTGATGTTACCGTACTTTAAACTTTTCCCGCGAACTCGTCTAGCAATGACGAAATTAATATAATTTAGGATACTAAGTCCTAATTAATACTTTAAAACTTTTAGGGACTTGATTGGAATTTTTGAAAGTAAAGAAATGGTTAATTTGAGAATTCTTTAAATCTTTAGGGTCCAATAGCCAAAATTAGAATGTTTAGGACCAAGATGATAAAATTAGAAAATAAATTATAATTAATTTGAAGAATAATCAAACTTTAGGGGTGGTGAAAGAATTAAAATCAAATAGGGGACTAACTTACATTTTTAGTCAAACTTGGAGATTTAAAAATGACTTTACATATTTAATTACAAAGCTCCCATTCCCAATTCATTGTTTCACGTTACAGGGAGTTCCAGAGAGTTGGGTGTGAAGATTTTTCAAATGGGTTTTCACATTTTAATGCTTCTAATCAAAATTGGCACTAGAGAATGAAGTCTAATGTAAATGGTGATTCATGCTACAGTATTCCAGGCGAGAGAGGAAGAATAGAGGTTGGGGAAAGTCTCGTTTGGCAAGAAAAATTGAAGGTAACTTCGGGTTTTTAATGCCCTTCACTGCTCCAGAAATTTCAATCACATTAAAGCAAAATTGGAGAGCAAGGATTGGAGAAAGACATTAAACTTACAGATTTTGTTTTCTTCATTTATCTATTTTTTTTTTCATGTATGAATATATTGAGCTAAACATGGATTATGATATTCTGAAAATTGAAAATCAATTTCGAAGTAGTTACCTGAAGGTCCTGAACAGATTGTTTGCCGAGTGATTTACTGGTTTGGAAACTGAAGAAACTGGTGCATTGTGTAAATGTGGATTAAACAATGATGATGATGATGGAATTAAAGAGAAATAATTGTTCCAAAAGTGAGGAAATTTACCTAGTTGGATGCCAAGTTTTTCTGAGAAGTTTTGCAGCCGTGAGTTGAATATTTTTGGAGATGGAATGAGTGGTTTTTAGGTTTAATACTATCGAGCCCTACATATTTATGCTTCAGAATTGAGACAATAGATTTGGGCTGATAATGGACTCAAACTTGAGCCAAAGAGGGATATTGGTCCAATAGAATTTAAAATATGTGTTGGGTGTAAAATTCAACCTAATAAGAAAATATGGAATTTTTAAGATTATTCAAAAAAAGGTTTTTGAATCATTATATTAAATGTTTTTCTAGACAACTCGACGGACGTAAAATAAATTCTAAAATTTGACGGAAATGTCGTAGCGACATAATTTAAGTTATAAAATTTGCATTTTAATATTCGGGTCGCTACAAGTGTGGTGGCCTATTTCTGGCATTCGAAAGAAGAGAAATAGACTCGACAAGGTATAAATCATCGTAGGGTCCAATAGGGGATAGAAGTATACCGCTATGCTCTATATGAATCTCTAAGTATTTACAAAAACGTCATGCATTCTTGTATATTGCATTTGTCATAGAAATATAGTCAAATGGTATGCGATGACATGTTCAATTCTACTCGAGAGAGATTATTGAATATGTTAGAAACAATGATTCTTCATCAATTCAAACATGTTGTCAATTTTGTGGAACTAGAATTAAAATGGATCATTGCATGGGAATTCGCGAACCTAGTGCATTTCTTTTCTATGAGTTACTTCAATATGCATTCCATCGTATAATTTGCATTTAGTTTAATTATTTCATCCACTATTGCTTTCATTTAGTTTAGCTACAATTTAGTTACAAAACAAAACCATATTTCACGTTTCGGTTAAGGTCAGGATAGGTAAAATGAAACTAGTAAATCTCTGTGGGAACTATACTTGGACTCTAAAATCCATTTTATTACTTGAACGATTTGTACACTTGCGGTAGTTTTTATTCGAAACATATTTTCGATGAACAGGTTGTATGAGCTCGAGCAGCCCATGGACGGATCCTAGACGAGCTGCTCAGCCCAATTGCCACCCCTACTCCGACTAATGATTTTCACTTACATAATCAATCAAAATTGACCATGAACAATTTTCTAAAGAAATTTATAATAAATTCCTAGAAGTCGTGCTTATCAGATTCAACATAGTCCTACGGATCAAAAGCGGTTGCCGACCCTCTAACGTCGCCTACATAGTTGAATGGTTGGGTGCTCTCTCGGCTTATGAATCTTTTACCGCCATCTTATCATGATTTATTTGTGCTATACGTCCAACCGCTACTTAAACAAGTCCATATGTTGTAGCAGTTGTGCAATTTCATCCCCCTGTATAACATAATCCATAATGGGATCATGATCGATCAATTGTCTCCTTCGTGGCCTCTTGACAAAGATCCAGAAACTGTGATTTGATGCCAACCTAAATGGCGAGAATTATAGTCATTAAACTCAACTCAGACTCGTCAGTTAACTATTCAATTATCTAAATGAACCAATCATCACTTTTGTTGACCTCAAAATTTGTCAGACACTTGACGAATAGAAATTTCGACTATCTCATCTCCACATAGACATCACATACGTACTAGAATATACCTTGTTAAGGTGAAAATTCATCGATCAAGAAAAAGGTCTGATGTTCATTGCACTCTAACTGTCAAGTAATGGCTGAACGAGAGAGAATGGGTGGAAAAAATGTAAGAGAGGGATTTGACTACAGTTAGAATACATATTACATTTGGTGAATGATGAACTCATATGTATACGAGCGAGATTCGCTAAAATAGGTTTACATAAATGGGACTCAAGTCCAATCCTCCAAATGAATAATTGATACTGAGTCAACATATGTGAGACTCCATCTGTCACGTACGCGCCACATAATTTATAAATGTAGTAATAATCATTAAGTCTGAGTCGTACATTCATGTATGGTATGGACTTTGAAGTATATGTTATCAACTAAGAAAGCTTACAATATGTCTCCAAAATATGAGTTGTCGTGAACATGTAAGTACTTGTAAATAATCTCTGAAATATGAAGACTTATAGATGGCCTCCAAAACATGAGTAGCTCTAATAAGTGAGGCCTTACAAATTGCATCTGAAATGTCACACTATGATTTACCAAAATTTTGGCAACATCTCCTCTGTAATATTGACTAAACCAACCTAAAATATAATACAATATCTCCACTGTACATATACAAAATAAATTGGGGCCATTTTTCCTCTTAAAATACTCACAACGATAAAGTGAATAATAAAAATCAAGCTTCTCCAAAATGTAAAATGCAAAGATACTATCATGTATCGTACGAGATCATATGTTTGAACAGCTTAGTGCAACAATATTGCTAGTGTAAAGTAAGTTACATGCTATCGATCATAAAATGATAGTATAGATAATGTGGCATGCATACTAAAAGCAATTAAAATAACGTCATAACATGCTAGTATGATGTGACATGCTTACTTGACAGCAATATACAATACACATGCTAAAAACAATAATGTAATGCTATCAGGATCCTAGTATTACAATAGTCATCCAAGTTCAGGAATGAATATTCATATAATACATGGACTTTTGGATAGAGACAAGGTTCTGAACATAAATGCATAGGCGAGGCTCTAAAGATAAGCAGTAGCGATGAAGCTAATGTAGAGGTGAGGCTATGAAGATAAGTAGATGTGATAAAGCTAATACAAAGGTGGAGCTCTGAAGATAAGCAGTTGTCATGTAGAGGCAAAGTGAGGCATAAATAGAGGTCGGGTTCATAGGTTTTGAGGTGGGTTCCATTTGGGAAATCTCTATAACTCTCATATTGAAGTGACAAATATTTCCTTACGTGGGAAATGGTTCATCCATTACAAGGTAAAATAGGTTCTAATTTATAAGGTTCGAGGTGGGCTTCCATTGGGATACTTCATACCTCTCATATCGAAGCGACAAATGCTTCTTTACATAGAGGATGATTCGCCTATTGCAAAGAAAAATATGGTTTGCTTTGTAGGGTTCGAGGTGGGCTCCTTTTGAGATACTCCATACCTTTCATGTCAAAGTAAAAAATGCTTCCTAGCATTGAGGATGGTTCATCCATTGCAAGTAAAAATAGGGTCTACATCTTAGGGTTCGAGGAAGGCTCCCTATGGGATTCTTCATACCTTTCCTATTGAAGCAATGAGAATGAGGCTATTGGGATTTAGTTGATACAAAGGCATAATGTACATAAGTGATGAACTCTCTCAAGATAGATACAACTATGATGCAACTGATGTAGATGTATGATGAGCTCTCTGAAGATAGACGTAGATGTGATGCATATGTGGCAGTGGTATGATAAGCTATCCGAAGATAGATGTAACTCTGATGTAGCTATGGCACCAGGGAATATGTAGACCTCTCGTACAGGATTGGAGGCGAATGACTTATCTCACTTGAAGAAGTGGTGAGACATTATAATACACATCGTGTAAGATAAGATATAAAAATCTTTCGAATCAAACAAATCCTTATGTGGTGATGCGGGGAACAAGCATTCTGCAAAGCGAGAACTAAACATCTTACATGATAAGACATCTCGAAGAATAGAAGATAAAATCGAGCTAATGGCTCATCTCGAACAATCAGACACTTATAAACTGGCCCCGAAAGGACACAGTCTTATAGTTGTTCTCGATAATAATGAGAATCAAGGATTGGTGGCTCGTCTTGAACTATTGGAGACTAATAGCCAGTTTCGTAAAGAAGAGGTCTTATAGCTATGCTCAAGCTAGAGATATAATTATAACCATCTCGTGTAGCCAAGCATCACGAAGAGCAAGGAATAAGCATTTAGCTAGTGCTCGTCTTAATCTATTGAAGACTTATAAGCTGGCCTCAGAAGGAGGAGGTCTTATAACTATACTTGACAATAGTGAGACTACGAGCTAGTAGCTCGTCTCGAACTATCGGAGGTTTATAAGCTGACTTCGAATGGATGAGGTCCTATGTTGTGATCAACAATAGTGAAAATCACAAGCTAGAGGCATAAGTATAAACATCTCGCATGGTAAGGCATCTCGTAGAGCAAAGAATAAATATCTAGAGGTGGCTTATCTAGACCTATTTGAGACTTATAAGGTGGCATTGTAAGGACGAGGTTTTACAGCTGTACTTGAAAATAGTGAGACTATGAGCTAGTAGCTCATCTAGAACTATTATGGATTATAAGCTTGACTCGAAAGGATGAGATCTTATAACTGTGCTTGACGATAGTAAAAATCACAATCCAATTGGTCTCTCATCTCGAACTTTCAGAACTTATAAGATGGCCTCGAAAGGATGAGGTCCAATAACTATGCTAGATAATAGTGAGACTACGAACAGGTGGTTCGTCTTGAAATATTGGAGCTTATAAGATGGCATCGAAAGGATGAGATTTTATAATTGTGCTCAATGATAGTAAGAATCACAAGCTAGAGGTATAAGTATAATCATCTTGTGTGGTGAAGCATCTCACAGAGCGAGAAATAAGCATGTAGCTTGTGGTTTATCTCGAGTATAAAGCAAAATGTACCCGTTAAAGTACAAAAGCTTATTTCATTTGGCAGCGAAAAGTCTGCAACATGATTGTACAGAATAGCCAATCTTTAGTTTAACCATGCCACTGTTAGTATCTTGTAGCTGTCAAATTCAATGTTGACCTAATGGACAAAAGCAAGACCCATATTTGGAGTAACCATTGGAGATGCTCTTACACCTAATTTTATTTAAAATTATTTAATTAAAAAAATATATAATTACCAAAGTTGTTAAATTAAAAATCTGTAACTTTTAAGTTTTTAATGAGTATTTTTAATTTATTATATTAATAATTATTACTTATTACTTGATTAGAATTTAAAATAAATATTAAATAAAAATAACCATTACATAATAATTATAAATATATTTAAATATATTAACTATAAAAGATAAAAAAAAAATGACATAGATGCAACAAAAAATTGTAATAAAAGGGAAGAGATGGCAAAATGGGGAATATACAATTACTATTCATTATATACTAAAATTTGGAGTACTACTGGAGTGGTTTTTACACTAAATTTGTTTACACCAGATTTGCCTAACCATTGGAGATGGTCACACTGGCACGAGTGCTTCTACATTTTTGGATCTAGACTTCGACGGCTTTGACGGCAACAACAAGAGACGAGGCGCACTATTTTATTCTATTTTTGGTAATAGAATTTATTATTTATTTTGGAGCTTCTTTCTGCTTCTTTGGCGAGCCTTTAATTTTAGGATCACCTTCGAGAACCTTTTCATACATGATTTTTACAAGGTGATTTGTTCTATGTCGTCGTTACTAGGTTGCTTCAACGACAATGGACAGAGACGTATGCCACAGTATTATTGTTCACGATCTTCTCCAAGTCAATATTCTTCTTATTTTTATTCCTTGTGTCTGGTTTCCATGAATTTCTTATGAAATTGCTTTCTATTCAAACATTATGTGATGGGTGGCTTCTTCGAACTACTTGAAAAAATTAGGCCATGTTCTCTTTATCGTCTTCAAACAGTTTTCTGTTTTTAATTTTTCAAAACAGTGAAAACGCGTTCTCTTTCCCATTTTCGAAAACACGTTTCTGAAAATGGGAAAAAAACACTGGAAATAGAAAACGACTGAAACCACATTTCGGAAATCTAACAACAAAACAAGGGAACTTTGCTAAAACACGGGAAACGGTGTTTCTCAATTCTCTCTCTGTCCCCTCTCCGACTCTCCCGTAAGGAAGACAAACTGGTAAATCAATTTCGTCTCTCTCAAATCCACAACCCAAATAGAAGGATTCTCTACAGGATCTTGAAATCAAGGTTTTGAGATCGTCTTGTCAAATCGAAGGCTTCTCTACGGCTGTTTCAATCAAGGTTGCGCATCTTCAAATCAAGGTTTTGATTCTTTGTTTGTGATAATCTTTGGTTATTTTCTTGAAATCTTCAGCTCGTTTATTCACGATTTGGACTGGTTTTGGAATTCATTCGGTTGTTTTGAAGTCTGGGATTGATTTGTTTCTAAATGTCAAGAATTCTCTCCTACATTTCTATTGTGTTTGTGGTCGAATTAAGGAGGTCCACCAGTTGTTTGATGAATTTTGTGAAAAGAGAGATTTGATCTCATGGAGCACGCTAATGGGTGGTTATCTTGGTGCCTTTCAGTATGAAGTGGTTGTGGATTTGTTTAGGAAATTACATAGGGATGGTTATAGTATTGGTGTGACTACAATATTAAATACTTTGTCAGCTATTAGTGAAATGAGAAATGTTCTGAGAGGAACATCTCCATGGAATTTGCATTAAGATTGGATTTTTGTTGGACTTGGGTGTGTTAACTGGCTTGATTTCCATGTATGAGAAACATGGTTACATTGATTTTGCTCATCAATTTTTTGATGAAATTGAAATTGAAAAGGATATTGTAATATGGAACTGTTTAATAGATGGATATGCTAAAAATGGTCTGTTAGAAGAGGCATTAGAATAGGTGGACATATTCTTTCAACGTATCATAATTAGTCTTATAGGTGGACCTATTGTTGAGAAACATCTAAGCATCTTGGCCTAATTTACATGTATTCTTTCTCTGAACATCAAAGTATCTTTGTGTTTCCCTCGCCCTATGTCATTGATTACGTTGATGATTCAAATAATGTTATTATAGAGAGATATTGGATGCGCGTGTGCACTTGGAAGTGATCTTTTATTTTTGTACGTGTATGAAAAATTCTACTGTCTTCATAGTTTTGGTCCTTTTGGATGTCTAAATGGGTCTATATATGAGCCAATGACATATATTAACTTGGCCTAATGACTAATTGTTACTGCAATTGAAAGGATTCTAATCCAAGTAAAATTTGTGCTTCAAAAGGTCACCTAATTTGGAGGAGTTGAATGACCTTGCCTGGATTTGATGATCCCCATTTTATCATGAACAAAGCTCAATTTTGTTTTTATTGTTATTGTGTATTTGATTCATTCAAGTCCTTGCTACTTACTAGTACTTCTCTATCTTCAACTTTATTTGTTGTCCATGAAGTACTTAAGTAAATGTAGTAATGATCTGATATCTAGTCTTCATTTAGTTCAGCGGCTAGTAACAACTTCCATGTTCTTGTTTTATTATACATTTAGTTCAGTGGCTAAGTTGAGAGTGCATTTGTTCATTTTAGATTTTATTGGATATTGTTAGACTAGATTTCTTCTAAATAATTAACCTGTGAGATGACACTACCACTCATGGAATTTCTGATCCTGAAATTTTGGAACGGATACTCCACCAGATTTCTTGATTGCCAAAAGCTGCTTCGCCTGCCACTTTGTAATGAACTTAGTTTAAAAAGCTTTTCATAAATTTAACATGCGTGCCATTCGTATCCATTGGTGCAGGACCTGGAGTTTGCATCTCAAGTAGTGCATTTGATTGGGTCAACCAGTTATAAGAACTCAACAAATTCTATCGATGTTTATGGCACCAAAGGGGACGTAGTATCAACAACAAACTGAAATTGTAGATCAAGAAAGTAATACGGGAAGCATTCGTGGACCAGTTCTCAAACTTCTTCATATACCAACTAATACTTCTAATTGTAAATGTTGTAGTATCAAAGTCATTCATTAAGTGAAATGGAGTTGCATGAATTCTGTTTAGTTGAATTCGTTCAAAGTCGTTCATTAAGTGAAATTAAGTGAAATGGAGTTGCATCAAAGAATGAAAATGCTTCTGTGATTTGTATGCTAAAGGTCAAATGACTATGCGAAGCCAACTGATTGACTTTTAGATATTGACAATATTTGTGATCTGCCTTTTTACTTATAGGTAGTTTATCTATAATCAAGGAGTAATGTTATTTATTATCACTTATGATAGTCATTGTGTTTAGACGATCAAAATTGTATTTGGCAACAATTGTGAGAACTAACATGAACTCGATAAAATTAATTTCAAAATATTTATTAACGTGTCAACATGAGATTAGCGCTCCTTATTTTGCAACTTGATTATGTTTGATTGTGATTTGATGCTAATTATTTATTGTCACAAGTTACGTACAAGGACAAAAGTAAGGATTTATCAAATTTAATTTAGGTTTTGTTTTTTATAGTTGGAAAAAAAATATTTCAAGATTAACCAACTTCAAAATTTATATGTTATTTAATACTATATTAATATTAAATTATTAAAACTTATTGAATAATCTGATTTCTTGAATAAAATATTATTTTAAAAAAATTCTCAAAATTTCAAAGTAAACGCGTTTTCCATTTTTATGTTTTCAGAAAAAAATTTCAGAATGGCAAAAAAAACGCATTTTCAGAAATTTCAAAACAGACACTCAAAACACAAAACACAAAATACAAAATGAATTCAAAACTCAAAACACAAAATTGAAACACAAAGAGAACAACCCCTTATCTTTTCTGATAGCCTTTTGGATAACATGGTCAACGTACCATTTTCTATAGACGACATCAATTTGTTGATCCCAAAATTCGACAGATGCATGACCAATGCACATTGGAACAACCCATTAAGGTGCAACATTGCGTTCATAACTGAGAAAAAGGGTTTATCAACCGTTTGCACTTAAAAAATCAAGTTAACAGTCAGACGAGAGATAATGAGTGCAAGAACGGAGAGAGGGATTTAGCTAGGATTAGAATACACATTACCTTCAATGAATAATGAACTCACATATATAAATAGGAGGGTTGAGTTGGGTCAAACTAGATTTTATGAAATGGGCCCAAGTCCAAGCCTCCAATTGTATAATCGACGTCGAGTCAGCATATACGGGACCTTGTACGGCCGCGCATGCCTCGTAATTTATAGATGTAACTTTCACTAACAAAAAACCAGATTAACCCAGTGAAAAATAATCGGTTCGACAACCCGATTAACAATTAAACTGGTTGATTAATAATTTTAAATTTAAATTTGTATATCTTGCTCAAAATTACATATAGATGATTTGAAATATATATATTTACCAAAAAAACCATCTCATTTTCAACTACAAGTTTCTTCTTCTACGCTTTTTTCATTGCGATCGTTCTTTAATACTTTTGCGCTTATTTTCATTACAAGTATATTATTTTGAGCAATAGAATGATGAGTTATTAAAACTTGGTATTTAGTGACTTTTTTGTTATAAATAATTTCTAATATTTACAATTTAACTGTAAAAATAATTAAGGAAATATAAAGCCTGGATTGAACCAACGGATTGTTAATCCGATGATTGAACCAGTAACCAGATTACCCCTTTTTTTGTGAATAGTTTTTAATTTTTCTTATTTCTTTATAGACATTCAAGAGTGAACAAAATTTATAACAATAAATGATGAATTATTATTACATGCAGAGTAAAAGTAAGAAGCTAAATCTCTTTTGTATATCAGCAACGGCTCCATTGATATTTGTTATAATGGGAAATCTTTTTGTTCACCTCACTCACTCATGTTGCAAGACATGGTGTAAGAGGTGATTACTTCAATCTTCGACATTATAAAGATAAATGTGCGATTGAAAAGTTGAAAATTCCATAAAATGTGGGATTGAAAACGAGTTTTCAAAAAATGGTCACATCATATTGGAAGTAACGATAGTACAACTTGGAATCGATTATTTATGCAGATAAGAATTGTTGAAAGTGTTACGAATACGAATAATCAGAGTTAACATAATTCTTGAAAGTGTTATGGATACGAATTGTTGACATACAAAAATGAGGCCCAATTAAATGGTCCAAAGGATGGAGCCCAGTTAGGGAAGTTGAGGTATGGGCCCAAATGAGACCATCGTGAAACATAGTGGAGGCTCATAAACAGAGGATTATCATCGTCCAATCTTACAGAACGCCCAGAAGCTGAGCGAATGGAGTATCTCATTGTCGCTCAGAGCGACATGCCCTATTCTCGCCCAAGCCTTCGAGACGCCCAAGATTTGAGCGAACATGGTGTATTGCATTTATTTAAAGCGACGGTTATCGAAGTAGTTATTGAGCAAGCTTATCACATTCCACGATCCAAGAATTTCGATTGCAAGAAGTTAAGAAATGGGGTAATGGCAGCGGTTAAAAAGGTGAACCATTCATGATGGAGAAAGTGGGTAGTTATAGAGCGACGACCAATAGTTTCCAAAGCGATTTTACCAAGAAAATTGGCAAAGGAGTATAAAAGAAGGAAGACAACATAGAAGAAGGCCCCGAATCAATAAGAAGGCCCCGAATGAATCACCCTCTAACAGAGAATATGTAATTTTACTTCTTTTAATTTTTATCGTCAACTTTCAAATTACTTTATGTGCATGTGCCCCTTGGAGGCATTTTGTTTCGTTTTTCATTGTAATCTTCGTAAATAAAGCACCCCTCGTTGGGATTTTGTCTCAAGAGGTTTGTTCCTTACACAATTCATCTGAATCATCCTTTAATTGTTAGCGAGGCTCGATAAACCCGTGCAAAATAATTTGAACGCCTAGTGGGACATTGTTGTTTAAGGATACGAAAAAACTGAACCAATATGCTTCATAAGGATTTTGGTAAAGAACCAACAAGTCAAGGAGTAGTCTAGTATGTGATCGAACGATATGAGGAGCAGTAAAGTACTCCACGAACAAAGGGATAGTGTCAAAGCAGTCAAAGTTGTTACGAGCCAATGACAGAGTTGAGTCCTCAAACCATGCGTGCATTGTTTGGAGAACTCACACAAGATGTCGTTGAACAAGTAAATCTACGAAACGTTCATAATATGAAAAAATTTGCTCAAAATCATAATGCACATTATGAAAATATGGCCAAACAACTAAACAGTGGGCCAAATATGTCAACCAGTTGTACTAATAGGGATTCACTTTCAAGTCAGGACGATTGTGGGACATAATTCCCCAGGCTTGAGCCCAAATCAAGGAATAAAACCACCTTTCGGTCCGTCTACTTCAAACCAGGGGGTGGTGTAGTGCTGAATTTGAATAATGGTAATGGAATATCTAACCTGGGGGGTAACCTAAATGTAAGAGATAATGTCCAAGTCATTGGACAGAACACCCCGCGTGTTAATGGAGTAAACGCTCAGGTTAACGGTAATAATAGTCTAAACAATGGCGCCTTTGTCACAAACCAAGGACCAAACATTAGACCTCAAATAATTCCACCAATGAATCAATCTATAGGAGTTCTGTATGATCCCAATGTTATGTTGAGAAATCAAATCATGGAGATAGTACATGATCAAATGGCTTGTGGGACACATCCTTTTATTAAGTCGACTTACACAAAGCCATATTCGGATTGGGTAGATCAGGCTTATCCATGACCTAGAGGGTACAAAGTACCAGAATTTTCGCTATTTTCCAGTCTGGGAAAAGTTTCTACCCTAGAACATATAGGGCGATTCACACTCCAAAGTGGTGAAGTGACAGATTACTGTAAAATGAGACTGTTCCCTAGTTCGTTAACAGGAGTAACCTTCTCGTGGTTCATTAACTTGTCAGCAAATTCAGTTCAAACATGGCAACAACTAGAATAATTGTTCCACACTCAGTTTTACAAATTGAATCTGAAGTTACTTTGGCCAATTTGGCGAATTTACATCAAATGCCAAATGAATGAGTAGAAAGCCTTCTTCAGAGATTTAAAATAGCCATGAGCAAATGTTTTATCCCTCTGCCTGAAAAGGAATTCGTCAAAATTGCTCAAAGTTGCTTGAGTTTCGATTTAAAAAGAAAATTCCAAGACAGAGAATTTTCTGACATTTTCCAAATAAGTGCTAATGTAATTAGATATGAGCGATTGATAAGAGAAGAAGAACAGATAAAAAAACTCTAGTAAATGGACTTATTATAGAGACCCAAACTTTGACGTTCATGCTATTAATAACGAATATGACGATCAGACAGAAGTATATTTGGCCGAATTGGTTAAGGGAGATGCATATGCTTGTCCTATAATGGCCAAATCCAGAACGTCGGGCAAGAATGACCCTCTAAAAGACGATAACAATAAGACTAGGTGTTCTCATTTGATGTGACCACAAATTAAGGGTAAAAAATATTGTAAATGGCACAATGCAGGTCACATATGACTAATCGTTGTTTGGTCTTTCGTCATGTGTTACAGGATGCCATCGAGTCAGGGCGAATCATGTTCGAAGATAAGAAAAAAATGGCAGTGGATGAAAATTCTTTCCCATAGCCACTTGGGGTAAACATGGTGACGACTGGTTTCAAAAACAAGTTGCCAAGATTCAAATTGGTTGTAGACGACGGAGAAGAAAATTCTGGACATTCTAGTATTTTTGAACGTATCAAAGGGAAGGAGCCTATAGAGAACGGAGGTATCCTATGTGCGAGATGTAAAGGAGAAGTAAATGCAAACATAGAGAGACCAGGACTATGGTAACATTACCACGCCCTAATTTTGTCCCAAATATCCAGCCTGGTGGAGGGCGATGTACATTATTCTATAGAAGACCGCTTTTGAGAGGCATTTCAAGCCAATAAACAATGGAAGGACATTCAAGCCACAACTTCGCCAACCAAATGTATAACATTCATTCCAGTATAATGTAAGAAGGATGATACCTTTCAATGAGATGACCAAAACTCAACAAAGGCATTTTCAACGGAATTATGGACGAATGATGAGGCAACAACAAGGATTGCCACGTCCTAAAGGCCCCTAAACTGCCCGAAGTGGCCAACCAAAATGTTCTCAAAGATAGTAAAGAGACTGGTATGGGCAAATCAATGGAAGAGTTATCAGAAAGTTCTTCTGGGAGATCAAATTTTGAGCGAGAGAAGGAAGATGAGGAGGATCTAGAGCAACCCTTCACTATTCAATTCGGGATATTACCTTCTATCATGGCTAATAATTATTCATTAACCAATGAATTCAAAAATAAAGAAGATGAAGAGAACGAAAGGGAGGATAACGAGAAGGAAGCATGTGTGCTGGAATGTGAAGCAGGCTAAACATCTCAAGGGGTATATGATGAAGAAGAGGATGATGGTACGACGGACATCGATGAAGAAATTGATTTGGAAGCAGAGAGAAGAAAGAGGGGAGTGTCGCGCAATACTCTGTTGAAACAGCTACATCGGGAAGATGTTAGCGAGATGGATTTGTTAGGAGAACCATCTGGGCGTTCCTTTGATTACTATGTGTTGTACGGGACACCCAAAAGAAAGAAGAGAGTACCTCGCTATGAGAAGTATGGGTCACCTTCAAGAATATTGCCTCCTCCTACAGGATGGGTAACCGAAGAAGAAGTACTAGAGGAAAGTAAAAAGGAAATCCAAGAAGCAGAAACTCAGTGCGAAATATTGCATGTTGACTTATCACAAAGAGATGATTCAATAGAAGACAAACATGAAGTGAAAATAGATGCTGCTGAAAAGGTCATCTTTAAGAGACCAACCATGAAACTAACTAAACATTTAAGGTCATTGTATGTGAAGGCCTTAGTCAATGGTATACCGGTGGCGAAAGTACTCATTGATAATGGAGCAATCATAAATACCATCCCATCTAGGATGATGAGGAAATTTGCAAAGACATGATGGATCCCAACATAAGTTATTCTCACAAGTTTTAACAGAGGAGCAACTTCAGTTAAAGGGGTAATGCCACTAGACATAATTGTGGGAACAACTACTAGGACCACAATCTTCTTTGTGATAGATGGTCCTACTAGTTACAATGTGCTATTAGGAAAGGACTGAAACACGAGAGCCATTGCATACCTTCATCGCTCCACCAATGCCTGGTTTTCTGGAATGACAAGGGCGAAGCAAAAGTGGTATAGGCTGACCATATACCCTTTGTCGCAGAAGCAAACGCAGTAGAAAGGTTCATGTACGAAGGAAATTATGGACCTGTCAGGGTAGTTCAAGATGGAAAAGAGACTCAAATTGTCGCACAGAGCGAAGAACCATTTTCAGTACATGTACTTACTGAAATGTTCAATCAAATGAGGCCAAACATAGTGGCCCTGGAAGAGCCAGTGATTGGCAAAAAGATAATCAAGGAAATCTAATGAATTATCAGCAACAAGAACATATGGCCGACATTCAGGCCTTCAAAGCCAAATTAATGAATTTCAATAAGGAATCTCAAGAGAGAACGAAAGAAGAAGCAGCATTAAAAGCATTGGAAGACAAATTAGCAGTGTTCGAGTTGGAGTAGAATATTGGCTGAGAAATCAACAAGCTGGATTGCTTGCTTACAAGAAACCTGGACGATGAGGTAATGAATATCACAAAGCCTGGGCATGTGCAAGTACAAGACCCTTTGATTAGGATAAATATTGGCGACAAAGGGAAAGATCGCCCAATATTTGTCAACCAGATGCTTAGTCAAGAGGTTAATAGTAAATTAATCACTTTATTAAAAGATTATAAAGATTGTTTGGTTTGGGAATATGAACATATGCCTGGTTTAGATAAGAATTTGATAGAACATATACCAGCTAAGTCAAATTTTAAATCTCATAAACAACCTCCTAGGCGTTTCGCCCCTAATGTACTTCCTGAAGTAAAAAAAGAGATAAAGTGATTGTTAAAAGTAGGTTTTATTAGGACAGTCAGATAAGTTGAATGGTTATCTAATATTGTGTCAGTGTTAAAAAATAATGGTTAAAAATTAAGGGTGTGCATAGATTTTAGATATTTAAATTTAGCAACACCTAAATATGAATATCCAATGCCTATGGTGGGTTTTTTAGTAGATTCAACTGCCGAACACGTAATGTATTTCTTTATGGATGGATATTCAAGATACAAGCAAATCTGGGCAACTTATCAAAGGGCAATGAACTTAATTTTTCACGACATGATAGGCAAGTCTGTTGAAGTATATGTAGATGACACAATGGTCAAATCTATTAAAGAGGAAGACCATTTCGAACAGCTAAAACGCTCATTTAAGCGAATGAGGCAATAAAAACTAAAATTGAATCCGTTGAAATGTGCATTTGGCGTTAATGAAGGGAACTTCCTTGATTTTCTAGTTCATGTAAGAGGAATTGAACTCAATAAAAATAAAGTAAATGCCATTTTAGAGGCCAAATCACCCGGTAACAAGAAAGAATTGCAAAGATTTCTAGGCTAAGTAAACTTTTTAAGACGTTTTATTTCTAATTGTACAAGACGAATGAAAGCTTTTTCGCCTCTTTTAAAGCTGAAAAATCAGGACGAATTCGTGTGAGGAAGAGCATCAAAGGGCTTTTGATAGCCTGAAAACATATTTGTCAAATCCACCAATTTTAGTATCACATGTCCAAGGACAACCAATAAAGGTGTACGTATTAGCTGAAAAAGAATCAATAGCTGGAATGGTCGTGCAAGAAGATCAATTTGGTGAAGAAATGATGATTTACTATTTGAGTAGATGGTTAAAAAAATGTGAATGTAATTACTCTGCTATTGAAAAATTGTGTCTTTCTTTATATTTCATATGTACAAAACTAAGGGCCTATTTACGGCATATAACTGTTTATTTAGTTTCTAAAGTAAATCTAGTTTTAAGTATATGTTTTATCGTCCTATTTTACACCAAAAGATAGGCCTTTGGACTTTAGCACTATCGGAATTTGAAATACAATACATACCCCAAAAGACAGTAAAAAATCAAGCATTTGCTAACTTTTTGACCTATCATCCATGCCTTGACATGCCTAAAGAGATTGAATTAGAGATCGATTCATTCGAATTAAAACCTTGGATTTTTTACTTTGATGGATCAAAAACCTCTAGAGGTGCAGTGATATGTATAGTTTTAATAAATCCCCTAGGGATTTATTATATATTTGCTTTCATATTAGATAGAATGTGTACTAATAATCAAGCCAAATACGAAGCATTGATCGTGGGTTTAGAGCTGTTAGTAGATATGGGAATAAAGAATGTGATTATTAAGGGCGATTCTCAATTGATAATTCACCAATTAATTGATGATTTTAAATGCCAAAGTGATTCTGTCATAAGTCAATATGAAATCGCCCAAGAGTTGTTGGAAGAATTTGACCAAGTAGAGTTTCAATATGTTAATAGGATATATAATGATATAGCAAACGAATTAGCCCAAATGGCTTTGGGTTATTCAAAAGCTTTAAATTCTGAATCTACTTGTGAGCATGGAGTAATATTGTCCGTAGTACAAAGGAGGGGAAGAAGGATTGGAGTTCATTGCATACAAGATGGAGATGCAATAGATTGGAGGGTAGAGATTAAAATGTTCTTGAAAGAACCTAACAAGGAAAGTAGTAGGAAAATAAAGTTGCATTCGTTGAATTATGTATTGATAAATGAGATTTAAGAAATGCGCAAATGGTATACTACTAAAATGTGTGAGTTTGCAAGAAGTCAAAACGATCATGGTTGAAGTACATGAATGGATATGTGGAGCTTATCAAGCTATCCAAAGATTGAGATGGTTGATTGTTAGGAGTGGATACTTTTGGCCCAAAATGGAAGAACTATGCATTCAGTATGTAAAAAGTTGTTTAGCATG
The DNA here is from genome assembly GCA_035079005.1 of Fraxinus americana. NCBI lineage: Eukaryota > Viridiplantae > Streptophyta > Magnoliopsida > Lamiales > Oleaceae > Fraxinus > Fraxinus americana. The sequence continues at coordinate 24,752,881 of CM068708.1, read as the reverse complement.
CCAAAAGTATGGTCCGATACAAAGAACGCCATCAAGAGAAATGATGTCCATTATTAAACATTGGTCGTTTAAAGGTTGGACGATAGACTTGATAGGGAAGATCTATCCCCCATCGTCCAAACAACATACGTTTATAATAGTTGCCACAAACTTCTTCACTAAATGGGTAGAAGCAATACCTTTAAAAGAGATCTCTAAGAAAAGTGTCATAGATTTTATTCATGACCATACTATTTATAGATTTGGAATTCCGCAAACTTTAATGGTGGATCACGGAACTTCCCTGAATGGAAATCAAGTGAAGGAATTTTTGAGCATGTTTGGAGTTAAGTTAGTAAACTCCACACCTTATTACGCTCAATCTAATAGACATGCAGAATCTTCTAATAAGATTCTAAAAAAATATCATAAGAAAAATGATAAATGAAAATGCCAAAAATTGGTGCGAATGTTTAAATAAAGCCTTGTGGGCTTATAGGACGTCACCACGTTCAAGTACCAAGGTAACTCCTTTTCAACTTATTTATGGACAAGAACATGTGTTGCCTATGGAAATCAATGTATAGCCAATGAGAGTAGGCTTACAAAATGACTTAGGCGACAAAAAATATGCCGAATTACTAGCCCAGAATTTATTGGAATTGGACGAGTTAAAGTTGGATGTCCTGGGCAGATTGCAGGTTAAAAAATGACGAATTGCTAAATTCTGTAACAAAAAAAGTTATAGTCAAATCTTTTGGCTTGAGCGAATTGATTTGGAAAACAATACTCCCTTTGGATAGTAAAGATCCAAAGTATGGTAAGTGGTCATCTAATTGGGAATGACCATATAAATTGAAAAATATATTGTCTAATGGAGCTTACCATTTAAAAAATCTAGATGGTATGAAACATATGAGGTTTATTAACGGTAAATATTTGAATAAATATGTTCCTTCCATATGGAAAAGTGAACAAATAGAGGCATAATTAAACAATATTGTTGAGCGATTATGACGAAATAAAACGAGAAAGAAATACGTTATAAAATCTTTTACTTTCAAATATTTGTTACAAACCATGACTTACAAAATACAAGATGCTCTATAAGCCGCAATTGGAAACATGCTATCATCGTTCTTCTATCAATTACAAAGAAAAGTGTAAACAAAATGGAAAAGCAAGACGTTTAGGACGAGCAGTTGCTGATTTGGAAGGGAAAATGGGATTCCTGATGGATACAGGAGTGACAAGAATAGAAGAAGTTGATGGCCGTTCTAGTAGGTGAAAGGCACGATTAGATTCTGTTGCGAATAGCCAATTTTACATAAGGCCATAGTTGGTCAAAAAGGGGATGAGTGACACAAGTGGAGTTGAAGGGGGCTAATGAGAAATCGTTTAACAAAAGATTATTACGGATATCAATGGCTTGTGCCTCTGTTTTATTAATAGTATGAAAATGGTCTATCAGACTTTTGGAAAAGCAAGGAGGAATCGGCCACGTTTGGCCAAAACCAAGCTGATGAACAAAAAACTATGGGGCATATATCTCAACCCCAACTTTGGCATTTGTTTCGGTTATGATGTCGTGGAACAGTTCCCTCCCAACCAAAAATTGGACCCAAATGGGTAAAAAAGTACTCACTTCGTTCATGGTGGAAGGAACTCGCACATAAATAAGAACTTGATGAGCAGAAAAAGGAAAAAAGGGAAGGGGTAGAATTCAAATTGTAAAAGAATGTGAAAATGTCCCTATTGGACATATTAACAGGGTTCAATTGATGGACGAATAGCCCATAACAACTGACTGACCGATGAGGAGATGGTAGAGCACCAAGCTGGGGGTAGTATGCTTTCAACCACAATTGAGCGAGCCAAAGGGGCCTACTGCCAGTGGGAGAAGCACCATTTTTAATTGAAATTGGAGGAAAGTCATGCCTCTATAAAAGACGGCTAAAAAGAATGGACACAGATTCAACGGCCTACCTGCGCTAATTTGTGCTCTATAGGTAGATAACTTATAGAAGATTTCATGCTGGGTACACAAAAGATGTATTTACAAAGCCAAACTTGAAGAAAGGCTGCACGCTCAGTATGGGAAGGTTCAGAGCTAGAATGATTATAAAGCCCTTGCATACCCCGAAAAAGCCTCAGTAAGTTTCTTGTCAAATTTTGGGGCTGTGTCAGTAACCAAAATGCCAATGAAAATGATATTCCCAAAGGCAGAAGTTTCACTAGGGCTCCACATCCCTCAGAGTAATAGACATTGGGCCAAGGGGGAAAACAAAAATATTGTACTCAGACGACCAAAAACTTAGTGCAATTGGAAAAAGCACCGGGTCATAAATTGAGGGATGAAGAGTGATTTTCAATAAATCTAAAATCCTAGCACGGTCAAAAAATGACTTAGTGGGGCCATGATTTACCATACGTGCATGCCACATACGAAAAGTAGTATCAGTTTTAGGCCAAGTGCGAATACCTTTCTCACAGATTGGCTGTAACGATAGTGAGTTCAGAAAAGGAGGGTACTGAGTACAGGAAAATAGTTGACCCACTACCGCCTGCCCAACCGATTCAGCATCTTTAAATGATGGGCCTAGTTAGAACTCCTGAAGGTCAGGGTTGGCTAATGAAAGAAAACCTGAATTGATATACGGCCTGGTAAGGAGGTTTTGAAAATCTTCGAACTAATGGAGCTGTTGGAAGGAGTTTGTGAAGCAGCCATTTGATGCAAAAGAAAGTCTTGGTGAAGATTTCTTAAGAAACGTAACAGAGAAGCAAGAAGATGAACAATGCAATGAACAGTGAGAGAGAAGCACGCAATGTAAAGACGGGTGTAATGACGTACTGAAGTGGTGTGCCTTTTGGTTTGTAGGCGTTCCGTGGTGTTACGCTTTTAGGGATGTAGAGGATTACCGCCAAACGAAAAAAATAATTGGGATTATCCGCCCTTTTCGAAGAATTCAAGTATTGCCAGAAAATATAAAGGAAGAATATGGCATAAGATTAATATTTGATATTAATTTTGTCATATTGGGGGTAATTGTTGACATACAAAAATGAGGTCCAATTAAATGGTCCAAAGGATGGAGCCTAGTTAGGGAAGTTGAGGTATGGGACCAAATGAGACCATTATGAAACATAGTGGAGGCCCATAAATAGAGGATTATCATCTCTCAATCTTACAGGACGCCCAGAAGCTGAGCGAATGGAGTATCTCATTGTCGCTCAGAGCGACATGCCCTATTCTCGCCCAAGCCTTCGAGATGCCCAAGATCTAAGCAAACATGGTATATTACATTTATTTAAAGTGGTGGTTATCGAAGTAGTTATTGAGCAAGCTTATCACATTCCACGATCCAAGAATTTCGGTTGCAAGAAGTTAAGAAATAAGGTAATGGCAGCGGTTAAAAAGGTGAACCATCCATGATGGAGAAAGTGGGTAGTTATAGAGCGACGACCAGCAGTTTCCAAAGTGGTTTTACAAAGGAAATTGACAAACGAGTATAAAAGAAGGAAGACAACATAGAAGAAGGCCTCGAATCAACCACTCTCTAACAAGAATATGTAATTTTAATTCTTTTAATTCGTATTGTCAATTTTCAAATTATTTTTTGTTCTTGTGCCCTTTGAAGGAGTTCTGTTTCATTTTTCATTGTAATCTTCGTAAATAGCACCCCTCGTTGGGATTTTGTTTCAAGATATTTGTTCCTTACACAATCATCTGAATCATCCTTTAATTGTTAGCGAGGCTCGATAAACCCGCGCGAAACACGGATAATTAGAGTTACCATGATTTGTTTACGTTAGAAATTGTTGGAAGTGTCATGCAAGAATTTGTACACAAAGATTCAACCTTTCCTCCTACAATAAACACCGTGCGAGTCTGCCTTTTAAAATCACTCCAATTTATTTTCCAACAAATTTTGTGTTAACTTCTTGTAATGCATGTTTTGTAGGGGGAAAAAAAGAAAGAAAAAGAATATTAGAGTTTCTCACGTTAATTATGTGGAAGAACAAAAAACGAAAGTAAGAAGAGGAGAAATTTGAGACATCACAATATCAAAATAGCTATCGAAAATATTAGGTAAAAGACTATGTAAATTCGATTTAATTATTTTCTGTAACCAAAAGTAGAAGTAGAATTTTTTTGTTTATTGAACATTTTGTATTTTCTATAACCAAATAGTAATAATTCGTGTTATTTTATTTAGTGTAATAAATAATAAAGGAAATATTACCTTAAATCCTAATTTCTAGGTTTCAAATTCATAACTTGGGTAGTAATTTTTTGAATCATGCTACATTACATCTAGCTTAATGACATCCATGTGAGTTAGTAGAATTCTATATGCTATCCAGTAATGTATAGCAATCCGTTGTCAACCCAAAATCGCCAAGTCTTGCCCTCTAGGCAACTTGTATCAAACTCCTTGCTATTAGGTCATGTTCCAATCCTTGTTTGATCAACTCCAACAATGTACCCATGGCTTGACTAATTGCTATGAGTTCCACCTCTAACTAAGTACGTCTACCACTACATTCCCCTTTCCAGGTTTATACTCCATCACATAATCAAACTCCGCTAAGAAGTCTTGCCAATGAGCTTGCTTCAAGCTTAACTTCTTTTGTGACTTGAAGTAACTTGTTGCCACGTTGTCCATTTTAATCACAAAATAGGAACCAGAAAGATAATGACGCCATACCCGTAGGTAATGCACAATGGTCATCATTTCTTTCTACTACATCGTGTATTACCACTCAATGTCATTCAACTTGCGGCTTTCAAAAGCAATTGGATGGCCACCTTGCATAAGAACACCTCCAATGGCAAAATTCAACGCATACATCTGCACTTTAAAGCTTTTGTTAAAATTTGCCATGCCAACACCGATTCTGATATGAGCGCCACTTTCAAATCATCAAAGGCTCTTTAACATTTTACGGACCAACCCACCCTAGGGACTTTTTAAGTAAGTTCGTTAACGCTCTAGATGAATAACCTTGAATGAAACGTTGCTAATAATTCACCAATCCAAGAAAAGACCGCAACTCTGTCACTTTCGTGGGCAGTTCCTACTCATTGATTGCTTTCACGTTGGCTCTATCCATGCGTAAATGACCATGCCCGATGATATGTCCCAAGAAGCTCACATCTTCTTTTGCAAACAAACATTTCTCTTTTTTTATGAACAACTCATTTTCCCACAATACTCGAAAAATAATTTTCAAGAGCTCAATATACTTCCTCAACGTGTTGCTATAAATCATAATGTCATCAAGGTAGACCACCATGAACATATCCAATTAAAGAAAAATTATCTTTCTCAGGTGCAAAATATAGTTGGAGCAATCGTCAAGCCAAATAGCATAACAAGCCAATCATAAGAATCATACTAAGTAATGCACATAGTTTTAGGCTCATCTCCTCCCACTATTCAAACTTGGTAATAAAATTTTTTTGCAAATCAGCCCTCGTATAGAATTTTGTACTTCCAAGCCAAACAAATAAATCCGCAATCAATGGAATGGGGTAATTGTTTTCACTGGCACCTTGTTTAATGCTCAGTAATCTATACACATCGACAATGTTCCATCCAAATTCTTTTGGATCAGCATCGGGGCATCGTAGGGTCCTTTGGACGGTCTAGGCTTTCCCGTTGCAGCAAGCTCGGTTAGTTGTTTTTGAAGTACTTCAAACTCTAGGGATGCCATTCAATAAGGTGCATGATCCACTTCCCTCCTAGAAGATAGTTTCCACGATAACTCTGTGGGCATCACATCCTTAATTTCTTCAAGGACTTTTGCAATAGCAATATGCAAAACTGCATCATCAATGTTGACTTCGGATGCAACCAACAATCGATCAATAAATGTTGGCTCACCCTTCTTCCATCCTTGGTTAGTTGCATTGCCGCAAGTTGTCTCGCTTTCAACCCCACGAAAATAATAGGGACCATGTATGAAGATCCTTTCTTCAAAATACAAACGGAAACAAACGAAGGCATTGGAATTACTTTTACCTTCCTCAAGAAATCCAGGTCGAAAACTAGCATGAAATCATCAATTGGTCTAACTGAAAGATTAATGGGTCCACGCCATGAACTCAGCCGTAGGTCAACTCCACGGACTACTCCAACTAGAGACTTTGCGGTCGTATTCACTATTTTCAGTAATCTACCCCCACGGTGGACGTTCAATCCCAGCTACCATGCCTCATTCTCCCATGATGAAATTGTGTGTGGCCTCAGTATCAACAAACACCTTATTTGGTCGTCCATTAACTTGGGCATGTACATAATCTATCATATCTTTCCATTTGCTCCTAGAAGGTTTTAACATTAAAGGCATTAAAAAGTTGCAACAAATCAAATTGACCCACACCCGCATCTTGCGGTGAAGCCTTCAGTTGGGTCTCATAAGTGGAATCCCGCATGAAATACGGCCCTTTGCAAACGAAACAACTATGATGAGCAAAATTGCCTATTTTCTTGTCATCATACTCCCTCTACTAAGATGTTTGTTTATAGCCATCGAGTTTATAATCAACTTTGGGATTTGGCCTCCAATCCGGCTTACTTTGTTGCTTGTCCTTCCTTATGTCTCCTTTGCCTTTGCCAAAACTTCCTTTGGCAGGTTTGGAGGTTATTGCTTGCGTTTTCGTACTCCTTTGGAACTTCGTCAAGGATTCGGCAACCGTAATCACCTCGTCTTCATGTTTGACCCTGCAATGTTGTAATTCTTGCCACACCCATGATGTAAAACCATCTAGGATGATAGCAATTTGAAGCATAAGGGTCGTGAACTCTTTGATGTGGTCACAAATCGTTCCTTTATGTTTAAATTCCCTGAGTTTCTTGTGGGCCTCGTACACAACATTCTCCAGGTAAAATTACCTTTTTAGCTCCTTTTTGAAGTTGTCCCAAGTTTCAATCTTGCAAGCTCTCCTTTCAATTTCTGTATGCTTCTGATGCCATCAAAGAAAAGTGGTGTCAGAAATATACATGGCAACAATTTGGACTTTCATTGCTTCATCAACAATATTGACACCTTCAAAGTAAACTTCCATTTGCCATAGGAAGTTCTCCACGTCTTTGGCATCATGTCGACTAATAAGTTTACACACTTATTTCAGTTTTGCATTTTGTGATTATTTAAACATTGAGGACAATGTTTCAAATAAGTTTGGGGTGGGTGTTTATCATTTTACTGCAATTTTTTGTGTGATTGTGTGTACTAAAATATTGCAGTTTTTTTATTTTCAGATTTTTTTATTATTTATTTTCCAGCATTAGATTATAGCTTTAGTTTTGTGTGCTTGTGTAGGTTTGATAACTATGCCCGCTATGATGTGACTATTGGAATACGTATCAACTGTGGATAATGAAAATAGTGTAGTATTAGATTAGTCAAAACTACTATGGGTCAAATGTTGAGCCATTCCCGATCTTAATCTGTTGACATGAGTTTTCACATACACACACGTCGGGTTATACATGTAACAGGTAGAGATTGATTTAATTTTTGCATTGTTGAAATTTTTCATTCGTTTGATAACGGAATTCCAATTCTGAGACACGACATGTTGACAAACCATGTTTTATGTAGAATTAAGTTACAATTTTATTTGAGGACAAACAATAGTTTAAATTTGGGGGAGATTGATAAATGCATTTTTACACACTTATTTTTTTGTCAAAAAAGGAAAATTGCTGATTAATAAATTGGAATATAGCTTAATTTTATGTAATTTACGTTTTGCAAGACAACGTCATGAATGTAGCGGAAATAAGGAAAAACAAATGGAAAAATGACCAAATTGAAGGAAATGAAAGTTCAGAGACCAAATTGTAAATATCCAAAAGATGACTCTGAAGGAAAAATGAAGATATGAAGATGAAGATGTCAAATTGGGCTAAGGAATAAAGTATGGAAAGAAGAAGAAGAAGAAGTGGAGAAAGAGTCACAAAACGACGAACGAAGTTCGAGGACCAAAACGCAACAATTGTGAAAGTGGGATAAGCTATGTTGTCGCATAGCCTAATCCCCTATGTAGTCGCATGTGCCCCTTTAGAAAACTCCAGTACCCAGTTCAAGACTACTATGCGACCGCAACACCTATCACTAAGCGGTCGCATAGTAATAATTTGTGACGCAAATCTCAGTTTCCTAATTTACGTCAAATTCTTATGAAAATCAACTTCTTTCATGATATTTCAACCCTAGAACATATTAGAATGGAAGAGAAGGCCTCCGTACATACTTTTCTCTAGTTTTTGCTCAAGATTTCCATGGAGAACTAAAATTTTTGGTGAAGCTAAGAAGGAACTCATTGGATTTGGAGATTTCACATCATCTGTTCATGTAATTTGATATTTTCTTGTTGAATAATTCTAGGATTTGGACTTCTCCTACATGAAATTGTTTGAGATTGATTTAACTTTTATTAAATTCTTCATAAATCTAGTCACGTTCTTTCTGTTGAATAATTGAAGTATTTTGTGAATTTTAATCTTAAATTCATATTATTGGTGTGATTAATTACTATCTTATGTTTGACGTATATGGTTGTTTCTTAATCTTATTCCAATAAAAAAAACGAGGCAATATGTTATAGAAAATCTAGATTTTAGGATTACAATTGAAATAAATTGATTTCCAATGATATATCTTCTGATTAGAGAGTTGGAATGAAAACCTATAATTGAGTAAAAAGAATGAATAATTGATGTTGAATGACCCAATCCGATTGAGGGAATTCCGGCACTTCACTATTCCAAACATTGATTTTAATTTCCTTATTTCAAATTTTGATTTAAATATCGCTAAAGCAATAAATTCTATTACACATTCCAAGAGAACATTCACCTTTTGTCCCTTTGAGCAATTTTCCATCTTCCTGTGAATCCAAGAGAACATCCACCTTTTGTCCCTTTGAGCAATTTTCCATCTTTCTGTGAAATCGACACCCCAAAGCCGTGCTTCAAATATCGCGTTATTTTTTGGTCGTAATCATCGACCATTGTATCCCTTAGGCTTTCGGTACTCTATCTTAGGGGCAAGAACACTAGTAGTGGCACATCAGCTAGTACTAGCAGTAGATTGTTTGTATTGCTCTAGCTCTCAACTCATTTTCTCCATTATCAAGGCCAACTAGTTCATTTGCCCATGCATAGTAGAAACGACATCTAAGATTTTGGTTTGAAGACAGCCAAAGTCTTCCACCAATGTGGCTTGTCCAGCTACTGCAGCCTGAACATCCTCATACACTGCTTGGACATCATTCTCCAATGATGTTAATGTGTCCATCATCTCTTGGACATTGTTTTGGAGAGTTTCTAACTTTCCAATGGCATAGCCATCCAATGCCTCAAATGAGTACTCTAGAGACTTAACCCGATCACCCATATTTGTCATGATTTGGTCAAGTTTTTCCACTATGGTAGATGCTTCTCAGGTCTTACTTTTACCTTGTGTTTTCATTTCTTCAATGGTGTAATACCAGGTCCCCTCTCTTCTACTTTAATATCAATGGTTTGTTGAGAATCCAGCATTATAACTGCCTACAATTGAGGTTCTAATAACACATGTCATGGACTAGTTTTGTTATACCAGAACACACTAGAACCATGCGATCTTAATGTTTTACAATTCCCATCCCTCACAAGAAAACATTAAGTCAACCTTTCAACCCTCACAATAATTTAACCAATGAGGCCAAATTATAACAACTTGAGTAGAAAATTTGAAGTAGAAAATATAAGGAAAATAAGAAAGTTTTGAGAACGCTCTTTTTGTATAAATGAAAGGAAAACTTTACAATCTCTCCCCAGTATTAAACTCACTTCACTCCATATCATTTACATATTAGACTATATCTCTATTTATAAGCAAAAACTTTGCAAGTTACCTTGTAATCAATGGCCAAGATTAACTTGATCCAAGGGTCTTCATTGGTTGCCAGTTGTATGGATGTTTCATTAACCTCCTTTAAGTAAGTGGTAATCAATTTGGTCTTTGCTTTCTTGCAAGTGGTAATTCTCTACAAGTTCAATGCAAGTGGACAAGTCCCTTTCATAGTATCCAAATTAAACTCTACTTCTTCATTTGCATTTCCATGCAAGTGGCACAAGTTGTCCAAGTCGGCCAAGTTGCCCACTTGCGTCTCCAAAACAATCGACCGTAGTCCACAGTATTTCTCCTTATCAAAATGGTGATTTGTGGATTTAGAGAAACCTCATTCCCGACCTACACAGCTGCCCGAGTTCTGCCTGCAGTCTGCCTATGTTTCATGCATACAGTCTATCTCTATTTACCCAGCCTACATCCCTGTCGTAAGCAGTTTTATCCTACCTAAAGGGCCCTTCCTATGTTGTGTTACCCGGCTGTGACCTAGGAAGTTGTGAGTCTGCATCAAATATGCAGTGCTCTACTAATTGTGAGTCTCCCAACACTACAAATACGCAACAAGTTATTTAAGTGGTAGCTAAATAATCAACAACACAATATTCGTGCATATTTAATCACAAACACAAGAAATAATTCAAATGCGATAGGTCTTGAATTAGAAATATAACCCAAAAGGTTCTATCATTCATCCAATGACAAGAACATTAGCCTAGTATTTTCATAACTAAGTTATACAAAAAGATAGGAATATGCATCACTCGAAGTAAAGAAAACAACGAAGAACTTGAAAACTCAATTCCTTGCATTTCAATCTTCAATTTAAGCTTTGCACTTGCAATTCTTGATGTAAATTCACTTGTTTTCCTTTTTCTAGACTTAAACTATGATAAAAACTTTAATAACGGTGTGATAATACATTTTAGACTGTCATCTAGGTTAAAATGGTGCTAGAGATATCATACAAAACAAAGCTGGATCAAAATTAAGAAATGAAATAATTCCTTTGGAAGACTACCATGCGTAAGCATGGTATACCTCCCTTCCTATGCATGGGTTGCATATTTTAGCCTCAGGACCTGCAAAATGCTTCCTTGCGTATGCAAGGAATTTGTACCTTGCATATGCATGGTTTTATCCCCGGGGAGTGATAAGTGTTTTAGTTATATCTTTCTCTCTTGATATCCTATGATAAAGTTTTGAGTATTTCCACTTTAGTTTTCAAACTTTGGATCCCTTATAAGCCATTTTTCAAACTTTTTCTCTAATTCTGTCATTTATGTCGATTTGTACCTAGAGCATGTTTTAACCCCCCCCCCCCCCCTTTTTTCAAAAATGCATTTTGGAATAGTGATTTGATGGAGAATGTGTGGTTAAAAAATAAGGAAATGTTTTGAATTTGCATGTAATATTATTTTATTGAAAAATGTGGTTGAAAATAAGAGAGAAAAAATGTATTTGAAAGGAATGGAGACCAAACAAGGGCCTAACAAACATAATATATATGGAATTAAGTCATAATTCATCAAAATAAATGGATTGAAGAACATCTAGGGAAAACTCAAAGCTCTCTCCCTAAACTCGTGGTATTCTGCAGCAAAAACATTCCCGTCATATGGGCCTACCCATTTGGAGTAAATTAGGTGGGAGCTATATTGTAGGAAAAAAAAATATTACGGAAAAAAATGATGAAATGGAAGCCCAAGCCCCATATCTATCAAATAATTGTGGATAGTTATACCGTCATGAGGAGGGCAATTCACAATTTGGGATTTTCCAAAACGAATGGACTCTATGTCATCAAGGACACCAAAGCGGTCCCAAATTTCACTCAAGTCCTTCTTAGTAATATTAGTGAATATCTCTGAGGCTTCAAAAATCTCCATATCATTAACATTAAGGACGTCTGAATCACTCGAATAAATTTTAAAAGTGAAAACTAAAATTTTTAAAGAAAGTGTAAAGTACAAATAAGCAAAGAACAATGAAGAAGTAACAAGAAAAGAACCCATAAAATGAAAAAATGTATTTATATGTTCTAATGAAAGCGTAAGTTGTCGGGTTACGTACTCAAACAAATTGCAACTGACACGTGCATTAAATGCGTACAGGCCACTAATCTTGAAATACGTAAAAAAAGCTCTATAGTGCACTCAAAAAATTATTACAGTCAAAGCATGTCTCCTCAATATAGCCCACGTAAGCCACAATAAGTAGAAAAATATGTGCAAACAATGATAAATGCTTAAGTTAATAAAAATATGATACATCCTAAATTTAATATGAATAATAAAACTGGACTTTGGAGACTATTTGTTAAGTTAAAGAATCAATTCCGCGAGCCTGACGAACCATGAGCAAGGTGAGAGGGCAAGAGCATAAAGAGCTCGTATTGTATAGGTGAGCTATTTTCCCATCCAAGCTAAAGTCGTTACTAAGACATATAGTTCAATGAATAAAACATGATACTAACAGAATCAGTTACAAACTAGCCAATAAGGGAACGCCATCTCTCATTTGTTCTAAATGACTGAATTACCCTAAAGCTTTAAGAGAAATCTGTAAATATCCCCACCTCAGAAGAAAAGGGCATGTAAATTCAAATATCTCCATTTGACATAGTCATTTCTCTTGCTCTGGTTTGAGCATCAAATTTAGTGAGTTTAGGAGGTGAAGATTTTGGCTAGGTGAGAGGAGTTTGTTGATCCGATTTTTATTGCCAACATATACTCAATGGATATTCTCTCAAGTTTTAACACACCCATTTCAACTATATCTCATTTGAAATGGAACCTATTATCTGGATGTTTAGTCCTATCGGGTAATATGAGATTTTAGTTAAATGTACGACACTTTAATTATTAGAAAACAACACGAACTCTTTATCAACAAAACCTAATTCATTTAATAATTCTTTTAGCCAAACTCCTTATTAGTTTTTATTGTAAGGGGAGTAGTACTTCTTTTTTTACAACTTTACATTTATTCCTTATCATTTATTTTCTTTATAAGGGAAGTAGTACTTCTTTATTTACCGTTTTCATTATTTCGTCATGTAACCACGGTATTCCTCCACCACAATTGAAGGCATATTAATAAAATCTCGAAATTATCGCCCTCCTTTAACCAAAAAAAAAAAAAAAATTATGTACTCTGCCTCAATAGAGTAAAACGTAACCAATTTTTGAAGTTGAGACTTCCAACTAATACAAGGATTACATATAGTAAAAATATAAGTAGATCTGTATGTTCTTTTATTTAGATCACATGCAAAATCTGAATCAATATACCTTTTAAAACAAACCCCTTGATTTACTTCCCTAAAGCTTCTTCATATATATTGTTTCCTCTAAATTTTCATTTAAGAAGACTGATTTTACATCTAATTGATCTCATTCCCAATTAAAATGTATAAGTAATAAAAGAAGTCTTATTCAAGTGTATTTCACTACAGAATTCTTATTTATGTGTATTTCACAACCGAAGAAAATATATCATTATAGTCTATACCCTGAACTAGTGCAAACTTTTTGCAACTAGGCTAGCCTTGAACCTTTTACCCGTGCTGGGGGACGTATTAAGACTCAAGCATACCGAATTAACACAATAACAAATAACAAATCACTTTTATTGTCTCTAGATGTAGATGATTAAGGTAATTAATCAAATTAACCCTAAGTTTAAACAATCACATAGACATTCAAAATTAAAAGCAATAAAGTAAATAATATCAAGAATTGATGACAGATGAAAACCCCTTGAAGAACTATTTATAGGAATAAAATACATTCGAGCAAACCTTTCCAAAACGATCCACTAGAAAAGTTAACTTAACCTCAGCTGACTATGAACACTCAATTTATAAATAACTGAAGAAACTCTTCCATTGTGCAACCCGTATTTTCCAAATCTCTTGACTAATCTTCTCTCCATTGAATCCCCAAGAACGAACTCGTTCTGGCGTGCTGAAACTCCAAGCACATCTTCTCTAAACTTCAAAACTATGAAGGTTTATAGGTGATGGTAGGTTTTTTTTTTTTTTTCTTTTTGAGGTTTGATGTAATGATCTTTTGTGTTTTGATCTGTGGCTAAGATAAAAGAATATTAAAATGTGGATTTGATTTTCAAAGTTCGTTCTCTTGATTTAATTCAAGGCTCAACCAATGGCAAATATTATTGTTGAATAAAGGAATCAATGAAAAGACTTTTTGAATCTTCTATAATGTGATCTCTAATGTATAATAATAATAATAATAATAATAATAATAATAATAATAATAATTCAACACACATTTTGGACGAACTAGGCTTTGGTATTTATAATATGAAGAGTTTGAGGTTGAATAAGATTGGAAAAAATCTGTCAAAATCGCGAACAAAACTCTGCCCGAAAAAGCCAATAGCTCCAGCGCCTTCCTCGAGTCCAGCGAGTTATCTTTGAACAGCCGTCAGTATTTTAATCATATATTTCTCTACCAAAGATGCGATTCAAAGTGCATTAGAAAGCTAACTTAAAGTTCTATAATTCTTTTAGAAATAGAATATTATGAATTCAAATCTTTTCTATGTGAAAAATGCATCACAACATGTAACTAAGTATTTGGAGCATGACTTGTACGGCACTTGGGCACTCATTTGACTTCGAATTGCATCATATGGATCATATGTGACATTCTGTGACATCTTTAAGCTCTTTGACTCCTTCAAGACCCATTCCACCATCCCGTTGACCTTTTGACTTTAATGACAACTCTATTACTTTAATTTTGCTTAAGGAATACTCAATTACAAATAGAGGCCTAACACCCCAACTATTTTGCTTCTTTCAATTTAAATATCTATTTATATTTATTTTTTATCTTTAGGCCTCATAACCAATTTCCAAGTATAATTTTTATTAAAGGAGTTCATCTCTTCACCTAAATTAGAAAAATGAACGACCAAAATACAAATATGTGTGTGTGTGTGTGTGTAGTGTCAAAGGAGAAGTTGGTTACCCTAGAGCCTGTTGAATAGCATTGATCAGCCCGTGAAGTTTAGAGAGCGCATAAGGTGATCCCATTTTAGGATGGGTTGGATTCAGTGTGTCCTATAGCATTACATCTACTGCGGTACGTTATTATAATTTCATTTTATTCAAATTAGGTCTTTAATTTCAAATTGGTTTGGAAGACAAGATAGCTCTGAAATAGAACTGAAAATCTTTCAAACACTTTTAGATGAAAAAGAAATTGATCAAGATCATACATCTATATCAATAGATTCATTCAATTCTCATGAACTTCAAATTGCAAAAAATGAACAAAAATTGCATAACTAGACTATTCCAAAGGTAGATAAAAGTTCTATCTATAAAATAGGAAAGTTTGATTTTACTCAAGATTATGTTATCAAAACTTTTGAACAAACTATTGCTATAAAAAATCAATCATTTCAAATAAATTTATTTCAATATCTTCATGTTGGACTTATTTAAATTGTTGTTAAACCATTGTTTTGATTTGGTTTAGATATTCATATTCTCTTAACTCTCAGAGATAAGAGACTTCTCAAATTTGAATATTCATTACTTTCTGTTTTAGAATCAAATTTAAAAATTGGTCCTATTTTTTCAAATTGTTATCCAAACTTTACTATTAATCTCAATGATATAGCCATTCTTAATGCTCTTAATCTTCATATTCAAACGAAAAACTTCGATATTGATGATCATTCAAAATCATTTACTTATATATATCGACTATATTATAAGCTTATGAACACTTAACTCAATATTAGAGCTCTTTACTCATCTCCAAGAAAAGAAAGTCATCTTGTGGAGGTTAACCCTCTTCATTCAAATATCATGGTTCCTAAAATGATACTATGGAATCTTCAATCCAAAGGATTAAAATGGGAATTTGAGAATGCTCAAAACCCAATTCTTATCCCAAATCAAATTATTTCATTTTTTGATGGACATGTCAAGATGATTTTTGATGGATCGACATCAAAAGGTCTTCAAATCTACATTCTTCCAGATCTGAACATGGATCTAAAATCTTTTTGCAAACTTCACGGTTTTCAACTTCGTCTGAAAAACTCAAATAAGTCAATTTCAATCCTAATATTCCAATGACTCAATATACATCTGACAAAGATGGTTATTTAGAGCATCCTGAATCTCCAACTTTGCCTGATATGTTGCCTAATCCATCTGAAAGGTTGAATAGTCAACGTATTGTCATTTCCTCTACTATTGATAGAGAAAATGAGTTTAAAACTGACCAAACTCCTATTGTTAAAACTTTTCGTCATACTCTTAATAAGATGTTTTCAAAAATCGAAATTCAATCTTTATCGAAAGAATTTTATGATTTTCCTGAAAATTTAAGTTTTTACGAATGGGCACATTTCAAAGTATCTGGTAAAAAGATTTCTAAAGTCAAATCTATTCAAAACACCCATGTTAATAAGAAAACATGAAAAACTGCTTCAGGCTAAACTTTTCAATCTGAACATCCTCTTATGCAAGAAATATGTGTTTCTCATGGAAACATTGAAATCATTGCATCACCTCTCAAGAAAATTCATATCTCTACTGAAAGGGCAGATGATTCTATTCCTACAGTAAAAGATATAAAAAATATTCAATCTCATAACAATTATGCGAATATTGTTTTTCAATCTACCACTACTCAATTAAACAAAATTGAAGCCAATTTTGAATCTGAAGCATCTTCATCTAATGATAAGAAGAAGTTTTCGAATACTATTTTCAAGCCTATTGATCCAAAAATCCCTCCTCAAGTAAAAAAGAGATTCTTTATCTCCCAATTCAAATATTTTACAAGAACTTGCTTTTCAAATTTCTAAACTTAGATCTTCTAAAAATATCAATACTATTGATACTTTTGAAGATCTTGAATCTCAATTTATTGAAAATGAACCTTCTCAAATCAATAAATTGAAAGGTCAAAACTCAAAACTTCCAAATTATTATTCTCTTCCTTCTGATCGTGATATGCTATATGAGGAAAAGAAGAAACCTCATGTTTCCTAAATAGGTGATGAAATCATTGAATGGAATCTTGATGGATTGATAGAATTCAAATTATTCCTGTACTCGAAAATATGGTTATATGTCATGCAGCATATATATGTAGAGAAATTAGTCTACATACTGCTTTCTGTAATATAATTTGTGGTTTCACCGAACAACTTAAGCATTGCTGGCAAAATTATCTTACAGATTATTATGATCGTAACAAAATTGAGTATGCTATTAATACTCAACACCAAAATGATAATTTCAATACTCGTGTTTATTCAATACTCAAAGATTTTATTGATACACCTGTACTTTTTTAAGATAGAACAATAGAGATTCTTTTAAATCTCAATTGTCCTAAACTTCATTATTTTTGTTGGTATAAGGATATGTTTCTTACCATAGTTTTTATCCGAGAAGATTGTAATCAATCTTTTCGGAAAGAAAGATTCATTTCTGGACTTCCAAAACCCCTTTGTTGAAAGAATTAAGAATTCTATCAAACTTTGATATAAGGATACAATTCCTTATGATATCTTGACTCATGGAGAAATTAATAATTTTTTCAATAAAGAAGGTTTATCACTTTGCAATGATCTCAAACTAAAAGGAAAATTGAAATTAGAAAGATTTGAAAGTCGTGAAAAACTTGGATCCTTCTGTGAACAATATGGTTTTGAGAAATCATTTCTCCATTTTCAAGAATGAAAAAGAAAAATATTCCTTCTAATTTGAGAAAAAAAATCTTTTCAAAATTATCCTCCTAAAGATTCAAAACCTAGATTTTCAGAAGGAAAATCCTTTAGGAAACGAACTCCTAAAACTTTGAAAATCACATATTGGAAATGTAATCAAACATGTCACTATTCAAATAAATGCCCAATGAATGAAAAGATTAATAATATTCAAATTGATGAAAATATTAAACTTGAACTTCTTAATCTACTCAATTCTAGTTCGAAAGAAGGATCTGATTTTGAATTTGAAATTGTTTATCAATATCAAGAAGTCTCTAACGCTGATGTAAGCTCAGAATTCTCTGATTCCAATATAAATCAATGTAAAGAAGTTTGTGAGAAGAACTTATTCAATAAATAATTGAGAAAATTGAAGATCTTCAATTAAAGAAAAGGTTCTATTTTCTTCTTCCAAATTCTTCAACATCTCCGATAACTCCATTTAATATGAAAACCATATTAAATCGGTTTAATATTAAAAGTTCATCTTCTTCAAAAGTCTCATATTCTAAATTATGTTTAGAAATCAATGAGATGAAATCACAAATTTCAATTCTTGAACGTCAGATGAAAGATGTTCATATGGAAGTTGTTCTCTCGAAAACCAAAAAATTGGAACAAAAGAATTCTAAAGAAACTTTCAATTCCTCTTCTTGACAATGAAAATATTCCTCAAACAAAAGAAGAAGAAATTAATGTTTTTAATCGTATTCAGCTTCAAAAATGATACTGAAATATGACTATTGTGGTCAACAAAGAGTTTAAACGTACTACTAGAATCTTAATTGATTTTAATGCCGATCAAAATTGTATCAGGGAATGTGTGATTTTCCCTCTCCTAGAAATTTACCACACCATCGGAGGACCTGACATACAGCACATGCATCATAGCATTCATAGCCAACGATATTATAGCATTTTCTTGCTTTAACAATGTCTCCATTGGCACATGTTTTGTATTCCTTTCTACCGGCCCCTTCTCCACGCCTTCACCGTCCCATTAGCAGAGTCGATGAACACCAGCTCATCAATCGCCTCCACTACCAAGTTAATTGTATCATCATGGGATATAATGGATTCCAAACATTTCAAATCGAAAATTCTCCATACTTTTAGTTTTTTTTTTTAGTTTAAATATTGAATTAGAGTATAATTGTAAATTTGTTGTTGTGTACTTATTGAACATATATTTTAATTGTTGTGTGATTACTTTCACGCAGTTGAATACCTATCGCCTCTTTCTCTCAGAGAGACTCAACATCCAATACCGTCTCTCTATTCCTCAATTCTTCGAAGCTTCTTTCAGGTCTGTTTTTATGCGTAGAACTTACTATCAAGAATCCCCAAATCTTTAATGTAGTAATTAAATACAAAGAAAGAGTAAAGTTTCGTGACAATAATTTGTTGATTTTCTTGAAAAGATTTTTCCTTTATTTGATTTTTGCAGCGACACTTTGTTTAAAAATGTCATCTCTGAGGAATGCTATCCCAAGAAGAGCTCATAAGGAGCGCTCTCAGCCGTTAGTAATTTTTTGTGTGCTCGCCTTTTTTTTTTTCTCTGTGATTCTTTTTTATTGACTCCGACTTTAAACCCCTCTTTTTCTGATTGATGAATTCTATAACAGAGGCTCAAGAAAAAAATTTAGGCTTCTTGAAAAACACAAGGACTGTGTCCAGCGAGCACCAGCCTATCATCAAAAGGAGCAGATTTTACAGGTAAATTGTTGAGCCACATTGCCATTAAAGCTTAATAGATAACAATGTATTCAGGTTTCAAAATTTGTTTTCATCATTGTAAAAGTCATATTTTTTCATTACTGATACTTACAGAAACTCAAGGAAAAGGCTGCATTTAGGAATCCAGATGAATTTTACTTCAAGATGATTAAAACAAAAACAGTTGATGGAGTACATAAGCCGGAGTGAGATATATGACTATCTAATTAATTCTTTTAATTCCATTTACGTGCAATTCAACCTGACTTGTTGAGATGCAATTGAAGGATCCAGGCAAATAAGTACACAAAAGAAGAACTCATGTTGATAAAACGCAAGACATGGGATATATCTTGCAGAAACTTAAAGCTGGAAAAAAGGTACGAGTTTTTAAACGGCATATAAGCTTTATGTTAGAAAAATTAGCATGAATTGCAGATATGCTTTATGTTAGAAAATTTAGGATAAAGGGGCAAATATGCTTATTTTAGAAAAATTAGGTTAAATTTCACTTTACCCTGAGGATTACCGGTCCTTAGTGTTGCGTCCCTTTCAACCAATTTCATAACCCAATTTAGTTATTAGAAGAGCTGGTTACTGCGAGGTTTCTATCTCTTAAATAGATTTCATTGGTTGATGCTCCCCTAATGGCATAATTACTAGCTTGCACTGGTTGACACTATTGCAGTGACCTTTTCTTTTCATCTTACCATACACTCTACACAACTCCATTGATACTATAAAAATTTCGTTGTCCATTCTGCAAGGTTTGAAGAAACCCTTTAAACAGAATCTTCAAGTGTGACCTTGTAGCTTGAGACTCATTGACTTGACTGCCAGATCTATCAATAGATAGTAGCAAAATTTGACATGGTGGTTTTATGAGTTTTTGTGATGTAAGCGGAATCCCTTATAAATCTTAAAATTGGGCTCAGTTATATAACCAAACGAACACCAATTGAGGAAGTTCGATACACAACTTCTCTTACAATTGGTTGCCACAAGCTTTACACCCACAAAGGATAATAGTGGCGGTGTCAAAAAACTCCCAAGAACGGCTACCTCTCAATCTCTTGCACTCTATTGAAAATACATACATTGAAGCTACAAGAAATGTGATGGATATATAGTTAGGTTATGTATCATCATGGGCCCAAAACAAATCCACCAAGTGGTCCGTATAACCAAAACCCCCAATTTCCAGAGGAATAGGCTAATTCACATATTACCACCAATTGGGCTAACTCATATGGCGCCATAACTGTAATAATAATAAAAAAAGAACACGATACCGAGCGAACCAAATCTCACTGTTCGTAAATAAGGAGGAATGCAAATTTTTTACTTTTAGAAACACCACTATTTTTTCTGAAGTTTCAGCAACTATAGCAACCAAGAAATGACACTCAACACCTGAACACATGAAAAGGCAAAATTGTCCAGATTTTACATTATTGATCGAAACAGAAAACGAATATCACCGCATGGTCCGCATTGCCTCCAGGAGCAAACTATCTTTTCAGACCACCTTCAGACTCCGTTGCATGCATCACCACACGCAGCTTCTTTTGTCGTGCATGGACTTCATGTGCCGTCGTGTCGGAGGACCATGCGCCGCCACGCATCGATCACCCACTTTAGCCTCAACCTATTGAGTTCGAATATGGCCTTGGTTTTCTGTAAAAGCTTTTGGTTTGGCCGAAATCGATAGAAATAGCTTCGATCAGTTTTTGAATTGGGTTTTTCTAATGGCAAAAAGGTGATTTTTCAATTTGGCAAAACGAAAAGTTTTTATAAAACTATTGATAGCAAATGTAGATCTAAGGCAAGAGTGAAAGGTAAGAGATGTTTTAACTGCGGTAAATTTGGACATGTTGTAAGATATTGTCCTAGTAAGAATAATAAAAGGAAAAATAAGGTGAGAGGTGAGAGGTGAGGTGAGGCGAATTTGCCACCGGGCCTAACTCGAGTGAAGTTTATTGAGAGTAAATATAGTTACTACATGTGTATCTGTATGTAATCCTTTTTGCGTGTATGATTGCTTAATTTTGTTGCTTTGTTATATGTTATATTTCAATATATTTGATACGCGTATTTGCATATATTTAAGAGTGATTTTATTACTTTGTGTAATGTGTTTGTATGCATAGTGGGTTGTAATATATTAGTAGTGAATATGTCTATTGGTAATGTGGAGTATAGATGCTTGAGGGTGCATTGGTGATATGTATTTGGTTGTGTGGTGTTCATGTGCACAAAGAGAAAACATGAGTGTGTGGTCGTCTTTGCTTTCTTCCTTGAGTTTCCAATTGCCTTCTCTATTCTCCTCCTTTGTGGGTGCATATTAACCACTATTGTTGAAATCATCTATAAGTTAAGATCCAGATCGGGTGGAGTGAGAGTAACACTCCATCACTTCTATTGAGTGAAGACCCATTATCCACTTTGGTTGAGTAAGGTGAGGAAGTGATAGAGTATTATCCCATGGACTTAGTATCTATAGTGGTTTACCAATTATACATGAGTAGTTACTGGTCTAGTGAGCATGGTGGGCGATGAGATTAGATATGTATTCTCTAGGTGTGAACTATACGGAATGGAGTAGGATAAGTGTGGTCAGATCTTTTCATGGTGTCATTTATACATTTTTTTTATATGTTGGCCATTTGATTGATTAACTTGATATTAGTCTCATTTGTTGAGCATGTTCGAAAAATCTGTGTATTATCTTATGTTAAATTTTCATTGCATGTTTTATTTACTCTTGATTATTTACTATGATTATTTGTTTGTACTTAGGTTTTTTCAACTTTATTGTGAGTATATGAAGCAAGTATGGTATGTTTTTCGGGTTCGAAACATGAGGTAAGGTCTGTGATTTTAATTTTATTCGGTTACCTTAATTAAGCAAGTATAAACTTTGTGTTTGTTTGCTTGCAATTGATTAGGTATCAAAGTCGAGCTTTGTTGGGTTTTGATACGCAACAAATTCAGTTGATGTTAAAATAATGTTGAAAATTTATATCGACACTTTAGTGATTGGCTCAATCTGGAAACAACTTGAGCCACTTGAAGCAACTTAATTAATTAAGGTTGTCCGTGACCCAACACTTTGGATGTCCCATGAGAGTTAGCCAAATTGGTGGTGATATGTGAGTTAGCCCATTCCTTTGATAAGTTGGAGCTTTGGTTATATTGGCCTCCTGCTAGATTTGTCTTTGGCCTAAGGGTAATACATAACCTAACTATATATCCATCACATTTCTGGCACCTTCAGTGTGGATATTTACAATAGGCTGCAAGAGATTGAGAGGCAACCGTTCTTGAGAGTTTCTTTATATTCAACCATTGCTCTATATGATGCACCGAGACGGACATGTGGATACGTGTCGGATACGTCGACATACGATTTTTAAAAAAAGTACAGACACGACACATCAACAACACGTTGAATTAATTCTTAAAAATTCTTCATTTATATAGTATAAATTTAGTTTTATACTTGTTATTAATTTTTCTTGTTGAAATCGTTTAAACATGAATAACTATTTGTTATTTGCTAATAACTTTTATTTAACAATATATAATATTTCTAATATATAAAGAAAAATGATTACGGTAGAGTGTCCGAGAAGTGTCGGTATCGACTCGTGTCCGATATGGATGCTATCCTAATTGAAGTGTCTGTGATTCAGAGATTGCTCTCCCTTCCTCCCCTTGTGATATTGTAATAATCTTCACCATTATCCTTTGTAGGTGTGAAGTTCGTGGCAACAAAATGTAAGAGAATAGTTGTAGGTCCAGCCTCCTCAGTTGGTGATCGTTTGGTTATATAATTGAGCCCGATTTCAAAATTTTTAAAGATTTCTACATATAAATACAAAATCGACACCTTTGGGATTACAAAAGTTAGGGCTCAGCTTAAATCGACCTACGCATCACAAGGTTGCTCGAACACCAAAGTTCAAAAAGTTCACAAAAGATTTGACCCACAAAAGGAAGGATGAAGGTGTTACTCACATAGATAAGAGAAGAGTCAGTTACTTCTCTACACTCACAAAAGAGGCTTACTAAGAGGAAGAGAATAACCCACACATGGCTGCCTCATATTATCTCACAAACCACACGGCTAATGAAGTAGAAAATGGCTGCCCGCCTTTCTTCTAACTACCACACTTTCTCAATCCACTCATAAGGTTAAAGGAGTTTGCCACATATTTCAATCACCCCTAGGCTCTGATACCGTTTGCAAGCGAAACCCCTTACAAATCTTGAAATCGGGCTCAGTTATACAACCAAATGAACATCAATCGAGGAGATTCGATCCACAACTATTTTCTTATGCTTGTTGTCACAAACTTCACACCCACAAAGGATAATGGTAGTGGTGATTACAATATCATAAAGGAAAGAAGGGTGAAAGGGGAGCAATGGTTGAATATCAAAAAACTCCCAAGAACGGATGCGTCTCAATCTCTTGCACTCTATTGTAAATACACACACTGAAGCTACAAGAAATGTCATGGATATATAGTTAGGTTATGTATCACCTTGCACCAAAGACAAATCCATTGAGTGGCCCATACAACCAAAGCCCCAACTTTCCGGAGGAACTAATTTCATATATCGCCACCAATTGTGCTAAATCTCATGGGTCATTAAAAGTGTTGGGCCACAAGCAACCTTAATTAATTAAGTTGCTTCAAGTGGCTCAAGTTGTTTCCTGGTTGAGTCAGTTACTAAGGTGTCAATATAAATTTCTCAACATCGTTTTAACATTATCGTTCGAATTTATTTGGTATCAAAACCAAACATATGATTTAAAGGTTGACCGCTACTGGTGGTAGACGAAATAGTGTTGGAGTTGGTATGTTTTCTGTGACCTGGTAGGGTAGCTGCAAATGTTTAGGGTTAATTTTCCTTATTTTAGATATCATAATGGGATAGTTATCTTCTTTTTACTCGAGTCTTTTCTAAATATGCGTCAGATGGTCAGTTTAATATTAGGATTATTGGCATTAGGTGATATAGTTGACAAGTCAAAGGGGCACAGTGAGAATGAGTGATAATTTTGAAGTGGTAAAATGAAATGTATCTGAAAAACTTGATAGAACTTTTTGTAGGATTTATTTTACTAAAAAATCAATTTGTTTTGATTCAGAAAATTGAAAAGCTAACTGCATCATTGCATGTTACGGGTAATCAAGCAAACATGTGTACTATGCCGAAGACAGGTAGATGATTGATTCTTTGCATGTGATCTTTGATCTTTTTGCGAAGTTGAAGCAATTTCATTTGCTGATATTGATGTTCTCCATTGTCTTCTTTATCACGTGATCTGATAACTTTTGAGGTGTATCTCCTAGTTTGTCCATTTGTCGACTTTTCTTTTTTCGTGATTTATCATTTATGAGGGAAATCTAGATATTTGATAAGACAATATACTTGAAAGAAAACTAAATGCAATTTTGAAGGGGAAGTGTCAAACGTCAAATGGATATCAGTTCAAAGTTTTTAAGCTGGCTATTGAAGTTTCTCAGTTTCTCAAGCTCTATGTTTACTTTTTAAGTATTTTTTCATTTAAAGAAGGCTTTTGTTTTTATCGTAATTCGAGTGTAATATCTGAATGTTACTGATTTGAATTTCATACAACACCTTGCTTGTGTTCTGCTTAAACATATTATTCACACGGGCAAGGACTACATAACAGGAGTTACAATGCTTTTATAGGTAAATGAGAGTCATCCATATTTTCTTTGTTGTTGGAGGCAGTTTCTCCTATTTTCTCTAGCCATTGGAAGTTTTTTTCTGTTGAAGTATGATGATTGATAAAAACTCTTGGTTCACTTTGAAAGAATATCTTCAATTTATTCTGAGTTTTAAATAAATCATGAATTGCAATGCATTGATATTTTAAACTATTTTGTTACCAATTATGTAATTAGATGATCGAAGTTGCACTTGCTGCTTATCTCTGAATAAATACCCTCCCATTTCAAGGGAGAAATATTAAGACTTCATGTATTTTAGTGAATTGAAGTCTAGGGCTTAAGTTGACTATTCTGCTGAGAAATATTAGTAGGACGACTTTCAGCTCAGACACCTGAAGCTCATAATTGAGTGATAAAGATATTGCAATAAGGTTATATGTTCATGTCATTAATCTACGTGGAACCACTGATTTTTGTTCTCTAGGTGCAGAAAAGGGCAAAATGTAGTTTAAGAAATTTTGCTAATGTCGTAAACCACCTATTTATGAATCGTATTTTAAGCTTAGTGCCAAAACAATATTTCTTCGCATATTCTGTAATTGGGGAGAGAAAAATATTTTGTTTAACAGGATACTATTAACTTTCTTTTCTTACTGAGCGAAGCTTTATTTGTCTCTATTCTTTCATTTCATTTTTAGGGAGGAAGCAAAACAAATAGATTTCGAAAAAAAAGAAGAGCTCAGCTGCTGAAGGCTTGCCTAATGATATTAAAAGGTAAAAGTGTACTTTGTTTCAAGTAGTTTTCGGATGCGGAGATTCCTCCTCCCCCAGATGAAGTCGTTAAACATCATCACTGACATCTTCACATATGATTGCTGAAATATATACGAGTATCATATGAAGTCTGCTTACAGTTTCTGGTTCTTTGATGGACGGTGTGGTTCTTTAAGATCTTATCTTTTAGATGCAACAACATACTTATAAACCAATGAAGATATTTTTTTTCCTGTCATGACAACCATGTGCTGGTACGCTTAGTATGACATGCTTGCTCCTTTTATATGGTTTAGATGATCTCCGTCGAACTAGATAAGAGGTTAATACGGTGATAACTTCGATAATGTGGTATTTAATTTTTGAAAAAACTGGGCACGTATTTTTTTTATTGAAAAAGCTATGGATTCACATTTTCTCTATACACATTATGTTTCATGTGCAGGAAGGTAGATTCTTCTTATAAAGAGCTCGAGGACAGAAAAACTAGAGTGAAAGAATTAGAAAATATACACGCGGATATGGCTATACAAAAAGAATTACAGGTTTATCATGTTGGACAGCATTGAAATGATATGAATGCATTTTTTGGATCAGAAAAAGGGCAAGAAACGCAAGCTTCGGGAAGATGAAATTGTTGATCCCATCTCCAGCCCCGTGTACAAGTGGCGGAAAGAACGAAAACGATGAAGAGTTAGATGTTGAGAATATTTACACGCATACGTTCATTGATTAATGATTTGCACGTAGAAGTATGTAATTACTTAAAAGTATGATTATTTTGCATAGGAGTTGATTTTTTAACGTAGTATGCTTAGAATTGTATTTTCCAAGATTATCTGTCCATCGTAACTTAACGTGACTTTCCTAATATTGAAGTTCTCCATATGTTTTATGATCTGTTCAAGTGTCATCTTCCAAATGGTCTCTGTGTGCTTTGAAATGACAAAAATACCCTTCCAACAAATAGTGTCATTTAACGTTAATAAAGATTAACGAATCACTTCTATTCCATTGAGATGATACCTGTTGTCTGCGCATCGTTTTACTTTAAGAAAACTAGTTTGGTTTACACACGAGTTGGGGGCTATAGGGTAGCCCATGAGCAACCTATATCAATTCTTTCTCACTTATATAAAATCACGAAGACAACTTCCAAACAAGGTGAACGCTATGAACTCAACCCGTGGTTGATCAGCTTACTTTCAAGAAAACTTTAGCTAATCATGAAGATTGTCTTCAAACTAAACTAAAAATGCTAAAAACCATCGAAAACAACTGTTAGCTATTTATTCTTGAAGTTTTTCTTTTAAATGAAATATTTAAAATCCTAAAACTCCACTTGTAGTTACCATGCGATGCTTGGTTTTACGTTTGGTAATAAACTTGAAATCATCTTCATTATCGACTTGTAGAAAGCCACGATATATTCTTCTCCCATGGAAAGGAGACGAGTTCCCTGTGGGTGATACATCAATTCTTCAAGATTGACTTCTTGCTCATTTTCACACCCAAATATGAACTTTACATATTTCCTTCCACGTAGTGTTCCCCAATTCCATGAAAACCACCCACAAAAGCGATATCTTTCTTAACAAGCTTCCTTTCTTTGTCACCAATTAAATTCAAATTGTGTATCAAAGGGGAACATGAGCTTAGCCGCTCAAAATGGGTCCACATAAGGAGTGTACACTTCAGGTACATAGGTCAAGCTGCTACATTTAGCCGGAAAAAAATGATGTTTTGAATTGTGAATTTTTGGAGAATATATAATTACAAAGTGGAGAAAAGTTTTGAATTTACGTGTAAAATATTTTATCATGTGATTTTATGATTGAAAATGAGTATGAAAATTAAAGAATTTTATTTTAAAAGGAAACAAATAGGAGCTTAGTGTGGGTTGAGATTTAATTGGAAAAGGTGATGTGGTCTTCAAGATTGGAGTCATGAACTTTGTCTTTATTTCTAAAAATCATCCGCAAAATCGGCGTTTGTTAACGAATTTTTCTCCCAATTTCAACACCTCGAGCTTGAAGGTAATCTTTAAAGTTACTTTTAAATTTGCAAAGGAAATCAGTGCTATAAATGGATTGAGATGTTGAGGTATTCTCCGTAGAAACAATATTGAAGTGATCTGTTGGTAAAAGCAGAATGTGCTATTTTTTATTTGGGAAGATTACATATTTAATAGTATAAGTTTAGTCTATTTCAAAAATAAGAACACAAGTTTAAAATTACCAAAATCAGATTTTTATTAGATTTTTTTAAATTTTTATTTATGAAATAATAAATTATTAAATTAATTTATTATTAAATATTTAATTCTAATATAATATAATTAACCCATCCCACCTTCACCACCCCTACCGCTCCGGCAACCGTTCCGATCACCGCCCTACTCCGGCGAACTTTCCGGCGACTTCCCGGTGAACTTTTCCAGCAACTGTCCAACGAATTTTTTCGGTGACTTCCCGACGACTATTCCGACGAACTTTTCCGGTGACGACTTTTTCCGTCGACTACTCCGATCCGGCGGTTGTTCCAATTCCGGAGAATATTCCGGCGACAACTCCGCTATATTTGTTTGTATGGTTGACATGTTTTTTTTACGGTCACAACCCAAGTCACAAGTCACAGCCCATATCACAAGTCACAGCTCAGATCACAAGTCAAGAGTCACAGCTCATATCACAAGTCGCAGCTCAGGTCACAAGTCACAAATCAAGTCACAGGCCAGGTCACAAGTCACAAATCAAGTCACAAGTCACAACGCATGATTGTTTGTTTAATCACATATTTTCAAATTTATTAGTCACATGTTAATTTTTAATCACAAATTGTCGAATTTTAAGGTCACAGTTATTCTAAATAGTTGATCATATACCCCACAACCATCGCTACGGCACAACACCTCTATCCCCACTGCCACCAGTCACCGCCTCCACCACCACCATTTTCAACAACAAATCAGATCCAAATTAGATCCCGCCAACCAACACTTCCACCACCATTGTCGTCGCAGCCACCACAACCTCACCATCGCCTACACCACCATCACCACCACCACCATTTCCAAACCACCAAAAAAACCCCAAAACCACCGCATGTTGCCCCGTCTTCTGCCGGCCAAATTAACTCACTGCGACACCGTCGACCACCATAATTTCACCATCACCTCTCCAAATCAATAAACAAACCACCAATAGCCTCTACTAAAATCAAACCAGACCACTGCTCACCGTCTCTTTCACGCAACTGCCATATTTTCCAATCTCTCACCTCTCGCTACCATTCACCACCTCTGCCCACATCAACCCATAGAAACCACCAATTGTCATCGACACCTTATCAACCACCACCACCACCACATCGATCTTCAAAAACTAAATCTCTCCATTAACGACCTCACATTCAAAATATGTAATTTTTCAGAAAAGCATCGCAATCTGCAACACGAAGATTGAAGCTGTATCGAGTGACGTTGCTGGGTTAAGCCACGCCGCTGTTGATAATAACTGCTTTGAGACGACGCCTCTTCAATCTTTCCACATCGATCGCGGTGCCGCTTCAACCACCAATTAAATCTCTCCTCAACGATCGCGGTGTCGCGCGACGCACTCAGCAGAAGAGGTACCAAGACGCTCGCAGTGACTGTGACAATCTGCTGCGTGGGGCGATGAATCGTCAGACCGACGACGGAATGGGAGGAAGGAGAGTAGAGAAGGGGAGAAGGGTGGAGTGGAGTAGAGATTGAAGAGACACAGTAGAGATTGAAAATTAATTTGGGGTTTGGGGATGAAATTAGGGGTGGCGGGTATGTAAAGTAATTTAATTTTATAAAAGTATTATATAAAAGTATTAATTAAAATAAAAAATATCTGATTTTGGATATGTAAAACTTCCAACCTGATTTTGGAAATGTGAATACCTAAACTATGGTTTTGTGTAATTTCCTCTTTTTATTTTTTGAGGGTTAATTAATACCCAATTCAGTTGATGGGTTAGTATATTTATCAAATATAATAGGGGCATGGGATTCTACTGAAGTTGGGCATGGTCTTGGCTGGTTTTGGATTTATTAAGTATATGAATGGATCTATTTGGGCTTACAAACTTCTGGGCCGCCAAATGACGTTGGGAGAGTCGCACATTTTGGGCTTGAGTTGAAGAGTACTCAGTCATCGAACAAAAAGAGAAAATTACCCAAAACCCTAGTTTTCAAGTTTACAATTCAAAAATGAGAGGATAAAGTTTAAAATTCAAAGATCAGGTGGTAATTATCTATTTTTAAATTAATAAAAATAAATTTGTTATATTAACTAAACATTCATGAGATTTAATTTGAACCGTCCACGTATCTCTCTCTATGTGCTTATCCCTATCATTCGTCCCACGTCCCTCTCTCTCTGAAAACCGTCTCTCCCTCACTCTCTCTCTCTACAACACAAAACCCGCATATCTCTCCCTCTCTACAACAGAACTCACGTCTCTCTCTCTTTCTCTACCATTTTCAACTGCACAAAAGCTCTCAATCGCTAGCATTATTATCGGAGATTCATGTGAAATAGTCATATTACATTTTAGTTTCAACCATTGTAGTATTTAAAATGGTTAGAACTCATAGTGTTGATGTGAATATAAAGGAAAATGATAAAGGAAAGAGGAAAAAAGATATCGGAGCTTCTTCTTTAGCAAAGAGAGTCAAAATGTCGGCCTCTGGCCATAAATCCTTGAAGAAGGTGAAATCTAATTTTGTGATACGATTTGTGAGTTTTGTAATAAATTTTTTATTAATTTATGACCTGATTTGGGTATTTTGTGACCTATTTTGGGTATTTTGTAATTTGAAGGATTTGTGACTTATTCGGTGTACTATTTGATCTATTACTATTTATGTGAACTGAACATATTTTCTAAAGTGTACTGGATTAAATTAGAATATCTACACTATCATGTTTTAAAATATTATTGTGTTGCTAATTTTTGATTCTATCTTATGACGTGTTAATATGCTTCGAAGTGGATAAAAATATTAAAGCACATTACACAAATATGGAATCGATATCTTCACTAATACGTGTTATAACTATCTACTGTTATTTGTTGTGTTTTGGAGAATTTGTGACCAAATGTTTATGTGTTGAAGGTCACAGTAACATGTCTAACATTATGATTGTGCATAACTGGAGCTATTTAATAAAACTAAGGAATAGATCCTTGGGAAGATCACTATAACACCCATAAAGAGTGTCATCACACACTTTGTGATGAAATTCATTGCTTCTCAGAGTGATATTCTCGAAAACACATGTGTTTTTTACTACATGCATTGTAGGGAGATAGTAGTGCAGCCACAGTTGATTCGCTATATCTTACTACGGGAGGTGAAGCTAGCGGTGGCAATTGGGTCAAGCGGCTCGTCGGCTCGGGTACTCAGCTCGTACTATTCATACCCATGAGCCGCTCGAGCTCGTAAAAAACGAGCCCAAGCACGAGCTGAGCATGTGGCTCGTTAAGCAACGAGCCGCTCAGCGAGCGGCTCGTCAAGACGAGCCCACGAGCCGACTCGTGGGCTCATGTCTAAAAGAAAAAAAAAAGATTTTACTCAGACAGTCACTAAACAAAGTTTGATTAGCAAATGTGGAAAAGTTTTCCAATTCCATGTAAGTTGGAAAATAAAAACTCAAGTTCCCCATAGAAATGCATTTTCCATGAAATTGACAAAAAAAAGTTTAAAGTGGTTGTACCTTGAAATTCGAATTTCATTTCCACTTTCGTATCAAACAGCCAAAGTAGAAATTAAATTCCTCGAATATGATATTTTTCATGAAATTTAAACCAATCAAACGAACCCTAAATGACCATTCTAAATTTTCTTTTGGCGTCTATAGTCTTGGGAGAGAGGGCAAAACAAAAAGAACTACCAAAGAAATAAATGAAATTGTTTTTATTAATTAGACCGGGATGCCAACGAATAGAAAGAAAGAAAATTGCCGTTTGGCTCAATTTTTCCAACCGCAAAAAATATAGCCGTTGGAATTGAACTACTCCCAGCAGTAAATAATTTTGACCGTTGCCTTTCTAAACTAATTTTTTTAAAAAAAAAATAAATTATTTGCCTATAAATAGTTAAATGCACTTTTTCATCACCCACTTCTCTTCGCTTTCAATACTGTAAAAAATTCAAAACTATTACATCAATTTGTTTTTACAGTAAATTTACTTTATTATTCCATCTCCATAATATGGATTCGAGAGCTCCCATCGATGATACACATTCTGATGATGATTTCGATTCATTCAATTCTAGTTCGACCCAAGAGAAAATGAGAGAAGAATTATCGAGGTTCGTAGTTGCGAACAGATTACCCTTTCAATTTGTAGAAGGTCTCCACTTCGAAGATTTTGCGCAAAGGTACGCGCAGCGTTACTTCAAAAAATTCTCAAGCGACACTCGCAAATCTTATTGTTTCAAACTTTTTGATGAAATGCGAGAAAATCTAAAACTAGAATTCAGTAATTATAAAGGTAATATTTCTATTTCGTGTGATTTATGGACCAGAAGTAACCAGAAATGTTATATTTGCGTTACTGATCATTACATTGATCTGATTGGATTCTGCAGAAAAGAATAATTGCGGTTAGGATGTTGGAATATCCGCTTAAATCTGACCATATTTTTAATTATTTAGTGGAGATTTTTAATGAATTTTGATTGTTAAATAAAATATTTACATTAGCTTTCGATAATGTGTCTGCGTGCGATGATGTGATTGACATGCTTGTTAAATCGTTAGAGCCTCCATACGATGCTAAATTATTTCACTTGAGTCGTGTTTGTGATGTTTTAGATTCAATTGCTCGAGATGGACGTGCATTAGTTGAAACACATGTACGTAACATTAGAACGGCTCTTAAGTTTATATCGTCTTCTCAATCACGTCAAAATGAATTTGGTGAAATATGTGAATCTTTTAATTTGAAAAATAAAAGATTCGTAGAAGTGGATGATAATATAAATCCTAGATGGGATTCAACGTATCTTATGTTAAAATATTGTAAAGATTATCGTGATGCCATCACGACTTTTTATCATGAAAAACAAAGTCGATATTTTCTAAGTGATGAAGACTGGAATATTACTTTTACTTTTATGAAATTTTTGCATTGTTTTCATCTTACTTTTAAATATTTATACCCTCATAGTGTTATTCTTCATTTCTGTAACATTTCAAAATCATTCCCTAAATATAGATATAATGAAAGTATTGCCCATATTTGTCATACGATGGAAAAGAAATTCTTAAAATATTGGGAAGATGTACCTATGTTATTTGTCTTACTCGAATAGATTTGATGCAACTGCATATGCATGTGGTTCCTCTAGTAGTAGTAGTAGTAGTAGTTTGACATCCACTGTATGTACTCAAACTTCTAGCGGCAGCCGTAGTCAAACTCCAAATGCGTTGCCATATGAATTAATCGATTACTTTAGTCAACCTTTGCCTACTAACAAAACAACTAGTAAAAGTTTAGAAAATGTCCTTGAATTTTGACGAAATAACGAACGCCGATGGCCGTAGTCAAACTTCAAATGCTTTAGGTATTTCTTAACAAAAAAATTTTGTTCTTATTATTTTAAAAATTTAAATTGTTTTAAAAAGTGTATATTTTATAAAAAAATTTAGATATTGTTTGTGTACAGTGTGTGTGTGTGTGTGTGTGTGTATTTAAGTTTAGTGATTTAAAAAAAAACGACGTCAAATACGAGCCGAGCGGCTCGGCTCGTCTTTGGGCCAGCTCGGGCCACGAGCCGAGCGAGTGCTCGGCTCGTGGCACAATTTGCCACGAGCTCGCACGAGCTCATGGGCTTGCCACGACTAGGTGAAGCAACCCAACAAACAAAGATGTGGTTCAACATAAATGGAAGATATATTCGAACCTACATCGCTGAATTCTGTTTGGTCACCGGATTACGGTATGATGGGGTCGATGGTCGATCGATATTGGATGAAAAAATGTCTGCAGTGAAGGATACATATTTCAGGGACTTAAAAGTTGTCACAAGTGAAGATGTCAAAAGAATCTTTCTTTCACTAGATGATGCACCAGATCGTGATGTGGTTAAGATTGGGATTATTTATCTTATCACCTCCTATCTATTTGCTACAACCTACCCGAAGGTCGTTGATCAATACATTTTTGCACTTCCAGATGATTTTGCCACTCTTGAAATGTTCCCTTGAGGTAAATATTTGTTTGAGACCGCATTATCGTCACTAAGAAAGGGATTATCAAAACAAACAAGTCACTACAGATTGATGGGTTTTTTAGTGGCTTTCCAGGTGTGGCTGTATAAGTGTATACTTTCACTTGAAGGGAATGTGGCCATAAGAATTTGTAAGAAACATCCACAAATTATGAATTGGACTGCACACAAACATCATTCAGTGGCAATGTTGGAGGACAGAGTGTTTGGAAGTGAGAATGTAAGTTTTTAAATACGTTTGATTTGTTATGTAATCATTTGATTAGTTATACATATTTAAAACTACATATGCTCAACTTTGTTCCATCTTATGTCAAACAGGTTGTGATAAATGACATTGATCCATCTGAAATGGAGCTCACGATATCATATATGACAGGTTCTAAATATGAATTTCAGATATATTATGACATGGTATGTAATTGTGACCTGAAGTATGAATATCCTATTCGTAAAGTCACATTTTTTAAGACTGACCTGAAATATGTTACTTGTGACTTTCTTTCATATATATTGTGACTTGATTTATATCATCGTGCTAACTGATTTCGTTGTTCTTATGTTGGGTACAATCGACAAATGTGAAGTATTCGAAGCCTAGAAAACTAAATCAGAACATTAGGATCTCTAAAACTCCAGTGGGCAAAAGTGAATCTACTTCCTCGCTGTTAAAGGTACATGTTCAAGATTCAGACGATGATTTTGTCGATCCAACCCTACAAAAACAGACGGGGGCTGCTAGTTTTAGCACTCCTACTCACCCGCATTCTGTCTATCATCCTGATTGTTCATGTTTCAAAGTAAGTAATTTCATTTTTTACAAACTTAAGAAGCCATTTTATATACAATTCTACTAACTACAAATTTTTTAAGGAATGCGGTCAATTGAAACAGTTGA
The DNA here is from genome assembly GCA_035079005.1 of Fraxinus americana. Taxonomy (NCBI): domain Eukaryota; kingdom Viridiplantae; phylum Streptophyta; class Magnoliopsida; order Lamiales; family Oleaceae; genus Fraxinus; species Fraxinus americana. Next base: position 24,717,858 of record CM068708.1, on the reverse strand, counting down.
TGGATGAGGAAATAATCAATCTTCAAGTGGATAACAAAGGGCTGAAAGAGGAGCTTCTGTAGATGAAGTCAGAATTGTCTGACATGAATGACAAAATACGTCATTTAAACCCTTTTTGAAGCTCAATGAGGTCATTCGGAGTCAGAATGTGTTGAAAGATGGCTTGAACGACATCAGGTTGTCTCTTAAATATTTAGTTGAATATGTATATGACATTTTATCTTCGGTGATAGATGAAGTTCAGACGAAGTTGAGTGGTAAAGATGGTTTGACAGAACAAAAGCAAAAAACTGATGATATGGTTGAAAGAAGTGGCAAAGGTCACATGGAACCTGAGCCAAATGTGATAATGTGGTTGAAAAAAAGGACAAAGGTCACATGGCGCCGAGTCTTCATATTGCTTCCATGATGACTACAGTTTCCAATCTCCTTCATTTGATCTAAGTGTTGGCTACTCACACAGTCCTGAAACCTCTGATGATGCATTTTTTGCTAGAAAAGAAGTGCAGGAGCATGTTGATGAGGCTATTGCACTCATGTTGGAGTCTATTCAATGTCATACCGAAGATGTCAATTTAACGAAACATTTAGTATTTCATATCATAAATTTAGACTGATTGTTATACACTAATTCAAGAACCTTTCTTTTTATATTTTTGAATCAGGAAGATACGCATGTATCTCTATCATCTGGACTACCTATGAAGAAAGCACAAAAGTCATCAAAAACTCTGCAATCACCTTTCGTTAAGGTTGATCCACGTCATGCCGCTACTGGATCAAAATCTACATCTGAAAACGTTGTGTTCAAAATTTATTCGAAGGGAGTTGATAGTGCGGACTTGAGTTCATTTCAAAATTAGTTTGACAGAGGATACAAGTCTAAGAACAGGTACATTAAATGTAGATTATAAGTGTTTTTATGTCAAGTGTAACTTGTCATTATTTGTTTGATGAGTACATACGTGTGTACAGGATAAAGTTCAGCGATACAAATAATGAAATAAGTCCTCAATTTGTGTGTGGTAATATTTCTGTTCACCATAAAACTTGGTGGCATATGTTGATCAATTATAATTCATCATTGAGCTACACGGTACAATATTGCCACCATTTTTCACATATGCATAGTAGTTCACATTAATTATGTATGCTCTTTGTTATTAAAGCACATGAATGTATGCTTTCATTACATAAGACAACTTGCCAGTTTGGTGAAGGTGTCGAGATGAAAGCAACAACCACAGACTGTATATTTGATATGACAATTCGGACTTTATATTCCAAATTTGTTCAAGATTTAAGCATTGTGAATGAGAAGGATGACATAATCAAAACCATCAATGGTGAACGGTTATCATTTAATACTACTTGGAGAGAAGTTGAATCCATGTTGATGTCCATTATGCCTACAAATCATGTTCATTGGATGTTGGGGGCAGTTTGACATTAATAACCGCGTCCTGTACATATTCAATTCAAGCAACAAATCGTACAAGGATCATAAAGTTCGTGTAGGAGTCTTATCGCTTGTGAAGACTCTTACACATCTATTAAAAGTGGTCGTGGATGGAAACTACTGATGATATTGGTGACATATCCAGGCAGGGGCAGAGGTGGGGCTCAATTTTTGACAAAATTTTTTTTTTTTAATTCTTTTTGTGTATAAATAGTTTAATTAGAACAAGGATATATTTTATTTGATAAGACATATTTTAGTTTAGTCTAAAATTGTTTCAATAGCTTTTTGTACTCCATTAGTTATTATACATTATGTTGTATGAAGTTGAGTAATATGATTGCTTCACTTGAAAATGTTTCATATTTTAATTGCAGTATTTACGTTCTTGCACTGATCTTCCTATATTCGTCCATGATAATAATGTGTATCGTAGTATACAAGTACCATTAATGTAGAATTTTGACCATGAAAATTAAATTGGGTCTTCTACATATTTTAATTGCAGTATTAACGATGATTATACGTTTACCTTCGAAATCAGACCACGGGAGTTCATTTTTGCTTTGGAAAAATTCGATTCCGCCACACCCAGCTTCAACTTCTCCAAAATAGTAAAAATCAGAAGTATGTCGATGGGATTGTGACTTTATTCATTGATTGTGGCTCGAAATCGAGGATAAACGATGAATTTTTGTGATTTGGAGATTTTCGACAAGATGGGTTTGTAGAGATAGAAAGTGTCTTTTGGTTTTGAGGGGATTGTGAGAAAAATCTTTTAAATACAGTATAGTAAGATTTGTAGGAGTTAATTTGGTATAGTATATTTAATCCAAAACTTAGTGTATATTATATTATAATTATATATTCAATACTATGATTTAGCACCTGATTTATGAAATTTTTTAGGAAGTTTGTCAATTTTGAAATGTGATTTTATAATGTAGTAATTATGTAGTGTTCCGGAACAAAAATGTGGTTATCATGAATATTTGGGCCTATTTAGGACATTGGGCTGTTAATTGTAATGGTCATAATCATTAAGGTCTGAAGCAAAAAAAATCTTAGTGGGAATGTCAATAAAAACAATTGGGCCTGATTGTAAAGAAATTGAAGTAAAAGGGTCCGTCTGTTCACCTCACCCCAATTTCATGTTGGTGGATCAAAGTCTTATTCTCATCCAAATTACACAAATGGACCTGATCAATGTCACATGTGAAGCCTTAACTGCTTCATCAGGTGGTGTCACGCACCGCAATTTAGCTTGACTGTAATATTCATGGCATCCACTGGGGACAAGGAGAGCGCTAGGCTTGATACTAGTTATAATGGCTATAAAGGCAACAACTTTGTGTGATGAGCAGATGACCTTAGCAATGGATTTTTGAGAAGCTATTTTACGAAGAGCATGCTAGGGAGTCAAGAAGCTTCTTACAAAGACAGACGACGATCGAAGTTTGTTTTGTTAAGAAATGTGGGGGCCAAAGGAATTAATGTCATGCAACGGCATATTTATTCAAACTCTACATATGTGAGTTATTTTTTGATACATGGAGTAAAATGAACACAAACCTTTGAAGGGGCATATAGGGGTGGCAAACAGGCTGAGCGACTTGTCGGCTCGACTGCTCAGCTCGTGAGCCGCTCAAGCTTGTTTCTAAACGAGTGGCTCGTGGGCGAGTGACCGAAATGGTCACTGAATTTTTATTTTTTAAATTTTTTTTCCCTATAAATGCCCTTTACTTGATCCATTTTTTTCCACCCAACTCTCATTCTCTACTCTCTAATCTCTTGATTCTCTTCTACATTTTACATTGTTGAGTTATAATCTTGATTTTACAATCTATTTTCTAGACTACTACATAGTCTATATTCATTTCTTAGTTCTACCTCAACATTCAATTTCAATTATTCAATATCAATTATCACACTACTAGTTTTCAATTACAATCTAACACGTCAACTTTCTTTCAATTCTTGATTTGTTACTTACTATACGTTTTATATCAATTCACAAATGGATCTATGCTCATTTGTTGAAAGCTTGTTCGGTATTGGAGGCGAATCACCTATCACGCCGCAAATTCAATTTCAGAATGAACTCGCCGGTCTAAATGAAGTACATATTCCCAAAAATATTTCGATTTTGATGCTCATGGAAGTAGTAATCCAATTGATTTGGATGACGTTGATATTTTCGAAGCGGAATGGGAGGATGAACCTAAATTAGATATTCCCAATGTAAGAGGGAAGAGAAAGGGGAAAAAGCAGGCAAAATGTTGGGATTATTTTAAATTGATTCAAACAGGACGTATGGTTGATGGAGTTCCAGAATCTAAAGCAGTATGTAAATACTGTCAACAATGATTGGCATGATAAAAAGGTATTGGAACCACCCACCTCAACGTCACTATAAAGTATGTGCGGCCAAACATGGGCTTCTTCATGCTGGTAAACGCAACTACAATTTGGTAGTCCAGGCACCAGTTATACTACTACGCCATTTTCTGCGTAGATGTATTCGGAGGAGAAAGCTTGAACGGGAATTGTGAAGTTCGTTGCTGCTGCTAAGTTACCTCTAGTAATAGCGGACAACCAACATTTTATCTCATATGTGAAATAATATCTTCAACCGAGGTACATTGGAGTAAGTCGAAACATTATTCGTTCTGATACAATAAAATATTTCATTCATACAAAGAAATTATTGATTGTCGATTTAGAAAAATATGAGGGTGTTATATCTTTAACTTCGGATATATGGGAAGGAATTAATAAAAGAGGTTATATAACTGCAACTGCACACTACATAGACTCACTTTGGTGCATGCATAAAAAAATTATTACTTTTAAAATTATTGAGTTCCCTCACAATATTAACAACATATATAATGCTATTATGAACATTGTTAGAGAATATCATTGCGAAAGTAAAATTCGTTCATTTACATTCAACAACGTTAATGTTAATAAGGTAGTTATCTATAAATTGTGCAGAGTACTGCAACCCGATTTCGTTGATTATTTATTTTATATTCGATGTGTGTGCCATATTTTTAATTTAATAGTGCAAGACGATTTAAAATATATTAAGAATGAAATTCAAAGAATTAGGGATGCACTAGTCTATATCACGATTTCACATAGTAAAAAATAAGCATTTGAGAAATTTTGTGCCGATTTGGGGATGACGCATACGAAAACATTTAATAGTGACGTAGGACTTAGATGGTACTCCGCTTACTTAATATTAAAATCATGCGAATACTTTGAACATTTAATAACGAAATTTTATAATAATAGACGTATTAGAAATAATAGCAATACTATTTTGAATAAGTCTGATTGGATGTAAGCTTTTAAAATTAAAAAAATTTGACAAGTTTTTATGATTCTACAAATATTTTGTTTAGAGTTTATTACCTCACTAGTTGTATGGTCATTGAACGTCTTTATATAATTGATAGGGCTTTTCATAGATATAAAAATGATCTCGATTTTAGTGTAATTATGTATTCCATGGAATTTAAAAAATATTGGGAAGGCTTGCCTATATTATTTCCGTTAGCATGGATCATAGACCCCTGATATAATTTATTGGGTACTAAATTTGTAATTGATCAGATTTTAAGAGTTTTAACTTTTAATGTACCTATCACTTATAAAAATTTAGAACAAATTTTATATGAAATGTATGAATTATATGCAGAACGAATGTGCAAATATTAATCGGGTACACTCAGCTATGCACATACTCCTCCCATTGATATACCAGAAGAAGACACTGAAGTTTTAACTTTATTTGAAGGCATTAACTCATATAGATATGATTCAAATGCATGTGGTTCCTCTAGTAGTAGTTTGTCTGCCGCATGTAATCAAACATCGGACGCAAGTCCAAATGTGTTGTATGCTGAATTAATTGATTACTTTAATCATAATATGCTTAATAACAAAACAATTAAGAAAAGTTCAGAAGAAGTAATTGAATTCTGACGAAAGTATTAATTCCGATGGCCAGTAGTTTCTGCGATGGCAAAAGACCTACTAACACCACTGGTTAGCACTGTAGTTTCAGAATTTGCTTTTAGTGCACGTAAGATGGTTTCTGTCAGATGTTAGAGCCGACCGAAAGAAGATATTTTGAAAGCATTAATGTTGGTGAAGGACTGACAAAACGGTCATTTTCGACTGCAAGATAAATATGCCGAAATTGCATCTTGTCAAGTAAGTAATATTTAATTAAACCATATTCATCAAAAAAAAATTATTTTATAATACCTTAAAATCTTTTTTAAAAATTGTACACATAACAAGTTGTTCGTGTACAATTTTTAACTCCGTCTACTCGAAATTTAAGTAGTCGGTCTCAAACCCGGATAAAGGATGAGGGTTTATCTTTTTTTTCTTAAAATATTTATCTAAAAAAAGGTTTAGAAAATGTATATCTAAAAAAAAACTCGCAAGCCGAGCTTGACCCACGAGTAACGAGCCGAGAAGAAGCTCGGCTTGTTATAAACGAGCACGAGTATATATATTTATTTATTTATTATTTTTTAATCAACCTCTGGCCTTGGCATAGTATCAAAGGGAAAATTATGAATGTGATTTCCTACCTTCGACTTGGTGTAATTATGGATATCCAAATCGGCAATGTAGATACTAGATTGATATCAATTTTTACCTGACTCAAAATTAAACAAAATTATCAATTCTCTTGACATTTTCCTCTTATTGAACCAAAAGTTTTTTACAATTCTAGTGTCCACATCAACGGTATTTGTTGCTTAACGATCTGAAATTTGAATTTCGAAGATTGAGCCCCTATTTAAGCCACATTCTTTGTAAACTCATTTTTTTTCTTGAACTCATTTTCAGTTACTTATTCTCTCAATAAAATAATTTTACACGTAAATTCAAATTTTTTCCTTACTTTTCATCACACAATTTCCAAAAAAAAAAATACTATTACATAATCTATTCTCCCAAAATATTGGAGTCAAACAACCCCTAATGTCCAAATTCAATGTTGAGGCCAGTGACAGGGCCACATTGGCCCCGGCCGTTTGGAAAAACCCCATGTAAAAAAGCCCGTCAATAATTTTTCCTAATATTAATGAGCCATATTTATTGCAGGGTAAAATTTGGTGGTAAAAAGGTCAAAAAGTTATGGCACTTTAAAGTGAAGTTGACATGACAAGACAAGCCAACCCTTGTCGGCCTTGCCGTCATGGCTCCATATCTAATTCACCTGCCTCATTGTCCCTGCAAGGACTGCTACTGCTGCATCTAAACGAGTTCCTTCTCCCTTGGCTTCCATTTTAACTTTGGTTATTAAAGTTATCCCCTCTTAGGGTTCAAGGGTATGTTTGGTAAAAATTCTCATTTTCAACAGTAAATCAATTCTCATTTTCAACCACACATTTTTCAATAAAATAATATTTTCTATCACATCAATAATCTTATCTTCTTTTTCAACCACACATTTCCCATCATATCACTATTCAAAATCAATTCTTCCCCCAAAAAATTCCTACCAAACACATACTAACTTTACTTTACATGAATATCTTGAAAATCCTATTACCTATATAGGGTCTTAGCCGAGTGTCCGCATCAGTTTCTTGTTGTAAATTGAAATTCCCTCATCAAATGTTTTTTATTCTCTCCTTGAGGGGCAAATATGCTAAAATAGTTGTTGTTTTGTGTGTGGGTGTGGGTGTGGGGGGGGGGGGGCGTTTGTTTTGGATCCATAATTAATCTTATGTCATTGATATAATCTGTTGAAGAAATTATCCAAGTTTTATTATAGAAGTTTTCAACGTAGATTGATGCACAAATCTTCCATTCACGGAAAAGTGAGAACTTATGACTATGTTGTCCTTAAGATGGATGGGACATTAATGAGTGACGTTTGGAAGTATTAATGACTTAAACATTGTGAGATTCGTGTGTCAATCCTTGTTCTAGTGAAGATAAAAATGTATACTTTTTGGGAAAATTAGGAAAATGAACGCTTTTAATCAATTATATCATTTTTCGTTGATAAAATGCTATTTTAATTGGTGCCCAACTTTTAAGATAAATCTTGAAAGCTTTTAAGAAAATATTCACTTTGGTGCACAACTTTTGAGGCGAATCTTGAAAACTTTCAAAAAAAGAAGATTCATTTTGCAAGACAGTTGTTGGTACGCTAGATAATTCTAACTATCTCGAACTATGAAAAATAGTTTTAATTGTGACAATTAGACTAATCAAGACACTTTTAACTATCTAACGTAGATATTTAGCCGTTGTTTGATTCTCATGATTTGTAAAATACATTTTTCTCTTCTTCTTTTCAACCACGTGTTATTCAATAAAAATAATATTATACGTAAATTCAAAATATTTCCTTATTTTTTAACTATATATTTTTCATCAATCTACTATTCAAAAATGTATTCTTTGCCGAATAATGAGACTCAAACAAGGGCTTAAAAACATCTTGATTAGTCTATTTGTCTACACAAAGCAGTTGAAACTCTCGTGATTAGTCAAAATACCTTCCAAGACAGTTAGAACTATATATCTAGAGTACCACCCAACTATCTTGCAAAACGAATCTTGCCTTAAAATTTCAAGATTTGCCTAAAAAATTATGCAAATACCCGTAATAGTTAAGTTTTATAAAAAAAAATAAACATTTAGGGCATTTTTTGTATTTTCATTTAAGAGTGACAATTTTACTAATTTCCATAAAAACGGTCATTTTCTAAAAAGTACATGTTGCGGAGGAACATTTAGGTTTTTCAAGCTAGAACAAAGATAAGATGAAGACTACGATGGAAAATCGACCGAAAGCACCTGACTTATAGAAATGAACACTAATGACTTAAAGCTAATTCTATCACGAGAATCAAAATTCTCGAACATCGATGAGAGGAAAGAGAGAACAAAAGTAGATCTAACGTGTGTAAAACAACTCAATCATGACCATTTTGAACTTTGTGTGTAACTTACTAGAGGTAGAATTGTTACTTTTCAAAAATGATGTTGAAAGAAAGGAGTATTTTCCGTGTAGTTCGTCGGTCAAATCAATAAAAGTAATAATCGATTAATTAATTTGTTTGTGTATGTAGATAACTACTTAATTTATTTTAATAATTTAAACATAAATAAGTTAGTTTTAACTAAAATTAGATTAAACAAAATAAAATTTAACTCACACTGAATGCTCAAATGTACTATTAAATCTTGTTGAGGTAAGAATACAATCCACTTTAAAGAAAACTTATCATGTACTAATGGTCACTCATTTTTGTCAATCATCTCACAAGATACAAAAAAATACTTTCATTGAGAAGTTATATGAAGAGTTGTCCACTAATTTCTAGTAATTAAAACGATCTCCCACTTTGTCTGTTGTGCTTTGTTTAGATGATCGTTACACCATGAATCATAACTTCAATGTCAAAAATATGTTACATCGTAACTTAGACGTCACAAATATGTTACATTATGACATCGAACCTTAATCCCACTAAACTCAATTTGGGGATCCTCTCAAATTGCCTGAATTGTTTTGCTAAATGAGAAAACGTCCAAAAGCGTAGGGCATGGCCAATAACGCGTGCTCCGGGTCTCGTCTTTGACTCGTTCAAAATGCATTAATCTGTACATTTATTAACCTTATCAAAAGATTGAACAAATATGATTTGTGGGCACTGATTAGCCACACAATAAATTCCACGCACGCTTTGAATTGACCCATCAACGGAAAAATCAAATATTTAATCTAACTGTACTGAACTGCAGTGACTGCCACTGTTTCAGAACTGAAAGATGGATCGATGAGATAGGGGAAAAAAAAAAAGAGAGGCAAAAAGAACAAGGCAAGACTGATAGAATATGGAAAAGCCATGAACTAATCAGTGTTCTTTTCTCTTCCTCCATAAATGAAAAGAGGATAGTTAGGGCGGCAGCTCAGCAGTACTGTCAGCTAATTGGCCATAAATTCCACGTGGAAATCAGTGCCTCGCCACACCCTATAACTGCAAAAAAACACACACTGATGATACAACTAAGCCTCAGTACGAAGTGAGGAATACTGAAACTGTTGGGTGGGATGGGGTGGGGTGGCGTGGGTGTAGGGGTTTTGGGGTTGGGGATCATGTTTCTGACTAGGAGTGGTCAAGACCATCAGTCTTTATAATATGCTTCACATGCATTTATAGACTTGTCACATCAGATTAGCATCTGATGACAGGCAACAAGGCCATTTCGATTTGGTCATTCAGATTAGGAAAAGCCATGGGTACGAGAATTTTACGGAACAACTATGATGGTTAAATTCATCAATATCCACTAAACTTTATACTTTATGTCATCATGATCACCAAATTTAATTTTGTTTTACCATGGCCACCTAACTTTATACTTAACCCCCGTTTGGGTCACCTTATTTTCTCATTAAAATGAAAAATATGATCATTATCCATCACATCAACATTTAAATTCAAATTTTCTATCTCTTGTGTGGGCCCTAATAACGGCTATATTTTTTATTCTCATTTTACAATAAGGTGGCTGAAACAGGGTATTAATATCATCATGACCAACCAATTTAATTTTATTTCATCATAGCCATCCAATGTCATATAACGTTTTAATATGGTCATCCAATTTATAAAACATTTCACAATGACCACCCAACTTCCTTTCGCCATTTTCATTAATTTTAAAAAGGATAAAACGATAACTTTACGTTATATGTATAAAATAAATTTAACAAAATTAAAATAAAAGCTTATTTTTAAAAAAATAAAACAAAAACTTATTTGAAAAAATGTTACTTAAAAAATAAAATAAAATAAAAACTTATTTTACAAAAAGTTACTTAGAAAAATAAAATAAAATAGAAACTTATTTAAAAAATCAAAGGTACTTAGAAAAACATAAAAACTTTATTTTAAAATAAACGTTTAATATATATAAATTATTTTTTTAATTTTTTTAATATATAGTACAAAGTTACCGTTTTACCCCTATGAAATTAGTGAAAATAGTGAAAAGAAATTGGGTAGATGTGGTCGAATGTTATATGAAATTAGGTGGCATAGTTCAACGTTTTATGAAATTAGATGGCCATGGTAAAATAAAATCAAATATGATGGCTATGGTGACACTAAATATGAAGTTGGAAGACCATGATGAAATAAAATCAAATTAGATGACCATGATGACACTAAGTATAAAGTTGAGTGGTCATTTGTGGATTTAACACCAACTACCGACGTTAATGTGGTTGCAAATGATTGGACTATGAGCTTGTTTGGTAGAGATTAAAATCGGATTAAAATTGAAAAACTAGCCGTTATTGTTGACTTTTATTAGACGAGTGGGAACCAATAACGACTATATTTTCAATTTTAATTGGATTAAAATTGCTCCCAAACAAGCTCTATATTTTTTATCTTCTATCTTCCAATGTATTGTTTGTCAAATTTTCTGTCAAAATTTTTTTGTACTTCAGCATGATTGTTCAGACTATTTACTGGAATGTAGTGTAGGTTGAGTTTACTATTATAATCGGTACATAAGTTTGTTCAATTCGGTATTTAATGTAGGATACTATTCACGATGAATAATTTATGTTAGGTCAAGAAAAACGTACAATGATGACCTATCCTCCTTAACTTAATTCTACATGTCCAACGCATTATGTTTGGTATGTTTGTGATACTAATAAATGCTTTTAAAATCGGACCAACCAGCCGGTTCAACCGTGAAAACTAAGAATCGGACCAACCAGCCGGTCCAACTATAATGAAAAAACCTTTTAATAAAAAATGGGTCAAATAACTGGAAAACCTATCAAATAAACCAAAAAATTGGAACCGGCCATGTTTTTAAGGATTGGACCGTTTCCCAAATCTTTTATATATATATATATAATTTTTTTTTATTACTATATAATAAAAATGTGACCTTAAAGATGGCAACTCATTTACTCATTTTTCTACCACATAGAACTCTTTTATATCCATTTCTTGAATCCCATAATTCATAAACATCCAATTTGGGATTGACAATCTTCAATAAAGCACGACTTTTCAATACACTTTCAAGATGGGATTAAGAAACTTCAATAAATCATACTTGTTCAATATTATTTATGGCCACATGTTGTATGACAACAAAATTAAATTACTCAATTCCTATATATTGCTAACATTTTTTTGTTTAAACTTTACAAATTATATAGTACAATTGGAATGAGTTTATAAGTGATCCAACAAATTAAAAACTCGAGTTTTATATAAAAAACATACATATGACACATTTGTATTTATTTTGAATTGGTGGTGTGAAAATGTAATTATATACTATTATCGAAACAAAATTAAAATGTTTATAAATATTTATTTATTATTTCCGGTTTGACCCCAATTCAATCTCGGTTGAATCTTTTGACTCTTGACCATTTCTCTTTTTTGGGTAAGATGCTCGGGCCGGGTTTTAAAACATTGATACTAAATTAACTCTATAGGATATTTTTTGTAAGATTTTTAATTCTTTCGAATTCAACTTATTAAACGAGTCGAAAGAGTTGGGGCCTACAAAGTGCAATACAAAGTTTAGGGCATACATGAAGAAGTGGCAATTAGAGGAAGTTTGTTGGGGCTCACTAATTCCCATAGTGGACAAAATCTTTGGAAATATTTGTTCAAGACTAATTGAGCAAGACCAACATCAACAAGATATCACCATACTTAGTGAACATAAATTGATATTTTGTAAGTGGTCGAAATAAAAATCAAGGTTTACAAGAAACATGCCATTTGCAAAAACTTTTGATATGAACCCCACCAAATCTTTTTTATTTCTCAAAATTCTTCAACGTGTGGACTTCATCAAGTCAACTACGAAAATCCGTTCTAGTTTTAAAGAGTTGCATCATACCACACACCTACTAATTCAGATTTTTGTTCAGCTTTTCATGATCTGATTTTATATTTTTAGGAATGCAATATAGGGTGTATTCAAGAGATATGTTTGAAAATAAAAAATACATGAATAAAATTGTACCTTCTTTTAAGAATTTGAGTCTTTAAATTAAATATCTCCATATGGTATCACATTCGAGTTAAAATCATGAGCTCAAGTAGGGCTGTCCGTGGGTCGGTTCGGTTCGGTTCTGAAGAAACCCGAACCGACCCAAAACTTTCGGGTATTTAATAAATGGACCCGTCGGGTCCAAATATAATTATGGAACCGTTCGGGTTCGGTTCCGTTCGGTTCGGTTCGGGTCGGTTCGGTTCCATTCGGTTCCGCATCATAATTAAATTTTTAAATATTTTCAGCAACACTATATAAATACAACTAATGACATTTCATTCGTAACTTTTACAAATTAACGTAGCCCAATTCAAAAACATATACATAACTAGCCGTCCAATAAGATTAATTCAATGTATACAAATACCAAAAAGTAGATATTAATATTATAGCAAAACTATATAAAGTATATTCACTTGCTTCAAATTAAAATGGGCTAATAGATTTTAAAAATGATTTGAGATTTAAAATTAAAATTATGAAATAATCTAATTTATTTAATTAATTTGCTAATTTGTATTTAAAAAAATAAAATAATTTAATTAATTCAATATAAAAAATAAAAAATTTATTTAGTTTCGGTTCTTATTCGGTTCTTCGGTTCTTGGTCTAGACCCAAGACCCGACCCAAACCCATCGGTTCTCGATTCGGGTACCCGTTCGGGTATTTAATTTATGAAGAACCGCTCGGTTCGGTTCGGGTTCGGTTCGGTCCGGTTCGGTTCGGGACTTTTGGACACCCCTAAGCTCAAGTGTCACCCTGAGTCCACGACTCATTCTTAAAAGTTTTGTGGGGAATTTACATAATCATACATAACGAAATTTAAAATAATTTCAATTCACAACAATGATATGTTTTGTATTTAGATAGAAACTGTGTTTAAATCAGCTACTCACTTCAAAAGTGAGAGATGCCACAGGTGACGGTCTATTCGTAATAACGATATTCGTATTTTGTTATTATTTACGATCACAAATAATTTAAGATTGAGTTATATGTAATTTATAACTTACAATCCATACTTGAATCTACGGATTCTATTATTTAATTTATTAGAATATTAGTTAAATTAAATAATATATTTGCCATAAAATAACAATGTATTAATTATAGTGAGAGTATTTACGTTCAAAATCGATTGGACATAGTGCATAACACTTACAAGTTCAAGTTATGAAGATAATCCGAATATGTACAGAGTGTAAATCCCTCCTATGACATCTGTTATAGATAGTATTAATAATAATAAAAAAAAAAAAGGAAGCAGAAATCTTGTCACTGACTGTAAATTCAGACAAGGTGGTTCCTAATTATAATGTGAGTTTCTGCAAGCTAAAAGTGATATATAGCAAGTGTTTCCCTTTAGCTAGGTATTATAAACATTCTTTATGATTAAGATTTTCATAGATTTATTTGTACCTTCAGACAATTATGTATCACTAAAAGTGTTACAGTTTCTCTCACTTTGTCTGGCGTCCTTAACAAACACTGCTTGTAATGGCCTTTATATGTCTTTACATATACACGGGTTTCCTCTCAGTAATCCTCTTTCTCTTGAAAATGTAAAAAACATATCCCACAATGCAATGAACCGATTCAGTAAGTGGGCTCTTTTTTCTAGTTCAACTTGCTCCTAATATGTGGACATGCTTAGAAATTATAAAATCAAAAACAAATTCCAATTTTTTTATGAATATATACAGACCACAGAGAGAGAGAGAGAGAGAGAGAGAGAGAGAGAGAGAGAGAGAGAGAGAGAGAGAGAGAGACCACTTCAAACCCTATTTAGTCCTTGTAGTATACATGCATGATTTTATCTAATATTCTAGCATTTCTTTGAAAATAAATACGAAACAAATACGAAAAAATAAATACGAAAAAAGGTTAGTGGTATAAGAATTGTTTTTATCTGATATTTAACATTTAATATGAATAGGTTATCTAGTAAATAAATAAACTCAAAAGATTAGTCCTTCCAATTTTAGAAATTTAATGTAATAATTATCGAGTATGGTGAAATCCCACTTTTAGTAGGTTGTCGCGTGTTCTGAGCTTCCATCTATATATATATTATGTAACTAATTAATCACGATGTAAAGTAGCAATCCTTCCTTTAAAGTCTACCCCCCAAAAGGTCAAGAAAATAACATTTCGGAATTTAATTAATTTTAAACTATGAATGATTAATGTCACATTTTGGTGTTACCTGCAATATAAAAACAATTATTCTTAATTAGATCACACGAATAAAATATACTTATTGAGTTTTTTACTTTTTCCCCAATTAGGAAACCTTGATGGGGCAAGTTGATACAAAATAAATAAAATAATTTTTATGTGACAGCATCTATATCTTATCCCTAGAAAACGCATCATCCCTAATGATTCGGGACCCTACGTGCTGCAACTTGGGGATCACAACTTAGAAATTTGATCATAATTAATTAATTAATATAATATGCACAAAGAATTCAATTAATATATATATTTATTTTTGTTAATAATCTAAAACGACTATACTTAATTATTTGTACCTTTGGCATGCAATGTTTGTAACAAAGATATTTAAATTGTCAAATTTAAGCCATTATATATGGGATCCAATGGAGTCATGAGGTAATAATTTCTACAAAGACTTATTTTATTTTGTCAAACCAATTTTTTTTTGTTTTGGTCAGCCATCATTTCATCACATAAAAGATGGCCGACCTTCCATTTGAAAAGGGGGTTTGTGTCAAGAATCAAGATTTTTAAAGGTTTTCAAGGTCTTGGGTTGACTATATATAGGATCCCACCATGCACTAATGGGAAATAATTTTTTTGACCCTTTACTCTCCACAAAATAAGAGTGTGTATTTATGATTATTTTTCATTCCATTTTATTGAACCTTTTTTTTTTTTTTTCATAACGACTCTCTCCATATCCAATCATCAATTCAATGACTAAAAAATTGAAGGGACGGAGAAAGGATGTTTGCGCACGAGTGAAAGATGAGAAAATGAATGTGTAATATTTTTCAAAATCGACACCGAGCTCAATCAAATGAGGAAGATTGCTATAACTTGATAAGTTGTATAAAACTTTATGACGATAACTAACAAAACAAGAATCTTTATTAATTATAACTCCAAAGTAGGCTAAACTAAAGAAAATAAAGTAACAAATTAAATTTTATCAAATTGTCATATTTAGTATAGTACACAAATCACTCAATAGTGCACATATCTCAACATTTTTTTTTTTTAACTTTACAATGGTGTGACTTGTGTCCATAGAAAAATTTCCTCCTTAGTGTCACCCAGGTGTCCACTTTTTATCTCCCACTGAATATAAAGTTGTGCCAACATTCTATCAAGAGTTGACTTCCATTTAGATTTGATCTTTTGAAGGCAAAGAAAATATATAGTCCTCCACCAATCTAGTTGGAAAGCTAGGCAATATCAGGAAATTGTAGTGTTCTTTCACTACTAGTTTGTTTGTTTGGGAGAAAACACAAATCGGGAAAAGATGAAATAAAAGGAATAAAAATAAAATGAAAAATGGACTCCGATAGATCTATTTACGTTTAAAGAAACAAATAAATGTCAAGGTATTGAATGGGTATGGGCAAGAGGAGAAATTACTTTTCACCCATCTTATCTTATATGGATGCAAATATTGAAATATTAGCCGATTATTAGTGGCATATTGGAAATCGTCATAGTTGAGGTATGACCAAGTGTTTGATAGCTCTGATCTTGAAAATCAGTATTAGTTATAATAACATTCTATCTGATTGTATAATTGCTCTTCAATATTCAGGGGATACTTGTCTTCTCCTAGTTCAACGTGTGTTTTTTGTTTCAGCTAGCTTTATTCGTTGATTTTTTTTTTTTAATTTTCATAGTTTCTTGTGAATGAGTTTAAAGAAATAATTTGATTAGGATTTTTGAGATTTCTTTAAGTTGCAAGTTGCAACATAGACATTAATCCTCTTATATTATTTGGAAGGTGTGGATTGGTTGAGTTTTATATCATTTCGTGCCAACTGGATTTCAATCAAATTCCCCAAATGGGAAAATAATAGTTAGGCTAGAATTTAACAAAGTAATATGGGAACATAAATATACACATACCAATGCTAATATATAGTTTGTAGGTACATAGAAATGATGCTATTTAATATCACTAATGCTATAACATCAATTTAGACGACGTTATATAAAATTTAATTAAAAAAAATATGTGACTCATTTAATTTTCCTTATTACCTAATTGGTATTGGTGATTCTAAATAGGGACAACCATCCATATATTGAGATAAATGTTGGAGAGAAGACAATTGGTTGAGTGAGGGGTCATTCTCAGAGTGGTGGAAGGAAAAGAGGGTACTTGAAATGACAATTCAAACGTCAATTCCAAACACCTCAAATCATAAGACAGTCAGTGATGTGTTGTCCATCAATCTCTATTCTTTTCTTTTCTTTTTTCTTTTTTTGTTAGGGCAAAATAATAGTTATAGCTTTGCACTCCAATCATTCAACAAAATTTTAAATCAACCAACAAATATGTTCATATTTTAAAAATATAATTATAAATAATTTTAAATCAACCCATGTGTATGTGAATAATATAACTTCTAAAGAAAACTTAACAAATCCATCAAAATGGAAAATGTTGTGTATAAACTCGATATTATAACCAATTTTACACGCCAAATGTTTCTTATTCATTGTTTAATGAGTTTGATTATAAGCGCACGTATGGTTGGTATAAAACCTTGTTTGGCCCTACGAAGAAACTTTATTCAATTGTGACGGACATCTAACACATGCAATTATTTAAAGAGAGAGTGATAATTAATGCTACGACAATTACGATAAATTACTAGCAAATGCATGATATTAAGAAGTTCGGGTAAAAAATGAAGTGATATAGTCACACTCAATTATGACATATACTTGTACGTACACCAAGTACTTATATTCACGTACATTTCTATATAAACGAATCCTACTATAAGAATATAAATTATTTCTGGTGGTACAAAAGGAGTCATCTTTTATTCTATAGAATTTGTATTATTCAAGTCAACTTAGTGAAATTTTAACATCAATAGATATGAATTATTCAGGAATTTTGATGTCAAGTATATAAGGGGCCGTTCTCTTTGTATTTCAGTTTTGTGTTTTGAGTTTTGAATTCATTTTGTGTTTTCTGTTTTGAGTGTCTGTTTTGGAATTGTTGAAAACTTGTTCTCTTTGTCATTCTGAAAAACTGTTTCTCAAAATAGAAAATTTGAAAACGCGTTTACTTTGAAATTTTGAGAATCTTTTTTTATAATATTTTATTCAATAAATCTGATTATTCAATAAATTTTAATAGTTTAATGTTAATCGATTGAAGAAAAAAATTAATGAGGTAACATTACTAAAGTAGGGCCTAGACGACAAAAATCACTTGCGTTTTTAGTTATTTTATAAAGATTAAATAAGCAAATTAAATAATCGATTGTGTTACATGTACATAATAAATTATAAATTAGTTTACCAACATATGACGTCGTAAGATTTTATTGGGTCAAAATCTCATCAACTAAATAAAAAAAAAATTCTCACTTTCTTTTTTACACATCATCAATTTGTAAAAAAAAATATGTAAATGGTGCTGTGCAACAAATATTTTTTTTAAATAAAAGGAATAATTATAATGGTCTTAAAATAATTAAAACCATATTAAGAAACTGGAAACGTGATATTGAAAAATACTGTATTTTTGATCAAGTTAGATATGCATTACTGCCCCATCCCCTCTCATTTAAGTTCTAACACATTTTAATACTGGCCAGCCCAAAGAGCTGAGCATGTCATTTCGAAATTATTTTCTTCCAACATTCATATACGAGTTAGTGTAAAATTGTGCAACTTGTTCTCTCAAAAAGAGAAATATATATATATATATATATATATATATATATATATATATATATATATATATATATATATATATATATATATAAATAATAAATAGCGTTAGTCCTAAATCTTTATACGTCCCTCGAAAATCAAAACCATGCCTCTAGTAAAATTTCACCAAATCATAATTGCAACACCATCGTTTCCTATTGCTGCCAAACAAGAGCTCAAGCAACTTCTATACGCACTGAGAACCAGTTCTCTTACCACTTTCTCCACTATCATCTAATGCAGTTTTCTCCAGTAGACAGTTCCCCATCTCATGTAATGACTCTGACAATTCTGAAAGGAAAAATATCAAAGTGATGATTTATGCAACAAATAAAGCAATAGGCATTCAGTAAGCCACATAAAGTTCTACGTTTACACATCTTAGTGTCGCAGGCTAAAATACTTCCATTATGAAGTTCTTTTCCTCTTCCAATCACTTAACCATATGAATTTATAACTGCAATGAGACTTATAGAACAGATAACATTGAGGATCTTTTTCACATAGCTTCTTTCATTAATGGATAATTCTGAGAATTTGACAGCAAAGAGTTGGAGATTACAGTAAGGAGTCTCACTTATAAAATGCACTCCAACAACTTAATACTATCAAAATAAAAAAAAAATCAAAAATACAAAATCTTTGATCACAACAAAGAGTAATCATCAATATTTGAGATCAACTAATACTCAGACAGAACTTAATAATGACCTAAAATCCTTTAATCAGCATTGATATTTCATTGTTTGTCCAATAAAATGTTGCTTGATTTAATATCACGGTGAGCGACCTTAGGTTCAAGCCCCTCGTGCAGATAGGTCAATCTAAGATATTCACCAAGTTTTAGTTATACTAACTAAAAGATTAATAACAAGTTCAAATCCATGTAGATGAGCACAAGATTTAATAGGTATGAAGATTTTCATTACCGTTTCGCAGTTCCAAGTATGATTTTCATTCGAATATCCCATGTGAGAGGACTATAAGGCCCTACATCCCCATGAAGCCATTGATCTAAGTTACCATTGTCTACATACTCATACACAAGCATCCTGAAAAGCATACAACCCAAGATTGAAACATCTATAGGAAATAGGCCTAATTAAGGACAAATTCAGAAACAAAACAACCAGTAATGTACAAACTGCAAATTTATCTAGAAGATGAAATAAAATACAAGCTTGAGATGTACCTATGTTCTCCTTCAGCACAATAGCCCAGTAATCTCACCAAATTCTTATGCCTAACACGTCCAATTGCTTCAACTTCAACCTTAAACTCTCTCTCAACTTGACCCCTGAACATAAAGAACAGAGTTTAACTTACAAACAACAAAACAACAACAACCCACATTAACCATTTCCTATTTGAGTATAAAGCCTAAACAATCAACGTCCAATTGTCCAATTGCAGTTCAAGAAAATACATTAAAGTCAACCTAGGCACCGAAAGCAAGCCAATTATCATAATAGATGAACACTAGAAAATAACATCTGATTCCAGTAATAACAATAACAATAAAACAGTAAACCAAGCACCACCAGCTCTGATCACATTCCTAAATTATCCAACAACATATTAATATCATCACAAAGACACCAAAACAGCATCTCGAAAATGAAAAACAATTCAGTTGAAATACCATGAATGAAAAATAGTTCAATTTCTGCAATTGAATGAGTACCCAGTGTCGTTTGATGATGAATTTCAGTTCCCACAGGTTGATTTTTAGATTGGAGCATATTTGAGTGTTCAATTGAAATGGGGTCGAGCGGCATTTCGTGCTTGTTGGTTGTAGGTTCATTGCTTGGCAGATTCGAGCTAAATTGACGAAGACCCATATATGTATCTTGTCCGCCATAATGAGTAGGAGGTAATGGTGGTGGTGCGCAACCGTGATTCTCAACGTCGGCGGCGGAAGAAAGGGATGTAGTGTGCGTGGTTCGCTGCATTCGAACTGGGAAAGATCTTTCCCCTTTCCTTCAGATTTTGGTATGGAATTGAAGAGTGGGATGATGACATGTTGATGGTGTGGAAAATCGGTGGTTTGTCAGGCGGTATAGTGGTTGAATTTGGAGTAGAAGGTGAACTATTGTTTGTTGAAGATGGCGTGGAGACGGTGGAGTTGTGATTTGTTTCATTTCGCCTGTTTCCCCATGTTTTCAACTTGTTTTGGTCTTTTGGCTTAAAAACATCCAAAACGAAGTTTTGGCCGTTTTCCATTTTGTGTACAATTTTTTTTTGTGTTTTCAAAAATTCGTTTTCGAAAATGGAAAAAAGAACGTGTTTTCACCGTTTTGAAAAATCGAAAACAGAAAACGGCCCGAAAACACCAAAGAGAACATGGCCTAAGTCTTTACAAATATAGGAAAGTGTGTTTCAACTTTTGTGTTGCTCAAAATTTGGGCAACAAATATGAACCAGAACCTTTTCTCTAGTTAGCACGCGGGAAGTCTTATCTCACATGCAGCATGCCCAATTCCAAGTGGCTCCAGTCCCAAGAGACCCAACCGACTCACTTTCTTTCTTTTTTTTTCTTCTCTATGTATTTATTTCTCAATTCTTTGGTAATTTATTTAATTAAATTTTTGTTTATCAAAATCTAGTATTTTGATAATACACTTATAATTGAGAACATCCTTTGTTTTCATTAATTAAAAAGGTGTTGTGTTCTAGTAATTATCTCAAAATGCCCTTTTTTTTTTCTTTTTTCTAAATTCGCTACCTTTTAACTTGTACACATTATGTTCTGTTAAAAGTAAATTTATGAAAACATTATGTTCCGCAAATGTCAAATACAATAGCCCTTCCAACAACCAACCAAACCCGACATATCAAAATCCATTCCGAGCAACAATTCGGATATATGGATGATTAGCTTAAGCATAAAGCATTTTTTTGCTCGATCCTTCTCATTATAGTTATTTTAGAATCAATATCACTTTATTGGTTATCAACTATTTATGCTCTTAAGAGGATTTTCAAGACACTTTTGATTTATAAACATCTTATGCATAATAGAGAACACTTTATAATTTGAAGAGTAAATTTTTTTATATACTCGAATTATGATCTCTATTTTGGCAATTAATTTTGCTTTTTTCAAGAAATGGTTATTGATTTATCCTCATCTTTTAGTTAACATATTTTTTAATATATCAATGATCAACTAATTCAAAATATAATTTGAAAAATTTAAGAAAATAGAGTATTGAAATTTATAGATTATTAAGCGCTTGTAAGATAAAGAATTTTTGAGAAATGATTGTTTAACAATATTTTTTTTTTTTTGTGAATATGTCATATATATATAATTTGTAGATTAAAATGAGTGTGTGAGAGAGACGATTCTCAAAGAATGTAATCAATATAAAGTAAGAATATAGTCCCTTTGAACTTAATATTAAGAGAAAATATTGATTTACGATTTAAATTGTTCTTAATTTTTAAAAAAATATTATATTAAAATATATTGTGAAACTAATAGGGTGCTTGAGTCATTTTGTGGGATAGTTAAGTAAGTTTGTAAACTATCACATGTTTAAGTATATTATCCAGAAGCGGTAGAAAAATAAATAAAATAGTGAATTTACTTTTTGTTATTTGAGCATTTTAACTTTTAACACATAAATTTCCATACAATAGCCAATTAGGATGACAGACACTACAAATATCTTTTTTTTTTTTTTTTTTTCTCTTTCATGAATTACTTATTCTATGTAACATTAGTTGCTATACTTTAAGGTTGATGTTTATGTTACCTTTAGTATGTGAAGTCGATTACATAGTTGCATTTGGCAATATTCCCTTCAATAGTTTGCATATATTTGAAAATGATAAGTGCAAGTGTATTAATGTACTGTAGAAAAAATTAAAATATTGGTAAAATAGTGTAAGAATAAATTGTCAATTTTATATATAAATAAAATTACAAGTTTATAGGTGTTAGGGTAGGGAAATTTGAATTAGAAAATAGTGGGCACAAATAATAATCTCTAGAAGTAGAATTTTGACTTCACAAAGTTCATACTAGTGATTTTTTTTTTTTTTGTCCAAGGGGAGGTACAACTACTGATAAACCTCCCCTTTAGTCCTCCAAGTACAATGTTAAAGTAATCCAAATACTATTTAGTTCGGTCTGAAAAGTTCATTGTGCAACATATGTGATGAACTCACGATTTTTTTCTATCTAGGGTTTTCACATAAATATGTGTGTTCTTGTGCATATTCTCATTTTTTTGTAACATTCAGCTTAATAATGAGAACACAATTAATAATGTCTATATGTTACTAATTTGTTCACTCGGGTTAATGTTTATTACGTAGAGAGATCAAAGTCGATCTATACGTTAAAGCATCAATTTGAAATTCACACATTACATTTTCTTTTATATATATGTTGATCATCTATACCTAGCTAGTTCACCTTAAGTACTAATTGTGCTCTTACCGAACGAACGTGTAATATTCTAGAGAAAGCAAGATTAATGGGTTGCTCTTATGTGTCGATAAACATCCTATTAACACCTGGTTATGCAAATTTTCCAAGAATTATTTAGTCGATGTTTAATAAATTTATAAATAGGAATAATAAAAGATTTTACGGAATGTGTAAATAATAATTACCGACGTAATTTTTTAATTAAAAAAAAATTATAAATTGTATCCCGACAGAGTGACAGTAAACATGAACATAAGGATGTATATATACATAAATAAATACGGCCATCCCAAGGAAGATCTTGTTGTGTAATTAGGCATCAGATGAAGGACCCACCCACCAAATTATCAATAATTTTATCAAATTTCATATATTTTCTGTTAACTACATGTTTATAAAAAGTAATCGCAGCCGCTCACATTAGCCATTTACACTGCATAATATAGAGATAGAAATAACAGTAATCATCAAAGAGTTGAAGAAGAGTATGATTAAATGAACAAGCCACCAAGCTTTTACTCTCTCTTCTTCTCCTCCACTTAAAAACTGAACCTTCTACTCCTATACATATCTATCATCTACAGAAACACGCACACGAGTGCAATCTTTCTCTCTCTCTCTAAAACATTTTCTATTCTCTCTCTACAGTTCGCCATGACCCCTGAAGACTCCTTAAGATCTCTCTCTTTAGACTATCTCAATCTCCTGATCAACGGCCAGGCTTTCAGTGATGTAACTTTTAGTGTAGAGGGCCGTTTAGTCCATGCCCACAGGTGTATCCTAGCTGCCAGAAGTCTCTTCTTCAGGAAATTCTTTTGCGGGACCGACACGCCGGCGGGTTTAGACGCATCTGGCTCCAGGATGGGCCAGGCCGGGGGACTAGCATCCTCGCCAAGAGGGGGAAACCCTCATGTTATACCGGTGAATTCAGTGGGGTATGAAGTTTTCCTGTTGATGCTGCAATTCTTGTACAGTGGACAAGTCTCTGTTGTACCTCAGAAGCACGAGCCCAGGCCTAATTGTGGCGAGAGAGGATGTTGGCACACACATTGCACTGCAGCCGTTGATCTTGCTCTTGAAACCCTCGTCGCCGCTAGATCCTTTGGTGTGGAACAGCTCGCTTTGCTCACTCAGGTTTTCTTGTTTCCATGTCCACTATTTTTCATACTAATCTCTCTCTCGAGCACTCAAAAAGAGAAACAAATTAGCAAGATCCGTAAACAACAGTTTAATTTGTGGGTTTTGATTTACTTAGATAACCACGATAATTGTGTCTCAGGTGACCTGATTAAGATTTTTCAGGTGACTTTGAAGAAAATCGAGTTGCAGAAAAAGTATCGTATTATAGTAGGCTGATCAAAATTTCTAATTATGTTTTCAAAACCTTTTTTTTTTCCTTTTGTTGCTGAGTTAATGTTATTTCAATGAAATCTAGTACTTTCTCTTTCTGTAGAACTAGTCTTCCTTTTCATTTCTTCAGCAGCATCTGATCCAACAGTGGTTTCATCTGTTTTAACTAATGAATAAAGTGGTTTCTTTTTCTTTTTCTCTGAAAACTGTCTTGAATAATGCTGTGTCAATTGACAGTTCCAATATTGACTTCACAATTCACAGGAACATGTTTCTTGAATTGTGTATTTCACTATCTTTATAATCCACTACCAAAACCTTCCACATTTGGTTCTTTGATCTCTAGTCATGTCTTCCACAGCGATCTCATCAAATATTGTGCAAATAACCTAACTTACCTAATTATAATGCTGAAATGCTACAAGAATTGTAATTGTAATGTTGTGAGACATTTTTTGAGAATTTTATGTTTAATTTGTTTATGTTGGAATGCAGAAGCAATTGGCAAATATGGTAGAGAAGGCCTCAATCGAGGATGTAATGAAAGTTTTGATAGCTTCAAGAAAACAAGATATGCACCAGTTATGGACTACTTGTTCCCATCTGGTGGCTAAATCTGGCCTCCCACCAGAAGTTCTAGATAAGCACCTCCCTATTGATGTTGTAGCCAAGATTGAAGAGCTACGCCTCAAGTCATCCCTTGCCCGTCGCTCCCTAATGCCTCACCACCACCACGATCTTAGCGGCGCTGCCGCTGATCTCGAAGACCAGAAAATACGCAGAATGAGACGAGCCCTCGACTCTTCTGATGTGGAACTTGTGAAGCTTATGGTAATGGGAGAAGGCCTTAATCTTGACGATGCATTGGCCTTGCACTATGCAGTTGAGAATTGCAGCCGGGAAGTGGTAAAAGCATTGCTTGAACTTGGAGCAGCTGATGTAAACTACCCCGCTGGCCCAGCAGGCAAAACCCCACTCCACATTGCCGCTGAAATGGTGTCTCCGGACATGGTGATGGTCCTCCTCGACCACCATGCCGACCCGAATGTCCGAACCTTGGATGGTGTCACTCCCCTTGATGTCCTTCGAACCCTAACTTCTGATTTTCTCTTCAAAGGGGCTGTCCCCGGACTCACACACATCGAACCAAACAAGTTGAGGCTTTGCCTGGAGCTTGTTCAATCTGCTGCCTTGGTAATTTCTCGCGAGGAGGGCAATGCAAGTGCTCCTTCTTCCACTTCTATTTACCCGCCAATGAGTACTGAAGATCATGCCTGCAGTAGTACAAGCAGTGGAAACATTGCGAATCTTAACCTTGATTCAAGAATGGTGTATTTAAATCTTGGCGCAGCCCAAATGGGACGCAAACTGAATGAAGGAGAAGATAAAAACCAAAGGGATGCCATGAATCGACATGACCCTTCAATGTACCATCACTCCCATGATCATCAGTATTAACTCAACTACACTTCGATTCCTCTCTCACTCTCTCTTTCTATATATATATATATATATATTGAACAATATTTCCATGAAATGGGCTAATTAGACTAACTAGCTTGCAAAGGTTTGTTCGAAATTCATGGAGATATTTATATACTTTTTATTGCAGTCATAAATCAACACCATTAATTTTTGTTTCACTTTTATGCGGTGGAAGTTCTTGATTTTTCTAGGGTGTCAACGTTGGAAATTTTTTGTCAATGAGATGGGACAAGAGACTGAGTATCCAAGTTTTTCTGCTTTGATGGAGATGACACAGGTCAATCTTTTCAAACCCTCTGGCCTGTCAACTCATTTTGTTTCTACTTGGTATCATAATAATGTAATTAAAAAAATATCCACGGCCTATAATTTATTTCTTCCCATCCAAGCGCCGACCCTTTTATATTTTTATGCTAATATTTCGATAAGATTTACATATATGCACCGAATAGTATGTAATCATTAGTATAATTTTATGAATTTCATCATATTTAAGATTATTTTTTGGTGTATTTTATGGTTTATGCACATTGCCCCACATGAATATTTTCAAGAATGGATCATTTGGCTTCTTGTGCCGGTGGGGTAATAGGGTCTATTATGACTTTGTTGGGACATTAGATTAGACCATTTTTTGGTTGGTAATGAGGAGGGACATGAGCTGTCTCTTCTCTTTACCAGTATATATATATATATATATATTTTTTCATTTCATTTTGGCACTTTGAGGAAATTGATTGGCCTTAAACCGTCTCTAATTTTTCATATTTTAATGGAAATCATTTGAACATAAAAAATTGGATGTCTTACAAGAATGAAATATTGGGTGTGAGCACAAGATGGATGGATTATTATATAATTCTTGATTTGTCTTCTGGTTAATTTGATGACATAATGATATATTCTTAGTCACCTTTTAATTTATCACTCTCTCTTCCTTCCTTGGTCGAGTGTTTTTGAGTATGGTATATGTTGATGTATTTTCCTTTTAGAATTTAATAGACACTTTAAGGAAATATGTTGATTTATCGATGGAACTTTGAATGGAGCAAAATATCATTATTTGAAGTAAAAGATATAAATAAATCTTAGTATCACATCTAACTTTAGTTTTATTTTTTCTTTGGTTCCTTACTTTTAAGGAGTTTCTTTGTTCTGTGGTCTTAATGATGTCATAATTAATAAATATGTGTTAGTATCTATCTAAAAATGTTTGTTTTATCTTTGAACAGTCTTTCAATTTAAGTGCATATTAAGAACTAAGGTAATTGTTTAAAAGGACTATTTTTAAAGGCAAAAGGAGTAAAAAGGAGAAAAAAATTGTAAAAAAATAAGAATTTAGTGGGGAAAAAAAAAATATTATTGCTAAAATATATTAGGTTACGACTTTGTGAATTCCTCTCAAAAGAAAGAGACCAAAATTTATGAACCACTTAATATTACATCTTATAGAATAATGAATAAATAAATAGGTGAAACATGTATAAGTTTCACCTCAACTTTAATAATAATAATAATAATAATAATAATAATAATAATAATAATAATAATAATAATAATAATAATAATAATAATAATATCACATCTCTGTTCAAAAAATAAATATGACTTGTACATCCAGGTAAATGTTGAAGATATACAAAAATAGAATAAATATTTTTACTCTCTAACCCATCAACCTTATAGGTCATTGCAATAGTAATATATTTTTTTTTTTTAATCACAGGAAAATAAGCATGTTATGTATATGAATAATGTTTCTTATAGATAAGCAGTTAAATAATGATTTACATACAGATGATTTGTTAAAAATAGAGTAGTTATGTTTTTTTTTTAAATTTAGTTGAAAAAATCTGACTAAATCATATTTCGTCACATGTAAATCATTATATAAATATATTATGTATATGTAGCACAACTGTACACGAAATGTTGAAATCAGCAACATATTCAATTCTTGTTTAAGTCATTTTTCTCTCTATTTTTTTCCCACTTGTGTCCATATCCATTTACTTTGTAGCTAGAAGTGTAAACAAATCAAGTTAAATAATTAATAAATATGTGATCTACCAAAAAGAGAAAATTACTTTTCAAGATTTATGCCTTCATTTTCTTGAAAGGTTAAAAAGCTTATCCAAATTATAAACTAAATTAAATTTTGGCACTTTGCACATTCCCAAAGTAACAAAATTTGATACTTTATTCGTCAAAAATATATAAAGAGCAACTAATGCTGACCACCTCTTTGCTACCAACGTGTCTCCTTTTTTATTTTATCTCCTCAGTTTTATCACTTTTGGCACAGCAGCCCACTGAATTTATGCGCATTTGCATTTAACTCCTCCGTATGACCGTATTGTTAAAGACAATTAAAAACCATTCAATTATGTAATTTGTAGCACTTTCCTTGGGAAAATGTCAATGATCATTTTAATTAACCAAACTTTAGATTGTTTCAAATTGGTTATTGTAATTAGCTCTTCTTCTTCTTCTTCTTTAAAGCTCAGTGCTCTCATCATTAACCGTGAATTAAATTACTTGCATGTCAACGATTTCAAGGGGGTTGAGATGGTCTGATGTGGCATCACGTAAGTAACCTATGCATTGGCATGTCCCATGTAGAACCTTACTTTTTAATTATTTTTTTCCCTAAATCAAGAATTGCACGAGCTACGAGCCTAGGATTCAAGCAAAATTTAAGTTGTGCCGAGTTTGGCTTTTTATGTAAAATCTTGTGAGGAAAAAGAGACAATTTCTTATTCTTTTGTTGATTGGTTTAGGCACTAGAAGATATTGTGATTCCCTGTAGGAAAAGTTAATGACAAATTTGCAACTTTTAATAGAAGTAATATCCTTTTTCTTTACCGATCAAAAAAATAAATATGCCCTTTTTTTCTTTAACTTGACTTTAAGACCCATAACGGGGTATTATCATCTCAAAATTAAATAAAGATGAGCTTCCTATAAACTTAAATAAAGAAATCTGAAACTTTTTTTAACCAAAAAACTTGTCGAGCCTACTGAACGCATTTGAGACATAACTTTTAGAACCTTGAAAGTTGTTCAGTTGGTCAGGCTTTGAATTTATTCCCCAATGGTCACCCATTTGAGTCCCTTCAAGATCACTGATGTGAGTATTCCGTAGTAAATTTCAGAGCCCCGTGGGATTAGTCAAGATGTGCGCAAGTTGGCCCGAACATCCAGGGTTATAAAAAAAAAACTTTTAGAAATAATAATATTAGATAGCATCAATAGTGATAAGAGTATAAATGTATGTGACATTATACGATAAACTCAATTAAAGATGAAATTATGTTATTCATTTCATTATATTTTGTGCCACCTAATTTGATATTATAATACACGTGGTCTGTACCCAGGTAACAAAGTACACTTTCTTTCCTCAGTCATACTACATTGCCCATCTCATTAACGGATATGTTAACATAATGTTACGGGGTATTCTATTATTGAACTGTTTAAACACAGTCATAATTTTCCCCCAATCATTTCCATCCACCTGCACATCTGTCAAGTAGGATGTCAAAAATTCTCTGACAAGGTAGAATAATTCTTCTTTCCTTGTCAGTTTATTAAAACAATCATGCTACATGTATATATTGGTTGTGATCTTTGTTGATATCCCATGATGTGGCAACTAGTTTGGCCACTAATTTAAATAACACTTATTCAAGCCAATGGTCAGTTTTTACACATCGTCGAATGTCAGACTCATATGAACTGATTGTACAACTAATTTGGTTATTAAAAACACAAACAAAATACATTGTTTATGCAAGTGGACAAAGAGTGTGTGTGTGTGTGTGTGTGTGTGTGTGTGTGTGTGTTCAAACCACCATAAATGGAGACTAGACATTTGAATCAACAATTTGGACTGAAATAATTAGCTTAATTAATGTCCTTTTACTTTTTATTTATTTATTTTATTCAATCTTTGGACGATCTCACAATGGAGGAAGACTCCTGACTCCTTGTACACGGGAGGAGGTTCTTTTGCTCAGGGTTGGTTTAGCTAAAAAAATTAATTAAAATTTAAATTAAAGTCAACAATTAATTTTTATCGCATTTTACAAGATTCACAACTTTTCAACTATACATTCTATCGACTTTTATCAAAATTTACTAAAAACCTGATTTTTATTTAAGGCAAACATGGACCTAATTTGTGAAATTGTGCTCACAATTAGCTTTTGTTGTTCGATTTTAACTTCGTGTATTTGTGGTTCATTTTCATATGGTTATTTTAATCTCTTAATGGTGCATTAACTTGGAGAAGTTCATTATGCGAATGGGTTAACAACATGGATTCACTTCGAGGCCCATACCCAAAATACTTTTGGAATATTTAAGATAGTTGAGTGTCTCTCATTTAGCGCCTATTTGACTCTCATTAAAACAAAATTCTTTATTTTTCATACTTATTATTAACCATACATTCATATAATAAAATATTCTACAAGTAAATACAAAAAAAATTCCTATTTTTTAACTATACGTTCTCCAAAAAATCATAATTTAAAATATCATTTTCCCCAAATTTTTTATAATGGCCATCAAACAGATGCTTATTTGTGGAAATTATACCTACACCTTTTTCAATTTTTTTATTGAATTAAGCTATGGGTACATAATGGTACCCATAGTATTTCACATAATGGCCATGTCATAGCAAAACTCTTTTTTATTTTAATAATCAGATAGAATTATCTTTCACAAATCAGGTGTATCCCAACTCCACCCCAACCTTAATTCATTTTCTAACCCACAATCAAACCGTCACTTCTACAACTGAACCAAAATTTCCACAAACTCATGGGGTGCATGCCGCTTGGCACCACCACGCCACCTTCTTCTGGTCAACTGCACTACTACCTTCCTCTCCGACATCGCCACCTCTACCTTCATCTCCCTCCACACGCAAATCTATCTATTTACTGTTGATAAGTAATGGATTTGATTGATGACTTTAAACCAAAATCAAACTTGCCAACCTTATCAAAAATTGAACAGAGTAATGGTAAGGAAATGAGTAATAAAACACCAAAAAAAGGATGCTAAGTAATGCCAAGTGAAATAGATGCAAATTCGAGGCAAGAGTTGAACTCTTTGTCTTTAAGTCGATTTTCCCCGCAAGGATGCCTACGGACAATGGCAATCAAATCCCAAGATACAACGACTGTCTTCTTATATTTGTAGCACTCCAAAATACAAGAACAACGAATCAAAAATTGGTTTTTGTACTCCTTCTAGAATAAAATGCAAAACCGATTTTTTATACTGAGTTTTGGTTAGGAAAAGAAGAATTTAGGCCCTGTTTGACAGCCCTTGTTTTCCTTGGAAAATGGAAAATAATTTCTTTTTCTACCCATTTTGACTTGTTTGATGGCTTCTTTTTCTAGGCAAAATCTTTTCTAACCTCTTACCTCACGCGACCAAGTTCCTTGATTTTGGGGAAATTCTTTTCCCACCTTTTAGGTGGGAAATCCTTTTCCATCTGTGCTTTTTTTTTTTTTTTTTTTCCTTTTTTTTTTTTGTCAATGGAAATAAATTTCATAACCAATTGTAAAAAAAAAATTCACTTTAATGGACAATTTTCATATAAAATAAAGTCAAACGAACACTAAACTTTGATTAAAAAAATGATTTTTTAGGTAAAAAAATATTTTTTTATTTTTTTTTACTTTTTGACGATGGAAACAAATTTTATAACCAATGGTAAAAAAAATTATCAATTTAGTGAAAATTTTTCATAAAAAACGAAGCTAAACGGACACAAAATTTAAAAATTTTCCGGGTAGAAAATTATACCAATCAAACACACATAATTAATAATTCCCTGGAAAACAATTTCTAGGAAAATACTTTCCTTGTAAAACATTTTCTTTCCACCCATTTTCCACCCTTCCTATCAAATGGACCCTTAATGTTATGCTATGATTACATATCATTGAGATGAAGTAATAAACGTCCCAAGAGTCTTATTTATAAAAAAGGAAATGTTGTGAATGAATATACACGCCTCAAAATCCAGTAATCTTTATTAAGGGTCACAGTTTTTGCTGTCGCTTGCCGTTGCCGTCGCGTTGCTCGAGTGTCAGAAATAGAGATTCTATTGCACGCCTTCACTAGCCTGTTGTTCGAGTGACAGCCTCACTGCTCGAGCGTTAGGAGAGCAGTGGAGTTGGACAATTTTCCAGATAATTTTCCTCTCTTTTCTTCCAATTTTGGACCGCAATTTCTCATTAATCTGAAATTGAATTTGTCATTCCAAATATACTACAATAATCTATTTGACGAGTAGAACAAGTTAGTCTATTTATTCCATAATTTGACTATCATATCAAATTCGAATATTTGATCGAAGTTGACACAAAAGTCACTTTACCTTAATTTTATACTTAACCAATTCCAACATTTACCCCCTCCGTTGCCATCCACAATTAAATTTCCCCTGCTATATCCGCTGTTAAATCAGCAAAGCACAAAACCAAACCATCCCAAATCACTACTGCGCCAACTACCAAATGTTCAATTCGACCGAAGATGGTGGGAAAGATAAAAGTTGACATTGGCGATGGAGGCAGAATTGAAGATTTAGGTTATTTTGAATCTGTATATGATGACAACGGTATATTGATTGTGGTTCGGCATTGCAGATGACGATCGAAGGCTCCCACAATCAAAGATCGTTTAGATTTTTTTGTTTCTCTTTTGATTTTGGCGGTAGCTAGAGTTAGGGGGACTTGAGGTGTATTGAAGATAAAGGTGTTGGTGGCAGGTTTGAAGATTTTTTGTTAGTATGAAACCTCTACAAATTTATGTTTGTTCGTGTGAAAGAGAAAATGTGGTTGGTTGGAGGTGGAGGTGGAGGTGGTGGTTGTGGTGTGGTAAAGATGGAGGAGATGGTGAATTTGAGGAGGTGTTGGTGGTTGTGTTGTGTGGTGCAAGTGTTGGTGCAATAGTAGTGGTGTAGCTACATCTCTTTTGTGTGGTGGTGATGCAGGTGTGGTTGATGGAGGAGAAGGTGGTGGTGGTTATTGGCGCTGCCGATAATGAGTCACAACGTTTCGATGGTGCGGTAGTTGTTGGGTGGATGATAAGCGTTTGTAATCAATTATTTGGATAATTATGATCAATAAAGAATTTTGATCGATAAATAAATTGTAACCTATAAAAATGTGTAATTTATAATTAAATTTGTAATTGTAATCCACATTTTATGTTTTTGTATCTATAACATTTGTAACTAGTACATAGTGTTTGTTAATGTGGCCTCAACCTTTTTAATTAATAAAAAGGGTCACAGAAATTTGATCATGTGACCACCTAATTTTTTTTGAAGAATTTCACAAACTTCTTATATTTGAAAATGTATCTTAAAATTATGATAATTATGTATTTTCTTCAATTTATTTTTGTAAGAAATCAAAACAAGTTGCGGAAATACAGAGTCTATTTGAGCCCATTTTTTATGAAAATACATTTTGGAATAAGTAATGCTATCTAGCATCACTATGATTAAAGCATCTTTAAGAGATTCTTTAAATATGAGATACTCTATATTTTAAAAAGTCAATTTTTGAAATAATATTCCAAGAGACGATTTAAATTAACATTTTAATTTATAGAGTGAGTTTGACTCTTCAAATTTGGAGAAAGAAATCTACTCTCTATAATTAAATGCATTCAAAGTATTTCAATTTTCAATATATGAAAATAATAAAATAATCTAAAGAAAAATTAGTTAAAATAAAAGATAAAGAAAAATAATAAATATTTTTTAGGAGTTAAAATTAAGTGTTAAATATAAAAAACTTGTTGGAGTACTTCAAAATTTTAACTCTCTAAATTTATAGATGCTCTCCAAATGATAAAATATGCTCTTTAAAAATAGAGTCTCTTGGTGATTCTCTTACAGCTCAAGTTTATGTGACGTTAGATGGTATGCTAAATAAATGTGGAATTAAATGACTTATTTAACTTCACATATCATTTAATGCTATATTAGCATCACATAGATTGGAAATGTAACCAAAGTGAGATTACATAGTATTACTCTTTTGGAATGGTATTTTGATGTAAAATGTGTTGTTAAAAAAAATAAAATTGAATTTACGTGTAATATTATTTTATTGAAGAATATGAAGTTAAAAATAAGAGAAAAATATATTTTAAAAATAATAAGGATCAGCCGAAGGCACAATTTTTGTTTTTAAATAACATATTTTTAAGAAATAACTTCCGTCTATGGCAAACAGTTTTTGGATAATTTTATATGTACACATATTACAGGGACTTATACAGAAGTATGATGTGGTGGTATTTTGAAGCCACTTAAAATTTTGGATTTTGCTATGTGTCAATTGACAACCCGATGTACAACCCTCTCTTAATATGAGGCTCACGATTTTTTTTATTAATCGTGAGCTCCCCTCCATTGTGAGAAGTTGTACGTTAGGATGTCAACTACAGTATACAAATAACAAAACCTCAAAGGGAAACACCACTTGTACAATCGAGGTTGACAACCTCGGATGTTGGTGGGTCCCAATGTGTTTAAAAAAAATAAAAATTGGTATAGTCAGATAGAAGCTATTGGATGAGACAATTAGAACATTTGGCCAGGTGTTGTGGTTATGGGAGACAACACACCGTCGGGTTACTGAAATTTGTACGATTAGATTGAAGCTATTGGATGAGACAATTAGAACACTTGGCCAGGTTCGACATGTTCCGGATTTGAAGAAGAATCTTATCTCGTTATCTATCCTTGATTTAAAGGGTTATGAGTTCTTTGGTGAATGTGGAGATTTGAAAGTTTGTAAGGGTGCCCCATGTTGTATTGGAGATATATAAGATGTCTCAATTATACATCTTACAGGGTTGTGCATAATCTAGAAGAATTAATTAGCACATGATCAGTACCGTGGTAGACATTCAGTTTGCTACATTACCTTTAGGAGCTTGTAAATGGTTGAATTTGAAGAATAATGCTCAGTGGAGTTCAAGAGATATGTATAATGCCGCTTTGCCACTATCACTACGGTACCATTATATTCAATTGTTAGGGACGGACACAATGGTAAAAAGTATGTGAATGCTGATTTTGTTAAGCATACTTTCAGTGCAGTAGATTGTGTACAATCTAGTAATGTGCCTTCTTTAAAAGCATTTAAGTTTGATTCTGTTTTGAGGTGTGTTACAATCCAATTTGGTGAATTTTAAAATCATTATGATTTTTTGGGAATTTGAAGTAATTCTGCAAAGTAGTGTTTAGATTCATTGGAAGAGAGTATTTTGTATTTTGTTAGAGAAATTAATTTTGGTTATTATTGAAGAGTCAATTCATTCCTTACAGACGACTTTTCTTCTCCAAGTCGAAAATATTTTGGAACTTTGTTCATTACAGTGGAATTCGTGTCAAAGTAGAAATTGTTAGAATTTGGGCGTGACCCAAATTTCTTATTGAAGTAATTGAAAAATTCTAATTGAAGTGCATGTAAAAAAAATTCAGTTTGGAATGCTACTGGAGTCCTATATAAAGTTGAAGTTCTATTTTGGAAGTTCATTGTGATTTGTAATTTGTTTTGGACTCGATTTTTTGGTATCCTATTTCATCAACAACTCTAATAGGAGAGTTTAGACACCCCTACATGTTTCCTATAAATATTAGGCTCTTCTATACAATTTTATAATGTAAGAAAATAGATTACTAAAATTTTAGGATCCATTGTAATTTTCTTTTTTCTTCATTATTTTTGAGTAAATAAAATCTCTTAATCTGACATATTTTTTATCTTTATTATTCTTTTGTTTGATCTAATATTTCATTATTTGCCATATAACTTCAACAATTCATTCCAGTGGTTGATTTCATCAAGTGGTATTCAAACAATACATAATTCTTGTATTTCCAACATTCCTAAAAGCGATCCGGGTATATTAATATTTCTTATAACAAGAGATATTTTGATTGTTTCATAACAATTCTCAGCTTTGCACGACAATATTCAAACAGAATATAAGTCAGAACATTGATGCTATGCATTTAGAACAAAAAAAATTATCAATGAACACTATGAAAACACATAAAACGGCCCATAATATAGCAAACTGTGGCAGTCACATTTGAAAAAAAAAATAGTCCTCCAGCTGACGAACATGAACTTGGAATCATTATAGACATACGGGTAGTGAGAACGCATCATGTGAAAATTCATCATTTTGTAAATTCCCATGTCTATAAAGGAGAGTAATTATCTATTTTCAGTTAGACCCATAGTTTATTCCATTTTCCAATCAAAAAATTTTTGCCCAATTTATTAATCTGAACAAGATGAAAAGCAGAATAACATTCCCCAACATTTCAGACTAGAGCCACAACGAAGACATTATTGGACAATTTAAATGAAGATTAAGAAGAATAAATGTTACCCATGTTGTTGTCCGCGTCGAAGTTGATGGCGTCGGAATTGCCTGCTTCCATTTTGTCTTCTTCTCCGCAATGAATGGGGTTGTTGTCCACCGCAAATGATGGCGTAATATTGTCGGGTTCACAACTGTGTCGACTCCGGCGTCGAAGTTGCCAACATCGTCGAATGGGTTTTGACGTCATTCCATTTCGTTCAGAGCTCTAGGGGATTTGAAATGCATTAAAAATGATGGGGCTCACATAAATTGGGGGTCCTTTTCTTTTTTTTCATTTTTTAGGAGAGATTTTGACTTTTTAAAAATTCCACCGCGCTCATCCCCCTGTAACCCAATTGGTAATAGCGATGGAGGATATATGAATAAAGAATAATGCCAAGAGTATATCACCCCTTAAATAAGGGATGACATAGGGGGTGTTTGACACCCATTTTAATAGAAAAATGTGTTTTTGAATAGTGATTGATGGAAAAATATGTGGTTAAAAAGTAAGGAGAATTTTTAGGTTTATGTGTAATATTATTTTATTGATAGAATGTGTGGTTGAAATGAAGAAAGAGAAAAAAATGAGAATGAGAATGAGAAAAAAATGGGTGCCAAACGGGGGCATAATAGCCAAGTGGCTCCTCCTCATTGGAGGAGTGCCGAGGCCCCACATGTGGGCCGAGGCGCCCCTCCAATAAGGAGGCGCCACTTGGCTATTATGTCACCCCTTATGTAAGGGGTGATGTACTTGTAGCAAGACCGATGAATAAATGACCCAAATAAAAAGTCATAATTCCAAAATAACCTTTGACTTTTCCAAGAAATTGAAACTATCTAAAATACCCCTAAATATAATATTTATTAAACTATGAAAATAATACAATCAAGTACTAAGGAATTAGATTGCCATAAAATGACCTACAAGAAACCAAGATCTAAAAGAGGACCATATAAGATTAAGAAACTTGCTAAAGATAAAAAGGAAATTGAATTTAAAAATGAATTTGATAAAATTGGATATCAAGAACAATTAATTGCATCACAAAAAATATTAAAATGTTTTAAAGAAAATATGATAGAAAATTTTGCTAAAAGTATTGTAAGATCTATAATAACAAAAGATATACATGATATAATAGATAAATTAGAAAAAAGAAGAAAAAATATTTTAAAATATGACATTCCTTTTAATCCAAATATAGATATAATAACAGATCTTGATATTATAAATTCTCAGATATTAATAGATTTTGAAGATTTACTCAACACGTTATAAAGTATAAAGACCGATTTTAGATTTTAAAGATTATTAGATTTTAAGATTTTTGATTTTTTGTTCGCTTATAGTAGCATCCCTCGAGTTGGTATCAGAGCCATAAAGAACCAAATTAACTATAATAAAACCCATATAGGATCTATAAGATTTATAAAAATTATAAAAATACTACTACTCAAAGAAAAATCATGATGAAAATTGAAGATTTGGGTGATAAATACCATATAATAAGAGAAAAGTTTAACATAATAATTATAAAACCAATATTAAATAATAAAAGTGTAACAATTACATTAAAAATACTTGAAAAATTACCTATAGAAATAAAACAATTTATAATTGAAAAAATAAGATTAGATATTATCAGAGATATGTACACTTATGAAATGATATTAGAAACTTATGAAAAACATATGTATAATCTAATTATAAAAGAAATAAGTAAATATGACTAAAAATAAAAAAGTTATAGAAGTTACAATTACCAAAACAGACTGGTATTATATGTTAGAAGATAATCAAGGAGACTATATAATTGAACCATTTCCTAAAAAATTAAAAATAATAACATTATTTGTAATTAAAGAATTGCCTAGAGAGATAAGAGAGCAAATATTAGATAAACTAATAATAGGAATTATAATTGATGAATACATATATGAAAAAATTGGTAAAGAATTTGAAAAAGAAGAAATTATGCTACATTATAAAGAAAAAATACAAGAACTATCATTAATTAATTCTTAAATATGGAAAATAATTTGACTAAAAATTTAAAAAGAATAAAAATAATTAACTATCTAATATTAGACGAATTATTAACCCCTGAAAATTCAACAAAATATCAAGAAAACCAAATATTGAAATTAAAACAAGAAAAATATAAGGAAAGAGCAAATTATTTTGAAGAATTAAAAAGACTAACAACTGATGAAAATAAAAAACAAAAAGTATAATAAAATTATAAAAGATTGTAAAGATACTGAATGCAGAATATATTATTTAAATCAATCAAAGAAAAGATAATGGAAGAATTAAAAACATCAATAAAAATGTTAATAATTGATGTACAAGAATTAAGAAATGAAATAAAAGAAGAATTAAATATATTAAAAATTGAAATTAGGGAATTAAAAAAAAATTATAAGTGCAGAGACAAGAAAATAGATAAAAAATGTCTAGAATAGAAAAGAAGCATATAAAACAAGAAAACCTAGTAATAGAAGCAGGTAGTATGGATGATTATTTTAGAAAAGATATTTTACCAAAAGTAATAGAAAAAGAGGAAAATTTCAAAAAATCATTAGAAAAAAGAAAAAATATAGAAGAAAACAAAAATGAACGAAAAATTAGATTTACTTATAGAAAATTTTGATCAACTAAGTTTAGAAAATATAGATGAATACCAAGTTCTAATGAATACTAGAGGAGGACCAACCCCAGCAGAAACCTCTAATCAAAAGATTGATCCAGATGAAAGTTATGCACCTATATATAATAAACCCTATAAACAATTCTATGATAAAATAATAAATAGACAACCATCTAAAGGAAATAAATATCGAGATAGATTTGAACTAAATGATAATTATGACAAATCAATTAATCATGGAGGAACAAAATTAGATTTAGATTGTAAAATAGATACTAAGAAAGCTTTATTGACTTGAGCAGATTCAATGATACTATTCTTTTTATATAACAAAGATGATACTTGGGAAAATATAGATAGAAGAATAAATTACTTAATAGCATCATTTGAAGGAAATGTAAGAAATTGGTGGGAAGGAGTTAATATTGATATTAGATTATTAATGAAAAGAAATATACAAACAGAAATAATAAAATTAGATAAAGAAGGAATAGAAAGATTAGTAGCATACATAGCAAATGAATTCTCATGAGAAGAATGGATTAGAAATTTTGAAGATGAAACAAAAAGAGAAAAAGACGATGCAAGAATAAAATTAATAAATTTAACAATTTGTGATATGTGTAAAATAAAAGAATATACTTGTGAATTTAAAAATTACTACTATATACAATTCTATAGTAATGAAAATCGGGAAGTATACTTAGATATGTACTATACTAATTACCTGGAACATGGAGAATATATTTTAAAATAGAATTTGAAAAATATGTAAAAGATAATACAGGAATACCAAAATTTTTAGGAGCAAGAATAAAATTTTTATTTGATAGACATACATATATATGTCAACAAAGACAATTATTAAAAAGATCAGGAAAGTTAACAAGAATATGTTGTGAAGATATGGAAAAACCTATACAATGGGGATATTATCCTGAAAGAAAAAATGTTAAAAGAAAATATAAAAATAGGAGATTTGCAAAATTTAAAATTTTTAGAAAAAAATATACAAAATCTAAAATAAGATATTACAAGAGAAAATTTAATAAACAACAAAAGAATAAACCCTATAACAAAAAAGATAAAAGTCAATGCAAATGTTGGAATTGTAGAGAAATA
Organism: Fraxinus americana; assembly: GCA_035079005.1. Classification (NCBI taxonomy): domain Eukaryota; kingdom Viridiplantae; phylum Streptophyta; class Magnoliopsida; order Lamiales; family Oleaceae; genus Fraxinus; species Fraxinus americana. The sequence continues at coordinate 24,677,872 of CM068708.1, read as the reverse complement.
GGTCATATAAGTCCAGATTGTGATAAAAAGAAGGTTAGAATATTACAAATAAAATATTTAGGAATAGAAGATGAGTTAAATGAAATATCTGATATTGAACAATACTATGGCCAAGAAGTATATGTAAGTGAAACAGAATCAGAAGAAAATGAATCAGATGCCGAATAAAGAAATTGAAGAAATAGAAAACAATAATATAGAAATACAAGAATACGAAGGAATAGAAGGATACAGATTAAAAGTAACTTTTGATAATAATAAATTCAAAAAATTACAGAAACTATCCTTAGATTTAAAGATAGGAAAACAGGAAATCTTTGATAGAATTTGGAAAAGAGAAAAGATAATTATAAATGAATATCATAAGATTAAAAAAACTATAGATGTAAGAACAACTCAAGGAACACATAAATTAAATCTTTTAACAAAAAATACAGTTGATGAATTATTATAAAAAATTAATAAAAAACAAAGTGATAAAATCCAATATGTTTATTTAGTTGGAATACAAATATTGTTTAAATTCTTATTTAGAGAAGGAATAGATTCACCTTTAACAATAAGTTTACATGATGGAAGAATAATAAATTTAAGAGATAGTCATTTAAGAACTATAGAAGGAAACTTAGCATATAAAAATTTAATATTTACTTGCTACCCAAAATATTGTATCTCTTTAAAAGATAAAAACTTTAATGAAATTTTAGGATTGCATTTTAAGTTACATAAAAATGATATAATACAACCAGGAGACCAAATCATGACTATTGAATATAGAGCTTTATATACATTTACTAATTCTAATTATGGGAATATTTATTTTAAAAAACTATATATAGAAGTTGATAAAGAATGTAAAGATATTAGTAAAATTATAGAACTAAATAAACAAATAAATTTGATTCCAAAAGAATATGAATTTAGAATATCAACAGATAAACCTGATATAATAGAATTTAGAGAAGAAGAATATCCTGCTAAGAATATAATATTTAGACATGGAAAATTGATTAAAAGATCAACAAGTCTTAGAATACGTAGATTATTAGGAGAAAATAGTCATGCAAGAGAGATGAAATTACATAGAAATACAGGAAATATGAAAATAAATGGAGAATATTTCAATGGAAGAGAAAGAATATCAGGACCAAACATATTAATAGATACAAGAGCTAATGAATGTCATATAGCTTCAATAAGAAATAAGGGTTTAGTACCTTATAAAACAGAACCATATAGATATGTAAATTTTGATGGACAAATACATACTACAGAATTAGAAGTTAAAGTACCTATAAAAATAGGAGGAGTTGACCTTATAGTGACATGTTATATAGATGAAAGTATGAATATAAATTCTCATATATTATTAGGAATGAGTTTTTTAAATGAATTTGAAGATTATAGTATAAAAAGAGAAGAATTATATATATTTCATAAGGGACAAAACATATTATGCAATAAAGATGAATAATCAAATAAGTTTTCAATTAGCAGTATATATACAAGTTACTATTATAGAAACAAATATAACAACTTGTGCTTTAATAAACACAGGAAGTGATATAACTATATTTAAAAGTTTTTTAATTAAGAATGAGAAAATAAAAGTAAAATAAAAATAACAAGAGTTACAGAAGAATAAACTCAAATAATAAAAAGTGTTGATAAGATTAGTATAATCCTTTGAAGTAAATAAATAATAATCAATAAGATATATAGTTATGATAAGTTAAAATGTGATATATTATTAGAAAATGACTTTATACTACTGTTCCAATATTATAAACAAAATAATTATATGATTATGTTACAAACCCCTTGTGGATATTTATTAAAAATACCAAGAGAATTTAGACCATACAGAGTTCAGCCAGCCCAGCGTTGTGATAGATTGGAAAAAAAACTAATCATACAAAATAAAATAAGAAATAAAAGAATAATGTATAAAAAAGTCCTAAAAAAGGGAGTAGAAATAAGTATAGAGAAAATTATAGAACAATTAGAAAAAGTTTATGGAGAAAACCCATTGATATTTTGAAAACCATACCATTCTAAAACAAAAATAGAATTAACAGAAAATGTGATTATAAGAGTAAGATCAATGAGATATACTATACAAGATATACAAGAATTCAATATTCAAATAAAAAAATTATTAGAACAAAAGCTTATTAGACCAAGTAATGGACCCCATACTAGTTCAGCCTTTATGGTGATGAAACATTCTGAGCAAGTTAGAGGAAAAGCCAGAATGATTATAAATTATAAGGAATTAATAAATATACTAAATTTGATGGATACTTTTTACCAAATAAAGAAATCATAATAAACCTTGCAAAGGGAAAACAATATTATTCTAAATTTGATTGTAAATCAAGATTTTGGCAGATAAAAATGGAAGAAGATAGTATACAATATACAGCCTTTAGTACACCTCAAGGCAAATATGAATGGTTAGTTATGCCTTTTGGATTAAAAAATGCACCTCAAATATATCAAAAAAGAATGGATGATATATTTAGAAAATTTACACTATGTTTGACACCCATTTTATGGGAATGAAAATTTTTGGAATAGTGATTGATGGGAGAATGTGTGGTGAAAAGGTAATGAAAAGTTTTAGATTTGTGTGTAATATTATTTTATTGGAAGAATGTGTGGTTGAAATGAAAAATGAGAATGAGAATGAGAATAGAATGGGTGCCAAACAGGGGCTTAATAAATTTCTAATTGTATATGTAGATGATATATTGATATGTTCTAATGATAAAGAAGAATATAGAAATCATTTAATACAATTTATAAATGAATGCAAAAAGGAAGGAATTGTCCTTTCTAAAAAGAAAGTTATCATAGAAAAACAAGAAATTGATTTTTTTGGATTAACAATAGATAATAAAAGAATTAAATTACAAACTCATATATCTAAAAAGATAAGTAATTTTCCAAACAAATTAGAATTCAAAGAACAAATACAAAAATTTTTAGGATGTCTAAATTATGCTGAAAGATTTATTGAAAATCTTTCAAAAAATAGACATAAAATACAAATCTTACTTAGAAAAATAAATATTAAGGGATGGAATAATGAACATACAGAAATAGTTAAATCATTGAAAGAAGAATGTAAAAATTTACCAAAATTAAGATTACTTGATGAAAAAGATAATCTAATTGTCAATACAGATGTCTCAGATAAATATTGGGCAGCTATATTAAAAACAGATTTAAATGAAATTTGCAGATATTCAAGTGGAACTTTTAATCAAGCAGAAATAAATTATACTACACATGAAAATGAATTATTAGCAATCATTAGAGGAATAAAAAAGTTCTCATTATTCTTATTATCTAAAAAATTTATTGTTGAAACTGATAATTCTCAAGTTGTAGGATTAGTCAGGAATAAGTTACCAATGGAACCTCAATATAGGAGATTGCACAGATGGCAAACATATTTATCTTTTTATAATTTTGATATTATTCATATTAAATGTGTGAATAATTATCTTGCAGATTTCCCCAGCAGAAATATTGAATTTACAGATGGATAATATCAAAAAGATACTAGATGAGCTTAAAGCCATGGCTATCTATGCCAGGGATGAAACTGAAGATATCCAACATGGGATTGATAAGATGAACGAAATCTTACAATATAATGTAAATATTATGATGGAAATAAGTTCATCACATATGAAAGTTACTAATGATATTATTGATCGAATTGAAGATATTGAAGCTCAATTAGGATCATCAGATACCAAAGATACCAAAGATACTATTGGATACAAACATGTTGATACTAAACAGGTAAAAATAAGGAGTGATCCACCAAGCGGAAGTAGTAGTGGACCAAAAAAGGATATTACTATTCAAAGTCCCAAAAAGATTATTATCAATGAAGGACATTCTAAATCTATCAGGATACAACCAGATGAAGAAGATGAAATCCCTTTGTCTCCAAAAGAAGAAGAATACAAGATGGTTACCAAAATGATGTATGAAATCCAACCAACTGAATCATATTTCATTTCTCCAGGAGATCATATATACTCAAGGATAATAATGATGAAATGATCCAAACCAACAATGGTAAAAATGATGGCTGATTATGGATATTTGGATTTAATTTATTCAGATAAAAATTTTAAAGAACTTGAAAAGTTTGATGATATATTCAAATCTGAAGTGTCCAAATATGCTCAAGGAAGATCCATATATTTAAAATTTTAAACTCTTAGTCCAGAAATGGATGGAGGAATATACTACCCAGCAGAACATATTATTACAATTGGATATGTTGGATGGAATTTTAGTATTGACATTGGAGAAATTAACAAGCCATTACCAAGGTTTACCAGAGTATGGATTAAGAACCGGAGAGTTCTTGGATATAAAGTTCTTTATAATATGGCAAAAAATCTTTATGCAAAAAGATTTAGATGCCTATGCCAATATGAAGGATGAACCTTGCTTGCAAATGATGGGATCCAAAGATTTGATATCCTTAGAGATTATATCAACAAATTTGATACATCTCAGATGCCAAGATGCATATCTATCTTACAACGTGCATGTGAAGCAAGAGATTGTCCTACTTGCCAACAAAATCAAAAGGGAGATTCCAAAGAGATAAGGAGGATGTGACTAAAGGAAGCCAACTGCATAAGAAGACGATACCTAAAGAAGATGTGACTCTAATGGAGGGGCCAGAAGGCTCTTAATTTCAAAGCACAAATAGTTTAGTGCTATATGACGAATGTAATGATATAAGAGGCCAATAATTTTGCCTCAGTTGGATGTATAAATAGAGGCCTTTGGGTTAGATGAAAAGCAGAACGGAATTGAGCACTCAACCTTTGTGAGAAAGCCAAACACTCTTCGGCTTAAATTTGATATCAATCTTTTATCAATACTATTGAAATAGAATCATTCACATTTCAATCCTCTCATACAGAAATGAATTTCTAAACTACTTTTCCCGTAGATTCTCGAAAGGTTGAAGAAGAGATTTATTTCTTACTTTAACAAAAAGAGAGTTTTCTTTAGTTAAGATTTATAGTTTTAATTCTAAGAACCGACACAGTGAAGGCAAGAAACTGAAATAACAAAGAACCCTGTTAAGGCAGATGGCTGCTTGAGGGAATAGTTTGCATATTTAGCGTCTGAAGGTCAGAATTAAGGTAAAACTATTGTTTTTATTAAATTTAGAAATAATTCTTCTTAAATCTTAAAGAATCGTAGGGATTAATTATTTGATTATATTCATAATGTTTAATTTTGAATATCTATTCATGATGTCTGAATTATTATCTCATTACATTATCTGATATGCCAGGATATACAGTTAAATGATTAGATAATTTGTTAGATAAAATGTTAGATGAAATAAGATTTATTAATCAAGAACTTAAAAAAGAACATGATGAAACCATAATTGAAGAGCTTAATACAAAGTCAATAAGATATATTGAAATTTATCCCGACTACTACAACTTAGAAATGAATTATACATTAAAAATTAAGAGCTTGTTTGGGAGGGATTAAAATCAGATTAAAATTGAAAATATAGCCGTTATTGTTGACTTTTATTAGACGGGTGGGACCCAATAACGGCCATATTTTCAATTTTAATTGGATTTTAAGCCCTCCCGAACATGGCCTAAGAAAAAAGAAATATATGATGAAAATGCCAGGATATACAGTTAAAAGATTAGATAACCTATTAGAAAGAATATTAGGAAAGATAAAAAATATTAGATCTCAACTAGAAAATAGAAATAGATCATATGAGGAATATAAAAAACTTATAAAAAAATATGAACAAAAAATTATAGATTATGCTAATCTAGTAGATCAAATGATAGATTTGATGGATAGAGTTGAAAATATAGAAATATAATATATCAATCGTCAAAACCATTTAGGGAAATGATATACTTTATAATAAATAAAACATATATCATTAAGGGTTTTTACAAAAGGTTATAAAGGCTTGGTCAACTAGGTCAATTTGATAAATGCCCCTAGCGGATGTTCGTGTAGCATGACACAAAGTCTTTTCTATTACCTCCCTTACGAGTCTAGATCGTATTACAAATCATCTTCTTGAACATCAGTCGCGCTTTGCCTTAGTATTATTTGTCTTAAATAGTTATTCCTACTAGATGACTCGATCAAATATTAGGAAAATAACCAAATAATAATCCGTTCACTTTTCTCCTTATTTATTCTTTTTATAATTTATTATTATTAGTAGTAGAACATGGCATAAGCATTTCAATATGTGGGACACCTTAGAGAGTCCAGATGTCCATAATAAAACCCTGAATTTTAGTGGACGATACCAGCAATTTCTAAGATCATCCTTAATCATTATCCATACATATTAATTAATATTATTTTTAAATCCTAATCTTAACATGCAAGTAATTGTTTCAAAAGGTCATCAAAACCGTGTCTGCAAATTACGTATTTGAGCAGCTAATGTGTCATCATAGTATCTAACCAATCAAGAAACGCCATAGTAATTTAAACAGTAAAAATAAAGTCATAAATTAAACCAAAATTGGACAAAATCAATACCGACTTGACCCATTGTAATCTCGTTTCCTGGAAAGTTAAGGGCTGGTGACCCACCAAGAAACAGTAGGAAGCAGATCTATACTTCCTCGAAGAACTTATCTATAATTATATATACAGGCGCTGTTGTGCAAAAGCCCATCAGAAACATTCTTAATCGACTCAGTCACTTGTTCTTGTAACCTTTAGAGCTTCAACTTTGAGTTGTCTTTCACCCAAAATGCAGAACCAAGTAAACCAACCTCCTCCAGGTCAATCTCTCTCTCATGTGCACACGCACACGTACACGCTAGCGCACCGAGCTTCTTTTAAAGCACAACAGAAGATGTTTTCATGAAAGTCACAAATCTTACCATGAGAGCCCAGAAGGGCAGACAAGCACTAGCGCACCTCCACATGCACAATTATAAAAATATACTATAGTTCTAAACCAAAAATTTACTCGCAGGTTACCCAACTGCGAATCCTCCTGCAGAGAAGAAGAAGTTTTGGTCACGAACTAAGCCAAAAGGAGAGAGGGGCTTCCTCGAGGGATGGTAAGCTTCTTTAATCATATCTTTAAGTCAGATTTGCAAGTCTTTATTCATATTTCATTTCGACTAACACCAATTTCGGTTTTACTTATATGTGCAGCCTCTTTGCATTGTGTTGCTGCTGGCTTTGTGAAGTATGCTTTGACTAAATAAAAGAGTTATGATTATATATCAGTAGGATTGAAGCAATATACAGAGCTGTTGATTTTGCGTATTCCATTCACTTCTACTGTACTAGCGTAGTTTGTTTGGTGTTTTTCTATTCACAGTATGTAATTATATATTCTTGTAATTTGTTACTGCCTAAGGTTGATTTTATCAGCTAATTGTCATACTAGCAATAAAATCACATTTTTTTCCTTGTTTACTATAAATTTTCCCCGTTGTCCCTTTTACCATCTTGTTTGAGATAAAATGATAAGTACTATTAACCAGGCTTTGAATTTCACCTGGTTGACAATATCGTCTAATATGTTAAACTATAAGGCAAAATATAATGTGAACAAACATAATACAAGGCACAAACGTAATGACATGGCTTCTTGAATCGTTTTAACAATGTAATGTACCATAGAATTTAATGGCCAACTATATGGATCTTGAAACAGAGATACGAAAAGTGCAAAATATTCATTCTCGAATCAAAATAAGCATACATTAGATTACGCACTAACCAATAACTGATGTTTATTAAACTGTCTCGGAGAGAGGAAAAAGTTTCTCCAGCATATTGTTAGAAAGAATACGGTTGGGATCCAGCTGCTTCCGTGCTCGATTGTATGAATCCACAGGAAATCTCTTCCTTAACCTTACCTGAAGAGCTGCAAGTTCATCTTTGTCCTTTGGAACCTGCAAGCACGTCATATATTGATGAGTTGATGTGATTAACAAAATAGTTCTAGTCCAAATCCATCTTCATGCAGTAGCATAGACAAATTATATCAAAGCCACTATTGGAAAGGCTTCGCATGTTCATTGAACGACCTATTTTAGTATCTAATCAAATATTTACCAGATTTTGCCCGATAAGCATTGAAGATCATGCTCAAACACCCAATTCTTAACTCAATATTCTGTTACTATGCTAGGACCTATCATCAAAACATCAAAAGAGAAATAAAACTGCCTTTTTTAGCATTAATATGCCTCCGAGTAGAGGGCAATAGATTAAAAGCTTTAGAAATACAAATTCTCAACAAATGTCAGAGTATTCAAGCATCCTGAACTCATTGTTACAGCTTCTACATCAATTTCTACATAGACCTAAATTTGAGCAGCTGCATACTAAAATGAAATTTATACCTCAATTTTAGCCCAATGCTCGTAAGCTGAATATTTATCCCATAAATTGGTCTGCGTCAAAAGCCTGTAGTGAAAGAAATCTTCTGTAATTTCCTTCCTCTGGCGAGCATCCATTGTAGGAAGATACATAATTATACCGACCTGGTAAATTCAATTCAATGAGATCAATAATCTATATTATGCTATGCCATTAAAAATACAACCAATAAGCATAAGATATAGAAAGGTCACACATAAATTCCTAACCAAGCGACAACCACACTATTTCTATTACGGAACGAACTAGAGAAATATGGTCATTATCATTGAATTTCGTTACATGAAAGGAATGCACATCATGCTCGCCAGATATTAAGAAGCAGACAACATAGAAGTTCCTGATGGAACACAGCAACACATTTACCTTCACTTTTGATAGTTTTAAATCAGCTAATGGCCATATAAGTATTTTGGAAAATCATCAGCGCAGATTAATGATAGTTGAAGGATGGAACAATTAGTAAAATGGCAAGTTAAGTGTGATGATGTCAGGTAAGTGTCCAAACGAGTGATTATATATCAACTACTAAAGTTTTAAGCAAAAGAACTCCATTTTAAAAGAGTAAGGGGAGAGCATTAGATATGATAAGATTACCCAAGAGAATATCTCATCCTCTGACGAGCTATAAGCAGGACTCATGAGGCTTTTGCTGCATGCCGTCCATCTCTGCTCGATAGGCGCAGGAGCAGGTATATTTTCATTCTCAATGAGTTGCATCAATTCTTCAATGTACTCCAGGTCTCTCATGCTTGGTTTTGATAGGGTACCAACCGGAAAACAAGTTTCTGAAACCCATTGTTGGCCACCACAATCAAAGCCCAAAATTTCATCACTCCAGCCTACTCTGTATCCCTCGGACTTTCTCCAGAACTCAGCCTCTGCTTGATTGACATTCATCACATGGTCTTTATTGAGAGGATCCAAGTCAAGTAGCTTATCTCTCAGTTCCGTAAATGAAAGTTCATTTATGTTGGGATCATTTTCTCCAGGAATATTAGCTGTAACTGCTTCTTTCCTGATGATAATAAATCCTCTGAAAAATAAGCAAGAGATATATACGGAAGATAATGTAACTTAAACTTTTTAGCTTTTCACCATTTTCTAGTCTATCTCGTTTTCTTAATTCGTCTGCATATGTCATAAAGGCTAACAAATATGATAAGCAGAGATGAAGCATATAAAAACAGAAGAGTCGGACTAGATTTTCCATGTTTTCATCCCAAAAGATTAAGTAGATCAACTTTTCACTAGCTTATCATTGCAAGATTTATTCAATAGGTCACATAAGATACCAATTACAAAGCAATGAAATATAATCATTTTACCTGTACTTCTTTAGTGAAACATGACAGAGATCCCTGACATGCTGCATAGCTTCTTCTTGAGTATATTTCGGTTTGAACTTTGGTGGACCTTTCCATTTTGAAAGAGGATTACATGTCACAACCACGACTGTGTCAGTGTATGGAATGTACAAGTACTTTACGTGTTTGTTCTCAGAAAGAAGTTTTCTGCAATTAAAAAAATGAATCAACCTACAGATTGACTTTTAAATGTTTCAACTAACAGAAATATAAACTATATTAAACCTATCTCAACCATTGTTGATGGTGCCATGATAAATATATAAATCACAAGACGAAAGAAGAAATCTGTATGTCATTTGTCATGAATGATGTCAACTGAATGTAGTAGAAGGTTCATCACGTAATTCATTACAAAACAAAAATCCCGAAAGAAACCATATTTTACTTTCACTTCAACATCTGTTATGAGCTTGTTAAGATTTGGGGACCATCTTAAAAGGTCAACCTTGTTAAGAGGAGTAGCTCAAAATCTTTATTAATTGGTCTGTGTCAACATCATTTATCGATGTGGGATATATCTCCCTTAACACGCTTCCGCAAGATGGTGGCTCATTTGAGCAGATCGATCTTGAAATCCACGTGCTCATTTTTAGAGTCTTAACGGGATCGAATTGCTCGTTGGAGTATAATGGGCTCTGATACCATGTTAAGATTTGGGGATCCATCTTAAAAGGTCAACCTTGTTAAGAGGAGTAGCCCAAAATCTTTATTAATTGGTCTGTGTCAACATCATTTATCGATGTGGGATATATATCCCTTAACAGAGCTTTTCTTTGGAACCAATAGTTCATTATCTAATGGATCTTGTGCAAGCAAATAATGTAATTCCCATTATTTATGCAAGGAAATGATTGTGATCAAGAAAAATTTTCATTGCTAAGAAAATGAATATTACTTGTGATTCTTTTTTATCTCTTTCAGGTTTGATACAAATGTGTGCTCTACGAGCTCCAGCTTCTCGACACATTGCAGCGTAACTTCTGCAACTACACCAAGTCCTCCAAGACCACAGCGAGCCAGATAAAAGAGTTCTGGATTTTTCTCTTTAGAAACCTCGATAGTACCCTTAGCAGGAGTAACTAATTTCATGCTGATGACCTGCTCATCAATAGGAGGTAACTTTGCACCAGTTCCATGGGCGCCAACCTGAAGATTTGCAATACAGATGATCCAAGGACATTAAAGATGCCTTAAAAGAAATTTAAATCTAGAACGTCACTAGTAACTTCAGAAAGATACAAATGCCCCCATATGTTAAAAACTTAAAAGATGTCCTTGACTAATTACATGTTACCAAAACCATTAGCCATATAAGTAAATTATATCTTCCTTTCTTATTCATCCTTCTCCACAACCTCCCAAGACAAGTTACGGGGGAAAAAAAAACACTAGAATAGCAGACAAGCTTTTTAGGTAACCTGCGAAGGATGCATTAAACGAAACAACAATCACCTACATATTTTAACTAAATCGTGTCATACGAACATCAGTACAAGTTGAAGTACAACCATTTTATATATATCAAAACAAAAAACAACCACCTCCTCCTTAATTCAATTTTAACATCTACCTGAATACTGACACAAAATACATGCGAAACGCAAAATATTTATTTATACATAAGCAGAATATAGGCAATCCTTGAGGCAACAACCAATCCCATCTCCACCTACATTCTTGATTGGAAGTAGACTAAGAAAGCAACAATACAACTAGAAGCAAGAATAATTAAAAAATCATATAAATCCAAAGATTTTCTGGGAAAATTCACCTGAACTATACCACCGATCTGCTGCTCCCTAATAGACGCAAAATTTTGCAATGTCAGTCCATACTCTTTAATCCCATCCACAAGCTGCTGGACCCTAATCCCTGCCTGCACTCTCACCCTTTTATTTTCCTTGTCCACCTCCAGAATCTTATCCATTAAAGCCAAATTGACCATCCCTGCCCGCGTCAGCCCAATCCCATTTGGGGACAAACCCGATCCCACAGGCCTTATCTTCTGCTTATTTTGGTTACAATCTTTAACTATAGATTCAAGCTCTCGGAGGGTTTCAGGTTGGATGAAGGTACGCGTTTGGACTTCATGGGTACCACTCCAATTAGAGACAGTATGCAGGTCGGGGGGAAGCGGGGCGTAGCGGAAGAGCTGGGCCTTCTTGTGCTTAGCATCTTCGGGGAAGGGGAAGGAGTAGTAGGTAGCAGCACCGCAGCCAAGGAGGAGGAGGGCGTAGCCCAGGTATTTACGAAGCTCCGCATCGCCGGAGGAGGAGGCTGGCGGTGGCGGTGGCGTGGAGAGTGAGGATAATTGGCGGTGGACGCCGGTGGAGATATCGGCGGGAGGTTTAAGGGGGCGGATGAGGGAGTGGATGGAGCGTCTGAGATTGAGACCTCGGAGCATTTGGTGGGTGGGGTTTTACAGGGGTTCAGTGGGAGCAGAATCGAATGAGACTGCAGGGAAATTGCAGATTAGATCGATCGATCGATCGATCGAGGGGATCAAGGATTTCGAAAATTATCCTAATTTTTGGTCGTCATGTACGGGCTTCAAAGAATTTTAGGAAGGGTAATGCTATTTTATAATCTGTGATGACATAATAACGATGAATAATTCAATATTCCTTATATTTCTCTCCCATCCCCCTCTATCGTGAAATTGAACTGTTCATTTCATTATTTCATACAGACTGTCACTTCCGATATTCTATTATTATAATGATAAATAGTATTATTCTTTTATGCAGCGTTCATGAATGCTCAACTAATTAAAGAAAAATAAAAAATAAAGCTATCTAGCATATACTAGAAAATCCATTTATATGACATTAAGTTCAATTAAAAATGAAATCATGTGATGCATCGTACACTTTGTATCATTTAAACTTGTATTGTAATATCAGTAATTTTAAGTAGCATAACTCAATAAAAAAACAAATCCCCTATATTCTTTATTTTTGAAAATAATTATTTTGCTTGAATATCAACGTTCTTAATTTATTTACTAAATTTTTCCAAGTAAAATTAAATCTCTCAACACATGTAAATTTTCTATATTTTATGAAGGATGCGAACATATGAATATGCATAAAATTTCAAGAAGATCAGGTACAACTGTATATTGCTATCTTCTTTTAGACTTTGCAATAATTGCTACTATGTACTATACCTCGTAATACTTATTTCATATGAAATAGAAATCGCAAACCAATTCAACTGTTGTCCAAGCAAATTCAAAAGCAAAAATTGTTAATAAACATTCAAAACAATACAAAATATTTACAGTTGAAATTTGGAAAATAAGATTAAAATATAAAAATAGATGATCATCCCCATTTACAGCTTCCAAAATTAGGTAAAAAATCTTGTCCAAATTGCTTTTCAATTGTTTTAAGTTTTCACTCATTAGTAAAAATTTTGGTAGCCATGCCATCGCAGCTTCCCTTTTTGCGATCGTAAGGCTCAAAGTTTTGCCTTTTGTTCAACTTGGTCCCAAACTTCTTTCTTAGGTTCAACTTTAGTTCCCTTCTATTAGCGTCATGGATCCTTCATCTTTTAATCTATATAATTCAATATTTATCATTCATAATTGTCCCTAATTGATCGGATACAACTTTCAAAGGTTTGTAATTAAGTACTCAAACTTTTCAAATATCGAATTCAACTCCTACTATTCAAGTGTAAAACACACTCGTTAACTATTTTGTTACCCTAGAAGTACCATCACCTTCAATCTTCGAATTTTTACAAGAAGCTACCGGATCTATACCACCAACAAAAAACCAAAATTTCAAGTTATGGAGTTTTTCATAATGCTAGAAAAATTAAAGAATGGTTTTAGGAGATGTAGAGATAGGTCCCCTAACAACTTCGAAGGTGGTTGTAGATCAGTCACTATTGTTTGTGTGCGTGTGTTTTTAGGTATGTGTATGTGATGGGTAGAAGCAAGAATAAAATTTCACTCAAAAATATTCTTTCATACAAACGGAATACTTTTTCTTCTACCTGTCAAAATGATCAAATAAGTTTTTCCACATCCTATAATAGCTCTTGGCCAATGAAGAGCTTTTGCTTATACATGTAAAAAAATTTCTATCCAATGAAAACTTTTGTTTAACCAAGTTACATTTTGATCAAGTCATGTCCGGACTCCAGCATCTTCATAATTCTAGAGTTTCTTGATGATATTCTAACTTTCCTTCGCACTTGATATTTTTAAACTAACACGTGGTTATTAATACTTTTCATTTATCACGATTAAACTTCATAACTTATTTACTAATAATTTAATATACCACCATAATTAATTTGTTAATTAGACTTATTATTAACTTCAATGTTACTTTTTAGTTCAATTATCTTGATCTTCTTCTCGTTTATAATTCACATAACTTCAATACACACACCCATATATAAATTCAAATATTACTTCACTAACTTATAAAGTCTTCATCATAACATATTCATCTCAATCAAATAAATTATAAATTTTCATTACACTTATTATTTATTTCTTTTATGAAAAATTTATTATCTGCATGCCATTTTTGCCATCCCATTTTTCACATCATCATATCTTAGCACCATAATTTTTTGTAAACTATTAATGCATTTTAAACACTCCATAAAAATACAAAAAATATTCCAATTTCTCTTCTATTTTTAAAATTACCTTTTCCTTTTTTTCTTTCTTAATTATAAAATTAAACGTTTTCACTTTGTTAAAACTTGCTTCCGTATATTTTAAACACATAAAACATATAAACAATTGTAAATTCCATTATAATATTTTAAACAAAATAATAACATTTTAAACGAAGTAAATACAATTTCAATTTTCACCGATTTAATATTTTTGTTTTATTCAGTGCAGACATTAACAAAACAAGTAAATATTACATTAGCTTTTCTAACTTTACCCCATCTACACTCAAATAGTCTGTATAAGTATTCTATAAATACTCTAGCTATATACTTCAAATCGAATTGAGAAGTCAAAATATATATATATATACAAACAAATAGGCTTGCTCTATAAATCTTCTATACATAGCTGAGCTTAATACTTCCTTTTTTCAAATCTGCAATCACAAAAACGTATTACAATTATTACTTATGCCTACTAAAACTTTTTAAGTTTTAACTTCAATTTTCTATTGGTAATTTTTTGCATCTCAATTCTACAACTTTTTTCTTCATGTTTTACATTAACATTTCATAACCACAACTTTTTTATACTTTAACTTTATTTTCTTGTAAGTTATAGATATCAATAAATGCCTACAACTTACAAATTCATCCCACAAATTACTACATCAGAAATTTATTGTTGTAGGAAAACAAACACCCAAAACTGCACGTAACTCTATAGCTCGATATCAAAATCTCACCTTCATGGATTTGCAGGTAACTATATATAGGGATTTTTCAACTTTTACTGTACTATATATTTCCTATTCATGTGTTCATCTCATTTTGACATTAAACAGGGTAACACAATTACAGCTACCATGTATGATGCTAATATTACATGCCTTGCTGACCAGTTGACATTCAGAAAGACATATATAATCTCAAACACAACTGTCAAAGATAACAAAAGTGAATTTAGAAGTACACCCGAGGAAAAAAATTGGAGTATAACCGGAAGAACAAAAGTTGAAGAGCTCAACGAAAATAACTTATACTTTTTGTTTTCCAAATATGAGCTTACTCCATTTCATGCACTAGAACATTATATGGACAACAACACAAATATTAGCAAGAATTTTACTATACAAACTTTATAACAAGTATTTTCATTTAATGTTTCATGAGTATTCTATTTATACTTATATTTAATACATAAAAAATACATGACACATGTATTTCTTTGTATTCTTGTTGCAAATGTCATTTGTGTTGCTATAGAAGTTAGACAAAAAACGAATTATTTAGACTCATTTTGGTACTCAAGTCAGTCTTCAAGATGTCATATTGATAAATAAAACTTTCCAAACGGTGATATTAACTCTATGAGACACTTTTGTTGAAAGAGAGTGCATTGTCATTGTTTAAAACCTACAAACAAAACCTGTAATATGGGCTACAAATCTTAAAGCTTCTTCTTTTAATAGTAACTTTAACCTCAACGTAATTTTTGGTTTAAAATAATGTGCAGAACTGTAAAAAAAAAAAAACATAATAATTATTATTACTTTTCTTCCTTACACATGCATTACACTCTCTACTAAAGCCAACAACAACATTTTCATTAATCCTGAATCATTGGCTGTGGAGACTACAAAGAGTGGTATTAAAACATATTTACAAGAGTTTACCTTTCCCTCTTTTCTACCAGAAAACAACAACATACTATATTTTTATGTCTGTATATAATTGTCTAATTGTTTTTCAAATGGTATTAACCAATGAGGAAAACCTTGACCAACTTACAGACGGGAACCCATTTATTCATATGAGTCCACAGAAGCTATCGCCCCCTACAGACAATAAATTCACATCAATCGGTGAATTGCTAGGAGTTTATTTAGAGGTTTTCTCTAAATTCGTTTATCAAATATACATAACATACGTACATTTTCACTATTAACGCACCAATTTTTTTCCTTGCCTATATTCATAATTTAATAACACATACATTTTTGTAACAGAAAAAAATTCATTGGACCAAGGCCAGTTGCACAATTATTACAACACATCAGAGATTTTGGTATATGTCCTGCACTAATTGCAAGAAAACGTCGACTGTAGACATAGGACAAATTCATAAATGTCGCTTCTACGAATACGAGCATGCAAGAGCTAAACCCTGGTATATTGAACTATGAAACATATATTTACATATATACTAATACTAATATCATTTAAACAATACAATATACCTAATTCAAACCAATTTATCTCTAGAGCTAATGCTTTTGTGCGACTTGAAGACAAAACTGGACATTTGGATGCAAGCATCATTGGTTAGGTAGCAGAGGCTTTATTGAAAACCAATGTCAATACAATAATGGAACATTAATTTCCACCGGGTAAATCCCAAATACTAGCATTCTTTAAGAATACTTTTTCCAACACACGGATATACTAATGAAATACATTATAACTGTCACAAAATTCAAATACAGTGGTGAAGAATCTTGCTGAAACTAATAACGAAACAGAGTTGCTATTCTATCTAAAAACCAATAAAAAAAGGATACACCTAAGTACTATTATGAAATTATCTTTGTCTTCAATCTTATAACATCAATTACTGATACTGATTCCTCAAACACAAAGATCGAAGTAAATCCTTCAGCCAGTTATGTAGAAAAATCAATTGAAACAAACATCAATTCAAACACAGACAAAAGAGACAAACACAAGATGCACAACACAATTGTTGACTTTTCCACATCCATAAAATAGATCCCCAAACTTCATACAAAAAAGACCTCTTTTCCAAACACGAGTTGAGAACACTGAAGCGAAATCTACCAAAAAATATAAAGGTGCCAAAGTTTCTGATGACCACGCCAATACACCCACTTTGGAAAGACGACATGAATGATGAAACGTCTACATTACTTTTATACTATAAGCAATTGCATAGTATATCTTTTTCATATGTTTTAGAAAAACTATCCCCATATGTCTAAAGTAAGTTATCCACTATGCGTAAAACTACATCAAACAACAATGATTTTTGTTTTGTAAATTGATGGGTTGCTATAAATATTTTGGATGCAATATGCAAATATAACTGCTTGTACATAGTACTAATCATCTATAAAACATTTTTATTTCCATTATTAAATAGTGTTCAATTACTCATTATTTACTCCATATTGTATTTACCTTTCTCCTTAATTAAACACGTAATAGTTTAAATTGTTTCATCATCTTACACTTCTCTTTCTCTCCTCAAAAAAATATTACCTTGAAAATTAAAAGATAAATACTTTGGAATATGCAAATATAACTGCTTGTACATAGTACTAATCATCTATAAAACTTTTTTATTTCCGTTATTAAATAGTGTTCAATTACTCATTATTTACTCCATCTTGTATTTACCTTTCCTCCTTAATTAAACATGTAATAGTTTAAATTGTTTCATCATCTTACACATTTCATTTCTCTCCTCAAAAAAATATTACCTTGAAAATTAAACGAACGATGTCTACAAAACAATTTCCATGCAATTCACTATACATGTACCTAATTTAACATTACCAAAATATAATGTTAAATTTTTTATCCTCAAAAATATTAAATAACTTTAAACTCTACAACCTATTTCTATGTATAAACAAATAATCTTGTCATACTTTTGTAAAAAAAAAAAAAACACTATTTCAATTTATCTGTTACATCTTGCATTTTATTTAGCTTTGAAA
This sequence comes from Fraxinus americana, assembly GCA_035079005.1. Taxonomy (NCBI): domain Eukaryota; kingdom Viridiplantae; phylum Streptophyta; class Magnoliopsida; order Lamiales; family Oleaceae; genus Fraxinus; species Fraxinus americana. The sequence continues at coordinate 24,659,658 of CM068708.1, read as the reverse complement.
TCTACATTCTTTTAATAAATACATAAGACAATTTTATTCATATTATTATTTATTGTAACATGCTAAAAAAATTGTATTTAAAATTGTATTTTATTACATTTAGTCAATAATATAATATTTTAACGATAACTATGAAATTCAGAACACAAGAACTATTTTCAACATCACAAAATTTTGTTTTCTTTTTAACTCATTAAAAATACATAGTCAATGCTAACACGACCTAAAAATAACAAAATCCGTGCATTGTATGGGCCAATACTATTAATTGCAAAATCGTGAATGACAAATAGGCATGCGTAATGGCTAACCAAGTTTAATATAAAAAATTAAATCACATGTAATCAAATTGGTTAATCTATGGCGTGATTACGTGTATATGTAAAAAAATCAGTGTTCTAAAAAGTGACGTCTAAGCACGAAATGGGAACAAAACGCCTTGCTTTGCGCTTTTTTGCACTTTTTCATTTTTTTTTTTACTTTTTTTTCAAGCCTATGCGGGCCTGACGCTCGTTTTTACGCTTTTTTAGGTCTTTCAATACCTTTTTTATATTTTTTTTTACCTTTTTTCCTCTAATTATTAAATAATTTTAGATTAATTTAAAATTTAAAATAATATTAAAATAAGAAAACATTTTTTGACCTTTTTTAATGCTTAGGATTTGCCTAAGCTCGTCTAGGTCAAAGCTCGATCTCTATTCTTCGCTACGCTTTACGTTTTTTAGAACATTGAAAAAAATTATTACCTTCTAATGTGACCAATATGCGACAACATGATTATATAACAATAATCTTTTCAAGCAACTCAGAGAGAGAGAGAGAGAGAGAGAGAGAGAGAGAGAGAGAGAGAGAGAGAGAGAGAGAGAGAGAGAGAGAGAGAGAGAGAGAGAGAGTTTTGATTGGTTTGTATGCGGTAGAATAGTGTGCGGTAGTTGAGTATGAGAAGCATAGTATACGACCGCCTCATGATTTGCAAATAAAGGCAGCCTCTTGATTGGTTAATTGATTGCTGTAGATTCAAGAGGCAGAATAATATAATGCATATGTATAAAAAAAATTTACATGTGATCAATTTAATTTCGACACACGTGTAACATATGCTTGTACTTGTAAAAATTATTACCTTCTAACTAATTCATTTTTATTTTGAGAGAATCGTGTTGATAACGTTTTATAAACTATAAAGAAAAAAAGAGAAGTCAATAAATGTATGTATTTTATTAAGAATCAAAAGCCCATATTTATATGAAAGAATTAAGGTTACAAGAGATACAACAATCATAATGACTAGGTCTGCAAGAGTATAAAAGTTATTCATAAATGCTATTATATTTACAATAAAAAGTAGCTTTTCAATTATCAAGATGTATCTTAAGTAATTATTTCTATTAATAATCATAATTATTTTTACTTCTTGGATGCTGAATTGTGCATATGTTTTTAATTGACAAGACTTATGATTTTTGAGGGTAATTTATAGTTTAAATTAATAAGAGAATTTTTTTTCTTGATATAATAAGTGGATTGAGTTATTTTGGGAAGTGTGGACCATTTTCTTAAACTAATTTCAAAATTTATGTATTCTTTGACCCCAAAAAAATATCACATATTTATAACTACAAAAAATAAAAACATATTTATGTGTATTGATGAATCAGTTTTGAATACATAAGAGTTGGTTTAAACTTCTAATTCAAGTGGGAGTATTCGGTTTACGAGTATGAGCTATCTATCCGAATGAGAGTTATTTAAGAACTATCTTTTTTCAATGATTCTTGGTTTCGAGTGGGAGTTAAGAGCTATTTAAAATTTCAATGATTATTGGTTTAGAAAACCAGTTGAAAAATTTAAGGAAAGTGATTGAAGTATATATGAAGTATAGAATTCCAACCTAATTTGAGAAGTGGTGGAAGTTCTACTTGGACATTATGTTTATTATGAACATTCAGGTTTTTAAAAAAATTATATGGAAAACTAATGAGTTTATAATAAATAAAGCTCATTTTTTTAGAGAAAAGTTAGACTCAATATGAGTATATTGAGTTTGATAAACATTTTTCTTAGCACTGAGATTTATTTCTACATGCCGATGCTAGCCATGATAGTGTGTTGAAGTTTAAATTACACCAAATAGACTTGTAGACTATATGTTCATTCTCAATTAAGAATTGATTGAAGAGATCTACATGAATCGATTTGTAAGTTTCATGTTAAAGGCTTCTATAGTATTATGGTAACATTTTAGTTATACTTGTAGCCTATTACAGTCATCTTGACTCTAGTACATGAATTTTAACAAGGTTTAAATCTTGTACAAAATTTCATCATATGGATGAAGTTTACTGTATTTCTGTAAAAGTCTGATGGTATGTTGTAATTCTAATTTTGATGTTGATGACACTATATTGACTAAGCATGAGAATGAGTGTATTGAGAACATTTTGAAGTGGTTGTCCTTAATTTTTGGGACGAAGGACATGTGTTTAACAAATTGCATATTTTGTGCTAAAAAAATATTATATTCTTGTTTCTCTATCAAAATAGTTGTGTATTAAAAAGATTCTACACTTGCCTTAATATTTGTCATGCCATGATCTAGTCAGTAGGTATCGATGTTGTCCTTAAAAAGGATATTGTGATACCTGAAAAATGATGCTATCATTTATTCTATTTGTTGTCGAAAGAATAACTTGTGATTGAAATAGATATACAAATATTGACTAAAGATGAGAGTTAGTCGATTACAAATAGTTATTAGACTTGTGCAATCTTGCTATATTGGTTAGCAAGAAGTATATCTTGTTATATCTATCTTTATAGTTGAAGAAATTGTTAGGTATATATGTATTGAGCATCTAATGATACTAGTTGTGAATATGAGATTTATGATAGTTATGCAATTATCTCATGTGTTGAAGATCTCAAATATCATGATGGAACCAAACACACAATAATATTTATATGAGAGACATTAGCAAAAAAAAGTGTATTTGCAATATATCTACGTAAATGATGGTATGTAATTATCATACTCTAAAGATGTTCAGAGATATACTTGTTAGTAATGTCGAATCTCTAACATTACGTAGAATATGATACTTAGTGTATCAGAAAACTCTTGATTGATTTTGTGTGCCTATAGATGAACAATTTTGAGTTCATGTGTAATTTATTGTTGGGATTACGAGATAATATTTTACATGCATATCTAAAGTATGTAAAACAGGTTGAGATTGACTCTCTCACATGAGCAATCGCCTCAGACATTTTGGAGTGTGTTGAGATGAGACATAATGACCATGCTGTATACATGATCCAGTCGTCTTGATAAGATATCAAGATGAGATTGCAACAAGTAATTGAAATAGATTTTGCTAATCCATTTAACTTGTTTAGTAGCCAGATCGAGTTCTCGATTTGAGATTGCTTGGAGGAATGACATAAGGAGAATTCAAGGTAGGTATCAAGGAATACCTAAACGAAGATTTGTAAGGTGTTGTTTGTTTATAAAGGATATGATATACGTCCTAAGAAAGTGAGAAACATTGTACCGCGTGTTTCATAACACGTGTGCTTTTACGATCAATGTTAGGTAAATGAGTGAATGGATCCTTGCTTACTCATTGTGTGAGACCTTGAGGTTTATATAACCTCATATTTACCCTTATGACTTTTAATTGTTTCTTGAGAATTTATTTCGGTATTGCTACTTTAGCATGTTGCTAATAAATATGATTGATTCGGTTTGATAGGACATGTCTCATAAAGTAGTTGATTTAAAGTTGAAGGATTCAAGTAAGAAAGAAAAACTATTTTGACAAACATTTATATTTGTATTCACCGACCAGACAATTGTGTTTAACCATTTAGGGCATATGACAATTGTGAATACAATGATAAGATGTGGAGTTCAAGTATGTTCCAGAAATATTTGAGAGATTGGAAATGCGTGAATTAATGTTGGAAAATAAGTTTGGGGTATAGCGAGATGTAATGTTCCTCTAGTAGAGCTACTATTTATCCCTAACAAGTTTATAGTACCGTGAGCTCTAATATACTCATTGGTCGCACGATCTATTTGTCGTATGAATTTTTGTGAGATAGATTTTGAGAAAGATCTAACGTGTGACATTCGTTGTCCCTTGTGGTTCGGATAATGCCCATCATGTGCGAGTGAGAGATGTTAGAAAATATGAGTCATGGGTCGTCCATGTGGGGTGACCCGACCCACAAGTTATTAAAGTAAATTGGAGGGAGTGGTTTGAAAAGAATTAAAACTCATAACTTCTCTCAACTCCCACACGTCCAAGTTTTTACATATCTCCCATAACTTTATCTTGCACTTAGAAGAGAGGGAAACAAATATCAATAAAATGGTGAAAATTCGTATGGAAAATATCACCAAAATTGAAAGGTACCTAGAACCACTATTTTGACATGAAAACTGACAAAAATTGACACTTAGGTCGTGGCTAATAATCTCCTTCCATTGTGATCTAGATTGTGACCATTGGAGTGCAAAAAAATTGTGGATTTGGAGTTTTGGAAAACAAGGTGATTCAACCATTCAAAAGATTTTGGAATTCAACATTTTAAGTAAGCATCTTAACCCAAAACTCATGTTAAAGTATGCTACAAATTACTTCAATTGCAATCACTTAGCAATTTTGTTATTGAACGGTTTATTAAGAAGTACGCAGTGAATAGTTCAAAACAATATCAAGAACTTTTCCTAAGATTTGAGAGTTGTAATCCAAAATTGACGTGCAAACTGGCTCAAAATATTCATTTTCTTTTGTATGGTGGAAGCCACCCTTAACTTCCCCAGATTCGCCCCTGTAATTCATTCCATTGAACAGTCAACACCAGAAACAAGGGGGAACCCTACTATGAGTACATGATTTTTTCACGGAAAATATAGAGAAATTTGAAATGAAGGGAAATGACTGAAAGATTGGAGAAGGGAAAACACACACACATGGACAAGATTGAAGCATTTCAAATTTCTGACAAAAATCTGTCAAAAATTCCTGTACTCAAGGAATTTTTCAACAAGGGGATAGCAATGTGAACAAAATGGGGCATAAAAATTCAGTTAAGATGGGAATATCTATATTTGGAGTAGTTGCTTCATATTAATATTACTATGAGACTTTTTAACAAATTCATCCGTCTAAAGGAGAGCTGAAGAAGTGATTGGATATCCGAGCTACTAGTTTTAGACCTCCACTGGCATATTTTGAAGAGGACAGTGGCTATGAAAGCAATCACAGGTTAAGAAAATATTTGCACGATGAACGATGAACATAGAATGGCACGCGAAATATGAAAAGAAAATTTTATTTTTTTTCATCTAGTAAATCATGTTAGTATAAAATTTTTTTTTCTCTTTCTTCCGTAACGGGGTCTGTAGAATTTCTGAGATTTGATTCTCGAAAATTAAGGAAAAATTTCCTCTTGTAATTTGCTGTTTTGTAGGCTGTAAATATGTGATTAAATTAGTTACCTAGAATTAAGTTTCCTTTTTCTATTTTGGCTAATTGTAGGAGGTATATTAGCTAAATTACCTAGATTAGTGGACTGATTTTCTGACTCCTAGTCCTATATATATACTGCTGTAGATTCGTTTGGAATGATATGAGAAAAACTTCAGTTTCTCTTCTAATTCTTCATCTATTTCCTCTAAAATCTTCATGGTATCAGAGCTTTTTGGAATGGCCACAGAAAAACATAACTCTTCATCTGATGTTACCTCCAATCACGAAATAGCAATGACGGGTTCAAATGGAGGAAATGAGAACAGCACTCTGCCCATCACCAGTCACAAATTAAATGGGCAAAATTACCTTCAGTGGTCTCAATCCGTCATGATGTTCGTATGTGGAAAGATGAAGGATGATTACCTCACTGGAGTTGCAGCGGCTCCCAGCAAAGATGATACAAAATACAGAACTTGGAAATCTGAGAACAATATGGTGATGTCATGCTTGATAAACTCCATGACGAACAAAATTGGAGAGAACTTCCTTCTATACGAAACTGCCAAAGATATATGGGATGCTGCCAGAGAAACTTATTCCAGTTCAGAGAATACGTCCGAACTATTTGAAGCCGAAAGCATCCTTCATGATCTTCGTCAGGGTGAGTCTTCGGTTACTCAATACTTTAACTCTCTAACTCAGTATTGGCAAAAGCTGGACCTCTTTGAGGTTCATGAATGGAAGTGTCCTGAAGATGGAGCCTTGTACAAACAAATTGTCGAAAAGAAGCGGGTCTTCAAATTTTTGATGGGGCTCAACAAAGATCTCGATGAAGTGAGGGGCAGAGTTCTAGGAACAAAGCCCCTACCAAACATTCGCGAAGCCTTCTCCGAAGTTTGTCGAGAGGAGAGTCGGAAGAAGGTGATGATGGGTCCTCAATCTGCCACTCCAGCAACCGGAGAAGGGTCTGCCCTTGCTGTTCGAGGACACCAGCAATCTCAAAATGATGACAACCGGCCCCGTAGAGGAAGACCTTGGTGTGATCATTGCCATAAACCCGGTCATACCAAGGAAACATGTTGGAAAATTCATGGCAAGCCAACTGATTGGAAGCCTTCCTCTGCACGTCACACCAACAAAGAAAGTCGTGGTAATACTTTCTCCACAACCAATGGAAACACTTCAATTGAATCTGCCCCATTTAGCAAGGAGCAGATTGAACTTCTCCAGAAGATGTTTGGACAATCCTTGTCAACTCCAACATCATCTGCAACTTTGGCTCAATCAGGTAACACTTTCAAAGCTCTTACTGTGAAGCAGGATAAGAGACCATGGATTGTTGATTCAGGTGCTTCAGATCACATGACGGGTGATGCCTCACTTCTTATGAATCTCAAAACATGCCAAGAAGGACATACTGTTAGAATTGCCGATGGATCTGTATCCAAAGTAACAGGGATTGGTTCAGCCAAAATTTCGAATTCCCTTATTCTTAATTCTGTCCTTCTTGTTCCAGCCCTTGATTGTAATCTGTTATCAATTACTAAACTCACCCGTGATGAAAAGTGTGTTGCTAAATTTGTTCATAACTTGTGTGAATTTCAGGACTTGGATTCGGGGGAGACGATTGGCAGTGCTAGAGAATGCTCGGGACTCTATATCCTCAAAAGTGAAGATTCTCCAGAAAGACATGTCCTGCAAGCTGTGTCAAAAGTTCAGTGTCAGAATAAAAATTTGTTAAATTCTAAGTCCAATAATGATGGTGAAATCATGTTGAAACACTATCGCCTAGGTCATCCCAATTTCTTGTATTTGAAAAAACTTTTCCCCTCATTATTCCGAAATAAAAATTCGAAGCATTTTCAATGTGAAGTGTGTCAATTGTCAAAGCATGTTAGAAATTCATACCCCAATCTTCCATATAAAAAATCACATCCTTTCTCACTAATTCACTCTGACATATGGGGTCCTTCTCGAATAAAAAACATAACAGGGACACGTTGGTTCATTTCATTTGTAGATGATCATACTCGAATCACTTGGTTATTTCTCATGAAAGAAAAATCTGAAGCAGGTCAGATTTTTAAAAATTTTAATGCCATGATTCAAACCCAATTTCAAACAAAAATCCAGGTGTTGAAAACTGACAATGCAAGGGAATACTTTGCTTCAAGTCTTGGTGATTATCTGTCAAGTCATGGGATTATTCACCTAAGCTCTTGCGTTGACACACCTCAACAAAACGGGGTGGCTGAGAGAAAAAACAGGCATCTTCTTGAGGTAGCTAGATCTCTTATGTTCACAACTTATGTTCCTAAACATTTTTGGGGGGAAGCTGTCCTTACTGCAACCTATCTTATCAATAGGATGCCATCTCGTGTCCTAAATTTCAAAACACCTGTCAACATTCTTCTTGAGTCATACCCACATTCTAGAATTGTGTCTAACATTTCCTTAAAAGTATTTGGATGTTCTACTTATGTCCATGTATATCATAGAGGTAAACTTGATCCCAAAGCCATCAAATGCATATTCTTAGGGTATTCACCAAACCAAAAAGGATACAAATGTTTTTCTCCTATGACAAAACGGTTCTATAATACAATGGATGTCACCTTTCTTGAACAATATCCGTACTATGCCAAACCTGCCATTCAGGGGGAGAACATAGGCAAGGAATACCAGCTTTGGGAGCTTTCGGATATCACTTCCACTAAATTACCCTCTTCATCTGAATCTTTAGTGATTCCAACAAATCCTGTCTCAAACACAATCCCTCAAATTCCAACAGAACCTCAAATTCCTAACAATCTTGATCCTAATAATACAGTTGAACCATCAACTCCTTTAACAGGTTCTCAGAACACCCATGTTCCAGACAATGATCTTCGTGTTTTTTCTAGGAGGAGAAGAACTCAAGAGGAAACGGAGAACCGAGCATATCTTGAGCCAGTCCTAGAATCCAACTCGAGTCCAAGTCACACTGACAGTTCTCAAGGTAACATCTCTGAACCTCCCATTACTGAAGTACCTCCTGATGATTGGCCAATTGCTTTGAGAAAAGGTGTAAGATCATGTACAAAACACCCCACCTACAACTATGTTTCCTACAAAAGTCTCTCACCAAGTTATAAGGCCTTTATCAACCGTCTTGATCAGATACAGGTGCCCAACTCCGTTCATGAAGCTATTCAAGTACCTGAATGGAAGACAACCATTCTTGAAGAACTCAATGCTTTAGAGAAAAACAAAACTTGGGAGCTTACAGGACTGCCACCAGGAAAATGAGCTGTTGGGTGTAAGTGGATCTTTACGGTGAAACATAAGGCAGATGGAAGTGTGGAAAGATTCAAGGCTCGTCTTGTGGCTAAGGGATTCACTCAAGCATACGGGATTGACTATCAAGAAACGTTTGCACCTGTAGCAAAACTCAACACTGTCCGTGTCCTCCTCTCTTTGGCATCTAACTTGGATTGGCCTCTTTACCAATTAGATGTAAAAAATGCATTCCTCAACGGTGACCTAGAAGAAGAAGTTTATATGGACATTCCTCCTGGAATTGAATCTCCTGCTACAACCAACAAAGTCTGCAGACTAAGGAAATCCTTATATGGATTAAAACAGTCTCCTCGTGCATGGTTCGACAGGTTTTCTAAAGTTCTAAAAAGATATGGGTACAATCAGTGTCAAGCAGATCACACACTCTTTGTCAAGCATTTCCCCACCGGCAAAATAGTTATCCTAATTGTGTACGTGGACGATATCGTTTTGACCGGTGATTCTACAGCAGAAATGAATAAACTCAAGGAAGTCCTAGCCAAGGAATTTGAAATCAAAGATCTAGGAAATCTAAAATATTTCCTAGGAATGGAAGTGGCCCGAACAAGAAAGGCATCTCTGTATCTCAAAGGAAATATGTACTTGATCTTCTTAAGGAAACTGGGATGATGGGGTGTAAACCGGCTGAAACTCCCATGGACTCTACAGCAAAGCTTGGGATCAAAGAGGACAGTGCACCTGTGGACAAAGGTCGTTATCAGAGACTAGTGATAAGGGTGTTTTTATTCGTTTATTTCGAGTCACAAGCATGAATAATTGTTGATTAATGGTTGGAATATAACTTAATTTGTGTGATTTATGTTTGTAGGACATTATTGAAGATTGTGATGGAGATTTGAGAAAAACATGGAGAAAATGAGCTAAAAAGGAGGAAAACGAAAGTTCAAGGACCATAATGCAAATAATCAAAAGATGACCCGAGGACAACTCAAGAGAGGACACGAGTTTAATCACAAATTGAGAATGTCATGGGATGATTTGAGGGAAAGAATGAACAAAAGAGGTCAAAACAAGAGAAAACGGAAGTTCAATGACTAAAATGAAGATTTCGAAACTAAATTACACCATGCAGCCGCATGGTGTAATTTCCTTGCGGCTTCAAGGAAGGATTCAGGGATGAAATTCATGAAGAATTTTTGTTCCATGCAGCCGCATGGAAAATAACCATGCGGCCGCATGATATAAATTTTGGCCCGATTTTCTGGTTTCCTTTTCTCGCTAAAACTCTTATGGAAAGGGATCTAGGGCTATTATTTAACCCTAAACTCGTCCAAAGAGAGGGGGCTACGCGACTTTTGAGAGAAAAACACCTTGGAGAGCTTACAAGAAGGCAAGAACAAGGATTTACACTTCAAGTTTCAAGATTTCAAGATTTAATTCAAGATTTTGGTGATGTTTTCTTTTCATTATTTTTATTGTTATTTTCTTTTGTCCATGTTAGGCTAGACTTTTCATGTACTAGGTGAACGATGAACCTCGCATTATGATCTTTTAATTCCTATTTTGCAATTTGACAATTAAACACTTTGATGGTTTTGAATGATTTATATACGCTTATTGTCTCCGTGATTATAGTCGACGATAATTGTGTGAGTTTAGGTGATTTATTTCATGCATTCGAAAGAAGGGAAATAAATTCAACAAGGTATAAATCATCGTTTTGTTCATAGAGGATAGAAATATACCGATATGCATTACGTGAATCTCTAAGTGTTTACAAAACTTCATGCATGCTTGTATATTGCATTTGTCATAGAAATATAGTCAAATGGTATACTAGGATAGGTTCAATTCTACTCGAAAGAGATTGTTGGATAGGTTAGAAGCATTGATTCTTCAAACGATTCATCGTGTTGTCAAATTGTGAAATAGGGGTTAAGAGTGAATTTTGCTTGGGATTCGGGATCCTAGTACGCTTTTCATACATTGATTTCTCAAAACTTTTGCATTCAAACATTACTTTTGCATTTGATTCACAATTTTAGTTTAATTTATAGATTAGTCATAGTTTCATCATAAAGTCACAAAAATAATCATATTGAGTTAATAGATTCGGTTAAGGTCGCAATAATAGAATTCAAGTTAAATCAATCCTCGTGGGAACGATACTCGAAATTTTAGGATTTCCACTTTATTACTTGTCAACGAACCGTACACTTGCGGTGGTTTTATTCGAAACATATTTTCGTGAACAAGTTTTTGGCGCCGTTGCCGGGGATTGAGTATTAATTTGATTTTTGTTATCTAGACACTAATTCGAACTTGTTTTATTTAGTTTTATTTTATTTTATTTTTCGTTCAATTACTTAGGTTGAGCTAAGTGCTACTCATTTTTGCCTTTTTCAGGTATTGCATGCGAAGATCAATCAGCTGTGGTTTATTTCCAGTTGATCTAGAAATTGAACGAACCTTTCATCGCAGACAGAGAGGCGCAAGAGTAGCACATCAGGTCAATCAAGGACAAATTGGAATGGCTGATCAACAATTGGAACCGAGGATGGGTCTTGCAGCGCCAGCCAATGCTGAAGCTCAGGATGATGGGAATACTATACTTGGGGATTTTCTAGCACCGTATGTTGTTCAAAGCCAATCCAGCATAGTTTACCCAGCATTCGGGCAGCCGAACTTTCAACTAAAGACAAATATCATCCAACTCTTTCAGAATGGACATCAATTTTACGGAACAACCAACGAGAATCCACATACACATATATCCCGTTTCTTGGATATGTGTCAACACTTCAAATACCCTGGGATATCAGAAGATGCAATCAGACTAAGGCTGTTTCCGCTAACTCTTCGGGATAAAGCAATTGAGTGGCTCGATTCACTCCCGGTGGCGAGCATAACTACTTGGAATGACTTGGCTCAGAAATTCTGCACCAAATACTTCTCACCGGCTAAAGTGGCGAGATTGAGGCACGACATATCAGTTTTCAGCCAACATGAGACTGAATCACTTGATGAAGCGTGGAGCAGGTTCAAGGGCATGCTAAGAAAGTGTCCTCAACATGGATATGACAAGAAAGAACAAATTAGATACTTCTATTGGGGACTGACACCAACTTTCAGAAGCATGGTAGATTCGTCATCAAATGGTTCCTTAACCACCAGGTCAGTTGAAGGAGCTTGGGAGTTGTTTGAGAGAATGGCTAATACCTCAGCCATGTGGTCTACAGATAGAGTAGGTGCAAAGAAAGCAGTTGGAGTATATGAGGTAGATACCTATTCGGCATTATCCGCAAAGATTGACTCTTTGTTTCACAAGATAGAGGGTATAACACAGACCGTGAATTCAGCACAAGTGAAGAAGCCCAGTTGTGAAGAATGTGGAGCAGAGCATGGTACAGCTGAATGTCCCATTGTTGCACAACGGATGGAACATGTGGATTTCGCTCAATGGGGTCAACGTCAGCAGAACAACCCTCACTCTGAGACATACAATCCGGGATGGAGGAATCACCCAAATTTCTCTTGGGGTGGTAATCAGAATCACAATCAGAATCATACTCGGGCTCAGGGGCAGTTTCAGCAGGAGAGGAAACCTCAGTTGGAAGATATGTTTGCGAAACTCATGGAAAAGACCGATAAATACATGGAAACCACAAATCAATTCATGAGAAAGACTGAAACAAATTTCCAGAATCAGGGTGCAGTTATTAAGAATCTAGAGACTCAAATGGGACAACTAGCTCTTTCTATGACAGGAAGAGTGCCTGGTGCCTTACCGAGTAATACAGAAGTGAATCCTAGAGAGCATGTCCAAGCCATTACTACAAGAAGTGGAGTTCAGCTACCTGAGATACATGTGAAAAGACCAGGAGTAGACCAAGAGACTGTAGTTCCACCCGGGAAAGAGACTGAAGAGGAGACGGACAGCACCAAAAAGACACCAGCGAAAGAGAGACCAGCGACACCACAGCAAATTCCAGATAATTCAGTGAATCCTTATGAACCACCATTCCATTTCCACAACGGTTGAGGAAGCATCAATGGGAGCAACAATACAAGAAATTCCTCGAAGTTTTCACGAAACTCCATATAAATATCCCATTTGCAGAAGCACTGTTCAAAATGCCTGGCTATGCCAAGTTCCTGAAAGATATTCTATCCAAGAAACGAAAGTTAGATGAACATGAGACGGTAATGCTAACAGAGGAGTGCAGTGCCGTAATTCAGAAAAAGCTCTCACCAAAACTGAAAGATCCAGGGAGTTTTACTATACCTTGCACTATTGGTGAATGCTACTTTGATAAAGCTCTTTGTGATCTTGGTGCAAGTATTAATCTAATGCCTCTATCTGTTTTCAAGAAACTTGGACTAGGCGAAGCCAAAGCAACCACGGTGACACTTCAGTTAGCTGATCGATCATTTGCACATCCAAGGGGGATAATTGAAGACGTGCTAGTTAAGGTGGACAAATTCATTTTTCCAGCGGACTTCCTCATTTTGGATATGGAAGAAGACAAGGATATCCCACTTATCTTGGGCAGGCCATTCCTAGCTACCAGTAGAGCTCTAATAGATGTTGAAAAGGGTCAGTTGAATTTGAGATTTGGCGAGGAGCAAATCACTTTTAGCGTCTTCAATGTTATGGATGATCATGCTAAGTCAGATAGTTGCTATCAAATTGATGTGGTAGAAGAGGTGTTGCAGAAGACAATTGTGTCTCAAGACTTTTCAAATGCTGCTGATGACCATAATGTGCATTTTCAACCTGAACAAAATCTTGAGAAGCAAGAAGGCTACATTATTGAGTTTGAGGTAATTGATGAGGGAAAAACAGATGGCACAGATAAAGATAAGGCTAACGTTTGGAAGAACGCTGCAGTAAGAAAGAAAATGTCGTTGAAGAAGCTAATCAGGACCTCTAAGGCTATATTCGACGTACCCTAACAGACCAATACGGTAGAGTCGAGCTATAGACTATAAACTAGCGCTGGATGGGAGGCAACCCATCGTTTCTACCCTTTTATTTAATTGCCTTAAGCATTTGATTGGTAATTTTTTCTTCTCGTTTTTTAATAATAAGATTTTTCTTTTTTGTCTCTACAGGTAATAAAAGAGCCTATGCATGGTCCACACTTCTTTTTCCGCCACCATCTGGGGACGGCTCTGCGGGTCCCAGTTTTTCACCACCACGTCCTTTTTGATCAGGGGAGTATTACTGTTACTTTACCTTTTCTATGTTCATATTTCTTATTTCTCTTTCATTAGGGGCAATGTTGAATTTAAGTTTGGGGGAGTAGTGTCATTTTACTGTTCTAAATTATTTTCCTGTTTTAGTTTATTTTATTGAGAGGTAAAAAAAAAAAAAATTTTTGCATTTTCAGTGGTAAGCTAAAATTCTTGTGTGCTTGTGTGGGTTTGACAATTATGCTAATAATGATGTTCAATATTGGACTATGTACGAACCGCGAGTGATGAAAGCCATGCATTGTTGGATCAATCACTACATGTCAATATAAAACTTAAATTACTTTGCGCACAACATTCATGCTTGCATATCGGGCTAGTGTCGTGACTCAGTGCTTAGAAATAGGAGAACATAGAGAATATACCCAAAACAAAACCTTTTCTATGCTAGATCATGACCATTTTTCTAGAATGGTTTAGGTGTGATTGAACTGTTGCAAGGGAGCACTAAGATGAGTAGGGGTTCGGTGCATGAAATTTTGTGTGGATTGTCTAAAACCAATGAGATGAAAAAGTGAAAGTTTCAAGTTAGGATGGAGTTTTAGAAACTGGGTGTCTAAAAGAAAAGGGGCATTGCACTAATCATTGAATAAACAAAAACATCTGTTCGGGCCTGTATAACTCGAGTGACTACGCCTGCAAGGGTTTACAACCTGGTGCCCTATGGTCATTTGACTTGGGAGTCATCGGCCTAAAGCTCGTTACAGGGGTTATGCAGAAAGCAAATGAAAGATGTTGACAAAAAAAAAAAAAAATTCTTGTTAAATATACATGTCCTCTTGAAGGAAATGCATTGGTTAGCTCCAGACACTCGGTTGATAAGACTGTACCTCTAATGCGAGATAATTAGCTTAATGTAATCTCAGAAGGTCGAAGAAATCAAAAGATAGGAGAACCCTTACTTGTTGAAGTGTGACCTGTGATGGTGAGAATCTATCTAAACTAAGAGAGGGGAAGAAATAGAAGAACAAATTCAACCTTAGAATACACCCCGGGACATTTGAGTGAAAAGAATAAGTTTGGGAGAGGTGTGATCTTTCGAGCGATGAGAAAGGAAAACATGACTACATTGGGTCGGGATATGAGTCAAAACATGACCCGAATATGTTAGTTCGAATTGACACACACACACGTTGAGTTTTGCATATAACATGTGGAGATTGATCTAGTGTTCCATGGCTGTAGTTATTCATGTGTTTTTACTAAGTGTAAACCCTGAGATACGGCAAAAATTGTTAAACCATGTGTACCTGGACGCAAGTTGTGAACGTGTTTGAGGACAAACAATGATTCAAGTTTGGGGGAGTTGATAAGGGTGTTTTTATTCGTTTATTTCGAGTCACAAGCATGAATAATTGTTGATTAATGGTTGGAATATAACTTAATTTGTGTGATTTATGTTTGTAGGACATTATTGAAGATTGTGATGGAGATTTGAGAAAAACATGGAGAAAATGAGCTAAAAAGGAGGAAAACGAAAGTTCAAGGACCATAATGCAAATAATCAAAAGATGACCCGAGGACAACTCAAGAGAGGACACGAGTTTAATCACAAATTGAGAATGTCATGGGATGATTTGAGGGAAAGAATGAACAAAAGAGGTCAAAACAAGAGAAAACGGAAGTTCAAGGACTAAAATGAAGATTTCGAAACTAAATTACACCATGCAGCCGCATGGTGTAATTTCCTTGCGGCCACAAGGAAGGATTCAGGGATGAAATTCATGAAGAATTTTTGTTCCATGCAGCCGCATGGAAAATAACCATGCGGCCGCATGATATAAATTTTGGCCCGATTTTCTGGTTTCCTTTTCTCGCTAAAACTCTTATGGAAAGGGATCTAGGGCTATTATTTAACCCTAAACTCGTCCAAAGAGAGGGGGCTACGCGACTTTTGAGAGAAAAACACCTTGGAGAGCTTACAAGAAGGCAAGAACAAGGATTTACACTTCAAGTTTCAAGATTTCAAGATTTAATTCAAGATTTTGGTGATGTTTTCTTTTCATTATTTTTATTGTTCTTTTCTTTTGTCCATGTTAGGCTAGACTTTTCATGTACTAGGTGAACGATGAACCTCGCATTATGATCTTTTAATTCCTATTTTGCAATTTGACAATTAAACACTTTGATGGTTTTGAATGATTTATATACGCTTATTGTCTCCGTGATTATAGTCGACGATAATTGTGTGAGTTTAGGTGATTTATTTCATGCATTCGAAAGAAGGGAAATAAATTCAACAAGGTATAAATCATCGTTTTGTTCATAGAGGATAGAAATATACCGATATGCATTACGTGAATCTCTAAGTGTTTACAAAACTTCATGCATGCTTGTATATTGCATTTGTCATAGAAATATAGTCAAATGGTATACTAGGATAGGTTCAATTCTACTCGAAAGAGATTGTTGGATAGGTTAGAAGCATTGATTCTTCAAACGATTCATCGTGTTGTCAAATTGTGAAATAGGGGTTAAGAGTGAATTTTGCTTGGGATTCGGGATCCTAGTACGCTTTTCATACATTGATTTCTCAAAACTTTTGCATTCAAACATTACTTTTGCATTTGATTCACAATTTTAGTTTAATTTATAGATTAGTCATAGTTTCATCATAAAGTCACAAAAATAATCATATTGAGTTAATAGATTCGGTTAAGGTCGCAATAATAGAATTCAAGTTAAATCAATCCTCGTGGGAACAATACTCGAAATTTTAGGATTTCCACTTTATTACTTGTCAACGAACCGTACACTTGCGGTGGTTTTATTCGAAACATATTTTCGTGAACAAGTTTTTGGCGCCGTTGCCGGGGATTGAGTATTAATTTGATTTTTGTTATCTAGACACTAATTCGAACTTGTTTTATTTAGTTTTATTTTATTTTATTTTTCGTTCAATTACTTAGGCTGAGCTAAGTGCTACTACTGTTTTTGCCTTTTTCAGGTATTGCATGCGAAGATCAATCAGCTGTGGTTTATTTCCAGTTGATCTAGAAATTGAACGAACCTTTCATCGCAGACAGAGAGGCGCAAGAGTAGCACATCAGGTCAATCAAGGACAAATTGTAGGAGGTATATTAGCTAAATTACCTAGATTAGTGGACTGATTTTCTGAATCCTAGTCCTATATATACTGCTGTAGATTCGTTTGGAATGATATGAGAACAACTTCAGTTTCTCTTCTAATTCTTCATCTATTTCCTCAAAAATCTTCAGGGTCGATCAAAATTTTTAGTTTTCTTCTTATTTTTGCGTGTATTCATAAATAATACACGATTATTGTGGTTCGCTAAAAATAAAAATAAACTAAAAAAAGACAATAGAATTCCATTTATTAAATATAAAAAATTGATAGTTGCAACATAAATGCCTCAACAAGAGGAAAAAATGAAGAAAAAATGCATGCATGACACATTCAAATGAAACAGAACCAGATTAATTTTACATTCAAGTGCTTCTTAGCCTTTTCACTGATCCATACTCTTCTTCATTTTCTTGAGCTTGCTGCTTTAATGTAATTCGTTTTTTGTTTAGGAAATTCATCAACCATACAACAGAGGCCTTTGGAAATCTTTTGAAACGGCCATTCACGAAATCTACATAAAAAAGGCCAAATCTAACATTGTATCCTGTGCCCCATTCAAAATTGTCGAACATTGACCATATGTAGTAAGCCTTCACATCTACGCCTTCACTGTAAATGAAAGAAAAATCACGAACAATGAATTTTCGTAATAAAATAGTTAAATAATTTCATAATTTACAATTTTCTTAGAGATATGATACATAATTATATAAATGGTGACTTACTCCATCGCTTTCTTAATGTAAAAGAGATGATCTTGGTGGTATTTAATCCTCGTCTCATCAAATTGAACTTCTGAGAATGTTAGTGCCGTATTGTTCACTTCATCCACCCCTACACTGATTAAGCCATCCAATGAATCATGTTACATAGGGTAAATATTAACAAATGTTTCTTATCTTACAAGAGAAAAAATGTCAAATTAACATTATATGAGTTTACCATTCTCAGTAATGTAAATGATTGGATTATTGTATGTTTCCTTTACATGAGCCAACAACTTTTAAATCCCATAAGGAATAATGTACAACCAATCCGAACCGTCCTGACATAAGAAATGATAATATTTTATAAGATACAGAATAAAAGGGTAGTCATTCAATCTAGTTGCAATTATGACACAGTCCACTACCAAATAGATTGGGATAATCCATTCTATTTTTTAATCTTCTTTCTAAAAAAGACAAAGTTAAAAGACATACCTTTGGACCAATAGGTATTCCATTACGCTCACCTACAAATGATTGAGAGAGTGAGTGTCACGTGTTAATGAAGGTTAATTTATATTGATACATGATCAAGGTCCATATATTTACTGGATACTGCAATATCTTGATCATTTGCATAACTTGGTGATGTACCAGATTCACTATGTGAATTGCTAGCATAAGTACTTGTGTAATAATTTATGCCTAGAAAATCATAAGACCCTTTCACCAACTTAGCTTGTTCTTGTGTAAATTGGGGAAGACGGTGTCCAACTAGTTTTCTCATAACTGGTGGGTAGTCATCGGTTACTACTGGTGCGACAAACCTGAAAGATGGGGGAGGAAAATGGATATTGAGACTCGAGACAATTTTTATATAATATATAACCACCAAAAACAAAATAGAAGAGAAGATGCTTGCATTTGTATTCAAACAAAAATATAAATTTGACAATACAATTTATTCTTTAGAAATCTTAGAAAGGCCAATAAATATTGAAAGTAGAAAGCATAAACGTGTAAAATTTGTACACCAGGAAAGCATGAGAAGAAGAAGAATAATAAAGTTTCGTATATTAAGTAGTATATCAAGATGAAAGCTGTATAAATTAAAAATATCAAAAGCAAGAATAAGCCAAGGCCGCGGTAACGTCATCTAGTGAACAATTAATTCTGAGGCTTCCTGTGTGTTAATTGAATTAAGTAACTTACCTACCTTCCAATTGTCTCGCGACATCAGTAGAGAATCAGCTAACTCACATACCAGCTGGAACATTGCATCACCAGCATCTTTCTTCCTCCACTGATACGATTTTTGCTTGGAGCATTAACACTAAGTCAGTTGTAAAATATTCTAGACAAGATCCACCATTTTAGGAACAGACGAACAGCTGCCCATTCTAGAGTATTCCTTTTACATTCCATTGTATTATTTAACCTTGAAGGTTTGATCAATAAACAATTATCAAAACCGGTTGATTGCCTAGTCTATCTTCTTTGATTTCTAACTTGGTATCAAAGCATTTCAATGGCAAATGCCATCAATCCTTCCCATAATGCTGATCCCATCTTTGCACCCGCCTCAGTCTCCAGCAGTACTGCCACTCCTTTGATAAGCACCAACAGCAGCTCACCATTCGGAGTGAATCTCACTCAAGTTGTTTCAGTCAAGCTGGACAAGAACAACTTCTTGCTTTGGAAGAATATGATAGTGCCAATCATATGAGGACACCACTTTGAAGGCTACATTCTAGGGACAAAGATGTGTCCCCAAGAATTCAATGGCAGCCAAGTCACTGGTGAAGCTGGTATCACTATTGAGATGATTAAAAATCCTGAGTATGGCCAATGGATGTCAATAGATCAGTTGTTTATGGGTTAGCTATATTCATCAAGGACTCCAGAATGAGAGTTATGGGTGAAAGCTATGGAGTACAAAACCGGTCTAGAATAACCTTCCTTACTGGTGAACTGCAAAAGTCAAGAAAGGGAACAATAAATGTTGATTAATACTTAAACAAGGGGAAGCAACTTGCTGACAACCTTGAAATTGTTGGGAAAATTGTGGTGCATACAGACTTAGTCACTCAGGTTTTGGCTGGTTGAGATGAAGATTATACCCCAATTGTTGTCCAGATAAATAGCAGAGATCATATATCTTGGGGAGAGCTTCAATCCACACTTATGACTTATGAAAGCAGGCTAGAACACCTCAATTCTCCGAGAAATGACATATCTGAAATCAACATCAATCAGACCTAAGCTAATTTCTCCCAAAGGTCCGCATCCAATAAACGTGGCTTCAGATCTTACATGCCAGCTTTTGGGGGTAGATTCACTAATTTCAGCAACAATAGAGGTGGAAGAAAGGGAAGAAACAAACCAATTTTTCAAGTTTGTGGAAAAATTGGACACAAGGCTAATATATGCAACTTTAGGTATGATGATAGATATACTGGAGTGCCACCAAACCAAAGAACCAACTACAACTCGTCACCTATAGCCCTTATTGCATCTCTTAGCATTGTCAATGATCCAACATGGTATGCTGACACTGGAGCCAGCAATCACATAACCTTAGACAAAGGAAATCTCACCTCAGTCAATGAATATGTTGGTAAGGAGAAAATCATGGTAGGATATGGAAGTAAGTTGCATATCTCTCATTTTGGTACCACTCACATTCCAGTTTTGAATGATAAAATTCTGGTTCTAGACAAACTTCTTCATGTGTCCTAAATTATGAAAAATCTTGTAAGTGTTTCTAAGTTAACTTCATATAATGATGTATACATGAAATTTCATCCTAATTGTTGTTTTGTCAAGGACAAATCAACGAATGGGGTGATGATGCAATGGAAGCTTAAAGAGGGGCTGTACCAACTGGATTTTCCTCACCAAACTACCAAAAGTCTTACTCAAGAGTCAGCTATCACAAATAAATTCCTCTGCAATCTGTCTTCTAGTATTTCAAGTCACGAGTTTTCAATTTCCACAAATGATGTATGGGACAAGAGGCTTGGTCATCCTTCTAACCAAGTGATGACTGAAGTACTCAAATCCTGTAATCTCAAACTTAAAGAAAATGATATCAAACGTTTTAGCAATGCGTGTCAACTTGGCAAATCTCACCTATTGCACTTTCATTTATCTTCGTCACATGCCAAAGCTTCATTAGAACTTGTCTTCACAGACATTTGGGGAAAAGCCTCTATCCTATCTACATCAGGTTTCAAATATTACATATCCTTTCTTGATGACTTTAGCATGTACACGTGGATTTATCCCCTGAAACAGAAATCTGAGGCCCTAAATGTATTCATTCAATTCAAAAGGCTTGTTGAAAACAAACTAGCTAGCAAAATAAAAACCTTGCAGGCTGATTGGGGTGGTGAACATAGAGTGTTCTCAAAGTTTTTAAACCAAGAGGGAATTGAGTTTAGGCACCCATGTCCATACACTTTAGCTCAAAACGGTAGGATAGAAAGAAAGCATAGACATGTGACTGAAATAGTCTTGACACTATTAGCCCAAGCAAAACTACCCTTGATGTATTGGTGGAAAGTTTTTCAGACTGCTATCTATCTTATAAATAGGCTGCCAACACCAACTCTTCAAAGAAAGCCGCCCTATCAAATCCTATACAATATAGAACCCAATTACCAAGCCTTGAAAGTGTTCGGTTGTGCCTGCTACCCCTGTCTAAGGCCATATCAGAAACAAAAATTCAGTTTCCACTCCACCAAGTGCACATTTATTAGCTATAGTGAATCTCACAAAGGGTACAAGTGCCTAAGCTCAACTGGAAGATTATACATTTCAAGACAGGTCATATTTAATGAATCAGAATTCCCATTCCAATTTTCTACCTCTACAAAAATTCAATCAGAACCAGCATTGTCAGAAACCATAGTGTCTTACTTTCATTTTCCATTTGAACCAAACAAAATAATATCTACTTCAAGTCTTGCTGATACAAGTCACTCTGAAGCTGCTCATGCCAAACATCACCTACCTTCTGATTTAAATGACAATATAACAATTGGTGATAACTTTGGTGACTATGAAGGAAATACTGAATTAGAATCTGCAATGCCAGAACAAAATTAGTCACTGATCAATGAAGCTCCTCTGCAATCAGATGAAAATAAAATTGAAGAAGTGCTTCAACATAGAATAGGAAATCTGGCTGGGCATCCTATGATCACTAGAGGAAAAGCTAGAGTATTCAAACCAAAGGTTTATCTTGGAAGATTGGCTGAAAAACTCTCAGAACCTAAGAATGTCATTGAAGCCCTGAGGAATGATGGTTGGACGAAAGCCATGGAGAAAGAATTCAATGCTTTAACAAAGGCTAAAACCTGAGAACTTGCACCTCATTCACCAGCATACAACATTGTAGACAATAAATGGGATTTCAGGCTGAAGCATATTACAGATGGCTCAGTTCAGATATTCAAATCTAGACTTGTAGCCAAAGGATTTCATCAAACTCTTGGTATTGATTTCTTTGAAACCTTTAGCCATGTTGTCAAGCTATCAACTCTCAAAATAATACTCAACTTAACAGTCACAAAGGGATGGACGGTTAGACAAGTGGACATAAAAAATGCTTTCCTTATTGGAGAACTTAAAGAAACTGTTTTTATAAATCAGCCTGAGGGATTTGTGGATGAATTGAAGCCTAATCATGTTTGTAAACCAAACAATGCACTTTATGGATTGAAACAAGCACCTAGAGCCTGGAATGAGAAATTAAAGACTACATTCTTGAGCTGGAAATTCAAGCAATCAGTGGCAGACACCTCACTTTTTTATTTCAAAAATGAAAGTAAAATAATTTTTGCACTTATCTATATGGATGATTTGTGATCACATGCAATGACAAAGACTTGCTGCATGAATTCATAGACAATCTGAACAGAAAATTTGCACTAAAGGACATAGGAAGGCTGCACCACTTCCTTAGGGTTGAGGTATTATGGAATGACTCTGGAATTTATCTCACTCAAACTACATACATTGCTGATATACTTAAAAGATTTGAGTTGCAAAATATAAAGCCTTGTATTGCACCTGTTCTTGCTGGTAAATCAATGTCTAAAACTGATGGAGAAACATTAAAGAACCCTACAGCTTACATGAATACTGTAGGAGGATTACAACACCTTCAATATTCCAGACAAGATATTGCGTTTGCTGTGAATAAGTTGAGTCAATTCTTACAAGCTCTAACATCAACTCACATGCAATCACTAAAGAGAGTCTTCGCGTATCTCAAAGGGACTATGAATTATGGACTTTGGATTTAAAGAAGTGACAGACTTACCTTAATTGGCTACTCAAATGCGGACTTGGGCATCCTGCCTTGATGATAGAAGATCAACTTCTGGCTATTATGTTTACTTGGGTGATAATTTGATAAGCTGGTTTTCCAAGAAACAACATGTTGTAGCATGTTCAAGTACTGAATCAGAATATAGGGCACTTGCTTCAACTGCCTCCGAAATAACTTGGGTTCAGTCGCTTTTTCAAGAATTAGAATTACCTCTGGATGAAGTTCCAACTATATGGTACGCTAACATAAGTGCAGAAGCCTTAGCAGCTAATCCTGTATACCATGCCAGGATAAAGCACACAGAATTAGATGTGCACTTCATCAGAGATAAGGTTATTGCCAAAGAGCTGGAAGTAAAATATATACCTACCTCAGACTAGATTGCTGATCTATTAACTAAAGGACTAAGTCACTCAAGATTCCTTTTTCTAAAAGACAAGCTGGGAATTACCTTAGCACCTTCCAGCTTGAGGGAGGGTGTTAATTGAATTAACTAACTTACCTACCTTCCAATTATCTCGCCACATCAGTAGAGAATCAGCCAACTCACATACCAGCTGGAACATTGCATCAACAACATCTTTCTTCCTGCACTGATACGGTTTTTGCTTGGAGCATTAGCACTAAGTCTGTTGTAAAATCTTCTAAACAAGATCCACTATTTTAGGAACAAACTAACAACTGTCCATTCTAGAGTATTCTTTTTACATTCCATTGTATTATTTAACCTTGAAGGTTTGATCAATAAACAATTATCAAAACCGGCTGATTTCCTAGTCTATCTTCTTTGATTTCTAACTCTGTGAAAAGATAAAATGAGCAAAGTCACTTACCAGCCCAACATAAAATCGAGGCCCCTTGAAGCAGCCTCTTTATCTGCTATGGTGTCAGTGAGCGGCTCATACCACTGAGCCACATTTGTTACTCCTATCTTTCCCCCTTGATGTGACTACACATGTGTGTTTGTATAATCTATACAATATCGAATCACCAAATTGTATATAAAATTTGTTTCATGATATTTAGAATGTAGGGCAAATTTTACCTTATATCTTTGCTTGTAAATATCGATTGCTGCTGCCTGAGAAATGATCAAATGTTGTCCTACAATATATGGTTCCGTTCCTTGATTTCCATTGGAGTAACTAGTTGGAGCATCAAGTTTACATCTATGACGAGGGATAGCCTTTACAGGCTCTGTTGAAGTTGGACCACGACCAAGTGGAAAAGTACCCAATGCATATCCTTGAACAGCAACGGACCACAGTTCATTAAGTGTAATCCAATATTTTACCCATTGACGGACCTAGGGGGGGGGGGGTCCTATGGGGGCATGTGCCCCCCAACTTTTGAGTTTTTTTTATAAATATAAAATCATGTTTGGTATCGATCGAAATATAAATTTTAATTTAAATCAAAATTAACAATTAATTTTAATAACATATTTCATGGAATCCGTAACTATTTAACTTTTACCAAAATTTACTAAAAAAATTAATTGTAATCTCCATCAAACAGGGGCAAAATCACAATAAATTTTAATTTTTCTCTTTTTCTCTCGCATTTTAACAAAATCTCAACTCTTCATTAAACAAGACTGAAATATTGCATTCTTAATACCATTTCAAAGTGTTCACAATCAAGTTTTCTACGTTGTTAATGGCGTATGAAACGATCAATCGTAGCAAATGCTACAACTTATCAAAGTAAACCGTTCAAAATTAGTATTTCGAAAATTTCGATAATATGCTAACTTTAAAAATTTTTCGACGATCATATGTTAATCGAATCTACAAATTGCAAATATCATCTCAAAACTTATTTCAAGAATTACATTATAGGTATATCAAATAATCCAAACAGATATCAAAAATAGTTAAAAATGCGTTAAACATGAGTTTTAAAGAAAGACGTTTAACTCGCATTTTCTTTAAAAAAAATTCAATTATTTCATTAACATTTATTATTTTTGCAATGCAAATTTTTCAATGTAATTTTCATCATTTTATTAGAAACTTTTATATGGAATATGACATAAATTTTTTTTTCGAAATTTTACATCTGAAAAAGTCGTATCCTATGTAAATTTTTAGATGCAAAGTTACATGGGGTATGATTTGTTTGGACGTAAATTTTCGATTGTAAAATTTCTCTCAATTTCTTTGTAAGTTCGATTGTGCCCCCTAACTTTTAAGTTTGCGTCCACCCCTAATTTTACCCGATCACCGAATTCCCAAAAGCAAAGCTCGACAAACTCACAATAATCTTTCCTATTAATTATAGAAAAAATTCAATAATATATACAAATATATATTATTAACAATGTTTTCTAGTAATATTTTTTAGAAGCATATTCAATTTTTGTACAAAAGCTTGACTTGATAATACAAACATCTAAGGGGCTTTTAGTTTTGAGAGGAATTAAATATCTTATCTTCCTTTGTATTTGCATTGTTTTCTCATAAATATGCTTTTGCAAATATCCAAAGGTGCCTTAATTATTATGAAGATTTTGTTACTTACAAAATTTGATGGCTTAAGAATCCACCATACTCATCTTCTAAACATTGGGGAACATCCCAGTGGAAGATAGTTGCACACGGTTCAATGCCTACGCAAAAGTAGATTTAAGAATCCAAGAGGTAAGACTTTTATATTTATAAAAAGTTTTAAAAAGAAGCAAACAATAGTTGTTAAAAAGGAAAATTGTAGTGGAGTTAACCATCAACAATGAGTAAGTCTATAAGATCATTATAATAATTAATTCCTTCTTTGCTCACTTTAGCACCCTTTTTAGTCCACCTCCCCATACTTTTAAAAAAACACTAACAAACACATCAAAAATGTTCTATACTCATAATATTTAGCCAACAATTAAGTTAAAATTGTATAAAACTCGTTAGTAGAAACACACTCATCAAATGCCTGCGAACTTAACAGTTTGCTAGTCCTCACGTCCGTATACTGAACTGGATGACCAAGGTAGTCGTTGTGTGTCAGAATTCAGAACGGTTAAAATGAGTGGTGTCGGATGAACTGGACGTCTACTTCATTAGACTTAAGTTCAACTATTGGAAATAAAAGTAACTTGTTTGTTATGATCAAAACTTTGAGGATAAAGTCAACCATAGGTCTACATACTAGTCGGGTTAGTATAATTAAATTTAATTTTTTTCTCTTTCTTCGATAGGATGGGGACATTCAGAATTTTCAATTTTCTTATTTTTGCTTGTATTCATCAATAATCCACAAATATTGTGGTTCATTAAAAATAAAATAAAATAGAAAAGGACAATAGAATTCCATTAATTAAATATAAAAATTTGATAGTTGCAACATAAATGCCTCAACAAGAGGAAAAAATGAACGAAAACGCACTACAAAAAAAAAACCGATTTCGCGACAAACAAATGTTGTCGCAAAAATTGAGTTTTTGTTGCAAAAGTAATTTAGCGACAACAATACGTTCGTTGCGGGTATTGTCGCTCTATATGTGTCACATAATGTGTTTTGCGATGACTTTCGTACATTCGTCGCAGTAACAAAATCACGATACTCTTTGTTTGACGCAGAAAATACGAAATGACAACACAATATCTGTAGCCATAATGTCGTCGCAATGTATATATGTCGCAAAAAATTTAAAGGGCGACAAGTGTGTTTGTCGCAACTAATGTTCCAATAAAGTTTTTATGACAAATATGTTCATTTCGAATGTTGAGTTACCGAACATATTTTGCGACAACTTTCGACCATTCATTGCAGTAACAAAATCGCGACACTATTTGTTTGACGCGAAAAATACGAAATGGCAACACAATAACTGTAGCCATAATGTCGTCGCAATGTATATATGTCGCGAAAAAATTAAAGCGACAAGTGTGTTTGTTTCAAATGTTGAGTCACCGAACGTATTTTGAGACAACTTTCGACCATTCATCGCAGTAAAAAATCGCGACACTATTTGTTTGACGGGGAAAATATGAAATGGCAACATAATATCTGTAGCCATAATGTCGTCGCAATGTACATATGTTGTGAAAAATTTAAAAGGTGACAAGTGTGTTTGTCGCAACTAATGTTCCAATAAAGTTTTTACGACAAATATGTTAGTTTCGAATGTTGAGTTGCCGAACGTATTTTGCGACAACTTTCGACCATTCATTGCAGTAACAAAATCGCGACACTATTTCTTTGACGTGGAAAATACGAAATGGCAACACAATATCTGTAGCCATAATGTCGTCGCAATGTATATATGTCGCGAAAAATTTAAAGGGCGACAAGTGTGTTTGTCACAACTGATGTTCCAATAAAGTTTTTACGACAAATATGTTTGTTTTGAATGTTGAGTCGCCGAACGCATTTTGTGACAACTTTCGACCATTCATCGCAGTAACAAAATTGCGACACTATTTGTTTGATGCGAAAAACATGAAATGGCAACACAATATCTGTAGCCATAATCTCGTCGCAATGTATATATGTCGCGATTAATTTAAGGGCGATAAGTGTGTTTGTCTCAACTAATGTTACAATAAAGTTTTTACGAAAAATATGTTTGTTTCGAATGTTGAGTCGCCGAACGTATTTTGTGATAACTTTCGACCATTCATCGCATTAACAACATAGCAACACTATTTATTTGCCGCAGAAAATATGAATTAGCAACACGACAATGTCGTCGCAATGAATATTTGTAGTAAAATTAGTTATGTGACAAGTGGTGTTTGCATTTAAATATATTTCGTAACACAAAGAGTCTATCGTGCCATCATTTGTGCAACGAGTATAGTTGTTGCCTAATTTATTTCATGATTATTTATATACGTCGCATATTTTATTTTACAACATATAAAATTATTACGCAAAGTATTTTGTGACAATAAACATTTATTTTTGTGTAAAGCTTTGCTCGTAGTTAAATTTATTCCGCAACATAGTGTTTATTGCTTCAACGATGTACAATTATCACCTAATTGATTCAATTTAAACAGATAATGTTAAACAAATAATTTTATTTTAAACACATAATTTTAAACACATATGTCAGAGAATCTATTTTAAACACATAATTTTCGATTTATTTCGTCGCAATGGAATCATTACTGTGGTGCGCATTTATATGAAAATGTAACTTACCTTATTAGAAATAACTCGCGACTTTATGAAATGAATGCTTCAACGTACAATTATTAAAAAAATTAATTTAAAAAAAATCATATTACTGTCAACGAAATAAATATAGATCAATTTATGACAGAGCAGCAAGTCGTAGTTAAGATGACTGAGAAAATCTAAATGGGCATTTGTGTAAAATTATTACACCTTGAATGCAGTCTCAAACTGATCACATGGGACATTTTCGCACTCCGGATAAGCTTTTACTGTATTTGAAGCCTATCAAGTCATAAAAAATGCACACAAAGGCAAAAAAGTAAGATAGATTAAATCACTAGAAATCTTGGAGTTAGCAAATTCTTATGGTATCCCTAGTACGTGAACACAGTTGGTGCATATTAATATTTATTAGAGGAAACCTAGGGAAGTCATTAACTACAAAAAAAAAACTGGTTTCTACTTAGTAAAAGAAAAGATCTTGTTTACATTTTAGAAAAATGACAAGTTTACACAATCTTCATGACCAAATATGTCACAAATGCATGTACATGAATGAAATGACAACTAGAGGCTAAGGTCAAGAAAATGTCTTAATTTTGATGACCATCCTGGCGGGTCCATAAAATGATTATCTGTCACTTTCTTTTTAGCGTAGAAAGACTCCCAACTACGGAGAATCACCATGAGTAGAAAATGGAAATCATAAGCAACCCGAAAATTCCTCATAACTCTTTCCAAATACTAACAACTAAAGACCATCCAGATAGAAAAACATCACCTAAGAAATGTCTCAATCATTAGCTAAGCAAGATTCCTACTACTTACCAATAAACAATACAAAAATAAATCAAAGATCAATCATAGCCATCACCAGCTAATTAATGACTATCACGGATCAAATCTAAGGCTAAATTTTGCACAGTTCACAATCCAAAATTTAACACAATCTACAATCTGCAATTCAATTTTATAAAAAACAAAATGGAAACTTGCAATGTATACACAGCAAATAAAACGAATATCCTGATAATACAGAAAATGTGCCACCAATTACATAATTCTAAACAATTAATTGTTCAGTTGATCCAAAGTAAGACTAAGCTTTATAAAAGTTGCAATTTAAAACCAACTGCTTCTAGAGCTCAAATTTCAATTTATAAGTAAAACTTACATAAATTTCAATTTTTAAGGAACATTATTTTTGGTTTTGTGCGGCCTCACTCCTTTGCCATATCTAATATTCACGAAATGAACATATCCCCTGTAAATTCAATTAAAGTACATGGGATTCTAGAGAGCAAATCGGATACCAAATCAAGAGGAAAATAATGCCAAACACAATATATTCGATTGTAGACTACTGTGTTAATTTTTAGGTGTATGTTGGGTTAAAGACTACATTGGATATTCCATACATATTAGTCCGTCCTAATATTCTGACGTGAAAAGAATTTTTTTAGGATTTGAGAGTTGAAACATGAATGAACGGGTGGACATGACTTTCAATTCGAGGGTGGACCATTATAAACCTGTGCGTCTTTGATTCCATTTTACTCAATATTTCTATTGTAATTGAGATTAAGGCTTAGTTCCCAACAGATTAAAGTAGAGAAGATAAGGGATTGGTAAAAAACATGCATTTGCCCCAGCTTCAATGAGTTTTTTCACACAGGAGATCTTTCTATGCGTTGCAACCAACATCAATTGAGTCTGAATTAAATAATCACACATATCATCACACATATCAGATAGTAATTCTCAAGAATCAATAACAAGATCAAATCAAATCAAATATTTACAGTCATTTCGAAGAGATTGAGATGAACACACCTCCTTGTGGCGATTCAATAAATCGGGATTGATAGATCGGTCCAAGAGAATAGAAAGAATCTGAAATCCCCAAATCCAACAAATCAGAACTAGAAATGAGAAAAACATCAAAATTTCATCAACCAAGAAATATATGAAGAAGCCCACCTCGATATGGCCAACACTAATTCAATTGGAAGAAATCCAAATAAATACAAGTTAAATTTCAACTTTCACCGGTTCAATTAGAAGATTACCTTACACAATTTACAGAAGAATTGCTGGTGAAGATTTGAATTGCATAGAGATAAGGCACAAAATAGTTATTGGATTTGAAGGAGAAAGAAGTTTCGATAATTTTGATTTGATTCTTCAAATGTCTATTTGTATGCCTGGCAGCCGAGATTAACGTGGTGTGGTGGTGGTCTAGTAGATTTTGAAAGGTTTGTCTCAATTTTCAAAGTGTCTCTTTGTATTCTTTTTTTTTTTTTTTGTATAAATCATTTAACAGTTAAAAAAAAGTAAAAAAATAAAATAAAAAGCATGCTTTTATAAAATACATTATATTATTATAAAAAATCGGATCGAATTGACCTATATCCATATTTGATCCATTTAGTTAACGGATTAGTGGATTCAAATTTTAATCGGGTTATCGGATTGAGACTCTGAATCCATCTCCCATTAATTTTATCGGATTCGGATCAAAATCCTATCCATTGGCAGCCCTACTCATCATACAGTAAAATCTATTGGAGCCATCATAAAACTTACCCCTGTTTGGTTCAAATGGGTTCAAACCGTGTGGCATCGATGCTCATTACTAGCTCAAAAATTTCTTCAACAATAAAACGGATCTCACACACAACTGATGCAGATTTTCATATGTTGTATTCCATTTCTAGGTCGCTTGCACAGATCTTTGCTGATCAACTTTCAGCCTCTTAAAATGCATCTGAAGTTGCAACTGGAAATTCAGACGCGAATCTGTTCTGGAATTTTCATATGGTAGTGAAATCGAATCTGGTCTGGAATTCTCATATGGTAGTGAAATCGAATTTGTTCTGGAATTGAGAAAGCGTTTGGAATTGAGAATGGCCGTTGGGTTTCCACTGAAATGAGAGAATGGCGTTTGGAATGTCTAGTTCCACTAAGAATGTAAAATTCGGTTTGAAACATTGTAATATCCAGATCAAAAGTCTAAAACAAAGTAACAAAAATATTTTTAAAACAAAGTAACCAAAATATTTATAAAACAAAGTAACCAAAATATTTTTAAAACAAAGTAACCAAAATATTTTTACCCCTTACATGAATTTATACTAAAGATAATTTACTACGGTAAACGCCTTTTGAATTGTCTCATGTAACTAAAGAAGGTTGATTAAAAACAACAAGCTATTTCTTGATGAAATGTTCACAGCTTAAAAATGCCGAAACACAAGATAAATATAACGATTCGTATTGCCATGTTCCGATGACAATTCTAGCAGTGGACAAGGCAACTTGAGGAGGGATACTTCTCGGAGACTCGGAGATCACTAATTTAATCTGAAAACTACAAATTCAATTGAAATTCAACCTTGTAGATCAATATTAGCTCTAATCCTGAGTTATTTTTCATAACGGTTGGTCATGTCTTGGCAAGTGTTACGCAATCCACAACTTATTCACTGATAATGTTATAGGGGGTCGATGGCCGGGCAATAATATCCAAACTAATAAGACAATCAAGGTAACAATTCTTAGCATAGTGAGAAACGACGAATTGTCAATCTAGTGTTCGTCTTTGATTCTTATAAATTCACTATATCTGTATCTTTTTACTAGGTTTGGGAGTATGTCCGAGAATAGTGAGTGTAATTGAAATGCATTTGTAACATATAATTGAACTTAAGAAAACAAACGTTTTTCTTATTTCATGAACAATCCTAGAAGACCTTTTAGGGTCTTCAATGCGAACACAATGGATAACCTACTGGGTCAGCAGTCTGTTAATGGGTTGGACAACAAAGTAGAATAACTAAATAGTGAAAATAATGAACTAAGAAACTTTAAGTAACGTTTTGACTAGCAAACGACTTCAAATGTTTTAAATCCATCATTCCGAATCGTTGCTAGCTTTCCGGCGTAGAACGAAAATTGGAAAACAACTTAAGAAGAACAATTTTATTTCAAAATGGAATGATGTTAATTCAATGATTAAGAGCCTTAAACAGTCTCTCGAAACCCTAACTTAAGGAAAAAGACGAAAATCGACATCCAATAAAATAAAATATTTAAAACGCAAAAACAGAAAAATTTGAAAAAATTTGATTGACCGCCGACCAAACTTTAACTGCGATTTTGAGGTTGAAAACGACCTCAACCGGGCAGAGCTTTTGCCACGGCATGGGGCTCCGCTTCCCGTTTCTGAAAACATATTATAATATAAATTCTGACGTTCGAACTGAAAGTTATGCCCATTTGAAGTTAGCACCTGTTTTCTTGCCCCCTTTCCCCCATTTTCTTGTCCAATTTTCCTTCAAACTCTAACGCCAATCGTCCTACATCAAACCTGATGAAGTATATTTCACTATATGAATAACAAAAATTAATAATGTTTTTGAATTATAAAATTAAATTTTTATAAAATAGTTAAAATTTTCATTGAAAAATTTTCATATATAGTTAAAATTTATTGTTAACTTAATTTTAATCTACTTTTTAGTTTTTACACTAAAATCAAACCGGAGCCATACGTTTTTGTGCTAGAAATTTTGGCGGGGAAATGAGTGCCACATAATTGGGCCTTTTAGTCCCAAAATAGGGTTAAGGTAAGAAATTTTTCAATGACCCTCCTCTCCCAGTTGCATCTCTTCCCTTGTGCCGTCTGTCTCTCTCACCCGTCCATTTGCATCTCCGCCCCTGTGCTGTCCTTCTCTCCCCCGTCCGCATCTCTTTGCCGACGTATCTCTTATTGTCGACATTTGGTTAGTGTCCTTTCTCTTTCACTTCTCTCTTTGCATATCTATATAAAATGGCTGCTATTTCTTATTCGACCCAGCAAATACCCATAAAATGGGCGCCATTTTTCCTATTGGTACTTTGGAAATCTTATCTGGAAATATTTGCAGTGGTTTGTGAATTAGGAATGTGCACAGTTTTGATACTCAAATCTAAATTTTTCTCGTTCATTTGATTTCCTTTTTTTTTCTTTGTCATAACGTATTGATTCTTCTTTTCTGCAGCAGAAAAATTTTTGCTGCCAGAGCATTCTTGGAGTTCACATTAATTGTGGTAAGTGTTCTAAGGTAGTGAAATAGAAAACAATGATAATGAAATAGAAATACTGATTGTGTAAGAATATCCAGGTCCAGCCCAATTCAGGTCCAGCAGCTACCAAATATCTGTCCGTCAGTTTGGGAATCGTCATTTTCGTCATACAGTAGCCCTAAAAAAATTGCAATTCCCTTTACCTCAAAACTTCTTTCCACGTCGCACTACTTGCAGGTATATATTCATGTACTTTCTATCCCTTATATATATATATATATATATATATATATATATATATATATATATATAAAAACACACACACACACACACACACACACACACACGGTTAATTTGTTATCAAATATCAACTCTCATATCTGTAATCTGATTCTCTGTGAAAAGAGGCAAAAAACGTTAAGTATATAATGTGACTATGAGAGGCAGATGCTGCGAGCTGTGCTAATTAGTAATAGTAATTGTTGTATAAGTATATAATATAAATAATTGTTGTTGACTTGTTCTTGTTGTAACTTGTGAGATGTGAGTAGAGATTACCAAATAACAATAGTAATTTGACTAATTTTGTTGTTTTGACTTGTTTCTGGTGGTATAGAATCAAGCTGGATATGAATTGGTATTTGAATAGATTCCTGACAAAAGAAAAAGAAAAGAAAAAAAAGAAAAAAAAAAAGAGTTGATTCTCGTGGAATTCCATTAAAATTTAAAAAATGCCCAAGTACATGATTCCAAACACAACCTTTTGTTTTCTTGATTTTAATCAGCACTACTCCTACCTTAGTAGTATGCATTCTTTAATAAAATAATGAATGATTTTGAATCAGTGTAAAGTTGCCCATTTTTGAAGTAATATTTCAATTTCCCCATGACTTGTCTTCGCTGATTTGAATCCAGAAATTAGTAAAGTTGTGTTGGAGAATGCACCACAAAATGCCCAATACATTGCTCCAACTTTTCAAAAAGAAATTACGGTTGCTTATATGAAACACAGTAGCTAGATAGCTATTATAGTTTTTAACCTGTAATGCATGTTTATTATGCAACAATGGACTATCAAGGGGAAATGAGTAAAAGATGAACTCTGAGTTTCTGAAATTCATTTGCCTCAACAGTTACAATCAAATCAAAATGATCTTCGTCAATGAAGGAATGAACATGAAGTAAGGTTGAAGATATAGATAAGTAGCTTTCTTTAACTTTCATTTTGCATCAATTTATTGGAATACGGATTGCGAATTGTTCTAAGGTGCTTGAAACTAAGTTACCATTATTGAATATAAGAACATTATGTTTTCATCATTTTAAATGTCTCATCTTTCTCCTTTCCTTATGCAAGAACATTAATACAGATCATTATTATTAATATTAGTCTTTTTGTTTTGTTTTTCCAACTTGCACAGCAGGAAAACTTGTTCCATTATGGCTTTTTTTTTTCCACTATGCAAAACTTTTTTCTGAAGCAGGTTCCCAATAACTTCAGCCTAACAGCCCTAAACAAATGTCCTAAAACATCAACTCAAACAGTTTGTGGTTTTCACTTTCTACTTTTGTTTCTCCCCGTTCAGGGTGTAAGCCCAATTATTGAATTTCAGTAACAATATGTTCTCACATGGAGAGTCCCTCTTCTATTCCATAAGAGGAACGAGTTTTTTTAGTTAGCATTTCACATGATAAGTGTTTGATTTTGATTAGCTTTATTCAGAATGGAAGGCAATTGTTCTAAAATGCTAGAGTTTCCATATTACAATATTTGTTTTATGGATTGCTAAAGTATTGTTTGTGTATCTAATGATCAATCATCTATGGTTATTACAGCAGAAAGGATGGGAGGATATATGCTTCTCATGTTTTTTTGTCAAATTAAATTTACGCAACATCCATTCTCCTATGCAGCTTAAAAAGAAATGGTTCATACTTGATGAGGCTGAGCTTTGTATCATGTTTCAACCTCTAATTCCAAACAGGATGCAGTAGAGGAGCAAGTTTCTTCTTCACTAGAAGATAACACAAACATCAATGGACATGATAAATACACTAAATCTTTGACCATCCTGAGTTCACCTAGTAGGTTGAGAGGTGGAGACGAAATCTTCCTTGGAAACTGCTAAACATTCTGGTGGCACATTTCAAATCATAAATGAACAGACTGAGGAAGATGTGTCCCAAAAGTCGCATTTAATTCTGAAGACTATGACAACTTTGAGTACTTTTTCATGTCCTTTGCAGAAATTGCAGCTGGTCGAGGATTCTGAGGATGAAAATGAGACACAAGACATGAGTAACACTTGAAATATGTGTACGTTTCTTATAAATGGGATTTTGACTTGCGTTGTAAAAGTATAATATATTATTTTGATTTTCACTATTGTTTTGTATTGCATTTAACCGACTACGATTTTTCCGACTACGATTTTTCTTGGTCAGTGAATGGAGCAATATCATTTACTGACTAAACATTTTCTTGGTCGGCAAATGGATATTTCCCCGACCAACTACTATGGTCAGCTAATGTTTACGAACACTATTCATTACTTCTTGTCAAGTGGTATTGACGACTATCTTTTGACAGTTTCTGACCAAAAATTTGGTCAGGTAAAAGCTCTATCTTTCCCGACCAACAGCTTGTTGGTCGGGAAATGGGCCTATATTTCCCGACTAAATTGTTGTTTGGTCGGCCAAAACATTTGCTGGTAAGCTATTGGCGACCAGCTACCGACCAAAGTTTTCTAGTCGGGGATTGGTAATACCGACTAATATTAGACTTTTAGCGACTAAATTTTGGGTCGGCAAAACCCTTTTTTCTTGTAGTGTTTGTCGCAACTTCTCACATTTCACGACAACTTTTTATGTCACCTTATATATTTTTTGGTACTTATTTTTTTCATGACAAGAATTAATGGAAATACAGATCAAAAAATCAGCAGAAATTACGCACACAAAGTTCAGATTTGTCTTACCGAATTTCCCCTTACCGTATTTGAGCTTATTACACTAAAATCCGGTATGAACCTGAACTTACCGTATTTTTGGCGACATTCTTTATTATTTGTCGCAACTTCTCACATTTCACGACAACATTTTATGTCGCCTTCTATTTTTTGGTACTTATTTTTTTCATCACAATCTTCGCGACACACTCTAAAAATGTGTCGCGTTAGGTCACTTATTGCGACAACGTTTTGTATGTCGCGAAAAATCTTATCGCCAAATCACGATTAGAATTTTTAGCAACAAATATTTATTATCGCGAAAACTAGACCCTATTGCATCACAAGCATTTTGTTACAAGAAATAAATGTTTGTCGCCATAAGTTTCCCACCAAAAATATTTTGGCTTCCCTCATATTTTTGGCGACATTCTTTATTATTTGTTACAACTTCTCACATTTCAGCACAACTTTTTATGTCACCAAACTTTTTTGGTACTTATTTTTCTCATCACAAACTCCGCAACAAACTCAAAAAATGTGTCGCGTTAAATCATTTATTGCAACAACTTTTTGTATATCGTGAAAAATCTTATCGCGAAATCACAATTACATTTTTAGCAACAAATATTTTTTATCGCGAAAAGTAGACCCTATTACATCATATTACATCACTTATCCCTCATATTTTTGGTGACATTCTTTATTATTTGTCGCAACTTCTCACATTTCACGACAATTTTTATATCGCCAAACATTTTTTGGTACTTATTTTTCTCATCACAAAATTCACGGCAAACTCAAAAAATGTGTTGCGTTAAGTCATTTATTGCAACAACTTTTTATATGTTGCGAAAAATCTTACGAAATCACAATTATAAATTTTAGCAACAAATATTTTTTATCACGAAAAGTTGACCTTATTGCATCACAAGCATTTTGTTGCAAGAAATAAAGGTTTGTCGCCATAAGTTTCCCACCAAAAATATTTTGGCTTTGGCGTCATTCTTTATTATTTGTAGTAACTTCTCACATTTCACCACAACTTTTTATGTCGCCAAAGGTTTTTCGGTAATTATTTTTCTCATCACAAACTTCGTGACAAACTCAAAAAATGTGTCGCGTTAAGTCACTTATTGTAACAACTTTTTGTATGTTGCGAAAAATCTTATCGCGAAATCACAATTATAATTTTTAGCAACAAATATTTTTTATCACGAAAAGTTGACCTTATTGCATCACAAGCATTTTGCTGCAAGAAATAAAGGTTTGTCGCCATAAGTTTCCCACCAAAAATATTTTGGCTTTGGCGACATTCTTTATTATTTGTAGCAACTTCTCATATTTTACGACAACTTTTTTATGTCGCCAAAGGTTTTTTGGTAATTATTTTTCTCATCACAAACTTCGCGACAAACTAAAAAAATGTGCCGCATTAAGTCACTTATTGCAACAACTTTTTGTATGTTGTGAAAAATCTTATCGCGAAATCACCATTCGAGTTTTTAGCAACAAATATTTTTTATCGCGAAAAGTAGACCCTATTGCATCACAAGC
Organism: Fraxinus americana; assembly: GCA_035079005.1. Taxonomy (NCBI): domain Eukaryota; kingdom Viridiplantae; phylum Streptophyta; class Magnoliopsida; order Lamiales; family Oleaceae; genus Fraxinus; species Fraxinus americana. The sequence goes on along the minus strand of CM068708.1, from coordinate 24,621,820 downwards.
ATTTTGTTGCATGAAATAAAGGTTTGTCGCCCTAAGTTTCCCACCAAAAATATTTTGACGCCTTGCTTCCCTCATATTTTTGGCGACATTCTTTGTTATTTGTCGCAACTTCTCACATTTCACGACAACTTTTTATGTCGACAAAGGTTTTTTGGTACTTTTTTTTTCTCATCACAAACTTCGCGACAAACTCAAAAAACGTGTCTCGTTAAGTCACTTATTGCAACAAATTTTTGTATGTCGCGAAAAATCTTGTTGCGAAATCACAGTTTTGTTGTAGTGGCGCATGCATGGCGCATTCAAATGAAACAGGACTAGACAAATTTTACAAAGAACTATGACCAAATTAGTTTTATCACTGTTGCGTTTTTTCTATCGTAAGCACACGATATGGTAATAAGTAATACAATTGATCATTGAATCCGAATTATCGTTCCCACGAGGACTATATTTTAGAACTTAATCATAATTTTCTAACACCTATTTGATGAAAGCAAAAAACGAATTATTTGTTGTTGTGCATTTTTTATTTAAAAAGTTGAAATTAATTAAAATGCACACAAAGATTGATTGAAAATTCAAATAATGGATGGATATTAGGGCTCAACAATTTCACCTATTGATCACCTTTAAATCTTAATTCAAGATTCAAGAGTCTAATGTAGTATTTGATCAAATTCTTCTTAATTTATTTTTTTCTCTTTCTTCGATAGGATGGGGACATTCAGAATTTTTGATTTTCTTCTTATTTTTGCATGTATTGATCAATAATCCACAAATATCGTGGTTCGTTAAAAATAAAAAAAAAACGAAAAAGACTATAGAATTCCACTAATTAAATATAAAAATTTGATAGTTGCAACATAAATGCCTCAACAAGAGGAAAAAAATGAACGAAAGTGCATGCAAATGAAACTAGACCAGACAAATTTTACAAAGAAATATGACCAAATTAGTTTTACATTCAAGTGCTTCTTAGCCTTTTCACTGAGCCATATTCTTCTTCATTTTCTTGAGCTTGCCGCTTTAATGTAATTCGCTTTTTGTTCAGGAAATTCATCAACCATATAGCAGAGGCTTTTGGAAATCTTGTGAAACGGCCATTCACGAAATCTACATAAAAAAGGCCAAATCTAACACTGTATCCCGCACCCCACTCAAAATTGTCGAACATTGACCATATGTAGTAAGCCTTCACATCTACGCCTTCACTGTAAATGAAAGAAAAGTCATGAACAATGAAGTTTTGTAATAAAATAGTCAAATAACTTCATAATTTAACATTTTCTTAGAGATATGATACATAATTATATGAATGGTGACTTACTCCATCGCTTTCTTAATGTAAAAGAGATGGTCATGATGATATTTAATCCTTGTCTCATCTAATTGAGCTTCTGAAAATGTTAGGGCCGTATTGTTTACTTCATCCACCCCTATACAAATTAAGTCATCCAATGAATCACATTAAACATGGTTATTATGAAATGTTTCTTACTAAAGAAGAATGACTAATTAAAATGCTATGAATTTACCATTCTCAGTAATGTAAATGACAGGATTATTATATGTTTCCTTTAAATGAATCAACAGCTTGTAAATCCCATATGGAACAATGTACAACCAATCTGAACCGCTCTGGCATAAGAAATAATAATATTCAGTAAGATTCAGAATAAAAGCATAGTAATTCAACTTAGTTGCAATTATGACACGATAGCCCACTACCAATAGATTGGGATAATTCAATCTATCTTCTGTGTTCTTTCTAAGAAAAGACAAAGTTAAGAGGCACACCTTTGGACCAATAGGTATCCCATCGCGCTCACCTACAAATGATTGAGAGAGTGAGCATCATGTGTTAATGAAGGTTAATTTATATCTACACTTGAAAAAGGTCCGTATACTTACTAGATATAGCGATATCTTGATCATTTGAATAACTTGGCGATGTACCAGGTGCACTAGGTGAATTGCTAGCATAAGTACTAGTGTAATAATTTATGCCTAGAAAATCATAAGAGCCCTTCACCAACTTAGCTTGTTCTTGTGTAAATTGGGGAAGACGGTCTCCAACTAGTTTTCGCATAACTGGTGGGTAGTCACCGGTTACTATTGGTGCGACAAACCTGAAAAATGGGTGAGGAAAAGGGATATTGAGACTCGAGACAACATTTATATAATATTTATACCAAAAACAAAATACAAGAGAAGATGCTTGCATTTGTATTCAAACAAAAATATAATTTTGACAATACAATTTATTCTTTAGAAATCTTAGGAAGAAGAAGAAGAAGAAGAGGAACAGGAGGAGGAGGAGGAGGAGGAGGAGGAGGAAGAAGGAGAAGAAGAAGAAGAAGAAGAAGAACAAGAAGAAGAAGAGCGCAGTGACATCATCTAGAGAATAATTAATTCTAAGGCTTCCTGTGAAAGATAAAATGAGCAAAGCCACTTACCAGCCCAACATAAAATCGAGGCCCCTTGAAGCAGCCTCTTTATCGGCTATGGTGTCAGTGAGTGGCTCATACCACTGAGCCACATTTGTTACTCCTATCTTGCCCCCTTGATGTTCCTACACGTATGTGCTCGTATAAACTAGACAATATCGAATCTCCAAATTGTATATAAAATTTGTTTCATGATATTAGGATGTAGGGTAAATTTTACCTGATATCTTTGCTTGTAAATATCGACTGCTGCTGCATGAGAAAGGATCAAATGGTGTCCCACAATATATGGTTCTGTTCCTGGATTTCCACTGGTGCAACTAGTTGGAGCATCAAGTTTACATCTATGACGAGGGATAGCCTTTACGGGTTCTGTTGAAGTTGGACCACGACCAGGTGGAAAAGAACCCAATGCATATCCTTGAACAGCAAAGGACCACGGTTCATTAAGTGTAATCCAATATTTTACCCGATCACCGAATTCCCAAAAGCAAAGCTCGGCAAACTCACAATAATCTTTCCTATTAATTATAAAAAAATAAAAATCATTAATATGTACAAATATAAATATGATTAACAGTGTTTTTCTAGTAATATATTTTAGGGGCATATTTAATTTTTGTACAAAAGCTTGACTTGATAATACAAACATCTAAAGGGCTTTTAGTTTTGAGAGGAATTAAATAACTTAACTTCCTTTGTATTTGCATTGTTTTATCATAAGTATGCTTTAGAAAATATCCAAAGGTGCCTTGATTATTATGAAGATTTTGTTACTTACACAATTTGAGGGCTTAAGAAGCCACCATACTCATTTTCTAAACATTGGGGAACATCCCAGTGGAAGATAGTTGCGCATGGTTCAATGCCTGCACAGAAGTAGATTTAAGAATCCAAGAGGTAAGATTTTTATCTTTATAAAAAGCTTTAAAAAGAAGCAAACAATAATTGTTAAAAAGAAAAATTGTAGTGGAGTTAACCTTCGAAAATGAGCAAGTTTATAAGATCATTATAATACTTAATTCCTTCTTTGCTTATGCCAGCCGATAATCTTCCCCCTAAAGTACAAATAAAGAAAAATAAAATAAAATTAGATGAAACTTCACCAAATTTTCTTTTTCACAAATGTTGCATGAATTAAGTCATATATTCTTCACGTTCTCTTATATATGCGTATATATACCTGGCAATACTCTTGTCCATGCAATTGAAAATCTATAAGAGTCAACGCCTAGTTTCTTTAACAAAGCCACGTCTTCCTGTAACATTGTGAAAAATGAATAAATTTTATTCCTTTACCTAGGAATTGTTTTCTACGTTAATTTAAAATGATGCTATAACGATGAAATTACTGAATTACCTTCCACAAATTATATTGATCAATAGCAACACAGCCATTAGTTCCACCCTCAATTTTACCTGCAACTTGAAAAACACGCTCAGAAATTGACACGTCAAAAATAAATCCGTAAGTGTATAAAAAGTATAAGTATATATATTTGTGTATATGTATGTATGAAGATTGGAGAAAGAAGAGACCAGGTGTTCTCAGTGTGAAGACATCCCAGTTGCTCTGGCCTTTACCACCTGTGGCCCAAGCACCTTCAACCTAAATTACATTGCAAACAAAATAAATCAACCCAATCACAACTAAGCTGCATGCATATTTATTTTTCCTGTTTTGAGCTATAACGTAAAAGCTTATGTGCATGGACGCGATGATTCATTTATACACATACACACCTGATAAGCAGATGTTGCAGAACCAAAGATAAAATCCTTGGGAAAATCCGATCGCAGGATCTTGTTCTGGCTGTGTATGCCCATCTGGCCACCGCCAGGATGATCTAAAAGTGCTTGTGCATCCCCACCACCATTCATCGAGAGGCTGTTTTGGCTATCCATTACTACAAAATATAAAGGGCCTTAATTTGAAGTAGTGTAACTTGAGTGTTTTGAGAGCGATGTAGTGATATGAAATGGCGAACCAAATGATTCAGGTATTTATAGGGGATTACGAGTAAAATAATTACACAATGCCTGACTGCGCCTAACACGCGTTTAGAAAGTTCAAACTTTTGTTCTAGTTTCTATTCTTCGCCAGCCACCTATCACCCAATTATTGACTTTCCATTTTCCTTCTATAATACAGTGTTTCTGTTTTAAGATTTTATTTGTACACTTGTAAATCAGTTTTCTGTATTATGTTTGTTATGTTATGAAAATACTTGACTTTATATAAATTGTCAACTTATTTGACTTGACTTAGTTTTTAATTTGAATTATTAAGATTGACCGAATCCGGTCTTTCCTAAAGTCAAATTGATTTATATTCAAATTTCAAAGGTCAAAATTCAAAAGCTATTGGTCAATATAAAGCTATTGTGCAGTATAACGTATAAACAAGAGAAATGATGAACTAGGAAAAATAATTTGTAGATTTTGGAAAGGAAGCTAGTCCCATGTTTTAAAATAGAGTAACTTGGCACTAAGCCTTTCACAAAATATATGTACAACAACAAATATTTTGTAAATCATAATTAAAGTCCCCGTTTGACAACGATTAGATTAGAAAAATCATGTTTTAAATAGTGATTTTTATGAGAATTTATGATTAAAAAATTTGAATTTTTTTTTTGGTTTACGTATATAAAATTTTATTGTACGAATGTGATTGAAAATGGGTATGTAGAAAAAATAGTTTGAAAATAACGATTGTCAAATAGGGGCTAAATTAGTTTGTTAAAAAATTAGTTTTTGCTCAGCCAGACTATCTTCTAAATGTGCGGACTAGATAAAACCGTAGACCTATCAATATTGTCGATTGGGCAGGTCTAATCCGGAATTTTTTTTCTTTTTTGAGAGTTTAATGTAATTTAAAAACTTAGTCATGATTGAAAAATATAAATGTTATGTGAGGAATGAGATATATAGAAAAATTATTTATAGCAAAAAAATTGATTATTTTAAAAAAATCAAAGAAAGAAAGAGCAGATGGGTTGGGAACTCAAAGAGAGCTCAGCCACTCTTCATTTTACTTTCAAATTTAATTTTTTAATAATTGGGCTCATCGAGTCAGTTTTCATTAGTTCTTTAGCTAGATAATCAAACTCGTCACCATATGTTGATTATTTTGGACCAACCTGTAAACTTGCTTGAACCAAATCGGCTAGTTTTCATTTCTTTTTAATGTGGTGGCTTATACCGTGCTTGATGACCTGGCTTACTTTAACACCACTATTGCCAAGAGTTGACTAAATTTTGCATAGATCTAACTGCAAAGATGGGATTTTCAAGTGGGGCAAAAAAAGTAGCAAATACACCCCAAACATTACAAAACAGTATGGTAAAAGGACATCTGGATGGTTTCTATCACAAAATTCATTATTTAATCAAAAGTCAAGCATTTGACCATAATTTGACTAATTTATAAAGGGTAAAATGGTGTTTAACCTATAAATAATTAAAATAAAGGAAGATTTGTGATGGAGGTCCCAAACCTTTAATAAATATGCACTGAAAGGACCTTAAGCGATTTTCATCCAAAAATTTATCGGTTTGACCTAAATTCAAACATTTCACCTTAATTTCACCAATTTTAAATACGCTAAATGGTCTTCTAACATTTAATTAATCAAAATAATTATTTAAAATGGAAATAAAAGTGATTAAGAAGAGAAAATTTTAAAAAAAGGAAAAAAAACATAAAAAAACATTCATCTTCCCCAATCCACCCAACCGCACCAATCAGTAGAATAAACTTTTGAGTTGATTACAATCATCCCGATCCTTACAAAAAATCTTTTCTTACTCATAAGATGTTGATCCACGTACTTTATATTTATTTTCTCTTCCAAGGTGTTATTTCTTAATGTTGTTCTCATTCACTTATTACCTTTGTCCTCACGTTCAATTAGATCGAATCAATAAATATAATGTCCCAACTTTCAAGTTTTCACTAAACAAGTCAAATCCACTATCTAGATCCCCAAATTAGTGTCCAATTCTTAATTAGACTAGCACTGTATCATCTATTTCATATACATGCTTTTATCCCTCTAAGAACTTACCTTTTTTTTTCCTAGGATATTCATTTGGTGTCCTCATTGAGATCTTTATAGGGTAGCTTTTCCTCAAGTAGATATGATAGTTTTTCCTCTCCTTTTAGCAATGATTAGTGCAATGCCTTTTTAGAACAAGTAATTGATCAAATTCCTAGCTCATAATTAATACTTAGTTTTCGCTTATTAGCCAAAATAACTCTACACATATAATCCACGGATAAACAATTTATGAAAAATAAGCACAAGTAGCACTATATGGTTACAACTCACAAATCAACACAATTTCAAACATAATATCATCGTTAGTCGTAATGATATCTAGCTAAGTAACATACATGCATCTAATTTGAATTTTTCAAAAAATTTCAAGTTTTTGGAACTTTCTATAAAATGAAAAACAATGAAACAAGCATGCAGTTTACTACAGAGTTGACTATTCCCTAAAATTAAAGCTACATTGTCCCAATATAAGTACAAAAATAAGCTTAAGGAGGATGTAAGTGTTATGCCCTAGATCCAATCAATTTTGGACATAAACACTTTTAACATATATAATCGATGCATATTTATGATAATATATATTATTTAATTAAATTAATATTCTAATAAATTAAATAATAGAATCCGTAGATTCAAGTTTTAGTAATTTGTTAATCACAAGGAGTTGTGATTGTGAGATACAAATTACATATGATTGAATCTTAAATCGTTCGTGGTCGTATGTAATAACGAGGTTCGGATATCCTTATTATGGATAGACCATCACGTATGACATTTCTTACTTGTAAAGTAAGTATTTAGTCTCACAAGTTAAAGTGTGGTGACATTTGAATGAACACGTGGATGTTTTGTTATAAAATAAGATATTGGAGACCCACTGGGAGATTCTACATGGATAATTATCTGAGTTTCATAGTTAATCTCTAAAGTTCGGTAGTTGAATTTGTCATTTGACTTGAGGTCATCATAATGCCTTAAAATGAGGACAGTCATACTTTTGTGATGTTGGATGTTGTTCTGTCAAGGGTCGCTAATACAGTATCGTTCGGGTATATCAAGAATCATATGAAGGAATGATCAACAGAAGATTTGTCACTCTTAGATAGTAAGAGATTATGATCTACATTTCATCCAGTTAAGTTCATGATCAAATCTTTGGTCAATATGAACTCATAAGTCGAAAATGAGTTTTCGACTTACATTGACTTAACAGTGGGATAAGAGATACAATCGATAATTGAGATTGACACATATCCATATCTAATAATTGATCGGATCATATTGACAAAAGGATTATAGTTTCATGGTAAATAAACAAGTTTGATTTTGTCACACCACATGACATTTCCCGTCACATGTATTGCCATAACACATTGCTAGATGTCAATCTGGACGACGGATGTGAATTGATGATAAATTAAAAGGGGTATTTTAATTTATTAATTTTGACCAGACCAAAATAATAATTCACGTCGTTAAGTATCATGATCGGAAACCTAATGAGTCACACGCAAAAGAGAACCAGAAGAATGAGATTTATCAAATAATTAATTGACAAGTGTTATGTCATTAATTAATTGGGTTGCTTATTAATATACCCAAATTAATTAATTCATGGATCAGATTTAATTAATTTGATTAATTAAATATTGGATCGGGTTAAGTTTAAAAGACGGGCATGGCTCGCTGGACTTATATTAATAGGTTGCTAGGGTTTGAAAACTGAATGTAATAATTCTTTTTTCTTACTAACACAAGAAAAGAAAACCCTAATCTTCATTTTTATTCTCTATGTGGATCACCATTTTTATTCAGGTCGTTAAGTATCGTGATCGAAAACTTAATGGGTCACACATAAAAGTGAACCAGAAGAATGAGATTTATCAAATAATTAATTGACAAGTGTTGGGTTATTAATTAATTGATTTGCTTATTAATAACCTGAATTAATTAATACATGGATCGGATTTAATTAAATTGTTTAATTAAATATTAGACCGGGTTAAATTTAAAAGACGGGCATGACCCGCTGGACTTATATTAATAGGCTGCTATGGTTTGAAAATTGAATGAAATAATTCATTATTCTTGCTAGCACAAGAAAAGAAAAGAAGACCCTAATCGTCATTTTTATTCTCTGTGTGGATCACCATTGGAGGTTGGACAATTGGACAGCTTGAATTGCAGATCGTGATCATTGGAGTTCGAGAATCAGTAAAGGAGTTTGTAAAATTTATCAAATATAATATTCTAAACATAGTTTCTATCTAAATACAAATCAAATCCATGGTGGAAATTGAAAAATAATTTATTTTCCGCTGTACATGTTAAGTAAATTTCCAACAGGGGTATCAGAGTCTACTTTGTGTTTGTTAGAAATTGTTTTGCATCATATAACAATCCAAAGTTGATTGTTATTATTTTTCTAGTTTCTAACTTTCAAAGAAAATTGATTTTTTGGTTCTAAATTTAATTTGGAAACGAAAATTAATTTTAAAAAAAGGGGGTCGGATGTCAAGCAGCGACACGACGACTAGCGACAATGGTCGCCACCGAGTTGGCGTGCTGACCAAGTGGAAGCAGCAATGACTGTGGCGACAGAGGGCCACTGCTATTTTTACGCCTGTGAGTCCTTGCCGCGGTCCCAAGATATGGCGCAAGCTATTGTTGGTGCTGGGAAGAGATAAATTTTTTAAAAAATAGGTTTTCAGTTTCATTACAGGGTGAAAGGTTGGAGGCGGGGGCCTGAGCTGCAATTTGAGAAATTGTTGGCCCTTCCCTCCAATTATGATTTGGGGCTAGTTGGCAATTATCTAATGAAGGGTCATTATGCACTTTTTAAAAAAAGGACCTATTCTGGAAATTGAGAAATTGGAAGGTCCTGCTTACAATTTTAAATTTGAGTCAATTTGCAATTTTCAAAAGCGTTTTGAATTTAAATAATAAAATGTTTTTACATTTGATTTTCAACTGGGTTTTGACCCATATTATCGATATTGACCCGTTTAAAATTTTATTTAAAATTGATGACTTTTATATTTTTGTTAAAATTGGATTTTCACTTAAATATTAAATTTTGACTCTAAATTGAATTTTATTTTATTTAGGAGTTTTATCCTAAATTAAAATGTTAATTCAATTAAATTAGAGTTGGACTCTAATATAACATTTAATTAAAATTAAATTTTAATTAAATTATCCACCCTAGTATATTCTAATTTGATATTTAATTAAAATTTGATTTTAATTAAATTGTCCCACCCTAATTTTTTTTCCTTGAAATTAGAGTTGGACTTTAATTTGGTATTTAATTAAATTTTGATTTTAATTAAATTCAACCTTATTAATTCAATTATAATAAGAGTTGGACTCTAATTTGATATTTAATTAAAATTTGATTATTTGATTTTAATTAAATTGTCTCTCCCGAAAATATTATTGGAGTTAGAGTTGGACTCTAATTTGGTATTTAGTTAAAATTTAATTTTAATTAAATAGTCACTCCCTATATTTGTGGAATTAGAGTTAGACTCTATTTTTGTATTTAATTAAAATTTGATTTTAATTAAACAAGCCCGCTAATTAAATTAATTAATTAATTTTATTAATTATTATTTAATTGTTTCGATACATTTGTCTAAATTAGTTTAGACGAGTTTAATTATTAGAAACTTGAAACATGTTTGTATATAATATTAGATATTATATAGGAAAGCATTTATATGATGAATGTTTTATTAGTTGATGATTATGGACTTGACCATGTGGATGTATTGAATGCTTAGTTTTATTTTTATTTTTTTATGGGCCTGGGAGCTCTTAATTTAATTTGGACATGCGAGTCCGTTATTATTGTTATTATTTTGGGCTAGCCTGTCCAATTATTTAGGTCTGCGTGCCAACTAGTATATGATATATGTTGTAGCTGGACTAATTAGAGATGTAAGAAGAGGTAGAGACCATAGAGAGGGAGTATTGTATGAATCAATGCAATACCCCCTAAAAATTGGCCAACTGGTCTTTCTTATGGCTCGGAAAGATTAGATAGTATAAATCCATAATTATCCACACTATTATATGTATGTTTATTTGCATGCTAGATGTATAATAATATATGTATAATTATTACGATGAGACCTTTGTATGATAAACCCATCACTAAAATATTAAGTCAAAATTATCATTTGCCTTTCATCATTATAGTGAAAAATGAGAGTTCTAAATTGATATTAACTTGTTGAGTACATTCAAGGCTGGTCCATTAGGGATATGTTTGTCATTATGAAATATTTGATATTTCTGAATGATGGTTTGATTTATTTGTTGAGTACACTTAAGAAAATAAATTCTAGATGCGTGTTAAGCTAACACATAAAATGTGTGAAGACAAAGTGTAATAAACTTAATGATCTGGGAGTTGTATGGAGATACAATTGATAAAAGTATCTACCCAAATATTTTATTAAGACTTGTTGAGTATACTTAAGGTTTTAATATAACAAATAGGATCCCAGCCCACTGGAAGTCAAGTATAGATTCCAAAATTTATGTGACAGGATCATAAATTTTAGTTCAATAGTGGGAGCGAAATTAATTTAATAAAAGACTATGTTAAATTAATTGATACATTATATATATTATTCTTTTACTTTTCGTCATTTACATTTATTGAATCATGAGTAACCATATGTATTTAAGAGGCATACTAATGCCAACAACCAAACCAACTTTTCTTGATTGGCATCGCAATCTGAGAATTTTTCTCAAGCATGAGAAAATTGGTTGTATCCTTGAGTAGCCATTTCCAAAGACAACTGTTGATGACTCGACAAAGGATGATGTGGCTACTATAATGAACACAGTGATGACGATTGTAATGCAACATGTTTGATGTTTGTGACTATGTCACCTGAGTTACTAAAGTAAAATAGGAGTATAGATGCTAGCACATGATTTTCCATCTCAAGGTATTGAACGATGAATAATCACGTGTGGAAATATATGAGATTTCCTAGCAACTATACCAGTACATAATGGCAGAAGAATCAGCCAGTGCTCATGTGGTGAAGATTTTGACTACTTTGAGAAGTTGTCTCAATTGAGTTCAGTCATGAACAATAAGCTAAGTACAGACTTAGTTATGCAATCTCTGCCGGAGAGTTATTCATAACTAATTACGAATTTAATATGAATAAACTCGAATGCACGCTCATTGAGAACAAAATAACATTTCTCTAATTAGTTATAAGTGTTAAACCATATGTCCAATCAATTTTGGATATAAACACTTTTAATATATATAATCGATACATATTTATGACAATATTTATTATTTAATTAAATTAATATTCTAATAAATGAAATAATAGAATCAGTATATTCAAGTTTTAGTGATTTGTTAATCACAAGGAATTGAGATTGTGAGATACAAATTATATATGATTGAATCTTAAATCGTTTGTGGTCGTATGTAATAACAAGATTCGGATATCCTTATTATGGATAGACCATCATGTATGACATTTATTACTTGTGAAGTAAGTAGCTAGTCTCACAAGTTAAAATGTGGTGATATTTGAATGAACACGAGGATGTTTTGTTATATAACAAAACATTGGAGACCCGTTGGGAGATTCCACATGGATAATTATTTGAATGTTAGTGCTTAATCTCTAATGTTTGGTAGTGGAATTGGTCCTTTGACTTGAAGTCATTATAGTGCCTTAAATGAGGACAGTTATACTTTGGTGATGTTGGATGTTGCTCTGCCAATGATCACTAATACAGCATTGTTCGGGTATGTCAGAATCATATGAAGGTTGTGAATGATCAATTGATGAGTTGTCACTCTTAGATAATAAGAGATTATGATTTACATTTCATCCAATTAAGTTGATAATGAAATCCTTGGCTAAGGTGAAGTCATATGTCGAAAATGAGTTTTCGACTTACATTGACTTAACAGTGGGATAAAAGATACGATCGATAATTGAGATTGACACATATCCATATATCATAATTGATCGGATCATATTGATGAAATGATTATTTCACGGTAAACGAACGAGTTTAATTTCTTCACATCACTTGACATTTCCCGTCACATGTATTACCCGACACATTGCCAGATGTTAATTTGGGACGACATATGTGAATTGATGATAAATTAAAAGGGGTATTTTAATTTATCAAGTTTGATTAGACCAAAATAATAATTCACGTCATTAGACATTGTGATCGGGAACCTAATGGGCAACACACAAAAGAGAACCATAAGAATGAGATTTACCAATTAATTAATTGACAAGTGTTGTTGGGTAATTAATTAATTGGGTTGCTTATTAATAGGCCCAAATTAATGAATTGGATTAATTAATTCATGGATTAGATTTAATTAATTTGATTAATTAAATATTGGACCGAGTTAAGATTAAGAGACATGCCATGCCCGTTTAGACTTTTATTAATAGGCTGCTAGGGTTTGAAAACTGAATGAAATAATTCATTATTCTTGCTAGCACAAGAAAAGAAAATCATAGTCGTTATTCTCGTTCTCCATGTGGATCACTATTGGAGGCAGGACAATTGGAGGGCTCGGATTGCAGATCGTGATCATTCGAGTTGAGAATCAGCAAAGGAGTTTACAGAATTTATCAAATGTATTATTCTAAACACAGTTTCTATCTAAACACAAAACAGATCCGTTGTGGGAATTGAAAAACAATTTATTTTTCGCTGTGCATGTTAAGTAAATTCCTAGCAGAAGGACGATAGTGGTCCCATTTCATATGATGACACATTCTTGTGGCATGCCTCCAAGAATTGACTTGTGCAATATCGGAAATCCCCAAACTTAAAGTGCTTCCGCGTTCCCTAACACCTGATGGGTATCCTACAAAATAGTCGTGAATCAATTATTTTTAGGACAATGATATACTAGATAAATTCAATCAAATAATGAAAATAACCATACTACAAATTCAAAATGCAAATCAATTTCCTCTCACTAAGTCATTCGCTGGAATTTTTGCTTTAGGTTGCTCAAGTATAATCTAAAGCGATTTCTAGATCATTTAAGTAGTCAATCTCTAATAATCTTTCTATCACCAACCTCATGAAGTTTTTCTTCTTTCTTGAATTTAATAAATTCAACCTCCACCTCAGAGATGTCATCTTTTTCAACTTCAACCACAAGTTTACATTTATCAATCCTATCAACGTTTTCCATGTGCTCACATTTGGACACTTCCTTTATATTGGCAACACATCTATCTTTCACTTGGACTATTGGCTTAACTCCCTAAAATCTCTTTAAAAGCTTTTCTTAAATTTTTTAAGGTCTTAGCTTGGTATCTTGCCTACTAAGGAGGCAAATGTGTCTAAACATTTCCAAAAGTATGAAATGTGTCTAGACATCTTCTATCATTCCTATGGATTTTAATTGTATCACTGTTGCGTTTTTTCTATTGTAAGCATACAATATCGTAATAAGTAATACAATTGATCATTGAATCCGAATTATCGTTCCCACGAGGACTATATTTTAGAACTTAATCATAATTTTCTAACACCTATTTGATGAAAGCAAAAAACGAATTATTTTTTGTTGTGCATTTTTTTATTTAAAAAGTTGAAATTAATTAAAATAAACACAAAGATTGATTGAAAATTCAAATAATGGATGGATATTAGGGCTCAACAATTTCACCTATTGATCACCTTTAAATCTTAATTCAAGATTCAAGAGTCTAATGTAGTGTTCGATCAAATTCTTCTATGGTATTCAATTTATCCTACTAGAGTTCTCACTGAGTTTATTTAACTAATTCAATTCCATGTCTCTATGTGAATCTACCTTATGTAAACGAAATATTAGTTCTAAGAATTCATATGATGATCACAATATTTAATATAGGTATCTCTACACGTTATACTAATATACCGAATTTTACTAGATGGCCTAAATATAAAACTCACATCTCGATTCGTAATAGATTCACAAAATCATCAAATTAGTGATCAAATAATTCAACACATTAAACTCATAGCAAAACCAATACATGTATGATAAAATAACAAGAATCTTAAATAAAAAAAAATAAAGGGTTCAAATACATTACATTATTCACCATAATGTAATATTTAGCAACTCATAATGATGAAAGAAGAAAAATAAGAAGTTGTTATTGAACAAATCACCAAGTTTTTAATAACGATGTACAAAAAGAAATTAATTTTGCACCAAGATGTTCTTCTGTTTCCAATCTATGCTTCAAAACTTGAATTTCTTGATTTTTTCTCCCTTTAAATACGTTATTCAATCTCTAGTTGTATTTATCTTTTTGTCAATGTCTGGAACTCATAAAGTGCCTCATTTATTCTATTTATACTCTTCCCCACGTTTGTGTAAGATTATGGGCTTTAAAACGGATCGAAACGCTGTAAGCCTGAAACGGCGGCACAAAGCAACGCCTAGGCTCCGCAATGCAATTCTGTGTAGCGTCTAGGCACCATGAGTGCAGTACCTAAGCGCTGTGTCTCTGATCACAATCATGTCTTTGTTGTTCCTTACAACGCCCGGGTTCAGGGATTCCAGCGTCTAAGCGCTCGCTTGCTGTAAAAAAAATTCGTTTCTCGCGCTCCAAACATGACGCCTAGGCGCCATTTTGTTGATTCTTTTCCTTTACTTTTGGCTGTTTGCTCACTTTAGCACCCTTTTTAGTCCACCTCCCCATACTTTTAAAAAAACACTAATAAACACATTAAAAATGTTCTATACTCATAATATTTAGCCAACAAATTAAGTTAAAATTCGTTAGTGAAAACACACTCATCAAATGCCTGCGAACTTAGGGGTTTGCTAGTCCTCGAGCAACTGGATGTCCGTATACTGAACTCTATGACCAAGGTAGTCGTTGTGCGTCAGAATTCAGAACGGTTAAAAAAATAGGTGTCGGACGAACCAGACGTCTACTTCATTAGACTTAAGTTCAACTGTTAGAAATAAAAGTAACTTGTTTGTTATGGTCAAAACTTTAAGGATAAAGTCAACCATATGTCAACATAATAGTAGGGTTAGTATAATTAAATTTATTTTTTTCTCTTTCTTCGATAAGATGGGACATTCAGAATTTTTGATTTTCTTCTTATTTTTGCATGTATTGATCAATAATCCACCAATATTCTGGTTCGTTAAAAATAAAAAAATAGAAAAAGACAATAGAATTCCATTAATTAAATATAAAAAATTGATAGTTGCAACATAAATGCCTCAACAAGAGGAAGAAAAATGAACGAAAGTGCATGCAAATGAAACTGGACCAGACAAATTTTACAAAGAAATATGACCAAATTAGTTTTACATTCAAGTGCTTCTTAGCCTTTTCACTGAGCCATATTCTTCTTCATTTTCTTGAGCTTGCCGCTTTAATGTAATTCGCTTTTTGTTCAGGAAATTCATCAACCATATAGCAGAGGCTTTTGGAAATCTTGTGAAACGGCCATTCACGAAATCTACATAAAAAAGGCCAAATCTAACACTGTATCCTGCACCCCACTCAAAATTGTCGAACATTGACCATATGTAGTAAGCCTTCACATCTACGCCTTCACTGTAAATGAAAGAAAAGTCATTAACAATGAAGTTTTGTAATAAAATAGTCAAATAACTTCATAATTTAACATCTTCTTAGGGATATGATACATAATTATATGAATGGTGACATACTCCATTGCTTTCTTAATGTAAAAGAGATGGTCTTGGTGATATTTAATCCTCGTCTCATCTAATCGAGCTTCTGAAGATGTTAGGGCCGTATTGTTTACTTCATCCACCCCAATACAAATTAAGTCATCCAATGAATCACATTAAACATGGTTATTACGAAACGTTTCTTATATCTTGCTAAAGAAGAATGACTAATTAAAATGCTATGAATTTACCATTCTCAGTAATGTAAATGATAGGATTATTATATGTTTCCTTTACGTGAATCAACAGCTTGTAAATCCCATACGGGACAATGTACAACCAATCCGAACCGCCCTGGTATAAGAAATAATAATATTCAATAAGATTTGGAATAAAAGCATAGTAATTCAATTTAGTTGCAATTATGACACGATAGCCCAATACCAATAGATTGGGATAATTCAATCTATCTTCTGTGTTCTTTCTAAGAAAAGACAAAGTTAAGAGGCACACCTTTGGACCAATAGGTATCCCATCACGCTCACCTACAAATGATTGAGAGAGTGAGCATCATGTGTTAATGAAGGTTAATTTATATCTACACGTGAACAAGGTCCATATACTTACTTGATACTGTGATATCTTGATCATTTGAATAACTTGGCGATTTACCAGGTTGACTAGGTGAATTGCTAGCATAAGTACTAGTGTAATAATTTATTCCTAGAAAATCATAAGACCCTTTCACCAACTTAGCTTGTTCTTGTGTAAATTGGGGAAGACGGTCTCCAACTAGTTTTCTCATAACTGGTGGGTAGTCACCTGTTACTACTGGTGCGACAAACCTGAAAAATGGGGGAGGAAAAGGGATGTTGAGACTCGAGACAACTTTCATATAATATAAATAAGCACCAAAAACAAAATAAAAGAGAAGATGCTTGCATTTGTATTCAAACAAAAATATAAATTTGACAATACAATTTATTCTTTAGAAATGGAGGAGGAGGAGGAGGAGGAGGAGGAGGAAGAGGATCATCTAGTGAACAATTAATTCCAAGGCTTCCTGTTAAAATATAAAATGAGCAAAGCCACTTACCAGCCCAACATAAAATCGAGGCCCCTTGAAGCAGCCTCTTTATCGGCTATGGTGTCAGTGAGTGGCTCATACCACTGAGCCACATTTGTTACTCCTATCTTGCCCCCTTGATGTTCCTACACATATGTGCTCGTATAAACTATACAATATCGAATCTCCAAATTGTATATAAAATTTGTTTCATGATATTTAGAATGTAGGGCAAATTTTACCTGATATCTTTGCTTGTAAATATCGACTGCTGCTGCATGAGAAAGGATCAAATGGTGTCCTACAATATACGGTTCTGTTCCTGGATTTCCACTGGAGCAACTAGTTGGAGCATCAAGTTTACATCTATGACGAGGGATAGCCTTTACGGGCTCTGTTGAAGTTGGACCACGACCAGGTGGAAAAGTACCCAATGCATATCCTTGAACGGCAAAGGACCACGGTTCATTAAGTGTTATCCAATATTTTACCCGATCACCGAATTCCCAAAAGCAAAGCTCGGCAAACTCACAATAATCTTTCCTATTAATTACAGAAAAATAAAAATCATTAATATGTACAAATATATATGATTAACAGTGTTTTTCTAGTACTATATTTTATGAGAATATTTAATTTTTGTACAAAAGCTTGACTTGATAATACAAACATCTAAGAGGCTTTTAGTTTTGAGAGGAATTAAATAACTTAACTTCTTTTGTATTTGCATTGTTTTCTCATGAGTATGCTTTGGAAAATATGCAATGGTGCCTTAATTATTATGCAATATTTTGTTACTTACACAATTCGAGGGCTTAAGAAGCCACCATACTCATTTTCTAAACATTGGGGAACATCCCAGTGGAAGATAGTTGCGCACGGTTCAATTCCTGTACAGAAGTAGATTTAAGAATCTAAGAGGTAAGTTTTTATCTCTATAAAAAGCTTTAAAAAGAAGCAAACAATAATTGTTAAAAAGAAAAATTGTAGTGGAGTTAACCTTCGAAAAGGAGCAAGTCTATAAGATCGTTATAATACTTAATTCCTTCTTTGCTAATGCCAGCTGATAATCTTCCCCCTAAAGTACAAATGAAGAAAAATAAAATAAAATTAGATGAAACTTCACCAAATTTTCTTTTTCACAAATGTTGCATGAATTAAGTCATATTCTTCACGTTCTCTTATATATGTATATATGTGTACTTGGCAATACTCTTGTCCATGCAATTGAAAATCTATAAGAGTCAACGCCTAGTTTCTTTAACAAAGCCACGTCTTCCTGTAACATTGTGAAAAATGAATAAATTTTATTCCTTTACCTAGGAATTGTTTTCTACGTTAATTTAAAATGATGCTATAACGATGAAATTACTGAATTACCTTCCACACATTATATTGATCAATAGCAACACAGCCATTAGTTCCACCCTCAATTTTACCTGCAACTTGAAAAACACGCTCAGAAATTGACATGTCAAAAATAAATCCGTAAGTGTATAAAAAGTATAAATATATATATTTGTGTATATGTATGTATGAAGATTGGAGAAAGAAGAGACCAGGTGTTCTCTGTGTGAAGACATCCCAGTTGCTCTGGCCTTTACCACCTGTGGCCCAAGCACCTTCAACCTAAATTACATTGCAAACAAAATAAATCAACCCAATTACAAGTAAGTTGCATGCATATTTATTTTTCCTGTTTTGAGCTATAACGTAAAAGTTTATGTGCATGGACGCGATGATTCATTTATACACATACACACCTGATAAGCAGATGTTGCAGAACCAAAGATAAAATCCGTGGGAAAATCAGATCGCAGGATCTTGTTCTGGCTGTGTATGCCCATCTGGCCACCGCCAGGATGATCTAAAAGTGCTTGTGCATCCCCACCACCATTCATCGAGAGGCTGTTTTGGCTATCCATTACTACAAAATATAAAGGGCCTTAATTTGAAGTAGTGTAACTTGAGTGTTTTGAGAGCGATGTAGTGATATGAAATGGCCAACCAAATGATTCAGGTATTTATAGGGGATTACGAGTAAAATAATTACACAATGCCTGACTGCGCCTAACACACGCGTTTAGAAAGTCCAAACTTTTGTTCTAGTTTCTATTCTTCGCCAGCCACCTATCACCCAATTATTGACTTTCCATTTTCCTTCTATAATACAGGGTTTCTGTTTTTAAGATTTGATCACTTGTAAATCAGTGGGCCTCAGTTTAAAATAATTGGTAGCAAAAAATGTAACAAGAAATTGATGGTGTGTTTTATTAGTAAGGTGTATGAAAACTAAAAAAAATTAAGTTAACACAGAATTAGAAAAAGGAATTGGCGTTAATAGTGCAGTAAAATTAAAATTAATCGGGAGTACAAACTAAAAGCTAAATAAACAATACATCTTTTATCCTCGTTATATTCTTTATCATCATATGTTCAGTGCACTTTAAAAAAAAATTATGTAAACCAAACGACTCGCAGAATATCATGAAAGTCATACTACGTATATATAATTAAGTTGATATATCTAATGAAAACCAAGCGACTCGCAGAATATCATGAAAGTCATACTATCTAGTAATAGAGCAGATGGATAAGATTTTCTTTTTTAATGAACCTTAAAATAATTTTAGATTCTGTCGCCTAATTAATTTTAAAAACTAAGTCACAGTCTGAAATAGATTAGATTGAGACGTCCCATAAAAGATTAGATATAGGAGAATAAAAATTAATTATTTTATTCTCAGACAACTCTGTTTGAATGTGAAGTCAAACTAAGCCTGCTATTATGTTACAAAATTATTTGACTTTTTATAAATGGCCAACTCAGCATTTGCTATTATTTTGGTTTTAAATTGTCACTGTTTGACTTTGTCCCATCTAATCCCTTCAATCAAACATAGGCTGAATTATTTGTGATTGACCAAATCCGGTCCTTCCTAAATGGTCAGGTTGAATTAATTTTAATGGGATTTTTTTTTTCCCTCTTCAAAGTTAGAAATTCGGTCCAAATTCAAAACGATTGTGCAATATAAAGGCATTGTAATGTTATTTGTGAATATAGCCTTTGACCAGATTATTAGAATTAAAATAGTTCTTTCATTTGAAAAGTATTAACTGAAAGTTACGCGGGTTCCACCCTAACAACACGTGGAGGAGGTGAATAGGTATAAATGCGGAATTAAAAATATTGACAATTAATATTGCAACAAGTCACAATAATTAATTAATCTAAATTCAGTTCACATGAATTAACCACCCTATGTTGAATTGTCGATTTGTATGAAATCAATAATATAAATAACACAAAGAATTGATAACGGAGAAGATCCTTAACTGGATTAAAAAAAACTTTGGGACTAAGTCACTAGTATATACTATAGATATATGAACTTATAAAACAAGTCAGTTTAGAATTCTCATTAGACTCGTTGACCTAATTCTTGCAATTTTTAAGACCCCCTGGATAGTGCTTCCTCACACCAGATCCCGATCTTTCCTTCAAAAATTTGGTATAGTTGGGCATTTGTGCAATTGCATATGCGAAAGGGATGTTTATGTGTAATTTTTTGAAAATCTCCACAAACTAGGCAAACTACTTGTCTAACTTCTTTTTCTGCAATCGTTGAGGAAATGAAATTGGTGGCACATAAGTCTTGATAGGACTTGGTGCTCTAACTGTGGATGTTTCGTGTCTCTCTTCCTCATCTTTTGCAATTGGTGCAAATTTTTCTTCTTTATTAGCTTCTTCAACTTCTACCTCATTGTCTTTTTTTGTGTGGCCACTTTACATGTATTTCTGACAGTTGTACTCAATTTTTAGTTGTAATAGCTTGCACTTGCTCATTTGGATTTATCATCGTATTGCCTACCAATGTCCCTTGTGGGCGTTCTTCAAGTTATTGAGCTATTTGTCCAATTTTTGTCTCCAGGATTTTGATAGATGCCTGCTGATTCCGAAGGTTTGGGTCAATTTTCTGGAACACCTCGCCTGTCTTTTGCACATATTGATTGAACATATCTCCCAAACTTGATATTTTCTCTTGCTGGTATTATTTGAACCACTCCATTGCTGATTATCTGACCATCTGAAGTTCGGGTATTGTCTCCAACCTGGTTATATATTTGTTGTTATGGGTTGAAATTATGGGAATCATTTTGAATGAAACATACTTGTCCTTTAGGAAAACCCATAGACAAGCAATTTTCTGTGGGATGATTGGCTCCACAATTTTCACATACTGGATTGATTGTCACTGCAATTGCTCGTTGTGTTTGTGCTTTAACCAATAACTCTACCGTTTTATCAAAGATGCTATCTATACGTTTGTAGCTTTATGTGGTATCACTCTTTTTGATGAAAACATGGAATGTGTCGTGGCAACTAACTCAAACAAATCCACGCATTGTTGTGCTGATTTTCCTATGATCGATCCATCGGCAAAGGAATCCGCCTAAGATTTTTGCAGTGGTGAAAGTCTGGTGTAGAAGCATTGCACTTGATTACCTGTGATGATCTCATGATTTGGACACTTTCTCATTAACTACTTGAATCTATTCCATGCCTCGTGATAGCTCTCCCCATCTTTTTGCCAATCTAATTTTTTCTAATTTTGCCAGTGGAAAAAAGTTGTTGCAGAATTTTCTCGTCAGTTCCTCCCATGTAGTAATGCTTCCATTAGATTCAACATCTAACCATTCCAATGCAATATCTCGCAATGTATAGGGAAATAACCCCAGGTTGATAGCGTCTTCATTAATAAAGCATGAAAATTCTAGCAATTTCTGAAAAATCTGGATATATGTGTGTTCGGATTTTCATGAGTTAAGCCATAAAATTGGAGAGTGTTGCTGGTCAAGTTGATCCAATCTGCCTTTACCTCAAAGTAGTTCACCCCAAAATCTTGATATACTATACTGGAGTGTGCGGATGCTCTGTGGGCGTAAAAAGCATTGAAACTGACAAGTCCCCTTCATTTATTTCCTCTTGGTCATATTGTTGATCCAGTGGTGCCGCTACTCTCTCGGTAACTTGTCTAATTGGTTGTATAGGAATACAAATGTATATTTTGATCGTTAGCCATTTGATATTGTTGTTATTGTTTGTGTTCTTTGCGGCTTTATCTAAAAGTACGTTCTATGTCCGAATCAAATGGTTCAATATTGTTATCTTAGGTATGGAGCATACAATGAACACCTTTTATTTGTAATAAAAAATAATAAAAAATCAAATAACAGTTAAACATAAAATAAATTAAGACTAAAAGTAAATAGTTTCCGGCAATAGCTCCAAAAACCCGTTACACATTTTTTCTGTAGCGACCGAGAATTTTAAATGATATAAAGTTATTTTCTTGAAAAACGTGTCACTAAGTTTTGACCCTAAATTTTTAATAAAAGGAGTGTTTGTCTAACCATTGTAAAATAAATTTAAATCTATTCAATCGAGTCCAATCTCGAATATTTTAAAGAATCAAATTCCTTATCATTCTTAAATCCAAATTTCAATAGTTTTAAGTACAATATTGTATTTTCTAGAGTCCAAAATTCTGTTAGTCCGATTCTGGCCCACTTAATTTCGTAGAATCTTGTGCCCTAGAAATTTACTCTTCATATGACCCTCATTCTCTCCCCTCATCACCTCACGCAGCCAACCAAAATTGGTAAGAGAACCTCACTCTCCCTCAATTTGGAAATTCACGTTTGATGCTAGAACATCAATTTCAAGCGTCAACAATATCCCAGTTGGAATTGGAAATTCATGTTTGATGCTAGAACATCAATTTCTAGCATCAAATAAGCCGAAACCCAACCACCATCACCGATTGCAACAAGCTGCAATCGGGTTCACCTCCACCATCACCAACTGCGCACACACACAAGCTGAAACCCATACCACAGCCCAACCAAATGAGCCACTATGTCCACTCCACCATCTCCAAACACCATCACCTGTAGCCCCTCGCGGACGGTCACACTTCACACCAAATCGCCACCACTTCACACCAAATCAGCCACAAAACCAAGAAATAATCTGACCCATAAGCTTACCTCATTCCCTGACCCATTTTCAGCCGGATTACCGTCGGAAAGTCCAAGTACTCGAACCTCCAAGCCTCTGCTAGTTTCGAAGAACCTCTTGCCACCTCCACACGCTGACCGGAGCCACCACGCGACGGTTCCGCTGATGCCAACCGCTTGGCCGGTGGAGGAAATCGGAGGAAGGGGTAGAGCCCCTTCTCCGTCGCTGCTCTTTCCTCTTTGAACCATATGAGAGAGAAAGAGAGTGAAAGATATTTTGTATATTTTTGATTTTTGGAAATTATCCCCTAAGCCCCAAGTTTTAAAAGTTATTTATTTCGATCCCAAAGTTTCGATTATTCATAAATCAGCCCCTAGAGTTCTTATTTCCCCACGGTCAATCCTCTAATTTCAATAAATAAATAAATATATTTTCAATCATTAAACATTTCAAATTTCAGTTTTAATAAATCTCCATTTAAGTCCCTAAATTTTATTTTATCATTTTAAATCTTTAAACTTTCGGGATACTAATTCAAGGCTTATCGCCCCATTAATTAGTTATAATTATAATTGCGTGTATTATGTGACTTTATATGATTTATATGCTTTAATGCATAAGAAGAGAATATTTCTTATGAGATAAATGATGTTGTTATGCTTGTCATGACTTATATGCTTTATGGCATGAGAATAGACGAGGCTATCTCTTATGAGATAAGATGATGTTATGCATAACTTATGTACTTAAATGCATAAGACGAGACTACCCATACCCTATGATTTCAAAAGAGCCTATGATTTTTAATAAAAAGAGCTTGAGGATGATAATGTCACCATATAAATTGCATAATTTATGTGTTCAATTATTCTGTAAATTAATTATTGGCGATGAGTCTACTGAGTGTTTGTTCGAAATACTCATTCCTTGATTTTAACGAAAATTACAGATTTTGGAGACGGTCAAATTTGATGGGCAGTGGTGACACGATTTAATGGATAAAGTTATTTAGTTTTGAAATTTACTCATTAAGAACATTTTAAATTTATCTTGTCATTTTAATTATTTCAAACTTGAGATTTAAAGCTCAATCAATTATCCTAAGTAAATCAAATAAGTTTTTGTTGCCGACGAGGTTCACAATTATGAATGTGATCTTTAAAAATTAGTTATTTCCTCAAATTTTTTTATTTTAATTTAAGACAAATGAGGATGACGTGACACTTGGGGTTCACGGAACTCGGGGCTTTACATTTTCTATTGCAAATGTACGATTTGCTAACAAGTAATATAGTGGACCTTTAAGTCCGAATTATCAATCCCACAAGGAGTATACTTTAGAACTTAATCAGATTTTTCTAACACCTATTTGATGAAAACAAACAAAGAATTATACTTTATTATGAATTTTTGATTTAAATAGTTGAAATTAATTAAAATGCACACAAAGATTGATTGGGAATTCAAGTAATGGATGGATATTAGGGCCGAACAATTTCACGTGTTGATCACCTTTAAATCTTAATTCAAGATTCAAGAGTCTAATGTAGTGTTCGATCTAATTCTTCTATAATCAAGAATCTTAAATAAAAGAAAATAAAGGATTCAAATAGATCACATTATTCGCCATAATGTAAAATTTAGCTACTCATAATGATGGAAGAAGAAAAACAAGAAGTTGTTATTCAATATATCTCCGGGTTTTAAATAATGATGTAGAAAAGGAAATTAATTTTGCACCAAGATCTCCTTCTCTTCCAATCAATGCTTCAAAACTTGAATTTCTTGATATTTTTTTTCCTTCAATTACGCTCTTCAATCTTCAGTTGTATTTATTTTTTCTCAATTTCTGGAACTCATAAAAGTACCTACTTTTTTCTATTTGTACTATTCCCCACATTTGTGTTGAATATAGGGTTTTTGTATGCTTTAAAACGGGTCAAAATGATGTATCCCTAAAATAGGCGGCATAGTACGTAGTTGCCACGATGCAACAGTCGTGTTTCTGTTGTTCCTCACAATGAATGGGCACTAACTTACTGTAAAAAAAAAAAATCATTCCTGGCGCTTGGGCATTGTGAACATGGTGCCTAGGTGCCATTTTGCTGATTTTTTTTCCTTGACTTTTGGCTGTTTGTTCACTTTAGCACCATTTTTGCTCTACCACCCATACCTTTAAAACAACACTAGCAAACACATCAAAATCGTTCTATACTCATATTATTTAGTCAACAATTAAGTTAAAATTGTATAAAACTCGTGAGTAAAAACACACTCGTCAATCACCTGCAAATTGAAGAATAATATTTACCCATTTTGCTTCACCAAATCCTAAACACCTGAAAATGAAAAGAGATATTAAGTTGATACATGTAAAGAGATTGCACAATGCCCGTCAATCTCGAGACCACCAATGATTATTGAAATGGTAAAACTTCCTGGATGTCCTTTTATCCGGTAGCTGCTTTTCCACTATTGTACTGACATTTTTTGTAAGCTTCATAGTAGATCCTTTGGCCAACTTCTTCGCATCAGCAGCAATTGTCTCATAAAATTTTTGTAATTGGGCATCTGAGTGAGAGCCTCCTAGAAAGGTAAATTGATATAATGCTTCCTTAGATGATCCAAGAACTGTGTATATTTTGAACTTTCTTTTTGTTCTTTGGCTTCAACCTATGTGGAAATGGTACGGGAGACATGTATGTTTTATCGGAAGGATAATTTTAGCTGGTGGAGTTGTTGACTTCTCTTGTTCAGTTATTTTCTCTGAGTTGTCTAGCTTATCCACTTGCTCTTTCTAAACTTGTTGGAATTTTAGGGCAATATTAGAATTTAATTGTGTGAATTGAAAAAGTCTCCAACATGTGCTCGATTGGATGCGACTTTTCAAGTACAAAAGGTATATAATGAAGAGTCATTACCTTTGATAAAGGTGTAATCTAGACCATCAATCTTGAAAATGTATGATCTAATGGTTGTAATTAATTTTGTCAAAAATGTGACCGTTAGGAATAGACACATGAAAATCTATAAATAGGACAGCTTGGATTGCAGATCGTGATCATTCGAGTTCGATAATCAGCAAAAGAGTTTGCAAAATTTAGCAAAGGTATTATTGTAAACACAATTTCTATCTAAACACAAAGTAGATCCATTGTGGGAATTGAAAAATAATTTATTTTCCGCTATGCATGTTAAGTAAATTCTCAGCAGAAGGACGACAGTGCTCCCATTTCATATGATGACACATTCTTGTGGCATGCCTCCAAGAATTAATTTGTGCAATATCAAAAATCCCCAAACTTAAAGTGCTTCCGCATGCCCTAACATCTGATGGGTATCCTACAAAATAGTCGTCACTCAATTAATTTTAGGACAATGATATACTAGATAAATTCAGTCAAATAATGAAAATAACCATACTACAAATTCAAAATGCAAATCAGTTTCCTCTCACTGAACACGACTTTATAGTCGTTCACTGGAATTTTTGCTTTAGGTTGCTCAAGTATAGTTAAATTTTGAGTAAGATAGATGTTGCAATTCAACTTATTATTTCATTACTAAGGAAGGAGATTAAATAATGAAAAAGGATTTACAAGGAAGGATCTAGAATATGTATAGCTGTGAATTAGTTCCTAAAATCAAGGATCATGTCAAGAATATTTTGTAACAAATTAGTGTAGGACCACAAGCTAATGAGAAACCAAATTCACAGCAATGCAAGTGGGCTGATGGCTGCTCCAGCTGGTGTAAATAGACGTATGATGTGGAGCTGACTAGGACCATTTAGTTATTTAGTTAACACCCTCCCTCAAGCTGGAAGCTGCTAGAGTCACTCCAAGCTTGTCTTTCAAGAAGAGGAACCATGAATGACTCAATCCTTTTGTCAATAAGTCAGCAATTTATCTGAGGTTGGTATATATTTTACTTCCAATTCTTTGGCAATTACTTTGTTCCAGATAAAGTGAACATCAAGTTCTATGTGTTTTGTCCTGGCATGATATATTGGATTCGTAGCCAAAGCTCCA
Source organism: Fraxinus americana (assembly GCA_035079005.1). NCBI lineage: Eukaryota > Viridiplantae > Streptophyta > Magnoliopsida > Lamiales > Oleaceae > Fraxinus > Fraxinus americana. Next base: position 24,594,499 of record CM068708.1, on the reverse strand, counting down.
GCACTTATATTATCACACCATATGATTGGAGTTTCAGCTAAAAGTAATTTCAATTCCTGGAGAAGTGACTGAATCCAGGGTATATCTGATGCGATAGAAGCAAGTGCTCTATACTTTGATTCAGTGCTTGAACGTGCAACGACCTGTTGTTTCTTTGAAGACCAATTGATCAGGTTCTCACCTAGGTAAACACAATAGCCAGTGGTTGAACGTCTGTCATCAGGGCAAGACGCCCAATCTGCATCTGAGTATCCACTTAAAGTAAGTCTGTCATTTCTGTGGATCTAAAGTCCATGGTTTATTGTCCCTTTAAGATACCTCAGTACCCTCTTCAATGCTTGCCAGTGCAATAAAGTTGGGGCTTGCAGAAATTGGCTTAATTTATTGACAGTGAAGGTTATATCTGGTCTGGTATATTGAAGATACTGCAGCCCTCGTACAGCACTTCTGTAGGCTGTAGGATTTTTCAGAGCTTCCCTATCGCCTTTTGACATTGCTTTGCCTACAGGTATAGGTGTGATGCAAGGTTTAACATTTTGCAATTCAAACCTTTCAAGTAGATCAACAATATATTTAGCTTGTGTGAGGTGAATTCCAGAGTCATGCCACAATACCTCAATTCCAAGAAAATGATGTAGCCTTCCCATGTCCTTTAAGGCAAAAGTAGTGTTCAGGTTATCTATGAAATTCTGTAGCAGAGCTCTGTTATTACCTGTGATAACAATGTCATCCATATAGATCAATGCAAAGATAATTTGATCTTCATTCTTGAGATAGAAAAGTGAGGTATCTACCACAGATTTCTTGAATTTCCAACCCAAAAATGCAGTTTTCAGTTTCTCATTCCAGGCTCTTGGTGCTTGTTTCAAACCATAGAGTGCTTTGCTTAGCTTGCAGACATGACTAGGTTTTGACTCATCCACGAAGCCTTCAGGTTGAGCCATAAACACTATCTCTTTCAGCTCTCCATTGAGAAATGCGTTATTGATGTCCACCTACCTAATTTCCTACCCTTTTGTTACTGCCAGGGTGAGTATAATTATGAGTGTTGATGGTTTTATCACATGGCTAAATGTCTCATAGAAATCAATGCCTAGAGTTTGATGAAACCACTTTGCTACCAACCTGGCTTTGAACCTTTGTGTTGAGCCATCTGTGTTTTGTTTTAGTTTAAAAACCCATTTATTGCCAACAATGTTGTACGTTGGTAATGGAGGCACAAGCTCCCAAGTTTTTGCTTTTGTCAAGGCAACAAATTCCTCCTTCATCGCCTTCTTCGAGTCATCATTCATCAAGGCCTCAGTTACACTCCTAGGTTCTGGTGAATTTCTGTTAGCTTTCCAAGATAAATTTTTAGCTTGAATATTCCAGCCTTTCCTTTGGTAATCATTGGATGTTTAGTCACATTTTCTACTCTATGTTGATCTGTTATTCTGCTGTCATCATTGTCTGGTTCCAGTGATCCCTCATCAGCTTGTGACATATTTTGTCCTGGCACTTCAAGTTCTATTTCACTGGTTGCTTCAATAATGTCAAAAGCATTACTCTGATTGTCATTTAAATCTGAAGACAAGTGATAATCAGTTTGAGTAGCTTCAAGTTGAGTAGTACCAGTGGGATCTTGAATTGACATTATATGATCAGGGGGAAAATGAAAATAGGAAGTTGTAATTTCTGATTCTGTTGGTTTTGAATGACTCTTGGTAACTATAAGTGTTTTGAATGGGAAATCTAATTCATTGAATACCACATGCCTAGAGATGTATAGTATCCCATTTTTACTCAGACATTTATATCCCTTGTGAGACTCACTATAGCCTAAGAAGGTGCATTTGGTAGAGTGAAAATCGAACTTTTGTCTTTGATAAGGTCTTAGGCACTGGTAGCAGGCACAGCCAAATATCTTTAAGGTCTGATAGTCTGGCTTTTTATTGAATAGAGCTTCATAGGGTGATTGTTTATGAAGTGTAGGTGTTGGCAGCCTATTTATAAGATAGGTTGCCATTTGAAAAGCTTCCCACCAATACTTTAGAGGTAGTTTGGCTTGAGCTAGAAGTGTTAAGCCAGTTTCTGTGATGTGTCTGTGCTTCCTTTCGACTCTTCCATTTTGAGCAGAGGTGTAAGGACAAGGGTGCCTAAAATCTATCCCTTCTTGGTTCAAGAATTTTGAGAATACTCGATACTCCCCACCCCAGTCAGCTTGAAGTGTTTTAATCTTACAATTCAGTTTGTTTTCAACAAGTTTCTTAAACTGAATGAATGTGTTAAGAGCTTCAGATTTTTATTTCTGTGGGTAAATCCAAGTATATCTGCTGAAATCATCAAGGAATGATATATAATATTTGAAGCCTGAGGTGGATAAAATAGGAGATTGTCCCCATATATCAGTAAACACCAGTTCGAGTGGAGCTTTTGCATGAGAAGAAGATAAAGAGAAAGGCAATAGATGGGATTTTCCAAGCTGACAAGCATTACAAAACGAACTGATTTCATTTTCTTTAGTTTTGACATTACAGAGATTAAGTACTAGACTCAACACTTGACTAGAGGGATGGCCAAGCCTCTTGTGCCATACATCAGATGAGGACTCACGACTGGAAACAACTGATGACATGTTGTAGGATGATTTATTGGTGGAAACTGACTCTTGGCTGACTGACTTTTGACTGAGATACTTGGTGGTTTGCTGAGGGAAATCCAACTGATACAACCCATCTCTAAGCGTTCCTTACATTATCACTGCCTTTGTTGATTTGTCCTTTACAAAACAGTAATCATGATGAAATTCCATGTAAACATTGTTATCAGATGTCAATTTAGAAATGCTGATAAGGTTTTTCTTAATGTCAGGTACAAGGAGAAGTTTATTCAAGGTTAAAAACTTGTTGTTCAAAGTTAGAATATGTGAGATGCCAAAGTGAGAGATATGTAATTTACTTCCATCTCCCACCATGACTTTCTCCTTACCAGCATACTCATTGGTAGAGGTGAGGTTTCCTTTATCTGCAGTGATGTGACTACTAGCTCCTGTGTCTGCATACCACGCAGGATCATTCACGATGCTGGGAGAGGCGATATAGGCTGCAGGTGGGGTGTTGAAGCATGTCCCCTGGTTTGGTGAATTTCCAGTGTAACTATTATCATACCTGAAGTTACATATATTAGCTTTGTGGCCAATTTTTCCACAAACTTGACAAGTTGGTGGTCTTTCATTTCCACTATGCAGGTAGCCACCTCTATTTCTGCCTCTTCTCCCACCTCTGAAGTTGGTGAATCTTCCACCATAGCTTGGTCTATAAGGCCTGGAACCATGATAGTTAGAGCCTGACCTTTGTAAAAAATTTGCTGAGACTTGGTTGATATTAATTTCTGCTACATCGTTTCTCAGCAAATTGAGATGTTCAAGTCTACTCTCGTATGTCATAAGTGTCGACTGTAATTTCCCCATGATATGTGAACTCTGCCATTAATCTGAACCACAATTGGAGTATACTCTTTGTCTAAACCAGCAAGGACTTGAATGACTATATCAGTATGAGCCACTGTTTTTCCAACGATTTCAAGGTTTTCATCCAACTGTTTCACCTTGTTGAGATACTGATCGATATTCATTGATCCTTTCCTTGATTTTTGTAGTTCACCAGTAAGGAAGGTGATTCTCGATTTGTTCTGTATTCCAAAGCTTTCCTCTATTGCTGTCCACAGCTGCTTTGAGTTCTTTGCCCCCATGACTCTCATTGCAATGTCAGGGGTCATGGATGAAAAAAGCCAGCCCATAAGTAGCTGATCTGTTGACATCTATTGGCCAAATTCCAGATTCTTTATCATTTCAATGTCGATACCAGTCTCACTTGCAACCTGGTTTCCAATGAGTTCTTGGGGACACATCTTTGTCCCTAAGATATAGCCCTCAAGGTTGTGTCCTCTTATGATAGGTAGGATCATATTCTTCCATAGTAGGTAGTTATTTTTGTCCAACTTGACAGAAATAACTTGAGTAAGATTCACTCCAAAGGGTGTAGTGTTCCCGTTGCTTATCAGATGAGTAGTGGTGCTACTGGAGGCTGAAACTGGAACAGGGATTGAATTAGCATTTTGAGGCGTATTGAAGTTGCTGGCATTTGCCATTCTTGCTCTGATACCAAGTCAATTTTTGAGTAAGATAGATGCTGCAATTCAACTTATTATTTCATTACTAAGGCAAGGAGATTAAATAATGAAAAATGATTTACAAGGAAGGATCTAGAATATGTACAGCTGTGAATTAGTTCCTAAAATCAAGGATCATGTCAAGAATATTTTGTAACAAATTAGTGTAGGACCACAAGCTAATGAGAAACCGAATTCACAGCAATGCAAGTGGGCTGATGGCTGCTCCAGCTGGTGCAAGCAGACGGATGATGTGGAGCTGACTAGGACCATTTAGTTATTTCAGTTAACAAGTATAATCTAAAGCGATTTCTAGATCATTGAAGTAGTCAGTCTCTAATAATCTTTCTATCACAAACCTCATGGAGTTTTTCTTCTTTCTTGAATTTAATAAATTCAACCTTCACCCTTCTTCAACTTCAACCACAAGTTTACATTTATCAATCCTATCAATATTTTCCTTGTGCTCACAGTTAGACACTTCCTCTATATTGGCAACACATCTATCTTTCACTTGGACTACTGGCTTAACTTTCTAAAATCTCTTGAAAAGCTTTTCTTAAATTTTTTAAGGTCTTAGCTTGGTATCTTGCCTACTAAGGAGGCAAATGTCTAAACATTTCAAAACTATGAAATGTGTCTAGACATCTTCTATCACTCCTATGGCTTTTAATTTTATCACTGTTGCATTTCTTCTATTGTAAGTGTATGATATCGTAACAAGTAATACAGTTGATCAATGAGTCCGGATTATCGTTCCCACGAAGACTATATTTTAGAAAATAATCAGATTTTCTAACACCTATTTGACGAAAGCAAACAACGAATTATATGTTGTTGTGAATTTTTTATTTAAACAGTTGAAATTAAATTAAAATGGTCACAAAGATAGATTGAGAATTCAAATAATGGATAGATATTAGGGCCCAATAATTTTACCTATTGATCACCTTTAAATCTTAATTCAAGATTCAAGAGTCTAATGTAGAGTTCGATCAAATTCTTCTATGGTATTCAATTTATCCCACTCGAATTCTCATTGAGCTTATTTGACTAATTCAATTCCACATCTCTATGCGAATCTACCTTAGTTAAACGAAATATTAATTCTAAGAATTCATAAGGTGATCGCAAAATTTTATATAGGTATCGCTATACGTTATACTAATATACCGAATTTTACTAGATGGTCTAAATCTAAAACTTACATATCGATTCGTAATAGATTCACAAAATCATCAAATTAGTGATCAAGTAATTCAACGCATTAAACTCATAGCAAAACCAACACATGTATGATAAAATAATAAGAATCTTAAATAAAAGGAAATAAAGGGTTCAAATAGATTACATTATTCGCCCTAATGTAAAATTTAGCTACTCATAATGATCGAAGAAGAAAAACAAGAAGTTGTTATTGAATACATCACCGGGTTTTGAATAACGATGTGGAATTAATTTTGCACCAAGATCTTCTTCCGTTTCCAATCTATGCTTCAAAACTTGAATTTCTTGATTTTTTTTCTCCTTTTAATTATCTTATTCAATCTCTAGTTGTATTTATTTTTTTCTCAATGTCTGGAACTTATAAAAGTGCCTCATTTCTTCTCTTTATACTCTTTCCCACGTTTTTGTCGAATTATGGGCTTTAAAATGGATCGAAACGCTGTAATCCTAAAACAGGCAGCGCATGGAAGCAATGCCTAGGTGCCGCAATGCAATTCTGTGTAGCGTCTAGGCGCTATGAGTGTAGCGCCTAAGCACTGAATCTCTGATCACAATCATGTTTTTGCTGTTCCTTACAATGCCTGGGTTCAGGGATTCCAGCGTGTAACGCCCCAAATTTTATTGATTTAAATTTTGAGGTGTTACCAATATCATTTCATAATCATACATAGAGCAAAAATATTTAATTGAAGATTTAAAATTGAATAAATTTAAGTATTCATAATAACCAATTAATTCAATCCAAAATATTAAAGCAGAAACATTAAGTGTTAAATAGAAATCTAAGAAATACTAATCTCTAAACATAAAGTAAAATTATAGTTATTTCTCTTGAAAATATTTTACTTGGCAACCCACGCACCATTCAGCCACCATCCAGTTGAACCAATCTAACCTGAAAAGTTGAGGGAATGAGTATTTAAAACCCAGTAGGATGCGTGCGTCCAAAACAATATAATAACTCTTTCAACATAAATTTATAACATTCCATACCACCATTTCATCAAGAACGATCGGAGATTAATCGAATGCTCTAACACATTTCCGTGCAACATTTGAGAAAATCCGAAGGAAATCTCGCATTTCATTTTCTCAAGACCCGTAGGTCAATTAGCATTTCATGAAATAAATCACGTAAAAAAATTATAATATTGCAAGGACAGATCAGCTTGCACATAGTATCCTACTTTGTAAGATCAAATGGGTTTTTGAATCTAGTATGCTTTGCACGTTCAAAACTTTTCTCAACTTGGTTGCTGACTTTAAATGTGAAAGGAACGAATGAGCTTAATATGAATAAAATCAAAGTGATTCATCATTGAACTTTGTGTCTCTATTTATAATAATCAAATGAAGAGTCCTAATGCATGTAAACCATTATTGGGATTGAGGTGTATCCCCAAAAGTTAATAACCGAAACAGTATCTTACCGCAAGATAAATACGTTTCTAATTGTGATAGAATTAGGATAAATATCGTATTTTATTAGTTTTTAAAGTACATAAACACACGTGCACCTGCCCTTACAGTGAAAGTGATTAACCCCAATTAAATAATTTCAAAAACACGCGTTCTTGTAATTAAAATATCTTTGGCCTAACCTATCCAAATTAACTTTTTCTCGAGTCTAAAATGCATAATTAATTACGAGCAATCTAACGAGTATAATATTGATATACTAATTCCAGCTCTATTGAAAACTAAGTATTTAACCCAAATAAAGTTGAATTAACATATGTATCACTTTACTCGACCAATTTCAAAATTTAAATATATAGCATATAGACCAAATAAAATTTTATTGTATAAAAAATTCGGGGTGCTAAAATCTCTCCTCCTTAAAACATTTTCGTCCTCGAAAAATTATCTTACCTAAACAAAATGTCCTGAGTATATAAGAAATAAGCAAGTAATTCAGACATTGAAAGAATACCTGCCATCATGTCTTAATCCTCAGTTGCCTCTTGTTGGGTTAAGGCAAACACTCTTGCTTCTCCCTTTTGTCTTGTTCGTTATCCCTCTTTGGTGGGGGTTCATGGCCATTGGTAGCAATGTGACCATGCTTTCCACATCGATATCACACATTCTTTCCATACCAACGCTCACCTCTATGGGTCTTATTGCACTTAGGACACAGAGTAAAAACATTATTCGGCTTGCTTGACTCTGACCACCTTTCAAAATTAGCCCTCTTGTTTTGTCCATTTCCCTTACCTTCATTCGGCCTATTTCATTTTCTTTTTCCCGAAAACTCAATACCTTCTCGAATCGTCTCATCAATTTCCAGTCGGTTTGAAATTGCTTGAGACCGTTGCAAGACTTGACTATATGTGGTGAATTCATGCGATGTCATGATTCCTCCAATTTCTGGTCATAGACCGAGTTCGAACCTTCTAGCCTTCTTTTTCTCTATATCTACTAGATGTGTTGCATACCTAGAGAGCTGTTCGAAAATCTTTTCATAATCGACCAATGCCATCTTTCCATGCTTAAGTTGTAGAAACTCTGTCTCCTTTCGATCTCTCAAGGCTTGTGGAAAACACTTTTCCATCACCTCCTATTTGAAACGTGCCCAAGTGAGGTTGTGTTGTTATGCCTCAATCCTAGTATGTAAAACAAACTCCCACCAGTGACCTGCAGCATCAACCAACATGAATTTTGCACATAATACCTTTTGACCATCAGTGCAAGAAAGATGTTTGAAAATTCGCTCCCTCTTATCCATTCCTCAGCTGCCAATGGGTTTGCCTTGCCATCGAAGGTTGGGGGGTTTGTAGCGGCAAAATTGTTCCACAATTGAACTGATGTTCCTAGCATTTACATTATGGGGACTCGCTTGTCTTTGTTGTCTACCCAAATCTTGTACAACTTTTAACAAATCCTTGACGATCGTTCCTTGGTTTTGTTGTTGTCTCGACATTTTCTTAACACAATTAAAATTCTAATTTAGGAAGAGTCTAATAACACAGAAATTAGTTATAATATTAATGATAAAAAAAATTAAATTTTTTTGAATATAATATCTAGTTTTTTAAAAATAAAATCCAATAGATAACTGAATAAACTTTGGCTAAAGGAATAAAACTATCGCTAATCTCTATAAGTCCTAAAAATCTTCTTTTAGTGTAGTCTCGTCATTCGAGGTAAAGCATGACTCAGGCTCAGAATCTGTAACCAAATCGATGATAGGGTCTTCCGGCTCCGGTTCGACTTCTTCTTCTGCGTCTTCCTCAGGGTCCTCATTCGGGTTTTCTTTCAGCTCTTCCTCTGGGTCCTCTTCAGGTTCTGGCTCCGTCTTAGGTTCCAGTGCTAGCTTTTGCTGTCTGTGATTCCACAAAATTATGATATCCTTACAATATCCTCTAAAATCGATCTTGTCCCAGTGTTCAGACATATAGAGCTCAAAATCCATATTCCTCACGAAATAAGCCATGCCTCTCCATTGAGGTTTCATAGTGTCTATAAGATGATAAATTGAGATGGTTGTCCCTCATCATATCCGAACGATCTTGCTTGCTCCCACTTAAGAAGGAAATCTTCAACATGTTCAACAAATGTTCGCTCCCATCTTACTTCGTAATCTATGTATCTCTCAATAGCAATTTGAGCACATTGTAGGTATGTGGGTCTATATCCAGTCATCCTAGTTATTTTCCCAGTCCTAATCATGTGATGAATATAATTTCAATTATACTAAATCATTGGGGTGACAATTTACTTTATCGTATGAACAATATTAAAATTTTTTTTCTAATAAGTCAAGCAAGGTAAGCATATTTGTACATTTCATAGTAGCAAAATGACTCATAATTATGCAAAAATATTTCATTTCTTACTCGGGAACAATTGGAGAGTGGTCGAAAGGTGAGCGTCACGTGCTAATGATTCTTTATAATTAAAACTTTACATTATCTCTAAACTACTAATATTTTTTTTTTTTAAAAAAATTATTGTATTTTTTTGGAAGTTTGAAATATTGTATTTTATCTCATCAATTTGAATAACGCGCAACCAAAAGGCTTCCAGATGAGGAGGGAGGTCACAACGGACCGCTTAAATCCCAAGCTCTTCTTAGACAGTTTATTTTTTTTTAAACAAAACCTTTCAATTTTGCAATTACGCAAATCAACAAAACTCTAACAATAAGTCGAACATGAAATATCTTAAAATGTAAATTTTTATATTTGGTAAATTTTTAAAACATCAACAACGGCTAACAAAAAAATAAAATAAAATTTCACGTGTGAAACTTAAACTATGAACATTAAATCATAACAATTTAAATTCCAAAGTACTAATATTCACAATTTACCTTTTACAACCAAAAAGAAACAAATAAATAAACCTATATTTTCTTTGTTGTTCACGGTAAAACACTTTTTTTTTGTCATGCAAAATTTTTTTTCACTGTTCACGTGAACAATGACACGTGTCACTGTTCATGTGAACAACGACATATACACTGTTCATCCTGAACAATTGTCACTGTTTTTTTTTTTTTTAACTCAAGTTATGAAAAGAAAAAAAAATACATATGGGTCTACATGAAATTAAACCTAATGCTCTGATACCAAACTGTAACGCCCCAAAATTTATTGATTTAAATTTTTAGGTCTTACCGATATCATTTCATAATCATACGTAAAGCGAAAATATTTAATTGCAGATTTAAACTTGAATAAATTTAAGCCCCTGTTTGACACCCATTTTGTTTGAAAAATAATTTTTGGAATAGTGATTGATGGAAGATTGTGTGGTTAAAAAGTAAGGAGAATTTTTGCGTTTATGTGTAATATTATTTTTTTAATAGAATATGTGATTGAAATGAATAAAGAGAAATAGAATGAGAAAAAAAAGGGTGTCAAACAGGGGCTAAGTATTCATAATATCCAATTAATTCAATCCAAAACATTAAAGCAGAAACTTTAAGCGTTAAATAGAAATCTAAGAAATACTAATCTCTAAACATAAAGAAAAATTATTGTTGGTTCTCTTGAAAATATTTTACTTGGCAATCCGCGCACCATTCAGCCACCATCTCGTTGAACCGATCTAACCTGAAAAGTTAAAATTTTGAAGGAATGAGTATTTTAAACCCATTAGGATATGTGCGTCCAAAATAATATAATAATTCTTTAAACATAAATTTATAATGTTCCATACCACCATTTTATCAATAACAATTGGAGATTAATCAAATGCTCTAACACATTTTTGTGCAACATTTGAGAAAATCCGAAGGAAATCTCACATTTGATTTCATCAAGACCCATAGGTCAATTAGCATTTCATGAAATAAATCACGTCAAAAAAATTATAATATTGCAAGGATAGATCAGCTTGCACATAGTATCTTACTTTGTAAGATCAAATGGGTTTTTGAATATAGTATGCTTTGCACGTTCAAAACTTTTCTCAACTTGGTTGCTGACTTTAAATGTGAAGGAAGAATGAGCTTAATATGAATAAAATCAAAGTGATTCATCATTGAACTTTGTGTCTCTATTTATAATAATCAAATGAAGAGTCTCAATGCATGTAAACCATTATTGGGATTGAAGTGTATCCCCAAAAGTTAATAACCGAAACAGTATCTAACCGTAAGATAAATATGTTTCCAATTGTGATAGAATTAGGATAAATATCATATTTTATTAGTTTGCAAAGTACATAAACACACGTGCACCTACCCTTACAGTGAAAGTGATTAACCCCAATTAAATAATTTAAAAAACACGCGTTCTTGTAATTAAAATATCTTGGGCCTAACCTATCCAAATTAACTTTTTCTCGAATCTAAAATGCATAATTAATTACGAGCAATCCAACGAGTATAATTGATATATTAATTCTAGTCCTATTGAAAACTAAGTATTTAACCCAAATAAAGTTGAATTAACATATGTATCACTTTAGTCCACCAATTTCAAAATTTAAATATATAGCATATAGACCAAATAAAATTTCGGAGTGCTACACAAGTCTAAGCGCTCACTTGCTGTAAAAAAAAATTCGTTTCTGGCGCTCCAAACATGACGCCTAGGAGCCATTTTGTTGATTCTTTTCCTTGACTTTTGGCTGTTTGCTCACTTTAGCACCCTTTTTAGTCCACCTCCCCACACTTTTAAAAAAACACTAACAAACACATTAAAAATGTTCTATACTCATAATATTTAGCTAATTAACTTAAAATTGTATAAAACTCGTTAGTAAAAATACACTCGTCAAATGCCTGGGAACTTAGCGGTTTGCTAGTCCTCAAGCAACTGGACGTTTGTATACTGAACTGGATGACCAAGGTAGTCGTTGTGTGTGAGAATTCAGAACGGTTATAAAGAGTGGTGTCGGACGAACCGGACGTCTACTCCATTAGACTTAAGTTTAACTATTAGAAATAAAAGTAACTTGTTTGTTATGATCAAAACTTTAAGGATAAAGTCAACCATAGGTCAACATACTAGTCAGGGTAGTATAATTAAATTTATTTTTTTCTCTTTCTTCGATAGGATGGGGACATTCAGAATTTTTAATTTTATTCTTATTTTTGCGTGTATTAATCAATAATCCACAAATATTGTGGTTCATTAAAAATAAAAAAAAATAGAAAAAGACAATAGAATTCCATTAATTAAATATAAAAATTTGATAGTTGCAACACAAATGCCTCAACAAGAGGAAAAAATGAACGAAAACGCATGCATGGCGCATTCAAATGAAACAGGACCAGACAAATTTTACAAAGAAATATGACCAAATTAGTTTTACATTCAAGTGCTTCTTAGCCTTTTCATCGAGCCATATTCTTCTTCATTTTCTTGAGCTTGCCGCTTTAATGTAATTCGCTTTTTGTTCAGGAAATTCATCAACCATATAGCAGAGGCTTTTGGAAATCTTGTGAAACGGCCATTCACGAAATCTACATAAAAAAGGCCAAATCTAACACTGTATCCTGCACCCCACTCAAAATTGTCAAACATTGACCATATGTAGTAAGCCTTCACATCTACGCCTTCACTGCAAATGAAAGAAAAGTCATGCAATCAAGTTTTGTAATAAAATAGTCAAACGACTTCATAATTTAACATCTTCTTAGAGATATGATTGATAATTATATGAATGGTGACTTACTCCATCGCTTTCTTAATGTAAAAGAGATGGTCTTGGTGATATTTAATCCTCGTCTCATCTAATCGAGCTTCTGAAAATGTTAGGGCCGTATTGTTTACTTCATCCACCCCTATACAAATTAAGTCATCCAATGAATCACATTAAGCATGGTTATTACGAAACATTTCTTGGATCTTACTAAAGAAGAATGACTAATTAAAATGCTATGAATTTACCATTCTCAGTAATGTAAATGATAGGATTATTATATGTTTCCTTTACATGAATCAACAGCTTGTAAATCCCATATGGAACAATGTACAACCAATCTGAACCGCCCTGGTATAAGAAATAATAATATTCAATAAGATTCGGAATAAAGGCATAGTAATTCAATTTAGTTGCAATTATGACACGATAGCCCACTACCAATAGATTGGGATAATTCAATCTATCTTCTGTGTTCTTTCTAAGAAAAGACAAAGTTAAGAGGCACACCTTTGGACCAATAGGTATCCCATCACGCTCACCTACAAATGATTGAGAGAGTGAGCATCATGTGTTAATGAAGGTTAATTTATATCTACACGTGAACAAGGTCCATATACTTACTTGATACTGTGATATCTTGATCATTTGAATAACTTGGTGATGTACCAGGTTCACTAGGTGAATTGCTAGCATAAGTACTAGTGTAATAATTTATGCCTAGAAAATCATAAGACCCTTTCACCAACTTAGCTTGTTCTTGTGTAAATTGGGGAAGACGGTCTCCAACTAGTTTTCTCATAACTGGTGGGTAGTCACCAGTTACTACTGGTGCGACAAACCTGAAAAATGGGGGAGGAAAAGGGTATTGAGACTCGAGACAACTTTTATATAATATATAAGCCCCAAAAACAAAATAACAGAGAAGATGCTTGCATTGTATTCAAACAAAAATATAAATTTGACAATACAATTTATTCTTTAGAAATCTTAGGAAGAAGAAGAAGAAGAAGAGGAGGAGGAGGAGGATCATCTAGTGAACAATTAATTCTAAGGCGTCCTGTTAAAAGATAAAATGAGCAAAGCCACTTACCAGCCCAACATAAAATCGAGGCCCCTTGAAGCAGCCTCTTTATCGGCTATGGTGTCAGTGAGTGGCTCATACCACTGAGCCACATTTGTTACTCCTATCTTGCCCCCTTGATGTTCCTACACATATGTGCTTGTATAAACTATACAATATCGAATCTCCAAATTGTATATAAAATTTGTTTCATGATATTTAGAATGTAGGGAAAATTTTACCTGATATCTTTGCTTGTAAATATCGACTGCTGCTGCATGAGAAAGGATCAAATGGTGTCCCACAATATATGGTTCTGTTCCTGGATTTCCACTGGAGCAACTAGTTGGAGCATCAAGTTTACATCTATGACGAGGGATAGCCTTTACGGGCTCTGTTGAAGTTGGACCACGACCAGGTGGAAAAGTACCCAATGCATATCCTTGAACAGCAAAGGACCACGGTTCATTGAGTGTAATCCAATATTTTACCCGATCACCGAATTCCCAAAAGCAAAGCTCGGCAAACTCACAATAATCTTTCCTATTAATTATAAAAAAATAAAAATCATTAATATGTACAAATATATAGATGATTACCAGTGTTTTTCTAGTAATATATTTTAGGAGCATATTTAATTTTTGTACAAAAGCTTGACTTGATAATACAAACATCTAAGGGGCTCTTAGTTTTGAGAGGAATTAAACAACTTAACTTCCTCTGCATTCGCATTGTTTTCTCATGAGTATGCTTTAGAAAATATCCAAAGGTGCCTTAATTACTATGCAAGATTTTGTTACTTACACAATTCGAGGGCTTAAGAAGCCACCATACTCATTTTCTAAACATTGGGGAACATCCCAGTGGAAGATAGTTGCGCACGGTTCGATGCCTGCACAAAAATAGATTTAAGAATCCAAGAGGTAAGATTTTTATCTTTATAAAAAGCTTTAAAAAGAAGCAAACAATAATTGTTAAAAAGAAAAATTGTAGTGGAGTTAACCTTCGAAAATGAGCAAGTCTATAAGATCATTATAATATTTAATTCCTTCTTTGCTTATGCCAGCCGATAATCTTCCCCCTAAAGTACAAATAAAGAAAAATAAAATAAAATTAGATGAAACTTCACCAAATTTTCTTTTTCACAAATGTTGCATGAATTAAGTCATATATTCTTCACGTTCTCTATATATGTATATATGTGTACCTGGCAATACTCTTGTCCATGCAATTGAAAATCTATAAGAGTCAACGCCTAGTTTCTTTAATAAAGCCACGTCTTCCTGTAACATTATGAAAAATGAATAAATGTTATTCCTTTACCTAGGAATTGTTTTCTACGTTAATTTAACATGATGCTATAACGATGAAATTATTGAATTACCTTCCACAAATTATATTGATCAATAGCAACACAACCATTAGTTCCACCCTCAATTTTACCTGCAACTCGAAAAACACGCTCAGAAATTGACATGTCAAAAATAAATTCATGAGTGTATAAAAAGTATAAATATATATATTTGTGTATATGTATGTATGAAGATTGGAGAAAGAAGAGACCAGGTGTTCTCAGTGTGAAGACATCCCAGTTGCTCTGGCCTTTACCACCTGTGGCCCAAGCACCTTCAACCTAAATTACATTGCAAACAAAATAAATCAACCCAATCACAACTAAGTTGCATGCATATTTATTTTTCCTGTTTTGAGCTATAACGTAAAAGTTTATGTGCATGAACGTGTTGATTCATTTATACACATACACACCTGATAAGCAGATGTTGCAGAACCAAAGATAAAATCCTTGGGAAAATCAGATCGCAAGATCTTGTTCTGGCTGTGTATGCCCATCTGGCCACCGCCAGGATGATCTAAAAGTGCTTGTGCATCCCCACCACCATTCATCGAGAGGCTGTTTTGGCTATCCATTACTACAAAATATAAAGGGCCTTAATTTGAAGTAGTGTAACTTGAGTGTTTTGAGAGCGATGTAGTGATATGAAATGGCCAACCAAATGATTCAGGTATTTATAGGGGATTACGAGTAAAATAATTACACAATGCCTGACTGCGCCTAACACACGCGTTTAGAAAGTCCAAACTTTTGTTCTAGTTTCTATTCTTCGCCAGCCACCTATCACCCAATTATTGACTTTCCATTTTCCTTCTATAGTACAATGTTTCTGTTTTAAGATTTGATGACTTGTAATTTTATGGTGTCCACTTGTAAATCAGTGGGCCTCAGTTTTGTTAGCCAGGATGTAGATCTTTTAAAATAATTGGTGGCAAAAAATGTAACAAGAAATTGATGGTGTGTTTTATTAGTAAGGTCTATGAAAACTCAAAAAAATTATGTTAACACAGAATTAGAAAAAGGACTCGGCGCTAATAGTGCAGTAAAATTAAAATTAATCGGGAGTACAAACTAAAAGCTAAATAAACTATACATCTTTTATCCTAGTTATATTCTTTATCATCGTATGTTCAGTGCACTTTAAAAAAAATTATGTAAATAATTAAGTAGATTTTCTAAACACGTGTGTGTGTGTGTGTGTGTGTATATATATATTAAGTAGATATATCTAATGAAAACCAAGCGACTCGCAGAATATCATGAAAGTCATACTACTTAGTAATAGAGCAGATGGATAAGATTTTCTTTTTTAATGAATCTTTAAATAATTTTAGATTTTGTCGCCTAATTAATTTTAAAAACTAAGTCACGGTCTGAAATAGATTGGATTGAGACGTCCCATAAAAGATCATCGATATAGGAGAATAAAAATTAATTATTTTATTCTCAGACAACTCTGTTTGAATGTGAAGTCAAACTAAGCCTGCTATTATGTTTACAAAATTATTTGACTTTTTATAAATGGCCAACTCAGCATTTGCTATTATTTTGGTTTCCAATTGTCACTGTTTGACTTTGTCCCATCTAATCCCTTCAATCAAACATAGGCTGAATTATTTGTGATTGACCAAATCCGGTCCTTCCTAAATGGTCAGGTTGAATTAATTTTAATGGGATTTTTTTTTTTTTTTTAAACCTCTTCAAAGTTAGAAATTCGGTCCAAATTCAAAAGCAATTGTGCAATATAAAGGCATTGAGATATCCCCTCTTGTAATGTTATTTGTGAATATAGCCTTTGACCAGATTATTATAATTAGAGTGTGTTTGGGATACTTTTTTTGAAAAAATGTATTATTGAATAATAGATTGATGGAGAATGTATGGTTAAAAATGAAGGAAAAGTTATTGATGTGATGCAAAATATTATTTTATTGAAGAATATGTAGTTGAAAATGAGTGGAAGAATGAGAATGAAAAAAATAATGTGTACCAAACAGGTCTTTAAAATAATTCTTTCATTTGAAAAGTATTAACTGAAAGTTACGCAGGTTCCACCCTAACAACACTTGGAGGAGGTGAATAAGTATAAATGCGGAATTAAAAATATTGGTGAAAGTCTGGTGTAGAAGTATTGCACTTGATTACCTATGATGATCTCATGATTTGGACACTTTCTCATTAACTAGAATCTATTCCATGCCTCGTGATAGCTCTCCCCATCTTTTTGCCAATCTAATTTTTGCTAATTTTGCCAGTGGAAAAAAGTTGTTGCAGAATTTTGTCGTCATTTCCTCCTATGTAGTAATGCTTCCATTAGATTCAACATCTAACCATTCCAATGCAATATCTCGCAATGTATAGGGAAATAACCCCAGCTTGATAGCGTCTTCATTAATGAAGCATGAAAATTCTAGCAATTTCTGAAAAATCTGGATATATGTGTGTTCGGATTTTCATGAGTTAAGCTATAAAATTGGAGAGTGTTGCTGGTCAAGTTGATCCAATCTGCCTTTACCTCAAAATAGTTCACCCCAAAATCTTGATATACTATACTGGAGTCTGCGGATGCTGCTGTGGGCGTAAAAAGCATTGAAACTGACAAGCCCCCTTCATTTATTTCCACTTGGTCATATTGTTGATCCAGTGGTGCCGCTACTCTCTCGATAACTTGTCTAATTTGTTGTATAGGAATACAAATGTATATTTTGATCATTAGCCATTTGATATTGTTGTTATTGTTTGTGTTCTTTGTGGCTTTATCTAAAAGTACGTTCTATCTCCGAATCAAATGGTTCAAGATCGTTACCTTAGGTACGGAGCATACAATGAACACCTTTTATCTGTAATAAAAAATAATAAAAAATCAAATAACAGTTAAACATAAAATAAATTAAGACTAAAAGTAAATAGTTTCCGGCAATAGCTCCAAAAACCCGTTACACATTTTTTCTACAGCGACCGGGAATTTTAAATGATATAAAGTTATTTTCTTGAAAAACGTGTCACTAAGTTTTGACCCCAAATTTTTAATAAAAGGAGTGTTCGTCTAGCCATTGTAAAATAAATTTAAATCTATTCAATCGAGTCCAATCTCGAATATTTTAAAGTATCAAATTCCTTATCATTCTTAAATCCAAATTTCAATAGTTTTAAGTCCAATATTTTATTATCTAGAGTCCAAAATTCTATTAGTCCAATCCACTTAAATCGAATTAGGAAAATTCTTGTAGCCCAAATTCTTGGCCCACTTAATTTCCTAGAATCTTGTGCCCTAGAAATTTACTATTCATATGACCCTCATTCTCTCTCCTCCTCACCTCACCTCACGCAGCCAACCAAAATTGGTAAAAAAACCTCTCACTCCCTCAATTTGGAAATTCACGTTTGATGCTAGAATATCAATTTCAAGCATCAACAATATCCCAGTTGGAATTGGAAATTCATGTTTGATGCTAGACCATCAATTTCTAGCATCAATAAGCCGATACCCAACCACCATCACCGATTGCAACAAGCTGCAATCGGGTTCACCTCTACCATCACCAACTGCACACACACAAAAGCTGAAATCCATACCACAGCCTAACCAAACGAGCTACCACGTCCACTCCACCATCTCCAGACACCATCACCTGCAGCCCCTCGCGGACGGTCACACTTCATACCAATCAGCCACCACTTCACACCAAATCAACCACAAAACCAAGAAATAATCCGACTCATAAGCTTACCTCATTCCCCGACCCATTTTCAGCCGGATTACCGTCGGAAAGCCCAAGTACTCGAACCTCCAAGCCTCTGCTAGTTTCGAATTGCACACCAAAGAACCTCCTGCTGCCTCCACACACTCACCGGCGCCACCACGCGACGGTTCTGTTGATGCCAACCGTTTGGCCGGTGGAGGAAATCGGAGGAAGGGGTAGAGCCCCTTCCCCGTCGCTGCTCCCTCCTCTTTGAACCATATGAGAGAGAGAGAGAGAGTGAAAGATATTTTGTATATTTTTTATTTTTGGAAATTATCCCCTAAGCCCCAAGTTTTAAAAGTTATTTATTTCGGTCCCAAAGTTTTGGTTATTCATAAATCAGCCCCTAGAGTTCTTATTTCCCCACAGTCAATCCTCTAATTCCAAAAAAAATATATATTTTCAGTCATTAAACATTTCAAATTTCAGTTTTAATAAATCTCCATTTAAGTCCCTAAGTTTTATTTTATCACTTTAAATCTTTAAAATTTCGGGATACTAATTCAAGGCTTATCGCCCCATTAATTAGTTTAAATTATAATTGTATGTATTATGTGACTTTATATGATTTATATGCTTTAATGCATAAGAAGAGAATATTTCTTATGAGATAAATGATGTTGTTATGCTTGTCATGACCTATATGCTTTATTGCATGAGAATAGACGAGACTATCTCTTATGAGATAAGATGATGTTATACATAACTTATATGCTTAAATGCATGAGACGAGACTACCCACACTCTATGATTTCAAAAGAGCCTATGATTTTTAAGAAAAAGAGCTTGAGGATGATAATGTCACCATATAAATTGCATAATTTATGTGTTCAATTATTCTGTAAATTAATTATTGGCGATGAGTCTACTGAGTATTTATTCGAAATACTCATTCCTTTATTTTAACGAAAATTACAGATTTTGGAGACGGTCGAATTTGATGGACAGTGGGGGCACGATTTAATGGATGAAGTTATTTAGTTTTGAAATTTACTCATTATGAACATTTTTAATTTATCTTGTCATTTTAGTTATTTCAAACTTGAGATTTAAAGCTTAATCAGTTATCCTAAATAAATCAAATGAGTTTTTGTTGCGACGAGGTTCACATTTATGAATGTGATCTTTAAAATTTTGTTATTTTCGCAAATCTTTTTATTTTAATTTAAGACAAATGAGAATGACGTGGCACTTCGGGTTCACGAAATTCGAGGCGTTACAGCTTGGTATCAGAGCTAATCTACGTTTCTGTAGACTGGCAAACTTTAAAAAAAAAGAGAAATTTTCAAAGAGACATTTTACATTGTTTAATTATCATTAATAACTGCTTAGAGACATTCTGTGGAAATGTATTCAGTATCGCAGAACAAGCCATTAGAGATTATGACCGCTTCAGGCCTGAACTTGATTGGACAATTGCCCAACACGTAAAACAGTTGAATGTCGTACGTGAGCGGGCCATACAGCATGGCTATGTGACGGTAATCGCCGGTCGATCCATCACTTATTCTCGACTTTTCGAAGCGTCTATGCGGAGGTAGCCCATAGCATATACATAGATGCTCTAGTGCCCCCTAATGTGGAAATAGAGTATGACACATTCTGCGTGAGATTTGTGGCGTATTGGCACATGTACTTTGAGTACCGCTTTGGGGTTGCACCTGAAGGGGACCCAGAACATGAGCCAATGCTCGAGCCCGACCATGGGCAAGAAGATGGGTTAGTACCCGAGGAGGAACCCGAAGAAGAACCAGAGGAAGACGCTGATCTAGCGCTAGGAGAGTTCTCGGACGCCGAATCATATGTGATTGAAGGAAAGTAGAGAGATAGAATTTAGAGTAGGTTTGGCATTCTACTTTATTCAAAATTGTTCGGCATACCTGCCTTTCTATTCAAATACCTTAAAAAAAAGAGTTGTAGATAAAGCGATGTTTGGTTTCCAATTTTCATTTCTTTTCAAGTTATCTTTCATTGTCTACGTGGTTGGTACTCTTAGTCAACCTTTACGAACTACTTTTAAATTTTATGAAGGTTATGGCACCACCAACTCAAGTCGACATCATCAGGGAATTACTTAAGGCAGTGCAAGAGATGAGACAAGCTCGACAGCTAGTTATCTCTACAGTACCAGTGATAGAACAGTTTAGGAGATACCACCCACCAACGTTTGATGGCGGTGATGGTCCACTGGTAGTGGAAGAGTGGCTCCAGGCAATCGAGAAGATCTTTAGGCATATATCTTGCCCTGAGGATAAGAAGGTAGTCTATGCAGAGTTTATGTTAGTCGGAAGAGCTGGTTTTCGTGGGAATCTACATTACGGACAAGTAGTGAAGAGCGGCAAGTAGCTCTGATTTAGGACGAATTTAAAGCTGAGATCAGGGATAAAATTTTCCCACAAGCCCTCAGAGATCACAAGGAGTCTGAGTTTCTACGTTCAGTACACGGTGAATCGGAGATAATGGAATATTAAAGAAAGTTCGAGGAACTGTCACGTTATGCCCCACATTTAGTGGAGACTGAGTTCAAAAAGGCACGGCATTTTGAGAGGGATCTGCGCTTTGATTTCAGACAGATTGTTAGTTCACATGAGCTGCTAAGTTACAGGGTTGTGAAGAAGGCTCAAGCAGTAGCCTACGCCGGTGTGAAAACTGGGAACCAAGGTAATTATAATGAGCAGAGATATCAGGGAAAGAGAAAGTGGCAAGGTCTAAATCGCAATCAAAGTCAGAACAGAAATCAAACACTGAATAAGAGGAAGAATCCAGGACACACATGGGGACATATGACCAATTTCACTCCACCCTGCACTAAGTGTCAGAGGTTGCATGAAGGAGAGTGTCTATTTGGAAAGGGTGTCAGCTACAAGTGTGGCCAACCGGGTCACCAGATTGTCGTACCCCGTCCACCCAGGGTTCCAACCAAAAGAAGAATGCGGACTAGAACTAAAAAGGGAAAGTAAGAGTATTTGCTATGGATGCAGCTGAGGATTCTGACGTGATTGCAGGTATCCTAGTTATTGTGGTATTCTTGTGCATGTCGTAATTATTCTCCATACAGTATTTCCTTCCCATTTTGAGAATGTTAATACGATAACAGGTATACTATCTATTTCTGGTATACCCGTATATGTTCTAATAGACTCGGGAGCCACACATTCATTTATATTTGACGCAAGTTTAGAAAGACCGAACTTAATAGGAGATGAGACTGGTAGTATCCTTGAGGTTAGTTTGCCGTCAGGAGGAACTATCGATACTAATAAGATAGTCAAAGCAGTACAAATAGAAATTGATGGTCAAGTTTTAGAGGCAGACTTGAATATTATCCGAATGAAAGATTTTGATATTATTCTGGGTATGGATTGGCTCAGCACCAACCATGCCGCAATTATGTCTCACGAGAAAGAGGTTATTTTTAGCAACGATGGTGAAAAAGTATTCAGGTTTTATGGAACGAAGATTAAGGCACTTTCTCGCCTTATCTCAGCGTTACAGGCAGAGAAGTTATTAGCCAAGGACAATTGTCAGGGCTATTTGGTTAGTTTTCAAGACAAACTCGTGGTGGAGATTACTTTGGATTCAGTGCCAATATTATGTGAGTACAGTGATGTCTTTCCAGATGATGTACCCAGTATTCCGCCGGATAGGCAAGTGGAATTTTCCATTGATTTGGTACCAGGAGCTGCCCTTGTTTCTAAAGCTCCGTACCGTATGGCATCGAAGGAGTTACAAGAGTTGAAAGTGCAGTTAGAGGAATTGCTAGAGAAGGGTTTCATCAGGCCAAGTGTATCTCCATGGGAGCGCATGTTCTGTTTGTAAAGAAGAAGGATGAAAGCATGAGGATGTGCATCGACTATCGAGAATTTAACAAGTTGACGATAGAGAATAAGTATCCCCTTCCCAGGATCAAAGAATTATTCGATCAGTTGAAAGGTACAACTATCTTTTCCAAGATTGACTTGAGATCTAGTTACCATCAGCTAAAGGTTTCGCCAGCTGACGTACCAAAGATAGCGTTCATGACACAATATGGGCATTATGAGTTCACAGTAATGCCTTTCGGCTTCACGAATGCACCTGCAATATTTATGCACTTGATAAACAGAGACTTCCATCAGTATCTTGATAAATTCGTTATTATTTTTATCGATGACATACTGATTTACTCCAGAAATTCTGCACAACATAAAGAACATTTGAGGATTGTGTTGGAAACCCTGAGAGCAGAAAAGTTGTATGCCGAATTTAGGAAATGTGAATTTTAGCTTGAGAGAGTAGTTTTCTTGGGTCACATTGTTACAGCTAAAGGTATCGAAGTTGATCCTTCTAAAGTTAAAACTGTAACGAATTGGCTAACACCTGCAAATGTTGAAGATGTGAGAAGTTTTATTGGATTAGCTGGATATTATCGACGATTCATAGAGGGTTTCTCTAAAATAGCAGGTCCTATGACTCAGTCGACCAGGAAGGGAGTTAAGTTTCAGTGGACAGAACAGTGTGAACAAAGCTTCCAGGAACTTAAGAACGTAATTGTCTCAGCACCAGTGCTGACTATACCAGATGGGCCTCATGGTTTTGTTTTTTACAAGGATGCATCCAAACATGGTTTAGGTTGTGTATTGATGCAGAATGGCAAAGTGATAGCATATGCTTTAAGACAGTTGAAGCCACATGAAAAGAATTACCCGACACACGATTTAGAGCTCGCAGCTGTTGTGCACGTTCTTAAGATTTGACGACACTATCTTTATGGGAGTAAATGTGAGATCTACACTGGTCACAAGAGTCTCAAGTATTTATTCACTCAGAAAGAGCTGAACATGAGATGGCGACGATGGCTAGAGCTGGTAAAAGATTATGATTGCACCATTCTTTACCACCCGGGTAAAGCAAATAAGGTTGCAGACGCTTTGAGCAGAAAGAACGCTGGACAGTTATCAGCTTTGGGAAAGACGCAAGATCAGTTGATTCGAGATTTTCAGAATTTAAGAATCGAAGTCGAGCTCCATTAGTCCAAGGATCTTATAGATTGGAAAATCTGACAGTTAAACTAGACTTGAGAGGTCGGATTGTAACAGCTCAAGCCGGAGATAAATTCTTGGAAAAGATCAGATCTGAAGTTGGGACTGGCAAGAGAATAGGTTTTGAGATTGCCTCTAACAAAGCGCATATATTCAGAGGGCATCTCTGTGTACCAAAGGATGAACATATCAGGAATGAGATTTTGACAAAAGCTCATTCAGCACCATATGCATGCCACCCGAAGGGACAAGGATGTATCGTGATTTGTGTGATACTTTTTGGTGGAGAAACATGAAGGGTTACATTGCAAGGTTTGTCTCTTGATGCATGATGTGTCAACAGGTCAAGGCTGAACATCCGAGACCATCAGGGTTGTTAAATCCCTTGGATATACCAGAATGGAAATGGGAGAAAATTTTCATGGACTTTGTGACGGGATTACCAAAATTAATAAGAGGGCATAACGCTATTTGGGTTATTGTAGACCGACTTACAAAGTCAGCCCATTTCCTACCAATCAGAATGACTCTCAATGTAGATCAATTAGCCCAGTTGTATGTTAGAGAGATTGTTCGACTTCATGGAGTACCAGCTTCCATTGTCTCAGATAGAGATCCGAGGTTTACTTCGAGATTTTGGAAGGGTTTACATGTTGCAATGGGTACTGAATTAAATTTTAGTACAGCATACCATCCCAAGACAGATGGACAGTCTGAACGCACTATTCAGACACTGGAAGATATGCTTAGAGCTTGTGTACTAGACTTGAGTGGTAGTTGGGAGACTCATCTTCCATTAGTGGAGTTTGCCTACAATAACAATTTTCAGGCTACTATTGGTATGGCACCATATGAGGCACTTTATGGACGACGTTGTCGATCACCAGTCTATTGGGATGAGGTAGGCAAGAGGAGAATTTTGGGTCCAGAATTGATTGAGAGGAAAGTCGAGGCTATTGAGAAGATCAGACCACGGATCAAAGCCGCCCAAGATAGACAGAAAAGCTATGCTGATCAAAGGAGAAAAGACTTGGAGTTTGAGATTGGAGAGAAAGTGTTCTTGAAAGTAGCTCCTATGAAGGGTACTATCCGTTTCGGCAAGAGAGGGAAGTTAAGGCCTCGTTTTATCAAACCATTCGAGATCTTAGAAAAAGTAGGTAACGTGGCTTATCGTTTGGCTTTGCCACCCGAGCTCTTGGCCGTACACAATGTTTTTCACGTTTCTTTATTGAGGAAATATATCCATGACCCGAGTCATGTGGTAAATTTTTAGACTATTCCGATTCAGGGGAATCTGTCTTAGAGGAGACACCTATGTGCATTGTGGATAGAAAAGTCAATGTCTTAAAAAACAAAGAGATTCCTTTAGTCAAAGTCCAGTGGGGTAGATAGGATAATGATGAAACTACTTGGGAACGGGAGGACGAGATTATGGCTAAGTATCCAGATATTTTAGATCAAGTAAGTTTAAATTTCGAGAACGAAATTATTTTAAGGGGGTAAGGTTGTAGCGACCGAGAATTTTAAATGATATGAAGTTATTTTCTTGAAAAATGTGTCGCTAAATTTTGACCCCAAATTTTTAATAAAAGGAGTGTTCGTCTAGCCATTGTAAAACAAATTTAAATCTATTCAATCGAGTCCAATCTCGAATATTTTAAAGTATCAAATTCCTTATCATTCTTAAATCCAAATTTCAATAGTTTTAAGTATAATATTTTATTATCTAGAGTCCAAAATTCTGTTAGTCCAATTCACTTAAATCTAATTAGGAAAATTCTTGTAGCCCAAATTCTTGGCCCACTTAATTTCCTAGAATCTTGTGCCCTAGAAATTTACTATTCATATGACCCTCATTCTCTTCCCTCATCACCTCACGCAGCCAACCAAAATTGGTAAGAGGAGAATATTTCTTATGAGATAAATGATGTTGTAATGCTTGTCATGACCTATATGCTTTATTGCATGCGAATAGACAAGACTATCTCTTATGAGATAAGATGATGTTATGCATAACTTATGTGCTTAAATGCATGAGACGAGACTACCCACACCCTATGATTTCAAAAGAGCCTATGATTTTTAAGAAAAAGAGCTCGAGGATGATGATGTCACCATATAAATTGTATAATTTATGTGTTCAATTATTCGGTAGATTAATTATTGACGATGAGTCTACTGAATATTTATTCGAAATATTCATTACTTTATTTTAACGAAAATTGCAGATTTTGGAGACAGTCGGGTTTGATGGGCAGTGGTGGCACGATTTAATGGATGAAGTTATTTAGTTTTGAAATTTACTCATTATGAACATTTTTAATTTATCTTGTCATTTTAGTTATTTCAAACTTGAGATTTAAAGCTTAATCAATTATCCTAAGTAAATCAAATAAGTTTTTGTTGCCGATGAGGTTCACAATTATGAATGTGATCTTTAAAATTTAGTTATTTCCTCAAATCTTTTTATTTTAATTCAAGACAAATGAGGATGATGTGGCACTTGGGGTTCACGGAACTCGGGGCTTTACATTTTCTATTGCAAATGTACGATATGCTAACAAGTAATATAGTGGACCTTTAAGTCCGAATTATCAATCCCACAAGGACTATACTTTAGAACTTAATCAGATTTTCTAACACCTATTTGATGAAAACAAACAAAGAATTATACGTTATTATGAATTTTTTTATTTAAATAGTTGGAATTAATTAAAATGCACACAAAGATTGATTGGGAATTCAAAGAATGGATGGATATTAGGGCCGAACAATTTCACGTGTTGATCACCTTTAAATCTTAATTCAAGATTCAAGAGTCTAATGTAGTGTTCGATCTAATTCTTCTATAATCAAGAATCTTAAATAAAAGAAAATAAAGGATTCAAATAGATCACATTATTCGCCATAATGTAAAATTTAGCTACTCATAATGATGGAAGAAGAAAAACAAGAAGTTGTTATTCAATATATCTCCGGGTTTTAAATAATGATGTAGAAAAGGAAATTAATTTTGCACCAAGATCTCCTTCCTCTTCCAATCAATGCTTCAAAACTTGAATTTCTTGATATTTTTCTTCCTTCAATTACGCTCTTCAATCTTTAGTTGTATTTATTTTTTCTCAATTTCTGGAACTCATAAAAGTACCTACTTTTTTCTATTTATACTATTCCCCACATTTGTGTTGAATATAGGGTTTTTGTATGCTTTAAAACGGGTCAAAATGATGTATCCCTAAAATAGGCAGCATAGTGCGTAGTTACCGCGATGCAACAGTCGTGTTTATGTTGTTCCTTACAGTGAATGGGCACTAACTTGTTGTAAAAAAAAAATCATTCCTGGCGCTTGGGCACTCTGAACATGGTGCCTAGGTGCCATTTCGCTAATTTTTTTCCTTGACTTTTGGCTGTTTGTTCACTTTAGCACCATTTTTGCTCCACCACCCATACCTTTAAAACAACACTAGCAAACACATCAAAATCGTTCTATACTCATATTATTTAGTCAACAATTAAGTTAAAATTGTATAAAACTCGTGAGTAAAAACACACTCGTCAATCACCTACAAATTGAAGAATAATATTTACCCATTTTGCTTCACCAAATCCTAAACACCTGAAAATGAAAAGAGATATTAAGTTGATACATGTAAAGAGATTGCACAATGCCCGTCAATCTCGAGACCACCAATGATTATTGAAATTGTAAAACTTCCTGGATGTCCTTTTATCTGGTAGCTGCTTTTCCACTATTATACTGACATTTTTTGTAAGCTTCATAGTAGATCCTTTGGCCAACTTCTTCGTATCAGCATCAATTGTCTCATAAATTTTTTGTAATTGGGCATCTGAGTAAGAGCCT
This sequence comes from Fraxinus americana, assembly GCA_035079005.1. NCBI lineage: Eukaryota > Viridiplantae > Streptophyta > Magnoliopsida > Lamiales > Oleaceae > Fraxinus > Fraxinus americana. The sequence continues at coordinate 24,566,985 of CM068708.1, read as the reverse complement.
CCTAGAAAGGTAAATTGATATAATGCTTCCTTAGATGATCCAAGAACTGCGTATATTTTGAACTTTCTTTTTGTTCTTTGGCTTCAACCTATGTGGAAATGGTACGGGAGACATGTATGTTTTATCGGAAGGATAATTTTAGCTAGTGGAGTTGTTGACTTCTCTTGTCCAATTATTTTCTCTAAGTTGTCCAGCTTATCCACTCGCTCTTTCTAAACTTGTTGGAATTTTAGGGCAATATTAGAATTTAATTGTGTGAATTGAAAGTCTCCAACATGTACTCGATTGGATGCGACTTTTCAAGTTCAAAAGGTATATAATGAAGATTCGTTACCTTTGATAAAGGTGTAATCTAGACCATCAATCTTGAAAATGCATGATCTAATGGTTGTAATTAATTTTGCCAAAAGATGTGATCATTAGGAATAGACACATGAAAATCTATAAATAAGACAGCTTGGATTGCAGATCGTGATCATTCGAGTTCGAGAATCAGCAAAAGAGTTTGCAGAATTTAGCAAAGGTATTATTGTAAACACAATTTCTATCTAAACTCAAAGTAGATCCATTGTGGGAATTGGAAAATAATTTATTTTCCGCTGTCCATGTTAAGTAAATTCCCAACAGAAGGACGACAATTCTCCCATTTCATATGATGACACATTCTTGTGGCATGCCTCCAAGAATTAATTTGTGCAATATCAGAAATCCCCAAACTTAAAGTGCTTCCGCAAGCCCTAACATCTGATGGGTATCCTACAAAATAGTCGTCAATCAATTAATTTTAGGACAATGATATACTAGATAAATTTAGTCAAATAATCAAAATAACCATACTACAAATTTAAAATGCAAATCAGTTTCCTCTCACTAAGCACGACTTTATAGTCGTTCACATGAATTTTTGCTTTAGGTTGCTCAAGTATAGTTAAAATTTGAGTAAGATAGATGTTGTAATTCAACTTATTATTTCATTACTAAGGCAAGGAGATTAAATAATGAAAAAGGATTTACAAGGAAGGATCTAGAATATGTACAATTGTGAATTAGTTCCTAAAATCAAGGATCATGTCAAGACTATTTTGTAACAAATTAGTGTAGGACCACAAGCTAATGAGAAACCGAATTCACAACAATGCAAGTGGGCTAATGGCTGCTCCAGCTAGTGCAAGCAGATGGATGATGTGGAGCTGACTAGGACCATTTAGTTATTTCAGTTAACACCTACCCTCAGGCTGGAAGGTGCTAGAGTCACTCCAAGCTTGTCCTTCAAGAAGAGGAACCGTACGTGACTCAATCCTTTTGTCAATAAGTCAGCAATTTGATCTGAGGTTAGTATATATTTTACTTCTAATTCTTTGGCAATTACTTTGTTCCTGATGAAGTGAACATCAAGTTCTATGTGTTTTGTCCTGGCATGATATACTGGATTCGCAGCCAAAGCTCCAGCACTTATATTATCACACCATATGATTGGAGTTTCAGCTAAAGGTAATTTCAATTCCTGGAAGAGTGACTGAATCCAGGATATTTCTGATGCGATAGAAGCAAGTGCTCTATACTCTGATTCAATGCTTGAACGTGCAACGACCTGCTGTTTCTTTGAAGACCAATTGATCAGGTTCTCACCTAGGTAAACACAATAGCCAGTGGTTGAACATCTGTCATCAGGGCAAGATGCCCAATCTGCATTTGAGTATCCACTTAGAGTAAGTCTGTCGTTTCTGTAGATCCAAAGCCATGGTTTATTGTCCCTTTAAGATACCTCAGTACCCTCTTCAATGCTTGCCAGTACAATAAAGTTGGGGCTTGCAAAAATTGGCTTAATTTATTGACATCGAAGGTTATATCTGGTCTGGTATATTGAAGATACTGCAGCCCTCCTATAGCACTTCTATAGGCTGTAGGATTTTTCATAGCTTCCCTATCGCCTTTTGACATTGCTTTGCCTGCAGGTATATGTGTGATGCTAGGTTTAATATTTTGCAATTCAAACCTTTCAAGTAGATCAGCAATATATTTGGCTTGTGTGAGGTGAATTCCAGAGTCATGCCACAAAACCTCAATTCCAAGGAAATGATGTAGCCTTCCCATGTCCTTTAAGGTAAAAGTAGTGTTCAAATTATCTATGAAATTCTGCAGCAGAGCTCTGTTATTGCCTGTGATAACAATGTCATCCACATAGATCAATGCAAAGATAATTTGATCTTCATTCTTGAGATAGAAAAGTGAGTTATCTGCCACAGATTGCTTGAATTTCCAACCCAAAAATGCAGTTTTCAGTTTCTCATTCCAGGCTCTTGGTGCATGTTTCAAACCATAGAGTGCTTTGCTTAGCTTGTAGACATGACTAGGTTTTGACTCATCCACGAAGCCTTCAGGTTGAGCCATAAACACTATCTCTTTCAGCTCTCCATTGAGAAATGTGTTATTGATGTCCACCTGCCTAATTTCCCACCCTTTTGTTACTGCCAGGGTGAGTATAATTTTGAGTGTTGATGGTTTTATCACAGGGCTAAACGTCTCATAGAAATCAATGCCTGGAGTTTGATGAAACCCCTTTGCTACCAACCTGGCTTTGAACCTTTGTGTTGAGCCATCTGTGTTTTGTTTTAGTTTAAAAACTCATTTATTGCCAATAATGTTGTACGATGGTAATGGAGGCACAAGCTTCCAGGTTTTTGCTTTTGTCAAGGCATCAAATTCCTCCTTCATCGCCTTCTTCCAGTCATCATTCATCAAAGCCTCAGTTACACTCCTAGGTTCTGGTGAATTTTCTGTTAGCTTTCCAAGATAAATTTTTGGCTTGAATATTCCAGCCTTTCCTCTGGATGTTCAGTCACATTTTCTGCTCTATGTTGACCTATTATTCTGTTGTCATCATTGTCTAGTTCCAGTGATCCCTCATCAGCTTGTGACATATTTTGTCCTGGCACTTCAAGTTCTATTTCACTAGTTTCTTCAGTAATGTCAGAGCATTACTCTGATTGTCATTTAAATCTGATGAAAAGTGATAATCAGTTTGAGCAGCTTCAAGTTGAGTAGTACCAGTAGGATCTCGAATTGACATTATATGATCAGGGGGAAAATGAAAATAGGAAGTTGTAATTTCTGATTCTGTTGGTTCTGAATGACTCTTGGTAACTGTGAGTGTTTTGAATGGGAAATCTAATTCATTGAATACCACATGCCTAGAGATGTATAGTCTCCCATTTTTACTCAGACATTTATATCCCTTGTGAGACTCACTATAGCCTAAGAAGGTGCATTTGGTAGAGTGAAAATCGAACTTTTGTCTTTGATAGGGTCTTAGGCACTGGTAACAGGCACAGCCAAATATCTTTAAGGTCTGATAGTCTGGCTTTTTGTTGAATAGAGCTTCATAGGGTGATTGTTTATGAAGTGTAGGTGTTGGCAGCCTATTTATAAGATAGGTTTCTATTTGAAAAGCTTCCCACCAATACTTTAGAGGTAGTTTAGCTTGAGCTAGAAGTGTTAAGCCAGTTTCTGTGATGTGTCTGTACTTCCTTTCGACTCTTCTATTTTGAGCAGAGGTGTAAGGACAAGGGTGCCTAAAATCTATCCCTTCTTGGTTCAAGAATTTTGAGAATACTCGATACTCCCCAAGCCTCTTGTGCCAACACTTGGCTAGAGGGATGGCCAAGCCTCTTGTGCCATACATCAGATGAGGACTCACGACTGGAAACAACTAATGACATGTTGCAGGATGATTTATTGGTGGAAACTGACTCTTAGCTGACTAACTTTTGACTGAGATACTTGGTGGTTTGCTGAGGGAAATCCAACTGATACAACCCATCTCTAAGCGTCCCTTGCATTATCACTACCTTCGTTGATTTGTCCTTTACAAAACAGCAATCATGATGAAATTCCATGTAAACGTTGTTATCAGATGTCAATTTAGAAATGCTGATAAGGTTTTTCTTAATGTCAGGTACAAGGAGAAGTTTATTCAAGGTTAAAAACTTGTTGTTCAAAGTTAGAAAATGTGAGATGCCAAAGTGAGAGATATGTAACTTACTTACATCTCCCACCATGACTTTCTCCTTACCAGCATACTCATTGCTAGAGGTGAGGTTTCCTTTATCTGCAGTGATGTGACTACTAGCTCCTGTGTTTGCATACCATGCAGGATCATTCACGATGCTGGGAGAGGCGATATAGGCTGCAGGTGGGGTGTTGAAGCCTGTCCTCTGGTTTGGTGAATTTCCAGTGTAACTATTATCATACCTGAAGTTACATATATTAGTTTTGTGGCCAATTTTTCCACAAACTTGACAAATTGGTAGTCTTTCATTTCCACTATGCAGGTAGCCACCTCTGTTTCTGCCTCTTCTCCCACCTCTGAAGTTGGTGAATCTTCCACCATAGCTTGGTCTATAAGGCCGGCACCATGATAGTTAGAGCCTGACCTCTGTAAAAAATTTGCTGAGACTTGGTTGATATTAATTTCTACTACATCATTTCTCAGCAAATTGAGATGTTCAAGTCTACTCTCGTATGTCATAAGTGTCGACTGTAATTCCCCCAGGATATGTGATCTCTGCCATTAATCTGAACCACAATTGGAGTATACCTTCGTCTAAATCAGCAAGGACTTGAGTGACTAAGTCAGTATAAGCCACTGTTTTTCCAGTGATTTCAAGGTTGTCAGCCAACTGTTTCACCTTGTTGAGATACTGATCGATATTCATTGATCCTTTCCTCGATTTTTGTAGTTCACCAGTAAGGAAGGTGATTCTCGATTTGTTCTGTATTCAAAGCTTTCCTCTATTGCTGTCCACAATTGCTTTAAGTTCTTTGCCCCCATGACTCTCATTGCAATGTCAGGGGTCATGGATGAAAAAAGCCAGCCCATAAGTAGCTGATCTGTTCACATCCATTGGCCAAATTCAGGATTCTTTATCATTTCAATGCTGATACCAGTCCCACTTGCAACCTGGTTTCCAATGAATTCTTGGGGACACATCTTTGTCCCTAAGATATAGCCCTCAAGGTTGTGTCCTCTTATGATAAGTAGGATCATATTCTTCCATAATAGGTAGTTATTTTTGTCCAACTTGACAGAAATAACTTGAGTAAGATTCACTCCAAAGGGTGTAGTGTTCCCGTTGCTTATCAGATGAGTATCGGTGCTACTGGAGGCTGAAACTGGAACAGGGAATGAATCATCATTTTGAGGCGTATTGAAGTTGCTGGCGTTTGCCATTCTTGCTCTGATACCAAGTTAAATTTTGAGTAAGATAGATGCTGCAATTCAACTTATTATTTCATTACTAAGGCAAGGAGATTAAATAATGAAAAAGGATTACAAGAAAGGATCTAGAATATGTATAGCTGTGAATTAGTTCCTAAAATCAAGGATCATGTCAAGAATATTTTGTAACAAATTAGTGTAGGACCACAAGCTAATGAGAAACCGAATTCACAGCAATGCAAATGGGCTATGGCTGCTCCACCTGGTGCAAGCAGACGGATGGTGTGGAGCTGACTAGGACCATTTAGTTATTTCAGTTAACAAGTATAATCTAAAGCGATTTCTAGATCATTGAAGTAGTCAGTCTCTAATAATCTTCTATCACAAACCTCAAAGAGTTTTTCTTCTTTCTTGAATTTAATAAATTCAACCTTCACCCTTCTTCAACTTCAACCACAAGTTTACATTTATCAATCCTATCAATATTTTCCTTGTGCTCACAGTTAGACACTTCCTCTATATTGGCAACACATCTATCTTTCACTTGGACTACTGGCTTAACTCCCTAAAATCTCTTGAAAAGCTTTTCTTAAATTTTTTAAGGTCTTAGCTTGGTATCTTGCCTACTAAGGAAGCAAATGTCTAAACATTTCAAAACTATGAAATGTGTCTAGACATCTTCTATCACTCCTATGGCTTTTAATTTTATCACTGTTGCATTTCTTCTATTGTAAGTGTATGATATCGTAATAAGTAATACAATTGATCAATGAGTCCGGATTATCGTTCCCACGAAGACTATATTATAGAACTTAATCGGATTTTTCTAACACCTATTTGACGAAAGCAAACAACGAATTATATGTTGTTGTGAATTTTTTATTTAAACAGTTGAAATTAAATTAAAATGGACACAAAGATAGATTGAGAATTCAAATAATAGGTGGATATTAGGGCCCAATAATTTTACCTATTGATCACCTTTAAGTCTTAATTTAAGATTCAAGAGTCTAATGTAGAGTTCAATCAAATTCTTCTATGGTATTCAATTTATCCCACTCGAATTCTCATTGAGCTTATTTGACTAATTCAATTCCACATCTCTATGCGAATCTACCTTAGTTAAACGAAATATTAATTCTAAGAATTCATATGATGATCGCAAAATTTTATATAGGTATCGCTATACGTTATACTAATATATCGAATTTTACTAGATGGTCTAAATCTAAAACTCACATCTCGATTCGTAGTAGATTCACAAAGTCATCAAATTAGTGATTTTAAGTAATTCAACGCATTAAACTCATAACAAAACCAACACATGTATGATAAAATAATAAGAATCTTAAATAAAAGGAAATAAAGGGTTCAAATAGATTACATTATTCGCCCTAATGTAAAATTTAGCTACTCATAATGATCGAAGAAGAAAAACAAGAAGTTGTTATTGAATACATCACCGGGTTTTGAATAACGATGTAGAATTAATTTTGCACCAAGATCTTCTTCCGTTTCCAATCTATGCTTTAAAACTTGAATTTCTTGATTTTTTTCTCCGTTTAATTATCTTATTCAATCTCTAGTTGTATTTATTTTTTTCTCAATGTCTGGAACTCATAAAAATGCCTCATTTCTTCTCTTTATACTCTTTCCCACGTTTTTTGTCGAATTATGGGCTTTAAAATGGATCGAAACGTTGTAATCCTAAAACAGGCAGCGCATGTGCCGCAATGCAATTCTATGTAGCGTCTAGGCGCTATGAGTGTAGCCCCTAAGCACTGAATCTCTGATCACAATCATGTTTTTGCTGTTCCTTACAATGCCTGGGTTTAGGGATTCCAGCGTGTGACGCCCCAAATTTTATTGATTTAAATTTTGAGGTGTTACCAATATCATTTCATAATCATACATAAAGCGAAAATATTTAATTGAAGATTTAAAATTGAATAAATTTAAGTATTCATAATAACCAATTAATTCAATCCAAAATATTAAAGCAGAAACATTAAGCGTTAAATAGAAATCTAAGAAATACTAATCTCTAAACATAAAGTAAAATTACTGTTATTTCTCTTGAAAATATTTTATTTGGCAACCCACGTACCATTCAGCCACCATCCAGTTGAACCGATCTAACCTGAAAAGTTGGAGGAATGAGTATTTGAAACCCAGTAGGATGCGTGCGTCCAAAACAATATAATAACTCTTTAAACATAAATTTATAACATTCCATACCACCATTTCATCAAGAACAATCGGAGATCAATCGAATGCTCTAACACATTTCTGTGCAACATTTGAGAAAATCCGAAGGAAATCTCACATTTCATTTCATCAAGACCCGTAGGTCAATTAGCATTTCATGAAATAAATCACGTAAAAAAATTATAATATTTCAAGGACAGATCAGCTTGCACATAGTATCCTACTTTGTAAGATCAAATGGGTTTTTGAATCTAGTATGCTTTGCACGTTCAAAACTTTTCTCAACTTGGTTGCTGACTTTAAATGTGAAAGGAACGAATGAGCTTAATATGAATAAAATCAAAGTGATTCATCATTGAACTTTGTGTCTCTATTTATAATAATCAAATGAAGAGTCCCAATGCATGTAAACCATTATTGGGATTGAAGTGTATCCCCAAAAGTTAATAACCGAAACAGTATCTAACCGTAAGATAAATACGTTTCTAATTGTGATAGAATTAGGATAAATATCATATTTTATTAGTTTTTAAAGTACATAAACACACGTGCACCCGCCCTTACAGTGAAAGTGATTAACCCCAATTAAATAATTTTAAAAACACGCGTTCTTGTAATTAAAATATCTTTGGCCTAATCTATCCAAATTAACTTTTTCTCGAGTCTAAAATGCATAATTAATTACGAGCTATCTAACGAGTATAATATTGATATGCTAATTCTAGCTCTATTGAAAACTAAGTATTTAACCCAAATAAAGTTGAATGTTAATATGTATCACTTTACTCGACCAATTTCAAAATTTAAATATATAGCAACCAAATAAAATTTTATTGTATAAAAAATTAGGGGTGCTAAAATCTCCCCTCCTTAAAACATTTTCGTCCTCGAAAAATTATCTTACCTAAACAAAATGTCCTGAGTATATAAGAAATAAGCAAGTAATTCAGACATTGATAGAATACCTGCCATCATGTCTTAATCCTCAGTTGCCTCTTGTTGGGTTAAGGCAAACACTCTTGCTTCTCTCTTTTTGTCTTGTTCGTTATCCCTCTTTGGTGGGGGTTCATGGCCATTGGTAGCAATGTGACCATGCTTTCCACATCGATAGCACACATTCTTTCCATACCAACACTCACCTCTATGGGTCTTATTGCACTTAGGACAGAGTAAAAACATTATTCGGCTTGCTTGACTCTGACCACCTTTCAAAACTAGCCCTCTTGTTTTGTCCATTTCCCTTACCTTCATTCGACCCATTCCATTTTCTTTTTCCCGAAAACTCAATATCTTCTCGAACCGTCTCATCAATTTCCAGTCGGTTTGAAATTGCTTGAGCCCGTTGCAGGACTTGACTATACGTGGTGAATTCATGCGATGCCATGATTCCTCCAATTTCTGGTCATAGACCGAGTTCGAACCTTCTAGCCTTCTTTTGCTCTATATCTACTAGATGTGTTGCATACCTAGAGAGCTATTCGAACTTCTTTTCGTAATTGACCAATGCCATCTTTCCTTGCTTAAGTTGTAGAAACTCTGTCTCCTTTCTATCTCTCAGGGCTTGTGGAAAACACTTTTCCATCACCTCCTATTTGAAGAGTGCCCAAGTGAGGTTGTGTTGTTGTGCCTCAGTCCTAGTACGTGAAACGGACTCCCACCAGTGACCTGCAGCATCAACCAACATGAATTCTGCACATAATACCTTTTGAGCATCAGTGCAAGAAAGATGTTTGAAGATTCGCTCCCTCTTATCCATTCCTCAGCTGCCAATGGGTCTGCCTTGCCATCGAAGGTTGGGGGGGTTTGTAGCGGCAGAATTGTTCCACAATTGAACTGATGTTGCTAGCATTTACATTATGGGGACTCGCTTGTCTTTGTTGTCTACCCAAATCTTGTACAACTTTCAACAAATCCTTGACGATCGTTCCTTGGTTTTGTTGTTGTCTCGACATTTTCTTAACACAATTAAAATTTAGGAAGAGTCTGATAACACAGAAATTAGTTATAATCTATAATGATAAAAAAATTAAAATTTTTTGAATATAATATCTAGTTTTTTAAAAATAAAATCCAATAGATAACTGAATAAACTTTGGCTAAAGGAATAAAACTATCACTAATCTCTATGAGTCCTAAAAATCTTCTTTTAGTGTAGTCTCATCATCCGAGGTAAAGCATGACTCAGGCTCAGAATCTGTAACCAAATCAATGATAGGGTCTTCGGGCTCCGGTTTGACTTCTTCTTCTGGATCTTCCTCAGGGTCCTCATTCGGTTCTTCTTCCGGCTCTTCCTCTGGGTCCTCTTTAGGTTCTGGCTCCATCTTAGGTTCTAGTGCTAGCTTTTGTTGTCTGTGATTCCACAAAATTATGATATCCTTACAATATCTTCTAAAATCGATCTTGTCCCAGTGTTCAGACATATAGAGCTCAAAATCCATATTCCTCATGAAATAAGCCATGCCTCTCCATTGAGGTTTCATAGTGTCTATAAGATGATAAATTGAGATGGTTGTCCCTCATCATATCTGAACGATCTTGCTTGCTCCCACTTAAGAAGGAAATCTTCAACATGTTCAACAAATGTTCGCTCCCATCTTACTTCGTAATCTATGTATCTCTCAATAGCAATTTGAGCACGTTGTAGGTATGTGGGTCTATATCCAGTCATCCTAGTTACTTTCCCAGTCCTAATCATGTGACAAGTATAATTTCAATTATGCTAAATCATTGGGGTGACAATTTACTTTATCGCATGAACAATATTAAAATTTTTTTTTTCTAATAAGTCAAGCAAGGTAAGCATACTTGTACATTTCATAGTAGCAAAATGACTCATAATTATGCAAAAATATTTCATTTCTTACCCGGGAACAATTGGAGAGTGGTCGAAAGGTGAGCGTCACGTGCTAATGATTCTTTATAATTAAAACTTTACATTATCTCTAAACTACTAAATTTTTTTTTTTTTGAAAAAAATATTGAATTTTTTTTGAAAGTTTGAAATATTGTATTTTATCTCATCAATTTGAATAATGCGCAATCAAAAGGCTTCCAGATGAGGAGGGAGGTCACAACGGACCGCTTAAATCCCAAGCTCTTCTTAGACAGTTTAGGTTTTTTTAACAAAACCTTTCAATTTTGAAATTACGCAAATCAACAAAACTCTAACAATAAGTCGAACATGAAATATCTTAAAATGTAAATTTTTATATTTGGTAAATTTTTAAAACATCAACAACGGCTAACAAAAAAAAAAAAATTTCACGTGTGAAACTTAAACTATGAGCATTAAATCATAACAATTTAAATTCCAAAGTACTATTATTCACAATTTACCTTTTACAACCAAAAAGAAACAAATAAATAAACCTATATTTTCTTTGTTGTTCATGGTAAAACACTTTTTTTTGGTCATGCAAAATTTTTTTTCACTGTTCACGTGAACAATGACACGTGTCACTGCTCATGTGAATAGTCACATATACACTGTTCATGTTAACAGTGACAGGAGTCACTGTTCATCATGAACAGTTGTCACTGTTCTTTTTTTTTTTTTTTAACTCAAGTTATGAAAAGAAAAAAAAAAATATGGGTCTACATGAAATTAAACCTAATGCTCTGATACCAAGCTGTAACGCCCCAAAATTTATTGATTTAAATTTTTAGGTGTTACCGATATCATTTCATAATCATACGTAAAGCGAAAATATTTAATTGCAGATTTAAACTTGAATAAATTTAAGCCCATGTTTGACACCCATTTTGTTTGAAAAATAATTTTTGGAATAGTGATTGATGGAAGATTGTGTGGTTAAAAAGTAAGGAGAATTTTTGCTTTTATGTGTAATATTATTTTTTTAATAGAATATGTGGTTGAAATGAATAAAGAGAAATAGAATAAGAAAAAATGGGTGTCAAACAGGGGCTAAGTATTCATAATATCCAATTAATTCAATCCAAAACATTAAAGCAGAAACTTTAAGCGTTAAATAGAAATCTAAGAAATACTAATCTCTAAACATAAAGAAAAATTACTGTTGGTTCCCTTGAAAATATTTTACTTGGCAATCCGCGCACCATTCAACCACCATCCCGTGAACCGATCTAACCTCAAAAGTTAAAATTTTGAAGGAATGAGTATTTTAAACCCATTAGGATACGTGCGTCCAAAATAATATAATAATTCTTTAAACATAAATTTATAATGTTCCATACCACCATTTTATCAATAACAATTGGAGATCAATCGAATGCTCTAACACATTTCTGTGCAACATTTGAGAAAATCCAAAGGAAATCTCACATTTCATTTCATCAAGACCCGTAGGTCAATTAGCATTTCATGAAATAAATCACGTAAAAAAAATTATAATATTGCAAGGACAGATCAACTTGCACATAGTATCTTACCTTGTAAGATCAAATGGGTTTTTGAATAGGGTATGCTTTGCAAGTTCAAAACTTTTCTTAACTTGGTTGCTGACTTTAAATGTGAAGGAAGAATGAGCTTAATATGAATAAAATGAAAGTGATTCATCATTAAACTTTGTGTCACTATTTATAATAATCAAATGAAGAGTCTCAATGCATGTAAAGCATTATTGGGATTGAAGTGTATCCCCAAAAGTTAATAACCGAAACAATATCTAACCGTAAGATAAATATGTTTCCAATTGTAATAGAATTAGGATAAATATCACATTTTATTAGTTTGCAAAGTACATAAAAACACGTGCACCTACCCTTACAGTAAAAGTGATTAACCCCAATTAAATAATTTTAAAAACACGCGTTCTTGTAATTAAAATATCTTGGGCCTAACCTATCCAAATTAACTTTTTCTCGAATCTAAAATGTATAATTAATTACGAGCAATCCAACGAGTATAATTGATATATTAATTCTAGTCCTATTGAAAACTAAGTATTTAACCCAAATAAAGTTGAATTAACATATGTTAGTCCACCAATTTCAAAATTTAAATATATAGCATATAGACCCAATAAAATTTCGGGGTGCTACACAAGTCTAAGTGCTCACTTGCTGTAAAAAAAAAAATTCGTTTCTGGCGCTCCAAACATGACGCCTAGGAGCCATTTTGTTGATTCTTTTCCTTGACTTTTGGCTGTTTGCTCACTTTAGCACCCTTTTTAGTCCACCTCCCCACACTTTTAAAAAAACACTAACAAACACATTTAAAATGTTCTATACTCATAATATTTAGCCAATTAACTTAAAATTGTATTAAACTCGTTAGTAAAAATACACTCGTTAAATGGCTGCGAACTTAGCGGTTTTAGACATTAGTTGATTATGAGTTGTAAGGGAAGTAGTACTTCCTCATTTATTATTTTTGTTTATTTAAGTTGTAACCAGGGTATTCCTCCGCCACAAGTGAGGATATTTTAATAAAATCTCGGAGGTACAGCCCTCCTTCCACAAAAAAAAAATAATAATAAAAAAAAACTGGACGTTTGTATACTGAACTGGATGACAAAGGTAGTCGTTGTGCGTGAGAATTCAGAACGGTTATAAAGAGTGGTGTCGGACGAACCGGACGTCTAATCCATTAGACTTAAGTACAACTGTTAGAAATAAAAGTAACTTATTTGATATGATCAAAACTTTAAGGATAAAGTCAACCATAGGTCAACATACTAGTCAGGGTAGTATAATTAAATTTATTTTTTTCTCTTTCTTTGATAGGATGGGGACATTCAGAATTTTTAATTTTATTCTTATTTTTGCATGTATTAATCAATAATCCACAAATATTGTGGTTCATTAAAAATAAAAAAAAATAGAAAAAGACAATAGAATTCCATTAATTAAATATAAAAATTTGATAGTTGCAACACAAATGCCTCAATAAGAGGAAAAAATGAACGAAAACGCATGCATGGCTCATTCAAATGAAACAGGACCAGACAAATTTTACAAAGAAATATAACCAAATTAGTTTTACATTCAAGTGCTTCTTAGCCTTTTCATCGAGCCATATTCTTCTTCATTTTCTTGAGCTTGCCGCTTTAATGTAATTCGCTTTTTGTTTAGGAAATTCATCAACCATATAGCAGAGGCTTTTGGAAATCTTGTGAAACGGCCATTCACGAAATCTACATAAAAAAGGCCAAATCTAACACTGTATCCTGCACCCCACTCAAAATTGTCGAACATTGACCATATGTAGTAAGCCTTCACATCTACGCCTTCACTGTAAATGAAAGAAAAGTCATGAACAATGAAGTTTTGTAATAAAATAGTCAAACAACTGCATAATTTAACGTCTTCTTAGAGATATGATACATAATTATATGAATGGTGACTTACTCCATCGCTTTCTTAATGTAAAAGAGATGGTCTTGGTGATATTTAATCCTCGTCTCATCTAATCGAGCTTCTGAAAATGTTAGGGCCGTATTGTTTACTTCATCCACCCCTATACAAATTAAGTCATCCAATGAATCACATTAAACATGGTTATTACGAAACGTTTCTTATATCTTGCTAAAGAAGAATGACTAATTAAAATGCTATGAATTTACCATTCTCAGTAATGTAAATGATAGGATTATTATATGTTTCCTTTACGTGAATCAACAGCTTGTAAATCCCATACGGGACAATGTACAACCAATCCGAACCGCCCTGGTATAAGAAATAATAATATTCAATAAGATTTGGAATAAAAGCATAGTAATTCAATTTAGTTGCAATTATGACACGATAGCCCAATACCAATAGATTGGGATAATTCAATCTATCTTCTGTGTTCTTTCTAAGAAAAGACAAAGTTAAGAGGCACACCTTTGGACCAATAGGTATCCCATCACGCTCACCTACAAATGATTGAGAGAGTGAGCATCATGTGTTAATGAAGGTTAATTTATATCTACACGTGAACAAGGTCCATATACTTACTTGATACTGTGATATCTTGATCATTTGAATAACTTGGCGATTTACCAGGTTCACTGGGTGAATTGCTAGCATAAGTACTAGTGTAATAATTTATTCCTAGAAAATCATAAGACCCTTTCACCAACTTAGCTTGTTCTTGTGTAAATTGGGGAAGACGGTCTCCAACTAGTTTTCTCATAACTGGTGGGTAGTCACCAGTTACTACTGGTGCGACAAACCTGAAAAATGGGGGAGGAAAAGGGATATTGAGACTCGAGACAACTTTTATATAATATATAAGCACCAAAAACAAAATAACAGAGAAGATGCTAGCATTTGTATTCAAACAAAAATATAAATTTGACAATACAATTTATTCTTTAGAAATCTTAGGAAGAAGAAGAAGAAGAAAAAGAAGAAGAAGAGGAGGAGGAGGAGGAGGATCATCTAGTGAACAATTAATTCTAAGGCTTCCTGTTAAAAGATAAAATGAGCAAAGCCACTTACCAGCCCAACATAAAATCGAGGCCCCTTGAAGCAGCCTCTTTATCAGCTATGGTGTCAGTGAGTGGCTCATACCACTGAGCCACATTTGTTACTCCTATCTTGCCCCCTTGATGTTCCTACACATATGTGCTCGTATAAACTATACAATATCGAATCTCCAAATTGTATATAAAATTTGTTTCATGATATTTAGAATGTAGGGCAAATTTTACCTGATATCTTTGCTTGTAAATATCGACTGCTGCTGCATGAGAAAGGATCAAATGGTGTCCTACAATATACGGTTCTGTTCCTGGATTTCCACTGGAGCAACTAGTTGGAGCATCAAGTTTACATCTATGACGAGGGATAGCCTTTACGGGCTCTGTTGAAGTTGGACCACGACCAGGTGGAAAAGTACCCAATGCATATCCTTGAACAGCAAAGGACCACGGTTCATTGAGTGTAATCCAATATTTTACCCGATCACCGAATTCCCAAAAGCAAAGCTCGGCAAACTCACAATAATCTTTCCTATTAATTATAAAAAAATAAAAATCATTAATATGTACAAATATATAGATGATTACCAGTGTTTTTCTAGTAATATATTTTAGGAGCATATTTAATTTTTGTACAAAAGCTTGGCTTGATAATACAAACATCTAAGGGGCTCTTAGTTTTGAGAGGAATTAAATAACTTAACTTCCTCTGCATTCGCATTGTTTTCTCATGAGTATGCTTTAGAAAATATCCAAAGGTGCCTTAATTACTATGCAAGATTTTGTTACTTACACAATTCGAGGGCTTAAGAAGCCACCATACTCATTTTCTAAACATTGGGGAACATCCCAGTGGAAGATAGTTGCGCACGGTTCAATGCCTGCACAAAAATAGATTTAAGAATCCAAGAGGTAAGATTTTTATCTTTATAAAAAGCTTTAAAAAGAAGCAAACAATAATTGTTAAAAAGAAAAATTATAGTGCAGTTAACCTTCGAAAATGAGCAAGTCTATAAGATCATTATAATACTTAATTCCTTCTTTGCTTATGCCAGCCGATAATCTTCCCCCTAAAGTACAAATAAAGAAAAATAAAATAAAATTAGATGAAACTTCACCAAATTTTCTTTTTCACAAATGTTGCATGAATTAAGTCATATATGCTTCACGTTCTCTATATATGTATATATATGTACCTGGCAATACTCTTGTCCATGCAATTGAAAATCTATAAGAGTCAACGCCTAGATTCTTTAATAAAGCCACGTCTTCCTGTAGCATTATGAAAATGAATAAATGTTATTCCTTTACCTAGGAATTGTTTTCTACGTTAATTTAAAATGATGCTATAACGATGAAATTATTGAATTACCTTCCACAAATTATATTGATCAATAGCAACACAACCATTAGTTCCACCCTCAATTTTACCTGCAATTCGAAAAACACGCTCAGAAATTGACATGTCAAAAATAAATTCATGAGTGTATAAAAAGTATAAATATATATATTTGTGTATATGTATGTAGGAAGATTGGAGAAAGAAGAGACCAGGTGTTCTCAGTGTGAAGACATCCCAGTTGCTCTGGCCTTTACCACCTGTGGCCCAAGCACCTTCAACCTAAATTACATTGCAAACAAAATAAATCAACCCAATCACAACTAAGTTGCATGCATATTTATTTTTCCTGTTTTGAGCTATAACGTAAAAGTTTATGTGCATGAACGTGTTGATTCATTTATACACATACACACCTGATAAGCAGATGTTGCAGAACCAAAGATAAAATCCTTGGGAAAATCAGATCGCAAGATCTTGTTCTGGCTGTGTATGCCCATCTGGCCACCGCCAGGATGATCTAAAAGTGCTTGTGCATCCCCACCACCATTCATCGAGAGGCTGTTTTGGCTATCCATTACTACAAAATATAAAGGGCCTTAATTTGAAGTAGTGTAACTTGAGTGTTTTGAGAGCGATGTAGTGATATGAAATGGCCAATCAAATGATTCAGGTATTTATAGGGGATTACGAGTAAAATAATTACACAATGCCTGACTGCGCCTAACACACGCGTTTAGAAAGTCCAAACTTTTGTTCTAGTTTCTATTCTTCGCCAGCCACCTATCACCCAATTATTGACTTTCCATTTTCCTTCTATAGTACAATGTTTCTGTTTTAAGATTTGATGACTTGTAATTTTATGGTGTCCACTTGTAAATCAGTGGGCCTCAGTTTTGTTAGCCAGGATGTAGATCTTTTAAAATAATTGGTGGCAAAAAATGTAACAAGAAATTGATGGTGTGTTTTATTAGTAAGGTCTATGAAAACTCAAAAAAATTATGTTAACACAGAATTAGAAAAAGGACTCGGCGCTAATAGTGCAGTAAAATTAAAATTAATCGGGAGTACAAACTAAAAGCTAAATAAACTATACATCTTTTATCCTAGTTATATTCTTTATCATCGTATGTTCAGTGCACTTTAAAAAAAATTATGTAAATAATTAAGTAGATTTTCTAAACACGTGTGTGTGTGTGTGTGTATATATATATATATTAAGTAGATATATCTAATGAAAATCAAGCGACTCGCAGAATATCATGAAAGTCATACTACTTAGTAGTTAGTAATAGAGCAGATGGATAAGATTTTCTTTTTTAATGAACCTTAAAATAATTTTAGATTTTGTCGCCTAATTAATTTTAAAAACCAAGTCACGGTCTGAAATAGATTGGATTGAGACGTCCCATAAAAGATCATCGATATAGGAGAATAAAAATTAATTATTTTATTCTCAGAAAACTCTGTTTGAATGTGAAGTCAAACTAAGCCTGCTACTATGTTACAAAATTATTTGACTTTTTATAAATGGCCAACTCAGCATTTGCTATTATTTTGGTTTCCAATTGTCACTGTTTGACTTTGTCCCATCTAATCCCTTCAATCAAACATAGGCTGAATTATTTGTGATTGACCAAATCCGGTCCTTCCTAAATGGTCTGGTTGAATTAATTTTAATGGGATTTTTTTTTTTTTTTTAACCTCTTCAAAGTTAGAAATTCGGTCCAAATTCAAAAGCAATTGTGCAATATAAAGGCATTGAGATATCCTCTCTTGTAATGTTATTTGTGAATATAGCCTTTGACCAGATTATTATAATTAGAGTGTGTTTGGGATACTTTTTTTGAAAAAATGTATTATTGAATAATAGATTGATGGAGAATGTATGGTTAAAAATGAAGGAAAAGTTATTGATGTGATGCAAAATATTATTTTATTGAAGAATATGTAGTTGAAAATGAGTGGAAGAATGAGAATGAAAAAAATAATGTGTACCAAACAGGTCTTTAAAATAATTCTTTCATTTGAAAAGTATTAACTGAAAGTTACGCAGGTTCCACCCTAACAACACTTGGAGGAGGTGAATAAGTATAAATGCGGAATTAAAAATATTGACAATTAATATTGCAACAAGTCACAATAATTAATTAATCTAAATTCAGTTCACATGAATTAACTACCCTATGTTGAATTGTCGATTTGTACGAAATCAATAATATAAATAACAGAAAGAATTGATGACGGGGAAAATCCTAAACTAGATAAAAAAACTCTGGGACTAAAATAGAAGTATCCACTATAGATATATGTACTTATAATAAAATTCAGTCTAAAATTCCCATTAGACTTCGTTGACCTAATTCTTGCAATTTTAAGACCCGTTAGATAGTGCTTCCTCGCACCAGATCCCGATCTTTCCTTCAAAAATTTGGCATAGTTGAGCATTTGTGCAATTGCCTCTGTGAAAAGGATGTTTATGTGTAATTTCTTGAAACTCCACAAACTTGGCAAACTACTTTTCTAACTTTTTTTTCTGCAATTGTTAAGGAAATAGAATTGGTGGCACATAAGCTTTGATGGGACTTGGTGCTCTAACTGTGGATGTTCGTGTCTCTCTTCCTTTTCTTTTGCAATTGGTGCAGGTTTTTCTTCTTTATCAGCTGCTACAACTTCTACCTCACTGTCTTTTTCTGAGTGGCAATTTTACACATATTTCTGACAGTTGTACTCAATTTTTAGTTGTAATAGCTTGCACTTGCTCATTTGGATTTATCATCGTATTGCCTACCAATGTCCCTTATGGGCGTTCTGCAAGCCGTTGAGCTATTTGTCTATTTTTTGTCTCCAGGTTTTTGATAGATGCCTACTGATTTCGAAAGTTTGGGTCAATTTGCTGGAGCACCTCGTCTGTCTTTTGCACATATTGATTGAACATATCTCCCAAACTTGGTATTTTCTCTTACTGGGTATTATTTGAACCATTCCTTTGTTGATTATCTGACCATCTGAAGTTCGGGTATTGTCTCCAACCTGGTTATATGTTTGTCTTTATGAGTTGAAATTGCGGGAATAATTTTGAATGAAATATACTTGTCCTTCAGGAAAACCCATAGACAAGGAATTTTCTGTGGGATGATTGGCTCCACAATTTTCACATACTGGACTGATTATCACTGCAGTTGCTATTTGTGTTTGTGCTTTAACCAGTAACTCTACCATTTTATCAAAGTTGTTATCTATATGTTTGTAGCTATTGTGATGTCTAATTTATAAATTTTAGCCGCTTTATGTGGTATCACTCTTTCTTATGAAAACATTGAATGTGTCGTGGCGACTAACTCAAACAAATCCACGCATTGTTGTGTTGATTTTCCTATGATCGATCCACTAACAGAGGAATCCACCTGAGATTTTTGGAGTTGTGAAAGTCTGGTGTAGAAGTATTATACTTGATTACCTATGGTGATCTGATGATTTGGGCACTTTCTCATTTACCACTTGAATCTATTTCATGCATCGTGATATCTCTCCCCATCTTTTTGCCTATCTAATTTTTGCTAATTTTGCTGGTGGAAAAAAGTTGTTGCAGGATTTTCTCGTCAGTTCCTTCCATGTAGTAATGCTTCCATGAGATTCAACATCTAACCATTCCAATGCAATATCTCGCAATGTATAGGGAAATAACCTGAGCTTGATAGCATCTTCATTAACCCATGAAGCATGAAAATTCTAGCAATTTCCGAAAAATCTGAAGATATGTGTGTTCGGATTTTCATGAGTTAAGCCATAAAATTGGAGAGTGTTGCTGGTCAAGTTGATCCAATCTACCTTTTTACCTGAAAATAGTTCGCCCTAAAATCTGGATATACTACTGGAGTGTGTGGATGCTTCTATGAGCGTAAAAAACATTGAGACTGACAAGTCCCCTTCATTTATCTCTACTCAGTCATATTGTTAATCCAGTGGTGCCGCTACTCTCTCGGCAACTTGTCTAATTGGTTGTATAGGAATACAAATATATATTTTGATCGTTAGCCATTTGATGTTGTTGTTATTGTTTGTGTTCTTTGCGTCTTTATCTTAAAGTACGTTCTATCTCCGAATCAAATGGTTCAAGATCATCACCTTAGGTATGGAGTATACAATGAACACCTTTTATCTGCAATAAAAAATAAATAACAGTTAAACATAAAATAAATTAAGACTAAAAGTAAATAGTTCCCGACAATAGCTCCAAAACCCGTTGCGCATTTTTTCTATCGTAAGTGTACGATATCGTAACAACTAATATAGTTGACTTTTAAGTCCGGATTATCAATCCCACGAGGACTATATTTCAGAACTTAATCAGATTTTTCTAACACCTATTTGATGAAAACAAACAAAGAACTATACGTTATTATGAATTTTTCAGTTAAATAGTTGAAATTAATTAAAATGCATACAAAGATTGATTGGTAATTCAAGTAATGGATGGATATTATGGCCGAACAATTTCACCTGTTGATCACCTTTAAATCTTAATTCAAGATTCAAGTGTTCAATCTAATTCTTCTATAGTATTTAATTTACAACTCTCGAGTTCTCATTGAGCATATTTCACTAATTCAATTCCATCTCTCTATGTGAATCTACCTTCGTTAACAAAATATTAGTTCTAAGAATTCATATGATGATCGCAATTTTTGATATATGTGTTTCTACACGTTATACTAATATATCATATTTTAGTATATGGTCTAAATCTAAAACTCACATCTCGATTCGTAATAGATTCACAAAATCATCAAACTAGTAATAAAGTAATTCAACACATTAAACTAATAGCAAAATCAACATATGTATGATAAAATATCAAGAATCTTAAATAAAAGAAAATAAAGGATTCAAATATATCACATTATCTGCCATAATGTAAAATTTAGCTACTCATAATGATGGAAGAAAAAAAACAAGAAGTTGTTTTTGAATATATCTCCGGGTTTTGAATAACGATGTAGAAAAGGAAATTAATTTTGCACCAAGATCCTCTTCCTCTTCTAATCAATGCTTCAAAACTTCGATTTCTTGATATTTTTCTTCCTTCAATTACGCTCTTCAATCTTTAGCTGTATTTATTTTTTTCTCAATTTTTGGAACTCATAAAAGTGCCTTCTTTTTTCTATTTATACTATTCCCCACGTTTGTGTCGAATGTAGGTCTTTTATATACTTTAAAACGTGTCAAAATGTTGTAACCCTAAAATAGGCGGCATAGTACGTAGTTGTCGCGATGTAATAATCATGTTTCTGTTGTTCCTCATAGGGCTTGGGTACTGACTTGCTGTAAAAAAAAAAAAAAATACATTCTTGGCGCTTGGGCACTCTGAACATGGTGCCTAGGTGCCATTTTGCTGATTCTTTTCCTTGACTTTTGGCTGTTTGTTCACTTTAGCGCCATTTTTGCTCTACCATCCATACCTTTAAAACAACACTAGCAAACACATCAAAAACGTTCTATACTCATATTATTTAGTCAACAATTAAGTTAAAATTGTATAAAACTCGACAGTAAAAACACACTCTCAATCACCTGCAAATTGAAGAATAATATTCACGCATTTTGCTTCACCAAATCCTAAACACGTGAAAATGAAAAGAAACATTAAGTTGATAGATGTAAAGAGATTGCACAATGTTCATCAATCTCGAGACCACCAATGATTATTGAAATGGTAAAACTTCCCGGATGTCCTTTTATCTGGTAGCTGCTTTTCCGCTATTATACTGACAGTTTTGTAAGATTCATAGTAGATCCTTCGGCCAACTTCTTCGTATAAGCAGCAATTGTCTCATAAAATTTTTGTAGTTGGGCATTTGAGTGGGAGCCTCCTAGAAAGGTAAATTGATATAATGCTTCCTTAGATGATCCAAGAACTATGTATATTTTGAACTTTCTTTTTGTTCTTTGGCTTCAACCTATGTGGAAATGGTATGGAAGACATGTATGTTTTATCGGAAGGATAATAGCTGGTTGAGTTGTTGCCTTCTCTTGTTCAATTATTTTCTCTGAGTTGTCCAGCTTATCCACTTGCTCTTTCTAAACTTGTTGGAATTTTAGGGTAATATTAGAATTTAATTGTGTAAATTGAAGAAGTCTCCAACATGAGCTCGATTGGGAGCGACTTTTCAAGTACCAAAGGTATAAAATGAAGAGTCACTACCTTTGATAAAGGTGTAATCTAGACCATCAATCTTGAAAATGTATGATCTAATGGTTGTAATTAATTTTGTCAAAAGATGTGACAGTTGGTAAGAGACACACGAAAATCTCTAAATAGGACCCTCATAATTCCATTTTCTTCACTCAAAAATCAATTCCTAATAAATGATTTCAAATTCTAATTTTCTCCAAATCCAGTCAAAATAATTTCTATATTTTTTTGAATTTCATGTTCGATATTTACCATTCGATATCTTCAGTTTTAGAAGAGTATAGTCAAGCGTTGGCTCACCCGACAAAATTAATAGCGTTGTATCTTGGGAGACAGAAGTGTATAAAATCTTGTTAGCACCAGTGCAGGGGGTGAAATCCGTCTTAAGGAGATTTGTATTCGCATATCTCGCTTTATTTTATCTCCTTCGATTTCTACATTTTCTACGTTTGAGTAAGTAGTTATTTGTCATTATTATGCATGTACTATGATTCAGTAAGTCATTATTGGTATTTGCATACGTATATTTTTTTAATACGAAATATAATTCATGCACTAATTTATCTAACAATGTTAAGGCAGATTTCATTAATCTGTGTCATTTTATATAGGCCCCGTTCGGGAGGGATTAAAAGTCAATTAAAATTGAAAATATGACCGTTATTGGGTCCCACTCGTCTAATAAAAATCAACAATAACGACTATATTTTCAATTTTAATCTGATTTTAATCCCTCCCATACAAGGCCATAATGTTTATTTGCATGTGAAACATCAATTAAACCTATTATGTAGTATTCACATCTGAAGTGGTATGCAATTTCTTTAGATGGCACATGGAAAATAGACGAGTCATAATATTATGCTTATAAATGATAAAAGTTGTTATAAGCAATTTGATTATATTGATTTTAATATTTTATGCTTATATCAATTGCTAGTGCTTGTGTGCATACTTTGTTTATGGAAATCAGAGGCTGCCTGAGGATGCGAGAGTTGAGTGATTGCACAAGGCCTCATCATTGTAGGGGCACCAAAAAAAAATTTATCTCTCTGTGTGTGTGTTGTGTGTGGGGTCTATATATATATATTTAAAATATTTATTAATTTTAAAATTTAAAATTTCATTATTATGTCAAGATAAAGGGAACAATGTTTATGAAAAAGGAGTTGAAAGGTAGACAAATGATGATTTTTATTTAACATTGTTGTATTTCTTATTATTAATTAAATATCGTACCAAGACATTTTATTAAAGTAATGGAAAGGATTCAAATGGTTTAGACTCGTTCATAGTTAATTTCAGTGTATTGTGCTTAACAATTTTCATTTATAGATTATTTCTTTATTAATTGTATGCATTTGACTTGATATGATATGCAATTGCATAAGATATTAAGCTAAGAATAATGTAATTGACTAGTTATAATTTTCTTAAATACTATCATACTGTAAATAATGTCAAGGAATAGGAAAAAGTGGAAAAAATATAATTCGTAAGAAGAAACATTTTGATGAAAATGCCACTGAAGATGGTGCACAATCATTTGAAATTTTTTTCATAACCAATTCTTTCTTTTTATATAGTAGATCAAACAATTAGATCACTTGAATGAAGGTTCCATCAATTCGATTAATATGAAAAAAGAAAATAGGATTTCTATTTTTTTTTTAGCAAGTTAAATGCATTGGATGATTTTGATTTGAAAGCATGTTGTGATCATCTTGATATTGCTTTAAAATATGTAAATTTTTGCAAACTTGATGGCATTGGTTCAAGAGTTAAAAAAATTTGCGAAATCTTTTACCAAAAGAAATAAAGATAGTTTTTTGATAGATTAGCTTATTTGAAATACCAAAAAAGATAAAGTCTTCTCTTGATATATTGACTTATTTGAAAAGACTGGATCGCTTTTCAAATACATTTATTATTTATAGAGTATTATTGACAATTAATGTTATTGTTGCATTTGTAGGAAGAAATTTTTCAAAATTGAAGTTATTAAAATCTTATTTACAATCAACCATGTCATAAGAACAATTGAATGACCTAATTTTGATATCTATTGAACAATATTTGCCAAAAAGGAAAATTCAATTAGTTAGTTTGCTTCTAGAAATACGAAAAGAAATATTTTTACATGATTTGTTGTATTTCAAAGTTTACAAGTAGTATTTGTTGTTTCTAATTTCAAGGTTTTCTAATATAGAATCGCACGAAAAGTTTAGGAACTTGAATGGTTCTTTGTTGATGACATGAAATTTGATGAATTTTGGGAGGTGCTTTTGAACTTTATTTGTACATTTCTTATTAACGATATTTAAAAAAATAAACAGTATTTGCAATCATAATTTTACGATAATATAATATTATTGAAATATATATATTTTTTTTAATTTCATGAAAGGGGCATCATTTTAAAATGTCGCACAAGACATCTAAAATTTCAAGTCCCGATGGAAATGATAAAAGAGATTTACTTTTTATGGTTGAATCTTTGTCAACCATTAACGTGGAAATGAGTGGATGTTGATAAATTCCAGGAGGGAAAGAGATTGAATCAGAAATTATTGGATGAAAATTTAACAAACAGGAAAACAGAGGATAGACCTGCTGTAATGCAGCAGGGAAGAAGTTGAACATTTCATTCATACTTAAGGAAATTACAAGGCAACTAATCTATTTATAGAGAAAAACTAACAACCTATCTAACAAGATAACAAACTAAGAACAATCTAGAATAAGCTAGAATCTGGTGGAAGAAGGAGTTGCTGTTGAACTCGTGCTGATGCTGTGAACTGGAGAGGATGAGTTGAACTGGAGAGATGCTTTGCTGAACTGGAGGCTGGGGACGTGTTCTGGTTTTCTGGTGGACTGGTGGTTAACAAGTGGAATATTCCAACACTCCCCCCTCAAGATGGAACATCTTGAACCATAGAGAAGGAGAGTAGAGATGCAATCAAGGAGCATCTTGTCTTGAGAATCAATTTCAGTTTCTTCAATTCCATTTCATTTGAGATAATGGAGTTTTGTGAGGAGACATCTTGTCTTCCCTTTCATGGTTAATCTTCCTTCTCTTTTGAGAGGGAAGTCTTCAAAAACTTTCTTCATATCTTCATTCAGAAGATAAAAATCATTCATGAAGATCTGAGAAGCCTACCATTCCAGCAGGTTCAATATTCAATTTCTGGATTCGATTTCATTTTGATTCCCTATCTGGGAATTTTCAGAAGCCCGTTCCGACACTTCGTCGAACACCTAGTGAGCCAAGCCACTGATCTTCAATTTTCGGTTTCAATTCCCTATCTGGGAATTTTCAGTCATGTTCCGACATTTCGTCGAACATCTAGTGAGCAAAGTCACTTTCCTGTTTTCTAGTCATGCTGTATTTCTGATTTTCGTTTTTTTTTTTTATTGAATTGAGAAAAGATATAGAAGAAGATGAATTTCAAATGGTAGGATCAAAACCTGCTCTGATACCATGATAAATTCCAGGAGGGAAAGAGATTGAATCAGAAATTATTGGACGAAAATTTGGAAAACATGTCTATTGATTCTGACATGAAAGCTTGGCAACTCATCAATTTCAAAATAATTCCTGCATGCTATCACTGTTAATTGGTGCATTATATTGAAATTATAAAACCGCCTTACTACCTATGTTCTTCAGTTTTATATCATTCCGTTAGTGTGTCCCTTCGTAGCAATACTTGGTAATTATTTTTCTTTTACAAAATTGATTATATAATTGATATATGTCCTGAATAATATGGTTTTGATTATGAACCCACCATTTGTGGGTAGTGCCTATCATTTGGTGAAATAACGTGATTTACGACGTGGGTATATTCCTATTATGACTCATCCATTACCATTAATTTAAGGGTAATTATATTGCCACCACAAAAAGTTTTTGTGGCACCACATTTTTAAATATTTTTTTGATTTATAAAACTAAACATTAATAAAATGACGTAAATAACCTCTTAATTATTTCTTTCTACATTTTTTGTAAAGTAAATCAATTTTCTTTGATTCCTATACACACCATAATTCCCATGGCACCACAATACGACTTCCATCCGTCTTTATTGAAGAAACCATCAAAGAAATTAGATTATAACTGCATCAACGGCGACAAGAAATCTTGTCTCGAATGACCATCGTGAGATTATAAATCCGAATTAATCATTTGGCTTCAAACATTTAAACAAAAATTGCGCGGAGAGAAATTTTAATCCCAATTCCTCAATCAATTTGGCTCCAAACGTTCAATTAACAAGAACTGCAAAAGAAGAGCGAGTGAGCGCTGGTTGGCGGTTCACCAACTTAACCAATCTTGAGACTTTTAATATTTCTAGTTGCAATATTTCTGGGAATTTAAAGCCCATTTCAAGTCTCTCACATTTGAAATATCTTGATGTTTCAAATAATAAATTAACTGGAAATTTTCCTGCTGATTTCCCACCTGTAGGTTATCTTCAGTCCTTGAATGTCTCGTTCAATAACTTCTCAGGTGAATTGGATTCAAAAATGGTAAAAAAATTTGGTAATTCATCTTTTATTCATGCCGGAAATTTCAAAACTCAGAATTGTACTGAGTTGCCCAATCGTTCACCCACCCCACCTCACAAATTACCAGACAAAAACATAAATTTCACTAGAAAAATGAAACCCAAAGCAAAAACCAAGACTCCGGTTTTAGCCGTATCACTTGCATCAGCCTTTCTTGTGGCTGTGAAATAGTGAGGGTACATTTAGCCTATTAAGGTCGAGATCAGAAACCTTCACATCTTCTGTTTCTAGTGGCTGCGAAATAAGGAGGGGAAATGTTGAGAAAATGAGGATTAATATTGGTAATAAGTACACCACAATATTTTATTATTTTTTGTTTTTATTGAATTAGGGTTATAATTGTAAATTTATTGTGGTGTATTTATTAAAACTATATTTTAATTGTGGTGTGATTATAATGTGGTGTAGTAATAAAAATTTGTAGTTGTAATATAATTACCCTTAATTTAAAAGTGGTGCATTTTTACAATTGTCTTTGAACAGATGTTGGCAAGTATAGTTTACATGCCAAAATAGAACAGTGACGTGTTTTGGACGCGTTATTCTTTTGACCCATTTTGTGACTAGTAAATTGTATATGGGTCTAGTTGTTGACTATGGTCAAAATTGAGTAGCCAAACTAAATTGGATCGATGACGGTAAGATTGTAATATCTCCAAATATGGAAGTGAATGGACTTCATATGATATTGATATCCCTAGTCATTTTTTGTATTGATTAGATGTGGAATAAAATTGTTTATCCGGTAGATAGACATAATTATCGAAATGGTTGGACTTTTTATACTTAAAAGAATATTATGTTGCTAAGTTGAGTCTTATCCAGAATTCTGGGGTTAGAATGGTTGTTTGCATAACATTCTCAATTTGAGTTCGATGTACTCCAGATTTGTGGGGTGACTTTGTTTTCTTCAAATTAGAATCGGGATATTCAAGAATATTTGAAATAATAAATTACACTAATAAATACCTTATTAAACTTAAGATATGCATGATTTTGGAAACTCGATATCCAGTGCAAGGATTCAACATTTATAAGTAAATATGTTTTACTATGAGAGTGTAGTTATTTCGTGAAAATCCTGAATATAACTTGAGAATGAAAGAAATTATAACTTTCAATAAATTAAAAGGAAGCACGATGGCTTCAAAGATTTTTGAAGGATTTTCTAATTGGTGACATCTAGTGTATGTAATATCATTTGGTTGAGATAGCTAACTACAAATGAAATGACGCAAAATATCGTGTATAGCGGTAAGTCTCAACATATACGTCATATACATAATATCATTCAACAATTGCTCTCAAATATAACAATACTAATCGTTTTATCAAAAAATAACCTATTGAAATTTTAACTCCTTATTTTTATGATGCAAATGAGTGCTGCCTATCAAAGATTGGTTAGGATAAGTTATACTTTTAACGATGACTATATCTTGTAAATAGTACAAGTGGAGTATTGTAGGGTGCTCTTTATAGAACATCACCGATATAAGTGCGAACATGGCCGGTTTTATAAGAATTTTACTTAGGCGAATTCTCTAATGCATTTGCAGAATTAAGAAGGTTCAGAGCCGAAATAATGAACACAATAGAGAACTAAAGTTTGATATGAAAGATAATATGTTCGGTCTATTTTCTAGACTTACAATAACAACCAATAGTCTAAAATGCTTCGTTCAATGATCAGCCAAGTAAGTTCGATATATTCTTACTAGGGAAGGTTCAAAGCGAAAAATACCGATCCTTATTCATTATATCTCAATTGAACTCTTTTTCATCTTCCTTGTTCTAAGTCGACTTCTTCCATTCATGTGGGTGATTATTGGAAATTTAGGATAATATTAGAATTTAATCGTGTGAATTTAAAAAGTCTCCAACATGTGCTTCGACTGGGTGCGACTTTTCAAGTACAAAAATGTGTATAATGAAGAGTCATGACCTTTGATAAATGTGCAATCTAGACCATCAATCTTGAAAATGTGTGATCTACTGATTATAATTAATATTGCCAAAAGATGCAACCGTTAGGAAGAAACACATGAAAATCTATAAATAGGACCCTCCTAATTTCATTTTCTTCACTTAAAATCAATTCCTAATAATTGATATCTAATTCTTCATTTCTCTAAATTATGTCAAAATAATTTCTATATTATTTTGAGTTTCGTGTTCGATAGTTACTATTCGATATCTTCCATTATAGAAGAGTACGGTCAAGGGTTGGCTTGCCCGACAAAATTAATAGTGTTATATTAATTTTGGAAGAAGCATTGTATCTTGGGAGGTAGTCTTCCATTTAATCCGGTTAGCACTAGTGCAGGGGGTGAAATCCTTTGATTTCTACATTTTTTACGTTTGAGTGAGTAGCGATTTGTTCATTTGAGTAAGTCATTACTCTAGTATTTACATGCGTGTATTCTTGATTAACGGAATATAATTTATGCACTAATTTATCCAACAAAATTCAGTTTCCTTTACTACACACAATCTTTCTACGGTAATTTCAAGTAATGTAAGTCCATTTCGAGTGAGAAGTCTTTTACCCGTTCCTTTAGGTTTACTTCAATGTTGCTGGGGAAGGTTTCTTGTTATATTTCTAAGAGTAGCTTGGATATATGACCCTTTGATTCTTCATACCCTTTGGAGTTGCCTTGATGCTCTACAACTTAATTTCTTTCTTGGTACTTCAATTGCCGATTCACCGAGCTATGGCATCTTTCCACTTTCTATCTGCTCTTATGGTGGATTTTGAATATTTTGAGTATTTATTGTTGAATAATGCTTCTTATACATCACCCCTTACACAAGGGGTGACATAATGTCCAAGTGGCGCCTCCTCATTGGAGGGGTGCCGAGGCCCCACATGTGGGGCCTCGGCAGGCAGAGGTGCCCCTCCAATGAGGAGGCGCCACTTGGGCATTATGTCACCCCTTGTGTAAGGGGTGATGTACCCGTAGCAAAACCGTTTATTGTTAGAGAAGTTAAATAATTCTTCT
Source organism: Fraxinus americana (assembly GCA_035079005.1). Taxonomy (NCBI): domain Eukaryota; kingdom Viridiplantae; phylum Streptophyta; class Magnoliopsida; order Lamiales; family Oleaceae; genus Fraxinus; species Fraxinus americana. The sequence continues at coordinate 24,537,059 of CM068708.1, read as the reverse complement.
AAACAAGATTATACGTCTGATTATAATATTATGTTGTTGTTTCAGATCATAGGCACTAGGCAGCCTACTTAGTTGGTGATGAATCATTCGCAAATAATGGACATCGTTGATTTATAATTTGCCCCACGAGTTTTACACAAAGGAATAAGTGCTTGAATCATGTTAATCAATTGTGCATGTCGTCCATCTACATTTTTTTGTTAAACAATCCATCTTTACAAGGACAATTATATTTGTTTGCATCCGAGCTCATAATCACCTCAGATCTACTCTAGATCGAAGAAAAAAGCTTGTAAAGAACAATAATAGCTTCAAAGATGAGGTCTTAAAGAAATATAATGTCAACTCGACCTGCAGCCATCGTCTTCTAAGACATCATTACTGTTATCCTGACTATTTGATGTCCCATCACCTTCTTGACCTCTACCAAGATGAAACGTAGCAACCACGACATCAACACCTCATTGTCAACCAATCAAAAACTAGAAATGATTACTTAGGAGGCAAGCAATCATTATTTATGCCTCAACTAAGATCTAGGAAACATAATGGCCTGACAGGCTGATAATAAGTGTATTTTGTACATTTATTTAGAGCTTTAAATTAGAGTATTTATTGGATATTTTGATGAATTGTGGCTTAACTTCATGTATATTGTGTTTGCCGGATAATAATCGATTAAAATGATGAAATTGGAGAAAAAAGATATGAAAATACGACTAACTACTAGAAATCTAAAGCTTGGGGTCTAAAGAGTAAATAATCAAAAGTTTGCATCAAATCTCATTAAAGCTTTTCAACACTCTCTGAATCGCCTTAATTGCACACCAGAAGAGAAAGATACGAAAAAAATATTGACGACTTCTCAGGGTTATAACCATGCGAATGCATGATACAAATGCCATGTGTGCGTATGGCCTTCTAATAGGCTTGAGTGAGAACAAGATCTATTTTCCATGCATGCGCGTAGAACATAGCTTCCATGTACACGCATTGTAGTCTTCCAAAGGAAATATTCTGTTTCATTATTTTTTATCCGTGTTCATATGTATTCATTTTGAAGCCTTTTTTAACCTAGCAGAGGCCATCTAGAACGTATCATGAAGCATCTCAATCAAGTGATGTCTAGAAAGAGGCAAGCAAAGATTTACAACAAGAATTGAATATTCAAGGCTCGGATTGAAGTCAAAAGTTGAATAAATTGAGTTTTCAAGATTTTTTTTTCTAGTTCTTTCATGTAGGTGATATCTTTTCAACATCTTTTATATAATTTAAATACAATAATGATAGGTTAAACTTTCTTTTGTATTGGATGAATGATGAAATCATTGGTAATGTATTTTTGATTTATTGAATTGATAGTTTAGTGAATTCTTGTGTTGGTGATCAATTATGAATTAATATTTTGTTATTTTATTGCTTAGCTACCAATTAGATAAGTTTTTGCTTGATATAGTGATGAAAGACTCACAATAATTTAGAACATTTCATAATTGACACGCGGATAATAGATGATGATAGAAATAACACTTGTGATGTGTGCGATCTTGTTTAGTAATCATGTGGTTGAGTGCATATGAATTCGACTAGGAATAGGATCGGGTCGGGTCGGGTCGTACTTAAGATAAGTTTAATTTATCATGGAAAAGAAGATAAAACAACATAGAAATATTGATTGTCATGTTAAGAATTAAAAATAGATGTTAACGGGTAGATTCTAAATCCAATATACTCACTCCATAATTTGATAACCACAATTTATTTACATTATTCATAGCTTAATATAGGAAATTATAAACAATCACATCTCATTTGTGTCACAAAATCGAATTTGATAGAAACCAGTACATGATAATTAACAATTATTTCTCATAGGATGATACACATAGCTCACCACATTATTACTGGTCAAGGATCTCATACACTTGCGAGTTTTGTCCGAACATGTTTTGCACCATTATCGAGGAATAATTTAGTTAATTGTAGTTTATGATTCATATTGGATTTAATTTTCTTTTTATTTTCAGCCATTCATCACAATTTTTGACGTGATCGAGATCATTTCGATAGATCTCTAAATCGAAAGAACATTCAGACAGCGTAGAAGAGAGTAGAGAGAGGGAAAAGAAAATGCTGAGATGAAAGCTCAACATGGTTAAACAAGAGGGGGTGAATTGGTTATTAAAACGTTTTTTTAATAACACAATTTTTAATACGATTATGAGCAAATAAACGAAGATAACTAACCACAAGTAAGCAAATAAGTGAATCAATGTAATTTGCACAAATTAAGAGCGTTAAGTAAAATGGATAGAAAGTGCAAACGATATAGTTATGAAGGTTCGTTCCAATGCAATGATCTACGTCCCCTGTTGCCAAGCTCTTCAGCACGAGCAAGGCCTTTATCACTATGTTGATTGACTTATGGTGCAATCTAACCCTTTACAATTCTTCCAGTGACTTACAACCATGGAGTACCGATCCTTTTACAACGTTGAGTTTTTCGGGGACTTCAACACAACCCACAATTTAAATTGAGTTTACAAGTGAGATCTTTTCTTCTTAGTAAATGATGAATACAAGGTTAAGTGCAAGAAGAGAAGTAGGCAAACATATCGATAGATAGCAATGAATGAAGCTCAAGTGTTTAGTGTGTAAATGTAACGCCTCAAATTCTCGGAACTCGAAGCGTTAAAAGAAATATTCATCTTCTTTGCTCGAACCCTTAAATGTTAACCAAAATAAGTTTTAAATGATAAAAGTTTTGAAATCTGAAACATATAGGAAGATGAAATGGAAATTTTTGTTCATATAGATTTGGACAATTTGAAGAAATTTTATTTTGGAAAACATTTGGAGGAAATTCAGCAAAATACCGGTTGCGCAGCAGCGGAAAGGAAAATATGTTTGACCTAGCAAACGTTGTCAAAAATTTGTGAAATTTTAACAGAGACTATAACATTCATATATGTACAACATATAAAAATTTGGGGTCTGGAAGAAAATGTTTGAAGCACGAAAATACTGCACAACTACGCTGGACAGAAAATTCGAAACAGTCCCAACGCAGTTTACTAAAACGGGCATAACTTTTTCTCTGGATAATATTTTATGGCAATTCGAAAGATCAATATTAGAAGACTCATAGACCTTTCAAAAACCATGATTTCACTCTAATACATGCATTATATCCCGAGTTATACCATTTTCAAATTTTATTGGTAGAATCTGAAATTCAAAACAGCAGTAGATAAACTTCATGCATTGTCAACTCAACATTTGTAAATTATAGTTGACATGCAAAGTACATGAAACTGAACGAGATAAACATTAAACACATTGCTAAGAGTGTCATCTAAACATTCATAAAAAGGTTTACACAACCGGAAATTTTTACTAGAAAGTTGAAAACAATTCAAATTTGCCGAGCACTTGCCACCATGCCTAACCACTGCCATGCCTCGATTTAACCTGTGAAATTTTAATAGGGGTGGGTATCATAAATAATACTCAGTAGGAAGATACTTAAGTAATTGGTAAAAATAAATGTATTTTCAGAAATGCAAATTTTGGTTATTTGTGTCACTGTCATTCTCTATCAAACCGGTGATCGGCCAGTCCGCTTATTCTCGAGTTTTGATAACTAGATCTCGAGTTTTATAGCTCGTTTCATAATCTCTTAATGAATCACCCAAAGGGTGCTTCCATCATCAGTAACACAATAACACGTGAATGCAAACCGAAAACAAATCATTTTATTCTACTTTACAAAAGTGTCGTAGAACACCCCTACCTTGAATGCTTGGAGTTTCAATAACCTTTGATGACCAATTTGTAAAGAAAAATGCAACGTGCTCCTTAGCTTATCCTTCAAATATTTTCCAGATTCAAAAGTGCTTTTAGTCTATGGAAAAAGGGCAAATGAAATTTATGTGTGTATATTTGTGGTTTGTGAAACAAAGGTGGCTAAAGAAGTTGAAACTTTATTTTTCAAATGATGGATAAAATTAGCATTTATACTAGAATGATAACCGGCATATGAAACGAATTTATAACTCCTAAAATAAAATGGACGATTTCTAGAAGTTGAATGGATAGGAGTTAAAAATGAAAGTGGGGTGGGGAGTGCACTTAGTGGGTATTAAAACTAATTAAGACTAATTAAAATACTTAAAGTGGAGTGAAGAATCTCATTTGACGATTTTAAATAGCTGAAAATTTGAGCCAAACATAGGAAAAATATACTATGCTTTAAGAGCTGTTTGGCATTCAAAATAAAGGTATCAAATATTTATTTTTAAATGGTGGATACAATTAGAATTTGCACTTGAATAATAGCCTGCATTTGAAATAAACTTTTGACTTCTAAATGAAAAAGGGATGATTTTAGGCAGTGGCAAATTTGGAAGTTAAAATGGTAAGATAAATTGTATGATCATGGCAAAGTGAGTGGCCGGTAAAATAATAAAAGGGATTATTTGGTACAATATAACAAGTGTATCTAATTTTAAAAATATTGGACTTAATAGTGGTAAAAATTAATATAAAAGTGTGTCGTCAAAATAATATATTTGAATAAAATAAAGAAATTTGTCATTTAAAAGAGATTTTGACGACTTACAAAAATTTTAAGACAAGCGCACATACTATTGTGACCAAAAATTCTTACAACTCTTAGGAATGGTCGTAGCGACGTCATAATATAATTCAAATTATTTTCGAGTTATACAAGAAAATTTCATTTGAAAACGACATAACATTTTTTTCGGTCGCTACAACTCTCCCCACTTAAAATAATTTCATCGTCGAAATTTAACTTACTTATTTAAGGAGGTCGGGATACTTGGCTAAGATGTCTTCCTCCTTTTCCTATGTAGCCTCATACTTACCATGTTTATCCCATTGGACTTTGACTAATGGAATCCTTCGATTTCTTAGAATGTGCTCCTTTCCCTCTAGAATCAGTACAGGAGCTTTTTCGTACATCATGTCGCTTTGGACATCAAGTGACCGGACATTCACCACTTGACTAGGATCCGGGATGTATTTTCTCAACATAGAAACATGAAATACGTTGTGCACTGCTGAAAGTTCGAGTGGCAACACTAAACGATATGCCACATTCCCAATTTTTTTAATAATCTCAAATGGACCAATAAATCTAGGACTTAATTTTTCTTTCTTTCCAAATTGTAGTATTCCCATCATCGGGTGCCACTTTGAGAAATACTTTATCTCCAACTTCAAAACTCAATTATTTTCTCCTTTTGTCGGCATAGCTCTTCTGACGATCTTGGGCAGTTTTAATTCTTGATCTAATTTTATATTGGCATCTACAGTCTTCTCGACCAATTCTGGACCCAAGATTTTCCTTTCACCAACTTCATCCCAATATAATGGCGAACGACATCGTCGACCATACAAAGCCTCATACGGTGCCATACCAATAGTGGCTTGAAAACTATTGTTGTACGCAAATTCAACCAATGGCAAATGATCTTCCCACTTACCACCTAGATCTAGGACACAAGCTCTTAACATATCCTCAAGGATCTGGATAGTTCGTTTAGATTGTCCATCAGTCTGAGGATGATAAGTAGTACTAAATGTTAACTTGGTGCCCATAGCTTTTTGAAGACTTATCCAAAACTTAGAAGTAAACCTCAGGTCTCTATCTGATACTATAGAGACTGGAATACCATGAAGCCGCATAATTTCTCTAACAAAAATCTGTGCGAGTTGTTCTAAACTATAGGTAGTCCGAACTGGCAAGAAATGTGCAGATTTTGTCAGCCAATCTACAATCACCCAGATTGCATCATGACCTCTCACTGACCTAGGAAAATCGACGACAAAATCCATTGCAATCTTCTCCTATTTCCATTCAAGTATATCCATGGGATTCAATGACCCTGACGGTTTCTGATGCTCAGCCTTTACCTGCTGACAAACCATGCATTTGGACACAAACAGAGCTATCATTCCCTTCATATTTCTCCACCAAAATGTGTCACACAAATCTTTATACATTTTAGTTCTGCCTGGGTGTGCTGCATAAGGAGCGGCATGAACCTCAGTCATAATCTCATTCCTCAATACTTCATCCTTCAACATGCGTAGTCGGCCCTCAAACATCAGGGCTTTATCCTTGGCTATTTCAAATCCTTTTCTCTTCTCAGTTCCTACCTCAACCCTAAACTTTTCCAAAAAGGGATCATCATTTTGAATAGCTACTATTCTGTCCCTGAGATTTGGTTTTACAGTAAAACTTGCTAATATTGTCCGGGTGGTACGAGATAGTACAATCATAATCCTTCACCAATTCTAACCATCGTCGTTGTCTCATATTTAACTCCTTCTGGGTGAAGAAGTATTTGAGACTCTTGTGATCGGTGTAGATCTCACATTTGCTCCCGATATAGGTAGTGGCGCCAAATCTTCAAGGCATGCACCACTGCTGCTAGTTCGAGATCATGTGTAGGATAATTCTATTCATACTGCTTCAATTGCCTTGAAGTATAAGCTATCACTTTCCCATGTTGCATCAAAATACATCCTATACCAAGTTTAGATGCATCACTGTAAATCACAAAACCTTCCGAACCGTCGGGGATAGTCAACACCGGTGCAGATACGAGCCTGTCTTTTAACTCTTGAAAACTCTACTCGTACTTCTCTGTCCATATGAACTTAGTACCCTTCCGCGTCAACTGAGTCATAGGACTTGATATCTTGGAAAATCCTTCAATAAATCGTCGATAATAGCCAACTAAACCTAGAAACCCCTCACTTCTCCAACGTTTGTAGGTTTCAGCCAATTGGTCATAGCTTAAACTTTGGATTGATCCACCTCAATTCCTTGTGCTGAAATAATATGGCCTAGAAATCCCACTCGGTCTAACCAAAATTCACATTTCTTGAATTTGGCACATAGCTTCTCCTTACGCAATGTTCCCAACACTATCCTTAGATGTTCTTCGTGTTGATGAGAATCTCTCGAGTATACCAGTATGTCATCAATAAATACAATATAAAACCCGTCCAAATACTGATGAAATACCCTATTCATCAAGTCCATAAACACTGCAGGAGAATTCGTCAAGATAAAAGGCATCACCGTAAATTCATAATGCCCATATCGAGTCCTAAATGTCGTCTTTGGTATATCATCCAACTTAATCTTCAGTTGATGGTAACTTGACCTTAAATCAATTTTCGAAAACACGGATGCACCATTCAGTTGATTAAATAGATCTTCAATCCTAGAAAGGGGATACTTATTCTTGATCGTTAACTTATTCAGTTTACGGTAGTCGATGCACATCCTCATAGTACCATCTTTCTTCTTTACAAAGAGTACCAGAGCTCCTCATGGAGATACACTTGGTCTAATGAACCCTTTGTCAAGAAGTTCTTCCAACTATGTCTTCAACTCTTGTAATTCCTTTGGTGCTATTCGGTATGGGGCTTTAGATACAAGAGTAGCTCCAGGTACCAGGTCTATCATGAATTCCACTTGTCTATCAGCTGGAGTACCCGACAGATCATCGGGAAACACATCAACTTACTCTCGTACTATTGGCACATCATCTAATACTTTCTCTTGAGATGAGGTACTAGTAAGACTGACAATATCCCTGACAATCAGGCTTCCTCAACATGCTCTCAGCCTTTAAGGTAGAGATAACGCGAGGAAGTGCCCCATAAAATTTGAACTCCTCTTTTCCCGATCTTCGAAAAACTATCTCTCTCTCAAAACATACAATCATGGCTTGATTTTCACCTAACCAATCCATACCTAAAATAATATCAAAATCTTTCATCTCTATAACATACAAGTCGGCCCCTAGAGTTAGTCCATCAAAATTTATCTGTACCCCCTTAGCCATCCTATCTGAAATAATAGTTCCCCCTGATGGCATATTAACTTTTAGTACACTATTATACTTCTGACATGAAGCATTAATCTTAGCTAAACATGCACTAGATATGAATAAATGTGTAGCACCAGAATCAGTCAGGACGTAAATAGGAATACTAGAGATCGATAAAATACCTGTGATCACGTCCGGATTTTGTGCAGCCTCATCATGAGTCAAAGCAAACACCCTTGCTTTTCCTTTCTTCTCTTGCTCGGGTTTCTTAATCAATGGACATGAGGAAACCATATGACCAGGTTAACCACACTTATAGCAAACATACTATCCCAACAAACACTCCCCTCTGTGCAACCTGTTACACTTAGGACACGGGGGTATAGGATTGCTCGTCTGGCCTGCAAGTGTCAATTTCTTAAACTGTCCATTGTTCTTCTTCTTATCTTACCATTTTCTTTTTCCAAAGTTATTATGTTGTCCCTGATATACCAACTTCACACCCGAGTAGGTCACTATCTGAGCTTTCTTTACCATAGCTTGAAAAGTGGTGAGATCATGTGAACTCACAATCTGCCTGATCTCTGGACGTAGGCCTCTCTCGTAATGTTTTGCCTTCATGAGTTCAATACTTACAAGATGTGGGGCATATCGGGATAATTCCTCGAACTTATTCTCATACTCTGAGATTTCCATATCTCCCTGTACCAGTCTTAAAAATTTCACCTCCTTATAGTCTCGCAAATCCTATGGGAAAAACTTTTCGGTTAGCTCCGTCTTGATCTGAATCCAAGCTAGATTACGTTATTCCTCCTCTGTACGAGTACGTGATGCAGATTCCCACCAATGGCTAACACTTCTAGTTAGCATGAACTCGGCACATAATACTTTTTGATTTTCTAGACAAGTGATGTGACAGAAGATATTTTCTATATTATGCAACCATTCGTCAACTGCCAGAGGGTCTTTTCCACCATCAAAGGTAGGGGTCAATATCTACGAAATTGTTCTAATGTCAGAATGGCGGTGCAATTTGGTATGCCGGTGGTACTGGTAGTGCATGGGGGGGTAGTGGCTGTTGGGGAGCTAGTGGCCCTGGCGGTGCTTAGGGAATTAGTGGAGCTTGAGATGCTGGAGGTGTAGCCTGAGCAGCTAAGGCCTGTCTCAACTCATCAATCTCTTAGCTTAACTCTCTAATTATCCTCGCTTGCGCCATATTCCTATATACCAAAATAATCACAATCTCGTTTAGATACTTACGCAACCAAGGGAAAAAAAGGGTTTATAGTGCAGCATTTATTATTATTATTATTATTATTATTATTATTATTATTATTATTATTATTATTATTATTATTATTATTATTATTATTATTATTATTATTATTATTATTATCATCATCATCATCATCATCATCATCATCATCTCTAAAGAAATTCTTCAGGAGGAATACAGGCAAAATAAATCCGTACTACTAAAATTCCACTCTTTTATTCATCATCGCCATCATTGTCACTACAGCCTTCATGAATCCTAGGTTTTTTAGAAGGCTAAGCCTCATCGTCTGAAATGGGGGGAGGTGCATCCTTACAAATGTATATCTCAATAGGTATACTATTGTCTTCAGGGCTTGTAAGTGCATCATCTCATGCCTCCTCCCACTACGCTATCAGCTCTATGTAGAAAGCCTCATAGTCTTGAGGTAAGGTAGGCACGGCAATTTCCCATAAATAAAGGTAAATCGATTAGGCCAACTCAAGTCATTCTTCTGGTAAGGTATCAATAAGAAGGCGAGTAGCCCGACGACCCGTTACCATATGGCCTAGTTGCCTAACCTCTTTCCACCTCTCTAGCATCTCTTGAATGTGTTGTCCCATATCATGTGCTGGATTCCATCGGTATTCTTCATATTGCCTCACGATCTCATATCGATGAGGCATCATTGAACTCGTCTTCCTACAATTTCTCATAGTCCGTACCATCTGAGTCATATCGATCATTCAAAGTCCAATAAGCAGGTCTCTAATAACTTTTAGTTAATTCTCGAGGATTTAAATAAACATTTAATTTGGTCACATTTTCAAAATACTTGCACAATAATTATTATCCACAAAAGTATTCAAACTCCAACATATACTGATATTCATACATACATTTCAAACGTTGTATCAAAAATAAACTTTTCATACTCATCACATAGATACAAGCATAATTATAAAACTTTCTTTACCTCAAAATGGGCATAGTGCAGCTTTGACAGGCATAGTGCTTAGGATCTTTGTAAAAATAAATAAATAATTATTCTTTTGATCAACCTTATATGTAACACGATACACCAAAAATATGTTTTCTAATACAAGTCTACAGAAAATAAACCATGGGCTCTGATACCAAGTTGTAACGCCCCAAATTCTTGGAACATGAAGCGTTAAAAGAAATATTCATCTTCTTTGCTCGAACCCTTAAATGTTAACCAAAATAAGTTTTAAATGATAAAAGTTTTGAAATCTGAAACATATAGGAAGATGAAATGGAAATTTTTGTTCATATAGATTTGGACAGTTTGAAGAAATTTTATTTTGGAAAACATTTGGAGGAAATTCAGCAAAATACCAGTTGCACAGCAGCGGAAAGGAAAATATGTTTGACCTAGCAAACGTTGTCAAAAATTTGTAAAATTTTAACAGAGACTATAACATTCATATATGTACAACATATAAAAATTTGGGGTCTAGATGAAAATTTTTGAAGCACGAAAATATTGCACAACTACGTTGGACAGAAAATTCGAAACAGTCCCAACGCAATTTACTAAAACGTGCATAACTTTTTCTCTAGATACTATTTTAGGATAATTCGAAAGGCCACTATTAGAAGACTCATAGGACTTTCAAATGCACTGATTTCAATCTAATACATACATTATAGCCCGAGTTATTCCATTTTCAAATTTAATGGCAGAATCTGAAATTCAAAACAGTAGTAGATAAACTTCATGCATTGTCAATTCAAAATTTGTAAATTATAGTTGACATGCAAAGTACATGAAACTGAACGAGATAAACATTAAAAATATTATTAAGAGTGTCATCTAAACATTCATAAAAAGGTTTACACGACCGGAAATTTTTAGTAGAAAGTTGAAAACAATTCAAATTTGCCGAGCACTTGCCACCATGCCAAACCACTGGCATGCCTCGATTTAACCTGTGAAATTTTAATAGGGGTGAGTATCATAAATAATACTTAGTAGGAAGACACTTAAGTAAGTGGTAAAAATAAATGTATTTTCAGAAATGCGAACTTTGGTTATTTGTGTCACCGTCATTCTCTAGCATACCGGTGATCGGTCAGTCCGCTTATTCTCGAGTTTTGATAACTCGTTCTCGAGTTTTATAACTCGTTTCATAATCTCTTAATGAACCACCCAAAGGGTGCTTCCATCATCAATAACACAATAACACATGAATGCAAACCGAAAACAAATCATTTTATTCTACTTTACAAAAGTGTCGTAGAACACCCCTACCTTGAATGCTTGGAGTTTCAATAACCTTTGATGACCAATTTGTAAAGAAAAATGCAACGTGCTCCTTAGCTTATCCTTCAAATATTTTCTAGATTCAGAAGTGCTTTTAGTCTATGGAAAAAGGGCAAATGAAATTTATGTGTGTATATTTCTGGTTTGTGAAACAAAGGTGGCTAAAGAAGTTGAAACTTTATTTTTCGAATGATGCATAAAATTAGCATTTATACAAGAATGATAACCTGCATATGAAATGAATTTATAACTCCTAAAATTGAATGGATGGTTTCTAGAAATTGAATGGATAGGAGTTAAAAATGAAAGTGGGGTGGGGAGTGCACCTAGTGGGTATTAAAACTAATTAAGACTAATTAAAATGCTTAAAGTGGAGTGAAAAATCCCATTTGACGATTTTAAATTGCTGAAAATTTGAGCCAAACATAGGAAAAATATACTATGTGTTTAAGGGCTGTCTGGCATTCAAAATACAGGTACCAGATATTGATTTTTAAATGGTGGATACAATTAGAATCTGCACTTGAATAGTAGCCTGCATTTGAAATAAACTTTTGACTTCTAAATGAAAAAGGGATGATTTTAGGCAGTGGCAAATTTGGAAGTTAAAATGGTACGATAAATTGTATGATCATGGCAAAGTGAGTGGCCGGTAAAATAATAAAAGGGATTGTTTGGTACAATATAACAAGTGTATCTAATTTTAAAAAAATTGGACTTAATAGTGGTAAAAATTAATATAAAAGTGTGTCGTCAAAATAATATATTTGACTAAAATAAAGAAATTTGTCATTTAAAAGAGATTTTGACGACTTACAAAAATTTTAAGACAAGCGCACACAACTTTACTATTGTGACCAGAAATTCTTACAACTCTTAGGAATGGTCGTAGCAATGTCATAATATAATTCAAATATTTTCGAGTTATAGAAGAAAATTTCATTTGAAAACAACATAACATTTTTTTTTCGGTGGCTCCACCAAATGCACACTTCAGCGGATTCATCTTTAATTGATGACGTCGAAGTCTTCCGAAAACGTCCTGTAAATCTTGTAGGTGATTGTCACATTCCTTTGTTTTTGCGACAAGATCATCTACATAGTATTCTACGTTCTTATGCAACATGTTATTGAAGATCTTCTGCATTGCACGTTGGTAGGTTGCCCCCGCATTTTTCAATCCAAACGACATAACTTTATAACAAAATATGCCTTTAGGGATACGAAATTCTGTAAGTTCCTCATCTTTCGGATTCATACGTATTTGGTTGTATCCAGAAAATCTGTCCATAAAAGATAAGACTTCATACCCGGTAGTTGCATCCACATCAACTCTATTATTGGAAGTGGAAAGTCATTTTCTGGACATGCTTGATTTAGATCACGAAAGTCAACACAGATTCGTAATTGTCCATTTTTCTTTTTGACAGAAATAATATTCACGATCCAAGTTGGGTATTTGACTTCACGTATGAATCCAGCCTCGATAATTTTGTTAACTTCCACTACGATTTGAGGAATGAGTACCGGTCCAAATCTTCTTTGAAATTGTTTGATCGGCCGAACTCCATGTTTAACTGCAAGGTGATGTACTGCAACCCTCGGATCTAACCCTGCCATTTATTTGTAAGACCAAGCAAATACATCTTTGTATTCTTGAAGAAAATGGACGTACTCTGATTCTTCTTTTGACTGAGGAGAGCACTTACAAACACTAGTCTTGGGTCTTCTTCAATTCCCAAGTTTAATTGTTTCAAGTCATCCATAGTAGCTTGTCCACTTTCTTCAAAAGTAGGTGGGGCCAATTTAAGTTCATCTGTTGTGGCAGAGTTTTCAGGCTCTAGTTTTGAGTTGGGAGCTTCTTCAAAAGCTACGTGATTAACGGAGACCTCTTCTTCACCCTCATTATTCTTTAGAGAAGGGTAAACTTTTTGATGTTTTCATCTTCTCCTTGATCATTGAGGCTTTGGACTTGGATTTGAAGTTTTAATTCCAAGTTTAGAAAATACAGATTACCTTTGAGATGACTCCTGGGGAGCTTGTGCGTTATTATCGATTTGGGCAAAAGAAGAAGGATCTTTACTCAACCATTAGAAGACGGAAGTTTTACCTTTTACATCAACCATTGGGGAGGTTTCTCCTTTTAACCTTTTAAACACCAAAACTCTGATGTTCTCGTTTTCAATTCAATCGAACACTGAAGGTCTCGGTGGTTCAGATTTTTCTCCTGTAACTTCATATATTTGAATCATGATTGGGTTCGAAGAAACCTTCATGACTTTAATCTTCCTTGGTAGATTTGGATCATATCCCAAACCATATTTAGGTGTGGCATAAGGGTTCCATCAAAATTAAAAGGAATACGCCCACCCGAAAGGACAACATCGAAATAACCTAATTTGTGAGGTTTTCCTTTCCCAAATCCGGCATTCTCAAACAACTTTTTAACTTGAGGATTATAACACCCCTTGAAAGTCTGCTTTGGTTCATCGGCTCTTTTAGCACCTGGCTTTTCTTGTTTGGAAGAGCTAGAAATACTGAGTTTTGATATGTCTGGAATAGACGTCGAAGCTTCCAATGTTGATTTGCGGTCTCCCTGGACTGTCATAAGTTGATGGGGCAGAAACAATTTTGGGATACCTAGTATTGGAAGAGTTAACTCATTTTTCAATACCTCAACATCGGTTGATTCTATTTGAGGTTTTTTTACCTTTAAGGAACCTTTCATATGAAAGTCTTGATTTGTCTTTGATAATTTGATGAGGTTGAACAATACCACATGTGTTATCATCGTCTGCATGTCCTTTAATATTGAATCCGGCCATGGTCAACCCTGCAAAATTACATTCTTCGTCCTCCACGTAAAATTTGGCATCAGTAAAATGAGATTCTTCTTCAAGGAATGGTTTAGACTCAGCTACCATACATTTGACTTTTCCATCTCCATTGTATTTGAAGCATTGGTGCCAAGTTGAAGGCACAACTCCGGTTTTATGCAGCCAAACACGCCCCATGAACAGTTCATATGATGTTTTAGCATCAATGACATGGAAGAGAGCCGAGGAATTTAACTCTTCTATTTGTAACTTCAAACGAATCATGCCAATAGCTCGTTGACCTTTTTGATTGAATCCTTGAATCATGATCTTGCTCTTGGACAGATCACCAAAATTAATTCCAATCTTCTTCATTGTTTTGACTGGCATGATGTTGACAGCAGATCAACAATCGATCATTATGCGATTTATCTTGCATTCTCTAATATAACCACATAGAATGGTCTATTATGTAAACGGGAGCCCAATTTCAAATCTTCATCGGCAAATGTGATGGTAGTCATACAATCTTGTTGGGTTGTGGATTCGATATGTTATAGGACTTTGCCTTTGTATTCTTCCGGATGTATCAATGCTGCGATTAGAGCCATTCGATCATCAAAAAGAAGCTGAAGAGACTTTGCCAAACTCGTATCGGAAGGAATATTATTGAGTCGCGAGATAATTTTCTTCTACTTTGAACTTTCTCTTGATACCTTCCTTACTTCATTTTTCTCCTCCACATTGATAACATGGGAGGTAAAACATTCATCGTTGAAGAAACTCTTAGGAAAATAATCACCTAGGGTCAGTAATCTAGAAGGAACGAGTGAAGCGACTTCTACTATTGTTGATTTAGTAGACACTTTTGGCACGTCTTTAGACCTTCTTCTTTGGTTGTTTCTTGGTTTTTGTTTCCCGTTACTAGGACTTGGAATTTGTGGAATCATTCGATGACGTCTTTTCACAAGGTTCCATCCTTCCTACTTTTCTTCTAGTGATACTTTTTCATTGGATTGAACTTTCATGCCCAATTTCCCCAATTTCGGTCCTGCAAGAGATGCAGAAGGTGATATTTTACCTATTTTGTTTGACACTCGGTATTTCTCGTTCTTGCTTATGAAGGTAGACCAACCATCACCGATCTCGTCTTCAGACTCTGAATCAGAATCCCAAACATCCAAGTCATCTGTCATAACTTTGTAAAAGGTTGGACAATTAGGTACATGTGGTCTGTCCATCCCTGGATAGATGTAATTGATGGTAATTTTTTCGTTTACTTCAAACTTCACTGGGATGACTTCTTATGGAAGTTGCAGTTTGAACTCTATAACCAAAAATTTACTGGCAGTGTATGTATGAGAAAATGTATGTTCCTTCTTTGCAACAGAGATTGGATCAAATGATCCAAACGAAACTATCGAGCAGACGGTCGTTGGGTTTTCTTCGGTTTCGAGTTTGATCTTATTTTCTTTATCCAAATGAACAATAAGATCTTTAAATACAAAACATCTTTCCATCGAGTAACTGATAATTCTATGAAATTTACAATATTTAGGAAGATCGACCTTACCAACTTCCTCAAGTCTCTTTGGCGCTGGAAGTTCGATTATCCTTTGTTTCGAGGAGTTGATCTAGAATTCCAGAAACTTCAGAATTTGAGAATGGGTACTCCTTCTCTTCAAGTTCTTTCAACATCACATGACCTCTACTTTGGACTAATCCCTTGGTAGGTCTGAACTCTGGTTTTGGTTTTGGGTTTGATCTCGACCCTTGGAAGGCTATCTTTGCAGGGATAGTGGAAATTGTCATTACCTCTTTGGATTTACCTGTCTTGAAGTCCTTCTTTATTTCTTTCTTGGGATCTTTCTTTTCATGTAGATCACTTGGTAAGTAACTCCCATGGCTTGCAATTTGAAGCTCCAGGTCATGGGCACGTTCGCCAACTCTTCAAAGAATTGAGGCATATTTGCTTGGAGATTGTAGAATATTCCCCAATGCATACCTTGTACACACATGTCAATAGAAGATGCTTCGCTTATTCATTCTTTACAATTTAGCATGAGGTTTCTCCAGAGTTCGATGTACTCTACAACGGGCTCTTCCTTGCTACCATGGTATCATTGTAAATGTCTGCATTGTTACACGTCTCAATAAAATGAACAACATGTTGCTTTGGGTTGTACTTCCCATCAAAACATTGGAATTTTGGAGGCTGGTAATCGAGTGACATCTTTATCTCGTTGATTCGACGGCTATATAGCTTGGCATACACCAATGAAATTGCATTGAACCACCATACTGGGCACAAATGGTGTCCGCAATCATATGTTGAAGTTGGTGGACAGATAGAGAGCCAACAGAAAGTTGAGTAGTATCAAGCAAAACACTTTGAACAACTGTTCGATCATGTATATCTTGTTTCTGTTGGCATTCTTGGACTTCCATATCCTTACTTTTAGAAGATTCTGGATTTTCTTGATCTTCTTTCATTCTTGATCTTCTTTCGCCAGATTTTGCATTTCTAGCTTGTGCATGAGTGGAGCAACCTGTGCGTCTTTCTCTTCTAGTGACTTTGTTAGTTTTTCAATGGCTAAAGCCATTTGTTGGATTCGATCATCCGAGCCTGAGGTCACCTTCGTGACCGTCACTAGCTCAAGTGATTCTTCAGACAAAGTATAGTCTCCCCACATTTGCAGAGAAGTGGTATGGGGGGATCCAGACAAGGATCTGCCACTGGAGATAGAGCCTGAATGAGGATTTTTCGCCGGACTTTTGGCATTTTCTGTTGAACGAGAACTTGGCTTTGTGAAAGCAATTTTCATTCTGCATTTGTTGGATAACTTCTTTAGTAGTGGAACCAGTTGAGTTTTCCCACTTTTTGTTTGGGCTCTGGTCGAACGGAACAATTCAACAAGTGTCTCTTCGAGATGAGTCATGATTTGCTTTGCTTGTCTGTTTGCCATTGTTGATGTAGTGGTTGAAAGTTGAAAATTCTGAGATCAAAAGATAAGAGGACAAGAAGGTCCCACGGTGTGCCAAGAAATTGGTACGACGGAATTTGCGTATTAAAATATAGAAAACGTCACAAATTGTATTTTAAGAAATACAAATAAATGAGAATCTTCTTGTAATTGCAAAATTGCAAAATCCTCTGATTAATGATCTGAAGGTTTGAAAACGAAGAGCCACGTGGCTTGAATCCTAGACTTTGAGATTTGTTGAGAATTTGATTTATCGAGAACTTAACTTGTTGACGCTTGAATGTCTGAGCTTGGATTTGCACTTCGAAACTTGGGCTTGAATTTTGATTTAATTCGAAGAAGATTTTGATCTTCTTGGGTTTGCTTGATTTGAAGAAGATTTTGATTTTCTTCGTGTTAGCCGGACTTTGGGTTGAGAGGATTTCTTCTCTTCCTTCGGCTTTGGGATTTCTTAAGTACTTCCTGATTTTCTTCTTCACTTTTGCCCCTCCCCGTTTTCAATGAACCTTTGACCCTATTTATAGGAAAAGTTTTTGGCCAATTTTGGTAGGCCCTCAATTAATTCAATTAAATTGATTATAATTGAATAATTGTGGTTTTAAAAAAAGTACGGTGGGCCTTTAAAATTTCACGGGCTTATTAGGTTTTAATTTAATTGAACTAATTATTTAAATTGATCCAACCCATTGTTTATTTATTTTATTATTTTTTTTATGTCTGCACAAAGATCCTAATTCTCCAAATACTTACTCCTACCCCCAAACAAAAAGATTACATTGTCCCCAATGTAAAAACAAATATAAACAAAATAAAGGGGTAAAGGATCATAAACTCCCCGGGTATAGATGCAGATGAGTGGAGGAATAAGTCTGGTCCGGCTAGCCTAATTAACTAGTTATCCTGAAAGACTCGACAATCTTTACTATCTGGCTGACGTTTCGATCAATTGCCTCAAGTCGACTCCCAAAACATAACATGTGCCTGTGTACTTGATCATATGCATAAGTGATGGTTCTTTGATCATGCCACATGCTATCATCACTTTGCTGAAACCCTCGTACTTGTATACTATTTCTCTATAGCTTTCTCTCAATGTTGATTTGTCTTCGCTGCATCGCCTCCAAAATATTTATTTTGTTGCCAACGAATCTACCCAACTCTACCTAGGTTACCTGCATTTGAGCCAACTTTCTACTCAGCAAGGCTTTGTCAATATCTAAAGCATGCTGTGGTAGGTGATGAACTTGCTTGGGATTATGTACTATGTCTATTCTTCTAAGTTGAGCTTCAGAATTTTCTATTGTCCTTCTACTGATTGGGGTATCTGGGAAAGCAATTTCTTAATTTGATAGAAGTGGAACCCCGATAACCAAACAGATCCCACTAATAAAGTAGGGAAACATGGTATTGTACTATGGATCGATCAAAATCAATTTTGAGCCCCTATGCCAGATGATAAAGTATGTGAGTCCTTTTCTCCATTAAACCTACTCCGCTAGGTTGTATGATAGATGTTAGTGGAGACAAAGATATAAATGAGTCTCAACTCAAAGGTCAATTGATTATTCATAAATCCATACGTACGAAGTGGCCATGCATTACCTCTACCGTATAGGAATTGAGCAAATAATGCCATATCGGGCTCAGTAAGTAGTGCCTATATATCAGTGCAATTTAGCTCGTAATATCTGTCAATCACTGTCAGGCAAAATCGAATCTACTTTTCTCTTACCCATGTTTGATTCATATGTGATGGTCCAGGTGAAGTTGGTAAAGAACTCCCTTACTATGGTAGGATATGCTATTTGAGGAGTTCCAACAACTTTACCCAGACCACAGTGGTGAACAACCCTTTCTAATAGACTTCCTTGAAAATATCAATCCTAACTCGCCTATCTTGGTAGAACTTTTTATCCTTCCACTTCCCTTCAAAAAATTTTATCCTTCCACTTCCCTTCAAAAATTTCACGATTTTCAACATTTAAGAACCTTGGTGTATCCCCGTCGTCAAGATCGGTGCTTGCCCTCTGATGACGGGTCGATGTCTCGCTAACCTTAGATTTCCTCTTTTCTTGAACGATGGATTTTCTTTTTGGTAGCATTTGTACCTACATATGAAAATAGAAAATGTAGGCATAAGAGTGGAATACCCCTGAATTATAAACTCTATGTCAATTTTCATGTGCCAAAATGTAAAAACTCATGTCATGCCCAAAAAAATTTCATGATATAGGATATGTATCCAATAAATGAAGATAATGCAACTCACATTCCTTAAACGAACATAAAAGAGGTAAGTTCATGTTTTTACCCAAAATTGGCCAAGGATTTTCACCACTAGAAAACGTTAAGAAAAAGTGAACATTTCTCGAATGATCTTTGGGCATATGAAAGTACATATATTGGTCTAACTCATGTTCAAATTTGAGGCCAGACGAAGGTCATTTCGGTCAGACAGGGGACGGACGAAATTGGTGACGTAGGGTGGTAGGTGCCTCGGCAATGTCAAGCCAAAGTGTGCTAATTGTAGTCTCTGTGTTTTTGTGATTTCTAATACAATTTCAGAGAATCTTAGCATCAAAAGCAATCTCAAACGTGTATCAATAATGCCAAATGCTAGATTTGCTCTAATTACACAAGAATTTCTTTTTAGGAAATTTGTGAAACAGCTTGAAGGCACCTAGTTTTCCCTAAAATTGAAAGAAATCAAAGTGTGAATCAAAGCTTCATTTTTTTTTATCACATCACTGTCCAATAAACCACACCTTATATAATCCAATACTCTTCATTTATAACTCAAAATTTGAATAAAAGTAGTGGCAAAATAATGGGGAGGAAGGTACTAGAGAGGAGGGACATATCTTGAATTCCTTTTTGCCTAGATGATGCACAAGGTAATTCACGATTTTGAAACAATTGAAAGTGTCTTCGTGATTGTAATATGAATTGTAGAAAAAGAGTTTAAGGGAAGGTGGAAAAAAAATGTGCGAGTGCCATGAGCTTGGTGTCCTATGGTCTTCTACTATGGTCCTCCTTTAAAACCGGTTGAATGGGTTATTGGTTTTTTCGGCGAATGTCCAGTGCAAAACTGGGCAGCCGCCCAGTTCAATTGTTAAGGGCCTGCTGGCCCTTAGCTGGTCCAGGCGAGCGTCCAGTTGTTAAAGCTGGGCACCCGCCCAGTTTTCCCAATTTTTTTTAACTGTATACATTCCTAATACATTATAATGTGTCAAACTGATTTTTATGATTATTTTCACATGTTAGGCATAAATTAGTGCTTGTGCAAATGATAATTCTTGAAAACTGACTAAATTATGATAACAATTCATCTAACAGCATGAATGCGTGAATATGATTCTAATTTATTAATGCACTCCGTACGCTACATGTAATGCAATAATTAATCAAAATGAATGCAAAGAGCTTGAAAAAGAAATGGGTTGTTTCACATCCAGTGCTTGATTTATAATCTAGAGCTTGACTTGTGGTTGATTCACTTCGGTGTTGTAAAATGAACGGTAGACTTTTCTTTTGATAATCCACCGCTCCAATATGGCTTTAACAGATGTCCATTAACTTTAAAAGTCCCCTTACTTTCATTAGTGATCTAGACATCGCCATATGGAAAAATCTGAACAATTGTGTATCAAGACTTGTTGTCCCATCTCAAACTTTCTTCTTTGAATACGCATGTCATGCCACCTTTTAGTGCGTTCTTTGTAAAGCTTTGCCTTCTAATAAGCTTCTAGCCTAAACTCATCCATTTAATTCAACTGAAGTAATCTCTTTTCACCAGCTACTTTCAAATCAAAATTTAAGCTTATGACCACCCAGTAAGCATGGTGTTCTAATTCAACTGGCAAGTAGAACGCTTTCCACAAAACTAAGTGATAATGATACATGCCTATAGGTGTTTTGAAAACCGTTCTGTAAGCCCATAAAGTGTCGTCAAGCTTCTTAGACCAATCATTTCTCGAATAAGTCACTTTTACCTCAAGTATTTGCTTATACTCAAATTGACAATTGTAAAAGTGTTTGCCCCATCACTTATGATAGCTCACGACGTGCTATAACAGGTAAAGATGTACTTTTTGAGAAACCCAATCACTACCTTTGCATCATTAGTTGACAATGCTACTGCTTCCACCCATTTGAAGACATAATCTACTGGAACTAGTATATGCTAATTTGAGAACGACAGAGGGAATGGCCCCATAAAGTCAATCCCCCGCACGTCAAAAAGCTCCACTTCTAGGATGCTATTTAAAGATATCCTATTCTTTCTAGAGATGTTTCCCATGTGCTGGCACCTATCATACCTCTTCACAAGCTCAAAAGTATCTCGAAAGAGTGAATGTAATTCCTGAAATCTAGATACCTAGATCAGGAAGTATTATCACGCCATTCTTTTTTTATAATCATAAATGCGAAAATCGATTAAATTTTTTTTTTTTTATCATAGTAAGTATCAATTGCTTATTATTTTAAAATCATTTGTGGTTAACAAAATATAGAACAATTAAATTCAATTTTTTAAATTCAATTAAAAAATGAATTCAACATTTAAATATGATAGTACTGAGTCTGTGTCACCAACAATTCGTCACCTCGCATCATCGTGCCTTCATCATCTAAAAATGGGAATGGATAATGTGAGATGAGCTAACGCTTAGTAAGCAAACCTCATACATATGATGCATGATTATGATATGCATATGAATTACTTCCAAATAAAAAGTATTTTTCATTAAGTATCCCATTTTCTTTCATTTCTTTAAAAAAAAAAAAAAAAAAACTTAACATTGACATCGTGACCTCACTTGGAGTATAGGCTAGCCAATTAGAATGCAGTGTACAATTATTATTTGGAACCCGGTCGATTCCTACTGGTAGTACCGCAAAGCGGTTAACATTGACATTATCATTGAACATTGAACATCAGTCAGTGTGCCGGTCCCCCACGCCCCATTTTTCATTCACACATTTCATGACATAGACATACACCTCGTAATAAAACATTCAGGAAATATATCTTTAAAGACATTTTTGACTCATTGACATTTGGAAACTTTTATTTCTTGAAACTTCATGTATGCTTATGAATGCATTGGCCTGTATGAATATGTCTTGACAAGCATTTATTGCATAAAAAGTAATGATCAAATATCATGTTTGCATAATGACAACTTAAGTAACACGTTTATATATTTAACCATATGACGTAGACATAAAAATAAGGACAGGTTTACTTACCTCGAATTCTTAGCGATTTACATTAAGAATGACAAGTGAAGACGTTGTTAGCCACCCAAGAAGTCTACGTGCCAAATATCCTAGTCATTAATATTCGTATAGAATTTCTACAAAATTCATCCTAAAATAAATCTATATCCATATTCTTTAAGATAACTTGGCCATTATTATTAGGAGCCAATCTGTGAAATAGAAGGTGCTCATGATCAATAGAAATTTAAAAGCGAAACTTAGTGTCAAAATCACCGTGACCCATAACGGTTCCATTTAGTTTCTTTTCGTATATAAACAAGATAGCTAATTTCTAACTTCCATAGATCAAACTAAATACTAATTTTAGAAAGTAGCAAATATCTGGTGCAAATAAAATAATAAAATTATCGACAAATGAAACTCGTGATTTTATGACGAATAGTGTTTTTTTATTAAAAGTATACAAAATTTTGCTTGTGTCCTATATGAATAAGACTCACACTCGTGTAACTATTTATTTGGGTGATAAATTACTAGATGTTAATTACCTTAAACAAAGGAACCCAATAATAAAACAAGTTTCTTGGTCAAATACAGTTTGTGCTAAACGAATTTACATGAACCATTATAACACATTTATAATTATGCATGGGGTATACATATATTCATATAAATACGTGTGCTGGAGAAACTAAAATGGGTCTCCATACAAATGGTTGATCCACAGATTGCAAATATGACATTAAAATAGCATAAGTTCGATTATATCATGATTCAATCATATATTGTAAAATGACACTAATGGCTTATTTGTCTATCAGATGATATTAAAATAGAATGCAACTATTATACCTCAAGTGTTGACCTCCAAACACAGAAGATGAAGTGAAAAGAAAGAACACGGATAATATTTAGGCTCCACGTTAAAACGTTATATCGTTTCTATTTATGTGAAAGAATTAATGATTTCATTCCCTATCCCTAAAATAATGCACAAAAAGGTCTTCAATTCCAATTTTAAAGCATCAATTATGGGCTCCATTGGTTTCGTTTTGGTAACTGAATATTAATCAGTTGACTCAATTAGTGCACTAAGTAATCAAATTGATTCTAATTATCAAGTTGATTAAGTTGAATAAATTTTATTTAAATGGAACATAAATTAATTTAACTATATCTATAGTTTACTTCATAGCTTGGTTCATCTTATTATAATTAACTTTAATAGGCACGAGATCTTTTGGGGCATCTGAGGTGCATCCCACCGCAAAATATAATTAGTCACGACAACATTAAATTTATGAGTTAGAAAAAATAAATATAAGGGCAAACATTATAATTATAAACACTAATCATGTAAAGGCGAAGCGTGGTGTTACAAATCCTACCCCTTAAAATAAATTTCGTCCTCGAAATTAAAACAAACTAAATTAGTATAGGTATTTGGCATATAACATTTCATCGAGGACGAAATTTTGTTTAAGGTGTTAATGATGTAAAAGCCCGGAAAAAAATTAATTAAATAAAATTAGGCTTATATTTTTTTAATGTGATGATCTAACACTATAAGCCTAGCCCATAGACGAGCCATATGCTCGGCCTACATAAGAAATTAAAGCCCATTACTAGTTTGATATGTTTTAAATAATTTAATCTCATGAAAGTTTACAAGCAGCCATATGTGTTTTCTTTAAAATATAACTTTTTAAATATAAAGTATGATGTAATTTTATGTTTTCCAAAGATTAGACCGGATGGCGAATATTTTATTTTGTGGATAGTAAATATTTTTAAGATTTGATTTGTGCACATTATTTTTCAAATGGACCAACTTATAAGTAAAAGAAGATTTAAAATTGTTATTTTCAGATTTGTATTTGTTAGTTCCTTATTTAATAATTAAATAAGTTGCATAAAAATATTATATATATATATATATATATATATATATATATATATATATATATATATATATATATATATATATTCCAATCCACCAATGAATTAATGTGCCAACTCATCGGTGCTTAGGATAAGATGAGCACCGGTGCTCATTAGATCATTTCTGTATATATATCTAATGAGCACCGGTGCTCATCTTATCCTAAGCACCGATGAGTTGGCACATTAATTCATTGGTGGATAAAGATTTTGTGAGTTCCAATCCACCAATGAATTAATGTGCCAACTCATTGGTGCTTAGGATAAGATGAGCACCGGTGCTCATTAGATCATTTCTGTATATATGTGTGTATATATATATATATATATATATATATATATATATATATATATATATATATATATATATATATATGTATGTATGTATGTATGTACATGCATACACATAGGAATAAAAGTGGCATAAACGTTTCTTTAATGGTGAATAATTAAGACATTAAACCCACCTATAAGGAAAGAAACAAAATAGAAATGAACCATTTTCAAGTCCCTTTAATTAGAATCGATGGCTGCCAAACATTTCTGGTAAAAAAAATTTGGGTTTGATTTTCTTTTCATTTTCTGCAAGTTATTTATGTTCGTTCTAGTATATTCATACACATTTAAGATTTATACACACACATTTATGGGCTTTAACTTCCAATAAATGCATGAGTTGAAAGAATGAAAGGCACCTTTAATTTTCCAAAATGGGAATGAGTATCAATTGAAACGCATCGAATCTTGAACTTAAAACAATTTATTGAAAACATAAAATCTTTCATAAAATTAAGAGAAAACCAAGAATAAAATGTTTAAAACATAAGACTTTCAAAACTAAAATGATGTGATTATCAAATCCAATCACATCTTGAAATCCATAATATTATTTAAATCGTTAACCACCGATGCGTGCTCGCCCAATCTTCGTCCGTCTCCAATCACTGATTAATTATTACCTATAAAAATAAATTTCATAATTCATGTGAGATGATAATCTCAATAAGTGAAACAACGTAACATGAAAAAAAAATCCATGAGATTCATGAACATACTTGTTGAGACACGAAATTATAAGAATCGAACTTCGTGATTCTAATTTCGTGCATAGCGCTACTAAACTCCATGATTTCATAACATGATCATAATATTGACTTCTGTAATTTTAAACAATGAAATACGTATATTTCACTTACCTTGAATCTTGAATCTGATAATTGTATTAGCACGTAGGAGAATTGTGTTCTTCTGAAAAATAATGTCCGTGTGTGTGTGTGTGTGTGTGTGTGTGTGTGTGTGTGTGTGTGTGTGTGTGTGTGTGTGTGTGTGTACATATATTCATATTGTTGAAACTGAAAACTCCATGAATGTAGACCATAAATATGACTGCTGAAGCCGTGGGAATGTGAAAGGTCTGGAATGTGAAAGGTCTACATTATATATATATATATATACAAATACATGGAGTTTTCAGTTTCAACATTATGAGTTTTAATCCCACCATTGATTGAAATAAAATTGGTAACTTAAGCCATAACTTGATGGGATTTGTGGCTATGTCATTAAACTATGGTTATCGCACAACTTGGTCCATATACTTAGGTTAATGACAAGTAGAGAATTTTAGGTTATTACATCAATGGTTATCGTACACGTGAGTATCTTTTCCCTTTTACTAATTAAACCTTTCTAATATATATGTGGAATTATAAAGACACATGGTGACACAAGAAATGAAAACAAATTTTCAAAAGAAAGAAAAAAGAGAAAAAAATAATAATTTCAAGCTTTGGGTGTCGTAAGGATACAACATTCATCGTCCAACTTTGTTCATTCAAAAGTTTCAAACAAAGGTAGGTAGAGGTGCAAGCGGTTATTTCATTTTCAAATTATGATTTTTCGTTAGAAATTTGAATGAATTGGTACCACCGGGTACGTTGCTTTGACACTATTATAGTTTGAATGATCATTCTTCGACTCTACGTGTTATAATAATTCTATAGAAATCGGATTTCTCCGGAAATCCTTCTACGTGTGACGGTATGAATCCACTGTTCGAATCTTCTAATTTGATAACGAAATGCACCAATGATTACGCCCAAAGAATAACACAGTAGTTGTAGTGTAGTGTTGGGGTGTCCTATCCATAGGGAGATGGAAGAAAGTTTAAAGGAGTTCAATAACTTAGAGTTCTTGTGATTTTGATAAGAAGAATTTGTTTATTGAATTAAAATGTAAATGTCACCGGATATAATGATGGAATTTAAGTCAATATGTAAAATAGTGAAGCGTCGAAATTCCCTCAACTGAATTGATCAATCAACATCAATAATTCATACATTTTCTACTCAATTAGAAGTTTTTATCCTAACTTTCTAATCGGAGGATTTAACAATACAAACCAATTTAATTCTACATGTAATTCTAGAATTTAAGTTTCCTAAATCTCATTCCCATATTAATTTATTGAAATCAGATTCAAAAAGTGACCATATATTTCTAACATATAGCAGTAAGTACTCCAATGTGGAGAAATATGGATAACATCGGTGCATGAAGAAAATGATATATATGTGTATGGCTCAAAATGGCTACTAGGGGTATTGAAAAGAAATGTTGAATGCTCAAGTGTCAGTCCTAAATTGACCTTTATCATTTCCCAAGTAATCCACCATCTTACCACAAACTATGTAGTGTTATTTACAAAGGAGTTTCCAATTCACAAGATCAATGAATGCTTATTGCCATATTTTAGTATATTGTGCCTCTCAATCCTCACCGAGTATCTCACAAAAAAAACTTCAGCATGAGACTTCTCTAGCTACATGTGTTAAACCACCATCTTACCACAAGGGAGTGGGCACAAAAAATTTAGCAAGTGTCATGACATCTATATTTTCACAAACAAAATTAATTTCTAGTGGTGTGTGTGGTCATTTATGAGCATAAACATATAGCAAATCAAAGATTCAAATTTTGTTTTTAATTGTAAGGAAATCACAACAGAATTCCATGATAATTATGCAAATCAAATGCAATTCACAACAAAATCCATCATCTCCCTACTAAATATTGCATTGTCCTCAATACATAAACATGAATACCAAAGAAAAGAAGGGAAAGATGTCACCTGAGCATGGCAGTGAATAAATAGAAACTTGAGGTATAAGAAGCCTAAAAGCTCTCAATGGAAATGGGTGATGCAGAAAATGAAAATAAACTAAAAGAAAAAATCAAAACACACCTAAAAAAAAAGGGGTAATCTAAGAAGTAATATACAGAGCGAGGTGAAAGACATACCTGAAGGGTGTCATGGGTGGTAAACTAGGTCAGCAAGGGGAATTTATTCCACTGTAGGCACCTGTTGGCCATAGACTATTTTGAGTCTCTATCCATTCACTTTGAATATTGTACCATCACTAGGATCTTTTATTTCAATAGCACCATTTTCAAAAACTCATGTCACCACGAAAGGGGCCAGTCCACCTAGAACAGAGTTTTCCCAGGTGCTTGTGGAACCTAGAATCATACAAGTACACTCTCTGGTTTGGTTCAAAAGTTTTTCTCAAAATATTTTTATCGTGGAAAGTTTTCATTTTCGACTTGTAGATTCTAGAACTTTCATAGGCATCATTTCTCAACTCCTCCAATTCACTCAATTGAAATTTCCTATGTTTACCTCCCACTTCCAGATCAAAGTTGAAATGCTTAATAGCCCAAAAGGCTCGGTGCTCAAGTTCGACAAGTAAGTGAATCAACTTTCCAAATATTAGTCTGTATGGGGACATGCCTGGGGAAGTCTTAAAAGCTGTATGATAAGCCAAAAGTGCATTATTTAATCTTAAGGACCAATCCTTACGATTAAGGTTCACCGTTTTCTCTAAAAATTGCTTAATCTTCCTATTCGCCAACTCTACCTGTCCACTCATTTTGGGGTGATAAGCAGTAGAAATTATGTGAATAACCCCATACTTTTTCATTAGAGCCTCAAATGAATGGTTACAGAAATGTGTGCCTCTCTCATTAATGATAACACGTGGTGTACCAAAATGAGAAAAAACATTTTCTTTCAAAAACTTTACAACCGTTTTATTGTCATTAGCTCTACAAGCTACCGCTTCTACCCATTTAGACACATAATTGACCGTAACAGTGATGTATAGATAGCTAAAAGAAGGTGAGAAAGGTCCCATGAAGTCAATTCCCTAACAATCAAATACTTCAATTACCAAAATGGGGTGTAAGGGCATTATGTTACGCCGGGAAATAGCACCTAGTTTTTGACACCATTCACAAGATCTACAATAGGTATTAGTGACCTTAAACAAGGTGGACCAATAAAAACCACACTGTAAAATTTTTGCAGCTGTCTTTTTCATAGAAAAGTGACCTCTACAAGGTTGGGTATGACATAAGTCTAGTATACTGGGTATCTCTTCGTCCGGAATGCAATGCCTTAAGATCTGATTTGGGCAATACTTAAATAAACATGGGTCATCCCAATAAAAGTTACGTACCTTAAACAAGAACTTTCTCATATCCTCTGCACTCCATTCCTTTCGGATTTCACCTGCAGCCAAGTAATTTACAATGTTAGCAAACCATGGTAGAGAATAAATTTTCATCAGGGAATTCATCTCCAATTGGTATGGTGTTTGAGTTGTCTTCAAATGTCAATCTTGACAGATGGTCTGCTACAACATTTTCTACTCCCTTCTTGTCCTTGATAGTGATGTCAAACTCCTACAAAAGTAAAATCAACCGCATTAATCGTGCCTTAGCATCTTTCTTTGTAAGAAGATACTTAAGGGCTGCATGATCTATGAACATAGTGATGGGAGAGCCAATCAAATAAGATCGAAACTTATCAAGTGCAAAGACTACAGCTAGTAACTCCCTTTCAGTAGTGGAATAATTCATTTGAGTGCTATTTAGAGTCCTACTAGCATAGTAAATCACAAATGGCTTACCTTCCTTTCGTTGCCCAAGAACAGCACCCATCGCAAAATCACTAGCATCACACATAATTTCAAATGGCAATGTCCAATAGGGTATTGCATTATAGGTGCAGAGGTCAATTTACCAATCAACAGTTCAAAAGCATTTTAACATTCAGGTGTCCATTCAAAGTTCACATCTTTGTTAAGACATAAGGGTCTAGATATAGAAGAGAAGTTTTGTATTAACCTCCTATAAAAACCTGCATGACCAAGAAATGATCTAATGTCCTTTACTATCTTAGGTGTGGTCAATTTAGAGATTAGTTCAATCTTAGACCTACCAACTTCTATCCCTTTTGAAAAAATGACATGCCCTAAGACAATACTGGAAGAACCATAAAATGACATTTTTCCCAACTCAAAACTAAGCATTTCTCCTCACATCTAGTGAAGACTCTTTTCAAATTCAACAAGCACGAATTAAAAGATGTCCCAAAAATAGTCAAATCATCTATAAACACTTCCATGCAATCCTCTATCATGTCACTAAACATACTCATCATGCACCTTTTAAATATGGCAGGGGCATTACAAAGTCCAAATGGCATCCTACGAAATGCATAAGTACCAAAAGGACAAGTAAATATGGTCTTTTCCTGGTCCTCTAAGGCTATTTCAATTTGATAATAACCAGAGTATTCGTCTAAAAAGCAATAGACGGGATGACCAGCCACACGTCCAAGTATTTAGTCCAAAAAGGGGAGGGGGAAGTAATCTTTGTGAGTGCCAACATTTAACTTCCTATAGTCCATGTACATGCGCCATCCAGTCACTGTTTTTGTAGGGACCATCTCATCTAGTTCATTTTTCACCACTGTAACTCCTAATTTCTTAGGGACTACCTGAATCTAACAATTTTAGCACTTCATTTTTCACTACCTCTTTCATTGTAGGGTTCAGCCTACGTTGTGGGTCTCTTCTAGGATTAGTTCCCTCTCTAAGTGAATCCTATGTGAGCAAATTAGGGGACAAATACCCTTGATGTCAGCTATAGTCCACTTTAATGCAGATTTATGTGCATTCAGAATGTTTAAAAGTTGTTTACCTTGCACCGCATTTAATTATGAATAAATAATTACATGAAGAGTATTACCTGGTTCAAGGAACACATGTTTTAGTCCTGGGATAGTGGTTTCAGCTCCGATTTTGGACTTTCAATGCTT
The DNA here is from genome assembly GCA_035079005.1 of Fraxinus americana. Taxonomy (NCBI): domain Eukaryota; kingdom Viridiplantae; phylum Streptophyta; class Magnoliopsida; order Lamiales; family Oleaceae; genus Fraxinus; species Fraxinus americana. The sequence continues at coordinate 24,506,513 of CM068708.1, read as the reverse complement.
GATGGTTGCTGTCCTTCGGTCCTAGCTGGCAGTTCTTCGAACTTTGGTTTCCATGTCAACACCCCATAATCCTGAATTTTAGCAAAAATAGCACAAATGTTAGTATATTCTTCATTATGGCAATGTGCTGGAATTTCAAAATGTATAAGAAAAGATTTTAGAAGGTCAAAGTCAATAGTTGCGGTGCTCCCTCCTGAGTAACCATGTATGTCTGATGACACTCATCATCTTCCATATGCTGCTTAGTGATGTGAAAAAATTTGATCTCTAAAGTCATATTTCCAAAGGATAATTCCATCAAACCATTCCTGCAATTTATAAGAGCATTAGCTGTAGCAAGGAAAGGTCTACCAAGAATGATAGGTATTTTTGAATTCTCATTCACACCAACCTTTACATATAGTACTAGGAAATCAACATGATAATAAAATTTATTAATTTGCACTAAAACATCCTCAACTACTCCTCTTGGTCTTATAGTAGACCGATCAGCTAATTGTAAAACTACAGATGTAGGTTTTATCTCACCTAAACCTAACAGTAGATAAATAGCATAATGTATGAGATTAACACTAGCTCCTAAATCTAGAAGGGCTTGGGCAAACTCACAACTCCCAATGATGCAAGAAATTGTAGGACAACCAGGATCCTTATATTTTGGTGGGACTCTTTGTTCAATTATAGTACTTACCTGCTCAGTTAAGAAAGCGATTTTCTTAACATAGTGCTCATCTTCACAGTACATAAGTCCTTAAGAACTTTAGCATATGTGGGGACCTGGGCAATCACATGCAGAAGGGATATATTGATTTTCACATGTTTAAGGTATTCCAATGTGTTGCCCGGTGGCTTTCAAGGTAGGCTTGAGAACTTCAGGAAAAGGTACTCTAGTTGGGGTCTCCATTACCTCTTCATTAGGTCTATCTTCTTCTAAATTACTAGAGCTTCTTACATCTTCCCTAGGTTTGTTGGTTGGTTCTATAGTCTTTCCAGACCTAGTGGTTATGGCATTTACTTCCTTAAAGTTGGTTTCTTCTGAGTTAGAAGTTTGTGCCATGAGTTGCCCTCTAGGATTTGGTTATCATATGATCTAAAATAGTAACCATAAGAAATGTTTACCAATACAATATAAATAATTGTGATATTATTTTAGGAAATGACTTTCTTCAACAGTTTAGTCAATATAGTCAAAATATTTATACTATTCAATTAAAAAAACCATGTGGACATTTACTAAAAATTGCTAGATAATTTAAACCATTCAGAGTTCAACCAACTCAACGCGGTGAAAAGATAGAATTTATACCAAAATTACTCAATTATTCAATCAAAACAATTACCCTTGATCAAATAAAAGATCTTTTAGCTAAAACTTATAATGAAAACCCACTTAAAAAATGGGAAAAATAAAAAACAACAGCTAAAATAGAACTATTAGAACCAACAATTATTATTAGAGTCAAACCTATGCTTTATAATTAAGAAGATAAAGAAGAATTTCAAGTATAAATTCAAGAACTTCTTAATCAAAAACTTATAAGAAAAAATAATAGTCCTCATAGTAGCCCAACTTTTATAGTTAGAAATCATTCAAAAATAAAAAGAGGAAAACCTAGGATGATTGTAAATTATAAAGAACTTAATAAAAACACTAAATTTGATGGATATTATCTACCAAATAAAGAAGTTTTAATAAACATAGCTAAGAATAAAAAATATTATTCAAAATTTGATTGTAAATCTGGATTTTGGCAAATCAAACTTGAAGAAAATAGTATACCATTAACAGCATTTAGTACACCTCAAGAACATTATGAATGGATAATTATGCCATTTGGATTAAAAAATGCACCACAAATTTTTCAAAGAAGAATGGATGAAGTTGTTAGAGCTTATAATTTTCTTATTGTTTATGTTGATGATATACTTGTTTGTTCAGAAACATATGAAGATCATCTTAAACATTTTAGAAGTTTTGCTACACTTTGTTCAAAAAAAGGTATAATACTTAGTCAGAAAAGGGCAGAAATAGCAAAAAAATGAAATTGAATTTTAGGAATGATAATAAATTTTGATGGAATAAAATTACAACCCCATATATCAGAAAAAATAATTTTGTTTTCTGATAAACTTGAAAATAAGTAATAAATTCAAAAGTTTTTAGAATGTCTTAATTATGCTGAAAGATTTATAGAAAAACTTGTAAAAATAAGAAATAAACTTAAAAAACTATTAAGAAAGTCAAATAAGTTAGGATAGAATGAAGAACATACTCTTTGTATTAAAAATTTAAAAGAAAATTGTAAAAATTTACCTAAACTTAGACTCCCAAATGAAAAGGATAAACTAATTGTACAAACAGATGCATCAGATTTATATTGGAGTGTTTTATTAAAAATCGATTTAAATGAGATTTGTAAATATACTAGTGGAACATTTAATAATGCTGAAATAAATTATTCAACCAATGAAAAAGAATTATTGGGAGTTGTTAAAGGAATAAATAAATTCAAAATGTTTTTGTTAACTAAGGAATTTATTGTTCAAACTGATAATACTCAACATAACGGACTTGTAAATAATAAATTACCAAATTCACCTCAAGATAGAAGATTACACAGATGGCAAGTACTATTATCTTTTTATAATTTTAAATTTGAATATATTAAAGGAAAAGATAACTTATTTGCTGATTTCTTGAGCAGGAATCATAATTTTGGACAAGATTGAAGCATTTACCAAAGAATTGCAAAATCTTCTAACAGATTTTAATGCAGATTATCTTGCTATTCAAGAGGATCATCTTGACATCAGACAAACTTTGTGCGATCTATCAAACAAAGTTATTGAAAGTGGAAAAAAGATTGATAAATTAAATGATAATAAAGAAAAAATAGCTGAAAAATTGACAGAATGTTTAGACTTTTTTATAAGTTGCAGCCAGGAGTACCTTCCTTTAAAAAAAATGTGAATACAGCTAAAAGGCGAGTCATATCCCATTTTAGGAGATTAATACATCCATTTCAAATGGAGATTCGAAATCTAAGAGAAATGACCCTCTTACCTTGCAAGAGGGAAATGTCATAGCAAAGGGTCCACAACAATTACCCGTCAGTATTGACAAATTGTTGGAAAAGGAGCCTACTGTTATCAGTGAATTCCAAGAAAATAAAAAAGTACCGGTTGGTGACCTCAAATCACCAAAGGGAATAATTACAACTCATCCTGTTCGAATCAATCTTCATCCCATGAAGAAAGATTATTATGAATTTTCAGAATGGGTATATAATTTCAGAGAAGGAAATTCTCTATACTTGACAGACCTTCCAATGGCGATTTACTCAAGGATAAGTGCTATTCAAGGAGCAGATCCAACCTTTGTCGGAAAATTAGCAACATTTGGATTTTTGGATCGAGTTTTTCCAGGAAACGATTTAAAGGAAATTGAACAATTTGATAAATAATTTATCAATTGTGTGAAAAGATATAGTGATAAACAACAAGTGGAGTTGAGATTTTATACTATCAGTCCAGAGTATAAAGAACCAGAATGGTATGGAGAACATCATCTGATCACTATCAGAAAAAATTATGGAAATCCATTAAAGGATATTTAAATTATTAAAGAATTGCCAAAAATCAATAAAAAATGGATGGTTTACAGGCGAGCCCTTGGAATTAAATCAATTTGCTCAACCATGCAGTTTTTCTATGGAGAAAAATATATGTTGTATGGAATGAGTAATAATTGGATCCTTATCAGCCGATGAGATAAATAATCAAAAATCCTTGAAGATAAGATTTGTGAAATCTTAAATGACCAATTCATTGGAAGCAATGAATGTATCAAAGAAGCTAGACTCATGGGACACGTACACAAGTAAAGGACGATAAGAAAGTAACATCACAAACAGCACCATATATGTGAGCATTAAAGCAGAAGAGGACAACTCAAAAGCTGGAATAAAGTAGCCGACAAGTGCTTTAATTATTTCAACCATTTTAAAGAAATAATTGTACTTTAACTTTCTTGTTGTAAAAATTTGATTGGCCAAAAGCTTCTCGGTGAAGTGAGTGCCTTCTATAAATTGATTCTCTACTAAAGGAGAAGATAATCCGAAATTAGCCATCCAAAATCTCATCCTGAATTACCAACTTCAGAACACCATTTTGAAAAATGATCTTTATAATCATTTTAGTTAGAGAGTAGAAACCACTCTTCGAAGTATCAATCTTTGTCAAAATCTTTGTATAATAGCTTTCAAGCTATCATCAGATCAATAAAATCTTTGAGTGTGAAATAAATATTTATTACGCTTTGAGTGTTGTTCTACACAGTGAGTCTGTTTGAGAGTTTTGAGTGCCCTTGTATCCATTTTGCTGTGATGCTGTCGGACTTTGGCCAACTCTTGTGACGAAGGTGACCAGGAACATATAACATTCTTGCTATTTGGCGAAACGTGGTAAGGCTCTTATTTTAAGCTATAGAGAAATTTATTGTCTGAAAATTTGCATGAAAATTATTATATAAGAATTTTTATAAGATTGTATACTTTGAAGAACTTTTATTATGGAAAGTTACAAATTTTATTATAGAATTGTACCTTTTAGATATACTAATAGTATTGATTATAGTCACATGATAGAAATCCCAGAAACTTATGATAGTTATACTAGAGGAATAAATTTTATAAAGAGAGATATTAGATATTATGAAAAATGTCTTACAATTGCATCATTTGGATTAAAATAAAGATTGCCTAAAGAAATAATAAAAATGATTATATTTTTCTGGTTAGATAGTGAAAATAGTGAAAGAACTTTTGAAACTATAGAAGAGCATGTAAGTTATAACGAAGTTATTGAACTATATAATTTTGATCTTAATTTTGATGATAGGGAATAAAAATATGCCTCGAATAACTAAAAAAATTTGTGATAATAAAATAAAAGTTTTAGAAGAACAAATAACTAGTGATAATAGTAGAGAAATCGAAAAAGAAATTATTAGTTGGTATAAAATTAGAAAAGAACTAATAGAAAATGAAATTAGAAGACAATTAAGACAAGATGAACAATTAAGGAGAGAAATAAGACAAATGATAAATAATATAATAATAAATCCCTTAAACTTACCAGATTAATATGAGCTTACCAACAAAAATAAGATTTGATAAACAAGAAACAGAAAATATTGGACGACCAATAGGAAGTTGTCAAACTAGAGGATGGAATACAACTCTATTTCAACCTTTAAGTTCATGGGGAAATACAGATGAATGGTTAAATATGACTACAAATTGGACTAATGGATTTTTATGGCAACAATTAGGACAATTAAAATCTAAAGACATAGAAGCTATATATGGAATAAATAATATTGATCCAAAAGATGAAATAGCTAAAGAAAGATTAGAAATTTTAAGTAAAAATATGTCTAAACAATTTAATAAAATAAAGGAACAAATTAATAATTTAGAAATGTTTGATGAAACTAAACTTGAAGAAATCCAAAATCAATATCCAAAATTGCAAAGAAAAATAGTATTAATAAAATAACAATTTTAGAAGAAAAGATAGATATTATTAATTATAAAATTGATATTCTATTAAATAAATTAGGATTTGAAATTGACAAACCACCTTATAAAAGACCTAAAATATGAGTATGAATGATAAAATCAATTTAATTGAAAAAGTATAAAAACAATTGATGAAAAAATAACTAGAGTCGAAATAAGCTATGAAAAAGAAAAAGAAAAACTAAAAAACAATTTTTTAAGAATAGAAAATCTAAACAAAGAAAAACCATTTAAACCAGACTATGCCAAAGAATTTAAAGAAGTTAAAAAGAAAATTGAAAAATATGAAGAATTAATAAAACTTAATGGAGGATTAAAAGAAGATATAGAAAGATTATTAATTGATCTTAGAAAATAAGAAGAAAATCTTATAGAAGAAGGAAAAAGAGAAGGAAAATTAGCTATAAAAAAATAATGAACGAAGATATGAAAATTTTAATATTTGACTTAGAAGATTTAAAGATTTGTGAAGAAACAACTAAAAATCATATGATAGGAAGAATAGGAGGACCACGAGCAGTTAAACAAGAAAAATATGGAGAAACTAGCACAACTAGATATGAAGCAGAAATAGATCCCAGAAGATATGTTAATATAAAAATTAATTTTAAAACTAAAAAAGAAAAAATGTATAGAGACAAATTTAAACCCGTATTAAGAGAATCAAACACAATGAAAATTGCAGGATCATATTCAAATTTAGATTGTGAATTAGACGTTAGAAAAGTTATAAATGAATGGAGTACTAATATGATAGCACACTTTAATTATAATCGTAGTAATACCGATAATAAAAATATAACTGAATATTTATTAGCAACTTTTAAAAGAAATGTTGCTAATTGGTATAGAGGATTAGAAGAAATAACAAAAGGTGTTTGGGAAGATAGTATTGAAGCATGATTTGGAATTAGTATAATAGAAGGAATAAATAGAGTTGTTACAAGAATTTATAGAGAATTTGCAGGAGAAGACTGGGTAAATGAAAGTACTAAAGTTAGAATAGAAGAAATAGAAGATGCAAAAAATATAATGGAACATTTACAAATTTGTAATATGTATTACCTTAATGAATATTGTTGTGAATATAGTAAATATTATTATATGATGTTTGGAAGTGGAGCTGATAACAATTATTATAAGGAAGTTTTTATTAGAAAATTACCACCACCATGGAATAATTATTTTCAAAATAAGATTAAAAAAAACAATTTGGAAGAAATGAAGAATGTTATACATTAGAATTTATAATAAGAACTATAAAAGATGAAATAAGTACTATGTGTAGTAATCAAATGATCTATAAACAATCAGGATTTATACAAGATAGGATTTGTTGTAGAGATACTGAAGTACCGGAAAATTGGGGATGCTATGATTATAAACGAAAAAGAAAAATAAAACCCAAGAAATATAAAAAATATAATAAGTTTAAAAAGAAATATTTTAAACCAAAAAGGAAATATTTTATAATAAAAAATCATTAGATAAAAAAAGATGTAAATGTTGGAATTATAATGAAGAAGGACATATAAGTACCGAATGTCCAAAAAAGAAAGTTAGGATATTAATTACAAATTTTGAACAAATTAGAGATGAATGTGAAGAAGTTAATATTGAAAAGATAGAAATTAATGAAGAGATTTTTGAAAAAAAAATCAGATTTAGAAGATATATCTAGTGAAGACGAATAAAAATAAGAATAAAACTAGTTTCTCAAAACTATAAAACTTGAGGACATGATTTGCAATAAAAACCCATTTCATTAAGGGCAAAATGGACTTTGATTTAAAAAACCGAAATGGGTCATTTGACCCGGCTAGTTTGAAAATTCTCCTGAATTATGAATATGAACCAGTTGTGTCATGGGCATAAAGGAAGGTAAATTTGAAGCGGAGATCCTTAATATTTAAAAATATATAGCACGGTTCCAAATTATTAAACCATAGTAGTTAACATTCCAAACATTTCAATAAGTGTGTAGTCGTAAAGGATGCTAATTCCATCCCAAAATCTATTCACTGATCAAAAGTCAAATATTTAACCTTAATTTGACCAATTTTTAAAAGGACAAAATGGTCTTTCAACATTTAATAAACACAAGAAAAATTTCTGGCAAAGATTCTAAACCTTTAAAAATATGTAGCGCATACCTAAATTTTTAAATTGTCATAGCAACATCCCAAATCTTTCAATAAATGTGCGCTAATGGGATGTTTAATGATTTACATATAAAAATCTGTTGATTGATCAAAAAGTCAAATGTCTTATCTTAATTTGATCGATTTTAAAAATGACAAATTGATCTTTTAATATTTAATTAACTAGAACAATTAAATGACAAAAAAATTAATAATAGGATAAATTAAAAATAATAATAATAAATAAAACCATCTTTGGTTGCTTTTTATGACAGCAATCACTTAAATAGTGTTTTAATTTTCTACAAATATAGAAAGGTCCTTTAAACTTCTTTTTTTTGCCTATTTAGGGCCAAGAGGCTTTCCCTTCTTTTTGTATTTGTTGTAATGATCAAAGTTGTCCATGGCATTGGCTTTTGAGTAGCCATCATAAGAACTTTCGTTATTATTTTCTGCCCAGATTTTTCTCAATCTGAATATGCTTTTGAATGTGTTACCAAAAAAAATCCTCGGACTCATGAAGAAATTTCTTCCTATAACCCTTTTCAGGTTGATAGCAATTTTGCAATGATTGCACCAACGTAAAAAGATTCATGATGTTCGATTTTAACATCCTTCAACTTATTTACAATAACTTGAAGTTCATGTGCTTGAGGCAATAATAAAATATTATCAAACATTTTAAAAATCAAAATATTTTGAAATTAAAAATTTCTTGGTACCTTCCTCCTCGCCTTTGTATTTTTTCTCAAGTGCTTCCTATCTTTTGCCAAACTAGTGCTTGTGTAGAGATCATACGATTGATCAGAAAGGGCATTTAGAATGTTATCGTAACAAACAAGTATATCTTCTTGTCTTTTCTTTCACTCAACCCATACTTCGTCAAAATCTTTATTGGATGGTTCGGAAATTGGTGCAATATTTAGATCAAGAACAACAGTGAATGTCTTCAATATTGTCAACATAAATTTTAGTTTGTTGCCATTGGGTGAAATTTGTTCCATCGAACCTATCCAATCAAACCAAGTCTTGATTCATGGTTGCTAGAGTATTTTTTGTCTCCATCGCAGTAGGAAATCATTTTTAGATTGTTGATAAAAATAATGAAGAAGAGTAGAAGGAGAATGGAAACACTAATCAAAATGAAGAAAATCAAAATAAGGCCCGAAACACGTATATAATACACTTTTCTAAAAATTGATATTTACCACCTCTCAAATTGCTTTTAAGTATTTCCGTCAAGTAGTTTACAGAATATCATTTAAGAGTTTTGTACAAAGCAATGAAGTATAAATTATTTAAGGAACAAGAACACGAAATTGGGGTTTGAATAGGTATTTGATAATTGGATAAACTCCTTTAAAATTTGAACTGATTTATCGTAAGTTGTGTTTAGAAAAAGGACTACGTATAATTTTTCATTAATACATCGTGCAAAAGGCTCCAAAAAAATAATGAATGTTATTGTTATGGTAGTTGGTATAGAACCACCAAGGATATTTGTTCAAGACGAATCCTAGGATGGATGTTTGATAAAGATGATTAGATAAAGTAGTAAACCATAATAATAATAATAATTTGCCGTTCATATTCAATACCAAATATGCACTTATCATATAATTTTTTTTATTTCAAAATTTGAATATATTTTTATATACACATATGAAAATAAGGCGTTCATATCTTTCAATTGGAGGACTTACTCGACTCGACTTCGATTAAACTCAAATTGGATCCATTTAACTCCAACATAAGAAGAATTTATCCAATCCACTTGATTAACTCAAAATAGAAAAGAAATGGGGAAATGGTTATTAAGAATATTTTGGGGAAAATTAGGCTGACTGTCCTAAAAAAATATCATTTTTGATTAATACCATTCAAACTAAATCAAAATTATATTACTGTATTAATTACTTCTCTCAACAATCTCACTCTCGTCTCTGAGTCTCTCGCCTCGATGCCGTCCATCGGCAGAAGAAGAAGGTAAATGTCTCTCATATCTCGACGTCTCGCCGCCTTCCACCACCGACCGCCGGCGCCCTTCATCTATTTGGTTAGTCGTACTATAAACACTACAAATTTATTGTCGCCTTTTGCACATGTCAAATTCGGATTTCGAAGAGAAATTTATTTCACTTTTATACCTAAATTTCCTCAAATTCTTGTATGTAAAAGATCTAGGTTTATCATTGTAAGCGGAGCAAGATTTTGGTAAAATGAAGGTTGTAACTGAACTTGTGGAGGAACATGTTGTGGGTTCCATTTTTAGAGGGATGAGCTTATTTGTTTGGGGATGTCGATTATTCTTCTCCAGTCTAAGTATTGAGCTTAGGGATGTTGATTATTCTTCTCGTTGAGGCATTTATTTGTATGCTTGTTAACAGTAAATAATACAGTTTACAGGGTAATTATAAGCTTCTGCTTTTTGAGCCATGCCATGTTCTCTATTTTACTGTTTTTGTTTTCCATTTGGACATGGGGACAAAAAGATCTTACTTTAATTTTTTGTGTTTGTTTCACTTCACAGCCGGGACAACTTCGTATTCTTGCAAAAATGGTTCCTCAAATTCCCACAGTACAGGAATAGAAGTTTGTATATCACTAGTGAAAGCTATGTTGGTAGGTTTTTTGTTGTCTGAAATTTACAATATTCATTAATTGAATGAAGTTGATGAAGAGATTAAATCTTAAAGATTCTTATTATTTATCATTAGGCCACTATATTCCCCAACTAGCAGAGATTATGCTACTATTCAACAAGAAAGAGAATATGTTCAACTTGAAAGGAATTGTGTAATTTGCATAATCTTTCAAAACACGTTCTTTGCATTACTTTAAAAAAATTGTGAATGTTTTGTGACACATTCAGGGAAAAATAGATTGAGATCATGGGTTGAAATAAACGATTTGGTACAAATAGCTTAGGAGTGGAAATTTGGAAATCACAAAATGATCCCTGAATGTTTTAGTTATATTTTGATGATGATGAATTTTGCCGAATGTTTTCCAGGGGAGGTGGAGTGGACCATGGGAATGCGGGAAAAACAGCAGTTGGATCTAAACAAGTTTTGACAAAAGATATCTAACTCAGAGAGGCATCAAACTTACCACTAATGTATTGTGTTTTCAGAATGTGGTACAGTGAATTTTAATAAAAGTGATACTTAACTTAAAAAAGTGACATATTGTCACTTTTTTTAAAAGTGTGACATTGTGTCACTTTTTACACAATATTTTTTACTTTCAAAATTCTTTTTATATTTGCTCATGTTCATGTTTGCTCAAGACAATTTAAATGTTTTCAATTGGTGTTTGTGCTACTTTTTTTGAATTCGTCACTTTTTTAAAATTTGTTACTTTTTTGAATTTTGTCACCTTTTAAGTTTTTGTCATTTTTAAGAAGAAAACAAATTAAATACTATGTTATATTTCCTAACATAATCAGCATGTGAATTGATCTGAATATGGTGATTATTTTAAAAACATGATTACTAGTACTGCACAAATGGATGATGTTATTTTGGTGATTTTCACTTTTTTTTATTTTTGTTACTTTTTTGAGTTTGTATCACTTTTTTTTTTTTTTTTAAAGTAAAAAAGTGACTTTTTTTTAAATAAAAAAGTAACATTGTGTTACCTAAAACATCCATAATTTTAAGAGTATTTTTGTAAGTACCCCAATATTTTATAAATTAATAGCGTCTTTTAAATTAAGGTTGGACAAAACTACTGAACGGAACCCAATCAAATCGGACCCGAAATTAAATTAAATACTCGAATGGATGTTAGAATCGAGAACCAAAGGGTTCGGCTCAGTTGTCGGTTTTAGACTAAGAAAAAACCAAATCTACCTTTTTTTAAAAAAAATTGTTTTTATACTAAATAAATCAAATTATTTTTAATTAAAGTACATTTGCCAACTAATTAATTGAGCCCAAAAATATCATTTTAGTGTTTTATTTGTCAACTAATTAATTGAGCTCAAAATATCATTTTCCTATATTCAACTCAAGCCCAACTTTGTAATTCAAATTTTAAGAATCAAAATTAAGCAATCTAAGTTTTTTTCAATTATTTTCCCATTTCTCAAGTAATAGAAGCTGAGTGGCTGGGCCTGTCTTGTTCTTACCATTTCTATGCCATATTCATTGAATTTCCTTCACTTTGATCAAAGTAAGCTTCATCTCATGTCTTTATAATAATTTATCACGGTCAATGTGTAACGTAGTAAGTAGTAGATCCATGAAAATCCAATTTACCTTTAAAGTTAAAGCTAAGACATCTTAGAGCATCCCTTTCTATTTGCTTATCTTATTTGTTGTTGTAGGGTTTAGATGATAATAATTGGGTTCACGAAAATGAAATCTAGCAAAATGGATTTTTTTGGGAAGATGAGGTACAACAATATTTAATGGAACCCATTGAAAATATTATTGATGAAAACTACATTTTAAATTGGTAAAAGATCAATAAACCAAGGTTCGAATTTTTATATGAGGTTGCAAGGGATGTATTTGTCATTCCTATATCTATAGTTGCTTCCGAGTCAGTATTTAGTTCAGTATCTATGCTTCATTTTTTATGAGATTTGAATGCTTCATAAATGAATCAATAAGTTGGAATAACTGATGTTTGTGTTATTATTTACTTTTTGGTAATCTCTATGCATTAGTGAATGGATGTTATTAGACAACTTGATATTTGTATATTTTAAGGTCAAACTACGTTATTTTGTAAAAGTTAAAATTGAACATGTCATTAATTAGATTAATGTAGTGTTATAAATGTTAAATTTTTTAAATTATGGTACATAATTGAATAGAATCGAATCGAAACTAAATGAAACCGAACCAGTTCAATTCCATAATTAAATTTGGACCCAACAATTTCATTTACTAAATACCTGAAAATTTTGATTCAGTTCGATTCTCTTTAGAATTAAACCGAACTCGACCATGTCCAACCTATTTTAAACTACAATTTTAAGGCGAAAGGGGTCTTTCGACGAAAGGTTAAACAATATTATGGTAATTAAGCTTATCATATTGTTCCAAAACGTATTACATAATTATTCGGTTTAGTTAAATTTACATCACAAATACAAAGTTAATTGATTCCAAGAAACAAATATATTTGAACACATCACGAGAAATTTCTTATCAAGACTGGTAAGTAAAGAGTCAGATGATGTGCCTAAATTACAAGAAGAATGTCGACGTAAGCACAGAAACTAGAGCAGAAAAGCTTCGATGACTCAAGTGAAACCATACTAACAGCGTTTTTAATCCAATATAGATCCCACAGTCAGCATAGCCAAACTTGTAGAGCCATTAGCAAAGCATAAATCATCACACATTTCTAAAAATTTTCTTGCAATTAAGTCCTAACAGATTGCAATAAACAATGAACAGTTTCAACGTATCAAATAAACTACTTGTACATAAATATGATTAAGATGCAGAGTCACAGAAGATTTCAGATTTTTTGGCTGTTTATACAATCAGTTTTTAGACTCACACACACACACACACAAAAAAAAACTTTCTACCACAAGGCAAGCGTTGTCCACACTGGACAGTCATAAGAAGTAGAAGCATTGGGTCCATGAAAGATTCCATGAACATCAGTGCTGTTATCCTTGATGTTGCGCACAATTATTTTCTGATCTAGCTGAGGTACCAACGAAAATCCCAAGTTATCTTGTGCAGAGTAGATGCAATTAGGTTTGATAGAGCCACAAGCAGAAACTGAAGTACAACCATAATCATCAACCAATAATACATTATTCTCCAAGTCCACTGCTGCCATCCACTTCCTTTTGAATATATCAAACTTGTAAACTTTAAACTGGTGCGTACAGTGATGATTATAACGCAATACGAGCAGAAGATTTTCAGATGATTCTACCAAATACATGTTCTCCCAACCCCTCTCATCTGCCGGTGGCGAAGCAATGCAGCGTGCTCTTGGACAATCAGGCCCCTCAATTTCTACTAGTATTAGTGTTCCAACCATCGTAAGTGCCAAAATTTTATCTTTAAAACACACAATATTTATGAGGTAAACTGGAATGGAGAACGGCACAACAGTCCATGTGCCATCTCCATATTTAGCAAAAGACAAACAGCGATTATGGCTATATATAACCATTGTCACAAACTCATCTCGAACTTTCAGGACAAAGGCATTTTGTATGGCTGCAAACCAATCAACTTCAATATGACCTTGGCTCCTCAACATGGAATGGTGAGGAAGATCGAGGCAAGCTCGAGTGAGGGGGTTCACGAGACGAATTGCAAAACTTTGACTGAGAGTCACAACCCACCCATGAGAGGTTCCCCAGCAACGGCAACCATTAGCTTCCGGTAGAGGAAATTTGTAGATCTTAAATCGGGTCAAACTTAAGAATTGTCTTACGGAGACGTCACCTTCAGTGAACTCACGAAGCATGAGCCAAGGAATATGATGACTTGAGATCCAATGTTTCTTGAGATAAACCAGTCGCCAACAACGACAAACAGCAGAAAACGAAAGAAAATCCACAACATCAAACAATTGATTCGCAATTGATACAACAAGGTCATATGGAAGCTTCGACCAATCAGCCATTGTGCTGCTGGATGAGAAGACAGTTAATAAGGCTAAATACTTCAAGCTCTTACTCAACTGTACTCGCATATATACAGGAGATAACATCCATTTGTGATGATTTATTCAAATCAGCCAAAGTTCATCACTTGTATTCAATACATAATTTTCATACTTGCACAAGGTAAAAGTATTCAAAATGTGATGTTATGTGGGGGAGTAAGTGGGGAAAGATAGGGATCAGATCAAGAAGAGAAAAGAAGAAGAAGAAGAAACCAGAAGAAGTGGAAGAAGGTGACCAACAGAAATTAACAGCTTTTTGAAGTGCTCGATGGCATCGTTTTACTTAATTAAAATTGTAATGAATTAAGAAAACATTTTTCCTCTTTCTTTCTGAAAATGCAACTTTTGTTTGGTTGGTTATATATCCAACCAACCCATGTGCGAGAGAGGCATATGAATTTTCATCTGTGATTTGGTTGTTATTTGAAGAAATTCAATTCAATTCCTCCTCAACCAATTCTTATCATTCATCATTTATCCCTCCCTAGTTCTTTTTATCTTTAATTCGGTTCCAGGTTGTTGGAGTATCGACTCCAAAATAGACGACATGGAAATGAAACGGAAAGAAGAAAAAGACAAAGGGAAAGAAAAGATAAAAAGTTAGTTATTGTTAGTTATAGTTAACTGAAATTAGTTAGTAGTTAGTAACTGTTCAAATTAGTTATTTTCTGTTAATTAGTTAGCTTGATTTGTTAGCTTCAGCCGGATATTTGTTGTATAAATATGGCTGCTACCTGATGTAAATAAAGTGAAAGAACATCGCTTCTTCAATAAAGTAAATTTCTCTCATCTTCTCCTCTCCTCTCAGCTCTTCCTCTTATCTTGCTGTTCGAACTTTATCATGGTATCAGAGTAGCTAGTTGTATCTAGCTGAAAGTCTTCCGCAACTCTCTTCCTTGCAAGAACTAATCGTCTCCTTCAAGCATTCTTCCTGCTCAATTTTTTTCTTCTTCTTCTGAAAAATGAGTTCTCACACTTCTTCTGGAATTTCAATCATTAACCCCTCAGATGATTCTTCAACTCCTTATTATCTTCATCCTAGTGATAATCCTGGGGCTATGCTGGTCTCAGAAACCTTCAATGGAAGCAATTACGTCGCCTGGAGCAGATCCATTGTGATAGCCTTGACAGTAAAGAATAAAGTCCAGTTTATTGATGGATCAATCTTACCTCCACCTACTGATCAAACAATGAATCACACAGCTTGGTTACGAGCAAACAATTTAGTTCTCTCTTAGCTGATGAACTCTATTTCCAAAGACATCCGCAATAGCCTTCTATTCATTGCATCAGCCACTGAACTATGGAATGAGCTCAAAATCAGATACCTCAGAAGTGATGGTCCACGGGTATTTCATCTTGAAAAATCTCTAAGCTGCATACACCAAGGTTCCATGACTGTAACTGAGTATTTCAATTCTTTCAAAACTCTATAGGATGAATACATTAGTTACAGGCCTTTTCCTGTCTATACATGTGGGGTTATGACAACTTGCACCTGTGATTTGTTCACATTTTTACAGAATCGACAGCAATCTGATTATGTTTTAAAATATTTAGTTGGTTTAAATGACTCTTTTACTTCTGTCAGAAGCCCAATTACTTCTCACCGTTCCCTTGCCTAGTATGGCTAAGGTATTCTCTTTACTACTTCAAGAGGAAAGTCAGAGAATGCTGACTAACTCTGCTTCTCATGTTGAGACACATGCTTTGATGGCAAAACGCAATGATCAACAAAATTATCAGCCAAGATCATTCAGGGACAGAGATAGATCCAAAGCATCCTCGCCACTCTGCACTCATTGTGGCTATACCGGACACAGGGTGGATACATGCTATCAACTCCATGGTTATCCTCCTAACTGGATAGGGCCAAGGGGGAAACGAAATGCCTCTGAAAGACCCTCAGCCCATGCTGCAGTCACCCAAGAAAATGCCTATCAGACTGATAAAGAGCAGCAGAAGTTGGTTTTCACTCCAGAGGAATTTCACAAACTCATAACACTTGCCAATTCAACTCCTGCTGATCCTTCCAGCACTCGACCAACTGTCAATTTTGCATCTACCTCTCACTTTTCTGGTAACACTCAACCTGTAGCACATACTATGTGTTGCAGCTCCATCTCATCTACATTAAAATCAACATATTCTTGGATCCTTGACACGGGTGCAACAGATCATATGATCTGTTCCCCTTCTTTATATTGCTCTACTCCTCAAACTATTAGCACTTTTGTATATCTTCCTAATGGTGTTAAGGTTCCAGCCTCTCATAGTGGCACCATATGTCTTTTTAATTCTCTCTTTCTGCACAATGTTTTATGTGTTCCCTCTTTTTCATTCAATTTAATTTCTGTGTCAAAACTCACTTTTCAATCTAATGTGTGCCTCACTTTTACCAATTCTTATTGCACCATGCAGGACCAACTAACGAAGAAGATGATTGAGACTGCAATTGGGATGAAAGGACTGTACCACATAATCCAAACTTCTTCTCAAACCCAGACCTGCAATAAATTCAACACAGCATCACAAGCATCAGCTATCACTCACCAGCAACCTGACATTTAGCACTACAGACTGGGACATGTTTCCAACTCTAGGCTACTTCATCTCAAGAAAATCGACCCTCCTATTCCTCTTAATTGTACAAATATATGTGACATTTGCCCCTTAGCAAAACAAAGAAAGCTTCCATTTCCTGTATCAACTCACAAATCAAATAAAAAGTTCGAGTTAGTTCATTGCGATATTTGGGGGCCCTTTAGCATTATCTCTTATTCCAATTTCAAATACTTTCTTACTATCGTTGATGATTACACAAGGTGTACATGGGTATATATGATGCAAAATAAATATGATGTTTCACACTTGCTTAAAACATTCTGCAGAATGGTGGAAAATCATTTCTCTACCTCTGTCAAAACCATACGGTCTGATAATGGACCTGAGTTTTGCCTCACAAAATTCTACCACAAACATAGCAACCTACATCAGAAGAGCTGTGTGGAAACTCCACAGCAAAATGGAATCGTGGAGAGGAAACACCAGCATCTTCTATGTACTGCTAGAGCATTATTATTTCAAGCCAACCTACCTCTCCCTTTTTGGAGCGATTGTATACTAACCGCAGCCCACATCATAAATAAAATTCCCACACCTCATCTCCAAAATAAATCTCATTTCGAAATGTTATTTGATAAACCTCCAAATCTTTCACACCTAAGAGTTTTTGGGTGTTTATGCTTTGCTTCCACTCTAGCACGTCACAGACAAAAATTTGACTCAAGGGCCACCAAGTGCTTATTCCTAGGCTACCCATCTGATTCTAAAGGCTACAAAGTCATGGATATCACCACAAACAGAGTTTTTGTCTCCAGAAATGTTACATTTCATGAATTCACTTTCCCTTTCAAGAATATACCTACAACCTCTGACCAGAACTCTTTCTTGTTTCCTATACCAGAACTTTTCACAGATTCTTCACCTTACCCTCATCCACCATCGCCAAATAATAATCCATCCTCATCTCTTCCTATCTCAACACCTACACATCACCAATCAAATGAGACACCAACGGATGATGATCAAAATTCATCACCTCCTGCAGCCTATCCCCCAATCAGAAAATCAAGCAAAAATCGCCAATCACCAGCTCATTTGCAAGATTACTATTGTGGTACAGTTTCTTCAGCTCAAATGTCAGCCCAGGAATCGACTTCTTATGGTTGCTCCTTAATGGCAGGTAATATCTCTCTTTCTTCCAATTGCTCTTCATTTCCAGGCACCACTTATCCTATTCAGCACTTCATCTCAACAACACAACTGTCCACATCACATAAAGCCTTCTTAGCTTCCATCTCCTCTCCCATAGAACCCAAAACTTTCAAACAAGCAACCAAATTCCCTGAATGGCAGGTTGCTATGCAGAATGAAATCCATGCTCTGGAATTAAACAAAACTTGGGAGTTAGTCACTCTCCCTCCAAATAAGAAAACCATTGGCTGCAAGTGGGTATTTCGTGTCAAACATAGAGCTGATGGAACCATTGAAAGGCACAAAGCCCGGCTGGTGGCAAAGGGTTATACCCAGCAAGAAGGTCTAGATTTTTTTGATACCTTCTCCCCTGTCGCAAAAATTACTTCCATTCGCTTAATCCTTGCTGTTGCTGCTGTTAAAAGCTGGCATTTACATCAACTCGATGTCAATAATGCCTTCCTCCATGGCGACTTACATGAGGAAGTATACATGGAACTTCCTCCTGGAATGGTTATCACAACCGGTCAGAATGCCTGCAAACTACTGAAGAGCCTCTATGGTCTAAAACAGGCCTCCAGACAATGGTTTGCAAAACTGTCCAGTGCACTCCTCCAATTTGGCTTTACTCAAGGTCACTCTGATTCCTCTCTTTTCATCAGAAAATCTGGTCAATCCTTTATTGCATTATTGGTCTATGTAGATGATATACTTTTAGCCAGCAATGACATTCTAGAAATACAGCAATTAAAGGATTTTTTACATGACAAATTCACTATCAAAGATCTTGGTCAGCTCAGGTATTTCCTTGGTATAGAGGTGGCTAGATCCAAAAATGGTATCTCTCTTTGTCAAAGAAAGTATGTTCTTGACATTTTGGAGGAAACAGGTCTCACTGGCTCCAAACCCATCGCTTTTCCCATGGAATCCAATTTAAAGCTCTCCTTTACTGACACTCCTTTACATGATGATCCTTCTAGCTATCGCAAGCTTGTAGGTAAATTGCTCTACATCACCATCACACGGCTTGACTTAGCCTATTTTGTCCAAGTGCTCAGCCAATTCCTTGCCTCTCCCCGTCGCGAGTCATTTTCAAGCAAAGAAATCCGTAGTCCTACGCTATTTGAAGGCCACGCCGGGGCAAGGCCTCTTCTTTCCAGCTTCTTCAGACATCCATCTAAAAGCCTTCTCCGATAGTGATTGGGCGGGATGTATTGATACTCGAAGGAGTGTCACTGGCTTTGCCATTTTCCTTGGAAATTCCTTAATCTCTTGGAAATCAAAGAAGCAAGTTACTATCAGTCGCTCCTCAGCTGAAGCGGAATATCGAGCTCTTGCCACCACTACTTGTGAGATTCAATGGCTGCTATATGCTCTAGATGATCTGAATATTAGCCATCCTCAACCTACATCTCTCTATACTGATAGCAAATCTGCTTTGTCTATTGCAACAAATCCAGTCCAACGTGAACGAACAAAGCACATCCAAATTGATTGCCATCTTGTTCGAGAAAAGTTACGTCTGAACATCATCAAACTTTTTCACATCCCATCAAAGCTGCAGCTTGCTGACATTTTTACGAAACCCCTGGGTTCATTACTTTTTCATCACAACCTTCGCAAGATGAACATTATTAACATTCATATACATTTTGAGGGGGGGTGTTGGAGTATCGACTCCAAAATAGACGACATGGAAATGAAACGGAAAGAAGAAAAAGAGAAAGGGAAAGAAAAGATAAAAAGTTAGTTATTGTTAGTTATAGTTAACTGAAATTAGTTAGTAGTTAGTAAATGTTCAAATTAGTTATTTTCTGTTAATTAGTTAGCTTGATTTGTTAGCTTCAGCCGGATATTTGTTGTATAAATATGGCTGCTACCTGATGTAAATAAAGTGAAAGAACATAGCTTCTTCAATAAAGTAAATTTCTCTCATCTTCTCCTCTCCTCTAAGCTCTTCCTCTTATCTTGCTGTTTGAACTTTATCACAGGTTGAGCTGAATTCAGCCGATTTATCTGCAAGTCTAGTTAAGAACTCTAACTGAGGTAGGAGCTGTGACATATGATTACCCCACTTATAGAAATTCTTCTTCTTCATGACATATCATGTTTTCTCTAGGTAACATAGAATTCATATTTGTTCAAATATAAAGGAAAATAATGGTAGGCCAAATATGATTATCCTACTTCATAAATGAACACAATCTTCTTCAGTTCTTTGACCGGATCAACATTTTCTCAATATGTAAACTGCATATGGCTATTACCCAATCACTGGAGAAGAGAAAAAGGGCAACCCTTGCTTCCTAGAGGGTAAAATTGGTGAAAGAGAACCCATCATGTACAGTATAATATAATGAAAATTTCAAATATGAAAAAAAAAAAAAAACAGTTGTACGAGTGCTAAAAACTCGTTTTACAGGTGTTTTTGTACATTTTTTTCACCTATCAATAATTTTAACTGGTTGCAAAGGAATCACGTCAGAACAATTTTCATTCCATTGACTCGCTTTATACACAGACTCTGTTATTATAAAGATCAAATTTGCAAATAATTCAAAGCAATCATATACGAATATGACCCAAGAATAAGAAACTCAGGTGGACAGAGGCGTAAATAGAGTAGATTAACTCAGGGAGCATGCCATAGAAATGATCTGCGTGTGTGTGTGGTTTTTTCTTTTTTTTTTTTTGACAGCTGCACTCCTTCAAATTCATTAAAAACTAGGGTTTCGCGGTAGACTTTACCTTGAAGAAAAGGGGCTCCTCCGGCGGCCGACGATCAAGTGATTTAACATTTCCTGGACTTCCCACTGGTTTCAGGCCGAGGCCGACTCAAGCGATAGTTACTTGCAGTTACTCTCAAAATTTAATTATTTGCATCGTATTTCTTGAGGACCGGCCAGTTGGTATTGGCCGCCCAGTCTTTTTCACCATATATGGATTTTGTTTGCGAGAGATTTTTGGGGGAAGAATTCATTTTGAATAGTGATATGATAGGAAATGTGGAGTTGAAAAAGAAGAAAAAATTATTGATGCGATGAAAAATATTATTTTATTGAAAAATGTGTGATTGAAAATGAGAATTGATTTACTGTAAAAAAATTTAATTCCTCCCAAACAGGGCCATAATACATTCTTCAAAATTTATTTTTTTCTCTCTTATTTTCAATCACACATTTTTTAATAAAATAATATTAAACGCAAATTCAAAATTTTTTCTTATTTTTTAACTACATATTTTCCATCAAAATATTATTTAAGATGCGTTCTAATAATTTGGCTCAAACAAGGTATAAAAGAAAAGGTTGAAATGTATAATAGGGTAAGGTAAATACCAAAACCCAAAAATACCCCTTTATCTTCTACCAATAGTTTGAGAGAGAAGGGAAAAAAAATTGAAAATTACTCACAGTCCATAGTCAGGATCCA
Source organism: Fraxinus americana (assembly GCA_035079005.1). Classification (NCBI taxonomy): domain Eukaryota; kingdom Viridiplantae; phylum Streptophyta; class Magnoliopsida; order Lamiales; family Oleaceae; genus Fraxinus; species Fraxinus americana. The sequence continues at coordinate 24,484,948 of CM068708.1, read as the reverse complement.
AACACCCTCACAGTCAAACTCAAAGCCGACCAGCACAAACTGGCCTTCATCTTTAACAAGGTTAGTTCTGTTTTTTGTTTTTTCAAGAATTATGAGATTGATTTTTTATTTATTTTTTTTAAAATTTGTTATGTATAATGTTTATTCTTCATTATTTAGGTAGATCATTAGATGTAGTAAAGATTTAGGTACATATATTTGCATTTATGCAGCTAATTTCGTAGAAAATGGCGATTTCTCGCCTTTCCGACGCGAAATTGTCGAATGGCCGACTTTGCTTTACACACTGATGGTTAAACAGTCGCCGAATAATCGGCGTGCGAGCCGACTAAAACAGTCAATCCATAATCTTTTTTTTACATTTTCTTTTCCATTTAAAATTATTTTTAATTCTTTTCTTTTTAGGATAAAATTTAATTTTTTTTTCAATTTTAATTAAATAATATTTATATTATTTATTTAATTTCCTTTTGTTTAATTATTTTATTATATTTTTTTTGGAAAATTGTTTTAAAATTTCTTAATTTTTTATTTTTTAATTGAAACTTTTTTTTCCAACTTTTAACAATCGTCGTTTTAAACAGTCGCCATGGGTCTTTTTTTTTCATTTTCTTTTCAATTTAAAAGTATTTTTATTCTTTTTTTATGATAAAATTTAATTTTCTAATTTTAATTAGATAATATTTAGATTCTTTGTTAATTTAATTTTTTCAACTTTAGTTAAATAATATTGTATTCTTTGTTTAATTTTCATAATCTGCTTTTGTTTAATTTTTTTTTGTTGAAAAAAGTTTTAAAATTTCTTAATTGTTTTTTTTTTCACATTATAAATATTTTTTTCTCAATTTAAAATCATTTTAATTCTTAATTTACTATATTTTATATTTAATTTAATTTATTTTTTTTTATTTTTGTTTGTAAATTCAGTTCGCTTAATTTTTTGAAATTATGCTTATTCCATTATTTATTGTTTAAGTTTCTAATATTTGAATTTTTGCATAATGGAGTACCATCTAGTTGTGGAGTTGAGACAAATTGCTGAAACTTGTATGTGGAACAGTAGATTTGACAATTTTACTACTATGTTGAAGTTATTGGATGATAAACAAGCAAATATCCTACTCTGTTATGACGAGAGATGAGGTAGGAAGTGGGCGCCGCGCTATGAAAAGAGACAGGGGCGTTTTGATGAGAAATGAGAGGCGAGGTATCTACTTTATGTCATGATGTTACAGTGCTACGAGGTCATGTAGTAGAACTTCAGGATGAGGTCGCAGGGCTTCGAAGTAATATGCATCCATACGAGGAGATGATGGAGATGGTGAAGGAGATCGGGGTCATGCACCATTGTGGATAGATGATGATGTATTTGAATTTTTTTTAATCTGTGGAGCGGGAGATGTGACCCCTATGGGGACAGAAGATGTGATGGGAAAGGAGATGACGAAGTGAGTGGAGGTGCCCGGAGCAGAGGGGGTGGCCTCGATGAGGGAGTAGGTGGCGGTGCCCAGGACGGAGGAGATGTCTTCGAATATGGAGAAAATGGCGAGCTACATGGCAAAAGGGATTGAGGCTTTCGAGGTAAAGGATGTACCTGAGATGGAAGTGGTGGCCTTGATAACAGAGGAGGTGGCGACTCCCAGGGCGATGGGCATGGCAAAGGAGGAGAGGACGTCAGTCATGACAGAGGGTAAGAAACGTGCTATTGACGTGCCGGATGAGGTGGTTGGTAAGAGGATGAGATTGCTATCATAAGGTCATCGACTTCCCCGATTACTTCCCTTAGCGTTATGAAGAATCAACTCATTGGCAGATCATTCTTGCTATTGACTGTGACGAATGCAATAGGGTAAATTTAGATGTTGACATCTTGACACGTAGCAATAATTAACTTGCCTCCGTATCTATCGACTAAAATTAGGGGCCGCATCGCATTTCGAAATCCTCGAATGCATTGTCTAAGAGTCATGAAGAAAAACTTAAAGTAATTCTCGCCATCCATCTCAATAAAAAATGCAAAGCCGAGATTATTTATACCTATGTTATGGCAATACCTGATCAATTTAACATAGCTCTCCTCAGCCGGGCCAATTAAGTCATCCAACGCACATTCTTTGACCTTCCAAGTCTTCTAGTAGCTCATGACCACTCTGTACTCTCAACGGACATACATTAATGATATCTGAAAGTCTGTAGATCATGTGTGCCTTCTAATACTTATGCATTATCTGCCAACCAATAAACCATGCTCGGGCTTGCCAGTGATGATTTCAATGAATTTTCACATCGCAAGTATGTTCCTGTGTATATTTGCGAACTACAAAAAAACTCATTCATATCCACTTTATGGTAAATAAGTTATTTAGAAGTGCTTTTAACTAATGCAGGTTGATCATCCTTGGGTATCGATATCAGAACCATTTTATGACTTCACTGGAGACTTTCAGATTCCTAAAGGACATATTACCCTAGCCGTTGAAATAGGTGAGGAGCTAATTGTATTTTGTGGATACGTGAACTTCATAATCATAGATAATAGGTAAGCATATAATGAGACCCTGGGAAGGTCCTCCTTAAAATAGCTAAAAGCTACAGCCTATATCCATTACATGTGCACAAAATCCAAAACTCCAAAAGGGGTAGTTGTGGTTAAAGAAGAGCAAGAATGTTATTTGAGCACTTTAATGAAAGTAGCCCCAAGGACTCCGTTAATCAATATCACCCTAATTGTTGAAGGAAGCATACTCAAAAAACCTCTACAGGAATGCAAACATCCAATACTGTGAAAGATGGATTGAAAAATCTATCTGGAGTAAAAATAGTTTCCTAAGTACTAGGAAAATTATTGTAAAACTAAAGTTGGGCCCAAAACATGATCGCGGTAACTCTGTAAATAAGAGCTTGAAAGTTAAGCCTCTTTCTACCTACCATGACATTCAAGCTAATGGAAAAGTTAAAATTGTCAGGATATCTACATTTGAAGGTGAGACTCCATCTACCAAAGGAATCGTGTTTAAAGACGAGAATCTTTTCGCCAACAAAACTATAAGTGAAGGCGAGGATGATCTTGCCAGTGAAATGATATGAAAGGAACATTGTTTTGCCAAGCAAAACGGGATTGAAGAGTATGTGGAGGTGAAAGGAATTAGCAAAGTCTTAGTCCAAACACCATCAGGTATTAAGTTTATTTATGATGTTTTGTATGTGCCAAACATTAATCAAAATCTGATTAGTGTTGGCCAATTGATTGAGAAAAATTATACCTTAATATTTAAAGATAATTGCTATACAATTTTGGATCAAAACAACCTGCAATTGATGATAATAGAAAAGAGGCATATGAGTTTTCCTTTGGAATGGAAGAATGTTAACTCACATGCCTTTGCTAGTATTGTGGTTGAGTCTGCATTGTGGCATAAACATTTGGGCATGCCAATTATAGTTCACTCAAAAATCTGAATGAACTAGAGCTAGTGGAAAATATGCCAAAAGTGAGTGATGATGCTTGTGTTTGTGATATTTGTCAAATGGAACTTCAACTTTGAATGGTAGCAAATACTTTGTTCTCTTTATTGATGATTTAACTAGAATGTGATGGGTTTATTTCCTTAAAACGAAGTCTGAGGTGCCTGCAGTATTTCAGAAGTTTAAAAATCTTATGGAGAATGAAAATGACTATAAGATAAAGGCTATAAGGACTGATAATGGAACTGATATACCAGCAATCAGTTTGACAAATATCGTGAGGAAGTAGGGATTATAACAATCCCTTACTCGCCTCAGCAAAATGGGGTCTGTGAAAGGAAGAATAGGAGCAATGGAAATGGCAAGGTGTTTAATGCTGGAAAATAATGTGCCGAATGTTTTCTTGGCTGAGGTAGTGAACACTTCAATATACCTATTCAACAGGCTGCCTACTAAAGCTTTGGACAAGTTAACTCCCTATGACGCTTGGAATGGAGTTAAGCCAAACGTTTCCCATTTGAAAGTGTTTACAAGTGTGTGTTATATGCATATACACGAAGTGAAAAGAGACAAGTTTTGTCAGAAAGCTGAAGTAGGAGTTTTAGTTGGTTATTGTGAAAATGCTAAGGGTTGTAAAGTTTATAATCCTCAAACCAGCAAGGTTTTTTCCAACAGAGCTGTCAAGGTTGATGAAAGTTCTTCATAGAAATGGGAGTCAAATGATGTGAATAAATTTGAGACTCCAAGACTGATTTCATAAACTGAAGATGCTGTGAGACATGATCCTCAACCTGAGGGTGAATCAGATTCAGAAAATGAAGTGATAAGAATCAGATCACTTCAAGATATTTATGCCACCTACAATTCTGGAGCCTGCAACTTATAATGAAGCAGGTCATTCAAAAGTTTGGTTAGTTGCAATGAAAGAGTAGATCATGGTGATTGAAAAGAATGAAACTTGGATGCTGGTTGATAGACCAAAAAACAAGAATATTATTGGAGTAAAATGGGTGTTTAGGACCAAAATGAATGTTGATAGTTCTGTTAACAAGTTCAAGGTTAGGCTAGTTGTAAAAGGCTATGCTCAGCAATATGGAGTCAATTTTACTAATACTTTTGCTTCAGTTGTCAGATTTGAAATAATAAGGTTGTTATTTGCAATAGCTGCTCAATCAGAATGGAAGTTATATCAGCTTGATGTAAAATCTTCCTTCCTAAATGGGCACTTGAATGAGGAGATTTTTATTGAACAAACTGAAGGCTTCATCAAAGAAGGAAAATAAGATAAGGTGTACCTATTTGAGAAAAGCCTGGTTTGAAACAGGTGCCAAGGAGTTGGTACAGCAGAATAGACCAACATCTGAGTAGCCTTAGTTTTAGTAAGAGTATCAATGAACAAACACTTTATATCAAACAAGTGGAGGAGGAGTTGATTGTTATCTAACCGTATATAGATGATCTCTTAATTACAGAGAGTAATGCAACCTTAATTGAAGTGGTGAAGGATGAAATGAAGAAGATATTTGAGATGTCAGATTTGGGTGAAATGAAGTATTTCCTTAGAATGGAGATTGATCTATCAAATGATGGAATTTTTGTTTGCCAAAAGAGATATGCTAAAAAGGTGTTAAGGAAGTTTAATATGGAGAATTGCAAATCAGTTAATACTCCTTTATTTCAGAACTTAAAATTGATGAAAGAGGATGGAGCAAAGAAAATTAATGAGAAGGTTTACTGAAGTTTAGTTGGCTGTTTGCTCTACTTAACTGCCACCAAACCAGATCTGATATTTGCTGTGAATATGTTGTCAAGTACAAGCAAGAACCTAGTCAAATTCACTTCCAAGCTGCCCAAAGGGTGTTAAGATACATCAGAGGAACAGAGGAGTTTGGGATCGACTTTAAGAAGTCAAAAACTCTTTTTTAACTGGTTTCACTGATAGTGATTGGGCCAGATCTGTTGATGACATGAAGAGTACTTTAGGCTATGCTTTCTAAGCTGGTTCAAGTCTTGTTTACTGGAATTCAATCAAACAAAAAATGGTGGCACAATCCCTACTGAAGCAGAGTATATAGTAGCAACAGATGCAACCAATCAGACAATATGGTTAAGGAAAATTCTGAAGGATCTGAGGTACCAACAAATTGAAGCAACTACCATTCTTTGTGACAATCAATCATCTGTAGCAATTGTGAAAAATCCAGTATTCCATGGAAAGACTAAACACATAAAGATCATGTACCACTTCATTAGGAAAACTCAAGAAATGAAGAAGATAGAATTAAGGCACTGCAGTTCAGAGAAGTAAGTGGCTGATATTTTCACCAAAGCATTGCCTAAAGAGAGGTTTGAAACACTAAGAGGATGTCTTGGTGTTTCCAATGAAAATGTCAAGGATGAGTGATGAACTATGTGTGACATTTTTGTTGTCACTCAACAATATTTTTTGATTAATGTCTAACACATGAAATGATCAATTGTTAGGTTTGTTCACACCTACTACAAGTTATTGTATTGACAAGCATGGTTTAGTTGTAGTTGGTAGGATAGTTGTTAGAAGTATCTTTGAAAATGTATCGAAGTATGGCTCTCCTAACTTTACATTCCATGTTATTGTGTCCATACCTTCCACAGTAAAAACATAGCATCATTAAACCTTCATATTCCACTCTTTGCCATCGTTCTCCTATGAATATTTTCGAATCAGGAGGCTCTGTCAAGTCCAGTTAGAGGTACATTTTGTAAGGACTTTTAATCGATCATGTATGGTTATATGTGAATTATTTTGTATTAAATTAAAGGCTATCAATTTTGGTTAAGCCCGTTTAAATTGATCTAATAAGGTTTCGATATTTTGGGTTTTGAAGTATCTAATTAAAGTGTGGGCCTTTATGTGTAGAGACCAGACCAATTCCTAATTTCATGATAGGCCGAATTAGGTTAATAGGCCTTTAGTATATATACACGGTTATGGTCCTCGGATCATTCGTGATTGTTCATTCTGTTGTGACTCCTATCATCAGAGAGAAACCAAAATCGTAAGATTCATTCATTGCATTACCCATGTCTGATTCAAGTATGCTTCCGCTTCGGTTCATGAATTCTTGATGATCCAACATGAATGATCATTATGAAGGTAACAAATTTTCCCCAACAAGTGGTATCAAAGCCTATTCATGTTGAATCATTGAGAATAGACATTTTTTAATTTCATTCTTGCGATAATTTCATAGTATTCAAATTTACAATTCTGGATTTAGTTTTGTTAAATTTGAAAACTTTTCAATCTTCCAAATTTTAGTTAAAAAAAAATTTGGTAACCGCGCGGTGCTACAGTGTAGCAGCACGGTCGATGGCATACAGCAGTGCTCGCACAGCACAATGCATAGTGTGTAGTAGCAACAGGTGCCGATGCAAGGTACAGCGTCGCGGGCAGAGACGAACGTTGATTCAGCTTTTGGGGACGGCGGTCGCCAGGGTTCTTCACCCTTAAAGTTTTTTCTAGATTTTTCCAGTTTGGTTGATTTTGGGGACGGGGGCTTGTGATGAAAATTAGATAATTTTAGGCTTTTCTTTGCAATTTCTAATTAGGGTTAGGGTTACAATTTTTTTAAAATTTGAGTTTTTTATTATTTCAGCCCCTTAAGTTTAAAGCTTTAATGATTCAGCCTCTTAAGGTTAAAATTCATCCAAATTGGGCCTTTACCGTTATGGGTTTGATAATTCATTCCCTAAAGTTTGTAATTAAACCCCTAAAAGTTTATAATTTGTTTATATTTGTCCATAAAGTTTTTAATAATTAATTTTTGAACCCCTAAATTTTTGAATAATTAATTATTGACCCCTAAAAGTTTTGCAAATCTGGTGATTTTTTTTTCCAAATTTTGGTACAAATGACTCTTTTGAGAGGTATAATATTCGAAAGTGAATTAATTGAAGTAACATGTTGCTAAAAGAATGTCTCTTGTGGAAATTGATTAACTTAGAATATTAAAAGATGTTTGTGTGTGTGTTATTCATGCGAATATTCGATCGGCCCAAAGGGAGACCAATATTTAGTCGAATTGTACATACACACGTGTGATAAACATGTGGCGATTATTTGGTTTAACGCATGATCGATAAATCCATCCAAAGTAAGATTTATTGATTGACTATTTTTTCACTGTTAATGTTTGATCACTACACCATGAGTACCACTTAAGAGTCAATATTTCCAACCGAAAACTAAATATTGATGTTATGCTAGGTATCTTGTGATGGACCCTACCATTATTTGAAATTATTAGTTGTATATTATGGATTGTGAGCTCTTCAACTTAATTGTTCTCTAATTTAGTTTCAGGTTCTGCTGCCAATATCTCTACTAACATCAATTTGATTCCAATGTTTAATGGCACGAACTTCAAGGCATGGCAAGAGAACTGATAATTGCTCTCGGAGTTAAGGATCTGGACCTAGCTTTATGGGTCGATCAATCTACTGCAATTGCTGATAAGAGTACCTCTGATGAAAAGATGGCGATGGAAAAGTGGGATTGATCGAACTACATAAGCTTGATGGTCATAGAGTGTGCTATTCTGGAAGCGTTTCGGGTCACTATGTCCGATAAGGTAACTATGGCTAAAGGTTTCCTTAAGGACATTGAGAAGATGTTCGCCAAGAATGAAAAGGCTGAAACTAGTACACTTTTGACAAACCTTATCTCAATGAGGTATAAAGGAAAATGAAACATATGGGAGTACATTATTGAAATGTATCACATTACTTCAAAGTTAAATGCACTCAAATTGGATTTTTCCGAAGACTTGTTAGTGCACTTGGTTCTAATATCCCTTCCAACACACTTCAGTTAATTAAAGGCTAGCTACAATTTTCAAAAGGACTCATGGTCACTTAATGAGCTCATCTCATACTGTGTCCAAGAAGAAAAAAGATCGAAGCATGACAAGATAGAAAGTGCTCATTTAGTCACCACATCCAATGACAAAAGGAACAAGAAAAGAAAAACTGATAAAGAAGCTACGGGTACAACATCGTAAAAAAAATAGCATAAGGAACAAACTAAGGGTGATTGTTTCTTCTGTGGAGCTTTGGTCATATAAAGAACTATACCAACTATCACGCATAGTGTGCGAAGAAAAGTATTCTTCTTCATTTGATTTGTTCGGAGGTTAATTTAACTTCGGTACCTAGACACTCATGGTGGATAGATTGTGGTGCAACAACTCATATTAGTATGTCTATGCAGGGTTGCCTGAGTTGCAGAAAACCAAGTGATGGTGAAATATACATCTATGTTGGCAATAGGAAAATTTAGACGCAATAGGAAAATTTAGATTATTGTAAGACTGTTTTTTATTTGAATCTTAATGAAACATTTATTGTATCATCTTTTAGATGGAATTTGATTTCCATTTCTGCTTTGAATAAATCTGGTTATTCTTGTTCATTCGGGAATGAAAATTTTAGTTTGTTTCATGATTCAAAATTAGTTGGTTCCGGTTCTTTATCAGGTTTCGATAATCTTTATTTAATTGATACGATTACTTCTTTTAATGAATCTTTGCATGTAAGTACTCAAGGTGTAAAGCAAAAATTAACCAGGGAGAATTTTGCCTCATTGTGGCACAAGAAATTAAGTCACATCTCTAAGAGGAGAATTGAGAGACTTGTGTCTAACGGAGTTCTCGATCCCTTTCACTTTACAATGAGATTTCAAGCTAATAGGACTTTAGACGTCTTAGAACTTATACATATGGACATTTGTGGACCATCCCTACAGTTTTTTAGAATGGTCAACAATATTTTATAACTTTCATAAACGAATTTTCTAGATATGGTGATATATATCCCGTTCATGAAAAATGACAGTCACTTGATGTGTTCAAAAACTATTAAAAATATCAAATCTGATCGTGATGGTGAATACTATGACAGATATGGCGGTTTAGGTGAACAACGCACATGATCATTTGCTAAATTCCTAGAGGAATGCAATATCGTCCCATAGTACACTGTCAGGTTCGCCCACTATGAATGATGTTGCTGAGAGACGAAATAAAACGCTCAAGGACATGGTAAAGATTATGATTACTTATTCTACCTTACCAGAATTACTCTGGGGGTGAAGCATTAAAGACCACATCATATATACTCAATAGAATTCCAACTAAGGCCGCTGATAAAACCCCCTTATGAGCTTTAGACGGGCAAGATGCCTAGTTTGAAGCACATACACATTTGGGGATGTCCAATTGAGACAAGGTCTTATAGGCCAATGAAAGGAAACTAGGCACAATGAACATCAGTTGCTATTTTATTGGATATTCTAAAAGGTTCAGGGGTTATAAATTTTATGATCCCACAAATAAGGCAATTTTCGAAATAGGAAATGCCCGATTTTTTGAGAATGTTGAGTTTGTGGGGGGGGGGGAGAAAGGGTTATAGACTTTGTTTTTGAGGAGGAATGCGTTAAAATTCCTCCAATTTCCATTGATAATGATCAGGATCAGGTTTCTATCACCGAGATTGTTCAAGAAGCAACTCCAAATTAAGATAATGTTGTTGTATCTCCCTCTGAAGGTCAACAACTTGTTCCAGAAGAACAAACTCTACACCTTCAAGAACTAATGCCATTAAGAAGATCCACTAAAGAGAGGAGAAGTACAGTTTTGGATTATTACATCGTATATCTCCAAGAACATGAAGTTGACATTGGAGTGGTGGAAAATGACCCATCAAGCCATGGAAAGTTTTAACTCTCAAAGATGGCTTGAAGCCATGAATGAAGAAATAAAGTCTATGAAGGACAACGACGTATGGGACCTCGTTTCATTGTCTGAAGGTACGAAATTCATTGGTTGCAAATGGATATTTAAGACCAAGAGGGATTCGAAGTTCGTCTTGTCGCAAAGGGTTTTACACAGAAAGAATACATCGATTATAAAGAAACACTCTTCGATTTCTTCGAAAAATACTTTCAGAATTATAATGGCATTGGTAGCGCATTTTGATCTTGAGTTACATCAGATGGATGTTAAGACAATTTTTTTCAATGGTGACATTGATGAAACAATTTATATGGTGCAAACAGAAAACTTTGTGTCAGATAGTGCAAAGCAAATGGTTTGTAAACTAAAAAAATATATCTATAGACTCAAACATGCCTCTCATCAATGGTATTACAAGTTTCATCAAGTGATCATCTCATATGGTTTTAAGATGAATTTGGTCGATGATTGAATATACCACAAGTTCAGTCGATGACATATTGCTTACCAGCAACGAGATAGGCTTATTGTAATAAACTAAGAGATTTCTAGTAAGAAATTTTGAGATGAAGGATCTTGGTGACGTCTTTTGTAGGAATTCAAATACACTAGGATCGTTCTCGGGGTATTCTTAGATTATCCCAAAAGAATTATATCGAAAAGGTACTTAAAAGATATGGCATGAAAGATTGTAAACCAAGTAACATTCCTGTGGCTAAAGGAAACAAGTTCAATTTAAGTTAATGCCTCGGAAATGACTTGAAAATTAAAGAAATGAAGAAGATTCCTTATTATTTAGCAATAGGGAGTCTAATGTATGCTCATGTTTGTACGCGTCCTGATATAGCTTACATTGTTGGGATACTATGGAGAATTTAAGTAACTTGGGAATGGACATTGGAAAGCATCCAAACGGGTCAGGTGGTATTTATAGAGAATAAAAAACTACATGCTCACATACAGGAGATCGGATCAGTTGGAGATCATTGGTTATTCTGATTCCGATTTTGCGGGATGCTAGATAGTAGAAGATCCACTTCAGACTATATCTACCTACTTATTGGAGGTGCTGTTTCCTGGAATAGTGCTAAGCAGACACTCATTGTCATTTCCTCCATGGCAGCGGAGTTTGTAACATGTTATGAGGCATCGAATCATGGAACATAGCTATGAAATTTTGTCAACGCATTGTGGACAGTATAGAAAGACCGCTCAAGTTATTGTGACAATAAATTAGCAATGTTATATTCCAATAATAACAGGAACTCAACGAAGTCAAAACATATAGAGATCAAGTTCCTGCCTGTTAAAGAAAGAGTTCAGCGAGGACATGTGTCGACAGAGCATATCGAGACAAACTCCATGGTTGCGGATCCGCTTACTAAGGGATTGATACCCAAGGTCTTTCATGAGCACACTGCTTATATGGGTCTAATATTTCTTTAAGATATCTAGTTTCAGTGTGAGTCTATATTTCCGTGCTTTTCATATTAGACACATGTCATTTTGGATATGATTTATGATTAAAGTTATTCTGAACTTGTTTGAAAATGATCTCATTAAGATATTAAGGTGGACTAGTTGAAAATAGGCATGTTAAGATCATATCACATGTAATTTCCATGCTACACATCCATGTTTGATCTATGTCATTTAGTTATGTCAATATACGTGACCATTGATGGGTTTAGTTATGATATAAGTAGTGAAAGCCGCTTCGATCATATGTTGATATGATTGATGGACTGGATTGTTCAGGGATGCAATCGGTAATGATAGCAAAATTCTATGTACTCATAAGGTTATGTTTAATTCACAATTATAAGGTAACACATATAGCCAAATTGGGAGATTGTAAGAATTTTTTAATCGATCAAGTTGGCTTATATGTGAATTGTTGTGCATTAAATAAAGGCTATCAATTTTGGTTAAGCCCATTTAAAGTGATCTAATAAGGTTTCGGTATTTTGGGTTTTGAAATATCTAATTAAATTGTTGGCCTTTATGTGTAGAGACCAGGCCCGTTCCTAATTTCATGATAAGCCGAATTAGGTTAACATGTCATTAGTGCGTGTGTGTGTGTGTATATATATATATATATATATATATATATATATATATATATATATATACACAGTTATTGTCCTCGGATTATACGTGATTGTTCATTATGTTCTGACTCTCATCATCAAAGAAAAATAAAGAAACAATATGTTGATCTAAAAGATTAAAACCGCATGATTCAGTCATTGCATTAACCATGTTTGATTCAGATACGCTTTCGCTTTTGTTCATGAATTCCTGATGATCCAACATGAATAATCATTATGATGGTAACAAATTTTTCCCAACACATTCTTGCTAACTTGCCTCTTAATATGTTTGTTGTAGTTCTATCAATCCTAATTGACTTGCCATTTAAGTTTCCCATCCATCTCAAGATTGCACTATCATAGAATTCCAGGGGCACACTAGGAAAACGAACCCAAGCAGCTACATTATCAATCGTTCCTTAATTCAATCGAAATCCAAGGCTCCATCTCCTCACAGTAAGACAATGGTAGCTTATAATCCAAGGCCCATTCTCTAATACATAATTGTTATCCAATTTCAAATTAAATCAAATACAATAAAATCCGTTATCCATGTCCACTATCTCAAAGTTTCCTTTGAGCAACCACAATTGTTCAATCCTATTGGAAATACAGGTATAGATAATTGGACGGCCCAGTAACTTTATGTTAGAAATATTATTTAGCATGCGAGATATGTAACAAATCAAAAACTAAGAGAAGGAAATGGCAAACCGAATTATCCCTCAACGAAATTGTAGAAAACAGTAGATTGAGGCTAGAGTTCGACTCTATTTCCTTAAGACGATTTTGGCCTACCACAGTGCTTACAGTTGACACCAATCGCCTCCCAAGATACAAGAATCTTTCACTTACTATGTAGAAGCACTCTAACAGCAAGAACAGAGAACTAGAAAAAGTTTTGTACTCTCTGAACTTAACGGAAAAAATATTTGTTTATGCAGAATGAAAGAGAATAATGAATTTTAATGAATGAAATTCCGAAATCAGGGGTCCAATTTATAGATTTCCAAAAGCTGCATGCCAAGAATTGCAACTCCTTGAAAGTTATTCCTGAATAGACACAACTATCAGTTTGTGTCCGTTTTAGTCCGAACAGTTTCGAATATGTTTGAAAAGACACACCTTTTCAATTAATTAATTTCGAAATTCAAAAATAAATAAAATAAATAATTTTAATTTATTTTGTCCAAAAAGAATATAGAAACCAACAACGACCCATGACCTGACCCGAGCTCGTGCCGAGCCGAGCCGGCCGATGGAACGGACGGCAGCGGCGGCGCGCGCGTGTGGGCTTTGGACTAGTCTAGACATTGTTTAAGACTTCCCCCTTTCAAATACTATTGGTACCCCTTGGGACCCAAACCCATATCCAAACTTGAAGTATATAAATTGGTTCAAAATTCTTTCAACTTCCTATGTGGGATAAAGTTCCCACACTTGATTTTAAATTCCATGATTTTTACTTTCAAGTTGCCAACTTCTAGTATTAATTTCTCATTCATCCGGAAATGGTTTTGTGAAATTAAATATATCATGAATATCTACTCGCGGAGTAAAATACGTTTGACCATTGACCCACACAAAACGGATACCAGTTCCCGGCCGAATTATTGGTCAAACTTAACCCATTTCCAACAATCCCCCACATGAATGGAAATTACCGAAAATATGCAAATGAAATGTAGACACGGGAGAGTACAAGCGGAGAGTTATTGCATCAGAGAGGTAGCTTGCAGCTTTGAATCTGCCTTAGTGAAGTAATATCGGATTTCTTGGTTAGTCGGTGAACGTGATGTCTTGAACCGTCCAGTTATTTGTGTAAACTAAGACAACAGTACTCACACAATAACTTTCCTAACAATTTCTTAGGTTCTCACGATTGTATTCATTTTGGCCTTGAACAACTCTTGGGTTTCATAAGTGCTTTAGCGAATTCAAGCCCCATAATTCTCATAGAAGCGGCCTCACTTCTCACTTATATAGGTGATCTCCTATTAAGAGTATTTTGTCTTACTCCACTTGATATTTTCAAACTCTAAAAATAATTAAAAGTTAAGACTTAACCTCACACACTCTTCAGAATGCACTTTTATTTATCATAGGAATGGATAGGATTTTTACTCCTAAGTGCTCAACTGAATCTTCATAACTTAGTTGTCCCATTGAACCAAGGTCTTGGGATCTGCAGTCAACAAGGTTGGGTTACCATTACAAAGACTTCATGCATAGTGGGCTTTTAATCCCATTCCCTTAGATAAGCAGTATACTTGATCTCTTGGTAAGCCTTTAGTAAGCGGATTCGCGAGATTCTCTATTGATTTTACGTAATCAATAGAAATAACACCATTTGAGATTAGCTGCTTAATGGTATTATGTCTATGACAAATATGTCTAGACTTACCATTATACATACTATTATGTGCACTTCCAATAACCGATTGATTGTTGCAATGGATACTAATAGAAGGTACCGGTTTAGGCCAACATGGAATATCCTCTAAGAAGTTACGAAGCCATTCTGCTTCTTCTCCAACTTTATCCAAAGCTATAAACTCTGATTCCATTATTGATCGAGCTATACATGTTTGTTTAGAGGATTTTCAGGACACAGCTGCGCCACCAATGATAAAAACATAACCACTTGTGGACTTAGAATCTTTCATATCAGATATCCAATTTGCATTGCAATATCCTTCTAATACTGCTGGACATCTGGTGTAATGTAATCCAAAATTTAAGTTATATCTTAAATATCTAAGTACCCTATTTAACGCCTTCCAATGGTCATTACTTGGATTACTAGTGAACCTACTTAGTTTATTAACTGCATACTCAATGTCAGGACGCGTACAGTTCATAATATACATCAAACTACCAATAATCTGAGAATATATTAATTGATGTACAGGTTCACCTTTATTCTTGGCCAAATGTAGACTTAAGTCTACAGGTGTTTTAACTGGACTTTCATTATAGATATCAAATTTCTTAAGAACAGTCTCAACGTAATGAGATTGTGATAGAACAAGTCCATTAGGTGTTTTAAAGATTTTAATTCCTAAAATCACATTTGTTACACCCATATCCTTCATGTCGAAATGTTTTGTCAACATTTTCTTAGTAGATATGATAATAGTATGATTGCTACCCATAATTAGCATATCATCCACATATAGACACACGATGACTTATGCATTAAGTGTGTTTTTAATATAAACACATTTATCACACTCGTTAATTTTAAAACCATTTGACAACATTGTTGTGTCAGACATTTAGTGCCATTACTTTGGAGCTTGTTTTAACCCATACAAAGATTTAACGAGTCTACACACCTTTTTCTCCTGTCTAGGAGCTATAAACCCTTCAGGTTATTCGATGTAAATTTCTTCTTCTAACTCGTCATTCAAGAATGCTGTTTTTACATCCATTTGATGGATTTCAAGATTATGTAATGCAACAATTGCAATAAGGACTCTAATAGAGGTAATCTTTGTAACTGGTGAGTAGGTATCGAAGAAGTCAAGGCCTTATTTTTGTCTATAGCCTTTTGCTACTAATTGGGCCTTATATTTATTAATAGATCCATCCAACTTTAACTTTTTCTTAAAATTCCACTTGCATCCTATATGTTTATTTCCAGGTGGAAGATCAACAATTCCTAAGTGTGATTTGACATGATAGATTCTATCTCACTATTAATAGCTTCTTTCCAAAATGGAGTTTCTGGGTTAGACATTGCTTCACTAAATGTCTTTGGATCATTTTCTACCATATAAGTTAGAAAATCTGGACCAAATGATGTACAAGTCCTAGTCCTCTTACTGCGTCTAGGTTCATCTTCATCATTTAGATGTCCATGATTTGCAGTATCATAAGTTCGCTTATTTGAACTTATTTCGTTCTTTTCTTACATGGAAATATATTTTCAAATAATGCAGTAGTCCTAGATTCAATAATAGTACCTTCATGTACATCTGGAACGTCTGATTTATGAACAAGGAACCGATATGCACTACTGTTATGAACATAGCCTATAAATATGCAATCAATAGTTTTAGGCCCAATTTTAATTTGCTTAGGCTTTGGTACTTCTATTTTAGCCAAACACCGCCACACTTTTAAGTGTTTATATGTAGGCTTAGGACCTTTCCATAGCTCATAAGGAGTTTTATCCTTTTTCTTTTAAGGTATTTTATTAAGAATGACATTTACAGAAAGGATAGCTTCCTCCCACAAATTCTGAGGTAAACTAGAACTTATTAACATAGCGTTCATCATCTCTTTAAGAGTTTGATTTTTACGTTCAGCAACGCCATTTGACTGAGGTGAATAAGGTGCCGTTGTTTGATGAATAATTCCAAAAGTAGAACAAAATTCTTCAAACGATGCTCCATATTCTCCACCTCTATCATTTCGAATAATTTTTATTCGCTTGTTAAGTTGATTTTCAACTTCATTCTTATAATGTTTGAACACATCTAAAGCCTCATCTTTACTTTTTAAAAGAGAGATATAAAAATATTTTGTGCAATCATCAATAAAAGTAATGAAGTACTTTTTACAACCTCTAGTTTGCACAAATTTTAAGTCACATATATCACTGTAAATCAATTCTAAAGGTGTAGTAGTCATTTCAACAGAATGAAAATGAGCTTTGGCTAATTTAGTCTCAACACAAATCTCGCATTTATGATTAGGATCAAATTGTTAAGAAGGCAGTAAATTTAAATTCATTAATTTATGAACAGATTTAAAGTTTATATGTCCTAATCGATTGTGCCATAAACAAGAAGACTCGACCATGTAAGTAGAAGAAGATGTATTATTATTCTTCATAGTTTTGGATACAATAGTGAGGACGTTCATTTTGAACATCCCATTGCTCAAGTAACATTTTCCCACATATACATTATTTTTGGTGAGTACAAATTTATCAGCCACAAAGACTAATTTAAAACCATGTTTGCTAAGTAAAGACCCAGATACGAGATTTTTGCAAATGTCGGGCACATGCAGCACATTGTTGAGGACGAGTTCCTTGCCCGAAGTCATTTTCAGCACCACCTTTCCTTGTCCTGCAACTTTTGAACTTGATGAGTTTCCCATAAACCAATGTTCTCCATTTATGGCATTATAATTTGAGAACATCCCTTTGTCGGCACAAACGTGATGGGTAGCTCCAGTATCTACCCACCATTCCCTAAGATTTCCAACATTGTTGCATTCAGATACAACAGCAGACAAGTTCAGTTCTTGTATATCATTGGATAAAGTATCTCATTCAGTCATGTGTGCTTGAGCATTCTGCTTCTTTGGATTGCGACATTCACTAGCACGATGTCCAGTTTTTCCACAGTTGTAGCAGTTGCCTTTGAACTTCTTAGCATTCTTCTTATTGTCCTTCTTAGGAGCATCACCAGAAAACTTCCTTTTCTTGTTCTTCTTTGAAGTAGATTCTACCATGTTTGCCTTTTCTTGCACAAATTGTCCTCCAGATTTCTTTTCTGATTTCCTATTATCTTCTTCAATTCTTAGCCAAACAATTAGTTTTTCTAGATTCATTTCCTTTCGTTTGTACTTGAGATAATTTTTGAAATCTCTCCACAGAGGAGGGAGTTTCTCAATTATGGCAGCCACTTGGAATGATTCACCGAGATTCACGTTTTCAGCATGTATATCATGAAGGAGAACCTGCAGTTCTTGAACTTGGCTAATAATAGTCTTGGAATCCATCATTTTGTAGTCGAGGAATTTTCCAACGATAAACTTCTTTGTACCAGCATCCTCCGTTTTATATTTTTTCTCCAAAGACTCCCAAAGTTCTTTTACAAATTTCATAGCACTATAAACGCCATATAGTGTATTGTCCATCCCATTGAGAATATAATATTTGCATAAGAAGACTAAATACTTCCATGCATCCAAAGCAATAAGGGACTCCCTGTTGTTTGGTCCTTTTTGAACCGCCGGAGCATCCTCAGTTAGGAACTTTGCCAAATTCAGCGTGGTTAAGTAAAACAGCATCTTTTGTTGCCATCTTTTGAAATCCATTCCACTGTATTTTTCCGGTTTTTCTCCATGTGAAACAGGAGTGGTTTGAATAGGAACAGTCATAGGTGGAACCGTAGTACTGTTGGTTCCAGTAGGGGATATTACATTACTTCCACTTGTTACATCCATTTCTATTACGAAAATAGAAGATAAACAATTATAATCAAAGTATTGGCAATGATTATAAAGAATCGATTAATAGATTATGAAAGGTATAAAGTTGGGTCAAACTATAAGTTACCCGAGAACAAAATATATATATATAATATTATGTAATTAATATGAATTTTGCAAAATCGAATTTAAAATAAACGACCTTTAAATAACCAGTTTATGCATATAAATTATAATAAATAAATACAACCAAAAGTCACGTTCAATACGAATTATATAAACGCATGCAAATAATAAAACAAGCCAGAATCGCCTTAACATTGTTAGAACTATTATTTAGCATGCGAGATATGTAAAAAATCAAAAACTAAGAGAAGGAAATGGCAAACCGAATCATCCCTCATCGAAATTGTAGAAAACGGAAGATTGAGGCTAGAATTCGACTCTATTTCCTTCAGACGATTTTGGCCTACTAGGGTGCTTACAGTCGATGCCAATCGCCTCCTAAGATACAACAATCTTTCACTTGTGGTGTAGAAGCACTCTAACAACAAGAACAGCGAACCAGAAAAATTTTCGTACTCTCTAAACTTAACGAAAAAAAAATATTTGTTTATGCAGAATGCAAGATAAGAGAATAATGATTTTTAATGAATGAAATTCTAAAATCAGGGGTCCAATTTATAGATTTCCAAAAGTTGCAGGCCAAGAGTTGCAACTCCTTGAAAGTTATTCCTGAATAGACGCAACTATCAGTTTGTATCCGTTTTAGTCCGAACAATTTCGGATATGTTTGAAAAGACACACATTTTCAATTAATTAATTTCGAAATTCAAAAATAAATTAAATAAATAATTTTGATTTATTTTGTCCAAAAAGAATGTAGGAACCGACAACGACCCACGACCCGACCCGAGCTCGTGCCGAGCCGAGCCGGTGAAACGAACAGCGGCGACGGGGCGCGCGCGTGTGGGCTTCAGACTAGCTTAGACATTGTCTAAGACTTCCCCATTTCAAATACTATTGGTACCCCTTGGGGTCCAAACCAGAATCGTCTTAAAATTGTTAGAAATATTATTTAGCGTGCGAGATATGTAACAAATCAGAAACTAAGAGAAGGAAATGGCAAACCGAATTATCCCTAATCGAAATTGTAGAAAACATTAGATTGAGACTAGAATTCGACTCTATTTCCTTAAGACGATTTTGGCCTGCTACGGTGCTTACGGTCGACGCCAATCGCCTCCCAAGATACAACAATCTTTCACTTGCGGTGTAGAAGCACTTTAACAGCAAGAACAGAAAACCAGAAAAAGTTTCGTACCCTCTGAACTTAACGAAAAAAATATTTTTTTATGCAGAATGCAAGAGAAGAGAATAATGATTTTTAATGAATGAAATTCGAAAATCAGGGGTCGAATTTATAGATTTCCAAAAACTGCAGGCCAAGAGTTGCAACTCCTTGAAAGTTATTCCTGAATAGACGCAACTATCAGTTTGTGTCCGTTTTAGTCTGAACAGTTTCGGATATGTTTGAGAAGACACACATTTTCAATTAATTAATTTCGAAATTCAAAAATAAATTAAATAAATAATTTTGATTTATTTTGTCCAAAAAGAATGTAGGAACCGACAACGACCCACGACCCGACCCGAGCTCGTGCCGAGCCGAGCCGGTGAAACGAACGGCGACAACGGGGCGCGCGCGCGTGTGGGCTTCGGACTAGCCTAGACATTGTCTAAGACTTCCCCCTTTCAAATACTATTGGTACCCCTTGGGGCCCAAACCAGAATCGTCTTAAGATTGTTAGAAATATTATTTAGCGTGCGAAATATGTAACAAATCAGAAACTAAGAGAAGGAAATGGCAAACTGAATTATCCCTAATCGAAATTGTAGAAAACACTAGATTGAGGCTAGAATTCGACTCTATTTCTTTAAGACGATTTTGGCCTGCTACGGTGCTTACAGTCGACGCCAATCACCTCCCAAGATACAACAATCTTTCACTTGCGGTGTTGAAGCACTTTAACAGCAAGAACAACGAACCAGAAAAAGTTTCGTACTTTCTGAACTTAACGAAAAAAATATTTGTTTATGCAGAATGCAAAAGAAGAGAATAATGATTTTTAATGAATGAAATTCGGAAATCAGGGGTCCAATTTATAGATTTCCAAAAGCTGCAGGCCAAGAGTTGTAACTCCTTGAAAGTTATTCTTGAATAGACACAACTATCAGATTGTGGTCCGTTTTAGTCCGAACAGTTTCGGATATATTTGAAAAGACACATTTTCAATTAATTAATTTCAAAATTCAAAAATAAATAAAAATAAATTAAATAAATAATTTTAATTTATTTTGTCCAAAAAGAATGTAGGAACCAACCACGACCTACGACCCGACCCGAGCTCGTGCCATGCTGAGCCGGTGAAACGAACGGCGGAGACGGCGCGCGCGGGCGTGTGGGCTTTGGACTAGCCTAGACATTGTCTAAGACTTCTCCATTTCAAATACTGTTGGTACCCCTTGGAGTCCAAACCCATATCGAAACTTGAGGTATATAAATTGGTTCAAAATTGTTTCAACTTCTTATGTGGGATAAAGCTCCAACACTTGATTTTAAATTCCAAGATTTTTACTTTCGAGTTGCCAACTTCTAGTATTAATTTCTCATTCATCCGGAAATGGTTTTGTGAAATTAAATATATCACGAATATCTACTCGTGGAGTAGAATACGTTTGACCATTGACCCGCACAAAACGGATACCGGATCCCACCAGAATTATTGGTCAAACTTGACCCATTTCCAACAATTTACAATTAACATATTCTTCCATTGTTCTCGTATAAGCTGTTTGTCCTCCTTACTCAATTTTATGGAAAAGGCCATCAAGAACATATCTTGGTACATCATCATCATCAGAGACAGAGACGTCATTCTCGATTTGCACTACGTCTTCTACCTTCGAACCCATAGGTTTCATAGCATCCAATAGTTTACTTTTATAAGAAACCCCAACTTGGGTTGTCCTTTCAAATTCATGAGTCTCAATGTTTTGCGGCATACCAATCTCCATATCCTTGTTGTCATCAGATCCCAGACGGACATTTTTTTGTCCTGCCCTGTCACCTCTCGTCTCAGTCAAGGAAATAATCACAGTTGGCGGCTCACCGGTCGCCTCATCCTCCATTCTCGTTGAGGACCTAAAATCAGTGAATGGGGATATTCAAAAATCACCAGCCGTTGATGGGCGAGGCCTTGGGGTCTAATTAATTGGATTTTGAATCCTTGCATTGTATATCCATTTCTTAAATCATGCATGTTTTATGTTTAACAAGGTAATCACCATAGTTTAATTTATCATTTCAAATATTATTTGAATATTTTATTAGTTGAAGAAAGTAACACTACTTTTAGAAATCCTGAATTACATCCAAACTTAAAATGAGAATATTATGTAATAATCCTACCCTCACAATTCAAGATATGACATCAATTTAGATTTGAACTTCTTTCATTTCATTAATTATGTCTATCTATGGAATAAATAATTTTATTTCGTCTCTAGTCAACATATAAATGAATAGGGATTTCCATGTCGCTTGTAAGTCCATGCACTTTCATATTTATGATTGTCAATTTTAACCACTTTTGATTTAGGGTCCGTCATCTTTTTATGACACTCATATATACAAAGGATTTCAACATTTCCATAATCATAAAAATATTTCTATGACATAAGATAATTAATAAAATGTGACATATAGACAATGCTACCCCTGTAAAGTCCCATGTTAATATTGAATTGTTCGACCCACACAATTCCAATGTCGAACAAATTTTAATATTCATCAACTAGTTTCACATTCATTATTTATGTAGAGGCAATTTACAACCTCATAATATTTAAATAGACTTCTATTGTGCAATTGTTAATAACGTGATAATACAATATTATCTCCACTTTCACAAATACCATATCACATACTTCAATCAAAATTAAGTGAGACTTTCTATCAAATAGATCATTGTTCATTTTGTTTTGTTATCTGAGCGGGGTGTCAATTCAAGAAATCAGATAGTTTTTTCGAAATCAGAAATCAAGCATGTTAGAAATGCAATATAAACTATTCAGTGCACAAAATCAATATTAGAATATTTCAATATTTGTATGTGCTCGTGAAAGAGTCTCTAAAAGAAATTGGCATCGGTTCTTGCAAGAAACCAAAACAATTAGAAGTTCGACAATTTTCATATATATGCATTTTGTTTCCCGTCCTAATTACACCATACATGCACGTGTAATTCATGAATATGATTAACGTACGCATAGAAGAATCTAATCTCCAAAATCTATTTAGTATCCACAACAGCACATAATGCAACCAAGTTTACTAGCAATAATTATATAAAATGAACTAAGAAAATTATAATTTTCATATGAATAATAAATATTCAAATCTACATTCTGCCTTATATGACCTTTAATGGATAGTTGTTGTTGAGTAACAAACTTGTATCTAGTACAAATAGATACTTTAAATTTTGCACAAATTTTAATGATTGCTGCAAGAATATTAATTAGAATTCACATTTTTAAAATGATATCAAAATTTCAAAATTATGATGAATGTCAAAAAGGTGTTGTATTCAGTATCTAATTTGAATAAATCTTTTAATGTCAATCCATTTAGGGCTGTCCGTGGGTCGGTTCGGTTCGGTTCTGAAGATACCCGAACCGACCCAAAACTTTCGGGTATTTAATAAATGGACCCGTCGGGTCCAAATATAAATATGGAACCGTTCGGGTTCGGTTCCGTTCGGTTCGGTTCGGGTCGGTTCGGTTCCGTTCGGTTCCGTACCATAATTAAATTTTTTAATATTTACAGCAACACTATATAAATATAACTAATGACATTTCATTCGTAACTTTTACAAATTAACGTAGCCCAATTCAAAAACATATAAATAACTAGCCGTCCAATAAGATTAATTCAATGCATACAAATATCAAAAAGTAGATATTAATATTACAGCAACACTACATAAAGTATATTCATTTCCTTCAAATTAAAATGGGCTAATGGGTTTTAAAAATGATTTGGGCTTTAAAATTAAAATTATGAAATAATCTGATTTATTTAATTAATTTGATAATTTGTTTAGAAAAAAATAAAATAATTTAATTAATTCAATATACAAAATAAAAAAATTATTTAGTTTCGGTTCTTATTCGGTTCTTCGGTTCTTGGTCTAGACCCGAGACCCGACCCAAACCCGTCGGTTCTTGATTTGGGTACCCATTCGGGTATTTAATTTATGAAGAACCGCTCGGTTCGGTTCGGTTCGGTTCGGTTCGGTTCGGGTTCGGTTCGGTCCGGTTCGATTCGGGACTTTTGGACACCCCTAAATCCATTCATAAAAATGGAATATAAAATGCACAATAGAATGGAATCTATTTTAAGATTGTTGGACAAATTAGTGCATAATTATATTCCTTTTAACTAAAAACATGTATATGCAAATATAATAAAATCGTAACTTACTTGATCAAAATATCGGGTAAAAAGAAGATGAAATAAAACAAGGTATGCGATTGTAAATCTCCTTAAGACAGATTTTGTTCCATGTAATGGTGGTAGTAGGATCAAATGGACGTCTAATTCCCAAGCTACAAAGGTTCTTCTAAAATTAATGTAGCATAATATTAATTTAGCGGACGAACCAAAGTGTTGAAAGTAAGTGGAATAGACACTAACTAAAATTTTCTTGGGCGAAATTTTATTTCTAAACATAATTTGGACAAAATTTAATTTCAAAAAAATAAAAACAAAAGAATATTTTGAAGAGATGAGAGAATCTAGAAATCAATTTTTTCTTGAATAATTTTGGTGTAAAGAATTGAAATTAGGGGTCCCTATTTATAGATTTTGAAGTGTTTTTTGGGGAATGGTTGAATCTTTTGGCAAAGCTCCATTTTGACCATTAGATCACCCCATTCATATTTCGTGATCGAGAACGCACCCTATCGAAGATTTATAACTTCTCATAATGTACATTTTTAAATAATCACATCAAATCGAAACAACATAACTCTTTGATATGCATCGTATGTATTTGAAAAGTTGGGATTAGTTATCGCACCAATTGTAAACGTTTTCAATTCACACGTATTCATAATGATCCCACAATTTACAACAAAACCTAGAGATGTGAGCATGTGGTCCCCATCTGCACTTACCTAAAATGCTTGACAGGTTGATGCAGCATCCATGCTGCCAAGAGTGGTATGTACACTGACAAAGTCAATGAATAAATAATGGGAAAAGTTAAAATAATAAATCATAAAATGTAATATTTTGCGTAGAAAATGTGGTGCTTTCTTTAATACTTTATGATGTATTCAACAAATGTTTTACTTTTCTTGTGTTGACCTATGGTTGACTTTATTCTTAATATTTTGATCATAACAAGCAAATTGATTTTTGTCTCTAACAATTGATTTTAAGTTTTCAAATCATATGTAATATTAATCAATCAAGAAAAACAAGATCGATATCAAGACATTCACATTACAAATCAGATTTGCAATGAAGGAAGTGATGAAAATCGAGTATTCAAGATAAATCATTCGAGACAAAGGGCTTCGATAGTCAAGTATTAGAGGAGGATAGTGGATTAGATTTTTGCATTCGCTTGTAAATGTATAAATACTTCAATTCTTAGCACTTAACGATGAAAGCTCAAAACCATTTTACGTGCTAAAAACCACTTTGATCATCGCTTGCATAAATCATCTCTCTTTAAAAGTGAAAATTGATTTTCGAAATCGTAAGTGAACTTAGATCATATTTTAAGAATATTCACATCAAACCATGCAAAAACAAAATGGATCAAACTCTTAAAATACAGACATTCGGACAAAGGAATGAACGTCTAGATGTCCATGCGGACGCCCGAATCATATAACAGTAACCTTTTTTACCATTTTGACATCTGATGTACAACTGCTATTTTTTGTACGTCTGGAAAAGGAAGTGAACGTCCAATTGATTGTCCAGTTCCACATATATTTTTGCTCATTGAACTCTATAAATACATTCACTTTTTGCATTCATTAAAAGACTTTTTTTAGAGCATTAAAGTGAGATATTCTTGAGCGAAATCACATTGATCTTACATCTTATTTATCATCAAATCATTTATTGTGAAAACATTTGATTGAGAAAACAAAATCCTTTATTCATCTTTATCATCAAAGTTTTCTCAATTAAGAGTTGAGCTTTCATTTATTGCAATCCATTGAAATGTTAGCCTATCCATCTCTCTCTGAATTCTTAATTTGTCTATATCAACTATAAATGAGAAATTTAAAACTGTAAAATTATTTTTCTCTTCAAACTTGTGGGTCATATTGAGGTCCCAGAAAACTCAATATTGTAAAAGGGTCGGTGCTCCTTGTATGTAAGTTACCAAGAGCTTTGTAAGATTTTGGATTGTGCCATAAGTCAATCAAATATAGTGAAAATGCCATACTCGTGATAGAGAGCTCGAAAACGGTGGACGTAAATTATCGATTTAGATCGAACTTCCACAATTATTTCGCTTACTTATTATCTTCCTGTTTACTTACAACTTTCATAATTGTGTTCTTTGCTTGATTGATATACTAATTCTAAAATTATTTTAAAACTTTGTAGTAATCTTTCGAAAAAAAATTAAAAACAATTCACCCTCTTTTAGTTAGTTATTGTTGGGCTCTCAATTAGTTTCAGAACGAGATGCTCATTTTTAAAAGAAATCACAATTTTGAGCAATGACTAGCCACAACTTTCAAAACCTTAAGAGACATTCTACAAATCGTCCTCCCTTCTTTGATGGCACACACTATAATTAATGAAAAACTAGGATGATGATATATGTTCAATCCATAGATTATAATATTTAAGAAATCATTGAATATGGTCTTTATGTGCTTACAAAGATGATTAAGGTTGAAGGTAAACTAAATCAAACCATTCCAAAACCTAGAGAAGAATATGATGAAGACGATAAAAGAAAATTATCTTTAAATGCTAGAGCCAAAATTTACTTTATTGTTCTTTAGATAGAAATGAATTTAACTGTATTAGCACGTGTAATTCTGCATATGATATTTGACATGCACTAGAAGTCACTCATGTTGGTACGAGTAAAATAAAGGAAACCAAAATTAATCTTTTGGTTAAAGAATATAAGAATCTCTTCATGGAACAAAATGAATCTATTGTCGATATGATTACGTGCTTTACCGATATTGTTAACGTGCATAAAGACTTTGATCATAAATTTATTAACGGTGAACTTGTAAGCAAAATGATGTGTTCACTATCGACAAATTGGAGCTTATTAAGGATGTTGATAGAGAATGCCAAAGATATCAACTCATATCCATTAAAACAGCTTTATGGTACCTTGATAACTTATGAGCTCAACAATGTCGAAACTAAAAAAAAATGAGGAAAAACAAACAAGAATCAAATGAGCCTCCTAAATTCCAAATTGCTTTAAAATGGGCAATTGAAGAAGGAACTGCAAGTAAAAACATCAGTGATGAAAAACTCGATAATCTAGTTCTTATTATTAAAAAATTGAAAGGTCTTCGTAATAATTAGAGGTTTCAAAAGAAAGAAGAAAATGGTGAAAAAAGAAGTGAGAAAATCATTTGCTGTGATTGTGACAAACCCGGACATAAGAGAACCGAGTGCCCAAATAAGAAAAGAAATATCAAGAAAGAGGCAAATGGACATGTTGCCTTTAATTGTCTAACCAAAAAGAGACTACACTTTGAAAGCAAAAATAAGTGGATTCAAGATCAAGAGTCCACTAAAACTAACTATCAATGACCTAAGCTTATATAGGTACCAATGATGAAAAAATAAATTATCCTTGTAGGTATCAAAGAAGAAAAAAGCAAATGATTTTTGGATAGTGGTTGCTCAAAGTACATGATCAGAGATTGGACTTTGTTATCAAATTTCAAAAAGAATGATGGAGGTCATGTCACATTTGGAGACAATGTAAAAGGAAAAATAATTGGAATTGGAAGCATTGGTAATCACTTATCCTCTTCAATTGAAAATATTTTATTAGGAGATAATCTCAAACATAATTTGCTTAGTATTAGTCAATTATGTGATAAAGATTATTATATAAAATTCGATTCTTACAAATATCTTATTAAGGAAGCTACATCAAAAGAAGTGATATTTATTGGAAGCTAAAGTAAATGTGTTTGTATTATAAATATCAAATTTGAAAATAATGAAAAATGTTTATCAAACTTAAAAGAGGATGTTTTGTTATTGCATAGAAGATTATGTCATGTTAGCATGGTCTTCTAAAAAAAAAAAAAAAATTGTTTCGTCTAAGGATTGCAAAATTTTAAATTTGAGAAAGTTAAGATGTGTGATGCTTGTGGATTTGGGAAACAAGTGAAAAGTTCTTTTAAACCTAACTTGCACTCTTCATCTATAAAACCTCTACGGCTTCTCCATATGTATCTTTTTGGACCATTTAGAACCGCTAGCTTTGGCGGTAAAAATTATGTTTTTGTCATTATCAACGACTTTTCTAGATATACTTGGATCCTATTCTTGAACCTAAATGATGAAGTCTTGAATGCTTTTAAACACTTTTATAAAAATGTTCCGATGACCCCAGTAAAACTTTACAGAAGTTTTATTCCAGAGTTAGTGATTATGCAGACACTTGAATATTTTCCACTAAAATTTATTCGGTGGGTACTATAAATATTTTGGTATGAATATTTCCCAGAGTTAGTGATCATGTGTAGAAATTTGAAATTTGGTTATGAATTAAAACTGGTCATGATCCTTGCTTCAAAATGTTTTTGTACTTCCACTGCATTAGTTGACCCGCTGCAAGGCATTTAGATGGTCTTTGGTCCTAAAAATCAATAGCTACTAACATTGCTTACAAAATAATCAATCCCGTGCAATGCACGGACAAAAACTAGCATTTATAAAAAGTGTGGATGAAAATAGGGGTGTCCAAACAAAAAGAGTGAATCTTTTAATTTAACAAAGAAAAACAAATTTACAGTCATGGAAGATCC
Organism: Fraxinus americana; assembly: GCA_035079005.1. NCBI lineage: Eukaryota > Viridiplantae > Streptophyta > Magnoliopsida > Lamiales > Oleaceae > Fraxinus > Fraxinus americana. The sequence goes on along the minus strand of CM068708.1, from coordinate 24,456,327 downwards.
AAAAGCAACACTGGATCGGCTCCGAGTCCGTTTACCAGACAGATGGTTACAGACAAAAAGTCAGAGAGAGAGAATTGTAAACGCCATACATATATACAGTTATACACAATATATATACAGTAATATTTATAGACAGAGACACCGAGAGCAAGAGAGGTCATTGGTTCATCTGGAAAATGAACGGCGGCCCATCTGGTTTCAGTATGTTTTAATCCGTATACCATAAAAATTTCAATTAATTACATGATCTTTTACTCACTTTTTTCGGATAAAATACTATGAAAATGTAGAAAAACTGTAATAATGTTGATTTTCTTTGCAGACAACGCACCGGTGACAAGGACGATAATAATTGCTAGCGCCCTTTTCACGATCCTCTTTGGAATTCGCGGTCGCTCCGGCAACATCGGTTGGTCCTATCAGGTACTCATTTTGCTAAAATATTGCTAGGTTTTCAGTTGTATATATACATTTTGGAAATTATACTTGTGCAGGGTACCATCTCCTTGTGAGGGGTTGTAAACCTGGGTGACCGTACTTCTACCATCTCCCATATATTTTTAATTTGTTTCATTGACGTTCTCCCGTTTGTTATTGGTTTTGATTTGTGCTGGTAATTTCGTGATTTCTGTTTCTCTTTGCATTTTTCACCTTGAAGCCTTATGGTTTTCTTTCCATTCTGTCCTTGATCATAGTATTTTGGTTTTAATTTTGTCAATTTTAGTTGTTGGTAATTGATTGCAGATGACTCTGTTGATTTGATTGAAGCTTATACTATAATCTTCTAGCATAGTATTTGAAGACTTTAACTTATTGCTCATATAACTTCAAAATCTTGCTGCCTGAGAATTAGAGAATATATTAATGACTGATTATGAGTAAGATTTAAACAACTTTACCCTTTCCCTAGACATTCATTGAGTTTATATCCCCTAAATCCTGATTCTTAAGCATGTGGATCTTTAGTTAGGTCATTACTCTATAAGACGAGTATAAAGTAGATCAACCTGCCTTATTACTAGATGAATGCAATTTTAAATGCTTTCCTAACGTGTATCCCAAATTCTAGACTATGGGTTAATATTTCAAGTTGCAGCCTTCTCATTTTAAATTTCATTACCAATATTTTTGTTTTGCTGTGATTTTACTATGTTTTGATTTCTTATTCTCACAAGCAGGATTCACACAGTTCACAATAGTGTAGTTATTCATGCCAGATAGGAAACTATACTTTTTGGTTGAATCGTAATCTTAGGTAATCTTAATTTATTGAATATCTGTTTCTTGGTATGGACTTGTGTTATGTTAGTGTTATTTAGTCATCGACCCAAATGAACAGATATGGTAATAGAAGCTCTGCTGTTTAAAATGAGAATCTTATAGTCAAATGAGGAACGAAATATAGTTGATACATTTAGTACTGAATTTATTTTCTGCTCTTCTAATTTAAGGTAACACAGGAGCATTAATTTATTGGTTTGCTCATGACAGGATATTTTCAAGAAACTTCAAATATGGAAGCTGATAGTGTCAGTTTTTGCCTTTTTGTCTACACCAGAACTAGTTTTTGGAATTTATCTGCTGTATTACTTTCGTGTATTTGAGAGGCAAATTGGTTCAAACAAATATTCTGTAAGTCTCTGTTCAACCTAAAACTTGTCATCTATTATTCATAAAGTCTATATTGTTTGTAATGGACATTTACCAACTGGAGAAAGAATATGTTACAGTTCGAGTATGAAGTACTTTCAACACTCTGAGATGTCTCCTTATAAATGCAATGCAAGGAATGTGAGAGAAAAATCTCATTGGTGTCTTTCAACTTGCACTGATCTGTGGGCATGTCAGATATTCAAGTTGATTTTTGCTTTCGAAGAATATTTGCCTTCGTATGCAAATGAAAAATTGAGTATTATATTTATTTCAAGTATCTCAAAATTTAACTTTCGGCTAACATTGACGAACTTCTTGCACTATTGATACTGAAAATATGGATTGTCCCACTGGACAATGCTGACATAATATATTTGTAAAATTTATTCTTGAATTATGCTAACTAACAGCATTACTAGTGCAACCACTATCACTTGCTATAGTTTTTAAGCCTACTTTTTTGTTTGACTAGTTAAAATGAACAATGATGGAAGAAGCATTAAGCTTTTACCAGCATTTTCCTGACCTTCCTATATCAATATCTTTCAAGCAGGTCTTTATCTTGTTTTCAGTCTTCGTTGCTTTACTGCTTGAAGTCCTTGCACTAAAACTACTCAAAGGTATGCGTTATTATCTTTATCTTTTTTTGTTCCTTTAGTGACTTTCATTGGCTTCCTGCTTGAAGTTACAAGTATGACGTTAATATAGAGTATCCTTAGCAATTTGCTTGCGAAGCACGAGATTTTTTAATCATTTGACACCACATGAAACTGGCTCGAGTATTCTTTTTTCCTTGAAATAATTATATCCTTACTATCTTGTTGATCAACAATAAATCGGATACCTATTATTATTAGATTAACGAATCTAATGGGTCACGTCCAAGTAAATTTGACAATGTAAAGAGTTTGTAGCATTAACTTTCTGGACACATTGATCAGGTGGCTCATCTAAAAAGTAAAAGAACAAAGAAAAGAAAATATTGGGAAATTATGGCCTTTTTCTCTCATTTTTTCTTGTATATCCTCCATTTCATTGTTCATTTACTGTTTGCTCATGGGATTGTTGGATTCTGGTGCACTGGAGTGATGGACAATAACCTATCTGAAATATATTCACCTACATCTTGATTATACATCTTGATGGTAGTTTTTATTCTGATCCTTAATCCTTATTTTTCCGGCAGATCCCTCCTTGACTGTACTCACATCAGGACCCTATGGTCTTATATTTTCTTCGTTTATACCCTTCTATTTCGACATTCCAGTTTCAACAAGGTTTCGAGTGTTTAGCCTCCACTTTTCCGACAAGACTTTTATTTATTTAGCTGGTCTTCAGGTAATTCATACTAAGCATGACTATGTTCTTTTTTCTTGTTTTTCTTTTCCCAATTTTGGGTACTTATCATAATCTAATGCCCTGTATATTCTTTGCATATTTATTTTGCAGCTTCTTCTGTCATCCTGGAAAAAATCTCTGTTTCCTGGGATCTGTGGTATTCTTGCGGGTTCCCTGTATCGCTTAAATGTTCTTCACGTACGCAGGATTAAGGTTCACCAATTTTTATTTTATTTTTCTATTTTGTTTTGTCCACTTCATATATGCCCTTGCCTTCGACAAAACTGCATGAAGTGTTTATTTTATTTCTTGAAGCTGCTATATATGCATGACTTTTCATGTTCTTCTTTCCTTTCAGTTTCCCGAGTTTATTACCTCATTCTTTTCTCGACTTTCTTGGCCATTCACGGGGAGTACATCACCCACTGCACCAGCTAGGAATATCCCGGGAAGTACCCCATTCCATGCAGGCCGCCAAGTGGAGGCAAGTATAAAGTTGATTTCTAGTATTGTCATATTCATTCATATATAAGTAGGGAAGCTTTCAATTTCTTGCACTGTGCTGCTGGTATTTTTCTTCTTATTTTTTCTTTTTCTCTCTCTCAGTTAATATGATGGTAGTTCACAAAATCATGGCAGAGTCATGGAAAACATTTTCGTCATCTGATAATTTTTTGGCCCAATCCTTCGCAAAATTGCACCATTGATTTCCAACCTATTAACTGAGTAGCAAGTTGATCCTCAACCTTTCATAGCTGTTGCAGAATCAGTCTTATAATGTCAAAAACTATCAAGTTTTGCTAAATCATCTTGTGGTCCTCATAAGTCCGACTTTATTAATTTAATTTCTTTTTCTCAATTTGGGCCACTGCTTAGAAATTTTGAGGAAGGTATTTTTCCACTAAGGTCATGACAATTTAACTAAAATTTACAAGTTTCTGTTGATTGTACAACTATACTAAGCCCCCGTTTGGCACCCATTTTTTTCTCATTTTCATTTTCATTCTTTTTCTCATTCTTCATTTCAACCACACATTCTATCAATAAAATAATATTACACAAAAACCTAAAAATTCTCTTTACTTTTTAACCACACATTCTTCAATCAATCACTATTCAAAAACACATTTTTCTACTAAAATGGGTGTCAAACACCCCCTAAAAGGTTGAGGACCATTTTGCAACATGGACAATAGGTTGGGGACCAATGGTCTAATTTCCGGAATTGAATGAAGTCCAGATTCAGTAATGAACAAACATATTTCCACTTTTCTGTGAAATGTATATACACAAATTATCTGTCTTTGCATATAGTGTTGTTTATAAGTTGTACGTGCATACCCATGGGTGCACTATCAACTGTATCCTCTGCTCAGGCCATTTTCAATAAATCTAACTTTTTCTTGGTTTCAGGGGAACTATCCTGCATCCTTGTCGTCTACAATAGAGCCACCGGAGGACTCGGTTGCCACACTGGTTTCAATGGGGTTTGAGAGGAACTCAGCTAGGCAAGCACTGATTCATGCCAGAAATGACATTAATGCAGCCACCAACATTCTTCTCGAGTCACAATCACATTGAGCAGGCAATGATTTGGCTTTGGAAAATGGAAGGTCTACTCAAATCAAGTTGTGATCTTGTCTATAGCTGGTTGACCCTTAGGGCCTTCGGAGGCATCGATTTTAATGTGTATAGTTGTTCGAGCATGCAGGTTATTAGTAAATTGAACTTCTGATTATACTGAAGGTCAATTTTTGAAGAGTTGGACATTGTTATCTCGTGTTCCATTTCTCTTACCACAAGTTTCCACTATACGAAGAAATGAGCTGCTTGAGGACGACTCAGACATATCATGTTTGGGTGGCTTATAAGTTGACTTATCATGTTTAGGTGACTTATAAGTTGACTTCTAAGATGGAGAGAAAAAGTATGTGCTTCTAAACCCACCGGTGCTCATAGTACACCGGTGGCACGTTTGGTTTGGTAGGGTGTAATGGATAGTACAAAACTGAATTATACCGTCCAATATTACAGCAAACCAAACATGCCTTAAATGTCAAGAAATCAACATATATGTTTCTTGATTATAGTAGATTGATATCGCTACAGCATATGTAGTGCTAGCCTATAGTTTCAAAAAACTCTACAACGAACCAAACATGTCTTAAATATCAAGAAATCCAGAGTGTTAATTGATTATGGTAGATGGTATTCCTACAGTATGCTGTGCAAGCCTATAGCTTCAAAAAACTCTACTAAGCATCGCAGATCGTGAGTAAATCAAACAGGAAAAATATCATAGAATATGAAATAAATTGACAAAGAGGCATATTGTGGAATGGTATCAGAGATTAAAATGCCTAACAAAAATTGATGCTATGTAATACTTCCTACTTTTTTTATCAAACAAAAAGGAGCAGCTGTAAAACTGTATCAATTAATTGCTCGAGCAACTCTAAACCACTACACAAGTTTCAGACAAAGTGGCTGATATATCAAGTTTCACACACAAGTCTGACTCAAAACTGGTAGAACAATTGTAACCTTGTATCATTGGCACCCCTGTCAAAATATGCATATGAGATTTATTCCTGATAAAATGTAAAAACATGTAGAACCCAATATTATATGGTGCTGATGTCTACTCGCTCTTTTGTGAAGCTGAAAGGCTGGAGCAATCCAGCTCCCACAGCTGCGCTGAATGCCAGACCAGTTGAAGTAGCCTAAGCGGGCTTCCCAGTGGGTACATAACAGCTTGCCCTCGAGTTTGATGACTGCACGATATCAGAAAACCCAATAATTTAAACATGTACATTCTGGTAAAAGGTGAGTCTAGAATAATGTCAATTGAAATAAAGCTGAAATTTCAAGTAATCGTAGCATGAAAAAGAAAAGGTTAGGGAAGCTAAAAAAGACAATGAAGCGTAACCAATTTTGTAGTGAGACCGTGCAAAACTACTTTGGCTCTAAAATATTTTTTGGCATTCTTGAACATAAAACCGCTTCAAGAATTCTTACTTTAAAAGATGAGTTTTCAAGATCTTTTTGTGGTTGAATCACATTGTTTTTCCAAAATCCAAACTCTACATTTTTAGCACTCCAATGATCTCATTCTCAATCATAATAGAACGAGATTATTACCCATAATCTAAGTGTCAAATTTTGTGAATTTTTGTAATGACCCAGATTTTATATTCTTAATTGTGGAAATTGCATGAAACTAGGCATTTTCTATCAGGTTTTAAAAAATCAGTTTTTCACTTTTTTTTTTCAGTTATCAGGTTTTTTTTTTTATTAGACAATTAATATTTTAATTAAACAGTTAATATTTTAATTATCAATTACGCGCGTATCCCGTTAAAGGTGGGGTTCAAATGGTGAAAAACTTAACTTCCCATATTTTCAAACTTCCCATATTTTCAAATCCCTAATTTCTCTCGACCACCATCCCATCTCCCCATTCTTGGCTCCCTCTCTCAACCGGCATCTTCCCCGTTTGTGATAAGTATTCACGGTATCTCGAGTGAAGTAAATACTCTTTAGGAGGTGAACAAAAATGGCCAAGAAGAGCATTGAGATGACGGGCAAGAAGTCGGCGCAGAAGCCGGTGCGTACGGAGAAGAGGAAGATAATGGACGACGACTCCAAAATGCCGAAAGCAAGGGAAAAATCGCACGGGTCAAGTGGTATTCGGATTAACGAAGAAGGTAATGGCATGGGTCAAATGGCAATCGCCGGTTAAATCAAACATTTCGATTTTTTCATCATTTTGTCATTTCATTTTGTGTCCTGTTTGTTGTTGATTGAGGAATAGGGTTGAAGTTGGGGTTTTTGTTACTGTGGATGTTTAATTTTTGATCTTAATGTATGCCTGTGACCTTGATCGTGTGTTAGTGTATTTTTTCATTTCCTGTGACCTGATTTCTTGTTCCTGTGACCTGATGTCTTGGTGTTTTCCCTTTCCCTGTGACCTGATATCTTGTTTTATTGAGAACTAGTTTTGAGTATTGGGTGTGTTTTACGTTGGCAGATCAAATATGGATGTGAATGTACACATATATGGGTGTTATGAACTCATCCTTTAACCTCAATTCTTCGCATCATGTTTACATAAGTTGTGATCTGTTTTATGATTGTGAAGTAGCATTGAATGTTGCCATAGTGAAATTGCGGTTTAGACATGTCCTGTGACTTACGCATGTGCTTAGTTACGTATGTGCCTGTGAACTCAATAAAAATAAATAAAAATAAAAACTCTACAACGAAAACGAGAAAAAGAATCCAAACGAGTTAAAGAAAGAGCACAATGTGGGGTGTTTTAACTCTCTATCAACACGAATTTAATAGAACAAAAAACAATTAAAGGGAAAAGAAGATTCTTGATATTGAAAAGGAAATATTAAGAAAACTAAAAAAGAAAGCTTAAGGGTAAATCTATGAATCAAAATCGGTAACAACCCATGAAAGGTAAATACAGGTGGAATATCAAAAGAGTGAAGTTCAAAAGAAACCCACAAAAGGGGTAAACTTGGACTCGAAAGAGAGGTTTGGTGTCGAGAAGAGAGAGACGTACGGTGTAAGTAAAGGAAAAGATCAAAAAGCTATCTTGAAATTCTACTAAATTTGCGAGAGAGGGGTTAGAGAAAGTGGAACGTTCCTGTTTGTGTAGAAAGGGTAAATGAAAATAAAAGAAATTACTGGTTAAGTTTATTATCAAGTGAGAAGATAAAGCCTTTATTTCGTGATACGATATGTTAGTTCTATTATTTTTTTTTCTTTTTATACATTTTCATATATTTTTTCATTTCCTGTGACCTGATGTCTTGTTCACCTGTGACCTGATGTCTTGGTGTTTTCCCTTTCCTTGTGACCTGATATCTTGTTTTATTGAGAACTAGTTTTGAGTGTTGGGTGTGTTTTACGTTGGCAGATCAAATATGGATGTGAATGTACACATATATGGGTGTTATGAACTCATCCCGTAACCTCAATTCTTCGCATCATGTTTACATAAGTTGTGATATGTTTTATGATTGTGAAGTAGCATTGAAGTTTACACACAGTCACGGATCCTTATGCACGAGTCCACGGATCCTTACACACGGAGTCGCTGAGACAAATTTAAATTCATTTATTTCTGTCACTCATTTATATTCACGTTTTGCGAGTACATTTGAGGATTTAAGAAATGAACTCACGGGGCAAATAGGCTGATCGAGGTCACGATTGTCACATTTACAAGGTGAACAACTACGGAGGATGGACGATATTGCCACAAGACTTTATAAACATCGGAGCATATACAAGAGGAGATGAGATTGTCATGGAGTCATGGAGTCATGGATGTCCTTATTTGTTTTTGAAAAATTTAAAACAATTATCAAACTCGTAAAGTCTCTTATTGTCATTTTTTATGATGGCATAGTCTATTTTGATGTGCGATTTTGTTTTTACTTGGGACAAAATGTACATTGATTTTTTAATGGTAATGGGCAAAATTTTCATTATGAGCGAGGCTTGAGTTTGAATTAGAAGTTGTCTTTTGCATTTGTTTACATTACAATATGATGAAGACGCATGGATACTGAGTTTATGATGGTCCGGTTTTGTGGATATTTAGAGAGGTCACGGCTTGTAGTATTATTTTTCTACGGGGTCACATGTGATATTATGGTTGGAGTGTGAAGGTCACGGGAATACTAGCGATTACATAATATTGCATGAAGTCACGAATCGGTTTATTGAAGTCACGAGACCACTATATTCGTTTCACGGGGTCATGGATTATAGCGGTATTAACATAAGCTGTGGAGGTCACAGTTGGATTGTATATATAAGAAACTTCCAACATGCAATAATTTGAACAAGTATTGCTCATTTCAATTATTTTCAAATCACATTAAAATGTTGGATGGCTACAACGTGTTAAACAAAAGATAATGAATTTGTGAAATTGTAATGAATATGGTGCAAATGTCATCGGCGGATTTGCTTGTTACGAATCTTTGTCCCTTCTTGTGGCTCAATGGAACCAAATTAGTACATCTCCTTCGATTGTGACCATGTCCCCTCACGACCACATTTCACAATCTGTTTCCCTTCACTTGCTGATCTTTTCCTCTTTTCGATCGAGGTAACATCAATGTGTAATGGATATCTAGAAGTCGCGATCTATAACCTTTAGTGTAATGTATGATAGCACATTATTGTCACTTCTTATTCTTCTTTTAGGCAATATATTATTCGATAGATCTTTGTATTGTGACCACGACCTTTGTAGGATCAGCTGAACTCTTTCATTACGGTATCCACAAGCTTCGCATATGTGCAATTCCGAGCTAGCAAAACCACGATATACGGGATCCATTCGGCAAACATACGTGGACATCCATTAATACGCAAAATGAAATGCATGTTGTACGTATTTAAATTGATTCATGCGAGTCCACGAGATAGTAGACCACATAGGGTCATAAATTCGACGTCACGGAATAACGGTAATAACTCAAATTGATTCCATATAGGGCATATATGTGTTTGGGTCGCCGGGTAGTAGAACATGCAGGTCACATACAGATTTCGGGATACAGATAGTAGAGCATGCAGGTCACAGAATTAAATCGAAATTAAATGCAGGCCACATAGGTCTTTCGGGTCACAGGTAGTAGAACATGCAGGTCACATACAGAATTCGGGACACAGATAGTATAACTTGCAGGTCACAGAATTCAATCGAAATTAAATGCAGGCCACATAGGTCTTTCGGGTCACAGGTAGTAGAACATGCAGGTCACATACAGAATTCGGGACACAGATAGTATAACATGCATGTCACAGAATTCAATTGTAAGAAGACAGTATTATTAATCGAAATTAAATGCAGGCGACATAGGTGTTAGGGTCACGAGTTTTGAACATGCGGGAAATTCGAATAGAGCGACGAAGTTGCATTGAATTCATGCACGTCGCGAGATGTCAAATGCGAGGAAGCCACGATTTCGAAAATATCATCAATTGGACCTTCCACGCAGCGGTGACACGCGATTGGATTTCGATAAACGAGAGATTCGAATGTCGATTACGATCTGTGACCGAATTTCCACCGTTGGAGCTCCGTTACCGGCGAGGATTAGTTCTCTTTCGGCCGATTTCTCCTTTAATCTCCTGTCAAATTTGGTCCGAGGATGAAGCAGAAAGAGAGTAAATATGGAGATGATCTGTTATATTAGGAAGCAGAATCTTAACTGTATCAGTAAATTAAGGACCGAATAATATTAGATTTGTATTTAAATATATTTAATGAAATCAACCGAAAACCTGATTTTTGAAAGATTAAACGTTGGGGCCTGATTCGTGATTTGGTGAAAGTAAACACCTGACCCATAAATTTTTCCCTTCTTAATTTGGTTGGTATAGTCCATTTAAGAAATAAATTATGGAATCTCGGCCCATTTAGGGTTATGAAAGTACAAGCCATAAGTTATTTATAAGCCCAATACTTTAAGACATTAAATTTAAGTAAATTTGATTTCAAAGATTTAATGAATAATTGAGTTGCCACAATGGTCATCTGCATGGTACTTCCTATTGGCCACCCAGGTTCGAATCATCATGCCCATGTTTTTATGAAGTATTTTATAAAATTATTTGTTGGGCTTAAAACTCTTCAAATTCCTAGTTAAAGACTCAATTTAACAAGATTAATGATAATATAACTCTTCCATTTAGTTTTTCACTAAAAATGGAGGTTACAAGAAGAGGAAAAACATTTTTTTAACTACACCTTTCCTTGAATCCGAAATTTCACTTATTTTCTCTAAAAAAAAAAAAAATCTTTATGTTAAGTAAAGTTTGAAGGAATAGTAAGGGTGTGAAGGAAAAAGATTTTCAAAAGAATAGGAGAGGAGCATATTTCTAAAAGTTCTGATACCGTCGGGAAGCAACAACAATCATCCAACATTATACTTTCAAAAGCTTTTAATAAAGGTAGGTAGATGTGCAAGTGTTTGCTTCGTTTTCAAATTATGATTTTCGTTAAAAGTTTGAATGAATTGGTGCCTTCGGGTACGGTGTTACGACACTACTATAGTTTGAATGATCATTCTCCGATTCTATGCGTTATGTTAAATCATAACTCCACAGAAATTGGATTTTGCCGGAAATCCATCTACGTGCGACGGTATGAATCTATAGTTCGAAATTTTATAATTTGTTAACGAAACGCACCGATGACATCTATTGAGTTTCAAACTCATGGGTTAATTCCCTCTCTACAGGTTGATTTGATATGATTTGTTTGGGACGTTGATGATGGTAAAGAATGATGCAACGTGCTATGGGGAAGCCGGTGATTTAACGTTTTAAAGTCGATTATGAAATGTTTACATTATTTTAAATAGATTTTTATGAAATGTCATATTTAGGACTATTCTAATCACATTTCTTTATGAATAAGTTGTGTTTAAAGATAGGTACGTTTCATAAAATTTGCTTACAATTCACTGTTACAAAAAAGCCAAGTGTGGGCAATTTAATGTTGCTGTTTCATTATAATTTCAGATTCTGCATTGACTTTAAAAATTCATAACTTAATTGTTACTTGGAATTTTTTAACAAAACGAGTGGTATTTGATAGCCTCATAAGTTAGCTACTGAATAAATTTGGAATCATGTCAATCCGATGTTGGTAGAATTTTAAATGTCACTTAGAGTAAACTGCGCTGGGTAATGTTGCTGTTTTCCAGCTTTTGCCCTTGGATTTGAAAATTCAGAACTCGATCGTTACTTGAAATTTTTGTGTAAACCCAATGGAGTTTGACAGTCTCATGGGTTAGCTACTGCATAAAATTGAAATCATGTTTATTTGATGTGTGTAGAATTTTATATATCACTTTAAGTAAGCCGCATTGGGTTACCTTCTAAACTGTGTCGTTGCGAGGTTTTGAAAAAATATTTTTATACCTCATATGTTGCCGACAGAAGTTGATTTTTGGATATGTCATAGTATAAAGAGTTTCCTACTTTACTATAAAATTTTATGAAATTTCGGAGTCGGTAGCTATGCAAACAAATTTATTTTTGACTACTGCTGTTGAGATAGAAAGCCAAAACAACAACATTCATTTTTATTTTCTACTTAGAACTTCACGTCAATAAACGGATACATGCATGGGGAATCATTCTAAAACATTTTTTTTTATTTGGTTCTAGTATTGAAATGATGTTGTTCAAAATTAAATAAGTCTTGAATTAAATTCTTAAATTAAATTTTATACTTTCCGCTAAAGGTATCGTAAATTATTAAGTTTACGACTAAAGTTAAGCTAGTCTTGTAATGTTTCGACCCGTACGGGTCGGGGCGCTACAATTTTCATGTCAAAATGTGGTTCTCAGCACTTTTAAATTTATGTATAATTTTTCATACGAATTTTTCTCTATTTTATGCCATCTTTCATCTCCTAAACTTTCAAGACAAAAGTGACGGAAGTTGTACAAGTTATTAGGAGTTGATGGGGATTGAGGAAAGTTGTGCGTTTGAAATCAATTCAAACAATTCTCTTCAACCCACTTTATGTCATGCGGGTAGAGTCATCCCATATGTGTGATTCACAATTCGTATTTTTCACCATCTCCCACTTGCAAAAATTGGACTTGACTCGAACCATAGGTGACAATGAATACCACGTGTGACATCTTTCTCAAGATCATCTCATAAAAATTCATACGACAAATAGATCATACCACCACTGAGTACATATTAGAACTCATGTACTTAAACCTCTAAGGGATATTTAGTAGCTTCATGAGAGGAACTGCACATCTTGCTATACCCCAAACTCATTTTTCAGCACTAATTTAAAAGTATTTTCGATCCCTCAAATATTTATAAATCATTCTTGAATTTCACATTATATCCTTATACTCACAATTGAGTTCTATACTCTAAAAGGTTAACCAAATTGTTCACGCGGTCAATATAAACAGAAATGTTGGTCAAAATTTTTTTATTTCTACTCGAATATTTCAACTTTAAATCACTTGCTTTCCTAAACATGTCCCATTAAATCCAATAAATTATAGTTATTGGTAACATGCTAAAATAGCAACATTAAAATAAATTCTCGAGAAATAGTCAAAAGTCATAAGGATATATATAAGGTTATATAACCTTAGGGTGCTACACATTGAGGAATCAGGGATCCATTCATTCATTTACCTTGTATACGTTATAAAATCACACGTGATAAGAAATATGTGATATGGTGTCTTCTCCTTCTTGTAAGGTGTATGCCCTATTTTTTAAAAATAAATAATACCATTCAAATTCTAATTCAGGTATTCCATAATATCTAACTTGAGTTTTCCTTATATTTATTTCTCTATGCATACTCAAATTGATAACTCAATATGGCTACAAAAAAGGTTTAATGGATACCAGTTTCCATTTCGATTATTTATAATAATCTTATCTTGATATTTCATCAAGGTGGCAAGATCATATACACAACATGATTATTTTATCTTATCTCAGCATACTCCAAAATTATTTAAGGCGATTGCTCGTTTGAGTGAGTCAATCTCAACATGTTCGATATACTTTATATATGCATGTAAATAATTACATGGTAATAGGTTACTCATGAACTCACAATTTTTCATTTGTCGGCATACAAAAAAAAAAAAAAAAAAAACTCACTCAAATACACAAAGTATCATTTTCTACATAATTTCCAGAGATTTGACTCCATCAATAAATATATCATCTAGACATCCTCAGAGTATGATGCTTACATATAATCATTTCTATAGATATATATCACAAAAACACTTTTTTTTTGCTGATGTCTCTCACAAAAGTACTATAGAGTGTTTAGTTCCACATGATATTTGAGATTCTCAACATATGCTATAGTTGCATAAGTATAACGAATTTTATATTCTCAACTAGTATCATTAGATGCTCAGTACATTTATACCTTATAATTTCTTATGCTATCATGATATATTCTACAAGATCTGATTTTTGTTATTCGATATAGCAAGTGAGCACAAGTCTAATAACTATTTATGCTCGACTAGGTCTCTTCCTTATTTAACATGTGTATATTTTTTTTTCCAATCATAAGCTATTCTCTTGACCATAAATGGAATACCTAATAGCAACATCCAAGCATCACAATATCCTTTCCTAGGATAACATTAATACCTTTGACTAGATCCATTACAAGTCAAAAGTTAGGATAAGTATATATCATACATAACATGCTTCAATCTCCTAACTATACTAGATATGATTCTTTGGATATATCTTTTGTGCACTTATGGAGTACTAGATATATGAAGACACATATTGTCGCCTTTTGATATGGGTCAATAGGGTTGCAATTGTCACACCCCATTCATATAGATAACAATATACTAGCCAGTGTAGGAATACAATTGATGACTTGACCTAAACATCCAAATTCACCTACATTTTTTTTTACAAAATTCCAAAAATATATCCGAAACCAAATATCATAAAATCATAGTCCAACATGGTTATCTTGAGGTTGTAAAAGTATTTACATTCCATTTCAAAAGTCATACATGATCCCAAAAATATAATACAATTGGAGTCCATAAAATAATCATAAAGGTCGTCATCCATGTACATCGAAATATGAAATCCCTGTAAGAGCTCCATATCCAGCCATGTCTCCTACGAAGTTCCATGCTCACCTATAATGCAAAAACTACATAAGTCAATGCTCAGTGAGCAAAAATCATGCATGTCATGAGTATGAATGATAATAGTATATGACACCATGCCATTTACTTTAAACATCATGCTCAGATATTCGTCAAAGTCGACTCGAAATAATTTCATTTGAAATCTTTCATTAGGCCCTTAACCCACCTACTTTACACTGGATAGAGCTCTACACAATATCAATATCAATAATCAATAATCTAATGGCCAATATAACATAGATACTGACGAGTGGACCATCCTCTTGTGACCACTAGAGGCCCATGCCCTAATTGCTCCTATGATCACCCCAAAAGTATCCCACCGGTAGCACCAATAACCATAATATCACAAAGGCACAGTCGAATGGTCCTTCTGCATGTGATCACCAAATGCCCATTCCCTATCTACCTTTGCAATTAACTAGGAAGTATCACCTATGATACCAAAACATATCAAATAAGTATGCCCCACTTGCATTGGTGCTCTAGTAGTGGTCAATAAAATATTTTTTGAGGAAAACTCAAATTTACAATCATGTTGTGCATGCTAGATTTTCAACCATGGACGTATGTTATGCATGAAGATGAAAACACTCGTGAATGACATACCTAATCAAAACGGATGTCAATATATTCTGAAACCACATACTCTATGATCATAACCATCGCATAATATACAATGAGTTCCTTATCAAAGTTACGTAAAAATTCCAACATTACTATATAAAGAAAACTATTTTCTTGTATCGTAGTTACAAATGGATTTTTACTTACCTTTCTGCCCTTGTGTGTGTGCGTGTAATACCCCGAATTTCACATTACATTTGGCCAATATGATTCATGCATTTCATGCTTGATAATGTCAATTGCATTAAATTTCCTGATTGCTTTCTTTTAACTGATGCAGTTGATAGTCGAGGTGCTAAGACTTTTATATGGTGTTAGTCTTCGGCTACTCGACCTCAGCGGTGAGTTTTACATTGAGTTATGGTAGAAAAATTAGAATAAGTTAGGTATTGGAAATTGGTTTGCTAAGCAATGGGAATTTTACAAAATTCGGAATTAGTATCGATAAAGTTTTAAGCTTTCCGTTCGCTTGATCGAGATCATCATAAACCCTAGATGGGTAATTGACCTATTTAGGACATGAAGTATGAAGGAACATGATCACTACCACCATAATATGGGTTTTATACGATGTTATAAATGTTGAGGTGCAAATTGTTGAAATCGACCGATAATCGGGTGTCAGTCGGGTAAGTGATTAAATGAACGGTTAAGGAATTAAAGTTATAAAATATTTTGGGATCTTAGGGCAGGTAGGATGGATTGTAAAGACATTAAAATAAGCTAAGGACACTTGATTTGTACCTACAAGGATAGAGGTGAAATCAGATTTCTACTACAAGGGACACCTCATGCTTAGCCACCTCCTACTTGTTGATTTGTCTTGGTAATGGTAGATTCCTTCACCCTTAAGCATTAGCAATGTCTACCACTTCATTAAGACTTCAAATGCGTAACTTATCATCACTAAAATTCATACAAACCAGCCAAGGATTGGTACAAGATCAGAAGGTAACTGGAAGAAGACACATCCTACTTAGCATGGGGTGAGTTGTCAAGTTAACCTCAAATTCCTTCAACCTTAAGGCTGCTAGCACGTCTTATAAAGCCTTGTCACCTTATATTTGATAAACATATGTCTTATTAATCACATAAGGGTCCAAATATGGGAAAGGAAGAGTCAAGGAGGGCTGCAAGAAAACACCTCATGCCTGGACACCTCATGCTTGGAAGATACTTGTCATTTAACCACTAAGTTCTTCAAGCTGAAGTATCAACCACGAATTCAACCCTCAAGACTCTTTATATAGCCCCTAAATAGGACACTTAACCTCAAAGTTTTCCTCAAGTTATCCCCAAGTGAAAGAGAAAGCAAGAAAGCAAAGGAAAGACAGAAAAACAGAAAGCTGGAATTCTGGACAGCTGAAGTTGTTCACTGTTTTGAGGTTTGTCTTTATTATTTTTGAAGGTTTTATAGTCTCTTGAACCTATGGACTTCTTTAAGATCAGGTTGGGGGTGTTTTGATGATTTAATGATGATCAAAACCGGGGTAATTGGTTGCAAGAACCTGAGCTAACTCAATAAGGACAGAAAGTGATTGTTACTGGATTTTAGTTATATAACCTTTAATCTTATGTTATACCTTGAAAGGAATGTATGTGTATCAATTTGAATGTTCTTATATAAGAGTTATAGGTCTAGAAATGATCTTTAATACGTTGGAATCCAATTTTTGAAAGTCTTGTTCAAGTGAAACTCAAAAAAGTCATGAGGAGAAAGATGTTTGATTTGGTGTTTGAAAGAGGAATGATTTCAAATCTGTAAATCCTTCATTTGTGACTAATCTATGGCATGATTACCTTTACCTACATGTTATATAAATGTGGTAAAAATTTGGGAAGTTTTGGATAACGTTAAGGGGGTGAAAAAGGATTGGAAAAATACTTGGACAGAAATGGAAAGCTGAAAACAGATTCTGGCCATTTGTGTATTTAGCTTAGATTCAACCTTTATATGTCCATTAATTATCTCTTAGGCCTGGAAAATGGATTTTAAGGAGTACTAGGTTGTTAAACAATAAATTGAATGATGTTGATGTTCATTATTGGACTCGAGAAATCTGGTGATTTATGGGACTAGTTTTACAATGCAATCGGTAACTTGAATTGTTAATGCTATCTAAAGTATTCTAACATGAATGGACGTAGCACGGGATTATGTGTGCATTAAGTTTATCAAATTTAGGATTTGTTTAATATTAGATGGTCATATAGGTGATTTGTTGACTTTAAGTGGGAAAGAGAATTGATTTACACCTCGTAGAAGCGCGCACACACAAGAGCAAAAAGGTAAGTGAAAATCCATTTGCAACTATAGTGCAAGAATGTAGTATGGTAGTGTTGAAATATTTACATAACTTTGATAAGGAGCTTATTGTGTATCATTTAATGATTATGATCATTGAATATATTACGCACGAGTATTTTCATGTGCATGCACGACATACACCCATTGTTGAAAATCTAGCATGCACAACCTGATTGTAAAATTGAGATTTTCTTATAAAATGTTTTATTGACCACTACTAGGGCATTGAGGCATGTGAGGCATGCTTATGTGATACGTTTTGGCACCACGGGTAATACTTCCTGGTTGATTACAAAGGTGGATAGGAGATGGGCCTTTGGTAATCACGGGAGGGCGGACCATTCGATTGTGTCTTTGTGATACTCTGATTATTTGCATTGCTGGGTGGGATACTTCTTGGGTGATCATAGGGGCAGTTAGGGGATGGGCCTCTAGTGATCATAAGAGGATGGTCCACTCACCGGTGTAGATGTCAGATTGGCCACTTGACTATTGATTATTGATATTGATATCGTATAGAACTCTATCCAGTACATAGTAGGTGTGTCAATGGCCCAATGAAAGATTTCAAATGAGATTATTTCGAGTCGACTTTGATGACTATCTGAACATGATACGTCTTTAGCATATTGTTGAAAGTAAATGGCATGGTGTCATATATTATTATCACTCATACTCATGACCTGCATGATTCTTGCTTACTAAGCATTGGCTTATGTAGTTCTTACATTGTAGGTGAGCATAGAACTTCTTAAGAGATATGGCTGGTTGTGGAGCTCTTACGGGATTCCGAAGTTTTATGTACATGGATGACGACCTATAGGGTTATTTTGTGGACTCCAGTTGTATTATATTTTGGGATCCTGTGTGACTTTTGAAGTAGTATGTAAATACTTTTATAATCGCAGGATAAATATGTTGGGTTGTGATTTTATAATCTTTAGTTTCGGATATACTTTTAGAGATGCCTTCATTTAAAAAAAATGTAGGTGAATTTGGATGTCGAGGTCAAGTCACTGACAGTTTTCCCACACTAGTTAGTATACTGTAGGAATGGGGTTTGACAGTGCGCGCTTCTACAGAGTGTAAATCAATTCACTTTCTCAGTTAAATTCGGAGAATTACCTATCTTACCATATAATATTAAACACAATCCTCAATTTGATAATCTTAACACACACACAATCCCGTGCTACGTCAATTCATGCCAAAACAATTTAGATAACACTAACAATTCAAGTTACCGATTGCATTGCAAACTAGTCCCATAACTCACACTATTTTTCGCGTCCAATTATGAAAGTCGATGTCGTCCAATTGTTGTAAACAACCTAGAACTCCTTAAAATGTATTTTCTATACCTAAGAGATAATTAATGGACATGTAAATGTTGAATCTAAGTTAAATACACAATTGGACATAATCTATTTTCAGATTTTTCCAATCCTTTTTCATACCCTTAACTATATCTAATAATTTCCAAATTCTTACCACACTTCTAAAACATGTCTGTAAAGGTAATCATGCCATAAATTTGTCACGAGTGAAGGGGTTACAGCTTCGAAGGCATTCCTTTTTACAAACACCAAATTAAACAATTTCCCTCATGGTCGTTTTGAGTTTCGCTTGAAATTTAAACTTTCAAAAATTGGATTTTAACCTATTAAATATCATTTCTATACTTCTAACTCTTGTATAAAAACTTTCGTATTGATAAATATTAAGTTATCCTCAAGGGTTTACTTAAAATCAAAGGTTAAACCATTAAAGTCTAGCAGTCCACATCTCTGTCCAGGTTGTTTTCTTTCAAGTTCTTGTAATTAATTGCCCCTATTTTTGCCATCATAAATCATCAAAATACCCCAATACGATCTCAATCAATTCCATAGGTTCAAGAGGCTATAAAACTCTCAAAAACAATAAAGACATACCTTAAAACAATGTACTAATTCAGCTGCCCAGGACTCCCAATTCCTACCTTTCTGTGTTCTACTTTCCTTTAGCTATTTTTCTTTCTCTTTGACTTGGGGATAACTTGAGGACAACTTTAGGGTTAAGTGTCCTATTTAGGGGCTATATAAAGAGTGTTTAGGGCCGTGCTTGACACTTAAGAATGAAGACATTGGTGATTAAAGTACAAGTATCTCCAAGCATGATGTGTCTTAATACAACCATATTTGACTTTTCTTTTCCCATATTTGGATCCATATGTGACTTATAAGATATATATCTCTCCAATGCAAAGTGATAAGGCTTTAGAAGACGTGATGAAGGCCTTAAGAATGAATGAATTTGATGTTAAAGCTACAAGTCATCACATGTTAAGCAGGAGGTGTCTCTTTCTAGTTAAATTCTGATTTTGTACCAATCATTGGACGGTTTTTATGAAATTTAGGGACAATATGCTACATATTTGAAGTCTTAAAGGAATGGTAGATGTGGCTAATGCTTAAGGATAAATGAATTTACCATTACAAGGATAAATCAATAAGTGGGAGGTGTGCTAAACATGAGGTGGTCTCTTGAGATTAAAATCTGATTTTGTACCTACCATTGCAGGTACAAATCAAGTATCCTTTGTTTATTTTAATGTGTTTACAATCCACTTTAGTTGCCCTAAGATCCCAAAATATTTTATAGAGTTAATTCCTTAACCGTTCATTCATTACCTACCCGATTGACACCCAATTCTAAACCGATTTCCACGATTTGCACCTCAATGTTTATAACGTCATATAAACCTTATCTTATCGCATTGTGATCATATTACTTCATACCTCATGTCCCAAATGTGTCAATCACCTATCTAGGGTTTAAGGTTACCTTGATCAATCGAATGGATAACTTGCAACTTTGTCGATACTAATTCCGACCTTTTCAATACTCTCATTGCTTAGCAAGTCAATCTCCAACATCCAGATTAATCTTTTTCTCTACCATATCTCAACATAAAATTCATCACCTAGGTCGAGGAATAAAGGGCTAACACCATACCAAGGTCTTAAAATCTCAATAATCGAATGTATCATTTTAAGAGAAAATAATTAAGAAAATTGATGCAAATAACATTATAAATAGCATGAAATGCATGAATCATATTGGCTAAATGTGTTGTGAAGTTCGAGGCATTACATCCTCCCCTCCTTATAAAATTTTGTCCTCGAAATTTGCTTATCCAAAAAGTTCAGGATATTTAACCCGCATTTCATATTCTCTTTCCAAGTGGCCTCTTCTGTCAACTGATTCCGCTACAATACATTTACCGATGGAATTTCCTTACTTCTAAGTTGTTTTACCTCTTGTTGAAGAATCTCTACTGATTTTTTTCATAAGTCAAATCTGGTTTTATTTCTCTCGGTTCGTTGTTCAATACATGAGACAATTTTCAATGTATTTTCTTAGCATGGATACATGAAACTCATTGTGCACCTGAGACATTGATGACTGAAGATCAAGTTTGTAGGCAACATTTCCAATTCTTTCGGCAATAGGAAATGGACTAATATATCTTTGGCTTAACTTTCATTTCTTTCCAAATTGCATAACTCCTTTCAGCGGCGCTACCTTAAAAAATATTTGGTCGCTGACTGTGAATTCCAACATTCTTCTTCTTTGATCCGCATAACGTTTCTGTCGGTCTTGACCCGTTTGCATCTAACATATTTGAGTCACAACTTCAGCAATTTCACGAACCATATCTGGTCCCAATAGTTTCCTTTCTTCAACCTCATCCCAATAAATTGGAAATCTACATTTTCTACCATGTAATGCTTTATATGGAGCCATTTCAATCGTAGCCTGATAACTGTTATTGTGTGCAAACTCCACCAAAGGAAAAAATTTACTCCACTAGCCTTGGCAATGTAATACACAAGCCCTCAAAATATCTTCCAACATTTGTATTGTTCTTTCTGATTGTCCATTAGTCTGATGATGATAGACTGTGCTAAAAGATAACTTTGTTCCCAAAACCTTATGTAAACTTTTCGAAACAAGAGATAAAAACTTAGAATATTTGTTTGAAACAATAGATGGTGGCACTCCATAAAGTCTAACTATTTCTTGTACATAAAGTTGATCATATCGGTCCAAGGAATAAATGGAACAAACTGAAATGAAATGAGCTGAATTAGTCAACCTATCCACAATTTCAATATCCATTTTCTGTAAGTCCATCCACTATGGTTTTTTAGTCAGAATCATAGTTGCAACCTTAGATATCGATTTTCTACTCAACACATCAGCTACAACATTAGCTTTACTAGGGTGATAATTTATAACACAATTATAATATTTTACCAACTCCAACCACCTTCATTGTCTCATATTCAATTCCTTTTGTGTAAACAAATATTTCAAACTTTTGTGATCAGTATAAATCTTGCACCTTTCCCTGTACAAATAATGCCTCCATATTTTAAGTGCAAATAAAACGGCAACAAGTTTCAAGTCATGTGTAGGATAATTCTTTTCATATTCTTTAAGTTGCCTAGATGCATATGCAATAACTTTACCATTTTTGCATCAATACACATCCTAAACCACTCTTGAAAGCATCATTGTAAACAACAAAGTTTCCATTACCAGATGGAATTGAAAGGATAGGGGCCAAAGTCAGTCTTTTCTTCAATTCCTGAAAACTTTGCTCACAAGCATCTGTTCATTCGAATTTCATAATCTTTCTCATCAATTTCATTAAAGAAGAAGCTATCTTTGAAAATCTTTCTACAAATCTACGATAATATCTATCTAAACCCATAAAGCTTTGAACTTCTGAAGGGTTTGTAGGCTGGGGAAATTATTAATAACCTCTACTTTACTTGGGTCAACGGATATGCCCCTACTTGATATTACATGCCCTAAGAATACGACTCTGTCTAACCAAAATTCACATTTCTTACACTTGGTATATAATTGCTTGTCCTTTAAGACCTGAAGTACTATCCTCAAATGTTCTTCCCTAGTACGAGAATAAATAAGGATGTCATCAATAAATACAATGACAAACTTATCAAGACCCGATTCATCAAATCCATAAAAGTCGTCAGGGCTTTTGTCAACCCAAATAGCATCACTAAAAATTCATAATGATCATATCTCATACTAAATGATGTCTTGGAAATGTCATCTTCATTTATCTTTAGTTGATGGTATCCAGATCGCAAATCAATCTTCGAGAATATAGCTACACCCTGAAGTTGATCAAACAAATCATCAATCCTCGGTAGTGGATATTTATTCTTAATTGTTACCTTATTCAATTCTCAATAATCTATATATAATCTCATTGTACCATCATTTTTCGGAACAAATAACGGGCGTACGCCACGATGAAAAACTAGATCTAATAAAACCTTTATCCAAGAACTCTTGTAATTGTAACTTTAACTCTTTCAATTCGGTTGGGGCCATTCTATATGGGGCTTTGAAAATTGAAGATGTTCCAGAAATTAAATCACAAACTCTATTTCATGATCTGGTGGTATCCCAGGTAAATCATCGAGAAATACCTCTAGAAACTCTTGGGCCACTGGTACATCACTAAGATTTAGATTATGTTGTACTTCAATCGCCATGACACCAACCAAGTAATCCACACACCCACAGTCTAGTAACCTTTGTGCTTTCAATGCCAATATAATTGGGAATCTGAAACCTTTTCCAATCCCATTGAATGTGAATGGTTCATCCTCCAAAGTTTGAAAGGTTAACAATCTATAGTAGCTTGATAATTTGACAACCAATCTATCCCTAAAATAATATCATAATCTCTCATATCCAATACAATTAAATCTACATAGAATTCTCGATTTTTTGTAAGGATCATACATGCTCTTAAAATCATATTGGTTTGTTGTACATCTCCAGATGGAATAGTTACACAATAATTAACCTCTTGTATATCAGGTATCCTACCCAATCTCTTCACATACTCAGTAGATACAAATGAATGTATAGCTCCAGAGTTAAAAAGTACAAGTGCTAGACTACCAAATGTAGAGAATTCACCTGTTATAACTAATGGATTTGTCTCAGTATCTGCTCTGGTGATAGTAGACACCCTAGCTGGCACCTTCTTCTGCTCTATGGGATTTGGATTACCTGGACATGCTCTAGCAAAGTATCTGGTGTGCTGTCGTAGGCACCCAAAAATAGTCCTTAAACCTCTAAAACTAATATAGTAATGGAAGTAAGGGTCGATCCCACGAAGAGTGTGCAATTAACGATTTATGCTTCGTATAACGATTGGGGGGGTTCTGTTTATAACGAAATCAATCTTATAAAAAATAACAATGTAAATTAACGAGTTGTATTAAATCAATGAAACGAGTCTTGATCAAAGTCAACTTCCACCATTGGAGATTTATAACCATTCATCAATCCACAAAGAATAATCAATCCATATTCACAATATTCATCGTTGGAATAAATTCCTATTTCTCCTTAATTTTAGTTAATCGTAAACCAAGGTTCTAATTAACCCTAATTATCAAATAATCTCGCATCAACCGCTAAAGATTCAATTTAATAACAGTTTTAAACAATAGAGAAATCGATGAACTAGATAATACAAGCACCAGCGGTTGCATTCAATCTATTTAAACATTCTTCTTAAGATTCAATAACCTCTATCGCAGAAAATTATCAAATCCTAGTGCTTCACAAGTTAAATGATTCAAACAATTACGAATTTGAGATTTAACTTAGCTATAGATTGCAATATATGAAAAACTAATAGGCCTCTTAGCAATCAAACATGACAATCATAAAATTATGCATAGAAGAATATTCAATACTGAAAATATAAATTAAACAATGAAAATAGGTGGATCTCACAGTTATAATGTATTCCAAGGCTTCGGTATCCTTCAATCAAGCACCAAGAGTTAGTTACACATGATAGATTTAAGAAAAATAGATAGAAAATAGGTTGGAGGCGTTCTGGTCCGTTCTAGGGTTTTAAAAGATGTATTTATAGTTGTTTCCATAGGTAGTTGACTTAAATTAGGAAACCAGAATTTTCGTATCGGAAATGAACCATGCGGCCGCATGGTTTAGAGGCTTGCGGCCGCAAGGAACAAATGAACTCAGCCTTCAAACTCTCGGTAATGGTCTATGCGGCCGCATGGAATTAAAGGCTTGCGGCCGCATGGTTTTACGAAATTTCCTCCGAATAGCTTTTAGTACTTTGGTCGTATCTTCTTTTCCCTATATCCGATTGAGGCGATTCAAGATGCGTTAGAAAGATAACTCAAAGGGCTACAACTTTTATTCAGATATGATCTTCCAATTCGATCGTTTTTAATGTCGAAAATGGGTCTCAATATGAGGCTGAAAATCGGTGTATAACTTTTCGATTGGAAATTGATGTGTGATCATACTTTGACGATATTTCATCCATTTGACGTCTTCTTTCAACCAATTGACTCTCAAATCTTCATTGTTTGGTTTGACACAACTTTTGTGTATTTGCACGCTAGTCCTTGAACTTTCATTTCCTTTCACTTTGGTTCATTTTCACATATTTCTTCCAAATTACGCTATATCCATCAACTTGCCACCTAAACCAAAATATGAGAATATTAAGTACATTTAGGCATAAAATAGTCATATGAGTGCATTAAATAAAGATGTAAAATGTGTATTTTACATTCCTATCAAATTCCCCCACACTTAGCTTTTGCTCGTCCTCGGGCAAAACTTAAATTTAATTCTCCAAAAACACCAAGTCGTAATGCCAAGAACATAGAACCATCAAACTTTTTCAAAACACATAAAATTTCATGGATAAACTTTCCACATAACTCATAATCAATTAGCAAGCATTTTCATATAAAGATGGAGGAAACTAAACATGTAGACCCTCACGGATATAAGCACTCAACTCTCATGTGTTTAAAAGGGTAAGTGTTTCGCTCAAACTCATTCCAATTGAGATGTTCTACCATATCCTTGCATATCTTCTCATTCGCCACCACTTAGACCACATGCTTTACAAGAATCATAAGGACTTTTCAAAGGTTGTAATGTGGCTTATGGTCAAGGTGGGAAATATTTGGGTATGTGACTCAAGAGCCATCGAAACTAGTGGAGTAAAGATAAATAGACTTAGCTCAAACATATATATAAGACATGTAAACCAACCACTCCACATAATAGCTTCATCATTTTTGCATCTATCCCACACAAATCGAACTCTTTCTTGTAATGTATGAAGAGTTATGAATATAGATCTTTTTCACATCAAATTCACTCTCCTTTATCACTCATTTTCTTTTTCTTTTTTTTTCTTTTTCTTCAATCATTCATTTTTTGTTTCTTATTTTTCTTGTATTTTTCTTGCACAATATAAACTCCAAATTATACACCAATAATAGAACTCCCTGAATCGACATAGAAAATTTGTTCCAATTCACCAATAATAGCATTACCATAAATCTTGATACCCCCACACTTATTTCATTGCATATCCACACTTCTCATGACATTCAACAATACTCCACTAGCTCTAAGGCTTGGGTAAAGACATTGTTTTTCCAAACTTAAAGCTTGTAATGTGAGTTTATACAAAGAAAAGGCAATGAGGCTCAAAGGGGCTCACAATGGAAAATTCAATTACAGGGTCGGCTATTTGGCTAATGAAGCTTATTTATGTGACAAAGATGGCCTTAATCATGTTCGTACATGCATGTGTCAATATGATCTTAAAGAGAATCAAGGCAAGTTCTAGAGAAACAAAACCATGGAAGAATATCACACATGAAAGAAAATTATGAGACTGTTATGGATGTGTCAGTCTAAAGGCTCAAAAATCTCACTGGCTTTTGTCTACAGAATTTAGTTACTACCATCCTCAAAGAAAATAACTCCACTAAACTCTAAGTTGAAGGATTATTCATTCAATCATGTTATGAGTTCTTTAAAGCTTCATTAATTATTGCAAATAGCATACACAACCAAAAATAATTTAACCTCAACTCCCCTTCTTGAAAAATCATGCAAAAATTTTCAAATTTTTTTGAAATTTAAACTCAATCTAAACTCCCTCCCCCACACTTAAAACTTACATTGTCCCCAATGTAAGGTGAAATGCAAAGAAAAGACAAAGGTAACTAAAATATGAATGCGAAAAATAAAAAATAAATAAATAAATAAATAAAAAGATAAAGGAACGAACTCCCCTCGGTCGTCTTCCTGGGCAAAACTTCTTTATTTATTGTCTTTGGCTAGACTTATTGTTTATCCTTCAACTGGCATAGAGTGGGTCGTCGAGATCCAATTGTGTCACGTCCTCCACCTGAAGACCTTCATAGAAAGGTTTTGAGTCTATGACCATTCACCTTGAATACCTTTGAGGTTTCCAGACTTTGGACTTCTACTGCACCATGAGGAAAGACATTAGTAATAACAAAAGGTCCAATCCAACGGGAACGCAATTTACCTGGAAACAGACGAAACCGCGATTTGTATAGGAGGACTTTTTGACCAACTTCAAATTCCTTCCTAGAGATCATCTTGTCATGGAAAGCCTTCGTTTTCTCCTTGTAAATTCTTGCACTCTCATAGGCATCATTGCGAATTTCCTCTAGCTCTTGAAGTTGCAACTTTCTGTGTTCTCCACTCTCATCCATCTTCATGTTGAAACTCTTGACGGAAGCAAGCTTTGTGTTCTAACTCCACCGGAAGGTGACATGGTTTCCCAAACACTAACCGGTAAGGTGACATACCAACGGGTGTTTTGTATGCGCTCCGTATGCCCATAAAGCCTCATCCAAGCGCAAGCTCCAATCTTTTCTATTTGGGCGGCACTGCTTTCTCAATGATGGATTTGATTTCACGATTTGACACCTCCGCCTCGACCATTAGTTTGTGGATGATATGCAGCTGACACCTTGTGCAAGTACATGGTATTTCCTCACCGTAGCTTCCACTCGATTACAAAAATGAGTTCCACGATCGCTAATGAGAACTCTCGAATCCCAAACCTCGGAGAATATATTAGACTTGATAAAATCGCAACAACTTTAGAATCATCACCCTAATGCTTGGCTTCCACCCATTTCGAAACATAATCCACAAGAAGCAAAATATAAGTAAAAACCGAAAGAGACAGAAATGGTCCCATGAAATCAATGCCCCAAACATCAAAGATTTCACAAACAAGTATGGCTTTGTGGCATTTCGGCCTCGGGGATATATTAATTGCTTTTAGCTTTTGCATTTGACTTACAAAAGGAGTAGGCGTCTCGAAACAAGGATGGCCAATAGAAACCACGTTCAAGCACTTTTCTTGCTGTCCTTTTTGCTCCAAAATGTCCTCCACAAGCATAGGAGGACAAAAGTTGAGAATGGAAGTAATCTCATTTTCAGTGAACACACCTTCTAATCACTTGATCTCGCACAATGCTTCCACAAGTATGGATCATCCCATACATAATATTTTGCATCACTCTTTAGCTTATCTCTTCGACTCCCTAGACAAATTAGAAGGTAAAGTGTTAACAACCAAAAAGTTTACAATGTCTCGCATACCATGGTAAAGTTGTGCTTGTAGAAAATAATTGCTCATCAGAAAGGTTTCGCAATTGGAGTTCAAGATCCACGTTAGTTAAACGACTCAAATGATCTGCAACATCGTTTTCGTTCTCTTTTGTTTTTGATTTCCGGTGTTGAATTCACTCAGAGAAGTATCCATCGTATTAGTCTTGGTTTCGCCTCTTTCTTTGTCATCATAACGCAGAGCCGCATGATCGTAGTAAATAATCACTTTAGTTCCAAGTAAATAAGGACGGAATTTTTCTAAAGCAAAAACAATAGCCGAGTTCTTTTTCTGGGCTGTAGTGTAGTTTCTTCCTGGGCATCATTTAGAGTTTCGGGACGCATAATAGATGGCATGAGATGCTTTTCCAGCTCTTTGACCTAACACCGCACCTACCGCAAAGTTGCTCGCATCACACATGATTTCAAAGGGAAAGTTCCAAATGTGGGGTCAATGATTGGTGCAGAGGTCAACAGTTCTTTCAACTTATCGAATGCCGTTTTGCACGCCTCATCAAATTTAAAAGTCACGTCCTTTTGTAACAATTTGCATAGGGGCAAAGCAATTTTGGAGAAGTCCTTGATAAATCTGCGATAAAAACCTGCATGTCCAAGAAAAGAGCGAACCTCCCGCACACTAGCGGGGTAAGGTAGAGATTGAATAATATCAATTTTAGCTTTATCTACTTCAATGCCCTTAGATGAGATAACATGCCCTAGAACTATACCTTGTTCTACCATAAAGTGACACTTTTTAGAATTCAAAACAAGATTAGTTTCCATGCATCTTTTAAGGATTAACTCAAGGTTATGCAAACAGTTATCAAATGAATTCCCATAGACCGTGAAATCATCCATAAAGACCTCTATGATATGCTCAACATAATCTGAAAATATGCTTACCATACACCGTTGAAAAGTAGCTGGAGCATTACAAAGACCAAAGGGCATGCGACGGTATGCAAATGTTCCAAATGGACATGTGAATGTTGTCTTTTCTTGATCTTCTGGGGCAATTGAAATCTGGAAATAACCTGAATAACCATCAAGAAAACTATAGTAAGAATGACCAGCTAACCTTTCAAGCATTTGATCAATAAATGGTAAAGGAAAGTGATCTTTTCGGGTCACAGCATTTAATTTCCTATAGTCTATACAAACCCTCCACCCATTTTGAACATGGGTGGTAACCAATTCATCGTTCTGATTCTTCACCACAGTTATCCCCATCTTCTTAGGAACCACTTGAACTGGACTGACCCAACTACTATCAGAAATAGGATAAATCATGCCACTTCCAAAAGCTTGAGGACCTCTTTCTTCACTACATCCATCATGGGTGGATTCAATCTTCGTTGAGGTTGACGGGAAGGCTTTTCTCCTTCTTCAAGCAAAATGCAATGCATGTAGGTGGATGGACTGATTCCCTTGATGTCTGCGATTGTCCAACCAATGGCTGTTCGATGCTCCTTGAGGACCTCTACCAATTTTTCTTCTTGTAATGTAGTCGGCTCACAGGAAATAATTACCGGCAATGTTTTGTCATCTCCAAGGAATACATATTTAAGGTGAGTAGGGAGAGGTTTCAAATCCAGAATCGGGGCCTCGCACAAATGTGTTGCAGAGTCTTTTCATTAGAAATTGTGCAAATCAACAAATAAACCATTACCTACTTGTTGTGACTTTGGAGGAGTGTTCAACATATCAACAGCTCCTTGCAAGCTGGGATTCAAAGTTAATACATCACTCTCTTCCTCTATACTCTTACAAATAGCAACCTCCAAGTCATCCTTCCCATCAATTTCAAAAACATCTTGTGCTAGATCATCAATTACATCAATAGAATACACAGCATTATCATCAACAGAAATTTCATGGCATCATAGATATTAAATGTAATTACCTCACCATCAAATTCCATGGTCAATGTACCACTATGAACATCAATTTTAGTTTTGGATGTTTTTAAGAATGGTCTTCCTAACAAAATAGGGCTAGTTTGGTCACTGTTTTCCATATCAAGCACATAAAAGTCGTAGAAAACCAAGTCATTAACTTGTACAAGGACATCCTCAATCACGCCCTTTCGGGGTAGGCATTTGATCTATCGCTAATCGAATTACCACACCGCTTTAGTTAAGGGGGCAAGTTTCAAAGAAGCATAAATGGATTATGGCATGACATTTATAGTAGGCTCCTAAGTCAATACATGGCTTTTCAAACCGGTGTTACCTATCATGCAAGGGATAGTAAACATACCTGGGTCTTTGCATTTTGTAGGAAGTTTCCTTTCAATGATCGTAGATACATTTTCTCCAACTTTCACCTTTTCACACCCCTTCGCTCGCTTTCTCTTAATAGTACATAATTCTTTTAAAAATTTAGCATAACGTGGTATTTGTTTAATAGCATCTAACAAGGGAATGTTCACCTCACATTTTTGAAAAGTTTCATAAAGCTCCTATTCGATCATTTTTCCTAGATTCTATCAAAGCTGAGGAATGGGGCTACCGGTTTATAATCGTATAGTGGAGGAAACTTACGTTTGGCGCATCATTCTCATTGGGTTACTCTTTTCCACAAACATGTCCATGTCTTTTCTTCTTGTTTTGTTTCGATGATGTAGGAACTTCATTTACCTGGGTTTCCACTTCCTTGCCATTCCTCAATATAATTGCACTTATGCGTTCTCCCTTGGATTTACCACTCGTTTGAGAGGGTAGCTTTCGAACTTTGTGATTCCAAACTGACTAACCGCGCTAGCCATCTTCGACCCATTTGATTCTCCAAACATTGGAATGCTAGCCTTGGTCTCCTCGTTGAAATTGTAAAGTGTTAGTTGCAAGAGATTTAACAATATCTTCTAAAGACATTTCGTAGTTAGAAGATTGGCCCCCGTTGTTGTCTAGGCGGGTATGGTCGCCTATATTGTTGAAAGTTCGACGATTTTGAGCAACATGTTGATTTGATTGTGAACTTCCATAGCTAAGATTGGGATGATCCCTCCATCCCGGGTTGTATGTCTTCGAAAAAGGATCATAATTCCTTTGTGGTTGTCCAGGGAAGCCACCCGCCGCATTAACTTGTTCGTGGGTTCTTCTTGAAGAGTTGGACATGCATCGCTTGGATGTCCCATTACCGAACAAATTCCGCAAACCTTCGTCGTCCGCACATTACCCGTGGCCATTCGACGAACAAGAGTAGTTAGATTAGCTATTTGTTATTCAATGGATGAGACATTTACCTGCTAACTTGTCTAGAAGGAGGATCAAATCTAGCGCCAAATTGTTGAGAGTCGGTCGCCATGTTTGCAATTAAGTTCCTCGTCCTTCCTGAGTTTTATCAACTAAAGCTCCTCCACTTGCAGCGTCAATCATGCTCCTATCTCAAGGGTTGGAGACCTTCATAGAAGTATTGGATGAGAAGTTGCTCACCGATCCGATGATGGGGGACAATTTTGCACACAATTTCTTGAACCGCTCCCAATACTCATGTAGAGATTCCCGTGATCTTGCCCGACACCACAAATATCTTTCCTAATATTTGTTGCCCTTGAAGCTGGAAAATATTTCTCTAGAAATAATCTCTTCATTCCATCCCATGTGGTAACGTGCTTCGATGGTAGATAGTAGAGCCAATCCTTAGCCGAATCCTTCCAGAAAATGGAAAGGCTCTCGCCTTAACTGCTCTTCGCAATTCATGGGTTTCATACTGCAAGTGCACCACATGAAACTCTTTCAAATGTTTATGAGGATCTTCACCCTGCAAGACCATGAAAAGTAGGCAAAAGGTGTATTAGTCCGTATTTAAGCTCAAATGTAGTGGTAGCATCTAAAATAGGAAAAGTTATGCATAAAGGTTGTCGATTCAATGTAGGTGCCGCAAGCTCCTTCAAAGTCCTATTTTCGGCCATGGTTTCTTCTCTTCCAAACTCAAAATCACTTGTAAATGGATTGTTGGGATCGAGATTGCTTTCTTCAAGATTTTGTTGGATGCTACTCTTTAACCTCGCGTAAAGTTCTCTCAATTTCTGGATCGTACTGCAAATCACTTTGATTAGAAGATCGAGTTGCGGTCATAAACAAAAAGAACAAGTGAAAAATAAACCAAAAGGAAGCTAGATTAAGTAAGATAAATAAAATTCTATGCTAAAATTTCTAAAAACAATAAAATACCTAAAAATCTAGAAAATTATGATTTTTTTGACTTTTCTTTTTTCAAAAATAAAATAAAATTACTAAAGAAGCACAAAAATAAATTAACACCACTCCCCGGCAACGGCGCCAAAATTTGGTGTGCTGTCGTAGGCACCCAAAAATAGTCCTTAAACCTCTAAAACTAATGTAGTAATGGAAGTAAGGGTCGATCCCACGAAGAGTGTGCAATTAACGATTTATGCTTCGTATAACGATTTGGGGGGGTCTTTGTTTATAACGAAATCAATCTTATAATAAATAATAATATAAATTAACGAGTTGTATTAAATCAATGAAATGAGTCTTGATCAAAGTCAACTTCCACCATTGGAGATTTATAACCGTTCATCAATCCACAAAAAATAATCAATCCATGTTCACAATATTTTTATTGTTGGAATAAATTCTTATTTCTCCTTAATATTAGTTAATCAGAAACCAGCGTTTTAATTAACCATAATTATCAAATAATTTCAAACCAGCGCTAGAGATTCAATTTAATGACAGTTTTAAACAATAGAGAAATCGATGAATTAGATAATACAAACACCAGAAGTTGCATTCAATCTATTTAAACATTCTTCTTAAGATTCAATAACATCTATCGTAGAAAATTATCAACTCCTAGTGCTTCACAAGTTAAATGATTCAAACAATTACGAATTTGAAATTTAACTTAGCTATAGATTGTAGTATATGAAACACTAATAGATCTCTTAGCAATCAAACATGGAAATCATAAAATTATGCATAGAAGAATATTCAATATTGAAAATATAAATTAAACAATGAAAATAGGTGGATCTCACAATTATAATGGTTTCCAAGGCTTCGGTATCCTTCAATAGAGCGCCCAGAGTTAGTTACACATGATAAATCTAAGAAAAATAGAGAGAAAATAGGTTGGAGGCGTTCTCGTACGTTCTAGGATTTTAAAATATGTATTTATAGTTGTTTCCATAGGTAGTTGACTTAAATTAGGAAACCAGAATTTTCATGTCGGAAATGAACCATGCGGCTGCATGGTTTAGAGGCTTGCGGCCGCAAGGAACAAATGAACTCAGCCTTCAAACTCTCGGTAATGGTCTATGCGGCCGCATGGAATTAAAGGCTTGCGGCCGCATGGTTTTACGAAATTTCCTCCGAATAGCTTTTAGTACTTTGGTCGTATCTTCTTTTCCCTATATCCGATTGAGGCGATTCAAGATGCGTTAGAAAGATAACTCAAAGGGCTACAACTTTTATTCAGATATGATCTTCCAATTCGATCGTTTTTAATGTCGAAAATGGGTCTCAATATGAGGCTGAAAATCGGTGTATAACTTTTCGATTGGAAATTGATGTGTGATCATACTTTGACGATATTTCATCCATTTGACGTCTTCTTTCAACCAATTGACTCTCAAATCTTCATTGTTTGGTTTGACACAACTTTTGTGTATTTGCACGCTAGTCCTTGAACTTTCATTTCCTTTCACTTTGGTTCATTTTCACATATTTCTTCCAAATTACGCTATATCCATCAACTTGCCACCTAAACCAAAATATGAGAATATTAAGTACATTTAGGCATAAAATAGTCATATGAGTGCATTAAATAAAGATGTAAAATGTGTATTTTACATTCCTATCAAATTCCCCCACACTTAGCTTTCTTTGCCTCGGGCAAAACTTAAATTTAATTCTCCAAAAACACCAAGTCGTAATGCCAAGAACATAGAACCATCAAACTTTTTCAAAACACATAAAATTTCATGGATAAACTTTCCACATAACTCATAATCAATTAGCAAGCATTTTCATATAAAGATGGAGGAAACTAAACATGTAGACCCTCACGGATATAAGCACTCAACTCTCATGTGTTTAAAAGGGTAAGTGTTTCGCTCAAACTCATTCCAATTGAGATGTTCTACCATATCCTTGCATATCTTCTCATTCGCCACCACTTAGACCACATGCTTTACAAGAATCATAAGGACTTTTCAAAGGTTGTAATGTGGCTTATGGTCAAGGTGGGAAATATTTGGGTATGTGACTCAAGAGCCATCGAAACTAGTGGAGTAAAGATAAATAGACTTAGCTCAAACATATATATAAGACATGTAAACCAACCACTCCACATAATAGCTTCATTATTTTTGCATCTATCCCACACAAATCGAACTCTTTCTTGTAATGTATGAAGAGTTATGAATATAGATCTTTTTCACATCAAATTCACTCTCCTTTATCACTCTTTTTTTTTTCTTTTTCTTCAATCATTCATTTTTTGTTTCTTATTTTTCTTGTGTTTTTCTTGCCCAATGTAAACTCCAAATTATACACCAATAATAGAACTCCCTGAATCGACATAGAAAATTTGTTCCAATTCACCAATAATAGCATTACCATAAATCTTGATACCCCCACACTTATTTCATTGCATATCCACACTTCTCATGCTCAGATATTTGTCAAAGTCGACTGGAAATAATTTGATTTGAAATCTTTCATTGGGCCCTTGACCCACCTATTATGCATCGGATAGAGCTCTACACAATATCAATAATCAAATGGCCAATATGACATCGACACCGGTGAGTGGACTCTTCTCTTGTGACCACTAAAGGCCCATCCCCTAACTGCCCCTACAATCACCCCATTAGTATCCCACCCGGCAGCGCCAATAATCATAATATCACAAAGGTATGGTCCTGTGATCACCAAAGGCTCATTCCCTATCTACCTTTGCAATCAACCAGGAAGTATCACCCGCGATACCAAAACATATCACATAAGCATGCCTTATATGCATCAGTGCCCTAGTATTGGTCAATAAAATATTTTATGAGGAAAACTCAATTTTACAATCATGTTGTGCATGCTATATTTTTAACCGTGGACGTATGTTGTGCATGAAGACGAAAACTCTCGTGAATGACATACTTAATCAAAACGGATG
Source organism: Fraxinus americana (assembly GCA_035079005.1). Taxonomy (NCBI): domain Eukaryota; kingdom Viridiplantae; phylum Streptophyta; class Magnoliopsida; order Lamiales; family Oleaceae; genus Fraxinus; species Fraxinus americana. Next base: position 24,420,989 of record CM068708.1, on the reverse strand, counting down.
TCAATATATTTTGAAACCACATACTCAATGATCATAACCATCATATAATATACAATTAATTTTATCAAAGTTATGTAAAGATTCCGCAAATACTATTATCTTGCATCGTAGTTACAAATGAATTTTTACTTACCTTTTTGCCCTTGTGTGCGCGCACGCTTCTACAAAGTGTAAATCAATTATTTTTCTCACTTAAAGTCAGAGAATCATATGTATTACCATCTAATATTAAACACAATCCTCAATTTGATAATCTTAACACATACACAATCCTGTGCTACGTCAATTCATGAAAAAATAATATAGATGACATTAACCATTCAAGTTACCGATTGCATTGCAAACTAGTCCCATAAATCACACTATTTCTCGAGTCCAATTATGAATGTTAACATCTTCCAATTGTTGCTAACAACCTAGCACTCCTTAAAATGTATTTTTCGTGCATAAGAGATAATCAATGGACATGTAAAGGTTGAATCTAAGTTAAATATACAAATGGACATAATCTATTTTCAGATTTTCATCGATGTCCAAGTATTTTTCCAATCTTTTTTCACACCCTTAACTATATCCAATAATTCCCAAATTTTTACCACACTTCTATAACATGTATGTAAAGGTAATCATGCTATTAATTTTTCACAAGTGAAGTGTTTATAGCTTCGAAGGCATTCCTTTTTACAGACACCAAATCAAAGATTATTTATATACCTCTAACTCTTGTATAAAAATATTCATATTGATAAATTTAAGTTATACTCAAGAGATTACTTAAAATCAAAGGTTAAACCATTCAAATCTAGCAGTCCATATCGCTGTCTAAGTTGTTTTCTTTCAAGTTCTTGTAATTAATTGCCCATATTTTTGCCATCATAAATCATCAAAACACCCCCAACATGATCTTAATCAAGTTCAGAGGTTCAAGAGGCTATAAAACTCTCAAAAAAATAAAGACATACCCCAGACGGTGTACTAATTCAACTACCCAGAACTCCCAATTCCTACCTTTGTGTTCTATTTTCCTTTAGCTGCTTTGCTTTCTCTTTCACTTGGGGATAACTTGAGGACAAATTTGGGGTTAAGTGTCCTATTTAGGGGCTACATAAAGATTCTTAAGGGTTAGGGCCGTGCTTGACACTTAAGATGAAGAAATTGGTGATTAAGTACAAGTGTCTCTAAGCATGAGGTGCCCAAGCAGGATGTGTCTTAATGAAGCCATATTTGACTTTTCTTTCCTCATATTTGGATCCATATGTAACTTATAAGATATATATCTCTCCGATACAAAGTGCTAAGGCTTTAGAAGATGTGATGAATGCCTTAAGATTGAATGAACTTGATGTTAAAGTGACAAGTCATCACATGTTAAGTAGGAGGTGTCTCTTTCTAGTTAAATTCTGATTTTGTACCAATCCTTGGACAATTTTTATAAAATTTAGGGACAATATGCTATATATTTGAACTCTTAAAGGAGTGGTAGCCATGGCTAATGCTTAAGGGTAAAGGAATTTACAATTACAATGATAAATCAATATGCATGAGGTGTGCTAAGCATGAGGTTGTCTCTTGAGGTTAAAATCTGATTTTTTACCTATCATTGCAGGTACAAATCAAGTATCCTTTTCTTATTTTAATGTGTTTATAGTCCACTTTACTTTCCTTAAGATCCCAAAATATTTTATAGAGTTAATTCTTTAACTGTTCATTCATTACGTACCCAATTGACACCAAATTCTCGACTGATTTTCACGATTTGCACCTCAATGTTTATAACGTCATATAAACCTTATCTTATCGTATTATGATCATATTACTTCATACCTCATGTCCCAAATGTGTCAATCACCTATCTAGGGTTTAAGGTTACCTTGATCAATCGAATGGAGAACTTGTAACTTTGTCGATACTAATTTTGGCCTTTTCAATATTCTCATTGCTTAGCAAGTCAATCTCCAACATCTAGATTAATCTTTTTCTCTACCATATCTCAATGTAAAATTCGCCACCTAGGTCGAGGAGTAAAGGGCCAACACCATACCAACGTCTTAAAACCTCAATAATTGAATGCATCATTTTAAGAGAAAACAATTAAGAAAATTGATGCAAATGACATTATAAATAGCATGAAATGCATGAATCATATTGGCCATATGTGATGTGAAGTTCGGGGTATTACACAATTTAGAATCTTTATTAAAGTTTTGGATCTCATGAAATCTATAATTAAAATTAACCGTTGACTTTTATCAAATTTTTAATTGCGTATCAATGAGTTCTATTGGAGGCTAAGCAACAAAAAGACCAAAGGTTGTAAATGGCACATGTTGAATGATTTCAAAAAATTACTCATTTAATGATCACATTAATAGCCATTTCAAACTAAAAAATTATTATTAAAATTTATTATTGATAATTCTCCATTTTAAATTTTAGAACAAAAATTGGCATTGTTGACCTAAAAATTGCGCTAACAGAATCCCGACCACATCCCCTCCACGTAGACATCACATGCACGCTGGAACACTCCTTTAGGAGGCAAAAGGCCGCTAGTTGAGAAAAAGGTCCAACGATCGTTTGCATTTACAAAAGATAATACGAGGGCGAGAGATGGGAGATGAGATCTTGGATAGGGTTAGAATGCTTACCTTTTTTATAAAATGGACCAAATATATATAAGAAATGGAAATATGCTGAGTAGTGAGATGGCCCAAGTTCGAGCCCAATAGGCAATTGTTTAATTAAACAAGGTCCAATTAATTAAATAGTCGATGACACGTAATTTATAGGCATAACAATAGTCCCCCAAGTCTGAGTACACATTTATGCGCGAATTGGATTTCAAAATATAAGTAGTCAAGTAGGTGAGGTCTTATAAATTTCCTCAAAAATATGAGTAGCTCCAATAAGTGAGGACTTACGAACTTCCTCAAAAATATATGTGCGAGTCTGAATAAGCGATGACTTACGAATTGCCTCGAAAGATAGATATTGCATATATTTTGTCAAAGTTTCGACAGTATCTCCTATGTAATATGGACTCAACCAATATGTAATACACTACAATATATCAACTGTACATATACAAAATAAATTTGAGATCTATTTGCCTCTCAAATTACTCATGACGATAAAGTGAATAATGACATATCACATTTCTCCAAGATATAATATGCAAAGAGCCTATCATGTATCATAGAAGGTCATATGCTTGCACAATGTAGTGTAATAGTAGTGATATAGTGAAGAAAATAAAATGAAAATGAAGATAATGTAGCATATGTATTTGCTGTGATGAAAATAGTGTCGTGTCTCATGACATGCTAGCAATGTGTGGCATGTGTACTTGGCAGTAATAATATAATGCATATGCTAGTAGTAATAATGTAATAACACTAAGATACTAGTATCATAATAGTCTGCTAAGTCCAGATATGGATATTCATATAATACAAAGACTTGTGAGTATAAGCGAGTCTTTGAACTGAATATAAACAGATAGGTTGATGTATGAGCAATGCTCTGAATGTATGTAGCAAAGGAGATGTTCTAAATGTGAGTAGCAGAGACAATGCTCTAGACATAGGTAGCAGAGGCGATACTCTGAATGTATAAGTAGCAGTTGCGATGCTCCAAACATAAGTTGCAAAGGCGATGCTCTGAATATATAAGTAGTAGAGACGATGCTCCTGACATATAAGTAGTAGAGGTGATGCTCGAACATAGGTAGCAAAGACCATGCTCTGAATGTACAAATAGTAGAGGTGATACTTGGACATAGATAGCAGAGGCGATGCTCTGGACATAAGTAGAAGAAACGATGCTCTGAATGTATAGGTAGTAGAGGCGATACTCTGAATGTATAGGTAGCAGAGGCAATGCTCTGGATATAAGTTGTAGAGGCGATGATGCTCAAGACATATAAGTAGCAGAGGTGATGCTTTGGACAAAAGTTGGAAAGGTGATGCTCTTGAAATAAGTAGCAAATGCGACAACTTTGAACATAAGTAGCTATAATCAGTTGACATCCTTACATAGGGGTGGCGCATTTATGTCAAGGGCTTCCTCCATAGTGTTTGATCTAACCATGGAAGGCTTTGTCTTCGTAGGTATTAAGGTGGGACCACTTATTTCCTTTGGAAGTGGTAAATAATATAAACTCTCTGAAGATAGGTAAATGTGACATAGTCGAAGTGGAAGCAAAGATCTAAAAGGGAGGAAGATGTAATGCAGAGGCATGATATGCTGTCTGAAAATAGATGTGTTATAGCTAAAGAAGAGACGTGGCTCTGAGTATATAAGCAGCTTGTGATAAGCTGATGTAGAGGTATAATGAGCTCTCTTCAATATAAATGCATATGTAATGCAATAACACATAGTGTGAGGCATCTTGCGAAATGAGGAATGGATATCGAGCTAACGGATCGTCTCGAACTATCAGAGTCTTAAACCTAACCTCGGATAGACGGGGTCATATAGCTAAACTCAACAATAGTAAGAGGTGATGAATAAACATCTTGCAAAATCAGGAATAAGCATCTGTCGAAGATGAGAATAAACATCTCATGAATCTCTCGAACTATCGGAGTCTTATAAGTTGACCTCAAAATGACAGGTCTTAAACGTAGTCTCAACGATAGTGAGAGGCGATGAACAAACATCTCACAAAGGTGAGACGGGGTGAATAGCTCTCGAACTATTGGAGTCTTATAAACTGGTCTGGGAATGACAAGGTCTTATAATTAGGCTCAACGATAGTGAGGCGATGAATAAACATCTAGCGAAGCTAGAATTAAACATCTGGCAAGGGGAATAAACATCCCGTAAATAACTCTCGAACTATCGGAGTCTTATAATCAGCTTTGGATAAACGAGGTCTTAGAGCCAGACTCGACGATAGTAAATGGTGAGGAATAAGTATCTCGTGAAACCAAGAATAAGCATCGGCGAAGCGGAGAATAAACATCTCACGAATAGCTCTCGAACTACCGGAGTCTTATAAGTGGTCTCGGATTGATGAGGTCTTACAACTAGACTCAACAATGATAAGAGGCAAGAAATAAACATCCCGCGAAGTTAGAAATAATCATTTGGCGAAGTTAGGAATAAACGTCTTGCGAATGTGGCCAAGAAAGGCTCCTTTTATGAGGGAAAATGCCTTAAGATTCTGCCTTTTCCTTTACTTAAGAAATGAAGAATTATAAAATGTTGCCTCTGATAAAATGAAATTTACAAGTTTGGGCTCGTCTTCAGTAATAAAAGAACCACGAATTAGGGCTCGCCTCCGATAAATAAGAAAGCCACGAGCTAGCTTTGATGAGCTAGGACTTATGGGCTTGCCTTCAATAATAAAAAGGCAACAATCCACGACCCACCTTCAATAATAAGATAATCACGAGTTAGCCTCGATGAACGAGGGCTCGCTTTCAAGGATGTGAGGTCTTACAAGTTAGCCTGCATGCGAGGTCTTAGAGTTTTCTTCAAATAATAGAAATGATGATGATGATGATCAAAATGACCTCTGAAAAAGAAAGATTTGAGCTAAGCATTTTATCGAACGCTTGGTGTGTACCTTCGTGATTTTGTATTTTCTGCGTATGTTGTAGTCTATGGCCTCAAGAAATCAGTAAAAAAGGGAAATTCTCCTCACATTTCTTGCATGGTGTCAACTTGAGGACGATATTAATTACTTCCAAACCTCCAATGCATAATGAGATTATAGTGAATCTGAAGCTAAAGATGAGGGCATGCTCCCATTCAAACGAAGTAATAATTAAAGAAAAAGTAATGCCTCTTTACAGTTGATCTATAAGTGATGCTATACCACTGCCAACATTGTGCGTCTCAATTCTCAGTTGTCTTAGATGGGTGCAAGAGAGTCAATATTGAATGAAAATGTCATACTTGATAAATCTTATTAATCTACGAGGTTGAAACTATTGTGGCAGCCAAATGGAGAAAAAAAAAACAGATTCTTCCTTCCATTGTGGTTATTATAAGAGACTAAGATGGCATAATAAACTGGGCCAGATTACCACTCCAAAAATAAAAGGGCTGAAGAAGATAAATAAATGTCAAACCATTGAAGAAACTAAAAGACCAACTTTTGTAAGCAGGGATGGCCCAAGGAAATTAAATTTCTCCAGCCCAACGTTTTCTTAATAAGAGACAGCCCAATTATATTTTAGATGTAAAAGTGGGGATAAATTGTAAAGACCCAATGATAATTCATGGAACTTCCAAAAAAGGACCGAAGAAAAATAAATGAGGAAATTACAGCTAGAAAGGTTTTTAAATTTCCATTTTCATAAATCAGGAATCAAGTTTAATTATACAGAAATCAGGTTTTAATTAATAATTAATAATTCATATTTAAATATTATAAATTAATATTTTAATAATAATAATAATAATAATATATATATATATATATATATATATATAAATATATATATATATATATATATATATATATATTAATCTATATATACACCCCCACACATTCAAACCCTAAATTAAATTACAAATCAAACCTTCCCCCCATTCTCTCTACAGTCATCGTCTCTAATACTACTTTCTCCTCAGCCACTGCCACCACCACCACCACCACCACTCTCCCTTCTCTTTCTATCTCTTCATCGGACTGCTGTGAAGACGCGCTCCGTCACCACCACCACCAAGACGCCACTACCGAGCTGGGCGATTTGAACGTCACGAAGTGAAGCAACGTTGGCTCCGTATCTTCTCCGATTCGTCTTTCCCTTTTTTTGAGTGGTATGGTGATGACAGTTCGATGGTGGAGGTATCAGTGCGATGGTGGGTGCTGGGGTGATGTGCACGGTGGTGCTGTAGATGCGTTGGTGACTGAATCGTGTGGTGTTGTAGAATGCTTGATTTGGGTGATTTTTGTCTGTTGTAGATGTAGCGGTTTCTATGGCGTGGTACTGTAGATCATGTGGTGCTGTAGATGTGCACGGTGGTGCTGTAGAACACCTAATTTGGGTGAATTTTGTTTGTCGTTGGTCGTGGTTTCCATGGCGTGGTGATGTTTGGGTGGTTTTAGTGGTGGTGGATTGGGCTACTGATGGTGGATCTAGTGTTGTGGTGATGGATTTGGTCTTGACGATGGTTCTCTGCATTCTGATTTGGTGGATGTGCTATGGAAGTGAGGAGGTGGTGGTGGCGGTGGTGGTTCCGACGGTGGTTTGGGCTGTTACAACAGTGTGGTTGTGGTCACAAGTGATTTGGTTGATTGTGACCAATAAATTGGTTGGTGTGTACCAATAAATAATAAATTGTGACCAATAAATACTGTATGACCTATCAATTTATTAATTTGTAACTAATAAAAATAATATGTGACCTATAATTTGATATTTTGTGACCATAAAATAAGTAGTGTAACTTATAAATTTTGTGATTTGTGACTGATGAACAAATTGTGACCTATAAAATTTTTGAATTGTGACCAAATTGTATAGATCTGTGACATTTATATATTTATTAATAAAACATATAATTAATTAATTCATTCATAAATAAATTTTAATAAAAACCCGATTTTTGAAATTTAAAACATCTATCCTTAATTTTGAAATGATGATACTTAAAAACCCGATTTATGTATTGTTCCCAAAATAAATCACAAGCCGAAGTCCACTTAAACCAATAGTTCCAACTTTTTGTGCCCACTTTGTGTATAAAGCCCAATTAAGAAAACCCAATAAACAATTGGCTGATTCGTCCCAGCAGAATAGGCAAGAAGAGACATAGACATACCATCCAATAAAAAGTCTTAACACTAGAGTTGTAGGGAAAAGGACAAATCACTTTCACAATTAATGCTTGTCATACCTCTTGTTGTGACCATTGGATTAATCCCATGAGTAAGTGAAAAGGACCGGTCCAGAGGAATAGTGAACTCTGTGCCTAAAACTTCCACTGCAATTTAAATGGCTGAAAATGGTCGTTGCAAGAGCCTACCATATTGCATCAAATGAATTGTTTAAAGATCCATGTCTCAATTTATTTTTGAAGACTTGGCCCCTTTTTAGAGGAAAGTTTGCTTTCATTTTTAGCAAAATTTGAACTGTTGCACAGTGATCTCACAAGCCATTTCGTATTCTTTTTACATAGTCTCACCGCGGGCTAAAAATTCGAGATTCTTCCTCTCCCTTTATTACAATTTTTCCCCCAACAATTATCTTAACCACCCAATTGACTGATATTGATTTCCACTTCACTCTTCCCTTGTACCATTCTATCAAGAGTCTTCATCTCTCCATTTCATTTTTGCCTCAGCTATTCCAACAGGGGCTGGAAATACGGTGGATAACAAGCTTCAATCTGAACACTCCGCGAGAATAGGATGTTGTTTTCTGAACGAGCTTCAGCTAAAATACACAAAACCGTCCCATGTCTCCAAGTTTCTTCCTGCTACAGTTTTGCTTTTTGGCTGTCTTCAACATTTGTTTGGGTCTTTTTTTCTTGTTGGCGAAAATATAAGTGGAAGTTGGAGACACTTGAAACCTCCGTCTTAAAGCCTGAAGTCCTCCAATGATAATCGCAACTACATGTTTGTAAGCTTCCACCTCGGCCACTATCCCATTTCTATGCATAAATCTCCACTTTCTCACGACAATTTTCCCCAACTCTAGTGGAAGCCCACGTTGGTTGGCCTATTTGTTGGGAATTTACTTAATCATGCACAGCGGAAATAAAATAATTTTCAATTCCCAAACGAGGATCTGCAATGTGTTTAGATAGAAACTGTGATGAGAATGATACCTTTGATGAATTCCACAAACTCTTTTGCTTTTTCTTGAACTCCAATGATCACGATCTGCAATCCAAGCTGTCCAAGCTGTCCAGCCTCCAATGGTAATCCACACAGAGAACAAGAATGACGGCTAGGGTTTTCTTTTCTTGTGCTAGCAAGAATAATGAAAAATCCATACTGTTTTCAAACCCTAATAGCCTATTAATATAAGTCCAAATGGGCTCGGCCCATCTGTTAAACTTAACCCGATCCAATATTTAATTAATCAAATTAATTAAATCTGGTCCATGAATTAATTAATCCAATTAATTAATTCGGGCCTATTAATAAACAACCCAATTAATTAATTATCCAACACTTGTCAATTGATTAATTGGTAAATCTCATTCTTCTGATTCTCTTTTGTGTGTGACCCATTAGGTTCCCGATCACGATATCTAACAACGTGAATTATTATTTTGATCTAATCAAAATCGATAAATTAAAACGCCCCTTTTAATTTATCACTAATTCACTTTCGTTGTCCCAGATTGACATCTAGCAATGTGTCAGGGCAATACATGTGACGGGAAATATCATGTAGTATGACAAAACCAAACTTGTTCGTTTACCGTGAAACTATAATCCTTTCGTCAATATGATCCGATCAATTATGAGATATGGATATGTGTCAATCTCAATTATCGATCATATCTTTTATCCCACTATTAAGTCAATGTACGTCGAAAACTCTTTTCCGACTTATGAATTCACCTTGGCTAAAGATTTCATTATTAACTTAACTGGATAAAATGTAGATCATAATCTCTTACTATCTATGAGTGACGAATCCTCTATTGATCATTCACAACCTTCATATAATTCTTGACATACCTGAACGATGCTGTATTAGCGATCCTTGACAGAGTAACATCCAACATCACCAAAGTATGACTGTCCTCATATAAGGTACTATGATGACCTCAAGTCAAAGGACCAATTTCACTACCGAACGTTAGAGATTAACCACTAACACTCAGATAGTTATCCATGTGGAATCTCCCAGCGAGTCTCCAATGTTTTGTTCTATAACAAAACATCCACTGTTCATTCAAGTGTCACCACACTTTAGCTTGTGAGATCAGCTACTTACTTCACAAGTAAGAATGCCACACGCGATGGTCTATCCGTAATAACGATATCCGTGTCTCGTTATCACTTCGACCATGGATAATTTAAGATTCAGTCATATTGCAATTTGTATCTCACAATCACAACTCCTTGTGATTAACAAATCACCAAGACTTGAATCTACAGATTCTATTATTTAATTTATTAGAATATTAATTCAATTAAATAATAGATATTGCCATATATATGCATTGATTATATATATTCAAAGTGTTTATGTCCAAAGTTGATTGGACCTAGGGCATAACACTTACAAACCCCCACTTGCACTAGATCCAATCACTTATGTATCTTATACCATAAGAGTCTACATGACGATCATGTTTATGCTGCGACAACTCTTTGTCAGTGGATCTGCAATTTAATAACTTGTCGGAATTCGTTCTTTATTTACGTCATTTCTTTGTATTATCTTTTCAATGAGATAACACTGCCTTAACATGTGTTTAGATCATTGATGAGACCTTAGTTCCTTCGCTTGCACGATGGCTCCATTGTATCATAATGCATAAGCGTGTGATCAACAATGTTAGGAACTACTCCAAGTTCAGTAATGAACTCCCTGATCCAGACCACAACTTTTGTTGCTTTGTAAAGCAATGATGTATAAGGCTTCCATTATTGAATCAACGGTTATTTGGAACATTTTCAACACACCGCTTAAGAGTAAACCAATATCCTATTTGAGATGTGCTATTATTCCAGTCTGACTAGAAGTTAGCATCATTCTATCCATGAACTCTCAGTTCATTTTCTCCATATAAAATCTTCTCGAGATTTTATCTCAGATAGATTGGGATGAGTTAAGCAATCTTCTAGATCTATCTCTATAGATCAACTTGTTTCTCCCACATCCATCACAGAGAAATTATTTGACAACCATAATTTCAACAATTGAAATATAGAGACGTCGTTTCCTATAATATGTCTCATACATATAATATCAGGAATGCGACAATGCTCCCACTATCTTCTTGTAAACGCACATTTCGTCTTTATTTTTGATAAAATCAAACATTTTGACTTTTTGTATCAAATCGAAGATTCCACTCAAGAGGCTTGTTTCAATCCATATTGACATTTTCTTGTAAACTCATTTACAACTTATGGGTTCTAATCCATTAGGCAAGTCGACTCAAGGTCAAACCCTGCTACATACAACAAGTCCATCTCTTTAAGTCAACACTTGACTTTATTTCTATGTAATTAGTAGGTTCATTATCCTTGATTAGCAATCATGGATTCGTACCTTTTAGGAGGTCAAATGATCCTACAAGATTTACACTGAGCTAACGTGTCCTCAGAAGTCTCCACATCCTGATCAAGAGTATGTCCCTCAGCTGGTGTGGGGTAAGACTCAGGTTTATCTATTCGGTTAATTATATCCGTGGACTCTTGAACTCTTTCAAGATTTATTCTACTCCCACTGTCTCTCTTAGAGTAAACACTTTCTCTAAGAGTATGACATGTCTTGAGATGAACATCTTCTTCTCAACGAGATTATAGAATTGATATCCAATTATCTCTTGGATATCCAAAAATATATAATTATCGGATTTAGTCTCAAACTTATCCGATTCAAGGTCGCTCATTACATAAGTGTCACAACCCAAACGTTCATATGAGATATGTTGGGCCATTCCATAACTCGTATGGAGTTTTTGTCAACCGATTTAGATGGGGCACGATTTAGTGTGCAGCACGTGGCAATCAGTGCATGATCTCAAAACGATTTTTGAATGCTTGCATGGCTTGTTCTCAATTGCACTATATCTAATAGTGTACTATTCCTCATTTCAGATGCATCATTATGTTGCAATGTATGTGGAGGAATCCACTGCATGAGAATCTAATTCTCTTTTAGATAATCTAAAATTCTCCATTTTAGATATTCTTTACCTCGAACAAGTCTTAGTGTAAGAATATATTTACCTATTTGTTTATCAACTTTTAGTTTGAATCCTTTGAACATTTCAAGAGATTCATGCTTGAATTTCATTAGTAAATGTGATGAGATAAGATAAACTTCACCTGACATTAATTGATATGGATCTACATACATCACTATGTATTAGACCTAATAATTGTGCAGATCATTTTCCTTTTCAAGTAAAAGGAGATTTGGTCACTGTGTCTTACAGACATGATTCGCATTTGTCAAATGATTCAAAATTATTTGACCCAAATATACATCTCCATGTAAGTTTGGAATTGCATTCTCATTTATGTAACCAAATCTGCAATGCCAGATATATGTGTTATTCAGATTATCATTTTTATGCCTTTCAATTTCTATACTCATTATAGAACACTCAACATTTAGAATATAAATGTCATTTTGTAATTTACCATAACCATTAAGATCTTATCAAAATAAAAAGGAACAACAATTGTCCTTAACATTAGAATAATTCATGTCAAAACATGAAATTTATTTAATGCTCTTGGTAATGGTGAAAACAAAATTAACATTTCTCTAATTCTAATATCAAACATAAAGGCAATGGCAAGAAATATGCTTCTACAGGCAATGCAACAACTTTTGCTCATTTTCAACGTGTAGGTCAACTTATCCCTTTTGCAACGATCTACTTTTATTTAGTTTCTGCATATTTATACAAATATGAGATCCATATCTAGTATCTAATACCCATGAAACTAAGGAAGTAGATATAAGCCTTGCAATTTCATTTCCAATGATCTACCATTCCAAAATGATAATAAGGATCATTAGATTTGGTATTATCCTTATTCGCTTTAACTGTCTTAGTCATCTTAGTTGCTTTCCTAAAGCATCCTTTAGACTTCCATATAGGAATTTATGACTAAGATTTGTCCACTACAAACACAGATGTTGGACTTAATAGTTTTAAGCATGTTCAGCATCACAATGAGCATGCTTCGAGTTTATTCATGTTAAATTCATAATTAGTTATGAATAACTCTCTGACAGAGATTGCAGAACCAAGTCTATACTTAGTTCATTGTTCATGACTGAACGTAATCAAGACAACTTCTCAAAATAGTCTGCGTCTTCAATACACAAGCACCGACTGAAGATTCTTCTATCATTAAGCACTGGTATAGTTGCTGGGAAATATCATATATTTCCTCGTATGATTGTTCATCATTCAACATATTGAGATGAAAAATCATGTGTTAGCATCTATACTCTTATGTTGCTTTCTAACTCAGGTGACATAGTCACGAACATCATATATGTTGTAGTACTATCGTCATCACTGTGTTTATTATAGCAGCCACCTCTTCTTTTATCGAGTCATCAACAGGTGTCTCTAGAAAGGGCTACTCAAGGACACAACCAATTTTTCATGCCTGAGAACAATTCTCAGATTGCGGCGTCAATCAAGAAAATTTGCTTTGGTTGTTGGCATACAATATGCCTCTTAAATACATATGGTTACTCATGATTCAATAAATGTAAACGATGAAAAGTAAAGAAATAATATATATAATGCATGAATTAATTTAACATGGCATTTTATTAAATTAATTTTGCTCCCACTGTTTAACTCAAATTTATGATCCTCTCACATAAATTTATGGAATCCATACTTGATTCCCAGTGGGCTGGAATCCCATTTGTTATATTAAAACCTTGAGTGTACTCAACAAGCCCTAATAAAACATTTGGGTAGATACTATTATCAATTGTATCTCTATACAACTCCCAAATCATTAAGCTGACAACTCTTTGTCTTCACACATCTTATGTGTTAGCTTAACATGCCTCTAAGATTCATCTCCTTGAGTGTACTCAACAAGAGATAAATATTAGTTAAGTCAAACCCATCATTCAGAAATATCTAATATTTCATAGTGTCAAACACATCCCTAATAGACCAGCCTTGAGTGTACTCAACAAGTTAAGATCGATTTAGGACTCTCGTTTTTCACTATAATGGTGGAAGGCGAATATAAATATGACTTAATATTTTAACATGCCTCTAAAATTTATCTTCTTGAGTGTACTCAACAAAAGATAAATATTAGTTAAGTCAAACCCATCATTCAGAAATATCTAATATTTCATAGTGTCAAATATATCCCTAATGGACCGACCCTCGTGTACTCAACAAGCTAAGATCGATTTAGGACTCTCGTTTTTCACTATAATGATGGAAGACCAATAACAAATTGACTTAATATTTTTAACGAGGGATTTTCATGCAAAAGCTCTCATCGTAATAATTATATATATATTTTATTATACATCTAACATGCAAATAAACATACATATAATAGTGTGGACGATTATGGACTTATACTATCTAGTCTTCCCGAGCCATAAGGAAGACTAGTCGGTCAGTTCCTAGGGGGTATAGCATTGATTCATATAATGCTCCATCTCTATGGTCTCATCCTCTTCTTGTATCTCCAATTAGTCCAGCTGCACTTGTATCCTATACTAGTTGGCACGCAGGTCTAAATAATATTGGACACGCAGGCCCATAATAACAACAACGGACTCGCAGGTCCAAAATAAATAAGAGCTCGCAGGCCCATAAAACAACAAGAATAAAACTAACCATTCAACACATCTACATGGTCGAGTCCATAATCATCCACTAATAAAATATTCATCATATAAATGCATTCCTATAATATCTAATATTATATGCAAACATGTTTCAAGTTTCTAGCAATTAAAGTCGTCTAAACTAATTTAGACAAATGGATCGGAACAATTAAATAATTAATTAATCAAATTAATTAATTAATTTAATTAGCGGACTTATTTAATTAAAATCAAATTTCAATTAAATATCAAATTAGAGTCCAACTCTAATTCTACAAATATAAGGCGGGACTATTTAATTAAAATAAAATTTTAATTAAATACCAAATTAGAGTCCAACTCTAATTCCAATAAAATTTTAGGGCAAAACAATTTAATTAAAATCAAATTTTAATTAAACGTTAAATTAAAGTTCAACTCTAATTACAATCAAATTAATATGGTTGAATTTAATTAAAATCAAATTTTAATTAAATACAAAATAAGAGTCAAACTCTAATTCCAAAATATTAGGGCGAACATATTTAATTAAAATCAAATTTCAATTAAATGTCAAATTAGAGTCCAACTCTAATTTCAACAATATACTAGGGTGGATAATTTAATTAAAATCAAATTTTAATTAAATATTAAATTAAAGTCCAACTCTAATTTAATATGAATTAATATTTTAATTTAGGATAAAACTCCTAAATAAAATAAAATTCAATTTAGGGTCAAAGTTTAATATTTAAGTTAAAATCCAATTTTAACGAAAATATAAAAGTCATCAATTTTTAAATAAAATTTTAAACGGGTCAATTTTGAAATTTTAGATCAAACCCATTTGAAATACAAGTTTAAAACCATTTTAATATTTAAATTCAAAAACAATTTCAAATTTAAATTCAAAACTCATTTTTTGAAAATTACAAAGTTGACCCCGGTTCAAAATTACAAACAGAGCCTCCAAATTTCATAAATAGCGGAATATGCCCTTTTCAAATAATTGCAAACTTGACCCCTTTTTCATAATAGCAGACGGGGGCCTGCAATTTCGGAAATTGCATTAGAGGCCCCCGCCTCCATTCACCCCAAACCGGCAAAAACCCTAAAAAAACGATTTTTTTTAAATAACTAGTGGCGCCGGCAACGGCGCCGCATAAGTGGATCGCGACGGGTCGTCGCCGCTATCGCACAGCGGCGACACCATCGCGACAATGAATGATGGCCATTGCTTCATGTGTAACGTCGCTTGCCTTCAGAAATCGCACGGCTGGCGAGATACCGCAGCACAGCTGGTCCGGCCCATCGGTATGAACAGGCGCCGTCCTTCTTCACGCTATGGCAATATGTACGCTTCTAAAATTGATAATAGTATCTACCCAAATGTTTTTTTTCTAAAATGTGAAAATCAAATTTTCTCAATTGCTAGAAACAAGAAAAACAATAACAATCAACTTTTGATTATTACAAGATGCAAAACAATTTCTAACAAACACAAAGCAGGCTCTGATACCACTGTTGGGAATTTACTTAATCATGCACAGCGGAAATAAAATAATTTTCAATTCCCAAACGAGGATCTGCAATGTGTTTAGATAGAAACTGTGATGAGAATGATACCTTTGATGAATTCCACAAACTCTTTTGCTTTTTCTTGAACTCCAATGATCACGATTTACAATCCAAGCTGTCCAAGCTGTCCAGCCTCCAATGGTGATCCACATAGAGAACAAGAATGACGGCTAGGGTTTTCTTTTCTTGTGCTAGCAAGAATAATGAAAAATCCATACTGTTTTCAAACCCTAATAGCCTATTAATATAAGTCCAAATGAGTTCGGCCCATCTGTTAAACTTAACCCGGTCCAATATTTAATTAATCAAATTAATTAAATCTGGTCCATGAATTAATTAATCCAATTAATTAATTCGGGCCTATTAATAAATTACCCAATTAATTAATTATCCAACACTTGTCAATTAATTAATTGGTAAATCTCATTCTTCTGATTCTCTTTTGTGTGACCCATTAGGTTCCCAATCACGATGCCTAACAACGTGAATTATTATTTTGATCTAATCAAAATCGATAAATTAAAACGCTCCTTTTAATTTATCACTAATTCACTTTCGTTGTCCCAGATTGACATCTAGCAATGTGTCAGGGCAATACATGTGACGGGAAATATCATGTAGTATGACAAAACCAAACTTGTTCGTTTACCGTGAAACTATAATCCTTTCGTCAATATGATCCGATCAATTATGAGATATGGATATGTGTCAATCTCAATTATCGATCATATCTTTTATCCCACTATTAAGTCAATGTACGTCGAAAACTCTTTTCCGACTTATGAGTTCACCTTGGCTAAAGATTTCATTATTAACTTAACTGGATAAAATGTAGATCATAATCTCTTACTATCTATGAGTGACGAATCCTCTATTGATCATTCACAACCTTCATATGATTCTTGACATACCCGAACAGTGCTGTATTAGCGACCCTTGACAGAGCAACATTCAACACCACCAAAGTATGTCTGCCCTCATATAAGGTACTATGATGAACTCAAGTCAAAGGACCAATTCCACTACCGAACGTTAGAGATTAACCACTAACACTTAGATAGTTATCCATGTGGAATGTCTCAGTGGGTCTCCAATGTTTTGTTCTATAACAAAACATCCACATGTTCATTCAAATGTCACCACACTTTAGCTTGTGAGATCAGCTACTTACTTCACAAGTAAGAATGCCACACGCGATAGTCTATCCGTAATAACGATATTCGTATCTCGTTATTACTTCGACCACGGACGATTTAAGATTCAGTCATATGTAATTTGTATCTCACAATCACAACTCCTTGTGATTAACAAATCACCAAGACTTGAATCTACGGATTCTATTATTTAATTTATTAGAATATTAATTCAATTAAATAATAGATATTGCCATATATATGCATTGATTATATATATTCAAAGTGTTTATGTTCAAAGCTGATTGGACCTAGGGCATAACACTTACACTATTTTGACTTAAATGAGTTTTAGCAGAAATTCTGTTTTCCATTTCTTTTTCCCCGGTTACGTTGCAAAAAAATGGGACAATAAGCATATTATTTTCTTTATTTCATCGGAGCTGTAACCCTAATTTGTTTATACTAGCTGTTACTGCGTTACGTAATTAGAATTTTCTTCACACATCTCGTTTTTCTTTTACATGCCAACCTCTAACTTCGCCCGATACGACATTGCTTGCAATCAGGGATTTCAGTTTGAAGTCCATCCCCATCGTCGTCAAGTACGATTTGTTCCTACTCATTGATCAGTATTATTCTCAGGTGAGTACGCTAAAGTTAGAAATTTCGTATTAACCTTGTTGGCCATCGTGTTTGTAAGTTTGAAGTTATTTTGCTTCTGCATTTTCTCAAGTCGACGATAAGATGTGATCCATGTTTTAAATCATGTTACTCTCCTACGTAGGTTGGTTATCAGCTGCATGCGAGCTCATCCACACCTGCCGACGTCAACAGCGATGAAGACTCCCATAAAAATGCACGATGGAATTCGACGGTACATAAAGTGCTCATAGCCTCCTGCGAAACAACCATTACAGAGGGGCATCTACAGGGTTGGTACTTCACTGAACATGGGTGAGAGCAAGTTATATTCCTATTCAACACCCCATCCGGGCTCAAATGGAGTAAGCAACAGCTGCAAAACAAATGGGACTCCATGAGGCGGGACTACAAATGAGTAAGGGAGTAGCTTAATAGCACCAAGGTTGAGTCCAATTCAACCACCGGACACATTTGCGCTGAGAAGGAATGGCGGTGTCGGAAAATGAAGGTCGCTCTCTGCCTCTGTCCTTTGTACTCTACATGTACTCAATTACGCGAATGTTTAAATTTTAGTTTTTCGTTTTTCATATATATACACTTCATAATCGACTGGGATGTTAGTTGGACATAATGTGTTATGTTCTTTCACCCTTTTATTGCCTGTCTAGGATCCGTAATATTTCAGTGGACATAATTAGCAAGGTCTACCATTGTTTATAAAATGTGAATGTGATTGCTTGTGTTGTTCCACATGGTTTTCCACATCGTGCATGCTTAAGAGTTTCCACGTGTTTTGCAATTTGAATTTTTTTCAATGGAGGCTATCTCTCTTTGTTTGTCATAGTACTTATTTGTCTCAAATGTTTTCATAGGAGAACAACAACTACAAGGATTACAAGGACAAAGACGTAAGTGACATCTACAATCAATATCGTCAATTGTTCGGAGACACCTTCGACAACGACAAATATGTAGTCACACCAACAAAGTTATGCAGAACAGGGTTTGACTTCTTTGAAGAGAGTGGTATAGAGTACGTTCGAGAAGAGATCCATGTACACGACAATGTTGACCTATGGTTGATTTCATCCTTAATGTTTTGATAATAACAAAAAGATTAGTATTGTTTCTAACAATTGATTTTGAGTGATGATAGTTCAGTATTAAAATCAATCAAGCATTGCCAACATCAACATATAAACAAGACTCAAAATGAAGATCAAAGTGAAAGTTAAGCATTCAAGTCAAATCATTCGAAACAAAAGCTTAAAAGACAAATGTCAAGAAAAAGCAAGACCAAGAGCATGAGAGATGACATCAAAGAAAGAACACGACGAGAAGTCTAAGAGACAATCTTCGGAGTAAGATCAAAAACTAGACTTCTTAATATAAATGTACTAATACTTTGATATTTAGCAATGAATGATAAAAGCTCAAAATCCGTTTTATGCAAGAAAAGATTATTTCATAAAAATACTTGTATAAAAAAATTATTTTTCAATTTCAACTTGATATTACTTACTCATTAAAAAGCCCACATTTTTTTTAAAAAAAGTCAAAGTCAACTAGACTTCATGTTGACTAGGCGGACATCTGGTTCGCCAACGGTAATTTTTTTAACCGTTCTGATTTTTGATGCACAACGGCTAGTTTAATCGTTCAGTTGATAGAAACTTCGGGCATTTTGACTGCTATAAGTACCACTTCACTGTGCATTCATAAACAACTAGAAGAGAGCTTTCTTGTGAAATATATTTGTAAAATATCTTCTTTGAACTTACATTTTTACATTCATTTCATTTATTTCTTCATAACAAAAACTTTAATTGTTGAATCAAACTTCTTAAATCATTTCCCTCATCAAAGTTTTTCATTTCTCTTTGTGCATAACTTATTTATATCAATCTTAAAAGAGAGATATATTTTTGACGAAGATATTTGCACTTACATTTTATAAACTTTTCTACTTCTTCATATTGAAAACTTTGATTGATTGAATCAAACTTGTAAAATCATCATATTCATCAAAATCTCTCATCCTCTCTTAGTACTTAATTTATTACAATTATTCATTAAAAGATAGATATATTTTGAGAAGATTTTTGAAACTACATTACATTTATTTCTTCTTCATCTTCTCATTGAAACACTTTGATTGATTGAATCTAATTTTTTATTATCATTTTCATCAAAGCTTTTATCTAACACTTGAACCATCATTTATTACTATTCATTGAAGCGTTAACCTCCTTTAGTACTTAACTTGTTTGTATTATTTATCAAGAGAAGAATTTCATTGTAAAATCACTTTGATAAAGTGTGGGTCGTGTTGAAATCTCTTAAAGATCAACATTGTATAAGAATCGGTACTCTTTTTTGTAAGTCACCACGTGGGTTATATTGAGGACCCGTGAAATGTCAATAGTGGATTGTATTGAGTCCCATAAAGCTCAACATTGTATAAGGATCAATGTTCCTTATTTGTAAGTCACCGGAAGCGTTGTAAAAGGGGTTGGATTACACCATAAGTCAATCAACATAATGAAAATGCCTTGCTCGTGTCAGAGATCTTGGTAACAAAAGATGTAGATCATTACTTAAGATCGAAGCTCTACAATTATATCGTTTGCATCATCTTTCCCTTTTACTTATCACTTTTATATTTGTGCTTATTATTTGAATTATTCTATTTAGTCTTGACTTGCTTGAATTTTTTAAAAACCAATTCACCCTCCTCTTGGTTAGCCATTCTTGGGCCATCAATTGGTATCAGAGCAAGGTGCTCATTTTGATATTAAGATTCTACAATCTTGAACAATGGCTAACCACATTTTTCCAAATCTTGAAGGGCATTCTACAAATCGTCCTAATGTTGATAGAAAACACCAAAGATATCAACACATATCCATTGGAAGAGCTTTATGGAACATTGATGATATATGACCTAAATTGCACCGAGACAATAGAAAAGACAATGAAAAGCAAAGAAGATGAAAAATGCCAAATTGCTTTAACATCCATAATTGATGAAGGCACTTCAAGTGAAAATTTTAATGATGACGAACTTGATTATCTAGTTTTTCTTATTAAGAAATGGGAAGGTTTTAGCAACAATCGTTGATTCCAAAAGAAAGAAGAAAAGGGCAATGAAAAGAATAGATTCGTCAAAAAGAAAGCATTCCAAGCACATGGGATGAAAGTGATGACGATGATTATGAAGAAGATAAAAGTCAAGAAGATTCTATAAATGCCTCTACATCTTGCATTCAAAATACATTCTTCAAGAGCATCAAAGTGAAATATCTTTTGAGAGATCATTTATTTTTTCACAACCAAAACTTTGATTATTGAATCAAACTTCTTGAATCATTTCTCTCATCAAAGTTTTTCATTTATCTCTGTACTTAACTTATTTATATCAATCTTAAAAGAGAAATATGTTTTTGAAGAAGATCTTTGCACTTACATTGTATAAAACTTTTCTACTTTTTCATATTGAAAACTTTGATTGATTGTATCAAATTTGTAAAATCGTCATATTCATCAAAATCTCTCATCCTCTCTTAGTACTTGATTTATTACAATTATTCGTTAAAGAGAGATATATTTTGAGAAGATTTTTGAACCTATATTGCATTTATTTCTTCTTCATCTTCTCATTGAAACATATTGATTGATCGAATCTAATTTTTTTTATTATCGTATTTGTTGACCTTAGAAAACGAACTCAGCAGCTGACGGGCCCACTCGCACATGCGTAAGCCATATCCACACATTAGGAGAGATCTACGGTCGAGATCGCTCCAAAGATTGGACGTGGGAAGAACTCAACAGTACGAGACGTTTCCGTTCGGACTTCGACAGGATTTATGGAACAAGATTGTACAATGATCAATCGATGAAAGCAATATTTGTAGTTGTAATAAACTTGATCAGAGAATAAGATAGGTTGCACTGAGTATTTAAAGTTTCATTATTATTCATTATTAAGATAATGCCACATCTTCCTTTATTCAAGGAATGAGGACTGCCTCTTCTTTTATTCAAGGAATGATGACCTCAAGATATCGCGCATCTTTCTTTATTCAAGGAACGAGGACTTCATGAAAATGCCTCTTCCTTTATTCAAAGAATGAGGTCTCCAACCAAGGATAAACATCTGGCATGGCAGGGAATAAACATCTCGCAAATAGCTCTCGAACTATCGGAGTATTATAAGCGAGTCTCGGATAGATGAGGTCTTATAGCTAGACTCAATGATAATGAGAGGTGAAGAATAATCATCTTGTGAGGCCAGGAGTAAGTATATGGCGAGGCGGGGAATAGACATCCCGCGATTAGCTCTCGAACTATCGGAGTCTTACAAGCAGGCCTCGGATAGACGAGGTCTTACAGCTAGGCTCAACGATAGTGAGAGTTGATGAATAACCATCTCTCGGGGTAAGGAGTAAGCATCTGGCGTGGTGGAGAATAGACATCCTGCGAATAGCTCTCAAACTGTTGGAGTCTTATAAGCGGGCTTCCGATACACGAGGTCTTATAGCTAGTCTCAATGGTAGTAAGAGGCGAGGAATAACCATCTCGCAAGGCAGGTGTAAGCATATGGTGAGGTGGGGAATAGACATCCCATTAATAGCTCTCAAACTATCGAAGTCTTATAAGCGAGCCTCGGATAGATGAGGTCTTACAGCTAGGCTCAACGATAGCGAGAGGCAAGGAATAACCATCTCGTGAGGCCAGGAGTAAGCATCTGGCGACGCGGGGAATAGATATCCCGCGAATAGCTCTCGAACTATCGGAGTCTTATAAGCGAGCATCAGATAGACGAGATCTTGCAGCTAGGCTCAATGATAGTGAGAGGCGAGAAATAACCATCTTGCGAGGTCAGGAGTAAGCATCTGGCGATTTGCCTCTTCCATTTTCAAAGAACGAGGACTTATAAAATATGTTGCCTTTTATTTTATTCAAGGAATGAGGACTTCGAAAAATACAGCCTCTTTCTTTATTCAAGGATGAGGCCCTTGCATGCTGATGTGCTGAAGCATAGGCAAGAATGAGGACCTCATGCTGAATTACTGAAGCATAGGCAAGGATGAAGCCTTTGCATGCTGAATTGCTAAAGCATAGGCAAGGATGAGGACCTTACATGCTGAAGTGTTGAAGCATAGGCAAGGATAAAGCCCTTGCATTCTGAAGTACAGAAGTATACGCAAGGATGAGACCCTCATGCTGAATTGTTGAAGCATAGGCAAGGATAATGCCCTCATGTTGAATTGTTGAAGCATACGTAAGGATGATGCCCTTGCATGTTGAAGTGCTGAAGTATAGGTAAGGATGAGGCCCTAATGCTGAATTGTTGAAACATAGGCAAGGATGAGGCCCTTGCATGCTGAAGCATAGGCGAGGATGAGGCCTTCATGCTGAATTGCTGAAGTATAAGCAAGGATAAGGCCCTTGCATGCTGAAATACTGAAGCACATGCAAGGATGAGGCCCTCATGTTGAAGTGCTGAAGTATAGGTAAGGATGAGGTCCTCATGCTGAATTGTTGAAGCATAGGCAAGGATAAGGCCCTCATGCTGAATTGCTGAAGCATGGGTAAGGATGAGGCCCTCATGCTAAATTGTTAAAGCATTGGCAAGGATAAGGCCCTTGCATGCTAAAGCATAGGCAAGGAAGAAACCCTCATGTTGAATTGTTGAAGCATAGGCAAGGATCAGGCCCTCATGCTGAATTGCTGAAGCATAAGCAAGGATCAGGCCCTTGCATTTAAAGTAGATGAAATATTTGTGCAGAGGTAAAGTCACATGGTTCAAGAATGAGGCATCTTAATTCATTACATGTGACCACTTCTTTGCAGGTGTCCCTTTCAAAGGGTCTTCCTATTCAAAGCCACTTCAACGGCCTTTCCTTTTCAGGGGGTCATCCACTTCTTCATCGGCCTTTCCTTTTTAGGGGATCCTCAGCTTCTTCAGCTCTATCACCATCTGAGCTCATCTCTTTCCAAACCTAAATCTCAAACTGAAACTTTTGGGGCTTTCTCTTGTTCTTTTTTCAAGAACAAATCATTTTTCAAGGGGATGCTCAAACTATCTTTTCAAAAAGCTTATTTCATGGGGTTGCTCATGGTTATAGTGTGACGGTGCCAATTCGTTGACCTCAGAAAGTGAACTCAACAGATGTCAGGTCCACTCACACATGTGTAAGCCATATCCAACACGTTAAGGTAGATCTACAGTCGAGATAGCTCCAAAGATTGGATGTGGGAGGAACTCAACAACACGAGACATTTTCGTTCGGACTCCGACAGGATTTGCTGAACAAGATTGTACAATGATCAATCGATGAAAGCAATATTTATAGTTGTAATAAACTTGATCAGAGAATAAGACAGGTCGCATTGAGTATTTAAAGTTTCATTATTCTTCAATTGTTACACGCTAGGGGTATTTATAGTGTTACAAACAGAATGATGACCCTCAGATGAAATTACACATGTCCTCATGCCCTCGACCGAAGCATCAAATCCTAGCCATCCTATTGGCTTTCCTAGCTTTACAAAGCATTTAATGCTCTTACATCCTATTGACAAGATAATACACAAATATACTCATTACAAGGGTCACATCAATCATTCCAAAAGGAGTTAATACTTAATTCAAGATCTCTGCACGTAGGCCATCACTAGCTGGGTGGAGCCTCAGACTTGGGCCATTTCGGATTAGTAACGGGCCTAAAAAATTATCTCAAGACCTCGGAATTACCCAGGGCCTCGGAATGTCCACCTCGAATTGAGTAACTGGCCTCAAAATTTTACCCAGGGCCTCGGAATGTCCACCACGAATTGAGTAACGGGCCTCAAACTTTTACCCCAAGGCCTCGGAATTGCCCAGAGCCTCGGAATCTCCACCTCGGATTGAGTAACGGGCCTCGGACTTTTACCGAGGGCTTCAAAATTACCCACCTTGGATCGAGTAATGGGCCTCAGACTTTTACCCCAGGGCCTTGAATTCTATAGATGATACTTCGGCAGGAGTGGGCCTCGCCACTTTTGGTGGGTCGGCTAGACCAAGTGGAAACCTAAGTGACGAAACATAACATTATTCATCAAAAAATTTCATCTAACACTTGAGCTATCATTTATTATTATTTATTGAAGTGTTGGCCTATCTTAGTACTTAACTTGTTTGTATTATTTATCAAGAGATGTATTCCATTGTAAATTCACCTTGATAAAGTGTGGGTCGAGTTGAGGTCTCATAAAGCTCAACATTGTATGAGGATCGGTGCTCCTTGTTATAAGTCACCATGTGGGTCATATTGAGGTCCCGTAAAAGCTCAATAGTGGGTCGTGTTGAGGTCTCATAAAGCTCAACATTGTATAAGGATCGATGTTCCTTATTTGTAAGTCACCAGAAGTGTTGTAAAGGGTTAGGGAAAAGCTAGGTAACGAAGGACGTAGATCAATATTTTGGATCAAACCTTTTGCATCATCTCTCCCTTTTATTTAGCACTTTTATATTTATCCTAATTATTTGAATTAATCTGCTTGCTTGAATTTAGATTAATTTTTCGAAAAAGTTTTAAAAACCAATTCTAGAAGTAGAGCTCTTCGATTTTTGGAGGATAAATTTTATTGGACCATTCCCATCATCTTACAACAATCAGTACGTGTTGATGACAGTTGACTAGGTATCAAAATGAGTAGAAGCAGTAGCAGTACCAACTAATGATGCTTAAGTGGTTATTAATTTTCTGAAAAAGAATATATTATCTCACTTGGCGCCCCTAGAACAATTATTAGTGATGGGGATAAACATTGCTACAGCAAACTTTTGGACTCGGTATTAGCAAAATATGGGAAAAAACTTCAGGTTGCTATAACTTATCATCACCTAGCAAGTGGCTAGGTAGAGGTGCCAAACAGGGAACTGAGAAAATATTGGAGATGATAGTGAATGGCTTGAGAACTAATTAGTCAAAGAAGCTTGATGATGCACTGTGGGCATATCGGATTGCTTACAAAACACCAATAGGCATGTCGTCACGTCGCCTTGTGTTTGGAAAAGCTTGTCACCTTCCAGTAGAGTTGGAGCATTGAGCATATTAGGTAGTAAAATAGCTGAACATGTACAGTAGCTAGAGAAAAGAGGATGCTATAGCTGAATGAATTAGATGAATTTCGGATGGATACCTTTGAGAATGTAAAGTTGTATAATGAGGGGACAAAGAGACTACATGATAAATATATCTAGAAGCATGAGTTCACTTCAGGTCAAAAAGTACTATTGTTCAATTCTTGGTTGAAACTTTTGGACTCGGTGTTAGCAAAATATGGGAAAAAACTTCAGGTTGCTATAACTTATCATCACCTAGCAAGTGGCTAGGTAGAGGTGTCAAATATGAGAAAATATTGGAGATGATAGTGAATATCTTGAGAACTAATTAGTCAAAGAAGCTTGATGATGCACTGTGGGCATATCGGATTGCTTACAAAACACCAATAGGCATGTCGCCACGTCGCCTTGTGTTTGGAAAATCTTGTCACCTTCCAGTAGAGTTGGAGCATTGAGCATATTAGGTAGTAAAATAGTTGAACATGTACAGTAGCTAGAGAAAAGATGATGCTACAGCTGAATGAATTAGATGAATTCCGGATGGATGCCTTTGAGAATGCAAAGTTGTATAATGAGGGGACAAAGAGACTACATGATAAATATATCTAGAAGCATGAGTTCACTTCAGGTCAGAAAGTACTGTTGTTCAATTCTTTGTAACGTTTACGACTCGAGTTATTAAGTCTGCTATGGTATTTACAACTTGATGCCCTATAGTAATCTAATTTGGGAGTAATCGGATAAAAGCTCGTTAAATGGGTCATACAAAAAACTTAAAGGATAGAGTGCAAAAATAAATAGAATAGAATAGAATATCTAAAAGATGAGTTGCATGAAACAGAAGACGCACCATGGTTAAGTCTCAAACACTTATTTGAGAATACTTGATTTTTAATGAGGGTTTATTAGCCTAATCTAGTCCTAGATATCGAAGTAATCAAAGAATTGGAAAATCCTTGTTTATCGATGTGTTGACTTGCAATTAGTAGAGTCCACCTGAACTAGAGAGGGTGAAGATAATAATAAAAAAATTCAACCTTAAATTGGACATAGGGAAACAGTAAAAAGAATAAATTTCCTGGTGTGTAAATCAAACGAGAGGTGAAATGATATATTTGACCACAGAGTGTCTAGAATTGAAGCAATTTGTAAATTTATGGTTGTTTACTTAGTTCTTCACACACACATGTCGATTTTGCATTAAAAGTGTGATATTGGTTAATATTGTGACTCTGAAGCAGTTTGTAGATTTAAAACTGTGATTTTAAATCATAAGTGTATTTTATACACTTATTCGAGTCTAAAATATGGATATTTACTAGTGCTTTTGACAAAATATATCTTAAATTGCTGTATTTTATGTTGTATAGATAAAACACAATGGTTGAGCAAGGAATTTGAAGAAACAAAGGAAAAATCAAGAAGTGTCAGATCAAAAGTATGGAGACCAACTTGCAACAATCTGATAGTTGACTCGAACCACAAAATGAAGATCAGATATGCAAAAGGTTCAATTGGATGCAATTGAAAGTCAAATGAGTGTTCTCACAAATCAACTTCTAGCCAAAAAAGTTATGCTCCCAATTTTTAGCACCCATTTTTCAGATAGCAAACGTTCAAATTGGAAAAATTATACTTCTATAATAATCATAGCCCTTTGAGTTACCTTTCGAACGCATTTTTAAATCACCTCAATCGGATATCGAGAGACAAAATTATGACCAAAATACCAAAAACTGCTTAGGGACTAACGGGCGTAAACCGGCGCGCATGCAAGACCCTATTTTCACCAACCCGAGAGCAATTCATCTTACCTATGCGTGCAGGGGGACGAAGGTTGTGCTCGTGTAGGCTTTTTCCATAGACAAATTGGCAGTGTCCTTTTTTCGATTCAAACTCAACTTGACAAGGATTTTTACGAGATTTTTAACCTAAATACTCAGACGTCTCCTACATTAACTCTCTCCTCTTGTACACTATTCATACACCATTATACATCAAAAATTTATCCATATGTCATCATAAAAAAAGGGCTAAAATCATTTACTGTGTGAGAAGATTTCAAAAAACTTATCAATTGGAGACTAAACTTGGGATTTGTGGGAAAGAAAATAAAAGATTATTGAAAATCTATCAAAAATGTTTTTAAAAAAATTCAAGAACGTCAAGATTCATTTTCCTTCATTCATTGATTCACAATTTCGGGTGATTTTATACAAAATTATGATGTTTTCTTATAATTTCGATATGTTAGGCTAGTTATTTAATTGCCAAAATGAGATGAACCCTTGCGATGATATATTTTTATTTTAATAAATTAGTTTGAATTTAATTTAATTTTAAATGCTTGAATGTTTATTATCGTTTTTCATACTTTTCAATAATTGGGCACTAATTAAATTGTTTGTGGATTTTGTTATCAAGAGAGACGATAGGATCATTAGCACAAAATAATAAATATTGTAAAATCCAATAAGGATTGACATATACCGCTATACTTTATATGGTTTCTATAGGTGATCTAGCATGTATAATGCTTTTAAGCATAGTCGCATCTCTCATAGAGATATAGGAAGGTCACATGTAGGAATATATTTAATCATTATCGAGAGAGTCGTTTAATTAAAATAAGAACATTGACCAACAATGATGATTTCAAATTGTCATTTTAAATTATTGAACTATAAATAAATTAATAAGGGGGATTCGACATATTAGCAATACTTCTCACATATTTGAAAACCAGTTTTACTTGCTTTCACTTAGTTAATAACTTAGAAATTAGCATAGATAAACTCAAATCACTTTTGATATTCGATTAAGGATATAATTAATTTAACTCGATCAAACACTTAGTCCTCGTGGATTCGGCACTCTATTCATCATTTTATTATTTGATTACAATACTATGCACTTGCTAGATTTCAAAGGGTCAGATAACAAAGCACATAACTAAGTCACATATATACGACTCAAGTGAAAATATGAAGATCAAAACATATAACACCACATGCATCAATAACTTTGCATCCAAACATCAATAGTTGAACTAGCAACTCAAAATATGATATCGATACTATATAAAATGCCAAACACAATATCAATATTTCAAATTTCAAATGTTTGCTAGCCAAATACTACTCCCCATAACTCAACATTACTAACATCTTTAAAGAAGTAAATACTATCACTCCCCTTTTTGTCATGAATAACAAAGGGAAACAAGCAACAATAGTTATTTGATTACTTACACAAGTATAATTCATGAACGATAAATTCTTCCCACAAAACTCATTCAAAACTCATATGGATTAAACTGTATAAACAACCTACGTGTGTAAAGTGCCACTAATATCATATGAGAAAGTCTTGGATTCTGAAATTTGTGAAAAAAGACATGCATAATAAATCACTGGTGAATGAATATTTTTTTCAAATAATGAAACTTAATCATAGGGCTACTAGGACCTTTTTTTATCAAAGACATTCACACATCCACAGTGAGTTTTTAGGCTCTACTAAGGAAGGTTGAGGGGGGGGGGGGGTTAGATTCTCCAACCATGTATATATCATAAAAAAAGACCAAAATACAGGGAAAGATGAGGGAATGAACATAATCTCCTGAAAACAACAAAGCAAAAATATCTGAAAACAACAAGGTAGCAATAAATAAGAAAGTATAACTTCGCATACAAAGAAAGTGAAAACAAATGAAATCTTAACTATAAACTTCTGAAGTTAGGCAATCCATATTTGTCAATCTTGACTATAAACTTCTGAAGTTAGGCAGTCTATATATGTCAATCTGCACAAGTACCTGAATCTGACGCAGAAGGTCAAGCGGTCAATACTCTTGATAGCAGCACTGTTCCCAGCCCTCTGAACCTAAAGAGTCTACAACCAGGTCTTCCTCACGATATATGTAGGAAATAATGTCCCACTCAGAGGATATGAGGTGTTTGATTTGTCTGATGATGCCTTGAATCGTCCATGGTCCTTCATTCCTGGTGATATAGTGAATGGCCGTAGTCAAGTATAATCCAATGTCTGTGATACCAAGCCCTCAGTCAAGAAAAACCTCATCCAGTATAGCTTAGAGCTCAGCCTCCAAAATTCTACAGGGACCATAAGATGCAAAGAATGCCCTGATGTAGCGTCCATCTGGTCTCGAATGATGCCCCCACCACTAGTAATCATTGACACAACCATCAGTGTTGATGTTGTGAAAGCCCACTGATGGGGCACGCCATATAACTGAAACAGGTGGTGATAGAGGAGGGAGATTCAAAGAAATATCAAATAAGGGCACAAGAGCCAAGTCCCCCGCTAATGTATAAACCGAAATAATCCACATATTCTTTGCCTCGGGTGATGTTGTTTCTATTTCTTTTGTGTAATTTTCATATGACAATGGTAGGCTAAATAATTTTATATATTGGATGAATGATGAAACATGTTGATTTATAGCTTTTAATTCAAGACTTATCATTTCTTTAGTTAATTCATGTGATTGTCATTGAGTATGCATTAATCATGTGTTTTTTGAATGTTTGGCCATCATTTAGACAACTAGTTGCATATTTGTAATGTTGGGAGACTCGCAATAAGAAAAATAATATGTATTTAACTCATGGATAATAGATATTAGGAATAATGTTTATGGTGTTTGAAATAGAGTGTGATAATCATGTGATTGAATGCACGCTTTTCATGTGAATTTGAACTAGAATAGGATTGGGTCGGGTCGGGTCGGGTCTTGTCTTGTTAAGCATAGATTTAGGAGGAAATTACATAAAACCAGGTATTTAAACTTCCAAATTCAAAATTCAGGTATGAAGTTTATTTAATCAAAAATCAGGTATTAATTGGATATTTTGTTAATTTAAATAATATTATAATACTAATATTTCAAATAAACCCTAATTCATTTTCAATCTAATTTTCTCTCACTACTCACTCACTCACTCTTTTTCCTTCATCTCTCTCTCTCTGTGTCTGAAATCGAAGCTTCTTGAAAGAAGGCCGCCGTAGGCAACTGCCACCACCAGATCTAACAAACCCCGGCACATCTGCTTGCAAATCTATGGTTTTTTGTTGGGTGGTGGTTGTGGTATGATGTGGTTTGTTAATGGTGGTAGTGGTAGTGCAATAGTGGTGGTGGTTGTGGTTTTTGTTGGCAGTTGACTAGATCAATTTAATTCGATAGTGGTGGTTGTGGTCTTCGCGCCATTGCCAGACTCAATGGAGAAGTAGATATCGTGGCGTGCCTTCTCGGGACCATCGTCGTCGTGCTTCCCACATAGCAGCAGAGATCTGCAGTCGCATTTTGTGCGAAGTGGCGCACTCGAAGGCACCGTAGCTGAGCCACTGCGCCTAGTCTCAAGACGTGATGTTGGTTGCTGTTCCAGGCTATTGTGTTCGGTATTGGTTGTTGTTTTTGGTGTTGATGGAGGTGATGCCGTGGTTGTTGGTGTTGATGGAGGTGATGTTGTGGTTGTAGTGGTTTGTGACATGGTTGTGGTGGTGGTAAAATTTTAGGCCATTTGGTGGTGGTGTCATGGTTGTTGTGGAGGCGATTGTTAGTGGTTTACAGATTGTGGTGTCGGTACTGGTGCGTTTCTGTGGTGTCGGTGCTGGTGCGTTTCTGTGGTGTTGGTGGTGGCGGTGGTGTTGGTGTTGGTGGGGGAGGTGGTGGGATAGCGTTTGTGACCAAGTGCTGGTGGCGGATAGGGATCGGGGTGGGATGGGATGGGATGGGGTGGGGTGTTTGGTGTATGTGACCAACTATTTAGTTTATTGTGACTAACCATTAAACTGTAACCTTAAAATTCGATAATTTGTGACCAATAAATTTGAAAATATGAGACTAATAAATAAACCGTGACCTATAAGTTTTTTGATCTATGATCAACGAAATAAACTGTGACGTATAAAAATTTTGATTTATGACCTCGAAATAATTTGTGACAAATTAATTTAATAATATGTGATCAATAAATAAGTTGTGACCTATAATTATGTACATGTGACCATTAATTGTATAATTGTGAATTTATTGTATTTAAATAATAATAATTTTTAATTAATTAACTAAATACCTGAGTTTTGCATTTTTTAAACTTAATACCTAATTTTTGCAATTGTAAAACTTAATCCCAAATTTGTGAACTCTTCCCTAGATTTAGTCCTTGTTTGATCTTCATTAATTTCAAAATATATTTTTCTATTTTCTTTTCAACCATACATTTTTCAATAAAAATAATATTAAACGCAAACCTAAAATCTTTCCTTATTTTTCAACTACACATTTTCCATCAATCTACTATTCTAAAATGCATTTTTAAGAAAAAAAATGGGGCTCAAATGTGTTCTTAATATATCTTGAAAGAGAATATTAGATATTAACGGGGTTATTGATTGTCATGAACACGTTAATAATGCTAACTTACATAAGTCGAAAATTGGAACTAGACATTAATAGTGTTGGGAATTTACTTAATCATACACAGTGGAAATAAAACAATTTTTCAATTCCCACCAAGGATCTGCAATGTGTTTAGGTAGAAACTGTGATGAGAATTATACATTTGATGAATTTTGCAAACTCCTTTATTGATTCACGAACTCCAATGATCACGATCTGCAATCCAAGATGTCCAATTGTCCAGCCTCAAATGGTGATCCACACAGAGAATAAGAATGATAGCTAGGGTTTCTTTGTGCTAGCAAGAATAATAAAATCTATACAGCTTTTAAACCCTAATATCATATTAATATAAGCCTAAGTGGGCTTGGCCCCTCTTGAAACTAAACCTGATACGATACTTTATTAATCAAATTAATTAAATCTGTTCCATGAATTAATTAATCCAATTAATTAATTTGGACATATTAATAAGCAATCCAATTAATTAATTATCCAACACCTGTCAATTAATTAATTGGTAAATCTCATTCTTCTAGTTTTCTTTTGTGTGTGACCCATAAGGTTCCCGATCACGATGTCTAACGTCGTGAATTATTATTTTGATCTAATCAAAATATCGATAAATTAAAACACCCTTTTAATTTATCACTCATTCAGATTCGTCCTCCCAGATTGACATCTAGTAATGTGTCAAAGCAATACATGTGATGGGAAATGTCACGTGATGTGACAAACCAAAACTTGTTCGTTTACCGTGAAATAATAATCATTTCGTCAATATGATCCAATCAATTATGAGATATGGATATGTATTAATCTCAATTATCAATCATATCTTTTATCCCACTGTTTAGTCAATGTAATCGAAAACTCCTTTTCGACTTATGAGTTCACCTTGGCCAAGGATTTCATTATCAACTTAACTGGATAAAATGTAGATCATATTCTCTTACTATCTAAGAGTGACGAATTCTCTATTGATCATTCACAACCTTCATATAATTCTTGACATACCCGAACGATGCTGTATTAGCGATCCTTGACAGAGTAACATCCAACATCACCAAAGTATGACTGTCCTCATATAAGGTACTATGATGACCTCAAGTCAAATGACCAATTTCACTACCGAACGTTAGAGATTAACCACTAACACTCAGATAGTTATCCATGTGGAATCTCCCAGCGAGTCTCCAATGTTTTGTTCTATAACAAAACATCCATTGTTCATTCAAGTGTCACCACACTTTAACTTGTAAGATCAGCTACTTACTTCACAAGTAAGAATGCCACACGCGATGGTCTATCCGTAATAACGATATCCGTGTCTTGTTATCACCTCGACCATGGATAATTTAAGATTCAGTCATATTGCAATTTGTATCTCACAATCACAACTCCTTGTGATTAACAAATTGAAAAGACTTAAATCTACGGATTCTATTATTTAATATAATTTCAATAGAAAAGAAATATAAATAAATAATAGTTCTTGCCAGTATTAAATGCATTAAACATATGAAAAGTGTTTATAACCTAAATTGATTGGGTCTAGGGCATAACACTTACAAACTCCCACTTGCACTAGATCCAATCACTTATGTATCTAATACCATAAGAGTCTACATGACGATCATGTTTATACTGCGACAACGACTTTGTCAATGGATCTGCAATATTATCATCTATGGGAACTCGCTCTATCTTTACGTCATTTCTTTGTATAATCTCCCTAATGAGATGGTACCACCTCAACATATGTTTGGACCGTTGATGAGACCTTGTTTCCTTCGCTTGCGCGATGGCTCCATTGTTATCACAGTACAGAAGTATAGGATCAACACTGTTAGGAACAACTCCAAGTTCACTAATGAACTTCTTGATCCAGACGGCTTCCTTTGCTGCTACAGAAGCAACAATATACTCGGCTTCTGTTGGTGAATCAGCGGTAGTCTCTTGTTTAGAGCTCTTCCAACTAACCGCTCCATTGTTGAGAGTGAACACATATCCAGATTGAGACTTGCTATCATCCTTATTAGTTTGGAAGCTAGCATCAGTATATCCATGAATTCTTAATTCATTTCCTCCATATATCAAGAACATATCTTTAGTCCTTCTTAAGTACTTGAGAGTTCTTAACTGCTATTCAATGTTTCTCACCAGGGTTTGCTTGAAACATGCTCGTAACACTTAGAGCATATGAAACATTTGGTCTCGTACATAGCATCGTATACATGATAGATCCTATTGCTGATGCATAAGGAATCGTATCCATGCGATTCCTCTCATCATATGTTTTATGACACACGTCTTTTGAGAGATGGATCCCATGTGACATGGGACATAATCCTCTTTTGGATTCTTCATGTTAAATCTTCTCAATATTTTATCTATGTACGAAGATTGGGATTAGCCAAGCAATCTTTTAGACCTATCTCTATAGATCTTAATTCCTAAGATATAAGCTGCTTCTCCCATGTTTTTCATGGAGAAATTCTTTGACAACGACAATTTTACTAATTGAAGCATTGGGATGTCGTTTCCCATTAATAATATGTCATCTACATATAAAATCAGGAATACGACAGCGCTCCCACTTGTCTTCTTGTAAACACACGGTTCATCCTCATTCTTGATAAAATCAAACCTTTTGATTGTCTCATCAAAACGAAGATTCCAGCTCCTAGAGGCTTGCTTTAATTCATAAATGGATCGATCAAGCTTGCATACCTTGTTTGCCTCTTTGGATTCAAAACCTTCAGGTTGTGTCATGTACACTTCCTCTTGCAAGTTTCCGTTAAAGAAAGCAGTTTTGACATCCATTTGCCATATTTCATAATCATGACATGCAGCTATTGCAAGCAAAATCCGGATAGACTTTAACATGGCTACAGGAGAAAAGGTTTCATCAAAGTCAACACCTTGCCTTTGTTTATAGCCTTTTGCTACTAGCCTTACTTTGTATGTATGGATGTTTCCATCTGCGTCAACCTTTTTTTTGTAAACCCATTTACAACCTATGGGTTTTATCCCATCAGGAGGTCAACCAAGGTCCATACCTTGTTTTCATACATTGAGTTCATTTCGGATTCCATGGCCTCCTGCCATCTATTTGAGTCAACACTTGACTTTACTTCCGCGTAATTAGTAGGTTCATCATCCTTGATTAATAATACTTGATTAGTAATCGTGAATTCGTACCTCTTAGGAGGTCGAATGGTCCTACTTGACTTACGCTGAGCTGGAGTATCCTCAGGAGTTTCTATGTCCTGATCAAGAGTTTGTCCCTCAGCAGGTGTGGGATCAGACTCATGTTCATCTAATTGGTCAACAATATATGTAGATTCACGAACTTCTTCAAGTTCTAATTTGCTCCCACTGCCCTCTCCTAGAATGAACTCTTTCTCTAGGAATATGGCATGTCTTGAGATGAACACCTTCTTCTCAACGGGATTATAGAATTGATATCCGATAGTCTCTTTTGGATATCCCACAAATACACACTTATCGGATTTAGTCTCAAGCTTATCCAATTCAGTACGCTTCACATAAGCGTCACAGCCCCAAACTTTCATATAAGATAAGTTGGGCCTTTTACCCTTCCATAACTCGTATGGAGTTTTGTCCACCGATTTAGATGGGACACGATTTAGTGTGTAGCATGCAGCAATTAGTGCATGACCCCAAAATGATTTTGGGAGGTTTGCATGGCTCATCAATGATCGCACCATATCTAATAAAGTGTGATTCCTCCGTTCAGATACACCATTATGTTGCGGTGTATATGGCGGAGTCCACTGCGAGAGAATCCCATTCTCTTTCATATAATCTAAAAATTCTCTTTTCAAATATTCTCCACCTCAATCTGATTTCAGTGTGAGAATACTTTTACCTGTTTGTTTCTCTACTTCAAGTCTAAACTCCTTGAACTTCATGCTTGAACTTCATCAAATAAACATAACCATATCTAGAATGATCATCAGTAAATGTGATGAAGTAAGAGAAACCACCTCTAGCAGTAATTGTCATGGGTCCACATACATCAGTATGTATTAGGCCCAATAAATGTGCAGCTCTTTCTCCTTTTCCAATAAAAGGAAATTTTGTCATCTTGCCTAATAGGTATGATTCCCATTTGTCAAATGATTCAAAATCTTTTGATCCCAGGTATCCATCTCTATGTAACTTAGATATGCGTTTCTTATTTATATGACCAAGTCTGCAATGCCAAAGATATGTATTATTTATACTATCATTCTTATGCCTTTTATTTTCTATACTCATGATAGACGACTCAGTATCAAGAATATAAATGCCATTTTGTAAAACACCACAACCATAAAAGATCTCATCTCGATAAAAGGAACAACGATTGTTCATAACATTAATTGAAAAACCACTCATGTCCAAACATGAAATAGAAATAATGTTTTTAGTAATGATTGGAACAAAATAGCAATTCTCTAATTCTAATACTAAGCCCTAAGGCAATGATAAGAAGTATGTTCCTACAGCTAATGCAGCAACTCTTGCTCCATTCCCCCCGCGTAGGTCAACTTCTCTTTTCTGCAGTGGTCTACTTTTCTTTAGTCCCTGCATATTTATACAAATATGAGATCCACATCCGGTATCTAATACCCAAGAAGCTAATGAAGTAGACATATTAACCTCGATAACGAGTATACCTGAAGATGAAGCTTCAGAAGACTTCTTATCCTTCAAGCCTGCGAGGTAAGCCTTGCAGTTCCTTTTCCAATGACCTTTCACTCCACAGTGATAGCACAGATCATCAGATTTGGTATTGTCCTTGTTCGCTTTAACTGTTTTGAAATTGTTCTTAACCTTCTTGGATGTCTTTTTAAAACTTCCTTTAATCTTCCTTTTAGTGCCCTTGGAGGATTGAATGGCTAAGACATGCCCACTACTAACTTTGACATTGGGCTCCACAGTCTTAAGCATGTTTAGCAACTCAGGGAGTGTGCATTGGAGTTTATTCATATTGAAATTCGTGATGAATTGTGAATAACTCTCTGGCAGAGATTGAAGAACCAAGTCAACACTTAGTTCATGGTCCATTATTGAACCCAATTGAGCCAACATCTTCAGCACATGAGCACTGACTGAAGATCCCTCTGCCATTTTACACCGGTACAGTTGCTTGGAAGTCTCATATCTTTCCACACGTGATTGTTCATCATACAACTCCTTGAGATGAAAAATAATAGTGTAAGCATCCATACCCTCATGTTGCTTTTGCAACTCAGGTGACATAGCTACAAGCATCACACATGCTGCAGTGTTATCGCCATCACTGTGTTTATTGTAAGCAGCCACCTCTTCCACAGTTGAGTCCTCAGTTGGCACCTCAGGAAAGGGCTGCTCCAGGATATAACCAATTTTCTCATGCTTGAGAACAATTCTCAAATTGCGGTGCCAATCGAGAAAATTCGGCCTGGTCAATATGCCTCTCAAATTCATATGGTTACTCATGATTCAAAAACTGTAAATGACGAAAAATAAAGAATCAATATGTATTAAAATGCATTGCATAAATTTAATGTGGACTTTAATTAAATTAAATATGCTCCCACTATTTAAAATAAATTTATGACCTTCATACATAAATTAATAGAATCCATGCACGATTCCCAGTGGGCTGGGATCTCATCTATTATGTTAAGAACTTGAGTGTACTCAACAAGCCTTAATAAAATATTTGGGTAGATACTATTATCAATTGTATCTCCATACAACTCCTAGATCATTAAGCTGACAACTCTTTGTCTCCACACATCTTATGTGCTAGCTTAATATGCCTCTAGAATTTATTTTCTTGAGTGTACTCAACAAAAGATAAATTTTAGTTAAGTCAAACCCATCATTCAAGAATATCAAATATTTCATAGAGTCGAACATATCCCTAATGGATCAGCCGTGAGTGTACTCAACAAGTTGAGATCGATTTAGGACTCTCGTTTTTCACTATAATGATGAAAGGCAAACAAAAATTCTGACTCAATATTTCAGTGAGGGGTTTATTATGTAAAGGTCTCATCAATTCAATCATGTATATATGTACATATTTAATTAAGCATCAAGCATGCAAATAAATATACATATAAGAGTGGATGATTATGGACAAATTCTATCTAATCTACCCGAGCCAAAAGGAAGACTAGTTGGTCAATTCCTAAGGGGTATTGCATTGAATTAATATTATTGCACCATCTCCATGGTTTCCTCATTTCTCTTGCATCTTCAATCAGTCCAGTCACAAATGTATCCTATACTAGTTGGCACGCAGGCCTGAATAACATTGGACGCGCAGACCCAAAATAATAATAATAACAATAACGAACTCGCATGTCCAAAATAAATTTAGAGCTCGCATGCCCATAAAACAACAAGAATAAAATTAACCATTCAACACATCCACATGGTCGAGTCCATAATCATCCACTAATTAAGCATTTATCATATAAATGCAATCCAATATAATATCTAATATTATATGCATATATGTTTCAAGAATCTAACAATAATGATCGTTTAAAACATTTAATCAAACGGATCGAAAATAATTAATTAATCAAATTAATCAATTAAATTAATTAGTGGGTCAATTTAATTAAAATCAAAATTTTAATTAAATGTCAAATTAGAGTCTAACTCTAATTCCATTATTTTATGGCGAAACAATTTAATTAAAATCAAATTAGAGTCCAACTCTAATTTATTAAAATATTAGGGTGGGATAATTTAATTAAAATCAAATTTTAATTAAATATCAAATTAGAGTCCAACTCTAATTACAATTGAATTAATATTTTAATTCAGGATAAAACTCCAAAATAAAATAAAAAATCAATTTAGGGCCAAA
This sequence comes from Fraxinus americana, assembly GCA_035079005.1. Lineage (NCBI taxonomy): Eukaryota > Viridiplantae > Streptophyta > Magnoliopsida > Lamiales > Oleaceae > Fraxinus > Fraxinus americana. The sequence continues at coordinate 24,381,742 of CM068708.1, read as the reverse complement.
GTTTATTATTTAAGTTAAAACCAAATTTTAACGAAAATATAAAAGTCGTCAATTTTAAATAAAATTTAAATTTAGGTCAAAATTAATTTTTTAACGTCAAACCGTTTGAAAATCAAATTTCAAATCATTTTAAAAATTTAAATACAAAAACTCAATTTTTGAAAATTGCAGATTGACCCAAGTTTGAAATTACAAACATAGCCTCCCAATAAATCAAATTACATGGCAGGCCCTCCATCTAAAATTGCAAAACTAGCCTCTGAATATTAATTGCAGGCGGGGGCCTACAATTTCAAAAATTGCATCAGAGGCCCCCGCCTCCAACACCCCTCAACCCGACTGAAACCCTAAAAAATCATTTTTTTTAATATAATTAGCGGCGCCGCATAAATGGAACGCGACGTGTCCTCACCGCTGTCTCACAGCGGCGGCACCGTCGCGACAGTAGTGTTCGCGTTGCTGCTGCTGTGCAAACGCTGCCGCTGCATAACGCAGCGGCGACAATCAGCGCCGCAAAACTGCTTTTGCCAGCAATAGTGTCGTGCGCTGCTGGGTCCGGCTGCCGGTGCTGACCCTGTTCACACCCGATTTCTTTTTTTTTTTTTTTTACGAAAAATTATCTTTCTTTTTCAAAAACTTATTTTTGAAGATGAAAAACAATTTTATACATTGGTAGATTCAAGAAACAAATATAAACAATCAACTTTTAATTGTTCAATCAAGCAAAACAATTTCTAACAAACACAAAGTAGGCTCTGATACCACTGTTGGGAATTTACTTAATCACACACAGCGGAAATAAAATAATTTTTCAATTCCCACCAAGGATCTGCAATGTGTTTAGATAGAAATTGTGATGAGAATTATATCTTTGATAAATTCTGCAAACTCCTTTACTGATTCACAAACTCCAATGATCACGATCTGCAATCCAAGCTATCCAATTGTCCAGCCTCCATAATGATCCACACAGAGAAGAATGATGGCTATGGTTTCTTTTCTTGTGTTAGCAAGAATAATAAAATCTCTACAGTTTTCAAACATAGTATCATATTAATATAAGTCCAAGTGGGCTTAGCCCCTCTTGAAACTAAACCCGATCCAATAATTTATTAATCAAATTAATTAAACTCGGTCCATAAATTAATTAATCCAATTAATTAATTTGGGCATATTAATAAGTAATCTAATTAATTAATTATCCAACACTTGTCAATTAATTAATTGTTAAATCTCATTCTTCTGGCTCTCTTTTATGTGTGACCCATTAGGTTCCTGATCACGATATCTTACGTCGTGAGTTATTATTTTGATTTAATCAAAACATCGATAAATTAAAACACCCTTTTAATTTATCACTCATTCAGATTCGTTGTCCCATATTGACATCTAGCAATGTGTCAAGGCAATACATGTGATGAGAAATGTCACGTGATGTGACAAACCAAAACTTGTTCGTTTACCGTGAAATAATAATCCTTTCGTCAATATGATCCAATCAATTATGAGATATGGATATTTATCGATCATATCTTTTATGCCACTGTTTAGTCAATGTAATCGAAAACTCATTTTTTACTTATGAGTTCACATTGGCCAAGGATTTCATTATCAACTTAATTGGATAAAATGTAAATCATATTCTCTTACTATCTAAGAGTGACGAATTCTCTATTGATCATTCACAACCTTCATGTGATTCTTGACATACCCGAATGATGCTGTATTAGCGACTCTTGACAGAGTAACATCCAACATCACCAAAGTATGACTGTCCTTACTTCACAAGTAAAAATGCCACACGCGATGGTCTATCCGTAATAACGATATCTGTGTCTCGTTATCAGTTCGACCATGGATAATTTAAGATTCAGTCATATTGCAATTTGTATCTTACAATCACAACTCCTTGTGATTAACAAATAGAAAAGACTTAAATCTACGGATTCTATTATTTAATATAATTTCAATAGAAAAGCAATATAAATAAATAATAGATCTTGCCAGAATTCAATACATTAAACATATGAAAAGTGTTTATAACCTGAATCGTTTGGGTCTAGGGCATATCACTTACAAATAGGTGGATTCTGAAATCCAATACATTCATCTCGTATTTGATTAAAAACCAATTGCTTATAATTTTCATAGTTTAATTAGAATTAAAACAAAAATATCAACTCTTTTGTGTTACAATCATCGAATTTGGTAGAAACTTGTAAACTATAATTACATTTATTCCTCATAGAACGATAACTCACTCACTACATTACTACTTATCAATGATCCCATACACTTACGGGTTTTGTCCGAACAGCCACTTTACATACAAGTATGTACACTCTCCCCTCTTTCACTTGATCGTCCCCTTCGCCATTTTTGCACTAGCAGTACCAACACGAATGCCAAGAGAACCCGACACCAACCTTGAGCTCAATATTGGTAATGTCCATTTTTGGACATCATCAACGGCATTGCTCAATGCGAAATTAGTACCGTCAGGACTCAGGACAAGGGAACCTTCAGCATGGGCTTATCTTTCAATATGCCCAAGTTCTGGTCCGTTGATAAGCTAATTAAGCAGACAGGTCAACCAGTCAGGTTAGTCAAGACTTGATTCAGTATAACTGAGCCGGGGAATCTGGACTAGACCACGTCCATTCAATCCTGGATCTAGAACTGCGCCTTCGGCAGCCATGTTGTCAAAGCACTTCACTAGAGAATATGTTTCCAATGCTACTGCTGATAACAGTAGGATGAAACCTTGGCGAACAGATGCAGATCGTGAAATGTCTCTTTTTCTGTGAAAGGGTGAAATTAGTTTATGGGTTTGGGGTACACAAGGGGATACAGCCAAAAGACAGAATTTACTTCTTTTTCTAGCCCAAAATACATTTTTATCTAATCTCAGCTTTACAATTCTCTAAATTTCAAATCCCACCAAATATTGGGAGTAAAGGGAACTTATCGGATCGAATACATACTGAAACGATAGCTGCAACTAGCTATAACCTTCTACTTATATCAACCTTCTGTGATGGAGCCCCAGAGCTGGACAATCCTTGATCTTATTCAAGCAGTAAAGTTCAAGCCTTCAAGGAGATTTTGGAGATGCAGCAAGTAGAGCACGACCATATTTCAGACCTTCTGAAGTGCACGGGAAGAAACTCCATGAAGCAGTCGGACGAATCCCAAGAAGCTTAGCTTCCCATCTGAGTGTCTGATCCAATCTTGAAGAACTACCTGAATGGGAACAGATGGACCAAGTCCAAGCTCCTGCTTGGAAAGAAGATGGATGTCAGGTAATTTTTTCACAGTATGGAAATGAAAAATAAGAATCTGCACCATAATCTATTAACACTTCATCAAATTAAAGCCATTAGAATCAAACTTGAGAAGATTTTCTAACTGTAAAGAAAACCGACCTCCCATGAGAATATTGTAATTCCCAATTATTGTGGATATAGTATCACAACATTAATCATTGAACATCACCAAGTCAATAATGAGGCCACGACCCATTAAGAAAGTTAAAACTGCTAAATTCATGGAGACAAAACCAAACAATAGGTGCAGGCTCACAACACAGAGAGAGAGAGAGAGAGAGAGAGAGAGAGAGAGAGAGAGAGAGAGAGAGAGAGAGAGAACATACTGAAGCAAGTTCTTTTATCTTAATCACCCGGTTTCCAACTTTCTCAAAAAAGTCAAAGGCACGGAGTGCCTGCTGCTCCCAATTTTCCATGCCTTCCAGCTGATGTACACTTACAGCTGCCGCACAGAATTCTTCAAAATCCAATTTTCTGTATTTAAGAGAACTCACCTAGATGATAGGTGAAAATGCATTAGCAATTCTTATCACTAATATTGTACTAAGGCCGAGCCATGGTGCTGAGAGGTTATAAATCTAAAATCAAGGAAAGAACATTTTCAAAGAAAAGTTGGTGAAAGTTTTACCATGTTTACATAATCTAGAACACGTGAATCCTTCATTGCCTCGGTCGAGTTCTTTGCCACAGCCTGCTCACATAGGATTAAGATTAATAAACTAAACACAGAAAGCTCTTTTCTTATCTTTTTTTCTTATCATTTTTTTTTTTTCCCAATTTCTTCTTTCTTTTGTGGGTGAGGGGGTAAGGGGGGAAAGGGTGAAAGGGAACTAACCATTTTGAAATTATAAAGGGATATAAATCCATTTTTGCTTGGCCCTAATAAACAGAACTGTTCTCGGAGATAGGCTAACTGTGGTATTGCCAGTGTTTTTGCAAGAGCCTGTTACAGTGGCAGAGCAGATATTTCAATGAAGCCCATTTAATATAAACTAAAACGTGTTTGGCAAGCATAAAAGGACTCATCTGAAGATTTAAGAAGAATAAAAGAACTGTAATAAGTTAATACTCCTTCAGATGAATTTTATACTTCGTTAGCAATTAGTAGTTGAACATCTCACAAAATATTCATCATTATGTTGGACAATCAACTAAATTTTGAAAGAAGGTTCTTATCTACAGACAAATATACATACCCCTAAAGCTGCTTTTCTCAGAGAAGAAGAATATATATAAGCTCTTACAAGCTTATACGTTATCATATCCACAGGTACCTTGACGTCATGATGGTTGGCCAGCCATGGATGACCTAAACAAGATAATCAGTACATGTGTATTAGAATACTATGTTACCAAACATAAACACCAAAACTTCCACAAACGTAGTTGGTGATCCAAGTAAAAGGGCTATTCAATGTCTTTCATTTTCCAGACTAAATTCATCTTTTAACAAAATTTGCCAATGACAAGAAACAAAGATATGCATGGTGTCTAATGCAAGAATTGTTTTCATTTACATGGCATATTTATGGTATAATAGGTGGGAGAATAGGATAACACACTATAGTATCAAGTAAGAAAAAGAAGCTAAAACCTTGGACATTATACCATCCAGCCTTGTCATAAACTGCATACCAAACATTAAATTAACGTTGTTTAGCTACTTACTAAGAGCTTGAACCGCTGTTAGCCTTTTACGATAATCCTTGTTCAATAATCTTTTTACAAAATCTACAGAATCAGAAGACAAAGAAGGCCATGGGTCTTCATCAAAGCTTGGATCAGCCTTTAGGACAGCTCGGAAGATCCCAGATTCTGTCCGAGACCAGAAGGGTCTGCTTCCACAAAGAAGAATATAAACAATAACTCCAATACTCCACATGTCAGCTTCTGTTCCATATGATCTATGCAAAACTTCGGGTGCCACATAGTAAGCACTTCCAACAATATCATTCAGCCTTTCATCTGCAAAAATATCCATTTATCAACTTTAATATACGACAATTATGAGAAGAGCATCGAAAGATTTAGCAATAGATTACCTGGCTTTACATAGTCAGAGAGTCCAAAGTCAATGACCTTCAGAGGCGACGACTCATCTTTCGAAGTAAAGAGAAAATTCTGAAGCAAAACATAGAAAGTGTCAGTAAAAAAAGATAAATCTATTTAAGAAGATGAGAGAAAAAAGGCTCAAGATTTCTTCTTGCATGTGTGCCCCTGGGAGCACACATCATAAGAAGAGAATACAGTCCTCTCTATCGACACATTTAGTTATGTGTGCATGGAAAATCAACTGATCTAACCTTTTTTGATCTCAAAGAAAGGACCAAAAAATAATGAATGACCCTAATTATGAAAAGTATTGTTCTAAAAAGCGTAAAGTATGGCTAGACGTGAAGGCCGAAGTTTCAAACTTTACGAGCTTAGGCAAGCCTAAGCGAAGCCTAGGGATAAAAAAGCATTACTTGTTTTTATTATTATTTTAAATACTTAATCATTTTAAAAATCATTTAATAATTAAAATAAAACATACCAAATATCTAAAATCATAAAATATTATATTTACTTAATAATTCATACAATTAGTCCATTATACAAATTTCAATGCAAAATCTAAACGATTTTTTATAATTTCAACTTTAACTAGACAAGTCTTACTTTACAGATTTATAGGAACTCCATGCATACTTTCTATGTTTTTAAGACAAGGAGAAAAATAAAGAAAATTAATAAAGCGTGCTTAGACATGCAGTCAACTTAGCAGTTGACAGCTTAATTCACGCTTAATGTCAAGACAAAGCATTTTGACAGCGTCTAGCGCGTAATAGAACACTAATCAAAAGATAGTCAAAACTTTGAAATTTAAGTATCAATTGCAATTCAACGTCTAGATTTAAACCAGGCTGGCCAAGTTTGCCTCTACAAGAAGATGTACCACATCAATCAATAAATCTTAAATTTTCAGAATAGGGGATACTTGTAGCAAGACAATTCTGCATGAGCTAGTATAAAAGCGTCCAAAATTCGTTTTTGTCTTTCCAAACGAGTCCATAATGCTGGCTTTATCAGACACCTCCGACTCCCTCCCTCATTGCAAAATAGGGAAGACACATATGGGGGAGGGGAGGGGAGGGGAGGGAAGGGAAGAGAAGGAAGCCAAGTCTGAAACTGATACATGAATGCCTATACAATCACGAGGTCATTTCCAAAGTCCAAATACATTCATTGAATATAGATGTTTCTGAGTCCAATTGATGCTCAATCTAAACTATCAGTTACACATTCCATTAATAACATCAACCAGCTAGCACCACCATGAAAAAAATGTCATTTTATTCTCTGATGAACTTTTATATTAATTCAAATTTTATAATTTTCCTCACAGAAAAAGGGCCATGAAAATCCTCTAAGAGATTCAACAATGAAAACAAAATAGAAGAATGTGTATTCTAGGGCAATGTAAAAGGAACGGTTCCTTGGTGCTTGTGCATAGAATGGGCATATTCAACAAACTTGATGCCTAACAATTCTTTGTCAGAAAAACACAATTTAAAGGTTTAAATATCTGAGGAAGCCATCATGTAGTGTAAAAACCAAAATTTGGGATATCAGTAGCTGAATACCTCAGGCTTTAGGTCACGGTGAACCACACCTTGGAAATGACAATAAGCCATGACACTTAAAATCTGCACCATGATAATTTTAGCATCTTCTTCTGAGTATTTGCCACCCCTAGAGCAAAAGTGTGGAAAATTAGTTAGAAGGAGAGAAGCGAAAGATAAATGCACCAAATATAGAAACAGAGAAACATTAAAATAACCTAGAGAGTATACTATCCAACAATTCTCCTCCTTTGCATAACCTGCAAAAAAAGAAGGGGAAAATAGGTGTAGATGAGCTCCAAAACTTCAAATTTTGAATGCAATGCAAATTATACATAAGACCGCTCCAAAAGCAAAGCATGATACACCGTTCTAATCTTTATTTTCATATTTGGGGACCCAGGAAGGACGGTCGGGGGTGGACTTCAAACAGTCTGCATGGCCACCAGGTGACTGATGGTTGGAAAATGAGGTCCACACATTTAAAACGAGAATTTGAAATTTGTCAAATCATATTGTATGATTTTAAATTATGTTTCACTGTGATTAAAAGTTAGTTTCCTAGAAAATTATGTTTGACATATTTTTGAGCACCGCCAAAATACTCAATGCCACCACGAGCAATTAAGGTTAGCTAATAAAAAATACAGCAGAAGCAAAACCAAGTTAGCGAAATTGAATAGTTCAAAGTCCAAACTTACTCCATCACAACATATACATTGTCTTCATCTTCATATGCATCATAAAATTGCACTAAGTTCTTATGTCCTGTTAGTGCACGTAACATCTTCACTTCTCTTCTAACGTCCTCAATAGAAATAGTTGTAGTCATCTGCATGATCCATAGTTACTAGGTGAACATAAAAATAATATTCCAAAATGGAATAGTAAAAAGCCACCCAGCCAACATCAAAATTCTCTGAAATCACACAAATCTTTTTGTCAAATTATAAGATTTTTGATAATTTGGCTATTACATCAAATTGAAATACTCACAAGAACAGTAATGGCAGTTATGAAGTTACTGATGCCCCTTTGTATAGCATCGACAAATGAACTCTGATGTGTGAATACTCAATAAAAATACTTTCAGAAGAGGTGTGGTATTAAACGGTGTTATTTGTACCTCATGTTGTTTTTCGCATTTTAAAAATCTAATATGCATAAAAAGGAGAAATGTGAATAGTTGCAGCTAGTCTCCGTACAAAACGCACTCAAGACTAAACAATAACAAGCAATTAACGTCTACTTGAATGGTTAATGAATTTTGCCAAGTATTACTACTTAATAACTGAACTTAAAAACGTATCTTAATGGTCACTGAACTTCGCCAAATGTTACTACTTCATAACTGAACTATGCACCGTGTTACCCATTCATCACTCAAGTAGGAAAATCCATTAGGTTCAACAAATGGCGTCGACTTGAGCGATGGATGAGTAACACGGTGCATAGTTCTGTTACCATTGAGATACATTTAAGTTCAATTATTAAGTAATAGAACTTGGTGAAATTCAGTGACCATTAAAACATATTTTTAAGTTCAATTATTAAGTAGTAACACTTGACATAGTTCAGTAATCATTGAGATATATTTTTAAATTCAATTATTAAGTCCCTCAAATCGACCTCTATGAAAGAAGAAATCAAAGAAAATGAAAGGAAAAAAGAGAAAACAGAAAATCAGAGACCTATAAATCAAATAAAAATAGAACTTTTGCTAATGTCCATTCTAAAATAAATGGATGACGTTAGTCTTCAACTGAAAATTTTGCTGCCCAAATGAAAGATATACAAACTGAATGATTTGCATCGTCGTTAAATCCTCAAATAGTATATTCCCTTTTTTAGTAACTGCCCAAAAGTATGTTTGATTTTTGGACAAACTAGTATCAGTTCACCATATCTTGAATTTCGCACAAAAAATTAAAAGAGAGACAGTGGGAATGCTGAAAGAAATTGACAGTGAAAAATTACATAAGAGTATAAAAATGTTCGAATTAGTGCCAAGGTAATTGATGTCGATTTGATTTTTCATCTTTTTTCCCTTCATTTTCTTTAGATTGTTCTTTCTTAGAGGTCGATTTGAGAGAAAAAGAAATTGTTACTTCTCAATAAGTGAACTTAAAAATATATCTCAATTATCACTGAACTTTGTCAAGTGTTATTACGTTATAATTGAACTTAAAAATGTATCTCAATGATCATTGAATTATGCACTGTGTTACCTATTCATCACTCAAGTGAACGCCATTTGTTGAACCAAACGGATTTTCCTATTTGAGTGATGGATGGATAATACGGTGGATAGTTCCGTAACACTAGCGAAGTTCGGTAACCATTGTGATATATTTTTTAAGTTCAGTTATTAAGCAATAACACTTAGCATGATTCAAGTAATTAACCCAATTATCATCACCACTAACAAATTGATATCAATGGACGTGTCAGCACGCGGAAACTGATAGAAAGCTTGGTAGATGAGCAAAAGAGTCAAATAATCGAAAGGGCAAGAGTCATTGATATTAGTTTATATATAATTATAAGCTATAAATATAATCAACAAACCAAAAGTAATAGGAAGAAAAACTTTCTGCCATCAAAAGACAGACCTTTGATTTTGGGATAACTTTAACAGCCACATCCTGCCCCTTCAAGCTTCCCTTCTTTCCCTTAGCAGCACAAGTATACCCAAAATGCCCCTTCCCCAATTCTTCCTGAAGCTCATAATGGCTGATGAAATTATTTGAAAACCCAAAATTCTTGTCCAGAGCAATAATCTCACACTCACTCCCTTCAGGTATAGTGGCCTCATTAGTCTTCATCGAGCCATACCTCCTTGCAAGAAATGCCTTTATATGTTTAGCTGGTGATGGTGGAGGGAATGGGCGCTTAAGGAATCGGAGAGGAGTTGAAGTGATGCTATAATTTGCAGGTGAGTTCTTGAAGGGACTTGGACTGTAAAATGGGAATTTTGGTGTTTTCCCAGTTGAAGAATTCAGAGTATGTTCATTAATTTCACCTGGCATTATTGGATTATCAGAAAGATTTTGTGGAGGTTCAACGGGTTTTCCATGACAAAGTCCCATGGCATCAATATCCCAGTTGTGAGTAGATTCAAGAAAATAAGCAAATGAAAAAGGTGAAGTTAAAGACCCTGTGATCTAGAAATTGAGAAAATCAAACCATTTGAAGGAAATTCAAAGTGAAAACTCAAGAAAGATCAGATCTTCAAGCTTTAAGAGCAGAACCCAGGAATTAAAGTAAGAGAATTCCCCATGGAAATCAAGTTCCGAGGCAAATTCAAGTGGGATAAGAAAAACCCAAGAAGAGTAAAAGATAGAAAAAATTGGAGGAAGAGAACAGGAAAAGGGCTTAACTTTCTGTTGTATTGTAACACTTTCTGAGAGGGAAAAGAATTCTACAGCACAAAAGTGAAAAATGAAGAATAATATGAGCCTGTTTGGTAGGGATTTTTGGGGGAAGAATTGATTTTGAATAGTGATATGATGGGAAATGTGTGGTTGAAAAAGAAGAAAAAATGATTGATGTGATGGAAAATATTATTTTATTGAAGAATGTGTGGTTAAAAATGAGAATTGATTTGAGAATTGATTTCAAAATCAGAAACAAACAGGGCCTATATGAGTAATTCACATCTCCTCTGGCAAAATAGTCCACATTCTCTTGAGTGGAGGAAATATAAACAATGATGTGATAGATAAATTTAAAATCAAAAGTATAGATATTGTCACATCAAGAAATGTAAAAAAACATGTGAGAAAATGATTGAAAAACGAATTAAATGCTTAGCAGAGACTGCAAGGAAGGATAATTGTCGGGTAAATGAAGTCGTATTAATATGTTTACTATAATTATTTATTTATAAGGAAAGAGTGTTTCATTTAATTGTTTTGGCATAGTAAACCCGTTTAAAGTTGGTAACCTATTCCTCATGATTAGTTTGCCCATTTTTTTATTGGCAATCGTGTGGAATTATTTGGCGAACAATAATTGTTGAAGACATTCTCGATAATCAAGTACAGTTGCTAATTTGATATCAACATTTGCACGATAAATTATTAATGTATTCTCATATTCCAAATATGTTTAATGGTATTCAAATTTTAAATCAAATTCGAGTTTACAAGTTATGAGTTCATAAATAATGAAATTTTGCATGAGTCAACGCTGCCCTTGAATTTTTTAGCCCATAAATTTTTCCTATTATCATACTTCTTTGAGAGTTCTATTCAACATTTTGGCCACAAATTCTTACAAAAATAGAAAAAATGACTCAAAATGGTCGGAAACCGAAATGTCAACTAGCCTGGGTTGGAATAAAGAATGAATCAGAACCAGAGTGCAAGGACACCTTGATTGAAATAGATTATTTAACTTTCAATTATGACCTAATTTTCTAAAAATCTCGGGAAGTTGATTAAATCTCTAACTTCCAACATATTTATAGAATGTGTTATAGAAAGAAACTGTATTGAATTTGATACTTCGTATTGACACTTTAGGATAAATTGAACATAATTAGTGTGTGTTTGGTAGGGATTTTTTGGGGGAAGAATTGATTTTGAATAGTGATATGATGAGAAATGTGTGGTTGAAAAAGAAGATGAGATTATTGATGTGATAGAAAATATTATTTTATTAAAAAATGTGTGGTTGAAAAGGAGAATTGATACCAAACATAGCCTTAGAAAGAAAGTTGTGTAAACTGCTCTAGTCCTTGTTATATCTTGATAGTGGTACGGAAATTTTTACGGTGTGGGCCATCACATTCCTAAGTAAAAAACAGTAATACTATTTATAGTGAAGATTATCGATAGTCGTCATACGTGACATACACGTAGCAATTTGTTATTTGATACATGAGGCAATAAATACTTTAAATAATAAATTGTCAAGTGTATACCATATAGGACGACTATTCGTAATTTTCACTATGAATAATATTATTCAGTGAAAAAATATTACTCCCTCCATCTCATTTATATAAGTTGACTTTTCTTATTTTCTTGTCTCAAATTATAGTCATTTTTTTTATTGAGAGTGTATTTATTTTGTTCATTTACTAATATATACTTATTTAATATGCTTAATTATAACCAATTTTTCGCACTTAATCTTGATATTTTATAGATTTTAATTTACCTACTTCTTGGAATCATCTAAATATATACACACAGTTCTCGGAGTGAGTAGAGTTTAAGTGGTTCGTATTATTTCCCACTATTATTTTTAAGTACTACTAATAGTAGTTAATAATTAAATAAGCGTAAATTAGAAAAACTCCTTGCAAAAATTGATTTTTTAATAATATTAAATAAAATTCCTTTGCAAAACAAAATCAGTGTATATAAATGGAACGGATATAATTTTATGTATGCTTGCATGCATAGAAGTTAATAATAAGTTAAAACTAACTTAGCCCATGTTTGATTTTAAAATTGAATAATATTAGTGTAATGCCTCAAAATTTCACAAACGGTAGGGTGTTATCAAAAATTCAATTTCTTTGCGAAACGATAAAATAATATTATTTAAATAAAAATAACTGAAATATCCTTAATTTCAAACATGAAAACGTAACCACAAACTAAATAACTGTTTTTGAACAAATAAAATTGACTAATAATTTAAAAGTAAAAAAAAAATGAATTTAATGTTTTTTCTCTTCGATTCCTCTTGACAGTCGCATCACCATCCCGCCACTGTTTCAATCGACTTGGAAATAACTTGTAAAATTTTTGTAAGAGTGAGTATTTAAAAATACCCAATAAGATACGTGCAATTTCTATACACAATTATATGCAACCAAATAAACATTTTATACCACTCTTTTCTTATGGAGTACATCGGTGATCAAGCGACAAACCCATTTTAAATCATTTTAGAGTCCCGTTGAATCTTATATCTTTTAATAAAAAACCTGAAGGTCCACTAATAATTCATGCATATATTAATGGATATAAAAGTATAAAGAAACTAACAACTTGCACAAAATTATCTTATCTTGATTGATCAAGCGAGCTTTTGAAAAAAAAAATACACTAGAAATTTACAGTTGTTTTATATGAACGCTGCTATGTAAAATTCTTTGGTGGTAAATTGTGGGACAATTGCACATTATTTATAAAAATATATATATAATGGTTGAGTATGTGTACAATACTACAATTGGGATGGAAAAATCATATTTATCAAATTGGATAAGAATTAAATTTTTAGTAAATAAATCACAATATGACACGTGTACAAAAAACCTATCACAATAAATATATGATTCTAATCCTAATACGTGATAGACATAGCAACTTTTGACTTCAAATAGAATTCTAAAAAAATTATTCTACATTCATTCCTTAGATACACATGGCTATCATCATCCAAATTCAATTTGATTTTTAAAAAAAATAAACAAATAATTTTTCAATTTCTTTGAACTTCAATATCTTAAGATTAACTTATCCGAATTCACATGATTAATTACGAGCTATCCAACGAATACAATATTGATATACTTATCATCACTCTATCCAACTCCAAATATTTGACCTAAGAACATAAGAATTTAAAACATACTTCACTTTAGTTCCTCAACTTTCAAAATAATAAAATATAGTGTCTGTCTAGTCTAGATTTTTCATGGATTAAAATTGAGATGATGACCATTAGTAGGCCCCACATGAGAGATGGACATTCAACAATTGCGGCTGAGTGCTTAAAAAAGGGTCATAAAAATGCTTAAAATTAGGCCAAAACTCTCTACCAGGCAGGCACATAATATATAGAACAAATAATTTTTTATTCTAAAATTTTTTGGCGTTACAAATCTCCCCTCTTTAAAAGAATTTAGTTCTCGAAATTACCTGCGTTCAGGTCTTTTGATGCATGTTCTTGAGCTAAAGTAAAACTCGGGTCTTTCCCTTCTTTTCTTGCTCATCGTTCTTCCTCGAGGGGTCTTCTTTGCAATTTTTGAAAACATGACCTATTTTGCCGCATCGATAGCACACATTTCTCCTGAAGAGACATTCACCCCTATGCATCTTGTTGCACTTTGGACAGGGTGAAACGACATGTCCAAAACTTGATCCAATATTAACTTTCTTATTTTATCGTTCCCCTTTTTCTTCGTTGGACCCATCCATTTCCACTTTCCTAAGGGCTCGGTCCCTTGCTGAGAAGTTTGGTCAATCTCTAACATATTTGAGATTGCCGGGTAGTTTGCAATACCCTGCTATAGGTGGTGAATTGGTGAGATGCCATTATTCCACCAATCTCAGGACACAATCACAGTTCAAACCTCCTTGCTTTCTTTGCTTCCGTGTCTACTAGGTGTGGTGCATACCTATAGAGTTGTTCGAACTTTCTCTCATATTCCTCAAGCTTCATCTTTCCTTGTCTAAGTTGAAGAAATTCTGCCTTTTTTTGGATCTCTCAGGGCTTGTGGGAAATATTTTCTTATCACTTCTTCCTTGAATTTTGTCCAAGTCAGGGCACATTGTTGTGCTTCAGTTTAGTGTGTGAAGCTGACTCCCACTAATGGCCTGCTCCATCAACCAACATGAATTCTGCACATAATACTTTTTGAGCATCCGTACATGAAAGATGCTTGAAGATCCGCTTCGAAAATACGTAGTTCGATCCAAACTACACCTAGAGGGGGGGTGAATAGGTGATTATGCAAAATTAACAAATTAGAATAAATTAGCAACAAGTCACTAATTGATTATCTCTAGATGATTATACAATCAGTTCAATTAACCTATGTTTGAATACCGCTGAATATAAAACAGTAAACAACGCACTGTATGATCACATAGAAACCCCAACTGGGTAAAAACTTCGGACACTTTACCAGTCAACAATCCACTATAAACGATTTATAACTTACAGTCTACCAGACTAGACGAGACATGTACTATCTGATCTCTTGACTGTAATTCTAACAGCTCTCCTCGATTATGTGCACCTGCACCAACTCTCAGCTGCAGTTTCCAAAGTCTCCTAGATTGCGCTCTCATGCAACAACTCCCAACTTTGTGAAATCGTCTATCTCCTGTGGATTCACGAAGAACGCCGCTTTCTTCAACTACTGGAACTCTAGTTACCTTCCCTTGATTTTCAGAAACTCTAACAGATATAGAGGAAGCAGCAATTTGATATTTGGATTATGAATCTGATACTTTTCTTACCGCCAAGAACAGATCACTATGTGATTAATGAAGGTTGAAGAATAATTGATAAAGAGAATATGAAAAGCTCAGTGTTTGCTTAATGATCAATCTTATGTCAAAACGTTATGTGGCGTTTGGATATTTATATGTGGGTTAGCGAATGAATGGGCCAGACAAAAGCCTTTAAAAAACGAATTAAAAAATTTATGGATAGCACGTCGCTTGAGCGAAGGGTGAGCGACAGTCGAGGGACAGGTTGTCGCTCGACCGAAGGCGAGGCGACAGATGGGCGATGCAATTTCTGTTTCTGACACTTGAGCCAAACCTTGGCGATAAGCTAGCGATATTTCGGTGCCCTTTTTCCTTCTTTTCCATTCTCGAACCCTAAACCTAATATAACCCAACTTTCATTAATTGTACACTACTCTTTGACTTTTACAACATATGAATTTAAATCACTTTTGTTCACAGATTTGACAATTACATTAAATACCTAACAAGCTCCCCATTTGGTATTCTGTGACAAAACTACAATCTAAAGTCAAGGCAATAATAAAAAAATACATACTCAAAAATTGTCACAACCAAAAACTGTTTTGGTCAACCTCTGTTTTTCATATATCAAAACTTGTTTCTTGAAATAGATAACTCAAGTACCCAGTGTAAAATGTATGTGACAAAAATGCTAAATGTAAAACCAATTTAAGTAGTTAATCAAGCAGTACTAAGTGTAAAAATGAATGAAGCAGTTAATAACTTATAATTCATTTTTCAGTGTCATATCATATGCTAAATTAAGATGTAATATCAATGCAACCCAACATACCAAAACGAAACATTGATACTACTAAATCATCAAAACTTAATCTAGCAAAAACTGAAAATATATCATATAATCATAATCAAACGTTTTCGATACATCAAGTAGATAAAAACATATACATCTTGTTAAAGCAAGAATATCTACTACTCCAAAATATTATATACATTTAATCCCCATTTTATCACAAAATGACAAGGGAATAACGTATAGCCAAAGAACATCACACAAAAATACTTTGCACCTTCCATTTGGATCATAATATTTTAACATTAACACAGTGTAACTCAAAAATACTGTTATGAACATGCACAAAGATAAGCAATGAACAGTAAACATTCCCATATACTTAGTTCAAGTTATCATGGGGTAAATTGTATAAGCGACCCATATGTGTAAAGTATCACTAATCTTTTGGAAATAGGATTTCAGACCTTAAATTTGTGAGAAAAGGACATGCTAAACATAACTGTCAATAAGTTTATTTCCCTACTTATGAAAGTCAAACCATGTAAAGAATAATATAACCTACAACAGAAAGCTCAAAATCAATGGAAGTACTATTTCTTCCCCTGAGTATGAGCAGAATATTTTATTTCATATCATGTACTAAACAAAGCTCATTGTAATATTTCTCATCTTAAATGCAGACTTTTCTTAATTAAGCAACTAAAATGACCCCTGTAGCGAGCTTTAGACCAGTTAACCCAAGTCGGTTGACCATAGGTAATAGGTTATGAGAAACCCTGCAGACTTAATTGCTCGAGTCAAATAGGTTTCGAAGAAAAACATAAGATATAGAGCTCTTTGTATTATTATTTTATTTTTGTTTTCATTTTTTGAGAATACCAGGGATAAACCTGAGTTTAGGTCTAATACATATGGTCAAATCATGTTCAAAGTTACCTTACTAACATGTGATTGCCATCTCAAATCTCACACACGTAATAGAGTCCCACTAACAATATTATAGTGTGTGCAGTGCAGATGGTACATGATAACTCATATACTAAGAACTCTATGAATAACCTAAGCCAGCAATGGAAATGATGTTACAGCTTATTGATTATGCCCATGCCCGATTACAACAAACATATTCAAGTATATCATATGTTAAGCTGTAAAAGCAATATCCATATTTGAAAAAAAAAATTGTTTGTTTGTTTTTTTTTTTTTTTTTTAAAAATTTTGGTATTGTTTTTGTTGTTTTTCAATTCAAAACAGAAATTATGAAACACAAAAAAAAAATGACAACACACAAAAATAAAAGTAAGAACAATACGAGGCATGCATAAATATACGGCACACAATGAAAAAGAACGAACATGAATAAAAAATAATCAATGAGGTACACAAACATCAATAGACGTACAAAGAAATTCAAATCTCAAACCATCCAATGGCTTTGTAAATAGGTCAGCTGATTGGTTTTCTGTAAAGACGTGCTCAAATGTGACAACACGGTTCTCTACAAGCTCTCGAATAAAATGATGACGTATATCAATATGTTTGGAAATATTAATGGCACTAGTGTTATCACAAAATACAGTCATAGTCCCATGTTCAATACCATAATCACTCAACATCTGCTTCATCCAAAACAGTTGTATGCAGCAACTTCCTGCGGCTATATATTCGGTCTCTACCGTTGACAATAAGATAGAATTTTATTTTTTGCTCATCCAAGCGACAAGATTAGCACCAACATAAAAGCATCCTCCAGAAGTATTTTTTCTATCATCGACATTTTCAGCCCAATCAGCATCGGAATAGCCAACAAGATCAAAAGTAGAATCCCGAGAGTACAAGATCTCATAATCAATAGTACCATTTACATATCTAACGATACGTCGCACGACGCCCAGGTGGGATTCATTGGGATCAACTTGAAAACGTGCACAAACGCCTACACTAAAGGTTAAGTCAGGTCTACTAGCAGTGAGATAAAGTAAACTACCTATCATACTTCTGTATAGTGTCCGATCAACACTCTTATCAGTAGGATCATGACCTAACTTGACATTGGTGCTCATGGGGGCCCTAGTGTATTTCTTGCTGTCTAATCTAAAACCCTTGACAAGATTTTATGCATACTTAGACTGTGATATGAACAGCCCATCATCAGTTTGTTTAACCTAGAGACCTAGAAAGTAATTTAATTCTCCAATCATACTCATCTCAAATTCTTGCTTCATGCATTCAGCGATATCATGCATAAGAGAATTAACAGGAGAACTAAAAATGATGTCATCAACATAGATCTGAGCTGTGGTGATGGATTCTTCAATAAATCTTATAAATAGGGTTCTATCTGCACCACCTCTCAAGAAACCATGTTCCATGAGATATGCTGTAAACCTACGATTCCAAGCTCTGGGAGCGTGTTTAAAACCATATAAAACTTTATTCAACCTATAAACATAATGTGAATATTTAGAATCAATAAACCCTTTAGATTGTTCAACATAGGCTTCTTCCTAAAATATTCCATTCAGAAAGGCACTCATGACATCCATTTGATATAATTTGAATCCTAAAGTTTAGACAATAGCCAGGAAAATTCTAATGGATTCAAGTTTTTCTACTGGGGAAAATGTTTCATCAAAATCTACACCTTCAACATGAGTATATCATTGGGCTACTAACATAGCCTTATTTCTAGTTATAGTACCTTGATCATCGATTTTATTCTTAAATATCAACTTAGTACCTATTACATTACAATCATCAGGCCTAGGAACTAAATCACAAAGTTTGTTTCTCACAAGCTCATTTAGCTCTTCATACATCGCGTTAACCCAACATTCATCCCTGAGAGCTTCTTCGACCTTTGTAGGCTCAATTTGAGACACATAGCTAGCATATGTCAAGTTGTTTAATACCCTCTTTCGAAATCTCATCCCTTCTTCTAAATCTCTAATAATATTAACTTTAGGATGGTTTGTCTTAACTCTGGACAAGGTTCTTTAGGATGTTTAGATTTATCATCAGGTGTGGATTTCGTATTAGGAATATCTAAACCAGTAGCTGTATGTGAGGGATCAGGAACCGAAGTTTCTCTATATTCAGTTACTATGTCGGGACCAACACTCAAGTGTTCCAGATCTACACAATCTTCTCCAATCTCCCCCTAACTACGAGCATCATCCACTACTACATTGATGGATTTCATCACAACTCATGTACGAGTATATACCCGATAGGCTCGACTATTTCTGGAGTATCCTAGGAAAATTCCATCACTTTTGGAATCAAACTTTCCCAAATTTTCTCTATCTCGCAGAATGTAGCATTTGATGCCAAACACGCTAAAGTATTTGGCAGTAGGCTGTTTACCTTTCCAGATCTCATAAGGTGTAGTATCAGTTTTAGGTCTAAGATAAACCCTGTTTACTATGGGACATGCAGTGTTGATGGATTTTCCCTAGAAACACATAGTTAGTCCCTTACCATAAAGCATAGCTCTAGCTAGTGGTGTTAATCGAGCCGAGCAGCTCGTCGGCTCGGCTTGTACCGTTCACGCCCACAAGCTGCTCGGGCTCGTTAAAAAATGAGCTCGACCACGAGCCGAGTAGGCTGGCTCGCTATCGTCACTGTTCATGAGCCTGGCTCTTGGGCTTGTCTAATAAAAAAAATAAAAAAAAAATAAAGTTGTGTGACCAGAACGATCACTGAAAATTCAGTGACCGTTTGGTCACAATTACGATTTTTTTTCTACTTTTCTTCTCCTATAAATACCCAACCCATTACAACATTTTTTTCCCACAAACTTTCATTCTCTACTCTCTACAATTTACAAATCATTATCAACAATACCATTCATTTATTCTATAATTCTCTTCTACGTTTTTTACATTATTATCTTAATTTTACATCCTATTTTATACACTAGTATATAATCTTCGTTCACTTCTCAATTCTACATTTCTACATTCTATTTCAACATTCAATTTCTACAATTCACAAATGGATCCACGAGCATTTATTGAAAACTTGTTCGGTATGGAAGGCGAAACAACTGCCCAAAATCAATTTGGGAATGAATTTGCCGGTCTCAATGAATTACCAATTCCAGAAAATATTGAAGATTTCGACGTTCATGAAGGTAGTCATCCTGATCCAATTGATTTGGATGACGTCGATGTTGATCCTAATGTTCCAATTGATTTGGAACAAGATGAAGAACCTGCATTAAATATTCCCGATGCAAGAGGGAAGAGAAAGGGGAAGAAGCAAGCAAAATGTTGGGACCATTTCAAATTGGTTAACACTGATCGTGTGATCGATGGACTTCCAGAAATCAAAGCAGTATATAAATACTGTCAACAACGACTAGCATGGCAAAATGGCATTGGAACCACTCACCTCAACGTCACTACAAAACATGTGCGGCCAAACATGGGCTTCTTCCAGCTGGTCAAACGTAGAGGTGTCAAGACGGAAGGGCCGGCCATGACCCGTGAAAACTGGCCCGTGAAAACCGGGACCACGGGCCGACCCGTGACCCGTGCGGGCGGTTCACGGGCCAAGGAGGTGTGACCCGCGGGCTTCGCGGGTTGCACCCCCACTGGCCGCGGTTAACCCACGGCCCGTAAAAAAATTTGAAAAAAAAAATAAAACAAAAATTTAAAAAAAGGGGGGGGGGGGGGGGGGGAGAGAGAGAGCCAAAAAAAAAATTGAAAAAATAAAAAAAATTCAAAAAAAGGGGGGGAGAATTTAGTTGTGCAAGATGGTTTGAAATTAATAACACCACAAATAAGTATGCCCCTGTTTGGCCCCCATTATATTACATTCCATTACATTAATTTTTTCTCTCTCTTCATCTCAACCATACATTCATCAAATAAAATAATAATACACACAAATCAAAAACTTTTCAACCACACATCTCCCATCAATCACTATTCTAAAAATTATTTACCTCCCAAAAATTTAATTTAATGGGGGGCAAACAGGGGCTATAAGTAGAGAATCTATTAATTATATTTCTTGTTCAGATTCTAGACAACAAGAATTTGTAAAAAATTGTAAAAATCTTGGATTGAGAAGAAGATGAAGTGGATAAATTAGACATGCATTTTGATGTAGTTGTTATTTGTTTAAATTAAATTTAAGTTTGCAAAGTTATAAATAATTCATGTAACGTTAAATTTGAATTCTATGTAAAAATTTCTTGATATAATTATGAATTTATCATTTTGTTCAATTCTTAATTTACATTTAACAAAAAAAATATATTTTTTGTTATAAATATGAAAAATTCTATATTTTTATAATTTTATTTATACAATCATATGGGCCAAACCGGAACGACCAGCGACCCGTGACCTGCATGGGCTCGACCCGGATGGGTCAGCGGGCGGGCCTGGGTTGTAGTCCAAAATTGTAAGCCGACCCGTAACCGGCCCGGGACCCGCAGCGGGCGGGCTTTTTTCCACGCGGGTCGTTACCGGGCTCACATGTTAGCGGGCCGACCCGGGTCGGACCACCCGGATTGACACCTCTAGTCAAACGCAACTACAGTTTGGTACTAGTAGCGTGGTGCTACTACTACACCACTTTCTACGTGGATGTATTCGAATGACGAAGCTCAAACGGGAATTGTGAAGTTCGTTGCCGCGGCGGAGCTGCCACTAGCAATAGTGGACAACCAACATTTCGTAAACTACATCAAACAATATCTTCAACCGAGGTTCGTTGGGGTAAGTCGAAATACTCTCCGTTCTAATACAATTGAATATTTTCTTAATGCAAAAAAATTATTAATTGCGGATTCAGAAAAATATGGGGGTGTGATATCTTTAACTTCGGATTTGTGGGAAGGGATTAATAAGAGAGGTTATATAGCTACAACTGCACACTACATAGACACACTTTGGGTTATGCATAAAAAAATTATTGCTTTTAAAATTGTTGAGTAACCTCATAATGCTCAAACTATATTTAAAGTTATTATATTAATAATTAAAGAATATAAATGCGAGAGTAAAATTCGTTCTTTTACATTTGACAATGCTTCCGTAAATAAAGTTGTTATCGATAAATTGTATAGAGTACTTCAACCCGATTTTGGTGGTTATTTATTTCATATTTGATGTGTGTGCCATATTTTTAATTTAATTGTACAAGACGGTTTAAAACATGTGAAAGACAAAATTAGTCGAATTAGGAATGCACTTATATATATCACGATTATACCTAGTAGAAAACAAGCATTTGAAGAATTTTGTGAACAAACTGGGAACGAGCATACAAAAACTTTTATTACTGACGTAGGTCATAGATGGAATTCAACTTACTTATTATTAAAATCCTATGAAGATTTTGAAACGTTTATCACTGAATTTTATAATAGTAGGCATATTAGAGACGAAAACAATAATATCTTAAATGAATTCGATCGGACTACAGTTTTTAAAATTAAAAAATTTTTGGCAAGTTTTTATACGTTTACAAATATATTGTCTGGAATTTATTATCCCACTAGTTGCATGGTTCTTGAACGTCTTTGTATAACTGCTAGACTTTTTAAAATATATCAAAATGACCCTGATTTTCATGCGGTTATATATGACATGGAATTAAAATTTAGAAAATATTGGGAAGAACTACCTATGCTATTTCCTTTAGTATGCGTCGTGGACCCCTGATATAATTTATCGGGTACTAAATTTATAATTGACCAAATTTCAAATGCTTTAACTTTTAATATGCCTATTACTTATAGGAATTTGGAACAAACGTTAACTAAAATGTATGAATTATATGCTTCATGAATAGGTACATAAATTACTCGTGTACCTACTCCTCCTCCCACTAATATAAACGATGACAACGCTGAAGTTTTAAATTTATTAGAAAACATAAACTTAATTAGATATGATTCAACTGCATATGCATATGGATCCTCTAGTAGTAGTAGTTTGTCTTCCACTGCATGTACTCAAACTTCGAGTATTAGTCCGAATCCGTTGCCATCTGAATTAATTGATTACTTTAGTTATATTATGCCTAGTAACAAATCAGTTAAGAAAAGTTCAGAAGATGTCATTGAATTTTGGTGAATTATTTGGTGAATTAATGAACGTCGATGGCCAATAGTTTCTACAATTGTAAAATATCTATTAACACCTCCGGTTAGCACTGTAGTTTCGGAGTCTGCTTTTAGTGCAGGGAAGAGGGTTTTCTCTGAGATTCGAAGTCAGCTAAAAGAAGATATTTTGGAAGCGTTAATGTGCATGAAGAATTGGGAAGACGCCAATTATCGAATTCAACATAAATATGTCGAAATTGCATATAATCAAGTAAGTGATATTTAATTTCACTACATTCATTACAAAATTTTATTTTCATACATTTATAATTTTTTTAAAAAAAATTGTACACGTAACAAGTTATTCTTGTATAATTTTAACTCTACCTACTCGAAATTGAAATAGCCGGTCCCAAGTCCGGATAAAGGAGGAGGGTTTATCTTTTTTTTTTTTAAATAAAAATGTTTTAGAAAATGTATATTTATTATTTTAAAAATTATAAATGTTTTGAAAAATCCGGATAAATGTTTTGGAAAATGTATATTTTAAAAAAAAATAGAAAATATGCATATATATATATATTTTGAATTTAAGATTTAGTTATAGTAGCGTTTAAAAAAAAGTCAAATTTGACGAGTCGGCGAGCTGAGCTGCTCGTTTTGGGCGAGCTCGGGCACGAGCTGAGCTCGCCCAAAATCCAACAAGCCGAGCTTAAGCCCGGCTCGTTGGAAATGAGCCACGAGCTTGGCTCGTGCGAGTATGGGCCGAGCCGGCTTGGCTCATTGACACCACTAGCTCTAGCCATTTTTTGAAGCACACTATTTTTCCTCTCAACAACCCCATTTTTGTTGTGGAGTGATCGGTGAGGAGAACTCATGCTAGATTCCTTCCTCCAAGTAGAAGTTCTCAAGATTAGAGTTCTCAAACTCTTTTTCATGATCACTACGAATTTGTGATATGGTAAAGTCTTTCTCCTTCTTAATCTTCTTGTACAATGAAATGATAAGACTGAACACCTCAGTTTTATCTCTCAACAACTCAATCCATGTATATCGAGAAAAATCGTCAACCACAACCAAGATATATCGTTTACCACCAAGACTTTCGATCCTAGATGGTCCCATTAAGTCCATATGGAGTAATTCAAGTGGCTTGCTTGTCAAGATCTTAGAAGTTTGTTTATGAGGAACTCTAAGATGTTACCTTGTTCACATGGGCCACATACAGTGGTATCAATATTTTCAAGTTTAGGTAAGCCATTTACAAGTTCCTTCTTAGCGAGTTTAGTCAAACTTTTATGGTTCATATGACCAAGCCGCTGATGCCATAGATTAATGACATTAATCTTGGCACTGCTACACACGTAGTTAGAATTAGGATGAACTCCATAACAATTATATAGAAGTTCTTACACCTTCGAGGACAATGTTACTAGTACTATCATACACGGTACACCTTTTCTGGACAAACTAACTTTGAAATCAGCATCGCATATTTGACTAATGCTTAACAAGTTGGACTTTAACCCTTTCACATATAGCACATCTGAGATGGCAGGTAGTTCAGATATATTAACTACACATTTTCCTAGAATAGGTGAAGTAGCTCAGTTCCCAAAGATAACCCTACCGCTGTTCCAATTATCGAGAGACGAGAACAAGGCTTTGTCACCACACATATATCTTGAACACGCACTATCAAGATACCCCATAGAGTTATTTTGAGCTTTAAGTGCAATGTGAGGAACATAGCAATTCAGTTGTTCTTCAGACCTAGAGAGGTCACTCTTCTTTATCCAAACCTTTTTAGAAGTAGAAGTGATTTTAGTCAACCGAGTCATCATCTCGGTTAAGTGGCTAACCTGATTGGCGAGGAAGTTAACCATACTCGAGACATCCTGAATTTTACTTCTAGTCACGAGTTTATGACACCTAGGTCTTGTGTGTCCCAGTGCGCCATAATGGTGGCAGGTGGGAATAAACCTAGATTCATACATGTTCGGTGGTTGTTGCCAATAAGTAGGACGATTGACCCTACGTTGTCTAGTAGGTCTTGATCCAAAGATATTCATGCCCTTGGGTTCATGATTAACAGCATTCCAAGCGTTGTTAGTGGTTAGGACGAACATGGTCTTGGATGTACTAGCAGTAGTATCACCATTTTGAACATAACCCAGACCATGCCTATTTCCAGCAGACTTGTTCATTCCCAACAGATTATCAAGCTTTCGCGAACCACTCATGAAGGATTGGAGTTGAGTAATGGATTTTTCAAGATCACTTGATAATGATTTAACTTTGGCTTCCAAGTTCTCATTAACAAGTTTCAACTCATTCAAATTTTTGGTAGAGTCCTAAAGGTCACCTATGAGTTTTTTTCTCTCTCTTTCAAGATCATTTACCTTTTTCAGTACTGCTTTGTTGACCTTTTTAATCTTAAAAATCTCCTCAAGTAGTTCACATTAAGATTCATGAATATTAGGTTCATCCTCAGATTTTTCCTCGAATTTTTCACTCTCTTCATCACTTTTATCCTCATCAATCTCCTTATCAGATTCAGTCGTAACTATTGATATAAGGCCATGAAATTTTGTTCATCCTCACCACCAGATGTATCACTTTGAGCACTCGAATCTGATTCATCATCACTCAAGGTCACTGCTAAAGCCTTACGTCTTTCTTTATTAGAACTCATTTTCAAGTTAGGACAATCATTCATATAGTGACCGTAACCCTGACACTCATGGCATCTAATAGATTGAGTTTTCTTAATGGGAGTCATAGAGTTATTTTTCTCACGTCTATCTTTCGAGAATTTATTAAAAACTTCATTTTTTCGTTCTTGAGGCTTTCTCATATTCTTCATCACTTTCTAAATTTTTTTAACGAAATAAGTTATTTCGTCGTCCCTAATTGTCTTAACATTAGTTGACTCACCCTCTTCTTCTCTAATAGTAATTATGGCTATGGATTTAACATTTTTAGGTTGAGAAATGGTGAGTTCATAGGTTTGAAGGGATCCTACAAGTTCTTCTATCTTAATAGCATCTAAGTCCTTACTTTCTTTAATCGCGGTGACTTTAGGTCTAAACCTTTCGGGTAGGGATCTAAGGACTTTTCTAACTATCTTTGACTTCGAAATCTTCTCACCTAGGTTAAAACTCAAATTAACTATGTCATTCAGCTTCGTATAGAATTCATCGAACGATTCATCGTCCTTCATTCCAATTTCTTCAAACCTAGAGGTTAACATCTGTTGTTTATAATTTTTAATAATTTTAGTTCCCTCGTGTGTGGTTTCTATGATGTCCCAAACTTCTTTAGCAGTCTTACACATCGAAACTCTCCTCAACTCTTCTGTAGACACAACCATGAACAGGGCATGAATGCCCTTACTATTCCAATTACACTCAGCTAAGTCATCTTTAGTAGGTGTAACTATACTAGCAGCATTAGTTGAAGGTGGAGTCCACCCAATTTGAATGCTAATCCAAATACGTTGATCCAAAGTTTGAAGGAGGCTCTCATTCGAACTTTCCAATAAGCACAATTGCTTTCGTCGAAAAATTGAGGTATAGATAATGACAGACTTATCTAGAATTTATTAAGCGTCAGGAATCGAATTAAGGCTCTGATACCAATAGAAAATACGTAGTTCGACCTAAACTACACCTAGAGGGGGGGTGAATAGGTGATTATGCAGAATTAATGAATTATAATAAATTAGTAACAAGTCACTAATTGATTATCTCTAGATGATTATGTAATCAGTTCAATTAACCTATGTTTGAATACCGCTTAATATAAAACAGTAAACAAAGCAATAAACAACGCACCGTATGATCAAGGAGAAACCCCAACTGGGTAAAAACTCCAGGTACTTGCCAATTAACAATCCACTATAAACGATTTATAACTTACAGTTTACCAGACTAGACGACGACACATACTATCTGATCTCCTGACTGTAATTCTAATAGCTCTCCTGGATTCTGTGCTCCTACACCAACTCCCAGCTGCAGTTTCCAAAGCTCTCTTGGATTGCGCTCTC
The DNA here is from genome assembly GCA_035079005.1 of Fraxinus americana. Taxonomy (NCBI): domain Eukaryota; kingdom Viridiplantae; phylum Streptophyta; class Magnoliopsida; order Lamiales; family Oleaceae; genus Fraxinus; species Fraxinus americana. The sequence continues at coordinate 24,354,718 of CM068708.1, read as the reverse complement.
CTACAACAACTCTCAACTTTGTGAAATCGTCTATCTCCTGTGGATTCACGAAGAACACCACGTTCTTCAACCTGTCAATTAATCGATCCAACCCGCAAATACATTTTTTTTATTTTTTTCATTTTAAAACTCATCTTCTTAAGCTTTAAAAAATGAAAATAAAAATACAATTACAAATATAATTCTTTCTTAAATAATTTATTTACCATCTGTGTTTTTTCTACCAAAGCTTCTAGTTTATTATCAATTTCAAATTTAGATTGTATCATTACTTTTCATTTTTGATATAATTGTTTGTTGGTAATTATCGGATATATACAATAATTTTGGAAAAATCAATCCACTACCATTTATGTGTGTGTGTGTGTAGAAAGGCAATTTGTTTAACTCAAAATACGCACCAATGTCCAAACCGACCCAAACTAATTTGGTTTGGTTTGGTTGGGTTTCAATGATTGGATTGGATCGGTTTGAGTTGGAAGTTATCAAAACCGAATAAGTCAGTTTCGGTTATGGGTTGGACTCAAAACCAAACCAACCCAAACCATGCCCAGGCCTACTTGGCGATAAGCTAGCGATATTCCGGCGCCATTTTCCTTCTTTTCCATTCTCGAACTCTAGACCTAATATAACACAACTTTTATTAATTGCACACTACTCCTTGACATTTACAAGATATTAATTTAAGTCCATTTTGTTCACAGATTTGCCAATTACATTAAATACCTAACACACTCAATTCCTCTTATCTATTCTTCATCTACCAGCGGGTCTGCCTTGACGTCGAAGTTTGGGGGTTTGTAACGGCGAAACTGTTCAACGATGGAGTTGGTGTTGTTAGTATTTGCATTCTGGAGACTAGCCTGTGCTTGTTGTCTACCCAGATCTTGTACAGCTTTCAACAAATCCTTGATAACCGTAGTTTGGTTTTGTTGTTGTCTCGACATTTCTTAACATGAATACAAATTTGTTTTTAGAATTATTGGATAACAAAACAAAAAAAATAAAATGTATAAACTTAATATAAATCTTTACTTGAAAAATTAAACTTGGTTTTTCAAACGTAACATTTTGTTTTAAAAAAAATTATAGATAACAATACTATCATCTATTCCTAATTTCTATTAGTCATGGAAATCTTTTATGGTAGAGTCTCATCATCCGAGTTAATGCATGACTCGTTTTCAGAATGCATAACCAAAATGACGAAGTTCTATGGCTCGAATTCTTGCTCGAGGTCCTCTTCCGACTCTGGTTCAGGTTCCTCCATTAGTTCTGATTCAGGCTCCTCCTCTGGGTCCTCCTTAGGCTTCTTCTCTGGGTCTAATTTAGGTTCTGGCTCAAGGTCAGGCTCAGGCTCAGGCACTGGATCTTGCTGTCTGTGGTTCCATAAGATTATGATATCCTCAAAATATCCTCTAAAATCAATCTTGTCCCAGTCTTTAGGTAGATAAAGCTCAAAATCCATATCTCTTACAAAGTAAGCAACATCTCTCCATTGAGGTTGCATATAGCTTATAAGATGATATCGAGAGGATTGTCCCCTCATTATATCCGAATGATCTTGCTTGCTCCCACTTTAAAAGGAAATCTTCGACATGTTCAGCAAAGGTTCGTTCCCATCTCACTTCATAATTCATGTAGTTCTCGATAGCAATTTGAGCACGTTGCAAGTATGTTGTGCTATTCCTAGTCATCCTAGTTGTTTTTTCCAATTCCTAATCATGTAACAAGTATAACTTCAATTTTGAAAAAAATAAAATTTGGATTACAGTTTATTTCATTGCAAAAATTAAATAAAAAAAAAATTCAACTAATAAGTCATGCGAGGTAAGCATACTTATACATTTCATAATACGAGGCAAGATGAAAAAAAAAATATTTCATTTCATACCTTGGAACAATTGGATAGTGGTCGAATAGTGAGCGCCACATGCCAAAGATTCTTTATAACATTGCATGTTTAAAACTTTAAAAAACTTTACATTATTTTTAAACTTCTAAAGTCTTTCAGAATTTTTCTAAAATATGATCTTCTCGAAATGAAAGTTTTTAGAAAATAAAATATTCTTAAATTTAGAAAGTTTTTGAAATATCGTTTTTCGTCTTGTTAATTTGAATAATGCCCAATCAATAGGTTTTCAGATGAGGCGGGGAGGAGGGGGGGTGGTCACAAACGGACCGCTTAAAAACTGCCGTGTAAAATTCTTTGGTGGTGAATTATGAGACAATTGCACACTATTTATAAAAAAAAATATAGTGGTTGAGTCTTGGTACAATTGGGATGGAAAAATTGTATTTATCAAATTGGATAAGAATTAAATTTTTAGTAAACAAATCATAATATGACACGTGTACATAAAACCTATCACAATAAAAAGGTGATTCTAATCGATAGTAATGGCAACTTTTAATTTCAAATAGAATTCTAAAAAAATTATCCCACAGTCATTCCTTAGATACACGTGGCTATCATCATCCAAATTCAATTTGATTTTAAAAAAATAAACAAATAATTTTACAATTTTTTTGAACTTCAATATCTTGTGACTAATTTATCAGAATTAACTTTTTTCTCGAGCCTAATTTACATGATTAATTACGAGCTATCCAACGAGTACCATATTGATATACTTATCCTCACTCTATCAAAATCCAAATATTTGACCTAAGAACATAAGAATTTAAAACATACTTCACTTTAGTCCCTCAACTTTCAAAATAATAAAATATAATATATAGAACAAATAAATTTTTATTCTAAAATTTTCTAGCGTTACAATTAGTGCTACAATATCAATATAGGTAACGTTAATTGATATGATCAATGAAAAATAGAATTAAATAATTTATTTAATTATATATCTCATTTAATGTTACATTAGTGCCACCTAAACTGGTATTTCAACATTAGTGGTGCTAAATAACACTTCTCTTTAAAATTTATATATTTTTTCTGCATTGTTAATCAATAACTACGTTTGAGCGTTGGGTACATTTCGAATATTTCGTAAATGGAACCAATGTGTTTTCATGTAATTACTATAACCAAAGTCAAACTATCATTTCCTATTCGAAATTGATTTTGGCATAACATTTTTCAGAATAATGATTAAAAAATACAAATTATCTTCACAATATTTAGTAGAAATGAAGGAAATAAAATATATTACCAAATACATATTCCAACACTTTCTTAATCCACTATGAATATGTAAATATGATAAAATATCTATCACAAATAGCATCTAATTCTGGCTATAGCTCTCTATGCGGTGCCTTAAAAAGGGTTTCTGGGCGACCAATGTGTAAAGTGATCAGAGTGATTATGAATGAATGTGATATGATTCAATTATTTAAATGTATGAATATGATTTATTAGGATACTTACTATTTGGATCTTGCAAATTTGTTATTTGGTGGACGTTGCAAACTTGCTACTTGCTGACCAGGATCATTGGGTTAGGATTAATAAGTTGTAGAATTAAAAAACTTACACGACAAGTTCAATTTTAGAGTTGGGCACCCACATTTCCTTTACAGAATCAAGTATCGATCCAGACTCAATTGTTTCTAGGTTCTCGATTTCAGTTTCTATTTTATTTTTTTTGGAACCAAACTTGAACCTTTGATTTCAATTCATCCTGATTCAAAATGATCGATTTTCATTAAAATGTTCATTCTTATCAGATTGTGAACATAAAAGTTTATGTGATAATTAAGTGACATTTATTGACTTGCTATCGTAACTAGGACTTCATTCCTACATTTAAAATGTTATATCAATTAATATTAACTGAAAATCATGAGTCTAGATAAAACATTATTAAAAAAATAAAAGGAAAGAACCAATAAAGACTCCACCATTATTTGTCCCTTTTTGGCTTAGTGGAGCTTTGCGCTACAAAAAGGAAAATTCTTATTCTTTTATACCCCCATCTTCTCTCCATAACTTTTCTCAAGGAATAAACATTTTTTCAGAAACAGATATAAAATATTGTTGGACTAACTTAAATTGTTAATGCACATTCGATACACGGGAAATGAACTATGTCTTCCTTTAGTGTTTAACTTTGTGATGTTATATAGTTTTAGTTGCGTACTTACATAAATAGTGTAAGTGTTATGCCCTAGACCCAATCGATTTAGGTTATAAACACTTTTCATATGTTTAATGCATTTAATTATGGCAAGATCTATTATTTATTTATATTGCTTTTCTATTGTGTTAATTATATTAAATAATAGAATCCGTAGATTTAAGTCTTTTCAATTTGTTAATCACAAGGAGTTGTGATTGTCAGGTACAAATTACAATATGACTGAATCTTAAATTATCCATGGTCGAAGTGATAACGAGACACGGATATCGTTATTGCGGATAGACCATCGCGTGTGGCATTCTTACTTGTGAAGTAAGTAGCTGATCTCACAAGCTAAAGTGTGGTGACACTTGAGTGAACACGCGGATGCTTTGTTATAGAACAAAACATTGGAGACCCGGGAGATTCCACATGGATAACTATCTCGAGTGTTAGTGGTTAATCTCTAACGTTCGGCAAAGTGAAATTGATCCTTTGACTTGAGGTCATTATAGTACCTTATATGAGGACGGTCATACTTTGGTGGTGTTGGATGTTACTCGTCAAGGGTCGCTAATACAAGATCATTCGGGTATGTCAAGAATCATATGAAGGTTGTGAATGATCAATAGAGAATTCGTCACTCTTAGATAGTAAGAGAATATGATCTACATTTTATCCAGCTTAAGTTGATTATGAAATCCTTGGCCAAGGTGAACTCATAAGTCGAAAAGGAGTTTTCGATTACATTGACTAAACAGTAGGATAAAAGATATGATCGATAATCGAGATTGACACATATCCATATCTCATAATTGATTGGATCATATTGACGAACGGATTATAATTTCATGGTAAACGAACAAGTTTTGGTTTGTCACATCACATGACATTTCCCATCACATGTATTGCCTTGACACATTGTTAGATGTCAATGCGGGACGACGAATACGAATGAGTGATAAATTAAAAGGGGTGTTTTAATTTATCGATATTTTGATTAGATCAAAATAATAATTCAGACGTTAGACATCGTGATCGGGAACCTAATGGGTCACACACAAAAGAGAACCAGAAGACTGAGATTTACCAATTAATTAATTAACAAGTGTTGGGTAATTAATTAATTGGTTTGCTTATTAATATACCAAAATTAATTAATTGGATTAATTAATTTATGGACCGGGTTTTAATTAATATGATTAATAAAGTATCGGACCGGGTTTAGTTTCAAGAGGGGCCGAGCCCACTTGGACTTATATTAATATCATACTAGGGTTTGAAAACTGTAGAGATTTTATTTTATTCTTGCTAGCACAAGAAAAGAAACCCTAGCCACCATTCTTGTTCTCTGTGTGGATCACCATTGGAGGCTGGACAATTGGACAGCTTGGATTGCAGATCGTGATCATTGGAGTTCGTGAATCAACAAAGGGTTTTACAGAATTCATCAAGGTATAATTCTAATCACAGTTTCCATCTAAACACATTGCAGATCCTTGGTGGGAATTGAAAATTGTTATAATTCCGCTGTACATGATTAAGTAGATTCCCAACAAATAGTGAGTTGATTTTCATACAAAATTAATATTAATATTGATACAGAATATATTATTATTATTATTATTATTATTATTATTATTATTATTATTATTATTATTATTATTATTATTATTATTATTATTATTATTATTATATATGTCACATACCCTCTAGTCACAAATTCTTTAATTTTTTCAATAAATAAAACTTTTTCATTGTCGATGTAACAAAAGAACTTTACTTATGGTTCTCTCAAACTCAGAGAATCATAGCAGTGACAATTTTTATTACGTCCATTGAGAGCAGGAGATCAATTTTAATGAAAATATTTTATTTTAATTTTTTTGAACCATTTAATGGCTATCCCGATCAAGATTAATGAAGAGACATATAGTCAAAACTTTATTAATTATCTTGTTACAAATACGTGATAGTGGATATGGGAGTCTAACTAATTATATCATTGCAGAAAATAGCCATTATTATTTTGTTACATTTGGTACCTTTACTTTTCCTATGATTGTGATATTGTTGGCTTTCACTTGATTATTTCTGCTATGAACAAAACAAGGTGGCGGACACCCACCATTTAGGGTTTCGATAGTTGAAATTTTTTCTTAGGACATCGGAATTTTTTGGATAACATTTTACTCTTTATATCGTGTTAGTTTATTATTTAAAATACGGTATTCTTGAAAATATCCTAGGTGAAGAAATGGCTTGTTAAGATTTAATTTATTGCAAGTTGTTAGCAGATTGACTTATTTTGCTCAATCTCAACGATTTTAGCGCATTCAGACATTGACGTGAGAAAAATTTACAATTTGCACCTCGTTTGCGATTAAATAAATAAATAAATAATTTTTTTGGGACCAAATTCCACTTTAAGAGTCTATTGATCTTTCATTTCTTGAGTGTGGGTAGGGGGTGGGCAAAAAAATCGAAAAATCAATTAAACCGACCGAATCAAACCGAGTTGGGTTGGTTTGGGTTGATTTGAACAAAAATATATTTTGGTTCAGTTAATTTTAACAATTATAAAGTCGGGTTGAGTTGGTTGGGGTTTAAGCAACTAACCCGTCAATTAACCGTTCCAACCCGCAAATACATTTTATTTTTATTTTTTCCATTTTAAAATTCATCTTCTTAAACTTTTAAAAAAATAAAAATAAAAACACAAATATAGTTATTTCTTAAATAATTTATTTACCGTCTATGTTTTTTCTACCAAATCTCCAAATTTTGAAAGAAAAAAAAGCAAGAAGTGTTTATTATATATTCCAAATTTAAATTGTATCATTGCTTTTTATTTTTGGTATAATTGTTTGTTGGTAACTATCGAATATATACGATAATTTTGGAAAAACCATTTATATATAAAGACAAAATTTTTTATCTAAAAATAGATATGTAATCTTTTTTAACTCGAACCAATGTCCAAACCAAACCAAACCGACCCAAACTGATTTGGTTTGGTTTGGCTCGGTTTCAATAATTGTATTGGGTCGGTTTGGGTTGGAATTTATCCAAACCGACTAAGTCGGTTTCGATTATGGGTTGGACTCAAAACCAAACCAATCCGAACCATGCCCAGGCCTAAGTGTGGGTATGGCAATTAGTATTTAAAGGGCCCAATATTAAATGACCAAATTCTTGAATGTTTTCCCCTGTTTAGTGAGGATTAAATTTAAATTTTTAGTAAATTTTAATAGAAGTTGATAAAATATGTGATTGAAAAGTTGTTGCCCATAAAATATGTGGTTGAAATGAATTGTTAACTTATATTTAGATTAAAATCTAAATTTTAATGTGGTAATTACATAAAACCCGGGGTTTAGTTTGACTTTTTTAAAAACCATGTATACCTTTTAAAAAATTAGGTTTGAAGTTTTTTTTTTACAAAAATCAGGTACTATATTAAAACCCTAATTTATCAATCCCGTCCCGCACCTCATTTCCCCCAAACTCATTCTCTCTCTACCTCTCCTCTCTCTCCCTTCATTACCCATCGGCAGCTGCAGCGATGAGTGGTGACCGGTCCAGAGTCATCGCTGCAGCCACGACGAGGAAGTTGCGGCAATCCCCCCCCTTTTCTCTCTTTATATCTTAAGCTTCTCTCGTTTCTCTCTCTATCGTTCAAGAAGATCTGTGTATTCTGTGGAAGCCACCCAGGTAACAGTCTGTGTGTTAATAACAATGCACAATGCTCTGATGATGATGATAATAATAATAATAATAAAGCCATTTTTTTGTGTTGACTCGGAGAGGAATTGCAAGAGAGTTACTGATACTTTTGGTCAAAGAACTTCCATTTACATAGGCGTCACAAGGTGTGTGTGTATATATATATATATATATATATATATATATATATATATATATATATATATATATATATATATATTTTTTTTTTTTTTTTTTTTTTTTTTTTTACTGATAATTATTTTTCGACCGATACAGACACAGATGGACAGGCGCATCTATGGGATAACAGCTGTAGAAGAGAGGACCAAGCAAGAAAAGGTCGTGATGCTGCTATTGAGTTAGGCAATGAATTGGTGGGTTCTTATGAGTCAATCTTTGATTGAATTTTGATCTTGGTTTAACAACAGTTGACGATTTTTATTATTCTGTCTTTTGATGTCAAAACATTGACTTTTGTGTTTTGCTTATGGGATTCTCGTGTTTTTGACCTCACGTCAAATGTTTTTAACTTTTCTATGTTATTGAATATTGTACATGTTCATAGAATCCTGTCTGTGGTGGCGGTCGCGTGGTGGTGATGGTGATCCGTGTGGTGGTGGTCGTTTTTTGTTATTGTTGTGGCGGGGTCAACGATGGTTCTTTTGGTGTCTGTGACCTAGCTATTGAACTGTGACTTTAAAATTGATAATTTGTAACTAAAAAAAGAATCTGTGACCAATAAATTTGAAAATACGTGACCTGTGACATATAATTTTTTTGATCTGTGACCTATAAAATTTTAGACTTGTGAATTCGAAATAATCCGTGACCTACAAACTTTTTGATATGTGACCGATAATAAAATTGTGACCTACAAATTTTTTTATCTGTGGCCTACAAAATTTTTGATATGTGACCGGAGAACAGTCGTCGGCCACCGGAGTAGTCGCCGGAGCAGTGTGGGTGAGTTAATTATATTATATTACTGTTTAATATTTAATTTAATATAATAATTGTGAAATATAATTAATTAATTCACGGAAAACCTAATTTTTGCATTTTAAAATTTGGGGCCTAATTTTTGATAGATAATACTTCATCCATGAATTTTTCCCAATTTTAATTGGTACCAATGACTTAAACTCTGGCCCAAATATATTTCTCAACTTACACGCTACAGAAAATAATTTAAAGAAAATATTGCAGCACTAGTCTCCAATTCATTCACTTAATAGCAAATGGCTCCCTAATCTCCTATTTTTGACGTTTACTTCCCCAACTAATCATTTGTATCAACATAGTCCCCAAAGCACGTGAGTTTCACTGGTCACATTTGTGTAGGGCCAAAAATGGTAAACACGTAATTGATTTTAGTCGAATTTTTTTTTTTAAATGCAAATAGGAAAAAAAATTGAAGAAGAAGAACCACCAAGGTGAACTTCAAAAATAAAGTTTAAAAATACAATTTTACTATTGTGGAGAATTTAAATAAATTATAATCTCTACAAGAATGTTGATCGAATTCATATGAATCAAAATATTACTTATGAACAATTTTTAGCATAGAAATGCAAATTAATCATTATTGTAGCATAACAAGTGCTACACCCAGAAAGAAAGTGTGCATCACAGTATTTTGATAAAATACTTCCCAAGTGCTTATTTAATAAAACTTTTATAAATTTTATCAAACCATTTTCACTTATTAAACTTTAATTTTAATTATACATTTTATAGAACTCACAAATTTTATCAACTCTTTAATTACACATTTCACCACAATTATATCAAATTTTGGCTAAATTTTTTTTCGGAAATTTTGTCAAATAACACTTGAGACCCAAATCAGACCAAACTACATGGATCCAACCCAATAAATACAATAGTTGGTTGAGAGACAACTAAATAGATTATACTCAAAAAATCTCTCAGAGACAACCTACAATTTACTGTTCATTTATGAAGTATTTTTTATTCTCATCTTATCCATATCCATCATTTACTATTCATTCAGAAGCTTTAAGGGTAATATGGATTTCCTCTTACCCACAATTGTTGACTCTTCTGATATCTCTGCTTCCTTCTTAAGCCTCTGTTTGGTGCATATTTTGGGAGTAAGAATCCATTTTTACCGTTGACGTGATGAGGAATATGTGGTTGAAAAAGAAGGAAAAGTTATTGATGTGATAGAAAATATTATTTTATTGAAGAATGTGTGGTTGAAAATGAGTAGAAGAATGAGAATAAAAAAAATAATATGGATCAAACAAGGGCTAAATAAAGGGAAACGAAGAAAACAATGACTTCCTTCTTAAATAAAGGGAAACGGAGAAAATGGCAACTTCTTTCAAAAGTCTACAATTGTTGACTCTTGTTATGTCTCTGCTTGGGAAAAAGAAAAATGGCAACTTCTTTCAAAAGACGGTGAATCAGAAACAATTAATTGAAAAACATTTCGTGGATCATATGTTTTATTTCATTTTCAGTTCCTATGCCAGCGAACTCTAAGCTTAATTTTATACATGTTTCTTTCAACACACAAATCCCCTGGACTCTCTCGTTTCCTGATTGCTTTTCTTATGCGATTTCTACTCCTTCCGTAACAGCTTCATTAGTTTCTTTCTATTTGTTCCAATGATTTATGTCTAATTGTCTTCTCGTTTGAACTTTTCTGGAAGTTTTTCAAAGGATGTAAAGATTTTACAGACGTCCTAAGGTATCTCGATTTCATATTCTCTCTCGATTGTAGAAATAAATCCTAAACAAATCTCCTTTAAAACATATATTATAGTAATTACAGTAATCGTGTGTAAAAAATGGTTACCCTAAAATTCCTTATTGCTTTAGTTTGGATGTTTATAGGCCCATGCAATTTATTCTATTAGTTATCATGTTTTTACATATTGTATGTAAATAGTTAACATATTTCGTAGGAAACTTCATTTCACTTAGAATTTTAGTTTCCACAGACGTATGATATAATATATGTGCTAATGGCCTTCTTCAATATTTTTAGTTCCTGTTGGTTACTTTAGGCATCAACTATTCCATATGTTATCTTGTTCTTCTCATGGATGTTTCGAAAACATGTTCGGATGTAGTTACTAGTTCTTTAAACTTCGAAAGAATGTCCCATCGCCAACAACAAAACCAAAGGCAAAGGGATTGGCAAAATCAACTTCGAATTGGTAGCACTGATCATCGCAAAAGAATAGTTGATCATATGTCATCCGGAATAATTATGGTGTTGTACAAATGCAACAATCTATAATGCATCATGATTTTGAGGCTTCTACTTCAAACTAAGAAACTCTGATATTTGCAATTCTGCATTACAAAGTAGTTTTAATGTATTGAACATACCGACGACTGTATATGTATCACCGACATGTGATACCTGTAGACATTGTGGTGCAAGAAAATTTTATAGAGAAAGTAAAGGCTTTTGTCGCTCTGATGGAAAAGTTTATCTCTGTGTGCCTGACTCATCAGCTGAACTCTACAACTGATTTACATCCAAAGAACCAAAAAATATGGAATTCAAAAAGATTGCATGGGGATATAATAATCACTTTGCTTTCACTTCATTTGGTATTAAATAGGACAAAGATCTCTTTAAAGCGTACAAAGGAATTTACACATTTAGAGTTCAATGGCAAATATACCATTATGTAAATGAACTTATCCCATAGGATAATAAGCCTACTTATATGTATATATTTCTATGACACGGATAATGAACTTCAAAATCGTATGAAAATTTCAGAAAACTTTGTCCAATGTACTTTGATTGTTCTAATTGAAATCTTGAAGGTGAATCTATATAGTAGATTCTTTAGGTCTTTAAGTGATATGACTAAGTTGCAAGACCATGAAATACACATAAGATGCGACCCACGACTTGATCAAAGCGTCTTTAATACTCATACGATATCTCAAGTAGCTGCTGTATGGGTCAAAGACGATGAGAATGCTAATATTCCCGTTCGTGACATTAGTATATATGGTCATTCTGGTGATTTATATAAAGTTTATTATTACTACGATTGCTATGATCCTTTGCAGTATCCATTACTTTATCCATACGGGGAATTTGGTTGGCATGAAGGAATTGGGAGGTACATGAGGACATATTTTCAACATGCTCCTCAATTTGTTGTTTTTCCTACCACAGTGACCTCTGCAGCTAAATTTATTGAAAAATAAAATCAAGGTTTGTAAATAAATTTTATCTTACATTTTACTAATTTCTACACTGTAAATGTTGTAAACGAATGACGAATTTGTTTTCACAGTGCTTACTGGAATGAAGCACCGGTCTCAGGTTTCTTGTCGAGAATATTATTCATACAAATTGCAAATTAGGACATCTGGTAAGTTTGTTTTGCTTCGCAGTGGTAGACTGCTTCAACAATATGTTGTAAATATGTATGTTAAAATTGAAACTGCAAAGTTAGACTATTTTCGTAACAACCAGAAACAAATACGAGCTGAACTTTACCAAGATATTGTAAATAGCGTTCAAAATGGAGAACAAGGGGGTGCAAATTTGGGAGAAATTTTATTTTGTCACGGTCTTTTATATGTGGGCCTAGAGATATGCTAAAGAGATATATGGATTTAATAGCTATTGAGCAGGGCTATAGAAATTAGATATATTTTTTATTATTACATGTAATCCAAATTGGTTAGAAATTAGGCAAGAACTAAAACACAATGATGATATTCAAAATAGACCAGATTTAATAATCGTATATTTAGAGTAAAATTAGAAGAATTGAAAAATGATATATAAAAAAAAGAAATTTTAGGCCCTGTTGTTGCGCATATATATGTTATTGAATTTCAGAAAAGAGGTCTTCCTCATGCACATCTATTGTTGATTTTCAAATATGGCCACAAAATTTGTTTTGTTGTAGATGTTGATAAGATAGTTAGTTGTGAAACCAAAACAAATATTCTTATCTTCATACTATTATTGTTAAACATAATATGCATGGCCATTGTAGAGATTTGAATCCAAAAAATGTATGTATGGAAGCAAATAAAAGTTACAAAAATAAATACCTTAGGGATTATTGTAATGCTACTATCTTCGATGATAATTTGTATAAACGTCGTAATAACGATATTTCTATTGAAGTTAGAGGTCATATGTTAGACAACCGATGGGTTGTACCGTACAATCCTTATTTGAGTACAAAATTTGACTGCCACATTAATGTTGAGTATGTTCTTCTATTAAAACTATAAAATATTTGTCCAAATATGTGTATAAAGGACATGATTGTATTAATTTTTCAGTTGCAACAAATGAAACAGTGAAAGAAATCGATGAAATATCTGCTTATCAATCTACTAGATGGATATCTCCACCTAAAACTATGTGGAAGATTTTTTGTTCAACTTAGTAGAAATTTATCCAACTGTTTATCTTTACACTTTCATCTTGTAAATTATCAACAAGTAAAATATAACGACGAAGATGATTTATCTATTATTATTGAGAACAAAAATACGAGAAGAACAATGTTAACAGAGTTTTTTCAAGTATATAAAGCAAATGAATTTGCTCTACATTGTTGTAACGAGATTTTCTAACACAATTTGTTTGGAATTCAACTAAGAAGATTTGGACTCTCAGAAAGAAACACATTGTCATAGGACGAATTGTCACAGCGAATCCACCTGAAGGAGAATGATATTTTTTACGCGTTCTTCTCAATCATATTCGAGGTCCAACATCATTTCATGATTTACGAACTTCAAATGGAGTAACTGTTAGTATATATCGAGAAGCATCACTTTTACATGGTTTGTTAAGGAAGACAACCATTGTGAAGAATATCTATCTGAATCTATTGTTTATGAAATGCCTACTTCTTTAAGACGTCTCTTTGTTAAGCTTCTTAAACTTTGAAACCTTAATCATCCAAAGCTACTATGGGATAAATTTAAGGTTTACATGACTGATGATTATGTATGTGAAAATAAACCTCCAGGAGTTGCTGAATTACGGGCTTTAGAAGACTTGGTTCTATTTTAGAATCATTGGGTAAAAACATAAATGATTATGAGATAGTGTCATTCAGCGTTAATGTAGATGAAAATGAAAGGTTGAGAAGAATGGTTGTAGAGGAGACAACAAATTTGGATATTGAAGAAGGTTATGCTTGTGCAGCAAGCTTAAATAATCAACAAAAAATTCCGCATGATACGATTATGGAAAAAGTAAATTCTAATTCAAATTTAGTGTATTTCATCGATGGTATATGGAGAACAGGCAAAAAGTTTCTATATAAAGAGCTCTTAACTGGTGTGCAGTCTCAAAATTTAGTTGCTTTAGCTATTGCTTCATCTGGAGTATCTGTATATCTTTTACCTGGAGTCCGAATAGCTCATTCAAAATTCCTTTGGAAATAGTTGGAGAAGTAAGTTGTTCTATTAGTAAACAATCAGCTTTCGGAACTTTGCTGAAAATGTCAAAGTTAATACTCTAGGATGAAACACCTATGGTAATCGTTGTGCCATTGAAGATGTTCATAAAATGCTTAAAGATATTACTGATTGTAACTTGCCTTTCGGTAGGAAAGTAGTAGTTTTAGGAGGAGATTTCTGACAAGTTTTACCGGTAATACTGAGGGGGAAAAAGATGACATAATAAAAGATAGCTTAATTTTCTCTGACCCATGCCCTTCGTATTCATATCTACCATTGGTTGAGAACATGAGAGGAAAATTGGATTCCACATTTTGTGATTACTTGCTTAGAATTGGAAATGGAACATAACAAGAACACAATTGTGATTGTATTCAACTTCCAAAGAATATAATTGTACAATTTGAGGATGAGATTACATCTCTAAAAAATTTAATAAATCATGTTTTTTCAGAATATAGAAGCATATGTTGATAATTTACAGACATTGGCAAACCGAGTCATTTTTATACCTAGAAACGAATGTGTTGATCATATTAACAAAATTTTAGTTGATCAAATTCCTTCAAATATAGAAGCATATGTTGATAATTTACATATATTGGCAAACCGAGTCATTCTTACATCTAGAAACGAATGTGTTGATCATATTAACATAATTTTACTTGATCAAATTCCTGGTCAAATGTACACATATTATAGCTTAGATGAAGTAGTTGACAAATCAGAATAGAGTCTAGAAGATTTCTTGAATACTTTGACTCCAAACGGTATTCTACCGCATGAATCAAAGTTTAAGATAAACTGCCATGTTATATTATTGTGGAATATCAATTCACCCGAAGGGTTATGCAATGGGACATGCCTTGCTTGTAGGAAATTTGATAAGAATGTAATTCTTGCGGAAATTACAGCTGGTGAGTATTGTGGAAAACATGTTTTCTTATCAAGAATCCATTTTGTACCTCTCAAAACTGATCAAACTTCAATTCCATTTAAAAGAACTCAATTTTCAATTAGGCCATACTTTGCAACTACGATAAACAAAGCACAAGGTCAAACACTTGATTTTGTTGGTTTGTATCTTCCTGAACCAGTTTTCTGTCATGGTCAACTTTATGTAGCATTGTCAAGAGCTGAAACAAGCAAGTCTTTAAAAGTTTTACTCAAACCATCAAGCACTAAAAATATGCACAGTACATGTGCTAAAAATGTTGTCTACAAAGAAATTCTTCCATTCATACATCTGTAGAAGTATAAATTTTTATGTTATTTTTTTGTAATTGTTTACCTTACTTTCTCCATTGATGTAGAAAATCAACCTAAAAGGATCCAATGTTCTTCTAATGTCAAGCACATCAAAGCATCTTTTCATTTTGTTGATTTTCTTCAACTTTGAGCTCTCCTTGATGGATAAAAAGGTAAAAAAAAAAGAAATTAAAAATATGATCATTTTCAGATGTTAATTGTTCTTAAACTTAAAATTAAGGGTTGATTGGTTATCTTGATGTTGATGTCAAAATCAATTTTAATTCGATGATCTATAACTTGAGTTTCTATTCTAAAAGTTTTAGTCTACTTAATTGCTTTATCTTTATTACTTTTTTTGAGTTTGTGTGAAGGAACCGAAATTTTGAAAAAATATTTGTTCTCTTTCTTTATGGAAAAAATTTCTTAGAAATTAGAGGCTTCATTGCTAAAATTTGACAAAGAGAATTACAATGCCAACTTATTGTGCTCATGTCCTTCCTGATACAGTTTGATGTAAAACTCTTATAAATTAAAGTAAGGGAAACAATGCGGCAATTATCTTAATCTTATTGGATGTTCATACAATTATTAGATTGTCTAAAAAATCCTAATCTTATTGCTTTCTATTACGACTCTGCAATTCACCCCATAACAAGTACCAATAGGAACTACAGAGAGAAGAACATATATGAATAGGATGATGATGATGATTTCCAGTTGCCTGAGGGGATTCAACTGATAATGATGTTGGTTGTTGTGGCTGGCAAAAAACATATAATTCCCTTAGTTTAAAAAATGTCTGAAGTATTTGTTTGATTTATGTTGCGCTTATTACTTTTACCGCTTCAATTGAAAATGTTTAAACATTTGTAAGTCACTCTGTGACCCTATATAGATTTATGCATTGTTCTGATGGGTAAAGATAACTTTCGAACTCTTGCATTTTGTAATTGTAGCCATTTGGTGACTACATTACACTTTCAAATGTACTACCTCATATTTATATCACAATTTTTATTTCCTTTTTTTCTCTATGGACTGATGATTTTATAGAAATTCAGATCTTTATTTATTTATTTATTTTTATTTCTCAAGAGTCATTTGCAATACTCATGGAACCTTTGAGTGTTGTTTATTCAGAGAACTACACGCACATTGTATTTGTTATTTTTTGTGCCTCTCTTATGTTTCGAATTGTGACCATTGTATGTCCAGATTGTTATTTGTTCGTTTTGTTTCTCCCTTTGGTGGGAGGTAATATCTAATTTTAGTTCTTGGTCCTTCCACCAAAGTTGAAGAGGAGTGGCATCTCATTTTCGAGCTGTCTCTAGCTTTTTGAATTTACTTTTGAGGCTTCTGTAAGAATTTTCTGACCATCTGTTATGAAGATGAGATGTCAACATGTACTTAAGGAGGCTAGAAGCACTATTCTAAACTCCTCCTGCATTTTTCAACAAGTTACATTTCTGAGTTCAAAAGCTTGGTTTAAATATTTTGATATCTTTTTTATTCTTACAAACATAAGTACTTTAAACAACATAAAACACTACTTGTACACTAACTGCCGCTAACATATGAAACTTGTTTTATTATCAAAGACTCATCAACTGTACTTTGTTAAAATACATAACTGTGTTTCAAAATCCCATTTAAGCATTTAACTACCAAAAGCATTTAGGCCTTCAGAAAGACCATTTCACCATTTATTTGCGAAATTATTCAATACCATTTGCTAACCTACCGAAACCTAGGGAACTCGTGCCGCCCACATAATGTGGACACTCATCTCAAACTTCTCTCCGCGTAATAGTCGATAAAACTACTCTTTGCGTTGTGCGGATAGCACTCTCTGCACGCTGCATTGAGCTCTCCGTTCGCTGCAGAGAGGAACACTCTCCGAACTGCACAGATAGCATGCGAACAGTACTTTCCCTACTGCATGAAGAGCACGCGGACAGCACTTTTGGCGCTGCACAGAGAGTGATCTCCAAGTAGCGTGCGGAGAGCGCTCTTCACGTTGTGCGTGGAGAGCAAACTCGCGCATCTCCTGCAGCGTGAGGAATTCAACTCTCTACACAGCACGGAGAGCATGCTGCACAACGTCTCCATGCAATGTGGAAAACAGTCCACGCAACGTACTTATCTTCTTATTTTAACCAACACTTTCTTTACTTTATCATATCTTATCACCATAATTCATCTTAAGCTACAAACACATTTTTATACAAAAGGTATTTCAACTTCTCTTAAATTTTTAAAATTACTAATTTATTTACTATCATTTTTAGCTAAAAATTGAACATTTTCACCCTGTTAAAACCTTGTATAGATTGAATGTCTACTTTAAACAGGTAAAATACTTAAATTCCGTTCTTCTACTTACTTAAAATGTAAGCTGATAACATTTTGTTACATTTTAAACGAAGTAAATATAATTTCAATTTTCAGAAATTTAATACTTTTGTTTTCTTTACTGCAAAAAAAACAGTCGAACAAATAACACAAAATCAGAAAATTTGATAAAAATTACAAAAAAACCACATTCTTTTGCAAATCATATTAATTTTCGGATATTCGCAATTTTTTTTTAATCAACACATTAATTTTTAAAATTTTTATATTAGAATATAGGATATAAATAAACAATAAGAAAAGAAGTTCCATCCTCACTGAAAATAAAACCACTTCAAAGCACTTCATTCCATACATATAGTTCTTGCTTCTCAACTTTATACATATTAAGCCCTTGTTTGATTGATTCGGATTAAAATTTGATTTTAATTCAAGTCAAATTCAAACAATCAATATTAACCACATCTTTCATAGGTTTGACAATTTTTTAACCACACATTTCAAAAACGTATATCACAATCTACTAAAAATCTAATTTTAATCCCCACCAAACACCCTTTTAATATTTATTAACAAATATTTTCTACCAAATGATAACTTTCATTCTCACAGTAGATGTTTTTGAACTGACACATGCCACTTTAGTACTTTTAACTTCATAATCCCTCCACCACAAAACTTCATCACATACATATATATCTTGCTCTATAACTTTATACATATTTAATACTAGAGATATTTTCTACCAAATGATAACTTTCATCAATAGATATTTTTGAACTGACATATGGCTATTAATAGTTTTCACTTTATCCTTCAATCACAATTGAACTTCGTAACTCATTTACTAATGATTTGATACTTAAAGTTTACAGCCGTAATTAATTTGTTAATTGAGCTTATTGTTAACTTTAATATTATCCTTCAGTTCAATTATCTTGATCTTCTTCCTATTTTAATCAGCATAAGTTCAATGCACACAACCATATATCAATTCAAATATTACTTCACTAACTTATAAAGTCCTATTAAGTTGGATAATGTTTCTTCATCATAACATCTTCATTTTAGTTAAATAAATTACAAACTCTCATTATATTAATTATTATTTCTTTTATGAAAATTTTATTAACTATTTGTACTTGTCTTCATATTTTCATCAACACATTCTTCACCTCATCATATCTTACCACCATAAATCCTTTTAAACTATAAACACATTTTTGTGAGTTCATAAATATACAAAAAATATTCCAACTTCTCTTGTATTTTTAAAATTACCAATTCCCTTTAAATTAACAGACTTTGTTTCATCCTTCTTAACTATAAATTAAACATTTTCACCCTATTAAAACCTTCAACGGCATGAGTGGCTCCATCTATTTGTAATAAGTAAAATACATAAACAATTGTAAATTTTGTTCTTTTAATTAATTTTCTACTTGTAACCTCATAAAATTTTAAACAAACTAATAACATCTAAACAAAGTAAATACAATTTCAATTTTCACTAATTTAATACTTTTGCTTTCTTCAATGCAAAAAAGTAATACAACAAGTAACTATTATGCCACATTAGTACTTTTAACTTTATCTGTACACTCAAATAGTATGTCCTAAGTATTCTATAAATACCCTAACTTTATACTTCAAGTTGAAATATGCAAACACTCAAATAAATAGTGAAAAGTCAAAATATATATATTCAAATAGGCTTCCTCTATAAATCTTCTATAAATAGCTAAACTCAATACTTCCTTTTCAGTCTTTTTTTTCATCTTTTACATTAACAACTTCATTACATTTCCTTAATATAATACAGTTATACAACTTTTTATACTTTAACTTAATTTTCTTGCAAGTGACAGATATCAAAAATGGCTACAACTTACAAGCTTATCTCACAAATTACTCATCAAATACGAACTGGTCTATGAAGCTTATTGTTGCAGGAAAACAAGCATCAAAAACTGCACGTAACTCTATAGCTCGATATCAAAATCTCATCTTCATGGATTTGCAGGTAACTACAAACTATATAGGAATTTTCCAACTTTTACTGTAATTATATATTTCCTATTCACATATTCATCTCTTTCTAACATTGAACAGGGTAACAAAGTTACAGCTACAGTGTATGATGATAATATTGCAGCTCTTACTAACCAGTTGACACTCGAAAAGACATATATAATCTCAAATGCAATGGTCAAAGATAATAAAAGTGAATTTAAAAGTATACTTGAAGAGAAGATTTGGAGTATAACACAAAGAACAAAGGTTCAAGAGCTCAATGAAAATAATTTAGACTTCTTGTTTTCCAAATATGAGCTCACTCCATTTCATGCGCTAGAACATCATATGGACAAAAACACGAACATAAATAAGAATTCTACCATACAAACTTTACAACAAGTACTTCCATGCAATGTTCCATAATTATTCTGTTTGTACTAACATTTAACATATACAAAATACACGACAGATGGAATTTTTGTGTCTTGTTGCAGATATTATTGGTGTTGCTATAGAAGTTCGACAAAAATGGATTATACAGACTCATTTTGGTACCCAAGTCAGTCTTCAAGATGTCATATTGATAGATAAAAATTTTCAGACAGTGATGTTAAATCTATAGGATACTTTTGTTGAAAGGGAGTACATTGCCATTATTCAGAACCTACCAACAAAACCTATGATATGGACTATAAATCTTAAAGTTTCTTCTTTTAATGGTAACTCCAATCTCGACATACACTTTCATTTAAAATAATATGAACAAAACTAAAAAAAAAAAAAAAAAAAAGACATAATGATTATTATTACTTTTCTTTCTTCCACGGGCATTACACTCTCTACTAAAGCCAACGACAATATTTTTATTAATGCTGATTTATTGGTTGTGACAAACTACCAAGAGTGATATTAAAACATACTTAAAACACTTTTTTAACTTTACCCCTTTCTACTAAAAAACAATGAAATACTATATTTTGTATTCTATATGTAATTGTATAATTATTTTTTCACAGGGTGCTAACAAATAAGGAAGACCTTGACCAACTTACAGAAGGGAACTCATTTGTTCCTGTCAGCCCACCAAAGTTGTCGCCCCCTACAGACAACAAATTCACATCAATTGATGAATTATTGAGAGTTTATTTAGAGGTCTTCTCTAAATTCTTTTGTTAAATATACATTGCATATGTACATTTTCACTATATTTTACACCGACCATTATGAACCCACCAAACACTTTTTATTCTTGCCTATATTCACAATTTAATAACACATAAATTTTTGTAATAGAAAAAACTATATTGGATCAAGGCCCCGCTGGACAATTATTACAACGCATCTGAGATTTTGGTATATGTCATGCACTAACTGTAAGAAAACATCAACTGCAGACTTAGGATAAATTAACAAATGTTGTTTGTACAAGTACGAGCATGCAAAAGCTGAAAGATAAATTAATAAATGTCATTTGTGCAAGTACGAGCATGCAAAAGCTGACCTCGGTAAATTGAACTTTTAAAAATGTATTTACATATTCATTGACACTAATATCGTTTAAACAATACATCATACCTAATTCAAACCAATTTTATCTCCAGAGCTAATGCTTTTGTTTGACTCGAAGATAAAACTGGACAATTGGAAAAAAGCATCCTCATCTGCCTAAAACAAGTTATCTACCAATCTACAATTAAAACTACACCAAGAACCAATGACTCTTGTTTTCTAAATCAATGGGTTGCTTTAAATATTTTGGATCCATATTCGCTGTAGATTATGAAAACACAGCTATTTGTACAGTTCGTACCAATGATCTATAAAACTTTTTTATTCCCGTTATTAAATGGTGTTCAATTGTTCACTATTTAGTCCATTTTTTATTTACTATTTCTCCTTAATTAAACATTCGATACTTTAAATTGTTTCATCATCTTACACATTTCATTTCTCTCCTCAATATATTACCTTCTCTCAGCAGGAAAATCACACCAACAATATCTATTGTGAACAATTGTATATAAAACAATTTTCAAACAGTGCACTTCTATACATGTACCTAATTTAACATTACCAAAGTACATATAATGTCAATGTTAAGTTTTTTATTATCAAAAATTTTAAATAACTTTGAACTCTATAACATATTTATCTTCTTCATATAAAAAACCAGATGACATTGTCATCTACCACTATATTCTTTACATATTTACTACAAGTATATATATACTTTTGTAAAAGAACACTTCCGCAATCTATCTATTACATCTTGCACTTTATTTAGCTTTGAAATCTACACATTTTTCATAAATAAATAAAACACCGCTATATTCATAGTATTATTTATTGTAATGTACTAAAACATATTGTATTTACAATTGTATTTTATTATATTTAGTCAATAATGTAGCATTTCAACCATTACTACAAAATTCCGAACACAAAACAACTAGAAGACTTTCTCTACATCACAAAATTTTGTTCTTTTTTTAACTTATCAGTTGAATTTAATTTTGGTAATAATGTAATGGACTCAAAAACATATTCAGCTCCAAGAAATCCCGATCTGTTTCCAAATCCAAAACCAACCCGTCTTCATCCTTCAGCTCTCAAAATACGGAGTGCACGAATTACGGAGCTGTTAAATTCTAGAAAACCTTAAAGGTCTACAAACTCATTGTTCTCTAACATTGGGTTCTGATTCAAAGGAAACAAGTCTTCGTAGATTAGGCAAAAAATTGTTAAGATAGTTTTGACGGTGCGAAGTTATGGGGCGTGTGACACTGTAAGGTCCGACGACAAACCAGACAGGCTGGACCAAAAGTCACAGGAGTCTTCCCTTGAGACCTTGCATATCCTGCAACTGCCCAATTGAAAAAATAATTGAATAAACTAGCACCAACATTGATTGATCTGAAGCACACTCCAATTTAAATCAAACCATAACAGCAACAATTACGATATATTAATGATTTGTTGGCTGGGCCTCCATCCTGGGTTATCTGCTGCTGTTGTCTCCATTTACAATTTCTTTGATAAGGTGTGGATCGAGGTGGGCCGTGGACGTGAGATTGGAGAAGAATATGAAGTTTTAAAGATTTGAAATTGTTGTTGGCATGTATAAAAATTTGAGTATCTTCTATATATTAAAAGTGGCTATGTAATGGAATTTCTTGTTTTTAACGGAAAAACTAACGGAATTTGTTGTTTTAATGGACTATGTAACGGAATTTCTTGTTTTAAACAGGTAGCTGCACCTTCCTTCAGGGCTTTTATCATAACTTTGTATTCCGATATCCGATTGAGGCGATTCAAAATGCGTTGGAAAGTTAACTCATCTGGCTACAACTTTGATTCAGACAATTATTCTCCAATTCGATCACTTTCTATGCCAAAAATAGGTCTCAATATGAGACTAAAACATCGGAGCATAACTTTTCGGTTGGAAATTGATTTGTGATCATCTTTTGCCTAAATTTGATTCCATTGACGTCTTCCTTTATCCAATTGACTCCGAGCACTCTCAAATCTTTATCTTGAGGTTTGGCACAACTTTTACGTATTTAAATTTTAGTCCCCGAACTTAGATCCCTTACAATTTAGCCATTTCTTCAAATTTGTCAACTTTTGCTTATTTTCTTCGATCTCACCAACTTACATCACAACATCAAAATCACACATCTAATTATTTATCAATTACATAAACATTACATCATTAATTATTTAATTAACAAACAAATTACATCTTTATTAATAAAAAATTAATTCTTAAACAAAACTATTAAATATAAACTACGCAAATGTGCATTGCACGTTGCTTACACCTAGTAATTTGTAAAACATCAAAAAGTTTGTGCACAATTGCAATTATTTCTTTTCAATTTTGACATTTTTTTTACTGTTTTTAATCGTTAAACTATAGGTGGATCACGCTATAAAATTCATACAAAGGTTTTCCGCACCTCAAAAGTTATATTTCGTACTAAATGTTTCAAATAGTGATTTTTTTAAAACTATTTTTAATAGGTAGGGGGTTTTTTACACAACGTTTAATATGTGTGAAGAATAAGAGCCTACTTTGCACCTTGAATCCGGGCTCAGTAATTCCAAACGACACCACAAAGTGAAAATCCAAACCAAAACCTATGAACCAAACTGGTTGCTCTAAGTTTTTGCTCACACAGGGAACCTAGAATGAAGATTATTATAGCCATAGGTCAGCCACAAAGGCAAAAGAGAGGAAGAAGAAAGTGTAGCACACAGCCATGAAAAACAGGGAGCAAAGAGAGAGCCTAGACCGCCGTTTTTCCTCTCAAGGTAAAGGCTATCAATAATAATCACACTCTGCAACAGTAACGGGCATAGGAATAAATAGGAATGGGTATGATTTTAGGTTAAGCCCAATAAGGGTTGATAAGGCCCAAATAGGAGCTATAAGTGGGCTATCAACTTATAAGAGCCCTCCAAGTTTGGGTTGGGCCATGAGCAGCACTAATTAAGATTAGGCTGCTTCCAATGGCCCAACTAGGTTATATGGTTGGTTTACCAAATTGTGGTGTCGATATACCTTCAGTAATTTGGTCAATGCCGACTGAGCTAAACAATATTTACATCATTGCCCGGGGAGGTCGTTTGACAACAATTTGCCTAACAAACCTCCACCTTGGTGTCAAAGGACCTGCAAAGAAAAATTATTACGCATTAGTAATAATCCAGAAAGGTAAAACCAATAAGATTGGAAATCATTTACCTTCACCAATGTTTAGAAGATCTTTGCAACTTCTAAACTTTACCAACGGTAGTACCTTAGTACCCATGTCTGAGGGATTATATTGTGTGTGTATTTTCTCAAGCCTTACAACTTCTTGAGACACAATATCTCTAATGAAATGCAGTCTAACATCAATGTGTTTGGTGCGTTCGTGAAAAACAGGATTCTTACATAAATGTATAGAAGGCTGACTATCTGAATATACTACCACATAATCATTTAGAACGCACAGTTCATGTAAAAGGCCTCTAAGCCATAAAGCTTCTTTAATAGCTTCAGTAGTAGCAATGTATTCAGATTCTGTCGTGGATAGTGCAACTATGTGTTGTAACTGTGATTTCCAACTAATACAAGAATTAGACAAGGTAAACACATAAGCAGATGTGGATTTCCTGTTATCCCTATCCCCAGCATAGTCAGCATCAACATATCCCTTCAGTTTAACACCATCATTATTAACACCAAACTTTAGACCTACATTACATGTATCCTTTAAATACCTTAACATCCATTTTAAGGCTTCCCAGTGCTCAGGACCAGGATTAGACATATATCTACTAAGGGTGCTCACAGCGAAAGCTAAATCAGGTCTAGTGCAAACCATCAAGTACATAACAGAACCAATCACATTTGAATAAGGAATTTTACTCATGTATTCTACTTCCTTTTCATTGCGTGGAGCTTGATCTTTAGATAATACAAAGTGACTAGCTAAAGGTAATGTAACAGATTTGCAATCATGCATACCAAATTTCTTCAACACTTTTGAAACATATGAGGTTTGATGTAAAAAAAAAATAGAATTTGACCTATCTCTTTCAATTTCCATACCTATGATTCTTTTAGCCTTTCCTAGATCTTTCATGTCAAATTCACCATTCAAACTTGTTTTTATATCACTTATCCATTTAGGTGATGAACCAACTAAGAGCATATCATCCACATAAAGTAATAAGAACAAATAATCATTACTAGCATCATTATGTTGGAAGTAAAGAAAATGATCAAACTTGCTACGATGAAACCCTATAGATAGCACAAAAGAATCAAATCTTTTATACCACTGTCTAGGTGATTGTTTTAGGCCATATAACGATCTTTTCAAGAAACACACATAATCATATTTTAATTTGTCTTCAAAGCCTCTTGGTTGATTCATAAAGATTTGCTCATCAAGTTCACCATGTAAAAAAGCAGTTTTTACATCAAGTTGTTCAAGTTCCCAGTCAAAATGTGCAACCAATGCAAGTATGACCCTAATAGTAGTGTACTTAACAACTGGTGAAAAAATCTCATTGTAATCAACCCCCTCTTTCTGAGTGTATCATTTTGCCACTAATCTAGCCTTAAACCTTAAGGGTTCAGAAGTATTAGTACCCTCCTTAACCTTAAAAACCCACTTACAATCAACAGCAGATTTATCTTTAGGTTTAGGTACTAATTTCCAAGTTTGATTCTTCTCTAAAGAACTCATCTCATCTTTCATTGCCTTAAACCACTCTTCGGATTGTTCACTCTTCATTGCCTCTTCAAAGGTCTTTGGTTCTCTATCAGCTAACTCCTCATAACTCGCATGAGCAAAAGCTAACTCGAATTCATAACCAAATCTCACAGGTGCTCTAGTCTGTCTCCTCTCTCTATCCCTAGCTAAGTTATAGTCTGCTAGAGGATTCTCTTCTTCAGGGTATTCTTCTACTACTACTTCATCTCCATTCTCGATATCAGGTTGTTGTTCCTGAGTCTCCACCTCAATCTGTGTAACAGGGATGAGTGTGCTAGGTTTTCCTAACTCCACCTTCAGCTGACTACTGTCTTCACCTTGTATTTCCTCACTCACAGGTTCAGTTTCAGCTTTCAAACATGGCATTTCGCTCTCATTGAATGTAACATCTCTACTCACAATGATTTTAACTCCTTTCTGGCTCCTATCCCACAACCTATACCCCTTGACACCTTCGGGGTAACCTAGAAAAATACATTTCCTAGCTCTAGGTTCAAGCTTTCCCTTACTCTGATGAGAAAAAGCAGTGCAACCAAAAGTTCTAAGCATGGAGTAATCACTTCGTTTACCAAACCATTTTTCATGCGTAGGATTACCATTCAATGCAGCAGATGGAGTCAAATTAATCAAATAACAAGCAGTCACAACAGCTTCGCCCAAAAAGACTTCAGGACTCCAGAACTTAACATCATCCAACACACTTTATCAAGTATGGTTCTATTCATCCTTTCCACTACCCCATTTTGTTGGGGAGTGTAAGGAACCGTTTTATGTCTTGTTATTCCATTTTTCTTGCACATATTATCAAATTCAGTGTTGCAAAACTCTAGGCCATTATCAGTTCTCAAAAACTTGATTTTCTTATCAGTTTGGTTTTCAACTTGTCTTTTCCAATTATCAAAGTTACAAAAAGTGTCGGACTTATCCTTTAAGAGATAAACCCACACTTTCCTAGTGTAGTCATCAATAATAGACAAGAAATACTTATTCCCACCTGAGGTGGGAGTGCTAGATGGACCCCACAGGTCCGAATGCACATATTCAAGCACGCCTTTAGTTTTATGAACACTCGTGGAGAAAGTAATTTTATGATATTTACCAAGCACACAATGGTCACAGAAAGACAAATCAGACACACAGTCATTTCCAAAAGCACCTTTTTCATTAAGAAGCTTAATCCCCTTAATACCCACATGTGCAAGTCTATTGTGCCATTTGTGTGTGTGATCGGACTTGGCGGAAGAGATAGAGGATTTTAAGCCTCTCATCACTTCCCCAGTGGTTATGTAAATATCATTTTTTCTAATACCCTTAATGGAGACAAGTGCACCTTTAATCAATTTCAAAATCCCATTTCCAATTTTACCAGTGAAATCAAATTTCTCAAGTCTTCCTAGTGAAATTAAGTTTCTAGACAATTCAAGGATATATCTAACGTCTTTTAAAGTATGCACTAAACCAGTATCAAACTTCAAAGTAATATCACCCATGCCAACAACATTGTAAGCAGAATTATCACACAACACAACATGCCCATCATTTGATTCATACAAATTTTCAAACCAATCTTTATGTGATGTCACATGAAAAGATGCACCAGAATCAAGAATCCACTCATGAAAACGAGAATTTGCAGTTAAGTTTAATTCATCTGAAGAAACAACAGAACTGGTAATCATATAGACTTCACCATCACAATTACCAAATCAGAAGACAACACATTCACCTCGTCTCTATCTCTACCCTTTTGCTTATTTTTCTCTTTATAGCAATCTTTTATAAAATGCCCCATGTTCCCACAGCCATAGCATTTCCTTTCCTTAATCCTAGATTTCGATCTAGGTTTACCCTTGCTTTTCCTTCTATGTCCATTACTACTAGACTCCCCATTACTTTGGTAACCATTATGACTGTTCTGCCTAAACTGAGTTCTACCCCTCATCATATGAATCTCACCATTCTTCCTATCATGTTTTTCAGCCCTCATCTCCATCTCTTTACTTCTAAGGGAGTCAACGACAATTTCAGGTGTCAAGGTGTCCCTACCATACTTAATAGCATTTTTCACTTCACGATAAATATCAGGTATAGCATTCAGCAAGATAATAGCTTTGTAGGTTTCAGGCATCCACTCTTCACAGTTAACAATATCTTGAACAAGTTTGTCAAACACATCTAAATTGTCATCAAGTTCTTTTGAAGAATCCATTTTGAAACTGAAAAAACGCTCAAGTAAGTAGAGCTTGTTGGGAGTAGATTTAAGTAAATACAAATCTTCCAATTTTTGCCAAAATTCTTTAGTGGTTTTCAGTTTACCCACTTTTCTCAAAACTACGTCAGACATGTGTAAAATAATAGAGGTGTAAGCAAGCTCATCAGCTTTTTCTTTTTGTTCTTTTGAAAAATCAGCGGGAAAATTGCCATCAATGGCTTTCGAAACTTTTTGTTGAACCAAAATACCTCGCATTTTCTGTTGGCAAATAGAAAAATCACCTTTTTCCAATAAAAGTTCCCAAATCAAAATTGTGCGTTGTCATTTTCAAACAAGAAACACAAAGTCACAATTAAGCCACACAAAGTAGACCTAAGTTCGCAAATATACACCGTTTTAAAATTTCTAGGGTTTCGTAAGATTCACAATCTTAGATCAAGGAAATTTTCAAACGGGTAAGGTCTAGGCATTCTAGGGACTTATCAATGCAACGGAAGGATAATCAACAAAATAGTTTCACTCACAATATATCACAAACGATAATATGTTGTAATTGATCAAAAGAGCAAATGTCAAACACGTAGCAAACAAAAACAGTTAATTCCTAATTTCTAGCACAAACAATGGTTACCCCACATGGTAACCCTAATCCTATTGTCACCCCCACACGATGACGCGCTAGTGCTGAAATTAAAAGAGGATCAGCCAATTTACAAGAGCGGACTTGTCTGAATCCGTAATTTTCGAGAGTTGCGAATTTACTGCTTTTGACTGCAATTCTTGGCCTAAAGTAATTCAGAAAATATTTTTGCAGTCGCTGCCTCGAATCTGTCTTAATCTCCAAAGGGCAAAATCGTCCAATATTTTATGCAAAACCTGAAACACTAAAGTAACAATATCAGTACGTTCAGGTGGATAAAATAAACAAACTGCCCAAAAAATTCTGGCCGGAAACAGCCTCCACGCGCCGCTGCCTGAAGCCTAAGCGCCGTCTGTTACGCAAAAATCTCGCAAGCATACGAGTTCGTTGTACAAGTAATAATTGTGATGAGTAAGTTATCGTCCCACAGGGAATAAGGCTCAATTTTAGAGTATTCGACATATTTAAATTCACAAATGTAACAAAAGATGGTTGATTTTTAGTTGACTACGTTCTATAACTACGAAAACAATAAAAAAAATTGGTTTTAAATCAAATGTGGAGGAGCGTATTGGATTTCCGATTCCACTATTCAATTCTTAGTTTCAATTCTCAACCAGTGATAATTAATTCAATTCATGCAATTGTGACGATCAATAATTCCACTTTCATTTATTATTCTTTTCCAAGATATAATAAATCTATGATTGTCACGAGACGATCCTATTCCTAGTCCGAATTCATATGACAAGCATGCAATGATGTTTAGGATTATCAAACATGACCGCACATGCCATAAATATTATTCCTAATATTTATTGTCCGTATGTTCTATAAACAGTGTTCTACCTACCATGAGTTTTCCAACACTACGAATAAACAACTAATTCTCCTAATGGTGCCCAAACATTAAAACAATATACGTAACATATTTATGAAATGGCAACACGAGAATTAAACTAAAAACACATGGTATCAAATTAAAAACTAAAAATTAAATAATTTCATCATCCATCCAATACAAGAGAGTTTACCCTAACATATTATCAAGATTAAACACATAGAAGTAGAACGATATCACCTATAAATTTGACGAACGTGATTATTTTCAAATGTTCTTGCACTCCAGTGTTGGTCCTCCTTTTCCGTTTTCGGTCTGTCCGTGCATATATATTTTCAGCATCCCAATTCAACACTAATTTTCAGCACAAGTAGCACTAATTCCGCAATAATTTTTCTCCTTTTCAGCTGGATTTGCCGCCCAAATCTGCCTTTAATTTCAGCCCTTTAATCTGTCGATTTTCAACCCCTTAATCGGCCTTTTTTAATCAATATTTCAACTGCCGGTTCCTCCTATTCTGTGCGAAATTACTGCCTTATATATGTATATATATTTATAATATACAAACTTCAGCAACAAAATTCAAGAGTCCCTAATTTCTTGTTCCCCAATCTGCCGGCGTGCGTGTGGATCAATTGATACCTCAACTCTTGTCCCCCAATTTCATTAAACTGCCGGCTCCCTGTATGTGTATATAATCCCTTTAATTAAGCCCCCTAATCTCCCTTTAATTGTGTGTATAAATGGTACAATATGGCACCACAAATTCTCAATTTTTCTTCAGCCGGCAATCTACTTTTTTCTCTCAATTTTCCGTCCCGGCTCTCCCTTCTTCCGTCTGTCTGTATATATATATATACACCCTAGGTACCAATGGGCTGGTCTATTTAGAAAGTCAAGTTGGGCCCAATTGATTTGTATTTCTCCAATTTATCCACTCTTTCGAATTAATATAATTTTTAGTCCTTCAACTTCTATAGACTTTGATCCTCGTACTTTGGGTTTTTCCATTTTTCAACGCATTTTGCTTCTTTTCTTCAATTTTTCATCAAACATTGAGTTTTACCTGCAAGATGCAATATAACACAATTTAGGTTGTATTTTGCCAAAAAGAACAATAAAATTCTATAGTTTCAAGCCCCGAATAAGTGTAGAAAATACACTTATCAAACCCCCAAACTTGAATATTTGTTTGTCCTCAAACAAAACTAAAACCTAACAAACACACAAACATGCAATACTAATTACCAAATTGATGGTCTATCAATCAAGTAAAGCAAAAATATTTAGCTAGTTACCCTGGCTTTTTATCTCAAGATTGAAATCATAATCAGATCTATGCACAATTCAAAATCACAATACAAAAATTAAAATCTACTTTTCCAATGTAAATCGACGTGTGTGTGTGTGTGTGTGGAGAATTAAGCATAACATTGTGTGTTCATAAGTTGTTTCAATTCTCGGCCCTCAATGGTCAAATATGTTCTTTCATCGCTCCTAAGATTCATACACCCCCAAACTTATTCTTTTCGCTCTTTCCAAGTGTGAGACTTAAGGTTGAATTTTCTACTATCTTCACCTCTCTAATTTAGGTAAATCTCACTAATTGCAAGTCAATATATCAATAAATAAGGATTCTTCATAATTTGATTGCCTCAATCTCTAGGATTTAATTAGACTAATGATCCCTTATCAAAAAGTCGAATTTCCTTAAACAAGTGTTCGGGACATAACCAGGGCATTTGGTGCGTCTTCTGTTTCATACACCTACTTCTTCTAATTTTTTTTTTTCAATAAATTTTTGTTTTTCCAACACTGTTTTTCTTTATTTGAATCATTCTCTCCCTTAAGCTTTTTAAATGACTCATGTAACAAGCTTTCGGCCGATAACTCCCAAGTCAGATGACCATAGGGCACCAGGTTTTAAAGACCCCTACAGGCTTAATTGCTCGAGTCATAAAGACTATGAAAAGAAATTTTCAAATAAAATATATATATTTTTTTGCCTTAATTAGTGCAATGTCCCTCATTAAACACCAATTCAAGTAAAAAGACCTCTAACTTGAGATTTTCACCAAATTGCATCTTATTGACCTTAGACAATCCACACAAGATTTTTTTATTTCACACATGGAATCACAATTTATCTCAATACCTTCCCAGAACAGTGAAATCCCCCCAAACTATTCTAAATTTGGTCTATGTAAAATTTAGTGGTTTTGGGTTTTAACATCTATGGTCCACTATTTCAACCTATCCATTATGAAATCAACTCATTCTTACACAATACTTAACTTAATTCACGTGCTCAATATATATCAAATTTCACATGGAAAAGTAAAAATTAATCTAAGCATGCAACTATTCACCATTCATAAATCAATTTATAATTCAATACATCTCATTGCCAACCAGGCCAACTAATTCACACAAGCACACAAAACGATTTTTTTTTCTTTTTATTTTTTTATTTTATTTTATCTGAAACAATAAAAGTACACAAAAACACATAAAAGAAAAATGAAAACTCATGTTTTCCACCCCCAAACTTAAACTAGACATTGTCCTCAATGTCTTACATTATAAATCCACAAATAAAGGGGTGGGAAAAAAATTGAAGAAAAGACTCCACTGATATGACTTGTAATCCAATTGCTAGCTTCCTATTGCTCCCGTTAGCTCCTTAGTCTTGGTTGGTTTAAGTGTTGCGCGACGTCATGTTCCTGCACAATGCGGTCAAATAAAATACTCAAGATCAAATACCTGAAACAAGTGTTACTTAGCTATAATATCTAGTAAACCAACTAACATATCGAAAATCTAAGGGGAAACGGGATATGGATGATGAGTCCCTAAAATTGAATAAGAAAAGAAAAAAAAATCTATATTATCATATGACTAGAAAGCAAAATAAAATAAAATAAAAAGAAGAAAAATTGGGTTGCTTCCCAATAAGCGCTTTGTTTAAAGTCCTTAGCTTGACTTTGTTGCTGAAGCTAGTCTGTAGGATTAAGTGGCACCGTTGTTTTCTCACTGGAGTAGTCACCTCCCCAATAAGCCTTCAACCGTTGTCCATTCACTCTGAACCTCCTTTGTTGATCATGAGATACCACTTCCACAGCCCCATGCGAAAACACAGCCACTATCGTGAAAGGATCCGACCACCTAGACTTTAGCTTGCCTAGAAAGAGCTTGAGGCGTGAGTTGAATATCAATACTTGCTAACCAACCTCAAACTTCTTTTCCCGTATATGCTTATTGTGCGATTTCTTGGTTTTCTCCTTATAAATTTTTGCATTCTCATATGAATCCAAACGGAACTCATCACAGCTCATGAAGTTGAAGAACCCTCTTTTCCCCTGTTGCCCTCATATTAAAATTTAGCAAGTGTATTGCCCAATATGCCTTATGCTCGAGCTCAACCAGTAGATGACAAGCCTTTCCAAATACCAACCTATATGGAGATATGCCAATCGGAGTTTTAAATGCTGTTCTATACGCCCAAAGTGCATCATCTAATTTTCTAGCCCAATCTTTATGTGATGCACTAACTGTAGCTTCAAGAATTTTCTTTAACTCCCTGTTGGAGATTTCCACTTGGCCACTAGTTTGCGGATGATACGGTGTTGCCACACGATGTTTCACTCCATATTTAGCCAACAATGACACAAGTTGGCGGTTGCAAAAATGTTTTCCACCATCACTAATAATTGCCCTTGGGGTTCCATACCTCGTGAAAATATTCTTCTTCAGAAATTGAGTGACCACTCGACCGTCGTTAGTTGGCAAAGCCACAGCTTCAACCATTTAGACACGTAATCTACTGCCACCAATATGTATTGTTGACCGTAGGAAGAGGGAAAAGGTCTCATGAAGTCAATGCCCCACACGTCGAATATCTCAACCTCCAAAATGCTGTTTAAGGGCATCTTATTCTTCCGTGAGATGTTTTCGGTCCTTTGGCATTTATCACAATTTTTCACCATATAATGTGCATCCTTGAACAACGTGGGCCAATAAAAACCTTATTGTAGTACCTTTGCTGCTGTCTTGATTGCTACGAAGTGACCTCCATACGGTGCAGAGTGATATGATTCCAATATCTGATGCTGCTCTACTTCAGGCACACAACGATGTATAATCTGATCTGGACCCCTTCTGTAAAGAAACGGATCATCCCAAAAGTAGTGTTTCAGGTCACTGAAAATTTCTTCTTCTGATGACTTGAGTAATCCAATGGAATGATGGAACGGGCCAAATAGTTGACATAATCAGCATACTATGGCGTAGTGATGATCTGAAAAAGCATCTCATCCGGGAAAACTTCATTTATCTCTTTTATGGGGTGTGGTTCATGTGATTCAAGGCGAGATAGATGACCTGCAACAACGTTTTCACTCCCATTTTTATCTCTGATTTCCAAATCAAACTCTTGCAATAGGAGTATCCATCGAATAAATCTCAATTTTGCATCCTTCTTGCTCATTAGATACTTTAAGGCTGAGTGATCCGTGTACCAATCACTTTCGACTCGATCAAATATGACCTGAATTTGTCAATGGCATATACCACTGCTAAAAGCTCTTTCTCTGTAGTCGCATAGTTCAACTGAGCCTTGTTCAAAGTCTTACTGGCGTAGTAAATGACATAAGACCTCTTTTCCTTGCGTTGACCCAAAACTGCCCCCACCGTGTGATCACTGGCATCACACATAAGCTCAAATGGATAATCCCAATCTGGAAAAGTCAATTCTGGAGTAGAGACTAATTTTTCCTTTAAAGTGTTGAAAGCCATCAAGCATTCCTCAGTAAAATGAAATGAAGCCCCTTTTTCCAATAGATTGCACAAAGGCTTCGAGATTCTGGAAAAGTCTTTGATGAAACGGCGGTAAAACCCGGCATGACCCAAGAAACTTCTAACTCCCTTCACTGTTACCGGAGGTGGTAGTTTATCGATGACCTGTATCTTAGCTTTATCTACTTCAATACCCCGTGCCGATATCAAATACCCCAACACGATCCCTTCTTGAACCATGAAAGGACATTTTTCCCAATTTAATAAAAGATTGGTGTCCTCACACTGCTACAACACTTTTCCCAAATGTTCAAGGCATTCCTTGAATGACTTTCCAAAGACTGAAAAATTATCCATAAATATCTCAATGATATTTCCCGCCATATCTGAAAAAATAGACATCATACAGCGCTGAAAAGTGGCTGGAGCGTTGCAAAGGCCAAAAGGCATCCTCCTGTAAGCAAAAGTGTCGTAAGGGCATGTGAAGGTAGTCTTTTCCTGATCATCTGGCGCTATAGGAATCTGGTTGTACCCTGAATAACCATCAAGAAAGTAATAATAAGCATGTCCTACAAGTCTTTCCAGCATCTGATCAATGAAAGGAAGGGAAAAGTGATCCTTCCTTGTAGCATTGTTGAGTTTGCGATAATCAATGCAGACTCTCTAACATATGACTGTGCGCGTAGGAATGAGCTCGTTGTTTTCATTTGGAACCACCATGATTCCCCCTTTTTTTTGGCACAACCTGTACTGGACTGACCCAATGGCTATCTGATATGGGGTAAATGATCCCTGCATCCAGAAGTTTTAATACCTCTTTTCTTACCACTTCCTGCATAGTAGGATTTAATCTGTGTTGATGCTCAACTGAAGCTTTGTAATCCTCTTCCATCAGTATTTTATGCATGCGAAGCGAAGGGTTGATCCCTTTTATATCTGAGATAGTCCATCCTATTGCTGTCTTGTGCTCCTGAAGTACTCTCAGCAGTTGATCTTCCTCTGTTTCTGTAAGTGTATTCGAGATTATTACCGGAAGTGAATTCTTTTCACCCAAGTATGCATAGCGAAGGTGAGTGGGCAGCTGTTTGAATTCAAGTGTTGGAGCTTGCTGTACAGATGGCAAAGGTTTTGTGGGTCCTTTACCGAGTTCCAAACATGGTTGCTTGAAACGTGGTGGCATGGCTTCCAAATAGAGCGCACATT
Source organism: Fraxinus americana (assembly GCA_035079005.1). NCBI lineage: Eukaryota > Viridiplantae > Streptophyta > Magnoliopsida > Lamiales > Oleaceae > Fraxinus > Fraxinus americana. The sequence continues at coordinate 24,318,891 of CM068708.1, read as the reverse complement.
CTTCTGCCTCCTCATTTTCTGCTGGTAAATCCTGAGAATGCACTAAACAAGCCTCAAGAGGTTCCTGAGGGTGATCAAGTATGAATGTCTCTGATACTGCTCCCTTTATTATATCAATCTACATGCAAGAATTTGGTTCATTCTAAAATTTGAAGGCCTTAACCACATTGATTTTCAGTTCATCATCATCTAATCTCAATATCAACTGACCCTTCTACACATCAATCAGAGCTCTTCCCATAGCCAAAAATGGACGACCCAGAATGAGCGGGACTTCTTTATCTTCTTCTATATCCAGGATAATAAAGTCTGCTGGAAAAATGAATTTATCGACCTTCACCAAGATGTCTTCACAAATTCCTCAAGGATACTTGATCGATCTATCAACCAATTGCAATGAAACTGTAGTTGCTTTTGCTTCGCCCAAACCTAATTTCCTGAAAAGAGATAAAGACAATAAATTAATACTAGCTCCTAAATCACACAATACTTTATCTATATATAAGTTACCAATATTGCAAGGAATAGCAAAACTCCCTGGATCTTTTAATTTTGGTGGCAACTTATGTTGGAGAATTGCGCTACATTCCTCGGTAAGCATGACCGTCTCATTGTCTTCCAGCTTCCTCTTGTTTGATAGAATATCCTTCATGAACTTCGCGTAGCTAGGCATCTGAGCTAAAGTTTCGGCGAACGGTATGTTGATATGCAACTTCTTGAATACATCCAAAAATTTCTGAAATTGTTTGTCGAGCTTATGCTTTTGCAGCCTCTGTGGAAATGGGATCGAAGGTATATATGCTTTGACAGGCGTGGTTGCTTTCACCTGTTGACTATTTGGTGACTCAACTTGATTTTCCTCTGTAGCCTTACTCAACTCATCCAAATGCTCATCGCCCGAGGTAGGTACCTTTTCTATGACTGGTGGTGGCCGCTTTACATGTATTTCTGGTAGCTGGACCCCGCTACGTGTAGTGATTGCTTGGACTTGCTCCTTAGGATTTGTCTCTGTATTGCTGGGTAAAGTCCCTTGAGCTCTACTTGATAGTGCAGCTGCTATCTGTCCCACATGTTGTTCCAAGTTCTTGATCGAGGCCTATTGATTCTGAAAGTTGGTCTCGGTTTTAGTAATGTACTGAGCTAGCAAATCTTCCAACGATGGCTTCCTTACTTGCTGTTGTTGCTGCTGTTGGTACCCTGGTGGTTTGTTCTGATTGTTTCCTTCCTGTCCTTGTCCCTGATTATTAGTCCATGAAAAGTTTGGATGGTTTCTCCAGCCTGGATTATAAGTGTTGGAGTATGGATTATTTTGATGTCTCTGAAAGTTCTACGTGTAGCTCACCTCCGTCGGCTGACTAGCATGTGTAGAAGCCAACGGACAGCATGTAGTAGTATGATCTGCTCCACAACCTTCGCAACCAAGTGGTGATTGGTGTACCATGTTAACTGACTGTGATAGATTGTCCATTTTCATTGTAAGAACTTCCATTTGTGCAGTCAGCGCTGTTATTGCATCCACGTTGTGTATCCCTACTATTTTCTTTGGAGCTTCCCTATCGGTTGGCCACATCAACTGATTTTCAGCTATTTTCTCATACAAACCATAAGCTTCATTGGCGTCAAATTTCATCACTGATCCTGCCGCTGAAGCATCTACCATATTCCTGAACTTTTGTTGTAGACCATAGTAGAATAGATACTACTGAGCTTGCTTAGGAATATCAAGATTAGGGCATTTCCTGAACAAATTCTTGAACCTCTCCCATGCCTCAGGGTAGCTCTCTAAATCCTTCTGCTTGAAAGTGTGGACTTCATTCCTGATTTGGTGGACTCGAGATGGTGGGAAGAATTTCATTGTGAATTTTTGAACCATATAAGCCCATGATTGTATGCTCCTTAGTGGTAAACAAAGAAACCATTCTCTAGCAATATCCTTCAGAGTATGAGGGAATAACCGCATACGAAAAGCGTCTGCTGATACCCCTTCGTGACTGATCACCTCACATAACATGAGAAAAGCCTAAATATGTTCATGAGGGTTCTCCGTGGCTTTTCCAAAAAACTTGATGTCTTGCTGATTTTGGAACAGATTTATGACATCCAGTCTAAGGTGGAAGTTAGGTTGTCCAAAGGGAGGGTATACCACGGCAGGTTGCACTGGTGCGGGAATTGGGTTTACATAATCCCCAACTAAAATAGGAGCTTCATTCGGGATAGCTCTCTGTTGATTTGGCTGTGGTATTTGCCCTTGAAGATGAACCTGATTTTGTGGTTGATTCTGATTTACGGTCATTCTCCTTGCTTAACGTTGCATTCTCCTTGCTTAACGTTGCACTCTCCTGCGATTTCTGAATGTCTTTTCAATTTCGTGATCTAACGGAAAGAGATTTGGCTCGTCAAGATTTTGCATATACCAACTTCACCTGAAAAAATAAGATACAAGAGAACTCAGGAGTGTAATAATAGCCTAAAAATAACAACAATAAATAAATAAATAAAATAAAATAAAATAAAATTAAAATTAAAACGAATCTAAAATATCAAATATCCAAGATTAACACCGTTATTCCCCGGCAACGGCGCCAAAAACTTGTTACGCAAAAATCTCACAAGCGTACGAGTTCGTTGTACAAGTAATAATTGTGATGAGTGAGTTATCGTCCCATAGGAAATAAGGCTCAATTTTAGAGTATTCGATATATTTAAATTCGCAAATGTAACAAAAGATGGTTGATTTTTAGTTGACTACGTTCTATAACTACGAAAGCAATAAAAAAATTGGTTTTAAATCAAATGTGGGGGAGCGTATTGGATTTCCGATTCCACTATTCAATTCTTAGTTTCAATTCTCAACCAGTGATAATTAATTCAATTCATGCAATTGTGACGATCGATAATTCCACTTTCATTTACTATTCTTTCCCCAAAATATAATAAATCTATGATTGCCACGAGACGATCCTATTCCTAGTCCGAATTCATATGACAAGCATGCATTGACGTTTAGGATTATCAAACATGACCGCACATGCCATAAATATTATTCCTAATATTTATTGTCCGTGTGTTCCATAAACAGTGTTCTACCTACCGTGAGTTTTCCAACACTACGAATAAGCAACTAATTGTCCTAATGGTGCACAAACATTAAAACAATATACTTAAACATATTTATGAAATCGCAACACAAGAATTAAACTAAAAACACATGGTATCAAATTAAAAACTAAAAATCAAATAGTTTCATCATCCATCCAATACAAGAGAGTTTAGCCTAGCATATTATCAAGATTAAACACATAGAAGTAGAACGACATCACCTATAAATTTGACGAACGTGATTATTTTCAAATGTTCTTGCACTCCGGTGTTCGTCCTCCTTTTCCGTTTTCGGTCTGTCCGTGCATATATATTTTCAGCACCCCAATTCAGCACTAATTTTCAGCACAAGTAGCACTAATTCAGCAATAATTTTTCTCCTTTTCAGCGGGATTTGCCGCCCAAATCTGCCTTTAATTTCAGCCCCTTAATCTGTCGATTTTCAGCCCCTTAATCTGCCTTTTTTAATCAATATTTCAACTGTCGGTTCCTCCTTTTCTGTGCGAAATTGCTGCCTTATATATGTATATATATTTATAATATACAAACTTCAGCAACAAAATTCAAGAGTCCCTAATTTCTTGTCCCCCAATCTGTCGGCGTGTGTGTGGATCAATTGATACCTCAACTCTTGTCCCCCAATTTCATTAAACTGCCGGCTCCCTGTATGTGTATATAATCCCTTTAATTAAGCCCCCTAATCTCCCTTTAATTGTGTGTATAAATGGTAGAATATGGCACCACAAATTCTCAATTTTTCTTCAGCCGGCAATCTACTCTTTTCTCTCAATTTTCCGTCTCGGCTCTCCCTTCTTCCGATTTTCTCGATTGGATTCGCGAGCCCTTCCTCTTCTCCATCAATTTCGCTGGGTTTACACCAAACCAGGCTCTGATACCAAATGTGAAGAATAAGAGCCTACTTTGCACCTTGAATCCGGGCTCAGTAATTCCCAACGACACCACAAAGTGAAAACCCAAACCAAAACCTATGAACCAAACTGGTTGCTCTAAGTTTCTGCCCACACAGGGAACCTAGGATGAAGATTATTATAGCCACAGGTTAGCCACAAAGGCAAAAGAGAGGAAGAAGAAAGTGTAGCACACAGCCACGAAAAACAGGGAACAAAGAGAGAGCCTAGACCGCCGTTTTTCCTCTCAAGGTAAAGGCTATCAATAATAATCACACTCTGCAACAGTAACGGGCATAGGAATAAATAGGAATGGGTATGATTTTAGGTTAAGCCCAATAAGGGTTGATAAGGCCCAAATAGGAGCTATAAGTGGGCTATCAACTTATAAGAGCCCTCCAAGTTTGGGTTAGGCCATGAGCAGCACTAATTAAGATTAGACTGCTTCCAATGGCCCAACTAGGTTATATGGTTGGTTTACCAAATTGTGGTGTCGATATATCTTTAGTCATTTGGTCAATGCCAACTGAACTAAACAATATTTATATCATTGCCCGGGGAGGTCGTTTGACAACAATTTGCCTAACAATATGTAAGGGCTTTTCTGCTATTAAACGAGTACACAAACGTAAAGGATAGAATCATAAAATCAAAATTCCATTCTTTCAAGTACCAAAATAAATAAATAAATAATCCAATGGGGGCAGGTATGGTATTAGTGAAACAAAAATACTATATGTACACTCAAGTGTTCATTTGACATTTGATGTGGTGTTAAAAAATGATTCAAGGGAAACTGTTTATTTTTTTAAATTGTCCAATGATTTATTGTCACATGACACAATGTAAAAGATAATTTAGACAATGATGTATATGTAGCATGATTGATTAGTGAAATCTATTAGAGCAGTAAAATTTAAATTTGGCAATGATCATGCTAAGAAATAGAGCACCCCCCCCCCCCCCCGACAAGACAAATTCTTCGATGCTTGACTACATTGTCGGTACGATTGCCTCAATTCTATAGCTGCCTATCGCGCCCACGGACCGTAGCCATAACCCCAAGATTTGAGATAAGTTTCAAAAGATCCATCTTATACATACAATTGTGTATAATCACCCATTTAAATTACAATATTCAAAACATCGGATCGTTAAAAATGTGATATTTCGACATCGTACATCCACTTTGTTTCTCTTTCTTATCATCTCGGATGTCAACTGCCGTATTTTGAATGGCTTGAGATCCAAAATATCGTAATTGAAATGTACAATCCTATTACACATGCATATAAGATCATTTCATCCCATCTCAACATTTGCAGCTACAAGTTTGTAACAATTATCAATTTCTTTATTGTCAGTACTATTATTTCACAAGTGAGAGATTGTGTAAAAAATGCAAAGAAAAATAAGCATCTGCAGCTAAAGAATAAATTATAGAGAAAAAAAAATCATATTAGGCCCCTATTTGGTATCGATTATAATCTAGATTTTAATTTAAGTCAAAGTTAACAATTAATTTTAATAACATATTGTATGGGTTCCACAACTTTTCAACCACACATTTCATCGATATCATTCAAAATTGACTAAATATATGATTTTAATCCCCACCAAAAAGGGCCTAAATTTGGAAAATAATTAGTTTTGGCTGTAAATGCAATTTCTTTTTAATTTATTTTTATAATTGTGCCAATTAAGTTGGCCCTTAGAGGCTATCAAACTAGACAATCAAATTCAGCATGATCTGTATATCAATGGCAGGCAAACTCGTGAATTGGGCCATACTAGTTTTCGATCTAGTTCTTAATAAGAAAATGTCATTTTCAACTTGAGCAGCCTTTCATTTTGACACCACTGCATCTATACATAAAGTGAGAGACTAATTTTCTCTTCATTTTTATTGTTTATTTGATGCACGTTCTTTTTATGTTCTCTATGCATTCAAATGTGTGCCAAGGTTGAACCTTTGGCTAATGGGCTCCATCGTCCCAAAGAGAGAGTCCATTAGGTTTGCTCGTATAAATAAGGGAAAATTACACGAAAACATGGATTTAATATTTCATTATTAAAAATCAAATTATTAAAAATTTTATTCAAAAATTAGGTACTATTTAAATTATTATTATATACAATATACAATATATATATATATATATATATATATATATATATATATATATATATATATATATATATATATATATATATATATATATATATTCTCATTTTTATTCATTAAATGCTCTCTCTCTCTAACACCCACACCCACCCAAAAGTAAATATCTTTATTCCAAGTGCGTCTTCTTTTCCATTCTTTCAATTATGTACAATGGTGGTGGTGCATAGTTATTGGAGGGGGGTCTGTAATGTAACCATTTTTATAGTCTCTCTATGGTGCTGGAGACGGTGGGAGTGGGAGGGGGAGGGGGAGGGGGAGGGGGATGGGGATGTTATGAAAACTAGTAACTATCGGTGTCGTGGCAATGGTGCATTGCAAGTGGTGATGGTGGTGATGCATCACCAATTTTGATGATGGTGGGTTGTGGGGTAGGTGGTGGTAGTGCTTTGCGAATGGTGGCAGTGGTGGGGTGCATTACAAGTGGTGATGGTAGTGGTTATGGATTGAGGTGTAGATGGTGGTGGATTGGAGGAATCTAACCCAGGGTCACAAAGTTTCTTCACTCCATCAATACTTGATTATTCCAAATAAAATTAAATTTAATACTCTTTCACTTTAACCCCTCAACGTTTCAATATTATCAAAATATACCTAGGTCAAAATCATTATCACTAAATAATTCTATACTATAAAATTTTGGGATCTTAAGAACTCCCCTCAAAATGAATTTCGTCCTCAAAATCCGTACATGTGCTACCTCTTAGTGCATTTGCAAAGCTTTAATTATGTCCAACACGTATAAGTTCAATTATGTTTAATCTTTCAGTGACAATCTACATTGTTTCATGCTCGCACGAAGAATATTCATATATAATATGTGAAAAAAAAAAAACTAATAAGGTATGCGAGGTAAACCATACTTATAACATTTCATAACATAAAACAAGATAACTAATAATTATTCTAAAAAGAATAACATTATGTTTCATACCTTGGATTAATTGGAGAATTGTCGAATAGTGAATGTCGTGTGCCAAAGATTTTTTTCACATTATTACATGTTTAAAAATTTACAAAAACATTATCTTTATACTCCTAATCCTTATGAAAATAATGTGTGGGAACTGTGGCTTACGAGCGACATTGTCTCCTAAACTTTCAGCAGTACATAATGTTTTCCATGTCTCTATTCTTCGGAGATATGTATCAGATCCTAACCACGTTGAGTTAAATCACACCGAGACAATGGAGAAAATGTTGAAAAGCAAAGAAGAGGAAATGCGCTAAAATCCGTAGTTGATGAAGGCACTTCAAGCGAAAATATGAATGATGAAGAACTTGATCATCTAGTTTTTCTTGTTAAGAAATTGAAATGTTTTCGCAAAAATCATCGATTCCAAAAGAAATAAGAAAAGGGAGAAGAAAAGAATAGATTCGTAAAAAAAAAGCACTACAAACAACATGGGATGAAAGTGACGATGATGATCATGAAGAAGATGAAAGTCAAGAGGAAATTGCCAACATGTGCCTCATGACTATTGAAAATGAGGTAAAGGAAAATTGTTCATATGATAAATTATCTACCTCTTATGATGAATTTTTTGAAGAATTTGAAAAACTTGCTTTAAATTATTTGATCATCAAAAAGAAAAAATATTTATTGGAAATTGCAGTAAAGGAACTTTTAAAAATTCAAAATTATTTTGAAAAATGAAGAGTCGATTTTCTTTAATTAAGGAGAATTCTTCTTTACAAGAAATGATTTTAGATTTGACTCAAATTATTCATAAATTTACTCAAGACAAGAAATTTTTTGATTTAGCCCCTATTTGAGTCACATTATTTTTTTCATTCTCATTTTTCTACTCATTTTCAACCACACATTTTTCAATGAAATAATATTTTCTATCACATCAATAACTTTTCCTTCTTTTTCAACCGTATATTCCCCATCACATCACTTCAAAAAAATACATGCTCTCATTTTAATAAGCACCAAACACGCTCTTAATGATTGGTGAGCAAAAATGTATTTTTGATAAAGAAGGAATTTGATATAAACCATTTTTGAAACAAAAGTCTCTTAAAAATTTATTTATTAAAACTTCAACTTTTCTAATTTCAAATGTCACATGTGAAGACAACTCTAAGTGGATTCAAAAATCCACTAATGCTAACTATCGAGGACCCAAGGATGTGTGGGTACCAAAGACCAAAAACTGAATTATTTTGGTAGGTACCAAAGAAAATAGAGAGCAAATGAAGATGGATAATAGATACTCAAAGCACATGACCTAAAATCAAGATTTATTGTCAAGCTTCAAAATAAAGGATGTCGGTTATGATACTTTTGGAGATAATACGAAAGGAAAAATCATTGACATTGAAATTATTGGTAATCATTCATCTCCCTTTATTGAAAATGTTTTCTTCGTAGATAACCTTAGACGTAATTCTACATAGTTTTAATCAATTGTGTGATGAATGTTATCATATCGAATTTAATTATTCCAAGTTCATTATTGAGGATACTACATCAAAAGAGGTGATGTGTATAGGAAGCCAAAGTAAGAATATTTATGTCATAAACACTAAGTTTGAATGCTGAGAAATTTTTTTATCAAATTTAAAATATGATACTTGGTTATGAGATAGAGGATTAAGTCATGTTAGTATGGATCTACTTTCAAAATTTCCAAAAAATGTTTTTTAAAGGTTTGTCAAGTTTCAAATTTGAGAAAGACAAAATTTGTGATGCATGGAAAACAAGTAAAGAGTTCTTTCAAATTAAAGCAACATCTTCAACTACAAAATCTTTTTGACTTCTCCACATGAATATTTTTGGATCATCTAGTATGACAAGCTAAAATGGTAAACATTATGCCTTCGTCATTATTGATGACTTTTCTAAATTATTTGAGTCCCATGTTTTGAACCTAAAAGATGAAATATTGAATGCATTTGAATATTCTTGTAAAAAGGTTCACAATAAAAGGGATACACAACTACTACCATTAGGAGTGATCATGGTGGAGAATTTGATAATATTGATTTTGATGATTTGTGTAAAACTTATGGTTGTGAACATAATTTTTTTGCTCATAGAACTTTTCAACAAAATGGTGTAGTAAAAAGAAAAATCGCACATTGAAAAAATGGCTCGGACTATACTAAATAAAAATAGTTTACCAAAATATTTTTGGGCCGAAGCTGTTAACACTACTTGCTATATTGTTTATAGAATTTCAATTAGTCAAAAGAAAACACAAAACTCCATATAAGTTCTGAAAAAATAGAATTTCAAATATCAGTTATTTCAAATTTTTTGTTGCAAATGCTTCATTTTGAATACAAAAGAAAATTTTGAAAATTTTAATTCAAAATCCGATATTGGAATCTTTCTAGGTTTTTCATCGACTAGTAAAGTTTATAGAGTTTTTACCAAATGAACTCTAGTCATTGAAGAACCTATGCATGTCACTTTCGATAAAACTAACATTCTTGATCGTGAGAAAGGTATTACTAATGATATAGGATCGGAAACTCCTTTCAAACAAATGACTATTCAAGACCAAAATAAAGAATATCCAAAAAGTGAACAACCGTATGAGCTCATCAATAGAAATGGACAAAGATGATCAAGGTACTTCCATAAACATAACAAAATATCAAAGTATGATTGGTTCTCTTCTTTACTTAATCGCAAGTAAACTCGACATTATGGTTAGTGTGTGATTATGTGATAAATTTCAACTCAATACTCAAGAATCATACATTAGTGCCATAAAAACGAATTTTATATATCTTGGTAGCACTAACATATTACATCTGGCACACAAAAAGAGGATATTGTATTTGAATTTGTGAATACGAAGAATCGATTGATCAATATTTTTACTAAACCTCTAACACTTGATATATTTTTCATATATTTAAAGAGGTTTGAGAATTATCAATGAATTTGTAGTATGTGGCTAAATTGAATCATACTAAAAACTCTCATATGATTGATTCTATATGCACAATTGATTGAAATTTATTTAAATTCTATTCAAATGATCTTACCTTTGCCATTTCATCTCTCATCCTTTGATTAATAATTTACTTAAAGTGATGATTATCCTTTTTTTAAAACTTGCATATATTTAACATCAGGTACTTAATTGAGGGGGAATATGTTACTATTTTCTATGGTTGATTTAAAGTTTTGATTTTATTTACCATACTATTCCTCTCATGTGCTACCGTTTTTCTTATGATAGAAGAGAAAATTGTGTGTTGATCTTAAATGCTATCCGTTTTTGCTTATGTCAAAAGGGGGAAATTGGATGATTATGCATATTTTGGAGTGAGATGATTATGCATGTTTTGATTTGAAAACATAATATGCTTAGAGTATATAAAAAAGGGGAAGGGGGAAAATCATTTATATCCTTTGAATGTATAATTATTGATTTGTAAAAGATAGAGGGAACATGACTTCCATGATAAATTTGTAATGTATATTCATTTATCAATATGATATCAGTTATTCAACCTTACCTTACAAATCATCTTGTTTGTCATAATAAAAAAGGGGGAAATTATCGACCTATTATTGATGTCATCCTTAATGTTTTGGTCATAACAAACAAGATTAATATTGTTTCTAACAATTGATTTTGACTTTTGAGTGATGATAGTTCAATGTTAAAATTAATCAAGCAATGTCAAAATCAACACGTCATAAATCGGACTCGAAATAAAGATCGAAGTGAAAGTTAAGCATTCAAGTCAAATCATTCAAGACGGAGCTTAAAAGATCAAAATTAAGATTGTCAAATCGGGCTCATGAATAAAGTCAAGATCAAAGTCAAGCATTAAAGTCAAACATCAAGAAAAATCAAGATCAAGAGTTTAAGAGCCAGACAGGAAAGAAACATCAAAGCAAGATCAAATACTTGGCTTTCGAGATCATATGTAAAGGTATAACACTTTGATCTTTAGTAATGAATGACAATAACTCAAAAATTATTTTTATGCACGAAGAGTTATTTTCGTATTACTTAAATAAAATATTTTTGATCAAAAGTAAGATTGATCTTTCAAAATGATACTCGAACTTAAATCATATCTCTTAAAAAAAAGTCAATGGTCAACGATCAACCGGACATCCGTTTGACCATCCGGACGTCCGATTCACCCCAAACGGTAAGTTTTTTTACCGTTCCGACCACAACGGCTAGTTGGTCATCCGGATGAGTGGTGGACGTCCAGATGGTCATTCGGTTGGGTAGAATTTATTGCGTTTTGATTGTTATAAATACCATTTCACTTTGCATTCTTAGCATTCATCATTACAACTATAAAAATGCTTTCTTGAGAAATATATTTGAAAAATCCTCTTTTAGCTTACATTTTTACATTCATTTTATTTATTTCTTCTTAGCAAAAACTTTGAATGTTGAATCAAATTTCTTGAATCATTTTTTCTCATCATAGTTTTTCATCTCTATTTTGTAATTAATTTAATTATATCAATTTTAAAATAGAGATATATTTTTGAAGAAGATCTTTACACTTATTTTTCATAAACATTTATACTTCTTCATATTTAAAACTTTGATTGATTTAATCAAACTTGAAAAATCATCACATTCATTGAAGTTTTTAATTTCTCTCTTAGTACTTAATTTATCACAAATTATTCATTGAAAGAGAGAGATATTTTTTGAAGATGATTTTTGCACTTACATTGTATGAACATTTCTTCTTCACGTTGAAACTTTAATTGATTGAACTAAACTTGTAAAATCATCATATTCATCAAAGTTTCTCATTTCTCCCTTGGTACTTAATTTATTACAACCATCAATTAAAAGAAAGATATTTCATTAGAAGATTTTCGAACCTACATTGTATTTATTTCTTCATCTTCTGATTGAAACACTATGATTGACGGAATCTAATTTTTGACTATTATATTCATCAAAGTTTTTCATCTAACACTTGAGTTATCATTTATTATTAGTCATTGAAGTATTAGCCTCTCTTAGTACTTAAGTTGTTTGTATTATTTATCAAGAGAGTTATTCTATTGTAAAATTACTTTGATAAAATGTGGGTTGAAGTCTCTTAAGGATCAACATTGTATAAGGATCAATGCTTCTTGTTGCAAGTTACCATGTAGGTCCAATGAAAGCTCAATAGTGGGTCGTGTTGAGGTCCCGTAAAAGTCAACATTGTATAAGGATCGATACTCCTTGTTTGTAAGTCACCGAAAGCATTGTAAATGGTTGGATTGTACCATAAGTCAATCGACATAGTGAAAATGTCTTGCTCGTGCCGAAGAGCTTGGTAATGTAGGACGTAGGTCATTGATTTGGATCGAACCTCCACAATTATATTGTTTGCATCATCTCTCCCTTTTACTTCACTTTTATATTTTTGCTTATTATTTGAATTAATTTATTTAGTCTTTACTTGCTTGAATTTAGATTAATTCTTCGAAAAAATTTTAAAAGCCAATTCACCCCCCTCTTAGTTAGTTATTCTTGGGCTATCACCCTCCTTTCTTCAAGGAGGTCAAGCTCAAATCTTCGTATTTCATCATTAGATATTTCATTAAAATGAATTCGACGAGGTAATGGTAGACCCACTTCCACTGGGCTCATAGCCTCGACCCCGTAGGCCATAGAAAAATGAGTCTTTCCAATAGCAGTTCTGCTTGTAATCCTAATGACCCAAAGGACTTAAGGTAGTTCATCAACCCATGCTCCTTTAGAGGCATCTAACTTCCTTTTCAATGTGTACTTGATTTTTTGTTGACAGTCTCAACATGTTCATTTGCTTGGGGATGATGTGGGGAGGAAAAATATTTCTTAATGCCCAATTCCTCAGATAAATTCCAGACTTTTTTGTTGTCAAATTGTCGACCATTGTCTGAGACAATTGAATGAGGGATTCCAAATCTACAAATGATATTTTTCCACAAAAATTTGGAAGTGTTGGCTTCAGTGATTTTGGCAAGTGGTTCGGCTCCTATCCATTTGGTGAAATAATCAATAGCGACAATTGCAAAGCTCGAATTTCCTCTCCCTTTGGGAAAAGGTCCCATGAGGTCAATTTCTCATTTAGCAAACGGCCATGGGATGGAGACAATATTTAGTTCTTGGGAAGGTTGCCTCTAAATAGTTGCAAAGTGTTGGCACTTATTGCATTTTTGGACGAACTATTGTGCATCCTTTTTCAAGATGGGCCAATAATATCATTGCCTCAATACTTTCTGTGCTAAGGACGATCCTCCAGTGTGATTCCCACATACTCCTTCATGAATTTTCCAAATCAGATAATTAACTTGCTCTCCTCCAATGCATCGGAGTAAGGGTAATGAGAACCCACGTTTGTATAGCACATCATCTTGGAAAACGAAATGTGCAGCTAGTCTTCTGAGCTTCTCGACCTTCCATTTTTCAAAGGGCAATACTTGGTCCTTGAGAAAGGATATTACTAGTTTCATCCAAGAAGAGTATCTTCGACCCACATTACCACTTCGCTAGTGGTGTTAGAGGATTTGAGAAGATGCTCAATGGGAACTACGGTGAGTAATTCTGAATCTTTATTTCTTGTCAATTTTGATAGGACTTCGGCATGAACGTTTTCAGTGCTTGGGATTTGTATGAGCTCAAATATTTCAATAGCGGGGATGAGTTCCATAACCAATTTCAAGTACGCAGCCTTAGATTTATCTCTAGCTATTGATGGTAAGTCTCTTTGCTTGTATTTCTCTGGTTAGTCTAAAGCCAGCAGGAGGGCTTTATATTCTGCTGCATTAATGGTGGCTTTGAAACCAAACCTTACAGCACAAGTGAGCTTATGTCCTTTTGAACTAACAAGGACCACGTCTGTCCATGACGCCATCTCTCCGAACGATCCATCTACAAAAAGGCCCCATGTTGGAGGTTGGCAGGTACCATCTCCTCTTCCATTTCTAGAATAGGAGAGAATTTAGCCACAAAGTCTGCCAGAGCCTGCCCCTTGATGGCAGCTCTTGGTTTAAATATGATGTCAAATTCACTATGTTCTACAACCTATTTTAATAATCTCCCCGAAGCATCGGGCTTCTGCAACACTTGTTTGAGGGAAAAATTTATCAACACCTGAATAGTGTGAGCTTTAAAATATGGTTTCAATTTTCGAGAAGCTGTCACTAAGGAAAGGGCTAGCTTCTCCATGTCTGGGTAGCGAGTTTTTGCTGCCAGAGTGCTTTGCTCACGTAGTTGACTGGCAACTGGTGATCATTTTTCTCCTTTATCAGAACTGAACTAATGACATCAGTGGGTACTGCTAAATACAACTGTAGTAGCTCGTTGGCCATGGGCTTGGAAAGGAGAGGAGCCTGTCCCAAGTGCTTCTTCAGCTCTTGGAGGGCTTCCTCATATTCCTCTGTCCATTGGAACTTACTTCCTCCTTTAAGAATCTTAAAGAAAGGTAGGCACTTGTCAATTGCCTTAGAGACTAAGTGATTTAAGGCAGTTACACGTCCAGTTAGACTTTGTACCTCCTTCGATTTTTAAGGCGACCTCATGTTCGATTAAGGCTTTAACCTTTTTAAGGTTGGCTTCAATGCCTCGTTGGTTGACTATGTAGCCCAAAAAATTTCGAGAAGCTATTCCAAATGCGTATTTCAAAGGATTGAGCTTCATTCGGTATCTTTTCAGAATTCGAAATGTTTAATTAATGTTTTCAACACAATCCCCTACCTTTAGGCTTTTCACCAGCATATCGTCCACATAGACTTCCATGATTTTCCCAATTAGATCAGCGAACATTTTGTTGACAAATCTTTGGTAGGTGGCCGCTGTGTTTTTCAACCCAAAAGGTATGACCTTGTACAATAAAGAGCATTGTCTATGATGAAAGAAGTATGTTCCTCATCTATTAAGAACATTGGGATTTGATTGTATCCAAAATAGGCATCCATGAATTTTAAAAGCTCGTGTTTGACAATTGAATCCACAAGTTGGTCTATCGTAGAGAGTGGGAAGCTGTTATTTGGACAAGCTTGATTTAAGTTTGAAAACTCTATACAAATCCTCCACTTTCCCTTGTGTTTTTTTACAAATACTGAGTTAAAGACCCACGTACGATATACTGACTCCTAGATGAATCTGTTGTCAATCAGCTTCTTAACTTCATCTTTAAGAGATTCATATCTCTCTGGGTAGAGAGCCCTTCTTTTTTGCCTGTATGTCATGACCTTGGGGTCAATATTCAAATGATGGCAACTGATCCTAGGGTTTATGTCAACCATGTCTTCGTGCTTCCAAGCAAAGACATAATGATTTTTCAGTAAAAAACTTTTCAACTCCTCCTTAGCTTTTATGGGTAGATTTCTTCCAACTAGTAATCGCTTGGAAAAGTCCTTGGGTCTATAGGAAAGCTCTCTAGTTCCTCCATAGGTGCAGTTTGAGGTTCATAATCAATGATACGAGGATCCAACTCCTCCAAAATGATCGTTTTTTAGCAGCTCTCCCTTCTTCAGGGATGGTAGGTCTTTCACATACAACCTCTTCTTCAGAGGTACGTATAACTCCAAGGATGTCCCCTTCTTCAGGGGCATCTACCATTTCGACATCTTTCCATTGTTCAGGGTTTTTTCCCTGTTCAGGGACGTCGTCCATATCAATGTCTGTAGTGATCATATTTACGCTCCTCGATTCGGCCTTCCGTAGGGAGTTTGAGTAACATTCCCTTGCACTTCTTTGATCCCCCTGAACCGTTGTAATTCTATTCTCCTTTGGAAACTTCATGCACAAATAATGAATGGAAGTGGTAGCCCAGAGTTCTTTCAAGGCTGGCCTCCCCAATACTCGGTGGTAAGCGGAGCGATTATCAACCACCAAAAATTCCATGAAGTGATAAACAGTCAGGGTGCTATCCCCATCTCTATTGCAAGAGAGATCTTACCCCTTGGGACGATGCTATCTCCCGTGAAACCGTATAAGGGGGAACTCATTGGGGTCAGCTCATGGTCAACTTTCATTTTGTCAAAAGCGGTTCCAAAAATGACGTTGATCGAGCTTTCATTATCCACTAACATTCTTTTCAGGCCATTAAAGGGCCATAATGGCCCTTAATACTAAGGCGTCACAGTATGGATAATGCACATTTGCTACATCTTCTTGAGTAAATGTGATTGGTGGAATTATTCTTTCAACAGGGGCTCGGTTAACTATGAAACTTATCATAGGAGAGTCTTTTGCTTCACTGGTATAATTTCTTTGTAAATTCCTAGACTCCATTCCAACGTTGAGGCTTCCAAATATCGTATCAATTTCCATTTTGGGCTTCTGGCCATCAGTTGTAGGGGGCTTCACCTTTACCTCTTTACGTCTCTAGACCTCTCGGCATCGTTATCCCCTCTTCTTGGGACATTGTTCCTGTTGGGGCACCTCAGCTCAACATTCCTAGGCCGTTGAGTCTGCTTTGGATGAGCGTATCTTTGGAGTTGCCTACCTCTTCCCTGATTTGTGTCCCGGGGATGCCTCACTATATCCCAGCAGTCTTTCATGCGGTGCTTATAGGAATGATGATATGTACAATAAATGGGTGTTTCGTCCCTACTTCTTTTAGCGCCACGTCCTCTACCCCTCCCTCTGACAAGGTTGGACTTGATGCATTTTTACACCAGGGTTCACTTCCTCATAAGCTAAAGTGGGTACTGCATCGAGCGTAGCGGTGGCCAACACTTGTCCATGATTGAAAGAAGTCTGGTGATCCATCAAATGGGAGGTATGACCTTTTCTCCTTTGAATTTGTGGAAGGGAGAGTCCTTGGCTAGCTCTATTCCTATGATCTCTCAATTCTTCATTGATGATTTCGCACCTTATCATTTCCAGTAAAACATCATACGCAGTAGGGTCCTTATTTTGCACATCTCTCCAAAAAAGAGAGTTCATGTCCAAACCTCCCCTTGGGCAGTTAGAGCTTCCCTATTTATTACTTGTACACAGTGGGTCATCTCGTTAGTGAAGCAGGATAAGAAACTTTTCAGAGACTCGTCTTACTATTGTCGTATATCTTGTAGGCATTGAATTGGTCTTTCGCCTTACTTACTGGTAGAGAAACATTTCAGAAACGTTCTTTTGAAGTCTGGCCAACTTTGGATGCTTCCTTCTAGCAACTTGGTGTACCAAATTTCAGCCGCTCCACTTAGAGTCAAATGGAAAGCTATACACTTCATGGTTGGGGTGGCTCGTTTCAAATTCCTGTGCGTTTTGAAGCTGTTGAGATGTTTCGTGGGGTCGTCTTTCCTATTATACTTTGGGATCTTAGGAAGTTTAAAGTGGTTTAGCATGGAGACATTCCTAATGGCTTGAGAAAATGGTGAATGATCGTCATCGTCATCGAGGTTGCAAGACCTCTGGTCTCATCAAAGCTCTCATCCTCCCTATATTGAGTTTATGGGAGGGAATGGGAAGGTTCAGCTTCACTTCTGGCTAGTTCACTCCTCTCACTCCTAATTCTAGGAAGAGGAATTCGAGGTTCATCATGGAGAACTAGTTCTTCTTGTCTTCCGGACCGAAGAGGCTCCTGTTGCCTATTTCTATGTACAGGAGGGGGTTGAGCCTGCCTATTTCTAGGCAACCCTGTGCTTAGCCTATCGAATGCACTTACTGACCTCTAAGGTCTTCTAGCTCATAGTTTGGAGGGAAATTAAATGAGGCCTTGTAAGGTTATTCTGAAGCATAATTAGTTGAGGTGTCAACTCCAACCTCCCTCTCTTAGGAGGCTTCCATCCTGTTGTGATAGTACCGTGCCATTTGGCTTTGAACTTCTTCCTCCTTATGGTTGTACTGTAGAGGATCTTGGAATGCATTTCTAGGGCCTGCGTATGGAGGAATTGGGTATCCCCCTCGACCCTGCATGCTCATCACCAGCTCATGCATTGCCATGTTCAGCTGGGTTATGTGTCTCATGTTAGCAGCCATTGTGGCGACCTCTCTAGTGAGTCTAGCTGCTATCCTGCCTCCGCCTCTTGACCCATCTCATCTATGTTGTTGGTGAGGCCTTGGGTGAGCATCTGGTACAGCCTGTAAGGGTTCCCCTTCTTCAGGGTGTTTCCTCATCCTTCGGGGTACGTTTTCTTCATTGTTTGAACTCATATTGACAAACACTTTCTTCAAGGATCAAATGAGCATAAGATTCACACAATCATCCCTTGGACTGTCTAATGGTTCTTTCTTCAAGAACACTCCATTTTCAGAGGTTTTTTCCAAGGTATTTCCTTCCGGCTTCTCCACACGGGATTTTCGTGGTTAACTGTATGGCTTCCCACAGACCGCGTCAATCTGTTGACCCCAAAAAATAAGCCAATAGATGTCGGGCCCACTCTCGCCACGTCAAGCTAATTTCGGAGCGTTTCTATCGAAGAAACGGTAAGAAAAGGTGCTTCACGGCGAGAGACAAAGATATTCGAGCTCCAACGGGTGAAACAAAGATGATCACGCTACCAATGATCACCAAACGAGGGCCAAAACTACTGATCAAAGATCTCACTAGAATATGTGGAAGGATGGAAAACAAAAAGGTATTGTAAATTATAAGACCATCTACTTAGATATTTTTCTACCAAGTGTATGTAATGTCAGATGAAAACTGGAAACACAAATGTTTGTAAGAGTATTTGTCAATATTTCTTACTGATTCCATATTTGAGAGTTCAAGACATGAGAAAATGATAATCCTAACTCTAATTTTTCCCAACCCCTTCTAAGTTACAAAGAGAATCTATTTATACTGCATTGGCCGACATGGTGTCCGTTGGATCAGAATCACGTGGCCTCATCTTCTTAGTTGGGGTTTCACATCATTGTCTATTAATACAATTAATACTTTGATAAGGGGTCAGTCGTCTTATATAATAGACTGACACCATGACATCTTCTATTGCAAATGTTAAATTTTTTTGGGGGTGTGTATGTGGAAGTGAGTCAAATAAATTTTCTCAATCTTTTTAAAAATCAATAGACGATGACGTGCCAAATGTTATCCATTTTCATGATTTTTTTTTTTTTTTTTGATTAATGGATTAAACTGTTGTGGTTTTTAACTTTTTCTGAATAGGGACATTTGATTTTTGGGTCCAAATAAAGTAATATTTCACCTGTTCAATTTGATAAACTATTAATATTCAATAAAATTGAGGGCCAAAGATGAAAAAAATTTACGTATCAAACATGTATTGTTTTCAACAAAATGAAGAATAGTAGAATTGTGATCATAGTCTTTTCCCTACAAGCTCATTTTCTCAGGATATTCTGTACATACATATAACAAAAAAGAGTAACCCTAAAGTCTTCTCATGCAATTCTACAACGAAACAAAACTTGAGAGAGAAAACTAAAACCTCAAAATTATACCATGAATTGAAAACTTTAAAATCCCTAACAATCATGCAATCATGATCATGAAAATCAAGAAAATCATACATACTTCATATTTAACCCTAAATATGGATATGGGCAGCCAAATAACAATTCAAAATATGTATGATGAAACAATATATCAAGAAATTCATAAAATATAACTATCATGATCGTTCCTAATAATTTAACATGAATCCTGCTTTGATACCACTTGTTGGATCTTAATTTTGAATAGATTGATAAAATCCTTTGTTCAATCTATCATACATGTCAAAGAGTCTCATGTAAAATTATCAAGAATTGTATAGAAGAGAAAACATATATGAATTCATGTTGATGAATTAATAGGATTTGAGGTCTTCCATAGACTAATCATGGTACTCAATGGATTCTCTATCACAGATGGGAAACGAGGAGATGTATAGTAGTAAATGATTAGCCTTGGGAACAATAACTCTATAAAGTTCCTTATATATCATGTTTTAATTAGAGTCTCGCTAACCCTAATTTGTCCAATAATGAGTAACTGCACATGTCAATGCTCATACCCAATAGATACTTATTGGGCATAATAACTAGATCACTTAAATTGGCCCTACTTAATTAGATAACTCATATAATAATTGTTAACAAAACATATAAACCCATCATAGGAAATAATATCCCAACAATTTTAACAAGTTCACGTCTTCTGCATATTAATATTTTACTTCAATATATTTAGAGTCTGTTAGAGCCCTATTTTTTTTTTTTTTTATGAAAATACATTTTGGAATAGTATTTCGATGGAGAATGTATGGTTAAAAAATAAGAAAAAGTTTTGAATTTGCGTGTAATATTATTTTATTGAAAAATGTGGTTAAAAATAAGAGAAAGAAAAATATAATTTAAAAATAATGGGGATCAAACATGAGCTTAAATCTTTCATGGTAGACTGTATTCTTGTTGAACATTAAAGTACTTTGACTGTTGGTGAAAATAGTTTCAGCATTACATAAAAAAATTCAATTTGTATACTATACCTTTTTTTAAGAGCTTCAATTATGACAATATACTCATAATACTTGATAAAGTAACTAAGGATTCGAGTTTTTTCGATTTTGTTGATCTCAAAATCTGAACAATCTCTCTATCAATAGATTCTTGTCACCTCTTGTTGTAATTGTTCAATATTATATTTGGGGCTAATAAAGGATGACATGTGATAAATTTGGGCCCAAAATGAATGAATTTGGAAGGGAAAAATTCATAAATAAGGTGTATTCTTTACACCAATTCAAAAATAAGGTTTATAGTTTGAAACTTCAAAAATCAGGTTTTTTTTTTTTTTTTTTTAATTCTAATATAATATAATATAATAAACCCACCCCACATGCACCACCCCCCTACTCCGGTGACTATTCCGACGACAATTCCGACCACCACTTTTCTCCGGCTCCGATTCCGGCGACCATTCCGGCGAGGTCACAGATTTTTAAAGAGTCACGTATTATTATAGTCACCGGTCACATTTTGGTCACAGATTTACAATTTAGTTAGTCACATATTATTTTTCAGTCACGGATAATAATTCTTATAGGTCACATATTATTTTACGGTCACAGTTCAAAAATTTTGTAGGTCACAATTATTTCTTTGGTCACATATTTCAAATTTAGTTGGTCACATATCAAAATTTATAGGTCACACGGTCACATATTTCAAAAACTGTTTGGTCACAGATTATTTTTGAGTCACATATTACTAAATTTTTAGGTCACAGTTAAGTAATCAGTCACAGATTACCAAATATTTGGTCACATACCCTCAAATACTTGGTTACATAACCAAGTAATTGGTCACATACACCAAATAGAGGTCACACATCACATCACACCACACCATACCAACAAAGCTTGTCACAGATTAAATATTTGGTCACAGATAACCAAATATTTGGTCACACACCACCAACAATAACCACCAACGTGGCCGCCCCCGCCACAAAATCGCCACCACCACCATAGATCCACCAACAATAACAACCAACGCACATCACACCACCAACAATAACCACCAACGTGGCCGCCCCCGCCACAAAATCGCCACCACCACCATAGATCCACCAACAATAACATCACTCAATAGCCAAAAAATAAATAAATAAATAAATAAAATAAAATAAAATGCAAAGAAATCGTCGCGCACCGGCAACGATTTGTTGCCCCTTTCCCGCCGAAATCGGTCGTGCCGAGGAGGGGGGGAGGGAGGGGAGGGGAGGAGAGAGGGAGGCGGAGGCGCGGCGGCGGCGGTAAGAGAAATGGGGAGAGAGAGAGAGAGAGAGAGAGAGAGAGAGAGAAAATATGGATTGAAAATGAATTAGGGTTTGAAAAATTAGTATTATAATATTATTTAAATATTTAATTTATACCTGATTTTTGATTAGATAAATATTGGACCTGATTTTTGAATTTGAAAGTTAAAACCACTGGTTTTTTGTAATTTCCTCAATTTGGAATGGAATGCAATTTTAACCCATGCGTACGCATAGCTCCCGTTTTGCAAAACTGAAGTAAAATTTGTTTTGCCATAAGTACACTTGGCTTATTACCATGCGTGCGCATGGGGTTAGAAAATAGTCGTTAAGCTGGCTTCAAATTTGATTTCTTGTGTTGTTTCATGAATGAATGGAAAAAAAATAAAAAAAACTTTTCATGAATTGTTAGGACATGTTCGTGGTGTACGCATAAAAAATTATAAATAGGTTATAGATTTCTATTTTTAAATACTAAAAAAAATATCATTTGAGTTACTCCAATTCATCAAATTACAAATTCAAACTCCTTGAAGATTTCACTAAGTTCTTTTGAAAAAATCACTTGTGCTTTAGTATTTCTTCTTTGAAGGCTTGTCAAATCTTCTATAGCCTGTTTGGTAACAATTCTCATTTTCTACAGTAAATCACTTCTCATTTTCAACCACACATTCTTCAATAAAATAATATTTTCCATCACATCAATACTTTTTTCTTCTTTTTCAACCACACATTTCCCATCATATCACTATTCAAAAATCAATTTTTCTCCTAAAAATCCCTACCAAACACACTCCTAAACTATTTGTCAAAATCTTAAATTAAGCATACAAGAGGAAGTAGTATCATTTTTTAGGACATCATATCATATGTGTTCAGACCTCATTCTTTGCTTCGTTTTTGTTTGTACTTCCATCTCCTCTTCAATTTTTTCCAACAATATAAAAAGGATATTCTATTGCAATGGAGACGAAGACAACTTTGGAAACTATCAAGTTGATGAACCAAGACTTGGTTCACTTGGATAGGTACAACGGAACAAATTTTACCCCAATGACAAGATAAACTCAAGTTTCTATTGACTACATTGAAGATTTTATATGTTCTTGATCCAAATTTGGTTTTGAACTATCCGATGAAGATACCAAAGAAGTATGAGCAGAGGGAAAGAAAAGACAATAAATGAATTCATTTGTCTTGGTAATATTCTGAATGCTTTATCTAATCGATTATATGATATCTAAACCAACACTACTTCGGCTAAAGAAATATGGAAAGCACTTGAGAAAAATACAAGGACAAGGAGGAAGGTACCAAGAAATTTTTAATTTCTATGTATTTTGATTTTAAAATATTAGATAACATTCAATTATTGCCTCAAGTACATGAACTACAAATGATTGTCAATAAGTTAAAGGCAGTGAAAATTGAACTTCTCATATCTTTTCAAGTATGAGCAATCATTATGAAATTTCCTCCAACTTGAAAAAGTTACTCGAAGAAAATTCTTCACAATTTCAAAGATTTTTCTTGGAAACATATACAAAATCATCGTCGCATTGAGGAAGAATCAAATGTATGAGATAATAATGAAAATTCTTATGATAGTACAACTAAAGCTAATATAGAGAACAAAACTGATCACTCCAACAAATACCAAAAGAAGGGAAAGCATCTTGGTCTTAAAAATGATCAAGAAAAGTTCGAAAATAAATCCAAATGACCTTGCTACATTTGTGGAAAATCAGGACATTATGCAAGAGATCACGCATAAAAAGTAACCAAAGATGGAGGGAAACGTGAACTCTGTTGAAAACATCATCACTACGGTGAGTAAAATCAATACAATTCAAAGCAAAGTTTCGAGCTGGTGATATAACACGTGTGCAACTATCCATATTTGTTATGATAAGTCAATTTTAAAAATGTATCACGACATTGTTGATGGACAAGAAATTCAAATGGAAAATGAAGGGCATTCTAAATTGATTGGCAAAGGAAACATCGATATCATTTTCAATTCGGGAAAGAAAATAACTTTGACCAATGTGCTTCATGTACCAAATATGAATAGAAACTTAGCAAGTGGAGTTCTTTTAGAAAAAATCAGGGATTAAATTTGTATTTGAATCAGGTAAACTTGTATTAATCCGAAATTGGTATTTGTTGGTAAACGTGATTCTATTGATGGAATAGTCAGGTTATGTACCATTGAGGATGATTCTAATAATAGTAACAATTTTTTTTGCTTATATATTTTTATGGCATGTATTTATTAAAACATAAAGATGGAATATTTAAGGTGTATAAGACTGAAAAAATCAATTTGGAAGAAAAATAAAGACTCTTAAAAGTTATAGAGGTAGAGAATATTTTTCAATTGAATTCAACGTATTTTGTGAACTAAACGGAATTATACACCAATATTCTACACTACGTATACCTGAACAAAATGGGTTGACTAAAAGAAATAACAAACTTTCTTAGAAATGATTAATGATATGTTGTTAAATGTTGAATTACGTTTTAATGGGGTGAAGCTTTACTTAATGCATGCAATATAGTCAACAGAGTTACTGTGAGAAGAAAAAAAAATTCTCCATATGAAATATAGAAATGAAGAAAACCAAACATATGATATTTCAAAGTGTGGAGGTGTTATGCTTATTGCAAGAATACGGTTCCTATGAAAATCAAATTAGATCCTAAATGTATAAAATGTGCCTTGTAAGATATGCCGCAAATAGTAAAGCCTATCGATTATTAAACTTAGAATCCTATGTAATAATAGAATCAAGAGATATGAAATTCTTTGAGAATGTGTTGACAACAAGAAATTCTCAAAATGGAATTCAAGAAGACATTCCTATTTCTAGAGGATCACAAGTAGAAACATCCTCAAAAGATATTAAACAATCAAATGAACCTTGAAGAAGTAAAAGAGTTTAGGATCAAACGAGATAGACTTCCAACTTATTTCTCTCTACTTGGTCGAGGGAGATAGAACGGATGTTGTAACAACAATTCCTTTTATTTTTCAAGTTGAAAATGATCGTAAAACTTATAAAGAAGATATGTCTTTTAGGGATTACATATTTTGGAAAGATGCAATAAATGCTGAGATGGAATGTATTTTATCTAACAACAGTTAGGAACTTGTTGATTTATCGAAAGGATCTAAATGTATTGATTACCAATGGGTGTTTAGAAGAAAATATAATTCCAACGGTACACTCAATACCCTATAAAGCTAGATTAGTAGTTAGGAGATATCGACAAAAAAAGAAGGAATTAACTACTTTGGCACATTTCCCTGTAGCTAAAATAACCTTTTATCTGCATTAGCATCAATATTCGATTTGCACATTCATCAAGTTGATGTCGAAAGACATTCCTAATTGGGGGTCTCTATGAGGAGTTCTATATAGAACAACCAGAAGAGTTTATTCTACCAGTAAATGAACATAAATTATGCAAATTAGTCAAATTTTATATGAATTAAAACGAGCACCTAAAAATAGCATGAGAATTTTGATTCTACTATTATGTCATATGGTTTTATTCATAAATTAGTCGATAAATGCTTATATACTAAAGTATGCAATAATATTTTTATATTTGTTTATCTCTATAAAGAAGGATATGTTAATAATTAGTAATAACGTGGAAGTGATTAAAGAAACAAATAAGTTTCTATCATTCACATTCAAAATGAAGGATCTTGGACAAGTGAATGTTATCCTAGATATCGAAGTTAAAAAATGATAGTGGGGGTTATTCATTAAGCCAATCACATTAAATTGAGAATGTTATAAATAAGTTCAAATATTTGAATATTAAAGAGGCAAATACCTTTTTGTATACAAGTATTAAATGAATAAAGAACGATGAAAGAGCAATAGCACAAATCGAATATTCAAGTGCAGTTAAAAGTCTTGTATATGCGGTACAATGTACTAAACCGAATGTTGCATTTGTTGTTAGTAAACTAAGTTTACTAGCAATCCAAGTTCGGAACATTGGAAGACCATTGGGAGTGTTCTTGGTTACTTGAAGAAAACCAAAAATCTTAGATGATAATATCCAAAGTTCCCAACAATTCTAGAAGGATATATCAATGATAATTGGATATCTAGTGCGAGAGAAAACAAATCTACTACGTTGGGGGTTTACTCTTGGAGAAGATGAAATTTCTTGGAAGTCTAAGAAACAAATATGCATTACAAACTTAACAATGGAGTTCGAGTTTGTAGCATTTGCTGAAACAAGGAAAGAGGCTGAATAACTAAGGGATCTTATAAAATTCCTTTGGGAGCAAAGGATATTTTTTCAATACTTATATTGTGTAATAGTCAAGCCACCTTAATACGAGCATATTGTAAAGTATATAATGAAAAGTCTAGACATATGAGTCTAAAATATGACTGTATGAGAAAATTAATTAAACATTACTAATTCTGTAGAGACGGAAAAAAAATCTTGCATTTCGTTTTAAAAGAAAATTTCTTGTAAAACTCGAAAATAATTTGAGTTATATTATTAAGTCGCTATTAGGCTACAAATGGATCGGATATGGATCAAATCTACCTATATCCGATTCGATAATCCAACGGATATTTAATTGTTAAATCCATATCCGATTTGCAATGTTATCGGATATCTGATCCGAAATTAATAAAAATTAGGGAAATTTTTTTGAACTAACTTGAGGCCCACCTATTTTTCCTAGCAAGCCCAATAGTGACTTCTACCATCATGATATTCCTTTTTAAAGGAGAGATCATCTACTAATTTTCTATTGACATTCGATGTACGATAAGTTAAAATTGAATTTCAATTCTAAATATAAATATTTTATTTCATTATTTCTATTAACAAATTAAATTATTTGTTACATATTAATTATTAGTTTTTGAAATTGTAAAATTAATTACAATAATAAATTTAATTAAGAAAAATATAGATATTTATTTACTTTAAATTAGTAAACTAAAATTAGAAGAACATTGGTTGAAATCATTTTTTTTTTAAATTTTCCAATTCTTAAACAAATTTAATAATTATAAAGTTTTTAAACTTTTTTATGTTTTGAATTTGATTATTTTTTATTCTAAATTTATTTATTTTCTCATTTATATATTTTAGTGACAAATAATATGCCATAAAAATATTTTATCGACTCAATTATTTATAACAAATTGGATCAAATTGTTATCGGATCGGATTGACCTATATCCATATTTGATCCATTTAGTTAACGAATTATTGAATTCGGATCTTGATCGGGTTATCGGACTGAGACCCTAAATCCATCTCACATTAATTTCGTCAGATTCGGATTCGATTCGATTCAAAATCCAATCCATTGACAGTCCTAGTCGCTATGACTCTTCCTAAGAGTTCAAATTAATGTTTTGGTCATGATAGTAAAGTTCGCGCACTTGTTTCTAAAATTTTGATAAGGTATCGAATTTCTAGTAAACGATAAATTTTTATTTCGACGACACACGTTATTTTAATTGTTTCATACATGTTTAGTGCTTAAATTTTAAGAATTAGATCAACCGGATATAGTGCACAAAACAACCCCATATTCATCCCATCATAATTTTTTTCTCTCACTCACGATTTTCCTCCACTAATGCATTCCCATTTAATTTTTTTTGGTTCCTTAAGCTGACTTTTCATTTTCTACTAAGTATACCATTTAATCATTTACTAAATGCCATAACCTTCAAATCACTTAATGCTATTATGTTAATTATA
The DNA here is from genome assembly GCA_035079005.1 of Fraxinus americana. NCBI lineage: Eukaryota > Viridiplantae > Streptophyta > Magnoliopsida > Lamiales > Oleaceae > Fraxinus > Fraxinus americana. The sequence goes on along the minus strand of CM068708.1, from coordinate 24,291,291 downwards.
AACAAAATTGTCATTCATATGAAAAGGGTGCCTACACGTTTATAACCCATAATCCGCCATTTATACACCTAATTAATATTCCACTACCATTGTTTTAAATCTCATTTCGGTTACTACCAATTACCATCATCATTTTCGCATTTGAAAACAATAATCTCCTATAACGCCACATTTCCTTCCCCAAACTGTTATACCCATACATAAATTATTCTGCTTTTCTTCCCATAGACTAAAGTGCTGTGAATCTAAAAAAATCTAAAGAAAAAGTAAAGAGAACGCTGGATTTTATTATGTATTGAACGCAAGAGGATCCAAGTGTTTAAGGTAGGGGTTTTTCGGCACTTTTGTAAGTAAAGTAAAAATTACTTGTTTTCGATTTACATTTAACGTGTTATTGTGTTACTCATGAGAGAATGACAGAACCCTTTGATATTTCAAATAAGATATGAAGAGATGATTTATGGCACATGAAAGGGGTTATTAAAACCCGAGAGTAAACGGACGGATTGATCATCGGTTCGCAATGTAGAATTGACGGTGACACAAATAACCAAAGTTGTATTTCTAAAAATATATATTTTTTACCATTTACTTAAGTGTTTCCTACTGAGTATTACTTGTGGTACTCATTCTTACAAAATTTACAGGTTAATTGAAGGCATGGCGGTGGTTTGGGATGGTGGCAAGTGCTCGGCGATTGAAATGCTTTTAACTTTCTTGTAAAATTTTCATTTGTGTAAATTTTTTTATGAATATTTAGACAACACTTTTAAAATGTTTAACTTTCTATTTTGCCTAGTTTTATATATATTGCATGTCGATCATAATTTAGAAACGTTGGAATGATTACGCATGAAGTTTATTTATTGCTGGATTGAATTTCAAGTTCTATTATTCTACTTAACATGGTATAACTTGGGCTACAGTGCATGTTTTAGAGTGAAATATGTGGGGTTTGAAAGGACTATGAGTTTTTTAATAGGGATATTTGGAATTATCTTAAAATGTTCCATGGAGAAAAAGTGATGTCTGTTTTAGTAAACTGCGTCAGTACGGTTTCGAAATTTATGTCCAGGATAGTTGAAAACTATTTTCGTGCTTCAAACATTATCATCGAGACCCAAATTTTTTATATGATGTAAGCATATGAGTCTTTGTTAAAATTTCATAATTTTTAGTCTACGTTTTCTAGGCCAAACATATTTTTTCTTTCCTCTGCTGCGCAATCAATAGTTGCTAAATTTTCTCGAGATGTTTTCCAAAATAAAATTTATCAATAGTTGCTGAATTTTCTCGAGATGTTTTCCAAAATAAAATTTCACCATAATTGTCTAAGTCTATGTGGACACATATCTCCAATTATTATTCTTTTATATTTCAAAATCCAAAATTTTTATTAGTTACAATTTATTTTAGTTAACATTAGAGAGCCCCAGCAAAAAATATTTTGTGTAACGCTTCGAATTTCAAGTATTTTTTTTTTTTTTTTTGGGCATTACAAATTCTCTTGTAAGAGATTTAGCTCATCCGTTAACTAAATATCTAGCTAAATCTCTTACAAGAGAATTAGTAAGATCAAAATCGAGAAGAATGAAGTTGAAACTCCTTAACTAAAAACTCACTAATGATGACAATCCTACCTAACTATACTGAGCCCTTGTCTGGGCGGCATTATCACCCCCATTATAATAAAAATTTCAACTTTTGGCTCTGCAGTGGGTCTCTTGGTCATTGTAATTATTGACACATGTCACTGACCACTTGAATTATGTAGGCATTTAAAATGATAGAATTGTCCCTCGATGTTTTTATACTCACACAAAAATGAATGATAGAAATGATAATTGACAAAATCAAATCATTGGAATCGTCAAATGATGTGGGCTTCTTTTTTTTTTTTGGCAGAAAGTGGGCCCATTTCAAAGGTAAAAAAAATTCTTTGGGCAAAAAATGGCTATCAAACAGGCGCTAAATAAGTATAACTAGGCTCAAATGATAAAAACAAGTCATTCAATAAGTGGATAGTTTCATTACTATAATTTAAAATCATTTCCTTGATAAATAATGCTGGTTATTATGTTTAGAGGGTTGGGTTTATAAAACTCTTAATGAAATTTAGAACGGGGTATAAGTATCTCAAAAAATAACAGAAGGTACTAAAAGAATTTTAAGTATCTCTAAAAATAACAGAAGGTACTAAAAGAATTTCATATATGTGAACTTCAAGCTGGTGCTGCCTCAATAGGGAATCAGAATTTTTCTCCTAAAAGTTCAACGAATAAAAAATTTATGCAAAGTCATAACAGCACAAGGCAAGTTTGAGAAACTTGTGAAAATATTACACTTGTGTGTTGTGTTCTCACCGGTATTATCACAAGAACTAATTGGTTCAAAACTATCATGTTACCTGTAATTCCGATAATACTTTATGAGAATTACATTATGGTTATATTCAAATCAAAAGATATCTACATTTATGCATAAGTGTTGCTAGTTTGAATTTGTGATCAATATAATTTTGAACAAGTGTGAAATTGTTGTAATAGTTTAATATTATATTTGAACCTAATAAAGGATGACATATGATAAATTTGGGCCCAAAATGAATGAAATTAAAATGGAATGCAATTTAAACCCATGCGTACGCATGGGCTATTTTGACAGGCGTACGCATGGCTCTTGTTTTGCAAAACTAAAGCAAATTTTGCTCTGCCATACGCATATGGGATTAAAAGATAGTCATTAGGCTGGCTTCAAATATTATTTCTGGCATTATTTCATGACAAGTATCCAACTTTTCATGATTTGTCGGGAACTATTCGTGGTGTATGGATGGAAATATATAAGTAGATGATATATTTCTTGGAGTATCACCTCACAAATCGACGGCATGGAGTTAAAGAGAAATGAAGAAAAGGCAAAGACGTTTGAAGTTAGTTCAAGTTAGTTGGAAGAGTTAGCTAAATTAGTTCAAGTTAGTTAGATGAGTTAGTTAATTTCTGTTGTTTTTGTTATTCAGTCAGTTGAGCTCCTTCTATAAATAGAGCTCGAGTTCTTGTAAATCAATTAATTGAGTTCTTCAACTCAGCTTCAGTTATGTTCCTTCTTTCCTCCCTTTCTCTACATTTTCTCTGGTTTAATTCAGCAATTTAACATGGTATCAGAGCAGAATACCATACATGCTTCCGCACCTTTTTTCTTTTTCGGATCTGTACTCATTCTAACTCACCGGATATCCCAACACTCACCGAATTAAGAAGTAACTTACAGGATCTGTACTCACCGGATATTCTAACACTCACCGAATTGAGCCTAAGTAACTCACCGAATTCTGCACTCACTGGATATCATTAACACTCAGCGAATATTCTAACACTCACCGAATTGAGCCTAAGTAACTCACCGAATTCTGCACCCATCGAATATCCTTAACACTCATCAAATATCCTTAATACACACCAGTTTGAGCTGCACTTACCAGATTGATACAATCGCTCAAGATTTTATCTCGAATCTCAAACCCCTATCAATTTTTTTCTCTTCTTCTTGATACAGTGGCAGAAACAAATCATCTCAATCCTTCAGATGATTCATCTAGCCCATATTGTCTCCATCGTAGTGATAATCTGGGTTCTCTTTTGGTTTCAGAAATATTTGTAGGAGATAACTACATTGACTAGAGCCATTCAATCACCATTGCTTTGACTGTGAAGGTGGCTTTTATTGATGGTTCAATCTCCGTTCCTCCTGATACTCAGAGCATCCTTCATATTGTTTGGCTTCGTGCAAATAATTTGGTACTTTCCTGGCTTATGAATTCTATTTCTAAAGACATTAGGAATAGTTTACTCTATGTTGCATCTGCTATGGATCTTTGGAATGAATTGAAAACAAAATATTTGAAAAGTGATGGCCCAAAGTTTTTCATCTTAATAAATCCCTAAGTTCTATAAATCACGGTTCATCATCAATTACAGAATATTTCAGTGCCTTTAAAAACTCTTTGGGATGAATATGTAAGCCATAGGCCTTTTCCAACTTGTACATGTAGTAAAATGGCTTCATGTACATTTGACACGTTCAATTTCCTATTACTTCAATAGCAATCAGATTATGTGTTGAAGTTCCTTATAGGCCTTAATGATTCCTATGCGTCTGTGAGGAGTCAGTTGTTGCTTGTTGTGCCATTGCCTAGCTTGGCCAAAGTCTTTTCATTGTTGCTTCAAGAAGAAAGTCGGAGGTAATTAACAAATTCTGCAAATAATGAATCTCGTGCTTTGATAGCAAAACATCACACTCAGCCTAATCAAATTAATCAGTTCAGGTTCTCCAAAGCAAACAAATACTTGCTTCATGGCACTAACTGTGGCTATAATGGCCATATGATTGATAAATGCTTTCAGTTACATGGTTATGCCCCTGGATGGACTGGACCAAAGGGAAAGAAGAATCCTCCCTCTGCACACGCAGCCATTTCAACTAAAGAGGTTTGCATTCAAGGTAGTAATGAGAATCAAAGGTTCAGTTTAACTGTGAAGAGTTTAATAAACTTATAGCACTTGCCAATTCAAGTTCCATTCCAAAAACTAGTATACCCACAGCAGCAGCAGCAAAAGTAGCAACCACTTCTCATTTTTTTGGTAAACCTTTTAATCAATGTAATTTTACCTCTACCAGGTTATATTCTGAATTTTCTTGGATATTAGATACTGGTGTAACAGATCATATGATATGTTCACCTCTATTGTACTCTTCTACTCCTAAACCAATATCAACTTTCATTAACCTTCCTAATAGATAAACTGTTCCAGCAATATATACTGGAACAGTAAGTCTCTCCGGCACACTACATTTAAATAATGTCTTATGTGTTCCTGACTTTTCTTTCAACCTATTATCTGTTTCAAAAATAACTAAAGAATCTAATCTTTGTCTATCTTTCTTTGGATCTTGTTGCCTTTTACAGGACCAATCGATGAAGAGGATGATTGGGATTGCATTTGAAAAATAAGGACTCTATCACGTCTCTTAAGCTCCTTCCAAAGTTGCTTCCTGTCAGCAACACCAATCTACTCATTCCTGCCAGTGAAATCAATCTGCCTTTACACCAATCCTTGCTTTAGCCACTTCTCAAAACCTTTAGCACTACAGATTAGGTCATGTCTCAAATTCTAAAATTCATTTCCTTAGAAAAATAGACAATTCAATAACATTTGATTGTGCAAATGTCAGTGAAATCTGCCCTCTAGCGAAGCAAAAACGACTAACTTTTCCCGTTTCACAAAGTTTTTCTAATAAAAGGTTTGATTTGATTCATTGTGACATATGGGGTCTCTTTTCCTCAATATCATACTCTGGTTTTAAATTCTTCATTACCATAGTAGATGATTTTACAAGATGCACTTGGGTATATATGCTCAAAAATAAATCTAAGGTGTCTTTCTTGCTGCCAAACTTCTGTAAAATAGTAACCACTCAGTTTAACACTCATGTTAAAACCATAAGAACATACAATGGTTCAAAATTTACTCTTAAAAAGTTTTACACTGAACATGAAATTTTACATCAAAGGAATTGTGTTGAAACCCCACAACAAAATGGGGTTGTTGAAAGAAAACACCAACTCCTACTAAATACAACCAGAAGCTTGATGTTTCAAGCAAATTTACCTCTAACCTTTTGGAGTGATTGTGTACTAACTGTAGCACATATCATAAATCAAATTCCAACCCCTCTTCTTCAGAACAAAATTCCTTTTGAGATGTTATTTCACAAACCACCTAATCTTTCTAATTTAAAGGTCTTTGGATGCTTATGCTTTGGATCTACTATCACTAGCCACAGACAAAAGTCTGATCCAAGAGCAACTAAGTGCCTATTTTTAGGATATTCATCTGACGCCAAAGGTTACAAACTCATGGAGCTGAGCACAAACAAGGTCATCATTTCCAAAAATGTTATCTTCCATGAAATCAACTTTCCATTCAAGCAGCTTCCTTTTCATTCTGAAATACTAAATTTTCTATTTCCTCCTACAGATTTTTCACATGAAGCCTCTCTCTCAAATAACCCTATATCTTCCTTAGGTCCTATACCTTCTGACCAAAATACTCATTCACAAGAACCCTCAAATTCCTCACAACTCAACAGGCACTATCATACTTATGCTGTAAATTCCATTCCTATTGATTCAACATATCCCATTACCACTGATTCTCACATCAGAAAATCGACAAAACCTAAACAACCACCAAAATTTCTACAGAATTACTATTGTGGCAATGTCTCCTTGTTTACTTTTGCAAACAACTCATCTGCTTCCATTGATTGTTCTTCTAACACAGGTAACTTCTATCCTATATCAATTTTTCTTTCTGTCAATAGACTTTCAGCACCTCAAAAATCCTTGTTAGCTTCCATTTCTCTTACAAAAGAACCCAAAACATATAAACAAGCTGCAAAAATACATGAATGGAAAGTTGCTATGAGGAATGAAATAAATGCTTTAGAGTTAAAACAAAACCTGGAAAGTTGTTACTCTTCCTAAAGATAAGCAGCCTATAGGTTGCAAATGGGTTTTTTGAGTAAAATACAAGGCTGATGGAACTATATAAAGACATAAAGCAAGGTTGGTGGCTAAAGGTTACACCCAACAAGAAGGATTGGACTTCTTTGATACTTTCTCCCCAGTGGCAAAAATCACTTCAATTCATTTACTGCTGGTTGTAGCTGCTTTCAGGGGCTGGTATATTCACCAATTAGACGTAAATAATACATTTTTACATGGTGAATTGCATGAAGAAGTTTATATGGAAGTGCCTCCTAGTTTGGAAGTTAAACAGCCCAATATGTTTGCAAACTCCTAAAAAATCTCTATGGTTTGAAAAGGCCTCTCGACAATGGTTTGCAAAACTTTCCCAAGCTCTTCTTGATTTTGGATTTACTCAAGGCAATTCTGATTGCTCACTTTTCATTAAGAAAACTACATCCTCTTTCATCGCACTACTTATATATATAGATGATGTTTTTGTGGCTAGTGATAATTTAACTGAAATACAGCAACATAAGATTTTTATATATGATATGTTTACAATCAAGGACTTGGGACAGTTGAAGCACTTCCAAGGATTGGAAGTGGCCAGATCAAAGTCTGGAATTTCAATTTGCCAAAGAAAGTATGCTTTGGACATACTTGAGGATGCAGGTCTTACAGGTTCTAAACTAGTTGCATTCCCAATAGAATCCAACCTTAAACTCAATGCAGAAGATTCAAATCTTTATGAGGATACCCCAAGTTACAGAAGGTTGATTGGTAGATTATTGGATCAAAGTCTGGAATTTAGATTTGCCAAAAAAAGTATGCTTTGGACATACTTGAGGATACAGGTCTTACAGGTTCTAAACTAGTTGCATTCCCAATGGAATCCAACCTTAAACTCAATGCAAAAGATTTAAATCTTTATGAGGATACCCCAGGTTACAGAAGGTTGATTGGTAGATTATTGTATGTGACAATTACAAGGCCTGACTTGGCTTATTTTGTTCAGGTTCTTAGCTAGTTTCTCGTTAAACCTACAGTAGCTCATTATCAAGCTGCAATACATGTGCTCAAATACTTAAAGGCAACACCAGGTCAAGGGTTATTCTTCTCATCTTCCTCAGATTTAAAGTTGAAGGCCTTTTCTGATAGTGATTGGGCAGGCTGCATCATACCAGAAGAAGTGTTACAGGTCATGAAATTTTTTTAGGAGACTCATTAATCTCTTGGAAATCAAAGAAACAAGCCACAATTAGCCGATCATCTGCAGAAGCCTAATACAGAGCTCTTGCAGCCACCACATGTGAAGTCCAATGGTTGCTCTATGCTCTTCAAGATCTTAACGTTGATCATTCTCAACCAACTATGCTTTACACTGACAGCAAGTCCACTTTATCCATTGCAACCAATCCTATACAACATGAAAGGACCAAACATATTCAAATATATTGTCATCTTGTTAGAGAAAAACTGCAGCAAAATTTAATCAAACTCTTTTACATCCCCTCAAGGTTACAACTAGCAGACATATTTACAAAACCTCTCAGATCACTGCCTTTCCATGACAATTTACGCAAGATGAGCATTATAAATATACATTCTTCTCTTGGGGGGGTCTTAGAGTATCATCTCACAAATCGACAGCATGGAGTTAATGAGAAAGGAAGAAAAAGCAAAGACGTTTGAAGTTAGTTCAAGTTAGTTAGAGGAATTAGTTAATTTCTGTTGTTTTTGTTATTCAATCTGTTGAGCTCCTTCTATAAATAGAGCTCGAATTCCTGTAAATCAATTAATTGAGTTCTTCAATTCAACTTCAGTTATGTTCCTTCTTTCCTCCCTTTCTCTGCATTTTCTCTAGTTTAATTCTGCAATTTAACAATATTTTCATTTCCAAATGCTAGAAAAACGTCATTTCAAATTCCTTAAAGTTTTTATTAAGTTCTTTTGGAAGAATCGCTTGTGCTTTAATATTTCTTTCTTAAAGGTTTGTCAAATCCTCTAAACTATTAGTCGAAAATCCTGAAGCATACAAAAGGAGACAAATATCTTTTATAGAACGACGTATCATATACATGTTCGGGCCTCATTCTTTACTTCACTTTTGTTCGTGTTTCCATCTCCTTCTTGTCCTCTTCAATTTTTTTGAACACCTCTTTGACCACCTATATGTTACATGCACACTCGGACACACTGTTAGAGGCAAAGATCACCACTCTAGGAAAAAAGGACGGTGATTGAATGCATTCTGACGACAATTGTTGAAAAATAATGATATGGGAGAAAATGGGTTGGGAGAGACAGCATACAGATTGTGGCTAGGATTTTAGTTACACAAGAAGGGCCACTGATAAATGTATTCCCCAACTCATCATAAAGCCTTAACTAGGACAAAGCCCAAGAAAAGTTTTCGCACTATATTCGACCCAATTCGATTGGCACAACCAATGCCTAGTCAAAGCTCAGCCAAATAATGTAGGGCATGTCTCGCCACTTGTATGCCTCATAAAATGTAAGTATGATAACAGTTCTACGAGTCAGAGTTGTACATTTGCATATAGCATCGAACTTTAATGAAAAATAAAAGAGCAAGCTAGATTGCCTCTGGTTTTATAAGTCTCATAATGAATATTTGAACGCATGTGCCTATGCAAGTCGTCTTTTATTATAACAATTATTTAGGGTCAAACTTCTAATGAAACATTCTTATAGATTTTATTTACAACTCAATAATATTGTTTATTTTATTTTCTAAAAATAAAAATAAAATCACACATAAATATGGATAAGGAACTATTCATAAAAATGGATAAGGAAATATAAATTTGTATATATTAATATAATTTTTGCTAAGTCAGCATGCTAATGAAGCTTTGCATTTAGATGAACTTCTAAATATCGCCTATTGTGCTGTGTGGCCTTTTTTTTTCACAATCAACAAAAGCAATAGAGATGATCTTAGAGGGATACGAGTTTTTGTCATTGTTATAAGAATTAAACTAGACTGATTGGTGAAATTTCAAACCAATTGTACTTGGATCCACAACCCTTTTATCTTGTCCATTTCTAGGTCACACACCATTGGAAGCCCATAACAATTGGCTGTGTCAGACCCAAAAAATGACCAGTTCAAGAAGAATGAGGTCCATTTTGGAATTTTCAAGCAAAATCAATCTCCTGTTCAGTTCGATTACAAAAATGAATTAAAACTTAAATCCAAGTCAATAATCAAATTTAAATATATATTTGGGTAAATTGCGCAAAACGTTCCTACCTTTCACATTTTTTTGCGCTGAACATCCTTTTCACCAATTTTTAACATAAAATGACTATTATACTCTCCTACATAAATAAAACAAAAAAGAAAAGAAAAGAAAAATAAAGAATAAATTGCAATATGCTCCTAAACTTTTTTTAAAATGCAAATCAGTCCAAGATAATTGCAAGAAAAGGGCTCAATTTATCATAATTGCACCCAAACCCCCGTCCCCACCCAAAAATTGAAAACCCTAGCTTTTCCTCAACACCCCCAGAAAACTGCTCTTCCACACCACCTCCTTCACAAGCTACTAATTTCATTACAGAATCACCATTAGCATGACACCTCTGATGGGCTTCCATTAAGCTCGAACAAAGAACCTGTTCAATCCAGTGGTCAACTGCATTCTCCCTGTCAGCCGCAAGTATTTGAACCATCACTGAACGTGTTTGCTTGCTTAACTCCTTAGCAATGTAATCTTCCTCCCAAACTTCAAATCAAAATATTTTGAATCATGATGATCGAAGACAGAGTTACAAGCTCTAATCTCAAATTGAGTTTCCCAAGTCCACAGATAGCAAGTGTTCTTTTCTGCCAAATATTGTCTCAGCAAATGATGCAGCAAATTTTCTCTTCCCCACTTTATCAGGTCCCAGAAAACTGAGCCAAACATTTCTTTTGTCTGAGCCATGACCAATCCCATTTCCAGTTCTCCATCGGGACACAGTTTGACAAATAGTTCGAACAGCTTCAATCTGCCGGTGTACATTTTCGGCAAGAACTTTCCATGGGTACTCTAGGTCTTTTCCATCAATTGGCTTTTCCAGTTGACCATAAGAACAGGACGATGATCGGGTAACTTTATGGGAGGCATTTTCGTTAGTTCCAGATGAACCAGAGAAGTACTGAATGCGATTGTAATTCTCTTGAGGGTTGAAGTTTCTACGTTCTTCCACAGCACATGAATAAAGCGTTCCCAGCAGAGCCTGCAAAGTCGCGGCTGCTGCCCAGCGGCGCCGTTGATGCATCACGGCGCTTGGTGCTATTGTTGACAGGGTTCTTGTAAAAATAATCCAGTCAAAGTCCCATAATTCCATTTTGACTTTTTTACTTAATAATATTTCCAAAATGACTCATTTACTGTAAAAAGACAAAAACGCCCTTAATTGACTAAAACAATTACAAAACATGTTTGTATTAAAAAGACAATACTACCATTTTAGTTAACAAACAAAACTATTATTAAGAAAAAAATAATCAGCGCAAACAGCTGAAAATTTGGATGTTAACGGCTAAAAAAATCGGTTGTTAACGGTCGAAGCTGAGACTGCTTGAATATTTTTATCATAACTTTTGTTTTCGATATCCGATTAAAGTGATTTAAAATGCGTTGGAAAGATAACTCAAAGGGCTACAACTTTGTTAGAAATAGTCTTTTTCAATTCGAACATTTACTAGGCTAAAAATGGATTTCAATCTCCAACTAAAAATTTGGACATCCTTTTGCGGTAGAAAATTGATTTGTTTTCACTCCTTTTGATCTTTAGTTATATCAATTTGACCCTTAACATTCTCGAATCTTCATTGTGAGTTTCGACACAACTTTTGAGTACCTTGATATATAGAACAAGCTAAACGTTGATTCATCTCGATAAGATATGGTACTAAGAATTCAATTCAAAGATCATTTGTCATTTTCAATTCAACATATGAACGTTACGTCTAATATTAAAGTGAATTATTTGTTTAAGTTGAACAAAATGCAAATGACACTGATTTGCGTCACTTTAGTGAGGAAGGACAACGCGTAAGGTAGAAATTTGCTAATAAAAATATTAAAAAGAAAAAAAAAAGAATTTGCTAACACGTTAAAAAATAGTATATATTGTTTACTAAATTTAAAAATTTCCTTTCGCTTTAATTTTTGTATAAAAAATGAAATAAATAATTTTATATTGATAGTTATGAAAATGAAATATTATTTTTTAACGTGTTAACAAATTCTTTTTTTTTTTTTTTGCCTTTTAATATTTTCATTAATATAAAACTCTTTAATTAAATATAATTTGTAAACTAATCTTTCATTTTCCAAATATAATTAAATAAATATATATTGTTTACTTAATTTAAAAATTTCCATTTGTTTAAATTTTTGTATAAAAATGAAATAAATAATTTTAAATTGATAATTATGAAAATGAAATATTATTTTTTAACGTGTTAACAAATTCTTTTTTTTTTTCCTTTTAATATTTTCATTAATATAAAATTCTTTAATTAAATATAATTTGTGAACTAATCTTTTATTTTTCAAATGTAATTAAATAAATATAGATTGTTTACGTAATTTCAAAAAAAAAAAATCCTTTTGTTTCAATTTTGATATAAAAAGTGAAATAAATAATTTTAAATTGATAATTACGAAAATGAAATATTATTTTTTAACGTGTTAGCAAATTCTTATTTTTTTTCCTTTCAAAATTTTAATTAATTTAAAATTCATTAATTAAATAAAATTTGTAAACTAATCTTTTATTTTTCAAATGTAATTAAATAAATACATATTGTTTACACAATTTAAAATTTTCTTTTTTGTTTTAATTTTTTTACAAAAATGAAATAAATAATTTTAAAATTGATAATTACGAAAGTGAAATATTATTTTTTAACTTGTTAGCAAATTCTTATTTTTTTTCCTTTTAATATTTTCATTAATATAAAATTCTTTAATTAAATATAATTTGTAAACTAATCTTTCATTTTCAAATGTAATCAAATAAATAGATATTTTTTAATTAATTTAAAAAAAATTCCTTTTGTTTCAATTTTATATAAAAAGTGAAATATATAATTTTAAATTGATAATTACGAAAATGAAATATTATTTTTTAACGTGTTAGTAAATTCTTATTTTTTTCCTTTCAATATTTTCATTAATTGAAAATTCTTTAATTAAATATAATTTGTAAACTAATCTTTCATTTTTCAAATGTAATTAAATAAATATAGATTGTTTACTTAATTTTAAAAAATTCCTTTTGTTTCAATTTTGATATAAAAAGTGAAATAAATAATTTTAAATTGATAATTACGAAAATGAAATATTATTTTTTAACGTGTTAACAAATTCTTATTTTTTTTCCCTTTAATATTTTAAGTAATTTAAAATTCTTTAATTAAATATAATTTGTAAACTAATCTTTCATTTTTTAAATGTAATTAAATAAATATAGATTGTTTACTTAATTTTAAAAAATTCCTTTTGTTTCAATTTTGATATAAAAAGTGAAATAAATAATTTAAAAATTGATAATTACGAAAATGAAATATTATTTTTTAACTTGTTAGCAAATTCTTATTTTTTTGCCTTTTAATATTTTCATTAATATAAAATTTTTTAATTAAATATAATTTGTAAACTAATCTTTCATTTTCAAATGTAATCAAATAAATAGATATTTTTTAATTAATTTAAAAAAAATTCCTTTTGTTTCAATTTTATATAAAAAGTGAAATATATAATTTTAAATTGATAATTACGAAAATGAAATATTATTTTTTAACGTGTTAGTAAATTCTTATTTTTTTCCTTTCAATATTTTCATTAATTGAAAATTCTTTAATTAAATATAATTTGTAAACTAATCTTTCATTTTTCAAATGTAATTAAATAAATATAGATTGTTTATTTAATTTTAAAAAATTCCTTTTGTTTCAATTTTGATATAAACAGTGAAATAAATAATTTTAAATTGATAATTACGAAAATTAAATATTTTTTTTTAACGTGTTAACAAATTCTTATTTTTTTCCCTTTAATATTTTAATTAATTTAAAATTCTTTAATTAAATATAATTTGTAAACTAATCTTTCATTTTTCAAATGTAATTAAGTAAATATAGATTATTTACTTAATTTTAAAAAATTCCTTTTGTTTCAATTTTGATATAAAAAGTGAAATAAATAATTTTAAATTGATAATTACGAAAATGAAATATTATTTTTTAACGTGTTAGCAAATTCTTATTTTTTTTCCCTTTAATATTTTAATTAATTTAAAATTCTTTAATTAAATATAATTTGTAAACTAATCTTTCATTTTTTATATCAAAATTAAAACAAACAGAAATTTTTAAATTAAATAAACGATTACATTTTGAAAAATAAAAGATTAGTTTACATTTGAAAAAATGAAATATTAGATTCGATTATGTAAAATATTTAATTGTATAAATTTTTATTTCATATTCGATTTATTCAATTATTAATAACATTTAAAGAAAAAAATAAGAAGTTGCTAATATGTTAAATGATAATATTTAATAATTAAAATTAATTATTCAATTATATAAAAAAAATTTATTACGTAAAATATTTAATTCTATAAATATTTATTTCATATTCGATTTACTCAATTATTAATAATATTTAAAGGAAAAAAAGGAAGTTGCTAAAGTATAACATATAATATTTAATAATTAAAATGATTGATTTAATGATATTAGTAATTATCAAATTAAAATTAGTTATTTAATTATATAAATTTTTTTCGATTACGTCAAATATTTAATTCTATAAATATTTATTTCATATTCGATTTATTCAATTATTAAAAAATTTTAAAGAAAAAAAATAGAAGTTTCTAATATGTTAAAAGATAATGTTTAATAATTAAAATCATTTATTTAATAATATTAGTAATTATCAAATTAAAATTAATTAGTTAATTATATAAATTTTTTTAGATTACGTCAAATATTTAATTCTGTAAATATTTATTTCATATTCGATTTATTCAATTATTAATAAATAAAAAAAATAGAAGTTGCTAATATGTTAAAAGACAATATTTAATAATTAAAATGATTTATTTAATGATATTAGTAATTATCAAATTAAAATTAATTATTAAATTATATAAAAAAAATTTCGATTACGTAAAATATTAAGTTCTATAAATATTTATTTCATATTCGATTTATTCAATTATGAATAAAATTTCAAGGAAAAAAAGAAGAAGTTGCTAATATGTTAAAATATAATATTTAATGATTAAAATAATTTATTTAATGATATTAGTAATTATCAAATTAAAATTAATTATTTCATTTTATAAATATTTATTTCATATTCGATTTCTCAAATTAAGTAAAATATTTAATTATTCAATTACTAAATCATTTATGTAATTATATTAATTTTAATGAAATGGGTAAAATATTTAATTATATTACTTTTATTAAATTACATAACATATTTATTTATTATACCATTTATTATATTAAATTATTAAAAATCAAAAATAAATAAATATATATATATATATATATATATATATATATATATATATATATATATATATATATATATGTTAAGTCGGCCCAGAAATTTAGTGCTCTGGGCCAGCTGTGGCCAAATAACAGTCGGCCCAGATCCGAATGTGGTCCAAGTGACAACCGGCCCAGATTCGTGAGTGAGAGCCTTCTTTTTGATTAGGGTATTTTTCACTTTTTCCAAGTAAAGTTATATTTTCACCTTTTTTTTTAATTTTATTTTATTTCTTAGTCAAAGGTCATTTTGGAATTAGACAATAATGAATAGGTTATTTCCTTGTATTTCCTCTATTGTTGAAAACGATAATTGTCGCTGATTTGACGGCGGCGATGCCAAAGGAGAAAAAATGGGAAAAGCTAGGGTTTTCAATTTTTGGGTGGAGACGGGGGCTTGGGTGCAATTATGATAAAGTGAGCCCTTTTCTTACAGTTATCTTGGACTAATTTGCATTTTAAAAAAGTTTAGAAGCATATTGCAATTTATTCTTTATTTTTCTTTTCTTTTCTTTTTTGTTTTATTTATATAGGAGGGTATAATGGTCATTTTATGTTAAAAATTGGTGAAAAAGATGTTCAGCGCAAAAAATGTGAAAGGTAGGGACATTCTGTGCCGCCCTTTTCTTACAATTATCTTGGACTAATTTGCATTTTAAAAAAGTTTAGAAGCATATTGCAATTGCAATTTATTCTTTATTTTTTTTTTCTTTTCTTTTTTGTTTTATTTATATACGAATGTATAATGGTCATTTTATGTTAAAAATTGGTGAAAAAGATGTTCAGTGCAAAAAATGTGAAAAGTAGGGACGTCCTGCGCTAAAAAACGAAATGTATGGACGTTTTCCCAAAAAATCTTTAAAAGTAGGGACGTTTTGCGCCAATTACCCTATTTATTTTATGAAATTTACAATTTTTCAACCACACATTCCATTAACTTTTATTAAATCTATTAAAAATCTAATTAGGATGCGTGTTCAAGCGTAATTTTTATATAGGTGAAATAAAGAGGATTAAATCAAAGTTTTTGTTTATAAAAATAAAAAATGGCTGAAATTTTTTTGAAAATGAATTTAACAAATAATTGCAATTTTTTTGAAAAAGAAATCCCATAATTTGAAAGAGCTGGATATTTCATCATAGATATTCTGTAGTTCCTCTGACATATGCATGGATTTTGATATAAACGAATCATCCGCCCTCTTTGTATAAATCGAAAACGATTTAAATAAATTTGCAGGGATGATTGCCACCTTGACCGACACATGGCTGATGGCTCCTATAGAGAAATTTGTTTCAATAAATACTGTTACCCCTCAAAATCAGAGGCTCTAGGCAACACTCCACGTGGACTGCCACGTACACAGCATATCTACATGGACTGCCAGCATTCCTTATAGTCAAGCAAAAGCATAGCCAGTTGAAAAGTCAATGGTGGAGTTAACAAAGTCAAAGAAGACGAGGAGGCTATTGTCCGAAGACATACAAGTGCCAAAGCTGTATTTATCCAATGTCCCCTTCAGCTCAAATAATGAAGGTCTGCTTAAAGCCCTTCTATGTGATGCAGAGGCTCCTCATGTCCGAAGTACGAAGCACCGAAACTCAACTGTACCAGATGTCCAAAAGTCCGAAGCTGACCTCAACACACTAATGCCGACGCTGCCTCCCAACAGATTAGAAGATCTCATAGAACTGATTGATGGGACGTCTGTAATAAAGTGTTTGTAGCTTTTAATATGTCAGTGTGTTAGCCTATTAATAGCACGGCTGACCCTTTGTCAAACATTGAATACGATGAATGGACAGTGATGTGAGTCTTTGGTCTAGGAGATGTTGTCATGTGGATGTGATCGGACGGTCACCACGTCGGCTAGGTTAGTATAAATAACCTCTCTTTGTACTAAAAACGGGGACATGCAATCAAGAAATAAGAACATCTTTATACGCTTAGCTTTGTTTTACAAAACATAAGAAAGAACACACGTTGATATTCAAAGAATATACAATACATTTTCATATCTATCCTTCCACATAGTCCATTACGAAATGAGTAATTTAATTAAACGGATTAAGCATTAGTTGAGAGCGCGAGTGCTTCTCAAACCCAATCGCCGGAGTCTGAACATTTGTGTCTCTCGTCGAAAAGTGCCTCTCACGTTCATTACAATCAAATCTCCATTCCTATTCTGGAAGAAACGTGCCAGATCAGCACATGGTGTGGCAAGAGTGGGCCCGACATCTGTTGAGTTCATTTTTTGGGGTCAACAGATTGGCGCCGTCTGTGGGAAGTCTGACATTTAACTACGAAACACACGTGGAAAAAGAAAAATATACGTTTATGAAAAAGTTTCTTATCCTTGAAAAAGAAATATCCTTGCAAAAAGGAATGAGCAAGAACTTGAAACCCCTGAAAAAGGGAACCAGTCGTATATTACATAACCAAAAAATGAGTTCTACTGAAGAAAATGCCCCTAGAAGGATGAGGGAACGCCCTGAAAAAGGAGAACCCTCACAAGCTACCTCGGCAGCGCAACCGAGACCTCCAATGCGCAAAAGAGGAGGTCCCAAGGGTGGAGGTGGAGTTGCAGCCAGGTTAACTAGAGAAATGGCAACAATGGCTGCCAACATGAGGAATATCACTCAGTAGAACCAAGCCATGCATGAAATGTTGATGCACATGCGAGAACAAGGAGGCTATCAGGCTCCTCAATATACAGCTCCCAAAGATGTATTCCCAGATGCTCATGCTTATTACCACGAGGAAGAGGAGGTCCAGAGTCAAATGGCGGGACATCGCCATTACGGGATGGAAGCTCCTCAGGAAGATGAGGACGAAGTGGATTCGTCAAACAATCACGCCTCGGAAAGGCTGCGGGAAGACAGACTTCAGAGGTCCGGAAGCGTCTTCGACAGGATAAGCCCAAGAATGCCTAGAAATAGGCGAGCTAATCCACCTCAGGCACCTAGCACAGGTATGACGATGAAGTAACTCCTGTCCATCCCCCTAGAAATAGGCGTGAAAGGCGAGAACAAGCCAGGAGCGAAGCGGGAACCTCCCAACCATCTTCCATGATCAATCTAAGGGATGAAGAGAACCCGGATGGGCCTCAGAGGTCTTGTGACCTTGATGATGATAATGAGAATTATCCTTTCTCCGAGGCCATAAGGAGTGCACCCATGCTGAGCCACTTCGTACTCCCAAAAGTATGATGGGAGAGGCAACCTCGCCAAACATACGGATAATTACAAGATACATATGAGTCCGAAGAGGCCCACTCCGGTGATAAAATGCAGGGCCTTCCACTTAACCCTAAGTGGAGGGGCAGAAATTTGGCACGCTAGGCTACCGGATGGGAGCATAAGTTAGCCAGAGTTCAAGAAAAATTTCTTGAAACGCTTTGCAACTAGTAAAGAGGGAGAAAGACATATCCAAAGGTTGCAAGATATGAGGCAACAATAAGGTGAACCGCTAAAAGTTTTACTTTGCGCTTTACCGATGAAATGACATATTGTGTGCAATTCACGGATAAGGAAGCCTTGACTACCCTAAGAGGAGGTCTAGACATGAACTCTCTTTCTGGAGAGACGTGCAAAACAAGGACCCCGCCACCTATGATGCCCTGTTAGAGATGATAAGGCGTGAAATCCTGAATGAGGAGCTAAAAGATCATATAAATAGGGCTAGCCAAGGTTTGCTGTCTCCACAAATACGAAGGGGGAGAGGTCCCGCCTCTCATTTGATGGATAATCAAGCCCCCAATGAATCATAGACAGGAACTTGCTGTTGTGACACTCAATGCAGTACCTACCCTCGCCTACGAAGAAGTCAACCCGAACGCTGAAATACGCCTGCGTCAGCCCAACCCAAGGAATCCACAAAGGGAGCGAGGTGCTAATCCTAGAAATAGGAACGAGGCACCACAATATTGTTCGTATCACCAGTCTAATTGACAGAGGACTGCCGAGACGCTGCAAGATTCCTCCCAGAAATGTTCCCAATAGGCAAAACCCACAGACACGGAACAATGAACAGCATTGTCCTAACAGGACCGACCCTCCACGAGGAAGGGATAATGATATCGAGGAACCTAGAGAGGGCCAGAGACAGCGATGATACCCCCCAAGCAACAAACATGAGCCTATCCGAGAGATCGATACGATCATTGGTGGTCCTCACGTGGGCGGAGATTCCAGGAACTCCCAGAAGAATTATGCCAGGGAGGCGGTCAACCCCGCTATGACGAGCTACATAGTAAATCAATCTGCAAGAGGGAAAGTCTCACCTCCAATCACTTTTACTCAAGAGGACACGATAGGTGTACATTATGCTCACTGTGACGCCTTAGTGATAAGGATCACTGTGGCCCGTAACGGTCTGAAAAGAATGTTGGTGGATAATGGAAGCTCGGTGAATATTTTGTTTGGTACCACCTTTGACAAGATGAAAGTCGACCACGAGCTTACCCCAATAAGCTCCCCCTTGTATGGTTTCACAAGGAATAGTATTATCCCCCGGGCCAAGATCACTTTAACAATAGAGATAGGGGTAGAACCCCAGATCGCTCGCCATTTTATGGAATTCCTTATAGTGGATAACCGATCCGCCTATTATGAGGTGCTTGGAAGACCCGCCTTAAAGGAACTATGGGCGGTCACCTCAATCCACTATTTGTGCATGAAGTTCCCTACAGAAAATGGCATCGCCACAGTTCGTGGAGATCAGAGAGGAGCTAGAGAATGCTACTTTAACTCCCTGAGAAAAGCTGAAACAAGAACATATATCATTTTTGCTGACGTTGATATGGACGACCCCCCCTGAACAAGGGATCACCCCTGAACAAGGGGAAGACGTTCTCATAACTGAAGCTCTCGAAAAAGGACCAATTGCTGAGGAAACAATCAGTCTGGAAGAACTGGACCCCCGCGTCATTGATTGCGAGCCTCAAACGGCTCCAATGGAGGAATTGGAAACCTACCCAACTAACCCTATAGACCCAACAAAGCGCCTACAGGTGGGAAGCAATTTGCCACACGAAATGAAGGAAAAGTTGAAAAACTTCCTGTGCAAAAACCTTAATGTATTCTCCCGGAAGCATGGGGACATGATAGGCGTCGACTCAAAGGTCAGCTGCAACCACCTAAATATTGATCTGGAAGCCATGGCTACAGACAAAAAAGGAGAGCCCTCAACCCAGAAATATATGAAGCCCTGAAGGATAAAATCAAGAAACTAATTGACAATGGCTTCATTAGGGAGTCCTTGTATCCGAAGTGGGTCTCCAACCCAGTTCTGGTAAAAAAGCACAATGGGAAGTAGATGGTGTGTATCGATTTCTCGAATTTAAACCAAGTCTGCCCAAAGGACAGCTTTCCACTCCCAAGGATAGACAAGCTTATAGACTCAACTACTGGACATGAGCTCCTCAGCTTCATTGACGCTTACTCTAGGTACAATCAAATCCCCATGTTCCCATTGGATGAAGACCACACTTCCTTCATAACGGATAAGGGACTCTATTGTTACAAAGTTATGCCCTTCGGATTAAAGAATGCTGGAGCAACATACCAGAGGCTGGTTAACAAAATGTTTGCCGACCTCATCGGTAAATCCATGGAAATATATGTGGATGACATGCTGGTGAAAAGCCAGAAATCAACATACCACATTTCCCACCTGAATAAGGCTTTTCAGATCCTGCGAAAGTATCGAATGAAGCTCAATCCTTTAAAATACGCTTTCGGGGTATCATCCGGCAAGTTCCTTGGATACATAGTTAATCAAAGAGGCATCGAAGCGAACCCTGAAAAGGTCAAAGCTTTGATTGAGATGAGGTCACCCCAAAAGCCAAAGGAAGTTCAAAGCCTCACTAGGAGGACAGCAACCCTAAATCTCTTTATATCTAAAGCGCCAGACAAATGCTTCCCCTTCTTCAAAGTTCTCAAGGGGAGAACAAGTTCCAATGGATGGAAGAGTGTGAGGTGGCCCTGCAGGAATTAAAGAAGCACCTAGGACAATCGTCTCTTCTTTCCAAACCGACAGACCATGAGGTATTGCAATTATATTTGGTAGTAACCCCAGAGGTAGTAACCTCAGTTCTGATAAGGGAGGAAAACAACCATCAGCTACCAGTTTACTATGTCAGCAAAGCGCTCATCGCCCCTGAAACACGAAAAAGCTAGCCTTCTCCCTAATTATAGCCTCGAGGAAACTAAGGCATTATTTCCAGGCCCATAGCATACATGTGATAACTAATTACCCCCTCAAACAGGTGCTTCAAAAACCTGACGCTTCAGGAAGAATGCTTAAATGGGCTGTAGAGCTTAGTGAGTTTGACATCAGTTACAAATCGAGGACGGATATCAAAGGGCAAGCCCTGGTTGATTTTGTGGTAGAATTTACCCCCGCGCCAAATAACGAAGAAGAAACGAAACCCATCGAACCTCAGATATGGAGGCTTTTTGTGGATGGATCTTCCGGAAAGACTGGTTCAGGGGCAGGAATCATATTGGTCAGCCCAGAAGGGCACAAACTCACTTGTGCAGTGAGGTTCGGCTTTAAATCAACTGAGTACGAGGCTCTTCTAGCTGGTCTCCGACTGGCGAAGGAATTACAAGTAAAAAAGCTCATAATCAACTGTGATTCCCAATTGGTGGTCAGCCTAGTCCATGGAAATTATTCTACCAGGGACAAATCTATGGCAGCTTACCTAAAGGTGGTAATGAGCTTCGTTCCTTCATTTGAAAGGTTCGAACTGATGCAGATACCAAGGTCGTACAACATTCACGTTGATGCATTAGCAAAGTTAGCAAGTAGCAAAAACTCAGAATTACTCATTGTGGTTCCAATTGAGCACCCCACCAAGCCTTCAATCGAAGTCAGGGACACAGTAATGTGGATAGAGAGTGCACCTATCTTGATGAAATCTATCATATCCTATCTAAAGGATCAGATCCTACCTTATCAGAAAAAAGAAGCTCAGAAGCTACGGAGAAGGGTTGCTCACTTTATCCTCCAAGACAATGTGTTGTATAAACGCTGATACTTTCTACCCCTACTAAGATGCATTGGAGAAGAAAAACAAACTATGTGCTCAGAGAAATCCATGAACGCATCTGTGATAATCATGTCGGAGGTTGGTCGTTAGCACAAAAGGTGCTTAGGCAAGGGTAGTACTGGCCCGCCTTAAAAAAAGATGCGCTACAGTTCGTACAGAAATGTGACAAATGCCAACGTTTTGCCACTATACAAAGGCAGTCTTCACAGGAATTGAATGTGATCTCCAGTCCTTGGCCATTTGCAAAATAGGGAATTAACCTAATCGGGCCGTTACAAAAAGGAAGAGAAAGCGCCAACTTCGCCATTGTCGCTATCGATTATTTCACAAAATGGGTGGAAGCTGAACCACTTACAAAGATAACTGAGGCCTACACCTCCAAGTTCATCTGGAAGAACCTTATTTGCTAGTTTGGTCCCTCATTCAATTGTATCAGACAACAGCAGGCAATTTGATAACAAGAAAGTAAGGAAGATGTGCGAGGAATTGGGCATCAAGAAACACTTCTCTTCCCCACATCACCCTCAGGCAAATGGGCGGGTTGAGGCCGTAAACAAAACCATCAAGTATACCCTAAAAATGAAACTTGATGAATCAAAAGGGGCTCGGGTGTATGAACTACCCCAGGTTCTGTGGGCTATCAGAACAACCGTTCGAACTACCACCGGGGAAACCCCTTTTTCCATGGCATATGGAGCAGAAGCCGTGAGCCACGTTAAGGTGGGTCTTTCGTCCCCCAGGAGGATACACTTCAATGAGATAGGTAATGATGAATCAAGAAGATGTGGATTGGATCTCCTTGAAGAAAGGAGAGATGATACCCAGATCAAAATGGCCATGTACCAGAGAAAAATGACCTAATATTACAATGCTAGGATAAAGAAGAGATCCTTTCGGATAAACGATCTGGTATTTCGAAGAGTTTTCTTGTCCTCCAAAGAGCCAGGGGTAGGAACCTTGGGACCTAATTGGGAAGGACCCTACTGTATCAAGAGAAAAGTTCGACCTGGAACTTACTGGATCGAAGACATGGATGGAAAGGTTCAGCCTCATCCATGGAATATTGAATACTTGCGAATGTATTACCGGTGAATGTGGATCACGGCTTGGTGTTTTTCTCAGTCCTTGTAAACAAATAAATACTTTGTGTACAAATGAGTTGCCGAAGTGCAAGTAGGCATTAGCGCCTTGGAAGAGAGGTTGACATTCCCATAGGGATCACCTCCCTTGGATTTTGAGGCGGACACACATGCCTTCCTGTGACAGTCAAAGCATCAAGGAAGAAGCATTTGCATGGATGAACCATCCACCATTCAGGGACGCATTGGCACTTTAGAAGAGAGGTTGACATTCCCACAGGGATCACCTCGATTGGATTCTGAAGCGGATACACATGCCTTTCTATGACAGCCAAAGCGTCAAGGAAGAAGCCTTTCATGGATAAACCATCCACCATGCAGGGAAGCGTTGGCGCCTCGGAAGAGAGGTTGACATTTCCACAGGGATCACCTCATTTGGATTCCAAGGCGAACACACATGCCTTCCTATGACAACCAAAGCATCAAGGAAGAAGCCTTTGCATGGAGGAACCATCCACCATGCAGAGAAGCATTGGCTTCTAGGAAGAGAGGTTGACATTTCCACAGGGATCACCTTGCTTGGATTCCAAGGCGAACACATATGCCTTCCTATGATAACCAAAGCATTAAGGAAGAAGCCTTTGCATCGAGGAACCATCCACCATGTAGGGAAGCATTGGCTTCTCAGAAGAGAAGTTGACATTCCCACAGGAATCACCTCGCTTGGATTCCAAGGCGGACACGCATGCCTTCCTATGACAACCAAAGCATCAAAGAAGAAGCCTTTCCATGGATGAATCATCCACCATGCAGGGAAGCGTTGGCACCTCGGAAGAGAGGTAGACATTCCCACAGGGATCACCTCGATTGGATTTCGAGGTAGACACACATGCTTTCCTATGACAACCAAAGCTTCAAGGAAGAAGGCTTTGCATGGATAAACCATCCACCATGCAGGATAGCGTTGGCACCTCGGAAGAGAGGTTGACATTCCCACAAGATCACCGCGCTTGGATTCCGAGGCGGACACAGATACCTTCCTATGACAGCCAAAATGTCAATGAAAAAGCATTTGCATGGATGAACCATCCACCATGCAGGGAAGCATAGACGCCTCGGAAGAGAAGTTGACATTTCCATAAGGATCACTTCGCTTAAATTACTAGGCAAAGACACATGACGTTCCCAGAAAAAAGATCACCTAGCTTGGGCTCAGATGTTCACTAAGAGCAGACATTAATAATCCATTCATTAAGGTTCAAATCATTTTATCTCAGGTTTACCCAATCGCGACTTGATAAGGGTCGACATTTGTTTCAGCGTATTTAAATAAAGGCAAAGATTCAATGAGATACAAAAGATTGAGATTAGCTTGACAAGTGGTTGAGTTGTTGTTACTATGCACCAACATAAAGACAAAACCAAAACTGGAAGCAATAAAGAAAAATCGAAATATGTATTCAATGAATAAATCCATACAATAGGAGGCTCGAAGAGCTTTACAACTAATAAAATCAGAGTAAACCTATGCCTATTCTAGATGAGGGGAAGGGGATTGAACTCCAGCTATAGGGGCAGGAGCCACCTCATCCACTGGTGCCCTTTCTGGCACCACTTCGACGCAATCATCCTCACAGGGGTTTGAAGTACTTCTGGCACCACTTCGACGCATTCGTCGTCGATGAGAGTTTGAGGCACTTCGTTTTCGATAAACTCCCTCTGTAGTTCAGAAACGTCGAGGTTGGGAAATAATTTCTCTACCCTGTTGACGACCTCATCGTAAGCGTACTTCTTCCTATAGGAGCCGAAGCGTCGATACTTTTCGGTATTGTGGAAATTGGCGATGTAAGTCCTCACAGCAATTTCACCCGCCTCGACAACATCCAACTGGTACTTTCTGCATTCGTTAGCAAACCAATCCACTTGTGTTTCCGTGCGGTCTCGAGGTCTTCTGTTGGCAGCCAGCTAAACATTTACTTGCTCAAGAGCCTCGGTAGTGAGTTTCTGATGAGCATCAGAAGTCTCCACCCGTTTCTTCAAAGCAGCCACTTCATATTGGGACTTCTGAAACTTCATTTTCCATAATTTCGATCTCAGATAAGACAGAGGCTAACTTTGTCTCGTATTCAACCTTCTAAGCCCTCAATTCATCAGCTTCTACTCTAACTCTCTTCAGTTCAGCCTCAGTGGCGTTTAGCCTATCATACGAGGCCTTGTTCCTCTGTTGAATGTCGGTCAGGGCTCCTTGACATCCCAAGGCAACTACTAAAGCTCTGGCATTTTGACTCATAAGAGTTGCAGTCAGATCCACCGCATCATAGGTGGCCACATAATCTTGCCACCTTCCGGTCCAGAATTTGTTAAACACATCAGTGGCACTGCGGACCTCGACAAATAGCATCTCTATCACGATTTGGGCAATTTTACTATCACGCCCCCAAGAAGTTTTCGGATTTCCCTGAAGTCCTCTCCAACTCCTTCTGGGAGCCTCTGATGTGGTGTCCTCGGACTCATCAACATCCTCCAGAAGCTGCTCCTCTATTGCGGCATCAATAGAAGCCTGCATCAGCTTCAGTTGATTGAAAGTCCCTTTCCCCCACAGGGCATGGAGGTCCCAACAATATCAGAACACTTGCTGGTATGGACCAATTTCCTTTTCTTAGGGGGCTCCTCAGCTACCCCATTGCCTTTGTCAATTGTGGGCTCATTTTCTAAGGAGATCTCTCCCTCTACTCTGGCGACTATGTTTTGGACAGGACATTCTGATCTTTGCCTGGTCCCTGAAGAGAATCTCCGGGAAGTAGCATTGAGAATGGTAGCCATATCGGGTTGAGGATATTCTTTCTTGGGGGCCATCTATCCATGTCAATGAGATACTCCCAGAATCCGTTCGAAAACAAACTGGTTACTAGAACACTCTAGGAAAATGGTGAAAATTCGCAATAACATTTACAAAGGTAAAGCATTGAAATGGCAAGATTCTCACTTTTATAAAAGAAGGAAACCAGTCCCAACCGTCAGATGAAAGCCGAAATAATCACATGCGTACAGTTGTCCAAAGATCCGGACAGTATAATTCAAACAGTCCCCTTTTATCAATGCATCACACATCCCGATCGTCGACCATCATTAGGCATTTATTACAAACCGGCATAATACGGTTGTCATCTTGAAAACAGGCGAAACCATTAACTCGTGCATAAATGTGTGTATAAACTCAAAATGGGCTCACCTCAGCATCGTCATGGCAAACCATACTTACTCAACCTCAACATGAGCATATAAACTGAAAATGCATGACATGAATGTTTATGCATGGGCTTGGGGGGTTAGGACGCTATCTAATGATAATCTCAGCGTAATCTCATCCTGGGAGAATAGAACGTTCGCTCAACCATCACCAGAGATGATTAGATCCCATTTTACACAAACCAAGCAACCTCAAAAATTTCAGGGCAGTCTTTGAATGGTAAATCTTGCCAACTTAAATACATCTGAAAATACATGAGGGATTCAATTTTATGAAAAATACTACTTTTTATTACCCCTGGAAAGGAATGTTAATTAAAAGATGTATAACCTTCGGTCGAACCTCCATTTAATTATGGTTACTTATGGAGTAGACCTAGGTAGGTCTAACGAGATAAAAGTTGATATCTATGTTGGCAAGTCTGGTTCAAGGATGATGGGATAAGTTGACAAACTACTCCTTAATCGAACCCCCAAAGTTCAGAGAAAAAGCATGATTACATGACCCGTTCCGTATTTGTTGCAAGTTACACTCTAGGAGTTGGCAAATTATTAAGTATCAGAAGTTATTTACAAGCAACGATGTGTTATACTTCAGAATATTAGCAAGTGGCTTCAAGATTAAAAGCTATCAGTATGCAACAGAAAATTGATAACTTCGGAGTTGTAGCAGTAAGTACAAAAGCTATTATTAGAGTCGTATGATGTCAACAAAAGGTTGTATTTCATAAAGAAATGAGTTTCATAAAAAGTTGAATAATACAATATGGACCGAAGTCCTAACAATTATGCCTAAGGGGGTGGGGGTTGAGGAGTTTCAAAAGGCACTATGGCTCCAACCTCTGCAGGGCTAACTTATTCAGCATTGGGTTCTAGCACATCACTCTCCTCCGCTGGTGTCTGAGGCTCCTCTCCTTGCTCCTCCAAGAATTCAGCCCTTAAATCAGGGTCTGGATTTCTCTATTATGCACCTCCTGCCAGTCGATTACTTTGTTGTAAGCGTACCTCTTCCAATAGACGCTGAAGAGTTGGTAATGCTCGGTGAGTTGGAAATTGGCCAAGAAATTCTGCACAGCATTTTTGCTAGCAAGTTCAGCATCGCTACGCACAGTTTGAATTTCTTCAGTCAAGCCAGACACTCAGCGAATTAGCTCCTCCACCATCTTCTTCAAAGAAGAATTCTCTTGAATGGCTTTCTTAAGGGCTTTAGCAGCTAGACATTGGTGGGTATTGTAAGTCTCCACCCACTTCGTTAGATAGGCCACTTCACTTTGGGATAAATACACCTCATTTTTAAGGGTCCCGATCTCCTCCAAGGTCGAAGCAAGTTTTACCGACTCCTCTTTCTCCTTCTTGGCCAGTGCCTCGGCCTTCGCCTTACTGGCAGCTTTTTCTGCTTGGGCTGCTTTATTCACAAACTCCTTATTTTTTCTTTGGAGGTCTTGAAGAGGGCCTCCATCTCTACAGCCATCCCAAATGACCTCATAGCCTGGGCCACCATTGTGGCGACGACGTCCACCACATCGCTTGTCTTTACAAAGTTCTGCCACCTGGCTGTCAAGAACTGATGGAACGTCACTCTAGCCCTTTGTGTCTTTGGGGGCAAAAGAGCAAGAACTTCGGCCTCCAGTTTATAAGTCCTCTTCGCCATAACTGGCTTACTTTACGAGCTGGTAGTATCGCTCGAGGTCCTTGACTGTTTTGCAGGATTTTGTTTTTGGGGCTCGGAGGAAGCTGGTCGCTTTTGCCCCCCAGTGGTTGCAGCAAAAGACTCTGCCAGTAACTTTTGCCCTGCCGGCACCTCGGACCGAGAATGAGGGACTTGGTTGGAACTACCCACCCCAGTATTTGAAATTTGAAATTTCTTCTTGGGCTCCTCAACCACCACCTTCTTCCCCCGGTCTGGCAAAGGGGGCTGACCCTCCTCCTGAGAGGTAGCTTCCTTGCTGGCCCTCTCTAGCTTCCCCTTGATTTGCCTTCCCCCGGCAGATGTGCCTTTTACGCCCCTGCGACCCATCGTCGAAGTAGCTGCTAGAATGGTGGCCATATCAGGGGCAAACACCTTCCTTTTTTCGAAATTCTCTGTAAGCAATACAACGAAGTCAGAAATGAATGAAAGACGAAAAATATACAGAAGAAAAAATGTTCGCCGAGCCGAACGTACCTTTAGAGGCCATTAGAGATAAGACTTCATAAAATCGTTACGGGGTGACTAGATTGTCGAAGTGGCGAGTCGAGGAGGGTTGACGGTAGATATCGAACAAGACCTTCCAGTGAGAAGAGTCTAGCTCAAAACGTTCAACAGTCCCTGAAAGTGATAAACATTGCATTAGTAAAGAGGTTCAGAAAGGAAGTCAAAAACAAAGCTTAAAAATAGCACTCACTGGGCTCGGAGTAGGAAGTCGGGACTTTGACGAAGGGGACAGTGTCACCCTCACACTCATACCACTTTCCCAGAACCCAGAACCAGGTTTCCTTCCACTCTTTTATGGAGGAAGGAAGACTTGTCACGAAAGGAGCATGCCTCCCCCATGGGTACATGGAGTACCAGCCCCTAGAATTACCTTTGCCCAGCGATCTAGGCTGGTAAACGGTTTGAAAAACATAAAGGGGCATGTCCTCACCCAGGGAAGTTTTCTTCCAAAGAATGTAGGAACCGACTAGTTGGGCCCAAGCGTTGGGAGAAAGTTGGGTAGGGGCCAGTCCATACAATCTAAGGACGACTCGAAAAAAAGGGTGAAGGGACGGACGAAGTCCCGCCTTGAGAAGGTACTCGCTAATGGCGACACATCTCTTCCTAGAGTAACAGGCTCATTCATTAGGAGACGGGGATAGTAGTTCTATGTTATAGAGGATACTATATTTCACCCTAAGGTCAGCTAACTTGGTGGGATTGGCATTAGAAGGAATTTTGGCTGCTCCCCAAGCTGTTCCCTCATCCTCATCCTCACCCCTAGACCCTTCTCTTGAAGTGGCGTCGTTTCTACCAGCCTCGATAGTCCTAATAACTTTGGCAGTACTGGCCAGTTCAACCACCCATCCCAACAGCTAACCTATCGATACCTATACTATCGTCAGAAGAGGAAGAAGAGACCATTGATCCATGAATCTGAAAGAAATTTTTCGTGATATACAGAGAGAATTCACAACACTTATAAGAATAACCTAGAAAGGAGAGAGAGAAATCTCTAAGATTGGAGAACTTGAAGAAAGTTTGGAGAAAATGAAGCTCGCGGGCAGAAATTCACGTAGAGATAAAGTGAAAAGGCTTTTTATTGAAGGCAATCTCCTTTTATAGACAGGAAAGCTCGACCCCAGCCGTTAGATCAAGGTTTAAGCTATCTAACCATACGTTTAGAGGCTAAAATCGATGCCACACATCACTTCAGACGCTTCAGATTCAACAGTTCAGATTAATGCATCGAGTGAACCCGCCTTATCGCGCATATAAAACGAATGGAGAACAGAAAAGATAGCCATGATCGCTCATTTAATGCAGCAGCTGCGGCGCATACAGTGAATTACGCCATCATGATTACCTTTTCTTGGAAATAGCTAACATCATCAAATCATTGAAACGCCATCGCCGAGAACTCCTCGTATCTCTAAACAAATCATTATTCAAATAACACTCCTCTTAATTATCAATCTGAGGCTACTCTGTCAACGGTAAACATTCCTGACCTCTGAAAAGAAAGCACTATGAACTAGAAACCGAAATCACAAGGCGAATCACTTCGGAAGATGCTGGTAGGAAGGTTTACAAATATTAGATCCTCTTCAAGAAATTGCATGACATTTGAAAGTCCATGCATTACATAAATAACCATGCATAGACTTGGGGGACTATTGTTACCCCCCCAAAATCAGAGGCTCTAGGTCAGCACTCTACGTGGACTGCCACGTACACAAAATATCCACGTGGACTGCAAAGTGTTCCTTATAGTCAAGCGAAAGAGGAGCTAGTTGAAAAGTCAACGGGGGAGTCATCAAAGTCAAGGACGACAAAGGAGGCCATTGTCCGAAGACATGTAAGTGCCGAACCTGTATTTATCTGATGTCCCCTTCAGCTCAAATAATGAAGGTCTGCTTAAAACCCTTCTATGTGATGCAGAGGCTCCTCATGTCCGAAGTACTAACGCACCGAAGCTCAACTGCACCAGATGTCCATAAGTCCGAAGCTGACCTCAACATACTAATGGCGACGCTGCCTCCCAGCATATTAGAAGATCTCATAGAACTGATTGATGGGACGTCTGTAATAAAGTGTCTGTAGCTTTTAATATGTCAGTGTGTCAGCCTATTACTTGCATGGCTGACCCTTTGTCAAACATTGATACGATGAATGGATAGTGAGTCTTTGGTCTAGTAGATGTTGCCACGTGGATGTGATCGGACGGTCACCACGTCAGCTAGGTTAGTGTAAATAACCTCTCTTTGAACTAAAAACGGGGACATGCAATCAAGAAATAAAGAACATCTTTATACACTTAGCTTTGTTTTACAAAACATAAGGAAGAACGCACGTTGATATTCAAAGAATATACAATACATTTTCATATCTATCATTCGACATATTCCATTATGAAAGGAGAGATTTAATTAAACGGATCAAGCATTCGTTGATAGCGCGAGTGCTTCTCAAACCCAATCGTCGGAGTCCGAACATTTGTGTCTCTCGCCGGAAAGTGCCTCTCACGTTCATTACAATCAAATCTCCGTTCCTATTTCGGGAGAAACATGCCGAATCAGCACTAAACGTCGCAAGAGTGGGCTCGGCATCTGTTGAGTTCATTTTTTGGGGTCAACACATACACTGCTCAGATAACAGATAATTTGTTTCACTTTCTTAAATCATGTTCTATTTAGAGTCTAGCCTTCATTTTTAAAATTTTTTTTTCAAACTTATTTTCAATTACGCATTCTTTCATAAAAATAATTTTGCACGTAGACCTATAACTTTTTCCTACTTTTTAATCATACATTTTCAATTGTTTTTCAACAAAATCTATTCTTAGCAAATTCTACTAAACATGGCTTAATGTTAGGGTACGTTTGATTGTAACGGTGGAAAATGGGTGGAAAGAAAACATTTTATAGGGAAAAGATTTGGCTAGAAAATGTTTTGCATGGAAAATGATTTCAAGCGTATTTGATTGGTATAATTTTTCACCCAGAAATTTTTTGAAATTTTGGATTTTTTTTTGTTCACGTTTGGCTTTATTTTATATGGAAATTATCTATTAAAATAAATTTTTTTTTTTACAATTAGTTATGAAATTTGTTAAAATTGTCAAAAAGTTCAAAAAAAAAATTTTTTTTGCTCCAAAACTATTTTTTCATCAAAATTTAGTGTTTGTTTGACTTCGTTTTATATAGAAATTTTTCATTAAAGTGAAATTTTTTTTTTTATAATTGGTTATAAAATTTGTTAACATTACCAAAAAGTTAAAAAAAAAAAAAAAAATTTGCCAGAACTTGGAAAATTGGTGGGAAAGCATTATCACCAAAATTGAGGTAAATAGGCGCGTGGGTGGGTGTGGGGAGGGGGGGGGGGGAGGAGGCAAATGTTTTCTTGACAAATTTTTTCCTATCAAACACCTACTTTGCATGAAAATTGAAAATATTTTCCTAATTCTAGGGAAAAGAATGGCTATCAAACATGGCCTTAATGTAAAATATTTTACTTAATCACATCTCAAAATATGTTTGATCTAGTGGTTAACAGAATCCTAATCATCTCCCCTTCCAGTTTGGCATCACTTGGACGCTAAAACACACCATTATGGAGCAAAGGTCTTCGTCCTAGAAAAATGTACAGCGACCATCCGCACTCTGACAATCAAATCATATGTCGAAACATGAAAGAATGAGTGCAAGAGAGATGGGTGAAAGGATTTAGCTAGAATTTAATGTCCGTTTGATTGCGATGGTGGAAAATAGGTAGAAAGAAAATGAATTACAGGGAAAGTAATTGTCTAAAAATTATTTTCCAGGGAATTGTTAATTAAGTGTGTTTGATTGATATAATTTTCCACCCGTAAATGTTTTGAAATTTTGTATTTTTTTGTTTATGTTTGGCTTTATTTTACATAAAAATTGTTCATTCAAAGTGATTTTTTTTTTTTTTTTTTTAATTGGTTATGAAATTTGTTATCATTGCCAAAAAGTTAAAAAAAAAAAAAAAAATTTTGCTCGAAAATTATTTTTTCATCAAAGTTTAGTGTTCGTTTGATTTCGTTTTACATGGAAATTATTTATTAAAGTGAATTTTTTTTTTTATAATTGGTTATGAAATTTGTTCCCATTTGACAAAAATAAATAAATCAAACAAGTGAATAGTAAGAAAATGGAAAATTTTTCCGAAGAAAATTAATGAAATCAAACACTACCTTAACCTTAGGGTAAATTACAAAATTACAATTACATCTGAATGTCGGGTGAGAGTAAATTATCAAATTGCAATTACATTTGAATGTAATTACGTGCGAGTATTTATAGCCAAGAGCCCAAGAGAAAAGAAGTTATGTCAATTGAATCCTTAACACATGGCATCTTCTCAACATTTGACTAGTCAATCTTAGATGTGTAATCTTAGTTGTCATAGATCTGTGGCTATCTGATCAAAGGTTGAAAAGTAGCCACCTAGATTGAAAAATAGTCATCCTATGTCATAAAAGCAATTTGAAGAGTAGATCGAAATTTAACTACAATCATGCTAGGGTGCCAGAATTTTTTTGACACCCTAGTTGACATACACACACAATAGGGGTGGGTGGGGGGTATGTTTTTGCATTTTTTATTCATGTGGGGTCGGCACGGGTCCCACTCGAATGTGAGAGTAGGTCAACCGGGTGGGTAAATTTCATCTGGCAAAGGAGCTTAATTCATTTAACTAAGCGCATTTCCTGCAGGCTACGAATCTATCAGGCGTATCAAGTATCTTCGTACGAAATATCCTTTGGTCGAGGTCGTAAAAGATAGCATTCAGAGGAGATGTGGGTGGAGCTGAGTGTGGTTCTTGTGTTGCCTTTTGCTTCGTCTTTATTTATCTGGCTACCATTTGACCTCACATAAGATGAAAAAACCAAAATACAAATGCCCCCAGGGCATATCTCCCAGTGGCAAAGGGGAGGGCGGTTAGGGCTCAGAGCGGTAGTGTGCAGAGTTCGATTCCCCGCAAGGTGGAATTGGCTTTGTTGCAAGCGAGAGTTACCATAGGGTTAATAGCTCAGGCCTATCTATAAACTCTCCACCCTGACTCCTGGGAGGCACATCCTGCGATTTACCTCCTCCACAATGGCCCAGGGCAGGGTCGGTGGGGGCCCTCAAGGTTGAGGTTCAACTTAAAAAACCAAAATACAAATATTCAAAATATCAGTCACCATCCTACTGCTCATTTCTCCACTGATTATTTAGCAAGCGATTATGTTTGACTGTTTGAATCTATTCAATTCCCCATGTCATTTTCCATCATATATATAATCTTCATCAGCCTATAGCTAACAAGTTAGAAAATTCTAACAGTATATGAACTCTTTTACATTTTTTTTTTCTTTTTATTTTCACTCTCTTTAAACAACTCAGTACCATCAAATCATTCGTAACTACAAATACATTATAAATATTTTATTCGAATTCCTTCATACGAGAAAAATAAAAAATAAAATAAAATAAAATAAAAAGTGGGACACATGACAATAATGGACTAAGATTATGATCTAATTAAAGATGTGGGATCAATCATATGATTCACATTCACATCAAGGTGATAATTAGTTTCTAAGTACATACTACATTGGATTCATGAAAAACATGGAAAAAGAGATGTAACACTAATTGGAATTAATAAGCAAAAGCAAAAGCAAAAGCAAAAGCAAAAGCTAAAGATGCTTTTGTATTTGTCCACTTTGATTAAGATTGGTGTGAATTCCCACTTTACAACACTTTATTTATTTTTTATTTTTTTCAAATAGATCGTCAATGAAAAGGCTAGCTTCAAATATGATGTCTGTTATGCTGTTTTTTCATATTATGAACAAAGCTTTACCTAAAAACAGGATTTGGCTTTTGCTAATATGAAAAGATGGGAAATAATGCGCTTTATTGCCATTAACTAATTACTCAAAGAATCGTGGAAATCCAACTATATGTCGGCCAGATGTCCGTACTTTGTAGTTGTTATATTTTAAACGAAATTTTAAAATTATAATTTAAATACTTCCAAACAAGTACTAATTATCATATTATCTTATTCAGCCCTTGTTTGGTAAATATTAAAATAAAATTTTTAATAAATTTCGATAAAAATTGATGAAATAATAGTACATTTTTGCCCTTTTAAAATTAGTCAACATTTTGTCAGACTTTTAATTTTTGGTTAACTAACTATCAAAATAATAGTTTTCATCCATTTGAACTTCAACTACGATATTTTGAAATGTTTGGTATCGTGGATGACACAAATGAAAAGTTTGAACAAAGTATGTTATTTAATGAAAGGTCGGCACCGCTACTACAATTTTCCCTTATATTTTTTAGGTTAGAATCCGTTTGATTGTAAGGGTGGAAAATTGGTGGAAAGAAAATGAATTCTAGGGAAAGTAATTGTCTAAAAATTGTTTTTCAGAGAATTGTTAATTAAGGGTGTGTCTGTTGGCCATTTTCATTAGATTTTCAGCATAAATATTACCCTTTTTTTTCAATTGGTGGCCCCCACATCCCTCACATCTAGTCAATTGTTGCGGTTGAAGGACAAAGCAACGGTTGAATTTTCAATCAAAATCTGTGAAATAATTGGGGCCAGACACGCACTAAGTGTGTTTGATTGGTATAATTTTCTACCTGAAATTTTTTTAAATTTTGTGTTCGTTTGGCCTTCGTTTGCATCGAAATTGTCCATTAAAGTGATATTTTTTTCACACTTGATTATAAAATTTGTTTTCATTGCCAAAAAGTAAAAAACAAAAAAAAAAAGTTTCCTAAAAAATCATTTTTTATCAAAGTTTAATGTTCGTTTGACCTTCGTTTGTATCAAAATTGTCCATTAAAGTGATATTTTTTCACACTTGATTATAAAATTTGTTTCCATTGCCAAAAAATTTAAAAAAAAAAAAGAAAAAAAAAGTTTCTTAAAAAAATATTTTTTATCAAAGTTTAGTGTTCGTTTGACTTTCGTTTGCATCAAAATTATATATGAAAGTAAAACTTTTTATTACACTTGATTATGAAATTTGTTTCTATTTCTTAAAAAAGATCACTATCAAACAGGGCTTAGATTTTTCTCAATTCCTCCCAACTTAATAGAGTGTGGCTAGAGTATAGGGATGGCAAACACTGCTATTAAATGAACCGACATGGCCTAAAACCTAGCCTTTCTCATCTAACGTTGTATTTACCACGTTTCCACTCATAATCCAATTGGGACCCACATACCTGACTTGTACAACTTTGCAAATTGCAAGCTACGCCATTATTTTTTTGTACCAACCCCCCAGCAAAAGCTGTAAAACCACAGCAGCAAGCCTGGCACTCTAAAATTCCCTCTAGTTTACCTTCAATGTATCAGAAAATCAATTATCGTTTTCCTGCATAGAGATTCCTGTTTGGTTAAATTAACTTTAACTTTTCAATCCCTTCAGAGCAAAACTAATGTTGGGTTTTACCCCTCATTACTCTTTGGTTGCAATCTATAAAATTGTGGTTTCCTCTACATTCCATTTCTCATTCACTAGAAACAACAATGTGGGAGAATTTCAATTCTAAAAAAATCATAAGAGGGCCAAATTGGAAGAAAGAAGAAAATGGAGGCATTGTTGGATGCGCTGGAATAAAGATCAACTCATTTGAAATCGAGTTCGAAATTTCTCTTGATTATAAATAGGCCATTGACAGAAATCATCCTTCATGAGTTGTCGATAACATACTTCTCGATCACGATCTTTATATCGTCGAGTACTTGGAACTCCCTCAATTTGTGCTGAGAATTATTGAGTTTGATGACCCTATCACGATTTGAAACTCTAGATCGTATTTTTCATCATCTTCTTCGATGAGCATGTTAGTAATCATCTTGTTCAAAGGATCTTCAGACATTCAGATGATGAGATTGAAGATTTGATGACATGAGAAGGCTACAAAAATATGGTGATTGGCTATACAAATATGAGGTTGAAGTGTGAATAAGGATAAGATGTGAAAGATAAAGATGAGATATGACATGTATACAAAGTAGAATGAATCGAATTGAGTAGTAGAAGTAATGTAAAACATCAAGTGTCGACATACGAGTCAAAAATTGTAGGTAGTGCAGTCCTATAATTTGACAATTTATTTCAATTAATGTGCAATCTTAAAACAGCGTAAAACTATACTCAAATTTTCCCACACCTTTCCCCCCTAAACATTATTTCAGACTGAATTTTTTCCACTAGCTTTTTCCCTTTCGGTTTTTACCCCAACAAACATCTCTATTGTTTGTACTCTTCGCAGTAATAGTCCCTATCGTTTCAAACTTGACATTTGCACCCAATTTCAAACTTTTCTTGCTAAGTTGGTCATTTTCGTTATGTTCGGTTAATCCTTCCTTGAAATATAGGTAATTAGTGCAAAAAATTCATATCAATTGCCTTCATTGTGCAAATAGTTTCTATCATTTCAATTTTGACACGCAAATTGACATTTTACACATAAAGGTCCTTATCATCTATTTTCTCCATTAAAGTATTTTAAAATGGTTCTACTCTTTAAATAAACAAATAAAATGATATTGAACTACGAAACTTGATTACAAGAAAATAGCTACATTTTTGGATGGTGCCATAATGAAATGGGCAGAATTGGTTGGGGGGTAGGGGGGTGACAACAATGATGGCAGGGTGTGGAATTGGACGAGGAAGAAGCACCATTTTGCTTGGTTTTTTTTTTTTTTTTTAACTCTTTTCTTGCTTTTTTTTTTATATGCTTTTAATACTCTTTTTTATTATTTTGGTGGTTGTGGTGGAGCGTAGTGGATGGACATAGATGTAGGTGGATTAATTGGAAAGATAAAATGTTTTTCTATTGTTAGATTAGAATATTTTAAATTGTTTTACATGAAACTCATTTGCATTTTTTAAAAAATTTAATATGTAATTTTTTTTTACATAGTGTTTCTTTTCTATTTGATTATTAAAAAAGGGAGGCTAAATGAGACATTTTACAATAATAATAAAAATGAAAGGTAAGAACTTTCTTAGTAAAGAAAGTTCGATTTGAGTGTGTCCAAATGCCATTATTGAAATGATATGAGCTTGAGCAATGAAGACAAAGGATGGGGACTTTGTGTGTCAATTACCCATATTTCACGGAATGATTTAACGGAACATGATGAAAAGGACCAACTCCGCAAGAAAAGTATGAAATGAAGGCGTAAATGTCCAGTTTGAAATGAAATGGACTATTTTCCCAATGAGTGCAAACAATATAGATGATTTTTGCTAATTACCCTTTTGCTCTTAAAGCAAGGTACAAAATACTGAAACAGTGAAGCAGCAGGTAACAAGCCTGCGCTGCCCGACTCCATCCATCCCCTCCAGCATGCCAATCGTGATGTGGACACAAGCATCTACGGGTTATTTTTCTTTAAATTCAAAACGAGGGAATGCACTGTATTTCTTAATAGGAAAATATTACTTGTACATTAGGGGATAGATAAAGGTGTCCATGGACACTCGGCACCTCCTCATTGAATGAAGTGCCGACCCCACCTGCACTTCATCCAATAGGAAGGTGTCGGGTGTCCATTATGGACATCCTTATGTACACCCCGATGTACTTGTAGCACCTTCCTTCTTAATATTGGACCTGGTTGGGCAAGCACAACAAAGTTAGGCCATAAATGTAGACCGTCTACACTTCTTGAAACCTCTAATCTTAACTAAAATTAAGCTTCATTTTCTTCAAGAAAAGGAACAAAATTAAGCAATAGAGGGCACAAGAAAGCAAGAAAAGACGATAGAAAATTCTCCCACTAATAATTCTTCATTCTTCTCTATTCATATATATCAGCATCAACATCAGCCTTGTTACAAGAGTGAGTCTCTTCAAAGTTCCACCTGCCCACCCTTTTCTGCTAGATTTTTTATGTCTCGTTAGAAGCCCAAAAAATGCCAATGACAAAAGGGTTAGTTCTTTCATTAATCTGCAGCAGCAGCAGCTTTACTGCTTCAACTTCAAAGTCCCAGCAAGATATAGTAGACCAAAGTTATAGGTAGAGCTATTAACATCCCGAATATCACCCTGCAACAACCATAATACATGAAAATATGAAATTAGAAACATAAAAAGGCAAGTGAAACTTCACTTACGACTCATACTACCATCATTCGATATCTTCATATCAAGTGATAGTTAATGCATACAACATTTGTGCTTCCATCAACATGCACGTAACAATATTTCAATAAAGAAATTTAGTTTAAAACACGATGTATTGGAGCTAACCCAGTGCTCAGGATATCAGGATGAACATTATATTCCTTTGCGAAGACAAAGGGAACGATTCCTTGAGGAAGTGCAGACTGAAAATATGAAGATTGAAATCCATCAGCGGAGCATGAGTGGTCAAAAGTAATTGGAAATAAATCCATCACATTGTATAAAATTTTGCATCATTTAATTTTATTTACCTGCACGATTGCAATGTGTAAAAGAACGCCTCGAAGTCCAATGGCAATTGAGGCAGCAGCCATAACAGCAGGTCCTGTAAGAAATCGCACGGCCATGGAGAAGGCAGCAACTGATTTCCCGCAAGCAATCATCCTAGGCTGCAATGCCATAAACAATCCTGCATACGGTAAAATGGTCGATGAAGTAAACTCAGGAAGAAGTAAGTTACTTTCAAGCTTCTCAATTGACAAACATAACATAAAAGTTACTTGTGTACTAACTAAACTTATTTCTCTTGAAAAGTAACTTCTAAGTATAGCTGAAAATGCTCTAATTTGAACATGATCTTTGAAGAGGGACATCAATTAGATCATACCAAGACTGAACATTGCCATTCCAAGACCAGCATCAGACAAAATAGATATTGATTTGGCGATAATCACAGGCATCTCAACATGCCACCTGCAACAATTTTAACAATAGGTCAAAATTTCCAACATTAAGGGCTACATACAAGGATTTTTCACAAAATACAAGAATATTTACTTGAATGAGACCAAAGACCACGTGAGGCCAAAGAGGCTGGAATAAGTGTTTGGATTCCTAATTAGCTTTCGCCACACCATAATCAATATGAGCCGAGTCATCACACTAGTCGGAGGCATAGCTGTTGTCTTAGTCTCCACACTAGGCTTCGGACGAAGCTCGGAAGTCGAACTTGAACCGATCTTCGATAGTACAGGCCCTTCCCTGTCCATCCCATTTAGTCCCTGTTTGTTCCCAAAACTGAACTCGTCTCGGCCAAAATCATCATAGTCTGAAACGTCAAACATGTCGAATCATCAGTAATTAAAATACAGAATCAAAATAATGGAACTATGTTATCAATGACGAATAAAGTCAACTCCATTCCCAGGTAAAAGACAAACACACCAAAATTTCCGGGAGGTTGCAGTGTTAATAATAAACCAAGAACAGAATGCCCATACATGAGGGAAACTCCATACGAAAAAAACATAAAAAAACAACCTCTTCAACCACAAGCTAATAAAAGAAATCCGAATCTGAGGACATGTTATAGTAAAAGACAAATACAGTTACATATAAAAGTCGACAACATGTTAGGATTACATTCAATCATTCATATGCAGAAAACAAGAATGGAATTAAACAATTATGGAATCAAGAGCAAGAAGTATTAAAAGTTTAGTCTACAGGTGTTTTAACACAAAAAAAAAAAAAAAAAAGACAAGTCCAAATGTGTAAAAAATACCTTTGGGGTTAGCTCCAACGTTGATTTCATTCCCCAAGTCACCTCCCCTGAATACATGAATCCCTCCTTCAGAAACTGGTGAAGCACTAGAACTCCATACAAACATGTGAAGATCTTTGCCATTACCCTCAGTACCATTTGCCTTCTTTTTCGTGCCGGTGGATGCCACCGGAGAGAAAATTCCGGCACCGACAGGTGCAGGGTACCCTCCATTCCCCTGCACAGAAACCCCATTAGGCCTTGAAGGGTTCCCATAACCACTCTCCTCATCAAACCCCAAGTTCCCATAATTTGAATGCCTTGGACTAACATTACTAGCGTTCTTCCCATTCACCATGGAATAAAAATCAGTGTGGTTAAAGCTTGAGCCTCTTGGGGTGGGGTTTCTTGATGACTGCAAAGAGTAAATCTCTGCATTTGTTAAATTTGAAGGTCTAGGTGTCATAGAAACACCAGAGTTAGGCCCATGGGATCTTCTTGAAAAGATTTCAGACCTTGAACTTGTTGATTTTCTCACAGTGACATGGAGTTTTCCATCTTCACCAATTTCAGCTTCAGTTTGCAGAGGCTCTTTACCATCCAAAGAAATGATATCAGAATCGACTCTAAAGGAGATAATAGAACCTGCAGTGTCTGGGAACTGCTCTGCAATAAGCATTCTAGCTCCTCTGTACTCAAACAAGAACAGCATCAAAGTGTACCAAATAATGCACTGGAGCACCACTATCTGCACCATTAAACTCCCTGAAGACTCGCCATACATCCCTTTCAACAGAGGAATCCCCATTACAAGCGTGTTGGGGAGTGTAGAAAGAGAAAACAGAGTGATGGACCATTCAAGGGACCCTCTTGAGCTGATTCTTGACCAAATGGCAAGAACAAAAAGCATTATCATTTTCTGAAGAGTATCAGCAGCTATGAATCTGTAGTTCATAGCATAGGGATTGTTTGTGGAGATGAAGTGGAAAGAAAGCAGAGGCACTGCAAAGAGTGCCACAAATCGATTGATGCCTGAACATTGATCTGGGGTGAAGATTTTCCACCATTTTACTGAACCATAGGCCAAAATCATGGCGACGTAGAGTGGAACCACAGCAGTTAGCACATGATACAAGTCTGTGATTGTGATCATTTTTCCTTGCTTAAAAATGGGTTTTTGTGGATTTCTTCAAATAATATCGAGAAGGGATTGTTACCCTCTAGTTTTTCCTCAAGAAATTTTTTGGTTGAAGCTGAAAACCAAGATTTCCAATTCAAGATGAAGGTGTGAATATGGAGTATAAGTTCTAACAATAGCTGCAAGAGAAAGATATGCTTGATGGCTGTAGGATAGGTGGAGCTAAAAGAAAGGCTGCGTAATGGGTTGCCAGAAAATGGTTTTATGACCAGATTTTCAGGCAGGATTTGGGAGAGAGAAGAAAAGAGAAGACGTATTAATATCAGTGAAGTGATATGAGATTATTTGTGGGAAATAAATGGCAGACAGAGAAATAAAAGCTGAGGTCCTTCGCGCAGTTCTTTTTGTGTCTTTTGACGGGAAAGAGAAAAAGTTGCCTCCTCTCCTTTGAATACAGAAACAATAATATTCCCTCTTATAAACAAATTTATTATTAGATAATTATAATGAGTTGAGTATCATGAATTGGACAAAATTAGATAATATTAACAAAAAAAAAAAAAAATAATGCAATTTGCAATCATTCACTACTATAATTGTCCTACATATGACGGTTAATGATTTAATACACGAAACAACAAAAAACTATCATATTAATGCATTAAATTACTAATCGTTACAATTGTAAATAATATTGTTCTTAATAAAACAAATATAATAAATAATAATAACAAGAAATTAAAATACTATTTAATTTAAGGTCGTTATGTGAAAATCATTTTGCTAGTGTCTGTTGAAGCCTTGATGAAATGTGTAATAGCTGAAAACGCATTATCGATCTACAACCACCCTCTTCATTTACCTAAAATTTGGATCATAGCAAAATAACACATGAAAAGAAAAAGTTTTAACGTGCTTGGCGAAGCCTAAAAAGAGTGAAATTACTTTTGACTGACATTTTTTGCCAACCATTATCATCTCCCATGCGTTTAGATCAAAAACTCACTTATTTAAAAGTAAGTATTCACTTACAAAAAGTATTTTTACTTTATCTTAGGTTCAGCCAAACATGCTCTAGGGTGTAACAATGAGGAAAACAGTATCAGACTCCAATGGACCAGTTCTATATATATATAAGAAGAAAAGAGCCAAGCAGCATCAGAGAGAAAAGGAAAGGAGAGTAAGAAAAAGCAGAAGAAAAGGGGAAAAAATATAAAAACATGAGCAGAAAAGTTTGCTGGGACAAATGTTCAGAACAGACTTGAGAATTGATTAGACAAACACCCTCTATATATATATATATATACACACACTATAAAAGATTCTCTGCACTTCGTGTACTTTTATGTTACAAATTTGGGAAATTTACAAAAATTGTCAAATTTGGTACCAAATTATTTATTATAACCTCAATGAAAAATGAAACAATTTTTTTTTTTTCAATTTGTTACAAATTCCGAGAAAAACAAGTGGCTTCCATGAGAAGTTACATTAATGCTAGCTAATACATAATTGATTCATTTGCTTTTATTATCTATTAAGTATTGACCAAGAATTTTGGGAAAAAAATTGAAGATGATAAAGTAAAAAAGTCATTAACACTAAAAAATAATTATATGCTTTCAATTCGTAAAAAAATCATATAATTTTATTTCGAAAAATTTAGCCCCCGTTTGACACCCATTATTTTGAAGAATGAGTTTTTGAATAGTGATTGATGTAAAGAATGTGTGGTTAAAAAGTAAGAAGAATTTTTGGGTTTATGTGTAATATTATTTTATTTGAAGAATGTGTGGTTAGAAATGAGTACTGTAGAAAAATGAGAATGAGAATGAGATAAAAAATAGGTGTCAAACAGGGGCTTAATCTAGTCCAAATTGCAGTTGATTAGGCTCTCCACAATTCTCGGTATAAGGTAATTTTTCTTTGAAATCTTATTTTTGTTGATATGTTATGTTAAATAGTTGTAATTCTTGACATTTCATGACGTTCTCAACATTTTAAAAACTGTTATCAATATTTAAACCATGTTTATCTTAACACTTCATTTGTTTGGAACGAAATTTCGTTCTAAACATGATAACATGAAAATTCTCTACTTTTCATAATGTTCTTGACATAAAGTTTAAGTGTACTTTTCGACATTTTATAAATGTTTTATTTATCTACTTATATGGAGAAGTGAACATTTAATGTATGATTGACATGGTACTTTTTAAAAAAAGTAGTATGTACTGTGTGTCAAGTTATTATTGATCAGTACAATTTTTAATTATATAAATAATTTTGTCTTCATTGTGGAATTTAAAATTGTTAATGAGGACATTTTGATCTATATTATAGTAAAATGGATATTGAAAAAATTTTGGACATTTTTGTAAATGACTATATAAAAGTGAACATTTTTTACAACTTCCTCTTTAAATTTTCATCATTGGTATTACAAATATTTTCTACTTTTTTCATATTGTCGGAACAAGATTTTCGCTTTATGGGCCCCACTGTATAGTTAGTCACTTTCCACTTTTCTTGAATTTATTTGAGAACATACAACCTAAGAGCAGCGAAGTGTTGTTTGGCACAAAGTGACCTTTTTTCTTTGTCAGCTGCATAGAAATATTTGATCTGACTGGTGGGTGTATTTTGGTTGGAAAGCAATTTCAATTTTCCTAAGTGGCTTGTATGTCCATTTTCTCTTCTCTTCCTAATATTCATTGGCCAAGTCGTGTTACAAAACCACCATCACTAGTAATTGGTGATAAATACAATATTACTAAGGACTCAACGAATAACTTGATATGGTTTTAATTCATTTATTTTCAATTATATCCAGTATTTGAAATCTATTAAAACCCTCATCCTAATTTCTTCAAAACTGTAAATTTTTGCTTATAAATTTAGTACGAGGGTTTGATGGGTCATCACTAAAACCATATTGCATTTTCAATGATCGAAAATTTTGCTCAAATACAAATTTAGTGATGGTGCTCAAATCGTCGTCCTAATATTTTTTTCATTCAATTTCTTTTTATAGTAAAATGAGGGATGATAAATTTGATGTGATACGTGTACAAATTGTTCGTGTTACATACCGTAAAATAATTTTACGCACTAAATTGAAAGTTAAATTTTGGATGTAGATAATAATAATAATAATAATGTTGATAGTTGAATAGATCTTGTTCATGAATACGACTATAAATATTAACAATTAAACCACATGTACAGAACTATTTCATCTGTAAAAATGTCAAAATACTCACATGGAAA
The DNA here is from genome assembly GCA_035079005.1 of Fraxinus americana. Lineage (NCBI taxonomy): Eukaryota > Viridiplantae > Streptophyta > Magnoliopsida > Lamiales > Oleaceae > Fraxinus > Fraxinus americana. The sequence goes on along the minus strand of CM068708.1, from coordinate 24,246,478 downwards.
TGGGGCCCACCCTGTGTGTGTTCCGTTATTTTTACAAAAAAAAAAAAATGTAATAGTAGCATTGTTCAAATATTAACCAATTGATAAAATAGTTGCATCAAAAGAAAAGAAGACCAAAAAAAAGACATGAAAATGAGAGGGACAAGGCAACAAGAAAAAGAGGAATAAAATCTTCAATTGCTGGAACAATCACAGCATCCTCAGCAAGCAGGGAATCTAAATCAAGAACATTACACGTGACTATTGGCACGTGCCGCGTCCTACGTAATCATTGGATAGGACTTATATGTGGTCCCTTTCAACCTTTTATGCATTTTTATTTTTTGTATATCTTACACTTAAGATTCCTATGTATTAGTATTATTATTATCTAGTCGTGGCAATGGGCCGGGCCGACTCGGCTCGACCCATGATGAGCCGAGCACGAGCACGAGCCGAGCTGCTCGGCTCGTGGCAAATTGGGCGAGCTCGGCTCGTGGGGCCGAGCTCGCCCAAAAACGAGCCGAGCCGCTCAGATCGTATTTGACGTCTTATTTTTTTTTTTAAATCACTAAACTTATATATAT